>JALAZF010000301.1:2400000-3747500 GCA_022829125.1 Lathyrus tuberosus | reverse complement strand
ATGGAGTTTGAAGAGTTCATGCTTACCTCTTGCAGCTGGTGATCGAGTTTGGTGATGGAGGTGTTACAACTAGGTTCCAATGATCTGGATAGCTTCCTTAGGTGCCAAGGAGTTTTTTTGAATGCTTGGAATGGATGGAAATAATCTGGAACTGGTTGTGGTACCCCAACTACAAATCTGTCAAGAACTTGAGCAATTGGTTGGTGATTTTGAGAATCTGATGTTCCAGATGTGATTTTGTGTTATGGACCACTCACATATGATGTTTATGAGGTGTGTGTGTGATTGGTTTAGTTGGAATTGCTCTCAAACTCAAAACCCGATAGTGACTTGAGTTAGAAGGCAAAATTGGAGTTTATGAGGTGTGTGTGTGATTGGTTTGGTTGGAATTGCTCTCAAACTCATGTTTTTTGTGATTTTGCTCAAACAATAACTCAAAATCTATGATGAATTGGAATGAGGTCTAGGTGACATATTTGAAGTATGTAACATGAACTTCAATCTGAGCTTTGAATGGGAGAAAAAGGCTTTATGGTTTGGGAGACATGGCCTTGCAAAGTTGGTACCCTAGCTACTTTGTTCCATAACTTAGAAATATTCTAAGTTTTTTATGGTTACCCCTTTAACAAGTTAACTCACTTTCTTTGATTTTTCTTGATGAATGATGATTCAAATCACATATTAACATTGTTTTAGGGTTAATGAACCTTGGTTGACCAAAAATCCAAAAAGTCAAACTTGGATTTTTGTACAGTTGACTTTTTCATCAGATGAAATTTTGACTTTGCGATCCTTTTGTGAAATCAATCCTTGGGCTTAATTAAACTTCATGAATGGTCTCCAAGGGTATTTAGTAATGTCTTGGACCCCTCCCCAAGGTTTGAGATTAAGGGTAGGCCAACAATCAAGGGTAGGGTTGACTTTTTCCATCAAAAACCCTAATTTGTGATCAGATGGTTTTGAGTTCTTGTGGCTTATGATTTGAGCTCTTTGAGTTAATCAAATCTTGTAGCCATGTCAATATGATGTATTTGAGGTCCTTTAATTTCATTTTTAAGCTTCAAGCCATGCCTCACTTCACAAGTTAACTCAAGGGTTGAATTAGGTTAAAACCCTAATTCCTGATTTTTTTATAGATGGTCCTTCAAGGTGATTTTGCCATTATGGATGGGCTCTTGAGATTCCTTTGAGCTTAATGGACCAAATATTGAGGCATTGGCTCATGCCCAGATGGAAATTTTCATCTGGAGGCCTTGGTCGACCAAAACCCTAATTTGGTGACACTGGCGATCCTGAGGCTTGATCCACTTGGAATGCTGCAATCTTGTGCCTGATTCTTAATGTGGGAGTCCTCTTGATCCATTGTTGGTGTTTGAGAGGTTAGAAAAGTTGAATATCATGTCGTTTCTTGATTGATCCTTTATCTAAGTGTTCTAAGAGGGCTCAAAACCCTAATTCTTGATTGTACTGAATGCTCACCCTTCTTTGGGGAGACTGATGAGGTATGATGGTTCATCCATATTGTGATGATGATTTTCACAATGATGGAAAATCTTGGTGGTCAAATTTGGGGTATGACAGATGCCCCTATTTAATCTTCTTGGACCCGAAGGTGTGAATGGCGAAGGTATTTGGGCATTCGGGGTGCAAGAGGATTAAATATCGGAATACCCAAAATTTTGATGGTGGTTATGAATTGCTGCTTGCTCATCCATCTTCTTTTCCTAAGCAATGATGCTTAGAAAAGGGTAAAAACTTCGCCTCGATCCTGGTCTTCAACCAAGGAACTGGTCTTAGTTTCTTTTATCAATAAACTTCCCCTCGATCCTGGTTTTCAACCAAGGAACTGGTCTCAATTTCTGATATAAACTTCCCCTCGATCCGGGTCTTCATCCACGGAACTGGTCTCAGTTTCTGATATAAACTTCCCCTCGATCCGGTTCTTTATCCACGGAACTGGTCTCAGTTTCTTTTGTAAACTTCCCCTCGATCCTGGCCTTCGGCCAAAGAGCTAGTCTTAGTTTCTCTTGTCAATAAACTTTTTGACAAGGGACACTATTTGTAGCAGTTTTCCTCAAACTTCTCGCCGAATTTTCCTGGGGAGATGCCATTTGATGGGAACAAGTTTCGATGTCAGACTCGCTGGGGAACCCAATTGTCTGAGCTGTAGAGGTGTACAAACCTCTCTGTTGGAGACGCCATTTGTCGACTCTACTGGGGAAAACGAGTGTTTTGAGAGACTGTTTCCTGCTTGGGGAAATTATACCATACTTTTCCTCGAGATCTTCTCGGAGAAATGCCTTGTGATGCGGTCCCATATTGAGGTGCTAATGACTTCATTAACACTGACTCTCTCGAAGAGAAAAAATCAATGTGTTGCTGAGAGTCTTTAGTTGTGAGGCTTCCTCTGGGGATTTTCCTTAATTCGGGAAAGCGAAAATATCATCTTTAATGGTGAAGATTGATGTTTGTCAAATGTCTTCTTACCTTTCATAGGTTCAAGTTATCAAAGTGGCCGAGGACTGGCTCCAATCCAGAAATAAACTGGGGAGAGATTGTTCAGATGCAACATTTCCTGACGAGGAAAGAACTGACAACTTGATTGATGAAAGGACTTTTATCACTAGGGGATAAGAATGTCTAGAGTGATAGTGATGTAATATGAATATGTATATGAATCAATAATGCATGATGTATGTATGTTTATGCTGACAAAACTGACGCGACATACAGATTAATAGATGAACACGACTGGATACTCGGCCACTGCTGGGAACGAGGAAGTACCATTTGGTTCAACATAGCAATTCTGCCTTGCTTAAGAGAGATAGTCCCTGTGGGGAACAACCTTAGTCGGACTTAGGAGATAAGAACTCTGTCAGGGATGTCAGATGATACACGGTCTCTGACATAGTTGATCCTTCATTCAGGCGCACTAGTTTATAAGGAGTACTTTGATTCTGCACTTTGAGGTTCAACCACTTTCGGAGAAGTGATCGATGTTCTTTCGATGTTCAACAGTCAAAATAAATTGTCATCTTTATTTTAAAAGCAGAAAAATATTGACAAGTAAATTCATTTTTGTTTTATTTCAAGAATTGTTAATCATGTTAAAATGTCATTCTGTAAAGCTAAAACAAATAAGAATTGCAAACAAAAGTACTAGAGCTTAAATTTTATTGATAGGATGGAAATCAGCCAAACGCGTGATTCCATGGGGTATTTACAAAGTTTAGAAAATGGTAATTTAAGGGAAAAGGGGCTACATTGAAACATAACAACCGTTATCCTTCTACCAACTTTGAATTTTGGATATCCTGAGCTTTTGTCGAAGATGACCTTGACTGGAGTTTTCCTGATGGATGGCATGACTGCTGCTGAGGGATTTGCCTCTTTGTTGGACGTAGTTACTTGCCATGAATCCCTAACTTTTTCCTGGATTGTACTTTAAGGTTTTCAATCCATCGGGATGATTTTTGCTTATGTCTCTAATTTTTTCCTGGACCTCCCTTACCCATTTTCAATCCACCGAGACGTTTTTTTTATTTAGCCGAAGTATTTCTTGACTACGTCAACATTTGTGGGGTAGGCAAATTCTTCTCCATCCATGGTTGCGAGTCTCAAGGCGCCGCCTGAGAAGGCTTTCTTGACCACATAGGGGCCATCGTAATTCAGAGTCCACTTGCCCCGGGAATCAGTGAGAAATGATTGTATTTTCTTGAGCACAAGGTCTTATTTCTTGAAAACGCGAGGTTGGACCTTTTTGTCAAACGTCTTCTTCATCCTTTGCTGATACAACTGACCATGGCATAGTGTCGTTATTTGCTTCTCTTCGATCAGATTCAGTTCGTCGTGTCGACTGTGACACCATTCAGCTTCTGTTAGCTTAGCTTCCATCAATACCCTGATTGATGGTATCTCTACTTCTATGGGGAGCACTGCCTCCATGCCATATACTAGAAAGAAAGGGGTTGCCCCTGTTGAAGTGCGGACAGATGTGCGATAACCGTGAAGATCATAGGGTAGCATCTTATGCTAGTCTTTGTAGGTTACAACCATCTTTTGAACAATCTTCTTGATGTTCTTGTTAGCTGCTTCTACCGCTCCGTTCATCTTGGGTCGGTAGGGAGATGAGTTATGGTGTTCGATCTTGAACTCAGCGCACAACTCCTTCATCATCTTGTTGTTCAAGTTAGATCCATTATCAGTAATGATCTGGCTCGGAATACCATAACAGCAGATGAGATTGTTTTTGATAAAGCGGACTACCACTTGTCGGGTTACATTGGCGTATGACACTGCTTTGACCCACTTGGTGAAGTAATCAATGGATACCAGGATGAACTGATGTCCGTTTGAAGCTTTGGGTTCAATCATGCCAATCATGTCGATTCCCCATATGTAAAAGGCCTTGGGGAAGAGAGAACTTTGAGATGTGTTGGCGGTACATGGATTTTGTCTGAGTATATCTGACACTTGTGACACCTCCTCATGTACTTATAGCAATCAGATTCCATAGTCAACCAATAGTACCCGACTCTTAGAATTTTTCTTGCCATTGTATGTCCATTAGCATGAGTGCCAAAGGATCCTTCATGAATTTCTTTCATCAGCCTGTTTGTTTCTGGTCTGTCTACGCATCGGAGCAAAACCATGTCAAAGTTTCTCTTATAGAGTGTATCACCGCTTAGGAAGAAACTGCCTGCCAGCCTTCTGAGGGTTTTCCTGTCTTTTCTTGATGCCCCAGGCGGGTACTCTTGTTTCTGAAGGAAGCATTTGATATTGTGATACCAAGGTTTGTCGTCTATGACTGCTTCAATCGTGAAGATGTAGGCGGGCCGTTCAAGGCGCATTATGTCAATCTCAGGTACATAGTTCCATTGACCTACACTAATCATGGAAGAGAGAGTGGCTAATGCATCAGCCATGTGATTCTCTTCATGAGGGATATGGTGAAACTCGATTATGTTGAAGAATGGTAACAACCTCCTCGCGTAATATTTATAAGGAATCAGTCCTGATTGGTATATGTTCCAATCTCCTTTGATCTGATTGATAACCAGGGCTGAGTCTCCATATACATCCAAGTTCTTGATCCTTAAGTCGATCGCTTCTTCGAGACCCATGATACAAGCTTCGTATTCGGCCTCGTTGTTTGTACACTTGAATGTCAGTCGGACGGTGAAAGGAATGTGGGTACCCTGAGGTGTTATGATGATTGCCCCAATGCCCTTTTCGTAATGATTGACAGCTCCGTCAAAGATTAGTCCCCATTGGGAACCTGTTTCTAGCCCTTCACTGGGTAGTGGTTCATCGCAATCTTTCATTTTCAAGTACATGACATCTTCGTCTGGGAAGTCAAACCCGACGGATTCTTGATCGTCAATCGGTTGATGAGCCAAATGATCGGCTAAAATACTTCCTTTGACGGCTTTCTGAGCATGGTACTCGATGTCGTATTCTTACAACAACATCTGTCAATGGACAATCCTTCCCGTGAGAGCAGGCTTTTCAAAGACGTACTTGATTGGATCCATTTCTGAGATTAACCAAGTAGTGTGACGAATCATATACTGGCGAAGACGCTTGGCTGCCCAAGCCAGAGCGCAGCAAGTTTTCTCAAGCACAGTGTACCGAGTTTCACAGTCGGTAAATTTCTTGCTTAAATAGTAGATGGCAGACTCTTTCCTTTTGGTTTCGTCTTGTTAGCCAAGTACACAACCCATTGAGTCTTCCAAGACTGTTAGGTAGATGATCAGTGGTCTTCCTTCCACTAGAGGTGATATAATCGATGGATTCAACAGGTATTCCTTGATACTAGTGAAGGCAATTTGGCAGTCTTCTGTCCAAACACAGTCCTGATTCTTTTTGAGTAATTTGAAGATTGGCGCACATGTCGCGGTCATGAGGAATATAAATCTGGAAATGTAATTCAAACGTCCTAGGAATCCCCTGACTTATTTCTCAGTCTTCGGAGAAGGCATTTCTTGAATGGCCTTGACCTTGACCTTGTCAGGATCAACCTCAATTTCTTTCTGGCTGACGATGAACCCTAGCAGTTTTCCTGAACGGACACCAAATGTGCACTTGTTGGGATTTAAGCGGAGTTTGTACTTCCTCAGACGCTCGAATAACTTTGACAGGTGGGTCACATGCTCCTCTTCTATTTTAGATTTAGCAATCATATCATCGACATATACTTTGATTTCTTTGTGTATCATGTCGTGAAACAGAGTAGTCACGACCCTTTGATAGGTTGCCCCGACGTTCTTCAAACTGAACGACATTACCTTGTAACAAAAGGTGCCCTATGGGGTGATGAATGAAGTTTTCTCCATGTCTTTCAGCGCCATTTTTATCTGATTATAGCCTGAGAATCCATCCATGAAGGAAAATACTTTGAACTTTGTTGTACTGTCTACCAGAATGTCAATGTGTGGTAAGGGAAAGTCATCCTTTGGACTGGCCTTGTTCAGATCCATATAGTCTACACACATTCTGACCTTTCCGTCCTTTTTTAGAATTGGTACTATGTTGGCTAACCATTGAGGATATTCTGATGTGGCGAGGAAACCCGTGTTAATCTGTTTCTGTACTTCCTCTTTGATTTTGATGGCCATGTCTGGATGAGTCCGTCTTAGTCTTTGCTTTATCGGCGAACATTCTGATCTTAACGGTAGAAGATGGTCCACGATGCTGGTATCCAACCCTGACATATCCTGATAGGACCAAACAAATACATCGGGAAATTCTTTGAGAAGCTTTATCAAACCTTCTTTGATAGTCAGACTGAGCAGTGCCCCAATCTTGACTTCTTTTCTCTCTTCTTCTGAACCCAAGTTGACCGTATCCAACGGCTCTTTGTGAGGTTCAATGGACCTTTCCTCTTGTTTGAGTAATCGGGAGATCTCTTCTGGAATTTCTTCGTCACTTTCTTCTTCAGCCTCAAATACCGGGAATTCAAAGTTGGGAGAAGGCATTAGATCAGATGTTTCAATGGGGTTTAAAACAAGCAATCTGCATGACGTGATGATTATTTTTAGAAGAGATAGAGAGACTGCAAGAGTGTGCAGTGCATTTTATGAAAAATGCTTTTTTTTATTATGAGTTATTTTTAGGATTACCATTTTCTGAAAAAAGCGAAAAGAGAAAACAACAATAAATGCGGAAATTACAGAACGACGTTATTATATTTATAATTGTGTCGATTCTTGAAACTACAGCCCTATAAAACAAAACTCTGTCGCTTCGGGCAAAGCGAAGAGGGACATTTACAGAAAGTGAGCCCTATCAAAACATCTGTTTCACCTAGGCAGGGTGAAAGGTCAAAACAAAGACGGCAATTACTTAGACTTATGGATGAATTTCGGGACATCGACAACAACTCATTGGCGGCGAACTCCTCGGTGAATCGCAAAGTTTGGTACCTTCCTTCTTTATTTGTCTTCAGAAATGACACTGATTTCTGGTGGAGCAGGATCATTGGAGTCTGTCTCCCAGGCAGAGTTGTCGTAGACGAACTCTTCAGTTGTATCTTGCACAATATTTTCATTCTCAGGCAGATCTCCCCATCCAGTGGGTTGGATATCTTTGAGCTTGATACGAGAGCTTTCAGGAGCGGTGTATTTGACCAGGAAGTCGTACTTGCCACTCGGTTGTCCTAAGGTGTCCCACACTTCTTTGGAACTGGAGGAGTCATCCCTCTCGATGACATTGACCTCAGGAAAAGCATAGTTGATAAACTGATGTCCTGCAATCTTTGCAAATTCATCATCATTCTGAATGCCCTGAGTAATGATCCCATGATTGGGTGGTGTTGCGGTGAGAATCAGATAACAAGCTATTAATTAACTTGCATCGCATTTCTTTGAATTCATAACCGACTTTGATTTATCCAAAGGAAAGGTTCAAGATCGAGAAAAACCTAAAGGGGGGAGATCTAAGGTTCGGGGGTTGGTTACGCCTAGGGAAGGTATTAGCATCCTAAACGTCCGTAGTACTCTACGGGAACCTCTTGTTTTAACTTGTTATATCTTACTCGCTTGCTAAGGGTGTTATGCTAAAGGCTGAAACCCTAGGGGTTTGTTTCTAAGTATACTCGACAAAGCATCGCACTTTGCGCCTACGTATCCTTACGGGAGTGGAATCAGAGTATCTGTAGTTCACCGATCTAAGGGCGAGGGATAGGAACCATTGGCTATGGCCAAAGTTCCAAGGGGAAATGAGTATAAGCTCATTCTAGAGTTCACGATAACTCTCTAAATCTACGTTATAGGGGGAAAGTGAGTTCTCACGATGATGAGAATCACATGGAGTTTAAGAACTCCAACCTACTTCTAGTTGTGACTTCATTGGCTCACGATAGCCAAGAAATAGGGGTGAACCTAGAAGGATAAGGTAAGATGACTTCAAGAATCAATTAAGGTGATCTCCCTTTGGAATGGGGGGAAGATAATAGTTGTAAAGATTATCAAGATGAAGAGATTATAATGCAAATAGGATGATGCAACAACATATGAATAAGATAATGATATGAGATAAAATCATGATATCAATGCAAAGTGAGAATTATATATGTAATGATCAAACATGATAAATAGAAATAACATGGCAAGGTGCATAAAGAAGTGCAACAAAACCCTAATAAACATTTATGATCTAATAATGCATAAAGGCCTCAAAAATAAATATTTTTACTAATTCTTTTTATATATGAAAAATAGATTCAATAAAGAGATTATGGCAAAAAGAAGGGAAGAAAAATGATAAAAAATAAACAAGTTATGATATTTTGAAAATTGAAGCATCAACTTAAAAACAAGAAAATCAACAAGTAATAAAAAGAGAGGAAATGGCAATTTTAGGACTTGAACTCAAGTCATTGCGCATACAGCCCAAAACCCAAACCAACAGGCCAACACGCGCGTGTTGATAAACAAAAGATAACACAAGTATATATTTCAAAACAAGCGAAAATCAGGAAAATAAATAAAAGACTGGGGCGAGGGGATTCGAACCCCAGTCCTTGGCATGGATAACACTTATAACCCTCCTCCTGGACCAGCGGTGCTACGCTCTCATCCAGTATTAGTATGATTCAAAAAACAAATAAAGCAAACAAGTTCATGAATGCCCAAGCAAGCTAATACGCGTATGATGTTGCGCATACACTCAAGCTTGCCAACCAAAATTCTCATGCCCAGCCAATGTTCAATCATCCATAACTCAATCAATACTCAGCCAAATTACACAAAGTAAAGATCCAAATTAATCAACAAGAAACAAGGAATACAATAGAGTCATTCATTTAAGCTAAAACTTAACATTCAATACACACGTATACTACAAAGAAGAGGTATCACAAAGTTTAAAAATAAGCATGAGAAAGTAAAAAAACGAAACAGACAAATGGCAAAAGATTGAAAACACTTCTGACTTAAATATGCTCTCAAAATTCATAAAGCATCAAAACTTTAAGTAAGGAACACAACTTATTCCAAGAATCGTGACTTATACCTATATGATCTCCACAATTAAGAGTAACCAATATGATCATGCTAAGGTTCAAAAACAGAATGCTAAGCCAACTGGTTTCAAGGTTTAGCAAGGCACATAATGAGAGAACAAAACACATCAATTCAAAATGAAAGCACGTAGTCCTATTCTTTAAACATATAAGTACTGATTCTGTCTTATGTGTAGTAACAAATTCACAAAGCACATATGAGAAGGATTTCAAATCAAGTTCATGGAAATAAATAGACGTGCACAAAGGAAACATGAACATGCTATGTCATTAAGATTAATCCACAAACCATGCTTAACATAAAACCAAACTTCCAAGTAGGCACTAAAGAGCGAAATCAAAGGGCATAATTTCAGCAAGTCAAAGACACATCAATTGGCATGTATACTAGCAAAGGCATAGTCATAAAAACAACTGTCAAAGAAGAAAAATAACCAAAAGATCAGATACAAACCAAATAAAAAATTGCAGCATAAGAACAAATTGTGATTGGTGTGTGATTGTGTGATCAGTGGTAAGGTTCATGGCCAAAGTGATTGCAATGGCAGTCAACAAACTTAACACAAAAAAGAAAAAAAGGAACTCAATCAGTCATGAATACATACACACACATTGGAACAGGTCAAGTCATTATACCAATGAATATAAATTAACACAAGTTGCCAAAGATTTAAACAAACACGATTTAGGTGAATACAGTTGACAAACCAGTAACCTAGAGGTATGAACATTGTGTATGACCTAAAGAAAACTCAAGACATATTGTATATTGATGAGCATATCAAGGAGTACAAACATGAACAGATGAACAAGACATGGATTTATGCTATAGCAGAGATACATCAAGAAAATATAGGTCATAACAAGGATGGATGTTTGTCAAATGGCAACTCAAATGCACATAAATGTCATGTTGTCATTTAGCAGCAGTGTTAGCAAATAGTGTTATGACATAGCAATGATAATAAACACATATCCAACATGGACTAATCAAGGACAAACTAATGATTTAGCAGGTTCATGGCAGTTTGGTACAAACACACATAATCACCAAATTGAAATATACTAAACAATCATTCAATGCTAGTGCATACATCCTAAACACAAAACTTCAGCATGGTATGATGACTAAATAAGAACATGGCATGAACATTGTATGCATAACCAAAAGTGAACAGAGATGTATGACTGTGTCAGTTCATTTAAAATCAGAGCTAGTCTAGAAACCACATCAATAAGTTAGCAGTATGAATAAAAAAACAGTTGTGTAACTTTAACAAGGCAATAGAGCAAAAACACCATTTTTGGCACTTCAAGTAACCTGACTCAAAATAAAAGAAACATGTGTTCATCACAGCTATCATGTTCAAGCGAATTTGTACCTTAAACACCAATTTGTTAAAGGTCTAATAACATTTAAAAAGAGTAAATGGGCTGCAACATGTATTCAGTGCATAAGTAGGCAGTTTTCAATAATATACTTCCAAGTATTCACAGAGGAATTCAGACATGTTAAGCTACACCATGAAAGCAGGAATTGGACAGGTCAAGCAAATGTACCCCAAGACTATTCTAAACAACCTTGACACACCTTAAAACATGTTGAATGAGGGTTACCAAGATGAAAACAACAAAGTGAAACAGCAGATACTTAGTATGTAAACAAAACATTATTTAAAACAGTTCATACTACCAAGTAATAAGCTCAAAGGAAAAAACAACTATCACTGCTAGCATACCAACTCATCTTAACTCTTAGATACTAAAGTCTAGACACATCATGATATTTCAAACATGGTACTCAACAGAACAAAGGCAAACATAAAAAAACAACTCAACACCAGACATACATCTGCGACACATATGGAAACCAGCTAGCATATTTGATCAGTAAAACATAAGGCCACAAACCACGCCAATACTCTATGGAAATGAAGAACACTTTTAACAGGGCATAAACATTGAGCAAACATAGATACATGTAACTTAAACAAGGAAAACACATGGATATCGAGCATCAGTCAAAGTTTCATACCAAAATCCTGGAAGACTAGCACATACACTAATAAGCATGGAGCAAATGGCAAAAACATTCATAGATACATAAACCAGAGATATGACAGATGGACATCCTAGTGGAGTAATGTCCACTGCACCTTCCACTTGTGCTAAAACCTTCCTTTGAACGAAACTCCAAGAAATCAAACTCTCCCTCTCTTGCTCGTGTAAAATGAAACAGAAACTCTTAGCGAATTTTGTGAAATTTCTTGGTGAATTGAAATGTAGAAACTAGCCCTTTATATAGGCTTGGCTAATGGGCCTGGGTTAAATCTCAAACACTTGGTGGGCAAGGTAAGGGCTAGGGTTTGACGTTTGAAATCAGATGTTGCTCATCCTTGGGAGACAGACGCTCCCTCGCTGTGCAAGTGGCTCAGAGATGCAGGGTCAAATGCTGGTTTGGTGTTGCTTCTGAGACCATCCTTCTGTTGTCAAACAAGTAGGCTTTGAAAGAGAATTGATGGGGATGGCGCCATGACAATCTTGCAGGGTGATGCAGAGTGAATCAGAGTGGATGATGAGAATGGTAACTCCCCAGAACTGCTTTTGATGAAACCAAATGAGTAAGCTAAAACGGGAAAGTCTTGGGAGAAACCAATTGAAAATTCGCGCCAAAAGGTTGAGGATTTGAGAGTGAACTTGTTTGAATTTTCCTTTTTCCATTCTGAATTCGTGAGCAAGGACGAGGGAGAAGAGAAACAACTTGGTTAATTTGGTTTTGCTAGCGCCACGTGTTGCTTCTCCATTGGCTGATAATTGGGTTGAAAAGTCAACATACTCATATTTGATTTCTATTGGTTATTTGATAATGAAAATAACTCCAATAATTTGTAACATATTCCTTCTTTTTGGTCACGATGGGCTTATGAAATGTGGGCTTAGGAAATAAAATGGTTTTTGTATTCTGAAGAAACAAAAAACACAAGAAAGGGGGTTTGAATTGGGGTTTTTCAAAAAACTAAAAAATAAAAGGACACGTTGGTTATCCTGGTTCGTTTGAACTCAAACTACTCCAGTCCACCCGCCAAGGTGATTTCGCCTCTCTCTCTTGAGGACTTAATCCACTAAACAAAAAGGATTACACAATCACAGAGACAACTGTCAATGTCTTCTTGAGTTTTAACCACAACTCGGTTATCTCAAGGAATTACAAATATAAATGAACAAGTGTGTATAAAGTGCTTCTAATAAGCTATATCACAACTGTGATGTTTACACAATATTTTAATCGAATTTGAAAACTGATGAAACTTGATGAATTGTAAGGTGTATGCGCGCAAGTATATTCGTCATCTGTGCAAGGGCTCATTTAAATAGATGAAACTATTTTGATCCGTTGGAGACATGAGAAATATTTTTGGAGACTGATAAAACACCATTTAATGTTCTTTCCAAAAATATAGATTTTGCCTGGTACTAGCTGTTACTTTGTGATACTCATTAATTTGAAGGATAGCGTATCAGTGTCCATGTTGAATAGCTAGATTATCAAAGTTTCTGGATCAAGGCAGCTTTGGTGCTGAAAGCGTGACATTTGATAAGCATTGATTCAAATCTTCTAACCAGATCTTCTTAACTTAATTTGTTCGCCTACTATTTGCTGCAATATCAGAACTTCTTTAAACCTTGGTGCAGATAGTTTCCAAGATATATGCTTTGAGTCAGAACTTCTCTACAAAACAAAAGAGATAATTTTAGGGAGCATATTTGTTCTATATAAAATAGTATGTTTGTTATCATCAAAACAATTAGAGGATGTAGAATCAAATTCTTGTTCTAACAATCTCCCCCTTTTTGATGATGACAAAAACTTATATATTTTGAAAAAAATAGAGTATACGAAACTCCCCCTGAGTTGAAGACTTCCCTTATGATGTTTGGTTGGAGCTATGAAAGGAAGTTCTGATTACCATTTTTCCTGTTTGCTTAACAATATGGAAAAACAGGTTAAAAAGAAAATGTTCGAGACTTAGTCCTGGTGAACTGTTATAATTCAAAATATTTTACGTTCTCCCCCTTTTTATCAGTAATCAAAAAGCGAAAAAAACACAAAGATCAAAATAGATGCATTTAATATAAGCAGATAACAGCAGAAGCAACAGAAGCAGAACTACAAAAAAAAACAAAACTAAGGTTGAGGTGCAGGAGGAAGTCGTGTGAACAATGCTTCCAGAAGGCTTTTGATCTGATTTGCTGATTCTTCTTGCTTGCCAAGCATCCCCTTAATTTCTGCATTTGTTTCATCCTGTATATCCAATCGCTTCTTAACAGCCTCATTTTCTTTCTTCAACTCATCCAGAGTTTTCAGCAAAAGAGAGGATGGAGTTGAATCAGAAGATATAAAAACCTCAGAGATTTCGTAGAATCTTTTTCTGGAGAAGCTTTAGCTGACTTTCCTTTGTCTTCCACAATGGCCAGAGTTTGATGTTCAGAGGTTTCTTCCTGAAGTTCTGAAACCATAGGAGTTTTCCAGCCTAGATGAAGAATGGGTTTCTTTTCCCAGAACTTTAGAACTTGCTCGTTGAAGATCTTCAGATGATCACAGAAATTCTGTTGAGCTATTTCATAGCTGAGTTCCTCCATCTTCTGCGATTCAGTATTAAACCATTTTCTGAACTTAGTCCAGAGAAAGTCAGAAGCAGCTGGATTCAGATTATCCACACAACCCTGCTTCAGAAAGTTAACCCATTCCTACATTTCTGCTTCAAAAGCCAATAGAGAGTTACCAACATCTATTTTGGATGTTTTTGGTTTTGGTTTGGGGATGGCTGTTTTATGAGAAATTGAGGCAAGTTTGTCAAGAGCTTCTAAGTCAACTATAATTCTGAGGGGGTCTTCAGAGAGGTTAGGTGAGGAAGGAGAGTCAGAAATGAGAATGGGAGATATAGGTGATGTAATTTCTGGAGTGGTGACAACTTGTGTGGGAGTGGTGAGGATATGTGATGGTTGGAGGGTGTTGAGAGGACAGTTGATACCAGGGATAGAGGTATTTGGATTTTCTAGTTGAGGAGCTTCAAGATTTTGATTTGGATTTTCTGGTTGGAGAGCAGGGGAGAGAGGTTGAAAAAGATCAATGTCAGACAGGACTTGTGCAAGTTCTGGTTGTGTGTCAATAAAGTTTGTAGGAGTGGGATCAAAATCGATGTCAAAATCGTTAAGAGTTTGTGGTGATGGAGGTGGATTTTCAGATGGTTTGGGAGAAGATGAGGTTTCAGATGTGGGTATCAATATGGACTCGACAACAGAAATGAAAGATAAGCTACCTTTCTTTTTAGCAGCTTTGGGAGTTTTCTGAGGAGTTCCTTCAGAAGCTTTCCTTTTCCTTGGGAATCTGGTGGAAACTTCTAGAGGTTGTTGCCTGAGATCTCGCAAGGAAACTTTTGGAATGGTTCCATCACTTTTACATGCCTCCAGGTATCTGACAACAATTTCTGGATGAGTATCTGCTGAGAAGAGAGGAAAATCTTTCAGAGGTATTTTCCTGGTGGTGATGACTTCCTTTATGTGTTGAGTTGGATCTTTCTTGATGGTCTCAATGATCTTCATCTTCCTGAGGTTCTTGGCATTGAGAGGTTTTCCAACGCTAGTCTCCAGATCAGAAATTTTCCCAGCTTCAGTCAGATGTTCTATCAGTTTATTCTTTGTTAGAATATATGAGATTAGTCTACCCAGAGGGATCCAATCTCTCTTGGTTCTTTCGTCTTCCCTTATTTCCTTGACGCTGTTTTTCAAATGATTGAATAGATTGTGTGGAAGATTTATTCTTGTATTGGTGGAGAGGACATACAGTAGGTGTTGTACCCCAAATTTTACCCTCAGATCCTCTTATCATTATCATATCATGCTTAGATCATCTGTCTTAGCATTTGCAATCATTTGGCTCATTAATCGCAGTCGCACTTTTTTTTGTCTCTTAATTTAGAATTTTTGTTTTTTATTATTATTTACTTTTAAATCACATATCCAATTTAATTTTTTTTTACTTTTCTTAATATGTTATGTTTTTAGTTTTGATTTATTTTATTTTTACTATTATTATTTGTTCATTTATTATTTGTTATTATTATTGTTTTTTACTTTATCATTTTCTCATTTTCATGGTTATTAGTGTTTCAATCTCGTATCATCATTTTATTATTGTCTTTTTTTCAATATTCTTATCATTTATTGTTATTAATTATTATCATCATTAGCCAAAAGAGAACTCGCTTCAGCATAGTACCAAAAGCAAGATGCAGCAAACACGCTGCCCAAACACACTCTGCAAATCCTGCTTCAGCCCTGCATCAATAACCACACAGGTTCAGTTCCAGAACTAGTAAGAAAAGGGAAATATTCAGATTTTTCAGTTTTAAAGCACCTTGCGCAATGACATTAAGAGAGAAAAAGGCCAAAAAGTTCACTACAGCCAAGAGTTCAAAGGAGTTGACCAAATCAGATTTTGATTTCAATAAAGGAAGAGTATTCAAAGAGAATGGGAACAACTGGTCTTCGGTCTTTGGATCTTCATTTTTTTACCTTCCATAAACTTCCATTTCCAAACTCCTCAACGCTTCACCTTCCCTCGTTTCCCAATCCGACAACCTCTCCTTCAACTCTTCTTCGAATCACTCCAAAATCATAAAACCCAGCTCCAAAACTCTTTCATCCAACATCAGTACCTACAGTACTGTAATACCCCAAATTTTGACCACTTAGATTTCCCATCATTGTGAAAATCATCATCACAATATGGATGTACCTTTATGCTTCATTAGTCTCCCCAAAGATGGGTGAGCATCCACTACAATCAAAATTAGGGTTTCAAGCCCTCTCTAAGTGATTAGACAAAGGATCAATCAAGAAATGACATGATCTTCAACTTGTCTAATCTCTTAAATATCCATAATGGATCAAAAAGGACTCCCACTTCGAGGATTAAGCACAAGGCTGCTCCCTTCTAGGTGGATCAAGTCTCAAGATCGACAGTGTCACCAAATTAGGGTTTTGGTCGACCAGGGCCTCTAGATGGAAATTTTCATCTGGGCACAAGGCAATGATCCAAAACATAACCTAATATACTTCATGGAACCTCATGGACCCATGCATCAAGTCAATTTTGCCTCAGGGGATGCATTCATCAAAAATCAGGAATTAGGGTTTCTTGACCTAATTCACCCCTAAGTTGACTTTTGGGACAAACCATGAGCCAAGACCTCAAGAGATGATTTGAGGGTCTCTAATATACCATATTGATCCATTTGGGACAATGGATTAATCCAAGAAGTTTGATCAACAAGTCTCAAATTCATCTGCACCACAATTAGGGTTTTAAGGGAAAAGTCAACTGTAACTTTGACTTTTGACTTGGACATGCTCCCAAACCCTAATACATGATTGAATATACCCTATGACACCCATGGAACATGTCCATCAAGTTTGATTTAGGTCAAGGACATGATTTCTTGAAGAATTGCACAGTTTGGAATTCATCTAATAAAAAGTCAACTGTGCACAAAAGTCAACTTTGACTTTTTGAGATTTTTCACCAAAATGGATTTTTAACCCTAAAATGATGTTAATGTATGATTTGAAATCATCATTCATCAAGAAAAATCAAGAAAAGTGAGATAACCTGTAAAAGGGGTAACCATA
Organism: Lathyrus tuberosus; assembly: GCA_022829125.1. Taxonomy (NCBI): domain Eukaryota; kingdom Viridiplantae; phylum Streptophyta; class Magnoliopsida; order Fabales; family Fabaceae; genus Lathyrus; species Lathyrus tuberosus. The sequence goes on along the minus strand of JALAZF010000301.1, from coordinate 3,730,282 downwards.
AAACTTAGAAATTTTTCTAAGTTAAAAATAAAGTGGCAAAGGTACCAACTTTGGAGGACCATAACTCCTAAACCACAAGGCCATTTTTTCTCATCCAAAGATGGATTTGTAGCCCTCATTATCACCTACAAAAACTTCAACTACAAGTCATTCCAATTCATTAAGGATTTTGAGTTATGGAGTGATCAAAGTGGCTGAAAAGTGAAAATGTCACTTTTTCCAACACTTAGTGAAATTTTCACTAAGTCAGATTCTGCCTCACTTTTTGCCAAATGTAGGGGGATTTTTCACTTGGAATTAAAAGAGATCAAAACCAAACTTGTTTAAACAGTTGTTGTATCATGTAATAGCTTTCCAAAATGGCCAAGAACATTGCCAAATTCAACCTACACCATGAGATACAACATTGCCAAGTTGCCTTGCTGAAATCTGTCAAGGCAAGGCAGAATTTGCAACTTTGGTCGATTTGCCAAGATCAGCCAAATTCAATTGCTCCTATCCACTTGGACACCTCAGAGGATTGAATCTAAAGGGGACAATCACTGAGCCAAGCCTCCAAAGTCCATGGAACAAGAAATAGCATGTTGAACCTAGAATGGCCAAAATAGAGACAAGACTTCAAATTTGGAATGAGGCATTCAATGGAACCATCAAGGTGGCATGGACTGAGCCATTCTCATCTAAAATCAGTCAAGACTTATCCAAGACCAAGGGAACCAAAGCTCTGTGCCCTAACCTCTAGTCAATGGCTAGAGGAGACTTGGATTTTCATTTGCCAACATTGGCCAAACCTACTTACCAGCTGCCATGCACTATTCCTTGCAAAACAAACTTGCTCTACTATAAATAGAGCTCAATTGTGGTCAGTTTGAGTACACCAAAGCCATCTAACAGATGCTTTCCTCAAAATCTCTTCTTTCACTCCAATTTTGCCTTCTAAGGCAAGTCACTATCGGGTTTTGAGTTTGAGAGCAATTCCAATCAAACCAATCACTCACACACCTCACATACATCACATATGAGCTGATCAAACACTTAGATTACTTCTGAAACATCAATTTCACAAAATCACCAGCTGGTTGCTCAAGGTTTTAACCAAAGTGCAGCTGAGGTACCACAAAATGATCCAGCCAATTTCAATCAAGTCCAACCATCCAAACACAATCCATAGGGTGTAGGGAAGCTGTTCAGATCATCACAACTCATCTGTAACACCTCCAAATCAAAAATCACTTTGAACTTGCTGTCACGGCCTAGAGGTAAGCACATACTTGGTCATCTCTCAATCTATGCATATTTCCTCGCACAATAATTTGGCCATATGTTCATAATCATGCATGGAATATTTTCCCTCAATTAATTGCATTGTTTGAATCGTGTATCAAAAATCCTAGCCTTCATGCAGAAATTAGGGTTCTTGAGGTCTCTTCGTGATTTCTTGTTGTATGTTTAATTTAAATGAAATTAAAGTACATAGACATGATCGTGAGGTTGAGACGAGCATAATGATATGTGGATTACATGATATGATTACGTATTCATGGAGATTGGATAGAAAATGCAAATCTGAGAAACCAAGAACACGCGCGTGTTCTTCAGCTGTTCTTGGCGCCATTTTTCATATATTCAAATATTTGAATTTTGTGATTTTGTTTAATTGATTCAAAAATTAATTTCTCTCTGAGTTTTAATGATTTTGAGTTGATTCTTTTTTTAATAATTCACAAAAATGTTAAAATATTTTATTTTCACAAAAAATCCCAAAAATATTATTTATTTCATATAATTGATATTTTTGTAAAGAATTAATATTTTGATTGTTTTTGGCATTTTAAATATTTTTTCTACATTGATTTTGCAACTTTTAATGCTTTCTAATTATTTTGTAGGTCAATACTTAATTTTTGAAGCATTAATCCAAGATCACAATTTGTTTTCCATGTGTTAAACAATTTTTGATCATTTTAATTGAATTTTTATTCAATTAAATACATTTTGAAAACAAATTAGGGTTTTGGATTAATTCAACCCTCATAAATCATTTTCAAAACTCTTTAGGCCTCTTGAGAGAGTGTAAGACCCACCCCCCCTTGTACAAAAACATTTTTGGGCCTCACTCATTGTATAAGTCCCTCTGTACAAGTAAACGGCACGATCGTCGCCCGTTTAAAAATAAAAATCATCTGGGCCTCTCCTTGAGCTATAAGACCCATTCAAAACACTTTGGGCCTCTATTAGAGTGTAAGACCCAATCCCCCTTTTAACCAAAACATTTTGGGCCTCACTTATTGTATAAGTCCCTCTGCGTTAAAAGAAAACCTCGGCGCGATCGCCATTTTTAAACGAAAAATCATTTGGGCCTACCCTCGTGTTATAAGCCCCACTCTTTTTTCTTTAAACCTTTTTGGGCCTCTTGAGAGAGTGTAAGACCCATCCCTTTGTACAGAAAACCTTTTTGGGCCCCAGTCACTTGTATAAGTCCCTCTGTACAAATTCAACAGTGCACTCACTGATAAAACCCTGGGCCTCTCCTTGAGCTGTAAGCCCCAAATCTTTCTTTTTCAAAGCACTTTCTCCTTTGATTTTGAATATACTGTTGTTTTCAATCTTTCTTTGTTGAACAACTAACCAAACAGCATGGAAGCACTCCAACCGAGTAAGTGGTTATCGCTTTCGTTTACTGCTTTCATATTATAAACTGTATTGTGGGGCTGCTCACTGTAAGTCTCCTTTCATAAACTCATATCTACTGTGTAATAATAGTATAGATATTTCGAGTTTCCCCGGCTACTACGTCTAGAACTAGGTGACGCCGTTTCATTTATTCGTAGAAATAGACGCCTAGATCCCCAATAGGAGCACCAGATACGGTCTTCTCTTCGGCTGTCCTCCTTAGGAATCGTCAAGAAGCTCTACTCCCCAAGATGAATGTATTCTCCGTGAATGGCATCTTTGAGTTTCTTCCAAATTCTCGAACTTTCCTGACTTGATCTATTCCTTGTGGATAGCTTGCCTTGAATGTCTCGGGGTTTGGGTACCCACTATGGTCATAATCTTGGACCTTAACTAAGGAACCCTCTTTAAAAGCTAAAAGTCGCTGGATAGTAAACCTCGCACGTTTACCAGTGGTTTTTATCTTTAAAAGAGTTATCTCTCCTAATGGAAAGGAGATGATAGACCCACGGGCTTCTTAAAAGCATCGGACTCCTCTTGGGCATTATTCAAGGACACTACGGCTTCTTAGAAGTATTCACAACCTCCTCTTAGGCTTCGTATAATGATCTCTTCCTCCGGGAATGATAGCCTCCTCTTGGGCTTTGTACAAGGACCCGTTGGCTTCTTAAAAGTTTCCAGCCTCCTCTTGGGCTTCGTACAAATTGTCCCGACGACCTCCTAGAGGTATAGGAACAGAACCTAGTCATCCTCATAGAACAGTCCTTTCATAGAGTCTACTACTGTTTCTCAAAGCATAGTACGAAAGATAAAACTCTAGACATGGACAGTCTAACTTCCTTGAGTCTCAAAAGACATTCTCAAGTGACCCCTTCGTTAAATTGGAAGGAAACCCGCAGACTCGGACAGTCTCAATACCCTTTGGATTTCCAGTTTCCCCAAAGAAAAGGAAACAACCCCGATCCTCAGATCTAACCCATGAGTACAGTGATGCTCATATAAGAACTGATTTTCTCTTTCAAAATCAGTATACTGGACCTGTCACTTAACTGACACAATAACCTTAGCCTTCTCTTGGGCTTTGTACAAATGATTCTCCCCAGTGGAGTTAAACAACCTTTAGCCTCTCTCTCGGGCTTTGTACGAGACACATAAGAGACTCCCTCGTTGAGTCAATCCTCCTTTCGCCTCCATCTCGGGCTTTGTACGAGATACAAAAACGTTCTTATTGAGCCAAACAAACAATCGCCTCCATCTCGGGCTTTATACGAGATATCAAAAGACTCCATCGTCGGGTCAAAATCTTTTAGCCTCTCTCTCGGGCTTTGTACGGGACACAAAATTGCCTCCTCTTAGGCTTTGTATAATGATTTTCCTAGCGGAAATTAGCCTCCTCTTAGGCTTTGTATAAGAAAACCACTGCTTGATCCAATTAACCTTTTAGCATCAAAGTTGTGCCTCGTTCACAGTATACAAACATCAACAACTCCTTCCCCTTCATCTAATCGCTGTAAGCGGCAAGCCTCTGGATCATCTATATCCACGCCACTGTCCCTCTTTTAGCATGAGAAATTCCTAAGGAAAGATGGCATTGCTCTACACTGAGTTAAAGTCTTCTCCTTCAGGTTAAAACCCTTTCTTCGGAAATTATGGCATTGCTCGGATCCGCGTATCCCAGTTAAAGTAATTCTCTTTCTCCCCTCTTTAGAGATGACAAATTCTCTCTAAAGCCGAGGTCTTTCAGCTTCACGTCTTGGGCTTTGAACAAGACACAAATAGACCTTTTAGCTTCACATCTTGGGCTTTGAACAAGATACAAACCACCTTTCGCTTCACGTCTTGGGCTTTGAACAAGACACCAAAAACCAATTTCCTCCCATAGAATAGGAGGAACTACGAACGCTCTGATTTCCCTGTTTCGGTAAACGGGAATACGTAGGCATAAAATCAAAAGAAAAGATCTTAGCGAGCGCAATCAATAAAAAACCCAAATCCCATATCTCCATCAATCAAAAGCAGTATTTCAAAAGCATCAGTCCTAACATCCTAATCCTTGTTCCCCGCCAGAAACCTTCTGCCCAGGTAAAAAAGAAAGAAAACAATATTGGCGAAAATACAAATAACCAGTACAAAGCCCCCCCCCCCCCCCCCCCCACATTGATAGCATTCGTAACCTAACAGACCGCTGTTTAAACTCAGTATGCAAGCAGGGTTAATTGGAGACATCTATTTCCCTTCCTTATTCAGCTCACAATAGGATAAAAAATGAATCGACCTGTAGTCAAAGCTCAAACCACAGAGAGCGGCCAGCGCTTAAGAACCGCGTCCAAAATCGCTCGCTACAAGTACTTATCACCTTCATCTCTCACTTAAAACACCATCAACAAAAACAAACCCTGTTACGTCTCCAAAACCTAACCACTTCACGGCCAAACCCTTTTTCAATTGAACCTCAACCACTCGAACCTTCGACCTTCAAAACAACCCTCAACAAATCCATCAAAAACCAGATCCAGAAACCATAAAACCTTCACCTCCATCATTCTTCAACCTCACCCTTCTAATTTTCCAACAACCTTCAATATTCTCAGAACCCAAATCTCAAAATCCTTTTCAGAACAAACCAGAAAACGAGATGAAGAGGAGATGAAAAAGAAAACCCACCATAATCGAAACAGATCCAAAAGAGCAAAGTGAAAACCAAATCACAAACCTGTTCTTGAATCGAAAAGGTAAACGAACCAAGCCGGGGACAGAAACGGGACGGGATTGAAATTTGAAACAAGCTGCCTCTTGATTTCATTTCGTTTAACAGAGAGATCTGATTTTAGTAGTTACGTTGTTTTGACCAAGCTACTTTGTTTTTTCCGATTTATTCTTGAAGGAAGAAGCTAATAACACTACCCTGTTTTCATTTGAGCTATAACGTATAATTAGGATTTTTTTTTATTGTGTTTTAATAATCAACCGTGTGAGTAATGGGCTTTTGAAGCCCGTGCGCCCCCAAATCCTGCTGCACCCCCTTTTTTTCTTTTTTTAATTAATTTTGATGTTATTTCAACTCTTATTTATATTTTTAAGAATCTCTCTTAATAAGATTTTTATATATATATATATATATATATATATATATATATATATATATATATATATATATATATATATATTTCTTAATTCATTTATCCTTTTATAACTTCTTTATTCATTTCTATTTTAGATTTTCTTTCCCCTTTCATTTTTTGGGCCTATGATATTACCAATATCTTGATTTATTGATTTTGTTCAAGTCACAAAAATCTTGATTTGTATGAGGCCCATTTTCTTTTTCTGTTGGTCAATGAAAATCTAATTAAAAAGGTATTCGATTTATCGATCTAAAATCCTTATTTAGATGAGGCCGACTTTATTTTCACTTTGAGCCCATTTTCTTTATTTTTTTTTGGGCCGATGATATAACAAAAATCACGACTTGTCGATCTATTCAAAATCACTAAAGTTGTGATATATATGAGGCCACCTCTTTTATTATTTTTTTTACCGGTCAATGAAAGTCCAAAATCAAGATTGTCGATTTCTCGATTAAATCATGATTAAGACGAGACCGACTTTATTTTTCATACCGTATTTATTTTATCTTCACTTTCATTTTTTATCGATGAAGTTCTTTATTCACGAACGTTGTTATCGAAGCGACCAACCTTCATTATTTTAAATCTGTAGTGAGTGATCATCGAGATCTCTTTCTATACTTTGAGATCGTGATAGGTTACCTTCGACTAATCAACGAGAGTTTGTGATTTAAGACGAGGTCTTCACCTTTTCTTTTTGTGTGACACGATTTCATCGGAGAATGATCCTCAATATCATTTCTCCATCGTGTCTTAACACAAAGATCAATTGTGCATCCTTCTATAGTATAGTCTTCCTTATAGACTGTGCTACGACGGTTTCGCACTACATTGGACCCGATTCAGCGATCCAATAAATTGAATCAATTAACCACTGACTTTACTTTCTGTCAATATTATCTTGATTTTATTATTATTCTTGTTCATATTATCACTGTTCATATTTATATCTGATTTTTATTGTACATTTTATTTACTCATACATTCTTTAAAACACACTAATAAATATCGAAACCTTAAAAAAAACTTAATGACCGGACTGTGGGTACCATCTCGAGTTTTGGGACTGAGGACTTAGATTTAGGACCCTTTGCCCTATGCTCTTGGAGTGGAGGTATTGACTCTTGATCTTGACTTGCCAGTGGCCCATTAGTGGGAAGTGTTTATGCACTATTCTGGTTAGATCTTTCTATCTCTTGCTATTTACATTGAAGCACTCATTTACTTTTGCTTGATGTCTTCTTTTCTTGATACTTATATATATGTTTGCTTGACATTGTTTTTTAGCACGTTAACATGATACTATGTGGATACTATCAGTCTTTGATTTATTATCACTTGACTTTGATGTCACTGTATATACCATGTTCATATCTTGTTCATTCTATCTTGATCGTATTCATGTTCATATCCTGTTCATATTATCTGGATTATATGTTTGTTCATATTCACACTGTTTATATCATATTCATGATTGTTCACACTTGACCCTCCTTCCAAAGGAATGATCTTTACTTTGACTCCTAAGTCACTAACCTTTCCCATTTCATCCTTGGCCTCATAAGAGCCGTTTCCCTCATAGTTTAGTAATAGGATGGAGTTATCATGAACTCCATGTGATTCTTACTATCATGAGAACTCACTTTACCTTTTACTCAGACTTACAGAGTTATCATGAACTCTGTGTGGTTCTCACTATCATGAGAATTCACTTCCTCCCTTCATAACGTAGACTTAGAGAGTTATTGTGGACTCTACGTGAGCTTATGCTCATTCCCTTTGGAACGTTGGCCATAGTCAACGTTTCTTTCCTCTTTCACCCTTAGTTAGGTGAACTACGGTTGCTCTGATTCTTTAGTCAGATACGTAGGCACAAGATGCGACGTCTTGGCGAGCAAACTTAGTGTACATACCTTAGGTCTTTACCTTAGTACAGATTTCTTTTAGCAAGTAAGCATAGCATAACACAAATTAAACAAGAGGTTCCTGTAGAGTACTACAGATACTTAGGGTGTTAATACCTTCCCTTTGTATAACCAACCCCCGAACCTTAGATCTCCCCCCCTTTTAGGTTTTTTAACGATCTTGAACCTTTCCTTTGGATAAATCAAAGTCGGTTGTAAAAGAAAATAATGCAAGTTAATTAATATCTTGTTATCCGATTTTCACCACAACAGAAATGGCGACTTCACTGGGGAGATCATTTATTTTTAAGGGTTAAGCCCACCTTGTTTTCTGCTTATGTTATTCATGCATGCTTGCTATATTTGTATATACCTGTACATATCTGTATATATCTGTATACCTGTTTCTGCTTGGGATCTTCTGTGTGCAGGGTGTTACTATTGAGTGGTGAGATAAGTCCTAACCCGTACTTGAGTGCAATTAGGATAGGACGATGGTATATTCAAGGAGGCTTTGAGGGAGTCGATTCCTGAAAAAGTTAACTTGAGATACCATCACTCAGTTGAGGCCCTCTTGAGAGTCTAGTCATGTTGAACGATCCTATTCGTGAAAGTGTGCTACTCTCAACCTAGGAGCCCATAATATTGAGAACCGTAGTTACCAAACCCCACTTGCCCTTTTAGGATGTAGTGCGGTGACCATGATGGAGTCTATTTCTGAATTGGTTGTCACACGATACTACACTCAGACGAGATCCTCTTGAGAATTTTATTAATTACCAAGTCATTTGGGAAGTCGATAAAATCCGAAAGATGGATTGTAGACTCTGGGAACTCTTTAGAACCCTGTTCTGCAGATGAAAACCCATAGTACACACCTTTTGGGATGGGTAGACCATTGCTCCATGCTCGTGATCTTCAAACCTAGGCCCTCATTTGTTTCCCTGTACATATGCGTGAATTTGTGAATATCTGTATATGTGTGTTTGTGCATACATTCGTCCATTCAAGACAACCTTTCGGTTTCAAGGAATTCAAGTGCCTTTTCCTTTGTAAAAACCAATAAAGATCATGATTTAAAAAAAAAACAAAAAAAAACACAACTCTTCAGTTTTTCCACAAGATTTTTTTGCAGACTTGCCTTTGAGTTCCTTGAAAACATTTGGCTTGCATTAGCATTGCATGCGCATTTGCATTGCATTTGCATTTCTCAGCCTTGAGTCTTATCCACCCTCTGTCTATAACCTAATTGACTTCCCGAAGCCATCATTGGACTTGAAGTAGCTTTTGAAGTTGTCTTTTTCAGACTCGTCCGTTGTGACCACCATGCTGGGGGCACAGAGGCATTCAGCTGAAGACTTAGGGTACGCAGAAGCCAGGTTCAGGCTTTGTTTGACTCTAATATGTTCTCATTCATGCCTCAAGGCGTCCAAATCAGCAAACCTTCGCCTAATCAGGCAGGTCCATCAGACTCTGAGGTGGAAGAATTTTCTGAGAGTATGTGTGAAGATGATTCTCAAGCGGATCTCGACAATCAACTCTGAAGATGACTATCTCAGCTTGGCAGATTAAGAAGGAAATTTCAATTCCCTAAAGCTGGCAATCATTTGGCTGTTTAGCATTTTTGTTGTATTTTCTTTGCATGTTTGAATTATATTTGCTTATAAGCATTGTTGTACTTTCAAATTGGCAAGATTAATGAAATGTTTGTGCATCTTTTGATTAAGTCCATTCGTTTCACTCATTTATTCTTGTGTTCATAAAGACAAAAAACAAAAAACAGACAAATTTTTTTCCCCATATCAATCCTTTTGTTCAAGCAGAGATTGGGGAGGATGACGAAAATATTATCCATAATTGTTGTGGTATGCTTTCGATTAAACCTTTCTGAGGATGTAAGGCATTGTTTCAATTCCTAAACACTGGAGAAATAAGGAAGATAATCCCTCGTTAACCCTTCGAGCCTAGAAGTAGGAGTTTTCTTTCTTTACACAAAAAATCCTTAAATCTCAACCTTGGGGTAGGGTAGTTCTCAGTTTAACTTGGTTACGCATTCTAATGCAACCGCTTCATGCAAGACACTAGTCAGCTCTCTCAGATCAAATGAGTTAGCGTTGTATAAGTTATTCATCCAAGCAACAATAGGGAAGGATAGCTGAAAAATCCTTAATTAAAGGATGAGCCGAGTCCCTTTCAAGGCAAAAGCCTAGAAAGATGGGAAGCCCAGAACTTTGCCTTATACAAAAAGAACTTGTACAACAGCCAGAAAAGGAGTTTCAAAGCAACAATCAAACAAAAAAGAGGTCCTAACCGCAGACAAAGAGAGGTATCGTGACCTCAATCAAATCAAAAGAAGAGGTATCGTGACCTCAACCAGCAAAGACAAGGAGAAGTCTCAAAGTCTCAAAGATTAACCAAATTCTGCGAGGGAGCACTGACTATCCAAGGTGTCTAAATCATCATCAATGATCATTAACTTGTTCCTAGTCTGTAGGAACCTGAATGTATAGCTTAAGTTAACTGAGCTTAGGATTGGAGTTCATCACGAAGATGGGATGGGTACCAAATAAACTTTGAGCCTTTATCTTTGTTTCATAAAACCGTGAACCAAGCCACGTTACAACCCTTAAAAGACCTAATTGAGGTAAGGTTGTTTTGAAAGCATACTACAACAAGGTTTATTAACCTGACTCCTAATGATCTTTGCTAGTTGTGTGTGTTGATCACTTTATCTGTCATTCTGTAAATGACCAGATCCACTTTGTTTTTGATTACTTAATTATTCCACTGTGCGTGTTTCATCAATAAAACTTGATTTCAAAAGCTTGCATGAATTTTTGCACTGAAATTGCCAATTTTAAATGAACAATACTTGTTTGTGAAATGATTCAACATCAAAGGAATCCCGACAAATGCAGTCAGCTAGGGAATTTAATTTGATAAAGAAAGCCCAGTCAAGGGCAACCAAGCGGAAGGATCTGCCAATACACCATTCCAAGAGCTATTGAATCAGGGGCAGAACTCTTCAAGTTTAGAATATTGGGGCAAGTCTTCTTGAGGTCATCTTATGACAAGTTTATACTCCAGTAACCCACCAACAGGGGCAACTTTGTTCCCAATTTGTTTCTACCACAGTCCGAGTGCTTGGTATCGCAAATACAGTTGAACTGGGGCAGTTACATCAAGACTCATGGATCTTTCCAAAAGTTTGAAGATATTGAAGCATCTAGTATTTCAGTTCTTCTGTAAAATCCTTTTGATAACTTATCCTCAAAGACCAGTTAATCAAAAGCAGTCAGGTCGAGATTCGGCAAATCTCTCAAAAGTCAACTAGTCTGGGGCATCTCCCTCATAGATCAACCAAGCTGACAGGGGCAAGTTTATTCCCCAGTTGTCAACAACCAGTCCGAAGCACAAGTTCAAGGACTTTATTGTGCAGACGCTGTTAATCTTGGGCTCTGTACACTCCGCGATGAGTATAAACTATCGGACAACCTCCTCTTAGGCTTTGTATAATGATCCTCCCATGTGGAGTCAGTCAGTCAGACAGCCTCCTCTTAGGCTTTGTATAATGAGTACCCCTATCAGACAGCCTCCTCTTAGGCTTTGTATAATGATTTTCCCCAGCGGAATCCAATCAACCTCTTAGCTTCAATCTTGGGCTTCGATCAAGACGCACAACTAGTTCAAGGACTTCGTCACGCAAAGGCAGTCAATCAGGGGCAGTCAGGCTGAAATTCATGAATCTCTCCAAGAGTTTGAAGATATTGAAACACCTTGTATGCCAATTCTTCTGTAAAATCCTCTTGATATTTCCTTCTGACAGACCATGTACCCTGGGGCAGATGAGTTATGTAGAACTACTTAGTTTTTGTGGCGTCTCTGCTAGCTCCCCAGAAAGTTGTCTCTTCAGCTAATCTTGGCAATTCTCAATGGATCTCTTATCTCTAGTGAAGAAATCAAACTCATGATGACAATCCTAGTGAAGTCATAATGCTATACCAAGTGCAATACTCTTTCCCCAGAGAAGGTCATAACCTTGAACTAGAGCTTCTTCATCTGCAAGTTCATCCCCAGTAATGGTCTAATCTGATGAGTTTGGATGGGTATCCTTGTCGAGATGTTTATTTCATCTCCAATCTCGTTTCCTCTGGTCTGTTTTGTCAGCATAAGCATAAGCATGGCATAAGCACTCATATGCATAACATCTTAGCGTTTTCGCTACCCTTTCCTGGTGTTTACCTATTTTTGTTCATTTTGGCGTTTATCTCCCCAAGTGACTGGGTTTTGTCTTTTCTCTCCAATAGAGTTGTCAGCCCTAGGCATAAAGTGCCCGTCCTTTCTGAATTCCCCACAGAGTTATATCCTCATGAATGATGGTTGTTTCAGTTATCTTCTCCACATTCGGATAAGATAAATCCCCAGTTGAGTTCATTCATCAATTGGAATCCTATTTGACCGTTTCTTTCTAGCTTGTTTCTAGACTGAACTTTGGTCCCTGACAGATGTGGTTTCTGAACCCACTTTTGAGTGCATTTATTTTGCACTGTGTCTCACGGGAATAATCTTTTACAGATCCTCATTGAAGACATGATTATTTCTCCAACAGTGTTGTAAGGTCAACATCTCTTTGGAATTTATACCCAACAATAAGTGATAATCTCGTTGAGAAACTTGCTTTGCTATCATTGCCTCTACGACGATAAGTGGTCATCTCTTACGAGAAGTTTACCCGTCTTTGATTTTACCTTCAATCAATCATTTTCCATCAACCCGTTTGATGTGATCCCTATTTAAGGTATTTCTTCCAGTCAATCTGTTTGATGAGGTGTTCCAAGTCATGCTTGTACTGGCATTTAGAAATCCAATTTATACTGATACACAGAGTTTGTCTCTGTCTTTTTTGGTTTTTCTTGAAGACCCCGTTTGAACTCTTCATCATAAGAAAATTCTAGGAAATCCGTTGTTGGATGCTTATCCTTTTGTCTCACACTGATCCCCAAGTGGAGATCATGTCTTCTTCTTGGTTTCATACTTAGTAAGAACGTGTCTTTATTCCCCCAGTAAAGTAAAAGACATCCCCAGCTTATCTCTAAAAACCTTTCTCTAAGTTAGGCCTATGTCCGATCTTCACCTTTGAGTGTCAGATCTTGATTCTTTGTGCAGTATTCCCCAAGAAGTCTAACCTTAAGTCCAGTCATCGCTGGCATCTTTTTGGTTGTTTAAAACCGTTCCTGCTTGAATCGTGTCAAGCTTGAACCTAAAGTCCAATTATCATTGGCACCATCTTTGGTTTGAATCGAGTCACCTTAGGCTTTTAAGATCTTGTTCTTGTTTGAATCGTGTCAAACTTGAACCGAGTCCTTGTTCGAATCGTGTCGAACATTGTCTCTTGTTTTAGGATCTTGTTCTTGTTTGAATCGTGTCAAACTTGAACCGAGTTCTTGTTCGAATCGTGTCGAACATTGTCTCTTGTCTTAAGATCCCGTTCCTGTTTGAATCGTGTCAAACTTGAACCCAAAGTCCAATTATCGTTGGCACCATCTTTGGTTTGAATTGAGTCACCTTAGGCTTTTAAGATCCCGTTCATGTTTGAATCGTGTCAAACTTGAACCAAGTCCTTGTTCGAATCGTGTTGAACATTGTCTCTTGTTTTAAGATCCTGTTCCTATTTGAATCGTGTCAAACTTGAACCCAAAGTCCAATTATCGTTGGCACCGTCTTTGGTTTGAATCGAGTCACCTTCGGCTTTTATTTCAGTTTGTTCCTGCTTGAATCGCGTCAAGCTTGAACCTAAAGTCCAGTCATCGCTGGCATCCTCCATAAACGGAATCATATTTGTTATCTCAATCAGTTCTGGTACATTTTTTATTCATTAACCTCATTCACAGCCAAAAGGTCCAGTCACCTTTCATCATCTGACGCAGAGTTTACCTCTGTCTTTTCTGGCTTTTCTTGAAGATCTCGTTTGAACTCTTCAGTATAGGAAATCCCCAGAAAATCTTTGTAGGATGTCTATCCTTTTATTTCAAACTGATCCCCTGTGGTGATCACGTCTTCTTTCTGGTTTCATGCCCAGTAAGAATGTGTCTTTTCCCCAGTATCGTCCGGTTACTTTTGAACCGCGTCCTCTACCTCCCTGGATCTTTCCCCAGTGGAGAACACCTCTTTGGTGTCCTATCTCCAGTAAGAACTTGTAGGGTTTCCGCTCAGTTTTTCTATCCCCAGTGTTTCCTGGGAGTCTCCCCAGTAAGTCTCATTTGTCTGTTAGCTTGTATCCCCAATGAGTTTACCTCATGGATACTAACCTTCATCCTTCCCCGGTGTTATCCACCTGTGCGTGTTTGCTTTCGTTGTTGATTGCATTTTTTGCACCATCATGGCATCATACCATCACACTAGAAGTTCATGGCACGTCCGCTGTAACACCCCAATTCCCATCGCGAATAAATAACAATTAATAAAATCAGAGTAACTAAAATTTTTTTTTTTTTTTTTCCGACAGGAAACATGGATGTCACACTTAAATGCACAAAATACAATCCCTGCTCAACATTTTTGATACATAACACAAAGAGAAACTTTTTCCTTACAAAAGGATGGTCAATTATGGAATAAAGCGGAAAGATCCATAACTGACTTGTTTTACAAATAAATGGTTTTAGAACATCAAAATATAAATACAAAATATATTCAACAATTATATACATATAACAAAACGTTCCCCGACTCCCGTGCTACGTATCAGAGCAGACACCACGAACGACAACGGAACGGAGGACTAATCTCCACAAAAGCCTCCAAGCCTCTAAAGCGGACAATCTGCACTATGCCATAAAAAGCATATTCCAGCAGAAGGGTGAGAAATAACAATTATAACAAGATTGCATAATAATATGCCACAACACAAATAAATTCACATAGAAAATATTTCTCACCACAACATCACCTACCAATATATATAGCATGTCACCAAGACATAACATAATTCACAACACATAATCATTTATGCATCCATCACAAAGCATACCAATCATGCTCAATACATTTATCAAAATGCATATCAACTCACCAAAGCTATCACAATCTCAACACATAACTAATCAATACACAACTTCCACATATAATCAATCAAATCATGATTTTCCACACATAATCACATACTCCAATCAAACATATACCATTCAATACAATTCCACATATTTCATCTCATCAATCACAATCACATTTCCATGCCAATTAATTCATGATTTATGCAAATGCACAGAGACCGACACAACGACTCTATGAAAATGCCATGCGGTACCGACTTCCAACCTTGTAATTCATTAGTTCCCCAGGAACTCTTGGAATCATCGCTCGTTACTTAGGGTAACTCCCCGTCGGGCATACGATGTTCCCCGTCGCTACCACTTATCACCAAGCATACGACGTTATGGATCGTTTTTAGTCCTTTATAATAGGCACACGATCAATACAACAATTGCTTACACCCATAAGGGATCTACAATTCAACATGCATTGTTTACACCCACAAAGGGATCTACAATGTCTAACTGCATTGTTTACACCCACGAAGGGATCTACAATGTCTTCATGCATTGTTTACACCCACAAAGGGATCTACAATGTCTAACTGCATTGTTTACACCCACGAAGGGATCTACAATGTCTACCACATGATGCATGTCATATAATGACCCATGGCAATCAAGACTCATACATTAAATCATGCATTTCAAGTACATATAAAGTAATGCACACAATTGCCCAAAATGGCCACAAACACCAATATACCACACTTAGCATTTTCTTGCCTCTCGGCCACCAATCATCATCACAACAATTACCATAACTTGTCACATGCTTCAACATCATCACATTCCACAAACCACAACAATAAACCACAAACCAACACAACATCATAACCACATACATTGATATTCAATCAAACAATGTATTTACCGCACAACAACAACATTATCACAACATCTCATCATGTATATTCACATCATATAACAGCACACAAGCTACACCTTACATATCAAAAGCATATAGCATAATAACGCATCAATCGCACACATTGTACGCAACAAAACCCGACAACTCGACTATTTTTCCAAAAACACGAATTAATTAAATCATCTACTGACCTCCAACCTAATTTTAAAAGAAATAACATTTCGTTAGCTTTCCAACGGTATAAAGAACGTCCCGATCCGAGTTACGGATCAAAAGATATGAATTTCCGAAGTTTCCCCGACAAACCAGATTTTCTGTTTCAGCACAGTAGGTATCGATCCCTAACTCGCATGTATCGATCCCTGCTGTAGTAAAAATTCCATTTTTCCCAATTTTCACAGTAGGGATCGATCCCTGGGATTATGTATCGATCCCTAACCCTGTTTTTCACAAAAAACCAGATTTTCTCCATTACACCTATGCTGTCCTTTTCCGAAACACCCAAAAACTCGACTAAATCGAACATTTTCACCGAAACAAACATATACTCATAAACACCAAATACATAAGAACAATTTAGAACACTTAAACGAAATTTCTACGACGTTCGATTTTTCGATTAAATTTCAACCTTTCAAAAACCAGAATTTTTAAACTTCACCAAATCGAATAAAAAGCACGACATACGACGACCTAACCTTCCTCGATACAACTACGTAATTTATTTCGAATTCTAACCGTGAAAACATCGGTTTCCCACAATTCGACCTAAACGGAAACGACAACGGAAACATACCGAAAACTAACCGAAACATAACCAAACTTCGTGAAACTTCAAACAGCAGCTCACATACATATAACCAACCAACACATGTATTTATACGACTTTCCGACCGTAGAAACATCGGTTTCTATCGATTTCGTCAAATACGGCATAAACGGAAACATATGGAAAACAACCAAAACATTCACCACAAACAACACATATACATACACAAGCGAGATATAATTGAAACTTCTCACCCTTACCCGATTATTCGCGCTTTAAACGGAGTTTTCTCGACTTTTCCTCTCTTTTCCTCTTCTCCCTTCTTTCCTTCTCTTTTCTCTTCTCTTCTCTTTCTATTTTTCTGTTTTCTTTTCTCTCTATTTCTATCTTTCTATTCTATTTAAACAAAATATCTACCCAAATGACCAAAATACCCCTACACTCAAATATCTCGCAAACGCTCTCAAAATGCGATAAAACATAATAACGATGAAAAATAACATTTTTCTAAATAAAAGTCGAAAATAAAATAATATAATAATAAAATAATCAATTAAACTCGATTAAATAAAACTCACAAAAACTGGGGCGTTACAATTCTCCCCCACTTAGACATTTTCGTCCTCGAAAATCTAACCGAGACGAACAACTCCGGACACGACTCTCGCATCCGACGAACAAACCAACATGCCAACAAAAGGCACACCACGAATAACACAATAGACAAACACCTTGCTAACCGTAATTACAACAACACGATACGACGACAACTACAACGACAAGATGCAAAGCCCATACAATGCACTTGACGACCAACTCACAACTCAAGGAAAACCACGATACCAACACACAGGTTCACTCTAGAACCGAAACACAACAAGATCGTTACCCTACCATAGGTAACACTCCCCTAATTCCCCACACAGGAATTAGCTACACAAGCTCGAACCATCACCATGG
Organism: Lathyrus tuberosus; assembly: GCA_022829125.1. NCBI lineage: Eukaryota > Viridiplantae > Streptophyta > Magnoliopsida > Fabales > Fabaceae > Lathyrus > Lathyrus tuberosus. Next base: position 3,712,886 of record JALAZF010000301.1, on the reverse strand, counting down.
AAACGAGGCAACAACACAACAAGAACATAAAGTTCCACGATACAACATCGTTTAAACAACCTCCACACAACCATACTACAACAATGCTACGATCCACCAATCGAACATATAACCGAAACATCCCTCTACATAGTAGCCCATGGATAACATTTAAACCTTTCACTTATCACTTCCATTTTGAAACGTCCAATGGTCTCATCAATCCTACATATTCCCAATATTCCACTTATGGACTCTTACAAGTCACACACACGCAAATACAAATTGTGCAACACCACGCATCCGCTGTGCACTCTGATTACTCGCAACCATCAAAACTACCAATTTCACGTCCAAGGTCTAACTCTTTCTCTTATTCACCAAAAATCACTGTTCACTTTTAATATTCCTAACCTCACACTCTCCTGTGTTATCTCACACACCAGACACCAGTCTCGGAACTGCTCAAATTATTCTAATTCTCTGACCATCAAAACAGACATACCCTGAAACTTTCGACTTAACTTTCCAAGCAAGACCTTACCTTTACCAACAGGATAATTCCAACTAAAGTCATAACTCATCAAAATTTCCAACCATCCTCATTGTCTCATACTCTATTCCTTCAAACCAACCAAGTACTCTAGACTCTTGCGATTACCAAACACTTCGAGCCGAGAACCATAAAAATAATACCTCCAAATTTTCCAACACAATACAACCGCGACTAATTCCAAATCCAGAATAGTATAGATCCTTTTATGAATCCTTAATTGTCGTAAAGCATAAGCCACGACTTTACTCCCTTACATTAACACACTGACTAACTCATCAAAGACACCTCACAAACAGTTGAACAGGATCACACAGAATCAAAACTGCAGCCGTAGACAAATTCTACTTCGGCTCACCCAAAACTTACTCACAACGAACATCCAAAACAAATGACTCATCCTTTGCAAGCCAACTGAAATAACAGAAGTACGAACTTAGCAAAGTCTTCCATAACCTTTCGTAACAACCGACTGAGCCCAAAAGTTTCTAATCTCCTTAACCAACTTCGGAACCTCTCATTGCAAAACCAGATCCACTTCCGATGGATCCATAACAATACCATTACCTGAAATAACATATCCAAGAAGACTAACCTTTTTCCAACCCAAATTCTCACTTGAATAACTTAGCATAAAACTTCGTCTCTTTCCAACACTTGTGATTCAAATCTCAAACACTCTACCTGTTCTTCTTCCGAGTTTATAACAGATTCGAATATCCTCAATTAAAACCACTACAACTTATCCAATTAAATATGGAAGATACGATTCATATACTTCACAAACATTACGGACACATTACTAACACCAAGCAACATCACCGTACTTTGTAATGTCCAACCAAATTCCAAAAGATATAAATTCTTAAAGCTTTTGCAAAACCTTGCACTGGGTAACTGGCTACTCCCACACAAGCTTAACCGAGTAATTACCAGTCTATTCCGATGACTACAACATAACTAGTCACATCAAATCGATCAAAGCCTTAACTCACACAATTCACTATCCTTATCAAACATTTCAAACAATTGCAATTTCACTAAAACTCAACCAAACCATTCCAATCATCCGCTCATGAAAGTGGACACTTATTCTCCACCATTACCTCATTCAACTGTCAATAATCCATACACAATTTCTCCTCTTAACAATCCAAACTCCATAATTCCCAACATGTAGCAACAATCAACCAAAAAGAACTCTTAAATAATACATCCACACTTAAGGTTTTCTCAAAATTTCCATTAATGCTCTAAAATTCCAAAGACTCCAAACCTCGTCAGAACTCTAAGTTTCACTTTCCCAAAGTCTCAATACCATTATACACATCATGCTTGTTATTCTGTCCAATCATTCCTCCTTTTTGTTACTAACAACACTGAAGCTCTCCAAGACGACACACTTGGCCTCACAATTCTCATTTCTAGTAAATCTTCCAACTGTTCTATCAGCCCGGGTACCTCTAACGCTAACATCCAATATTCCATCTGGGAATACATCTGAAAATCACGCACAACCGGTAGCTCATCACTGTGTCCTTCCTGCCAATTTCTAGAAAACTATCATCACAAACATAACAACAACTTAGTTTCACTTCCTAAAAGTTCTCCTGCTTACTTAGCAGATCCAAACCTAAAATCCTTACCTTCGTCCAATTTGAGTTCACACTATTCTCTCTGAGAACCACCATTAACGATGCCCAATCATTCACTCTCAAAACTTCCCAATTGAACCAACATACCAAAACCTCTAATCCATTGCATCTTCCGATATTAGCATCTTCATCGACTCATCAAAACAATCTGTAATCGTTTCCTTAAATTCCAAACACTCATTTCACACACTATCAAAGCCGGAAAGACCCGTCTATTCCATCCAACATAATTCCCGTCTGCTATCAACAAGAGATTAAGGGTGATCAGTTCCTCAATTTGTCAATAGACAGCCGACAATCATGATGGGGCATAAACCGTCCTTACCAAACTATAATAGCATTTCTTACATCCTGTACACAAAACTACCTAAGGCACAAATCCTTAGTTGACATAAACCTTACCTCCGCATCCCCTTCGGAACTGAGAACAACACTGTCCGAACAACACTTACAATCTTGCAACCAACGGTACACTGAGCCAACGCTCCACACCTGAAACAACATGGAGAAGTACCAGCTTCTCCCCCACTTATCTCAAACTCAATCCTGAAAACAAAGGATTAGAAAAACCAGAAAGTACTGACAGTGTTCCACACACCTATCACGTACTAAGGGATAACAACAACGACAGTATTCAACTGTCATACCAACTGACTCAACAACTTGGCCGGACGGACCGACCTGCTCTGATACCACTTGTAACACCCCAATTCCCATCGCGAATAAATAACAATTAATAAAATCAGAGTAACTAAAATTTTTTTTTTTTTTTCCGACAGGAAACATGGATGTCACACTTAAATGCACAAAATACAATCCCTGCTCAACATTTTGATACATAACACAAAGAGAAACTTTTTCCTTACAAAAGGATGGTCAATTATGGAATAAAGCGGAAAGATCCATAACTGACTTGTTTTACAAATAAATGGTTTTAGAACATCAAAATATAAATACAAAATATATTCAACAATTATATACATATAACAAAACGTTCCCCGACTCCCGTGCTACGTATCAGAGCAGACACCACGAACGACAACGGAACGGAGGACTAATCTCCACAAAAGCCTCCAAGCCTCTAAAGCGGACAATCTGCACTATGCCATAAAAAGCATATTCCAGCAGAAGGGTGAGAAATAACAATTATAACAAGATTGCATAATAATATGCCACAACACAAATAAATTCACATAGAAAATATTTCTCACCACAACATCACCTACCAATATATATAGCATGTCACCAAGACATAACATAATTCACAACACATAATCATTTATGCATCCATCACAAAGCATACCAATCATGCTCAATACATTTATCAAAATGCATATCAACTCACCAAAGCTATCACAATCTCAACACATAACTAATCAATACACAACTTCCACATATAATCAATCAAATCATGATTTTCCACACATAATCACATACTCCAATCAAACATATACCATTCAATACAATTCCACATATTTCATCTCATCAATCACAATCACATTTCCATGCCAATTAATTCATGATTTATGCAAATGCACAGAGACCGACACAACGACTCTATGAAAATGCCATGCGGTACCGACTTCCAACCTTGTAATTCATTAGTTCCCCAGGAACTCTTGGAATCATCGCTCGTTACTTAGGGTAACTCCCCGTCGGGCATACGATGTTCCCCGTCGCTACCACTTATCACCAAGCATACGACGTTATGGATCGTTTTTAGTCCTTTATAATAGGCACACGATCAATACAACAATTGCTTACACCCATAAGGGATCTACAATTCAACATGCATTGTTTACACCCACAAAGGGATCTACAATGTCTAACTGCATTGTTTACACCCACGAAGGGATCTACAATGTCTTCATGCATTGTTTACACCCACAAAGGGATCTACAATGTCTAACTGCATTGTTTACACCCACGAAGGGATCTACAATGTCTACCACATGATGCATGTCATATAATGACCCATGGCAATCAAGACTCATACATTAAATCATGCATTTCAAGTACATATAAAGTAATGCACACAATTGTCCAAAATGGCCACAAACACCAATATACCACACTTAGCATTTTCTTGCCTCTCGGCCACCAATCATCATCACAACAATTACCATAACTTGTCACATGCTTCAACATCATCACATTCCACAAACCACAACAATAAACCACAAACCAACACAACATCATAACCACATACATTGATATTCAATCAAACAATGTATTTACCGCACAACAACAACATTATCACAACATCTCATCATGTATATTCACATCATATAACAGCACACAAGCTACACCTTACATATCAAAAGCATATAGCATAATAACGCATCAATCGCACACATTGTACGCAACAAAACCCGACAACTCGACTATTTTTCCAAAAACACGAATTAATTAAATCATCTACTGACCTCCAACCTAATTTTAAAAGAAATAACATTTCGTTAGCTTTCCAACGGTATAAAGAACGTCCCGATCCGAGTTACGGATCAAAAGATATGAATTTCCGAAGTTTCCCCGACAAACCAGATTTTCTGTTTCAGCACAGTAGGTATCGATCCCTAACTCGCATGTATCGATCCCTGCTGTAGTAAAAATTCCATTTTTCCCAATTTTCACAGTAGGGATCGATCCCTGGGATTATGTATCGATCCCTAACCCTGTTTTTCACAAAAAACCAGATTTTCTCCATTACACCTATGCTGTCCTTTTCCGAAACACCCAAAAACTCGACTAAATCGAACATTTTCACCGAAACAAACATATACTCATAAACACCAAATACATAAGAACAATTTAGAACACTTAAACGAAATTTCTACGACGTTCGATTTTTCGATTAAATTTCAACCTTTCAAAAACCAGAATTTTTAAACTTCACCAAATCGAATAAAAAGCACGACATACGACGACCTAACCTTCCTCGATACAACTACGTAATTTATTTCGAATTCTAACCGTGAAAACATCGGTTTCCCACAATTCGACCTAAACGGAAACGACAACGGAAACATACCGAAAACTAACCGAAACATAACCAAACTTCGTGAAACTTCAAACAGCAGCTCACATACATATAACCAACCAACACATGTATTTATACGACTTTCCGACCGTAGAAACATCGGTTTCTATCGATTTCGTCAAATACGGCATAAACGGAAACATATGGAAAACAACCAAAACATTCACCACAAACAACACATATACATACACAAGCGAGATATAATTGAAACTTCTCACCCTTACCCGATTATTCGCGCTTTAAACGGAGTTTTCTCGACTTTTCCTCTCTTTTCCTCTTCTCCCTTCTTTCCTTCTCTTTTCTCTTCTCTTCTCTTTCTATTTTTCTGTTTTCTTTTCTCTCTATTTCTATCTTTCTATTCTATTTAAACAAAATATCTACCCAAATGACCAAAATACCCCTACACTCAAATATCTCGCAAACGCTCTCAAAATGCGATAAAACATAATAACGATGAAAAATAACATTTTTCTAAATAAAAGTCGAAAATAAAATAATATAATAATAAAATAATCAATTAAACTCGATTAAATAAAACTCACAAAAACTGGGGCGTTACATCCGCATCCTAGACTAGTTTGGTTCATGTCATTGCATATCAGCGTATCTAAGGGCAAAATTTTTGGTTATCTATATTTAAACATCTTTCACCATCTTTCCATATCCCTTGTCATCCGGTGAGGATATTTAAATAGGGGCAACTGTTGTACCCCAAATTTTACTTTCAGATCCTCTTATCATTATCATATCATGCTTAGATCATCTGTCTTAGCATTTCCAATCATTTGGCTCATTAATCGCAGTCGCACTTTTTTTTGTCTCTTAATTTAGAATTTTTGTTTTTTATTATTATTTACTTTTAAATCACATATCCAATTTAATTTTTTTTTACTTTTCTTAATATGTTATGTTTTTAGTTTTGATTTATTTTATTTTTACTATTATTATTTGTTCATTTATTATTTGTTATTATTATTGTTTTTTACTTTATCATTTTCTCATTTTCATGGTTATTAGTGTTTCAATCTCGTATCATCATTTTATTATTGTCTTTTTTCAATATTCTTATCATTTATTGTTATTAATTATTATCATCATTAGCCAAAAGAGAACCCGCTTCAGCATAGTACCAAAAGCAAGATGCAGCAAACACGCTGCCCAAACACACTCTGCAAATCCTGCTTCAGCCCTACATCAATAACCACACAGGTTCAGTTCCAGAACTAGTAAGAAAAGGGAAATATTCAGATTTTTCAGTTTTAAAGCACCTTGCGCAATGACATTAAGAGAGAAAAAGGCCAAAAAGTTCACTACAGCCAAGAGTTCAAAGGAGTTGACCAAATCAGATTTTGATTTCAATAAAGGAAGAGTATTCAAAGAGAATGGGAACAACTGGTCTTCGGTCTTTGGATCTTCATTTTTTTACCTTCCATAAACTTCCATTTCCAAACTCCTCAACGCTTCACCTTCCCTCGTTTCCCAATCCAACAACCTCTCCTTCAACTCTTCTTCGAATCACTCCAAAATCATAAAACCCGGCTCCAAAACTCTTTCATCCAACATCAGTACCTACAGTACTGTAATACCCCAAATTTTGACCACTTAGATTTCCCATCATTGTGAAAATCATCATCACAATATGGATGTACCTTTATGCTTCATTAGTCTCCCAAAGATGGGTGAGCATCCACTACAATCAAAATTAGGGTTTCAAGCCCTCTCTGAGTGCTTAGACAAAGGATCAATCAAGAAATGACATGATCTTCAACTTGTCTAATCTCTTAAATATCCACAATGGATCAAAAAGGACTCCTACTTCAAGGATTAAGCACAAGGCTGCTCCCTTCTAGGTGGATCAAGTCTCAAGATCGACAGTGTCACCAAATTAGGGTTTTGGTCGACCAGGGCCTCTAGATGGAAAATCCAAAATCAAGATTGTCGATTTCTCGTTTAAATCATGATTAAGACGAGACCGACTTTATTTTTCATACCGTATTTATTTTATCTTCATTTTCATTTTTGATCGATGAAGTTCTTTATTCACGAACGTTGTTATCGAAGCGACCAACCTTCATTATTTCAAATCTGTAGTGAGTGATCATCGAGATCTCTTTCTATACTTTGAGATCGTGATAGGTTACCTTCGACTAATCAACGAGAGTCGGTGATTTAAGACGAGGTCTTCACCTTTTCTTTTCGTGTGACACAATTTCATTGGAGAATGATCCTCAATATCATTTCTCCATCATATCTTACCACAAAGATCAATTGTGCATCCTCCTATAGTATAGTCTTCCTCATAGACTGTGCTACGACGGTTTCGCACTACATTGGACCCGATTCAGCGATCCAATAAATTGAATCAATTAACCACTGACTTTACTTTCTGTCAATATTATCTTGATTTTATTATTATTATTGTTCATATTATCACTGTTCATATTTATATCTGATTTTTATTGTACATTTTATTTACTCATACATTCTTTAAAACACACTAATAAATATCGAAACCTTAAAAAAAACTCAATGACCGGACTGTGGTTACCATCTCGAGTTTTGGGACCGAGGACTTAGATTTAGGACCCTTTGCCCTATGCTCTTGGAGTGGAGGTTTTGACTCTTGATCTTGGCTTGCCAGTGGCCCATCAGTGGGAAGTGTTTATGCACTATTCTGGTTAGATCTTTCCATCTCTTGCTATTTACATTGAAGCACTCATTTACTTTTGCTTGATGTCTGCTTTTCTTGATACTTATATATATGTTTGCTTGACATTGGTTTTTAGCACGTTAACATGATACTATGTGGATACTATCAGTCTTTGAGTTATTATCACTTGACTTTGATGTCACTGTATATACCATGTTCATATCTTGTTCATTCTATCTTGATCGTATTCATGTTCATATCCTGTTTATATTATCTGGATTATATCTTTGTTCATATTCACACTGTTTATATCATATTCATGATTATTCACACTTGACCCTCCTTCCAAAGGAATGATCTTTACTTTGTCTCCTAAGTCACTAACCTTTCCCATTTCATCCTTGGCCTCATAAGAGCCGTTTCCCTCATAGTTTAGTAATAGGATGGAGTTATCATGAACTCCATGTGATTCTCACTATCATGAGAACTCACTTTACCTTTTACTCAAACTTACAGAGTTATCATGAACTCTGTGTGGTTCTCACTATCATGAGAATTCACTTCCTCCCTTCATAACGTAGACTTAGACATTTATCGTGGACTCTACGTGAGCTTATGCTCATTTCCTTTGGAACGTTGGCCATAGTCAATGTTTCTTTCCTCTTTCACCCTTAGTTAGGTGAACTACGGTTGCTCTGATTCTTTAGTCAGATACGTAGGCACAAGATGCGACGTCTTGGCGAGCAAACTTAGTGTACATACCTTAGGTCTTTACCTTAGTACAGATTTCTTTTAGCAAGTAAGCATATCATAACACAAATTAAACAAGAGGTTCCTGTAGAATACTACAGATACTTAGGGTGCTAATACCTTCCCTTTGTATAACCAACCCCCGAACCTTAGATCTCCCCCCTTTTAGGTTTTTTAACGATCTTGAACCTTTCCTTTGGATAAATCAAAGTCGGTTGTAAAAGAAAATGATGCAAGTTAATTAATATCTTGTTATCCGATTTTCACCGCAACAGTAGGTACTGTTGATCGTTGTTGATGTAGTCAGAAGAGCTTGTAGGCTTCCTATGATAGATGCAACCCAGAATGATTCTAGCCCAAATTCTGTGACGCTCCTTTAGATCTTTGATTTTGTTGGAGTGTTATCCGGAAGTGAAGATTTCCTTTGATACAGTTCTTAGGTCAGAACACTTTTCCATCTCATTGCATCTGATTCCTGATCCATCATGGTCAATCAGTTTACCAATGAGTTCTTCAGTGATGACAATCTTCTTTGCCATTACATAAGACGTTACTTGATGATTTGATGCAGAAGCAAAAATCCAGAATTCTTTAACAAGTTTAGGAAAAACTGGACCCATTAAGCGATCAAAATACTTGGTCCATCCTTGAAACTTAACCTCAGGAGTAAGGTCATACCCATTTTCTTTCATGCTTTCAAAATCCACGATGAGTTCATAGAGAACTTCAAAAGAAGCGATGGGAGTGAGAAGAGTTCTTGTAGGTTCAACGTACCTTTCCTCATTGATTTGGTCAGCAGACTCTTGAGACAGCGGTTGTTGAGAGAAAGAAGCCATTGTTCACAGACTTAGGGTTTTAGAGAACACAAAGAAAAACAAGAATTGCAAACAAGAAGGAGAGAGTGAGAGAGCAAAGTGAGTGAAGGTGAGGTGTGAGAGTGTTAAAAGTGACATATATATAGAAATGGCCAACAAGAGAAATTAATGAGCAATTAAAACAATAAACATAATGATTAAGAGCTATAATGATTTCTGACAAGGGAGATAGCGTGAAAATTTTGGGAACAATTACCGATGTGATTGGCACCTCGATGTGTCAACTCAGCCGTTTCAGTTTCTCAGAGTTTGAACACGTGTTCAACTACGGAGGAAAACCTGGAGCTTAGGTTGACAGATGTTTGCTAGAGAGAATTGCATGATCTATTCTTGAAATGAAAGGTTTTCAGATCTTCTGGATAGATTCTGAGACAATCATCCTTCTCACTTCTGAAGAATTATTGGTCAGATGTTCACAAAAAAAAAAACAAAAAAATTCTAATAGTTAAAGATACAGAATTAATTATACACATTCATTCTGGACATAATTCCATGCTGAGATTTTTCAGAATGAAATTAAATCTATCTTCAGAAAGGGGTTTGGTGAAAATATCAGCCCATTGATGGTCTGTGTCTATAAATTTTAAAAAAAGAATTCCCTTCTGAGTATAGTCCCTAATGAAGTGATGTTTAATTTCTATATGTTTAGCTCTAGAATGTAAAATAGGATTTTTTGAAAGACAGATAACAGAAGTATTGTCACAGAGGATAGGGATGTTACTCTCGTAAATGTGAAAATCTTCCAGCTGATTCTTCATCCAGAGCATCTGAGTACTGCATCCAGTTGCAGCTATATATTCAGCTTCAGCAGTTGATAGTGCAATAGTGGATTGTCTTTTGCTGGACCAAGAGATTAAATTGTCTCCCAGAAACTGGCAGCTTCCAGAGGTACTTTTTCTTTCTATTCTATCTCCAGCAAAGTTAGCATCGCAGTATCCTATCAATTTGTATTCTCTGGACTTTCTATAGCAAAGACCAAGATTAGTAGTACCTTTCAGATATCTGAGAATTTGCTTAACTGCTGTTAAGTGGGATTCTCTAGGATCTGATTGGAATCTAGCACAAAGACAGACGCTATAGAGAATATCAGGTCTTGAAGCAGTTAAATAAATGAGAGAACCAATCATACCTCTGTAGAGCTTCTGTTCAACTTTCTTACTTACCTCTTCCTTTTCCAGAATGCATGTGGGATGCATAGGAGTTTTGGAAGGCTTACTTTCTGACATGCCGAATTTCTTCAGAAGATCTCTGACATACTTGCTTTGATGTATGTAAGTTCCTTCTGGAGTTTGATTGATTTGAATTCCTAGAAAGAACTTGAGTTCTCCCATTAGGCTCATTTCAAATTCTGCCTGCATAGTCTTAGCAAATTCTTTGCCCAGAGAGCTTTTAGTATATCCAAAAATTATATCATCTACATATATTTGACAGATCAGAAAGTGATTGTTAAATGATTTACAGAATAGAGTTGTGTCCACCTTCCCTCTGGTAAAATTATTTTCTAAGAGAAAGTTTCTTAGTCTCTCATACCAAGCTCTGGGAGCTTTCTTTAGACCATATGACAATTTCTTAAGTTTATAAACATATTCTGGATGTTTTGTGTTTTCAAAACCAGGGGGTTGATGTACATAAACTTCTTCATCAATGTAACCATTTAAAAACGCACTTTTGACATCCATCTGATAAAGAGTGATGTCATTATTTACAGCAAATGAAATTAAAAGTCTGATAAATTCTAACCTTGCGACTGGAGCAAAGGTTTCTGTATAGTCTATCCCTTCTTGCTGACTATAACCTTGTGCAACCAGTCGTGCTTTGTTTCTGACAACTTCTCCTTGTTCATTCAGCTTGTTTCTGAAGACCCATTTGGTTCCAATGATGTTGAAGCCTTTGGGTTTAGGAACTAGATCCCATACGCCATTCCTGGTGAACTGATTTAATTCTTCCTGCATTGCAAGTATCCAATCGTTGTCTGAGAGTGCTTCGTCAATAGAAGTGGGTTCAATCAGAGATACTAATCCCATGAGATATTCTTCAGATGTCTTGAATGAGGATCTTGTTCTGATTGGATCATCTTTCTTTCCCAGAATTTTGTCTTTGGGATGTGTTAGTGTACTTCTGGATTGTCTTTTTTGGATGGGTTCTTCAGAATTTGTTGTGACGTTTGAATTTCTTTCTTCTATGTTTGACTGTTTTTCTGATAATATGGTTTCAGTTCCTGTGATTTGAACTTCTATTTTTGCAAGAGATTCATCATGCTTTGGCTTTTGGAGGCCAAGCTTATCATCAAATCTGACACAAATGGATTCTACCACATTTCGTGTTTCTGTGTTATATACTCTGTATCCTTTTGAACGTTCAGAGTATCCTAACATGAAACATTTTTGTGCCTTAGAATCAAACTTGTTCAGAGGATCATTAGTGTTTAAAATAAAGCAAGTACATCTAAATGGATGAAAGTATGAAATGTTGGGCTTTCTGTTCTTCCACAATTCATATGGAGTCTTTTCCAGAATAGGTCTAATAGAGATTCTATTCTGAATGTAACACGCTGTATTAGCTGCTTCTGCCCAAAAGTGTTTAGCCATGTTAGTCTCATTGATCATGGTTCTGGCCATTTCTATTAGAGTTCTATTCTTGCGTTCTACAACTCCATTTTGTTGTGGAGTTCTAGGACAAGAGAAATCATGAGAAATTCCATTTTCATTAAAAATATTTCCATTTTCTTGTTTTCAAATTCCCCACCATGATCACTTCTGACTTTTACAATTCTAAACTCTTTTTCATTTTGAACTTGGTTACAGAAAGTAGAGAATACAGAGAGTGACTCGTCCTTGTGTTTTAAGAACTTTACCCATGTCCATTTGCTATAGTCATCTACGATCACTAATCCATACTTCTTACCACTGATGGATGCAATTTTCACTGGTCCAAACAGATCTATATGTAGAAGTTCTAATGGTCTGGAGGTGGAAACAACATTTTTTGATTTAAAAGAGGGTTTAGAAAATTTTCCTTTTTGACATGCTTCACACAGAACATCTGACCTGAACTTCAGGTTAGGAAGTCCTCTGACCAGATTGAGTTTGTTAATCTGAGATATTCTTCTCATACTAACATGCCCCAATCTTCTGTGCCAGACCCATTGCTCGTCGTCAACAGACAAAAGGCAATTTACATTCTGACTTTTTAGTTCAAAAAGTTTTATTTTATAAATGTTGTTCTTTCTCTTTCCATTAAAGAGGATTGTTCCATCTTTCTGACTAACTGTATTACAGGACTTTTGATTGAAGATTATATCATAACCGTTATCACTTAATTGACTTATGGATAACAAGTTATGCATTAATCCATCTACTAATAAAACATTAGATATAGAAGGTAGAGTACCGTTACCTATGGTTCCCGAGCCAATGATTTTCCCTTTCTGATTGCCTTCGAAACCTACATAACCTCCAGCTTTAAGTTCCAGGCTTTGGAACATATGCTTTCTTCCCGTCATGTGTCGCGAGCATCCAGAGTCCAGGTACCATGATTGGTGTTTCAATCTTGCTGTTAAAGACATCTGCAACGTATAGGATTTTATCCTTAGGTACCCATGTCTTTTTGGGTCCTTGTTTGTTAGTGTTTACAGAATTCTGATTGAGTTTTGGTTTCTCAATAGAATTTGACCAAGATTCACTAGTATATTTTATATCATGGTTGTGACCATATGTGAAGTGAGAGTTTAAAGGTGTGTATTTTATGATCATATCATCAACTTGTTTTGGTTTGTATGGTGCTTCTCCTCTAGGATTCACATATCCTATGCCTTTTCTCCCGTTTCTGCTAACTCCATAGATCATTGAAGCCATTTTGCTTCTGTCTATGTTTTTGGCTAGAAATTTTTGAAAATCAGAGTCATAATTTTTTAAAATGTTATCAGAACTAGTAGAAACTTCTGAGTCAGATTCTTTCTGAGCTTTTTGAGAATCAAGAGAATTCTTAAATTTTGAAATGGTTTCTTTTAACTCAGAATTTTCTGCTTTCAGTTTTCTGTTCTCTTTAGACTCAGATATCAGACCATGTTTCAGGTTCTTGTATTTGAGTTGAAGTTTCTGATATTTTTCAAGGATTTTAGATAAGCATTCTTCTAATTGAGACCTAGAAAATTGAGAGAATACCTCTTTAGTTTCTGATTCCGATTCGGATTCCGATGAGTTGGAGTCATCTGATATGTTAGCCATTAAGGCAATGTTGGCATGTCCATTTTCTGATTCGAAGTCTGCTTCAGAAGATTCTGAGTCATCCCAGGTAGCCATAAGGCTTTTCTTTCTTTCTTTGTTAACCTTCTTCTTTGGCTTTTCTTTCTGCAGCTTAGGGCAATCACTTTTGTAGTGTCCAGGTTCCTTGCATTCGTAACAGACCACCTCTTTGCTTCTTAACTTTTTGTAGCCAGAGGATGGTTTAGAGTAACTGCTTGATCTTCTAGAGTTTCTGAATTTCTTTTGTCTATTCTTCCAGAGTTGTTGGACCCTTCTGGAAAGGAGTGATAGTTCATCTTCTTCTGAGGAGCCACCAGAGCTTTCTTCTTCTACCTGAAAAGCTTTAGTATCATATTTATTGTTAGATTTAAGAGCAACAGACTTACCTTTCTTCTGGGGTTCAGCTTCTTCTAGTTCTATCTCGTGACTTCTTAGAGAGCTTATCAGTTCTTCAAGAGATATTTCGTTGAGGTTCTTGGAAAGCTTTAATGTTGTGACCATGGGTCTCCACACCTTTGGTAAGCTTTTGATGATCTTTTTGACGTGATCTGCTGTTGAGTACCCTTTATTCAGAACTTTTAATCCAGCCACCAGAATTTGAAACCTTGAGAACATTTTCTCAATTATTTCATCTTCTTCCATTTTGAAAGCTTCATACTTCTGGATGAGTGCCAGAGCTTTAGTCTCTTTGACTTGAGTGTTGCCTTCATGCGTCATTCTCAGAGAATCAAACATGTATTTGGCTGATTCTCTGTTTGTGATCTTCTCATATTCTGTGTGAGAGATCGCACTTAGGAGAATCGTTCTGGCCTTGTCATGATTTTTGAAATCTTTCTTTTGTTGATCCGTCATATTTTTCCTTTCAATCTTCTGACCGTCTTTTCCAACGGGATGAGTGTAGCCATCAGTTACCATATCCCAGAGATCGCCGTCATGAGCCAGAAAGAAGCTTTCGATTACGTCTTTCCAGTAATCAAAATTTTCACCGTCGAACACTGGTGGTTTGCCACTGATTTTGTCATTGTTGTTCTGAACTGGTTTCGCCATAGCGTTTTTCTTGAAGGATCTTTTTCTGACACGGTTAAGTGTTAGCACCCAGAACCAGACGCTCTGATGCCAATTGAAGAAACGAAAAACACAAGAAAGGGGGTTTGAATTGGGGTTTTTCAAAAAACTAAAAAATAAAAGGACACGTTGGTTATCCTGGTTCGTTTGAACTCAAACTACTCCAGTCCACCCGCCAAGGTGATTTCGCCTCTCTCTCTTGAGGACTTAATCCACTAAACAAAAAGGATTACACAATCACAGAGACAACTGTCAATGTCTTCTTGATTTTTAACCACAACTCGGTTATCTCAAGGAATTATAAATGTAAATGAACAAGTGTGTATAAAGTGCTTCTAATAAGCTATATCACAACTGTGATGTTTACACAATATTTTAATCGAATTTAAAAACTGATGAAACTTGATGAATTGTAAGGTGTATGCGCGCGCAAGTATATTCGTCATCTGTGCAAGGGCTCCTTTAAATAGATGAAACTATTTTGATCCGTTGGAGACATGAGAAATATTTTTGGAGGTTGATAAAACGCCATTTAATGCTCTTTCCAAAAATATAGATTTTGTCTGGTACTAGCTGTTACTTTGTGATACTCATTAATTTGAAGGATAGCGTATCAGTGTCCATGTTGAATAGCTAGATTATCAGAGTTTCTGGATCAAGGCAGCTTTGGTGCTGAAAGCGGGACATTTGATAAGCATTGATTCAGATCTTCTAACCAGATCTTCTTAACTTAATTTGTTTGCCTACTATTTGCTGCAATATCAGAACTTCTTTAAATCTTGGTGCAGATAGTTTCCAAGATATATGTTTTGAGTCAGAACTTCTCTACAAAACAAAAGAGATCATTTTAGGGAGCATATTTGTTCTATATAAAATAATATGTTTGTTATCATCAAAACAATTAGAGGATGTAGAATCAAATTCTTGTTCTAATATATTCTTGTTGTAAACAAAGGTGATTAGGAAAAATAAATAATAATGGATGATTTGGCAATTGATTAGGATTAAATGTGGTTTAGGAGAATTAAATTGAACAAATTGAATAAAATTGGTTAAATGAAAAGGTTAATGAAATAGGTTTAGAAAATGAAGGTGACAATATGAGGGTAGGTAAAGTGGGTAAGAATTTGGTCATGGAGGGGTTAGGGTTATGGAGGCATCTCTTAGAGACTTGCTTGATCCAATGCTCCATCCAAAAAAATCTTGATCAATCACCCCTTGAATCTCCTCAAGATAAACCTGATAAAAAAGAAACAAACACAAACAAGAACCTGATAAAAAAAGGGTTAGCTATGCAATATGATTGACCTAGTATGATATGCAAGAGATCAATGTATCTAAGGGAAAAATTTGGGGTACAACAGGTGGGGACACAGGTATTCTTTTTAATGATGCTCAGCTGATATGCATCATTGGGATGACTCTTTTGCCCCAAGTCTCCTGGGTACGACTGCCAGATAGGAAGGTCATCCATTGGGCCATAATAGTCATGGTCAAAGTTGTCTTTCATCGGAGTGTCTTCCTCTAATAAGTTTGGTGGAGCACGACATCATTCCGGATCACAATCTCCGTATATCATTTCGACATCTGATCTTGGTATATATCTCGGACTTTGTGCAGGATAGCAAAATGGCGTAGGCACCTCTCTCTGAGACATATAACCGTCCTCATTAAGATAGAACTTCCATTCTTCATCCGTATCGGAGGAATCACCCTCGTTGATGGTATGTACTTCTTGAGACACTGGGTGAAGGAAACCTCCACTGTGGAAGAAATTCTGAATGGGATGAAAACTTTCATCGTTAGTAGCAGTCTGGATACAGGATGAGGAAAAACCAAGACCCTTATTTGTTTTGTTGTCAGTAGGAATGACAAGCTGCCCTCATCCTTTTGCATTGTTACTTTTGATCACTTCGAGAGCATCTTTGTACGAGGAAATCAATGTTCCTTTTTCTGATTGGTTGTCATTGCTAAAAGTTCATGTGGTTTGACAAAATTTTGGTAAAACATGATTATGATAAAGATGAAGAAATCTACTCAAGATTAAAGATGTCGACAAAGATGTTCTAACATCTTACTAATACAGCAGGTTTAATTGCTTAACAAATTTGTCAAAAGATTTGGTACAAATTTGCAGAGTGGATAAAGGAGAAACGATTGAAGGTCCAAGACAACAGAAGACTATATAAGGAGACTTAGACCTAGGGTTAAAGAGGGGACTGTACGTTTGTATCACTTGTAACTTTGTAACCTAGTTCCTTTGTGTTGAATAAGGGTTTAGGGTTAGAGAGTCGTTGGCTCTCTTAGGAGTTGTAAGTCTCCACTTTGTATTATGGGATGCAGGGTGGAGGGCATAGGTACAGGGACACAACCAGAAACCTGTAGGTAATGATTGTTTTATTGTTCTTGGACGAAGCTTTGAAGCAAGTCCAAGATAACTTGAAGGTCAAGAAACCGCGACAGTTCTGAATTGGCAGAAGACAGAGATATCACAGGTTGTGATTAGTATGTGAGTGGGGTATCTCATATCAGGGTTCTAAACGTTTGAGTTTAACCTTGATAAAGATGTTCATTGGGTAGATGTTAGGTATAAAGTTGTAAACGGGGGAGTTTAGCTTTGTAACAGTTTTACAGATAGTGAAGTCTTCATCCTGGATTGGTATCCCCCAGATGTAGGTGAATTGCACCGAACTGGGTTAACAATTACTGTCTTATTTAACATTCTGCAATTTACAGTTTTGTAAATGTTCTTGACTGACATGTTGGATCAGATGTCGTGACATCTGTGAGTGTGCAGTTCTGATATTCAAGGTATCAGTCTGTTGTTGCACCTCCAAGTTTAAATGATTATGTAGCACAATGTCTTGACATGTGTTAGGACATTTGTTGTCTGCATAGGCCAGAATTTCAATTGGTATCAGAGCAGGCATCCTGTCTGGTTCTGGATGAGATCTTTGGGAGATACTTTCTGGCGTTTTAAACAAGGAGGAGTTTTGAAGATCAGATCAATCAACTCAGATATACCCAATGGTATTAATGGATGAGATGGATGTTCTGGATCGAAGGGAGCAACCCGGAGGTTGTTCATGTTGCTGAGGAGATTCTACAACATCTACAGGAGAAGTGGCTAGTTCTCTTGTTGGTGTGTCTTATAAGATGTTGTGACATCTTATTAGGGCAAGTAGGATCTATTCCTTGGTGGTTCCGCTGCATGTGTTTCTGATGGAAGAACTCTAGAAGTATGGGATTCTGGAGTTGTTACTGAAGACAGTTGGTGGAAGGTCTCAATCGTCGGCCTTTATATTTGAAGATATTTGTGTTCTTTTATTCCAGAGTCGGGAGCGATGGAATGAAAGGAGTTGTGGTTAGATATTTGGTATGGTGACTTGGTACTTGGAAGCTTGGTTTCTTAGTGCAGTTTGGAGTCAGTTGAAGAGGAGAGGAGTTGAGTTAAAGTTTATCAGGTTCTTGCTCTAGGAGTTTGATGAATGTTTGATCGGCTAGGTTGTCAAAGATACTTGAGCTGGGATTCTGCATTCGCTCTAGGTGAATGTTCTGCATTCGCTTAAAAGTCTCCTAGGTGTTGAGCTGGGATTATTGGCTTAGCATCTGTTCCTGGAAAGCAGTGTTTTAAAAATCGGACCGGTCATCAAACCGGTGAGGGTACGGGTTCACTGGTTTATCGGTCGAACCACTGGGTCATTGGTCGAACTGCATGACCAAACCAGATTAAACCGGATTAAACCGGATAACTCGGTTGAATAAACCTGTCATTATAATAGGTATAAAACCGATAAAACCGGTCGAACCGGATGATTCAGTCTCTAAAAACTATAACTAGCACTTAAATTTTTTGAAAATATCATATCATAAATTCACAGGTCCATAATTTAAATTCAAATTTTAAAAGAATCTAATTGTAAATTTTAAACAGAGTCTAAATTAAACAGGGTCTAATTTAAATTCATAGTTTTAATGTTAATAGAAAATAAGTTTTAATGTTAATAATTAAAACAATACAAATATTAACATTATTTTAAATAATAAATTTCCCAAGTCTATATATATATATATATATATATATATATATATATATATATATATATATATATATATATATATAATAGAAATCAGTTAAGTCTAAAATTATATTATATTTAGTTTCTTAATATGTGTTCTTAAGTTTCTATACAAATATTTGTATGATGGTTTTTCAATCAATATAAATACAAAATAGTAAAAATAGTTTTGTGGATATTACGAAACTTAATTTGTGTATCACTTGAATTAAATGAGTGATCACTATTATTCTTAGAGAAAAGTTCCTATGTATTTGAGTAAAAAAAATTAAAAACTAAAAATTAAAAAAAAAAATTTTTTTTTTTAAAATAAGTAGTTGAACCGCCGGTTTGCGAAAACCGCCGGTTTTTCCGATTTTCCCGGTTCACACCGGTTTCCACCGGTTCGAAGACATGGCCGATAGAGTAAGCGAACCCGGTCGGTTACCTGGCCGGTTCCCGGTCCAACCGGTCCGACCGGCCGGTCCGGTCCGGTTTTTAAAACACTGCTGGAAAGTATTATGAATGACTTGTCCAGATGGTGATGCTGTAGAAGGTGGAGATAGAAGACTATGAAGACATCATAATCTTGATGGTTACAGCTTGGGTCAGTTTATTTCTGATCCAGGTGCTTTGGAGCATAGTGTGTGCTCTGGTTGTGAAGGTCGAGGATAAGTGGCAGTTATTTCTGGCTTTCTACTGACGGCTCTACTAAGGGAAGTGGAATTCTTTGGTATTGCTATGGGGTAGTCTTTGACTACTTATTTTCTAAAGATTCAGATGTGGCAGGTTTGAAGTCTTTGGAGTTTCAAAGCAGAATGGAGGTTGTCTACTTAAAACTTAGTTGTTGAATCAAGTCTGTGAGAGCATGGAAATCTATTTCTGCAAAGGGAGGAGGTTCTTCTAAGTGGCAGAAGGAAGAGCTGAATTCAACAGTTGGATGTCATAATATTCTGACATCTAACTTAACATTAGAAGTCTCAGCTGGTGATGTGGCACATCAGCTTATGATAAGGTGATCTACAGGAGAATGGGAGTGATGGATTCTTCAAAAAGGTCTATCTCATACAGTTTGCGGGAGCTGTGGATGAGAAGATGTTACATGACTAAGAGGCTTGGTGGATCCAAGATGTCTTGCTATAGGGCAAGTAGTTCATGTGACTTGAAGATCTGATTTCATTAGTAGATCAGGGTATCTTGTGAGAGTTCTGACAAACGTGAAAAAGGTCAAAATGTGGCATTTGGCTGTTTTCATATGAGGATTCATGAAGGAGGTGATCAAACTGTGGCATTTGGTTGATCTCAGAAGTGGATTTGAAGAATCAAGATAATCAAAGTATGGCAGCTGGTTATTCTTGAGGATTGTCTTAGAATAAGTTACCCTTGGGCAGAAGGGTGATGAGTTGAAGACTCGAGGAGATTATTCTTCTTGAAGGTGGATGAGAGTTTATTTCTCTCTTTCTGGAGTTCTTATTCAAGCTGGTGGCGCAGTGTTGTTTGAAGATCTTCAGTGTGGATTACTATGCTGATAGTAAGTCCAGTGGTGGACCATATCAAGAACCATGGTGTGTGGTGTCTGTGGTGTGTGGAAGATGTCCTAACAGATGTTAGAACATCCTTGGGTTAGTTATCCTTGGTGAAGGATTTCAGGTTCTGTGATGAACTGGATACTTGCATCGTGTCCAAGAAGTATCTACATGATCATCCGGGAGAATGATGGAGTAGAAGGGTCCCTTGGAAGGAGGATGTAAGTGTTTGTGAAGACTGAAGTGGATCATGTTTTGATTGCATGGAAGTCTGTTTCCTGAATGTGTTCAGAAGTGGAGATTCACCATAAATCAGAAGTATTCCAGGTTATCATACGGGAGAATGATAAGGAACGATTGTCTTGGATTGTAGGGTGTTTATCTCTAATGCTGGCCTGGTGAGGTCAGTGGAAAATCTTGTATACGGCATTAGAGCCCTTGGAGCAAGTCATGCTAGTAGTGGATCAGTTTAGCAGCTGTGAAGTTTTGGAGCATGCATACGATAACTGACATCGTTGTAACAAACTAAGGGGCCCTGTGCATCTCTTTGAGGAATGTGAAGCATTCTAATTCAATTGGTTTGTGCCTCAAGCAGCTGGAGGTCTATACATGAGAATTCAAGAGGAGTTCATGTGGTGTGTAGATGGTTGCAGGATGAGGGGGATCAATGAGACTTTGATCTTAAGCCAAGAGTTTGTTATGGTTGGTATACACGTCCTCACGGGTAGCATGATGGTGATTATGTATGAGTGATTATTGTTTCTTGTCAGAGGGAGCAATAAGAGAGTTGATAATTGCGTTCAGTAGGTGTGTTGAACAGAGGGTACGCTCTTGAAGACATGAAGATGCGTCTTATGTTTTCCAGTCATTAGCTTGGGTGTTCTATGGAGGAGCACCAGTTACCTTAGTCAGGGGGAAAGGCCTCTTGATCTGAGATGAAGTTCTAGTTTGCATTTGTGCATCAAGCAAACTGAGATGTCAAGGAGGATGGCTTGACATTATTGTGGAAATTCCAGTTTGCATTTGTGCGTCAAGCAAACTGAGATATCAAGGAGGTTGTCTTGACATTAGAGTATTGTTGCAAGTTGTGGGAAACTTGGAAATGCATACTTGAATGGTTCTTATTGGATGCTTAAGAATCATTGACTGAGTTTGGGAGATTTTTTTTTCTCTGCAGACTGTGATCAAAATTTGTGAAGAAATCTCTGTAAAGACCAAAATCAGAAGAGCTCATATGAAGAATAGACAATGTCTGACACAATGTCAGGACATCGCTATTAAACATGTTTGCATGTAATGGGTTGTTGGTTGGTGTTCTTAAAAGAAGAAACAGTCAACAGTCTTGGCCGGTGAGCATTTAGTGGAGTGATTTTCTTCGGTTAATGGATCTTTGAATTGACCAGAGTTATCTTTTGTTGTTCGTTACTTCCTAAGGAAAGTGCTTGGCTATAAATAAGACTGTATCAATTCGTCTTAGTCTCTACATTCCTTTTAGTGATCGATGGAAATTTTCAAACTCTGGGTATATTGTCTCTGGGTTTGGGGTTGTCTTGGTCACTTTTGCCAAGTTTTGGCTAAAAAGGGGGAGAAGAAGGAAGTCATTTTTCTGTTGTTTTCTGGGTACATTCCTGCAGGTGTTATGCAGGAATGCTGGATAAGATGATCTGACATCTTAACTTGTTTCTTTTGCATTGCTTTTGTGTCTTATGATCTGAGTTGAAAAACAGGTTGTGACTTGTGATCTGAGTTACACATTTTATGTACTCCATGTCACAACTGTTTAAGCTCTTTTTGGAATTCAGGAAGAAGATATCAGAAGGGTAACTCTCAAGATGAAGGGACTCAAGGAACTTTATCAACTTCGCTCATCCAGCACATAAGAGAATGTTTTAGTCAAAATTTGTCAAAAGGGGGAGATTGAAAGCTTCTGTGGTTTGACGAAATTTTGGTAAAACATGATTATGATAAAGATGAAGAAATCTGCTCAAGATTAAAGATGTCGACAAAGATGTTCTAACATCTTACTAATACAGCAGGTTTAATTTCTTAACAAATCTGTCAAAAGATTTGGTGTAAATTTACAGAGTGGATAAAGGAGAAACGATTGAAGGCCCAAGACAACAGAAGACTGTATAAGGAGACTTAGACCTAGGTTTAAAGAGGGGACTGTACGTTTGTATCTCTTGTAACGTTGTAACCTAGTTTATTTGTGTTGAATAAGGGTTTAGGGTTTGAGAGTCGTTGGCTCTCTTAGGAGTTATAAGTCTCCACTCTGTATTATGGAATGCAGGGTGGAAGGCATAGGTACAGGGACATAACCAAAAACATGTAGGTAATGGTTGTTGTATTATTCTTGGACGAAGCTTTGAAGCAAGTCCAAGATGTAGCGAGCGATTTTTGGACGTGGTTGCGAGGCACAACCGCTCTGGTACTACAGCTCGATTCATTTTTTATCCTATTAAAGCTGATGAAGGAAGGGAAATAGATGTCTCCAACTAACCCTGCTTGCATACTGAGGTTAAACAGTTAAAACTGTTGGTTTACAGATGCTCCAAAGATTCGGGGAGTGTCTCAGGTTATTTTGTTCGAAGAGATGTTTAGGACGGACATTTTTGATTGATGCGTGAAAGTATGGGATTTTGGGTTTTTGTTTAGTGTGCTCGCTAAGATCTTTTCTTTCGATCTTATGCCTACGTATCCCCGTTTACCAAAACAGGGAAATCAGAGCGTTCGTAGTTCCTCCTATTCTATGGAAGGAAATGGTTTTGGTGTCTTATTCAAAGCCCAAGACGTGAAGCGAAAGGTTGTTTGTATCTTGTTCAAAGCCCAAGATGTGAAGCTGAAAGGTCTTGACCTTAGAGAGAGTTTGTCATCTCTAAAGAGGGGTAAAGGAGAATTACTTTAACCGGGATATGTGAATCCGACAATGCCATAATTTCCTAAGAAGGGGTTTTTAACCTGAAGGAGAAGACTTTAACTCAGTGTAGAGCAATGCCATCTTTCCTTAGGAATTTCTCATGCTAAAAGAAGGACAGTGGCATGGATATAGATGATCCAGAGGCTTGCCGCTTACAGCGATTAGATGAAAGGGAAGGAGTTGTTGATGTTTGTGTACTGTGAACGAGGCACAGATTTGATGCTAAAGGGTTAATTGGATTAACCGATGGTTTTCTTATACAAAGCCTAAGAGGAGGCTAATATGTGTCTCGTACAAAGCCCGAGAGAGAGGCTAAAAGGGTTTGACTCAGCGGGGGATTTCGTTATACAAAGCCTAAGAGGAGGCTAAAAAAGAGTTGACTCAGCTGGAGAATCTTTTGTAGCTCGTATGAAGCCCGAGATGGAGGCTGAAAAAGAGTTTGACTCTTGCTTAAGGGAATTTGTATCTCGTACGTAGCCCGAGATGGAGGCGAAAGGGTGATTGACTCAACGTGGGAGTCTTTTGTATCTCATACGAAGCCCGAGATGGAGGCTGAAAGGTTTGCTCCACTGGGGGGAATCATTTGTACAAAGCCCAAGAGGAGGCTAGAAAAGAGACCGACTCTTTTGGGGATGTCATTATATAAAGCCTAAGAGGAGGCTATCTGCTGGTGACTGTTTTAGTTGAGTGACAAGTTTAGTATACTGATTTTAAGAGAAAATCAGTTCTTATATGAGCAACACTATACTCATGGGTTTGATCTGGGGATCGGGGTTGTTCCCTGTTCTTTAAGGAAACGGGGAAATCCGAAGGGTATCGAGACTGTTCGAGTCTACGTGTTTCTTCCTATCTAACGAAGGGGTCACTTGAGAATGTCATTGAGACTCAAGGAAAGAGAGACTGTCCAAGTCTAGAGTTTTATCCTTTGTACTATGCTTTGAGAAACAATAGTAGACTCTATGAAATGACTGTTCTATGAAGATGACTAATTTCTGTTCCTATACCTCTAGGAGGTCGTCGGGATAATTTGTACGAAGCCCAAGAGGAGGCTGGAAACTTTTAAGAAGCCGATCAATCCTTGTACTAAGCCCAAGAGGAGGCTATCATTCTCGGAGGAAGAGATCATTATACGAAGCCTAAGAGGAGGTTGAGAATACTTCTAAGAAGCCGACGGGTCCTTGTACTAAGCCCAAGAGGAGGCGGGGTTGCTTTTAGGAAGCCTGAGGGTCCTTGTACAATGCCCAAGAGGAGGCCGATGCTTTTAAGAAGCCCGTGGGTCCCCAAACCCCGAGAAATTCAAGGCAAGCTATTCACAAGGAATAGAAAGTTAGGAAAGTTCAAGAATTTGGAAGAAACTCAAAGATGCCATTCACGGAGAATACATTCATCTTTGGGAGTAGAGTTTCTTGACAATTCCTAATGAGGACAACCAAAGAGAAGACTGTATCTGGTGATCCTATTGGGGATCTAGCTGTCTATTTCTACAACTAAACGAAACGGCTTTTCCTAGTACTAGACGTAGTTGCCGGGGAAACTCTGAATATCTATACTATTATTACACAGTTGATATGAGTTTATAAAAGAAGACTTATAGCGAAACAGTCCCACAATACAGTTATATGTATAGGAAAGCAGTAAATGAAAGCGTATAAACACTTACTCGGTTGTAGAGCTTCCATGCTGTTTGGTTAGTTGTTCAACAAAGAAAGATTGAAAACAATAGTATATTCAAAATCAAAGGAGAAAGTGCTTTGAAAAAGAAAGATTGGGGCTTACAGCTCAAGGAGAGGCCCAGGGTTTTTGAATTTGTACAGAGGGACTTATACAAGTGACTGTGGCCCAAAAAATTGTTTTTTGCACAAAGGGATGGGTCTTACACTCTCTCAAGAGGCCCAAAACGTTTTAAAGAAAAAGAGTTGGGGCTTATAACACGAGGGTAGGCCCAGATAATTTTTCGTTTAAAATGGCGATCGCACCGAGGTTCTCTTTTAACGCAAAGGGACTTATACAATAACTGAGGCCCAAAATGTTTTGGTTAAAAGGGGATTGGGACTTACACTCTATTAGAGGCCCAAAAGTTTTGAATGGGTCTTATAGCTCGAGGAGAGGCCCAAAAGGTTATTTTTCAAAAGGCGACGATCGCGCCGTTTGTTTTTTACAGTATCGGGACTTATACAATACACTGAGGCCCAAAATGATTTGGTCAAAAAAAGGATTAGGTCTTACACTCTATTAGAGGCCCATGAGTGTTTTGAAAAAGTTTGTTAAGGTGGGAATCAACAAAACCCTAATTTCATCATTTTAAAGTAATTATTCAAGGAAAAATTAATTAAAATGATACAAATTCCGAATAAGTTTGAATAAACAACTTGTGATTTTGGTTTTAGGTTTGAAAAATGAGGTTTCAATCACAAGATAAATTAAAACCTACTTGGTTTTGATTTTTCAACATGGATATTTATTTTTAAAAGGGTTTAAAAACAAATAAAAGGCATTTATTCACAAAAATACTAACTATATTAAATAAATAATATAAATCTAATTTTTTTTGTGGAAATAAATATTTCAATATTTTTGTGATTTTTTGCAAAAAGAACCAATAAAAAATAATTAAAATTGAAAGAGTTATTAATTTTCCAAGTAATTAACAAAACATGAAAATATTGGAAAAAATAGCAAAATGTGGAAAATCACAAAATGGCATGGGTGGAGTTTGAACCCACGACCTCAAGCATACAAGGCGCATGCCTTACCAGTGGGGTGGTGATACATCCATTGCTTGAAACAAACCAACAAATATACAAGGTATGACATGGTTTTGGTTTGCCCAAGGCAAGTTTTGGCTCAAAAACGTGAAGGTCATAACTTTTTCAATTCTTAATGGTTTGAGACAAAATTTATATGTATCTGGGCCAGAATTTCACAAGGAATCCAATGGTGGTGGTAGTTTTCTCATATCACACTCCTTCCTCAAAACCCGATAGTGGTTTTGAAAATGACCTATAATTGCATGTTCTATGCTACAACTCATTACAGGCATGAATTACATGATCAATTGGCACAAACACAACACATATGACATGTATAAGAGATGCATAATCAATGGACTTCAAATGCACACATGTTTTGGTGACTGCAAGTTGAGAGGCTTACCCTTCTTTGAGATTTTGGAGTTTTCTCAGCAATCTGCCAACTCTCTTGCTCCAGATATGGTTTTGTGCTTTGGACAACCTCAAATGATCCCTTGGATGCTTTCAGGATGATTGGAATCAGCTGGTACCTGCAAAAACACAAACAGTCCCTTTCTTGCAAAAGGGGTCAAAAGTGACCAAAATGGCAACTCCCTCAAATGGTGTTCCAGATGGTGGGAACCATTTGGGACAGTTCAAGGATGATATTTGGAGTGTGTTTGAGGTTTTATCTGGTTTGGAAAGTGACTGAATCAAGACATGGCTTAAAACATGTAAAAAAGTGTTATTTTGAGGTTTTGAGAGGTGACTTTGTGATGTTGTGATTATAGGTCACTTTTGATGGTTTGCACAGCTTACATATGATATATATGAGGTGTGTGTGTGATTGGTTTGAGTGGAATTGCTCTCTAGCTCAAAAACTCAGAATTACTTGCTTTGGAAGGCAAGTTTGAGGTGAAAGAAGAGATTTTGAGGAAAGCATCTGTTTGATGGCTTTGGTGTACTCAAACTGAACACAATTGAGCTCTATTTATAGTGGAGCAAGTTTGTTTTGGGATCCACAGTGAATGGCAACTGCAGCAGGTGTTTGTTCCATGTTGGCCAATGGAAATACAAGTCTCCTCTAGCCATTGACTAGAGGTTAGGGCACAGAGCTGTGGTTCCCTTGGTCTTGGATAAGTCTTGACTGATTTCAGATGAGAATGGCTCAGTCCATGCCACCTTGATGCCTCCATTGAATGCTTCAATCCAAATTTGGAGTCTTGTCCCTATTTTGGCCATTTTAGGTTCAACATGCTATTTCTTGTTCCATGGACTTTGGAGGCTTGGCTCAGTGATTGTCCCCTTTAGAATCAATCCTCATATGTGTCCAAGTGGATAGGAGCATTTGAATTTCGCTGATTTTGGCAAATCGAGCCAAAATGCAAAATCTGCCTTGCCTTTGACAGATTTCAGCAAGGCAACTTGACAATGTCATATCTCATGGTGTAAGTTGAATTTGGTAATGTTCTTGACCATTTTGGAAAGCCCTTACATGATACAACAACTGTTTGAACATATTTGGTTTTGATCTCTTTTGAATCCAAGTGAAAAATCCCCCTACATTTGGAAAAAAATGAAGGCAGATTTGGACTTAGTGAAAATTTCACTAAGTCTTGGAAAAAGTGACATTTTCATTTTTCAGCCATATTGATCACTCCATAACTCAAAATCCTTAATGAATTGGAATGACTTGTAGTTGAAGTTTTTGTAGAGGGTAATGAGGGCTACAAATCCATATTTGGATGAGAAAAAATGGCTTTGTGGTTTAGGAGTTATGATCCTCCAAAGTTGGTACCCTAGCCACTTTATTTTTTAACTTAGAAAATTTTCTAAGTTTTTATGGTTACCCCTTTTACAAGTTATCCAACTTTTCTTGATTTTTCCTGATGAATGATGATTCAAATCATACATTAACATCATTTTAGGGTTAAAAATCCATTTTAGTGAAAAATCTCAAAAAGTCAAAGTTGACTTTGGTGCACAGTTGACTTTTTATCAGATGAATTCCAAACTGTGCAATCCTTTAGGAAATCATGTCCTTGGCCTAAATCAAACTTGATGGGCATGTTCCATGGGTGTCATAGGGTATATTGAATCATGTCTTAGGGTTTGGGAGCATGCCCTGGTCAAAAGTCAAAGTTACAGTTGACTTTTCCCGCAAAACCCTAACTGTGGTTCAGATGAAGTTGAAACTTGTTGCTCAAGCTTCTTGGATCAATCCATTGTTCCAAATGGATCAATATAGGTCATTAAATACCCTCAAATCCTCTCTTGATGTCTTGGCTTTTGATTTGTCCCAGAAGTCAACTTAGGGGTGAATTAGGTCAAGAAACCCTAATTCCTGATTTTTGATGTATGCATCCCCTGAGGCAAAATTGACTTGATGATTGGGTTCATGAGGTTCCATGGAGGATATTAGGTTATGTTTTGGATCATTGGCTCATGCCCAGAGGAAAATTTCCAACTGGAGGCCCTGGTCGACCAAAACCCTAATTTGGTGACACTGTCGATCTTGAAGCTTGATCCACCTGGAAGGGAGCAGCCTTGTGCTTAATCCTTGAAGTGGGAGTCCTCTTGATCCATTGTAGGTTCTTGGGAGGTTAGACAAGTTGAAGATCAAGTCATTCCTTGATTGATCCTTTGTCTAAGGCTCAAAGAGGGCTTGAAACCCTAATTCTGATTGTAGTGGATGCTCAACAACCCTTGAGGAGATTGATGAGGCATAAAAGTACATCCATATTGTGCTGATGATTTGCACAATGATGTGAAATCTTAGTGGTCAAAATTTGGGGTATGACACAAGATAACTTAAAGGTCAAGAAACCGCGACAGTTCTGAATTGGCAGAAGACAGCGATATCACAGGTTGTGATTAGGATGTGAGTGGGGTATCTCATATTAGGATTCTTAACGTTTGGGTTTAACCTTGATAAAGATGTTCGTTGGGTAGATGTTAGGTATAAAGTTGTAAACGGGGGATTTTAGCTTTGTAACAGTTCTACAGATAGTGAAGTCTTCATCCTGGATTGGTATCCCCCAGATGTAGGTGAATTGCACCGAACTGGGTTAACAATTACTGTCTTATTTAACATTCTGCAATTTACAGTTTTGTAAATGTTCTTGACTGACATGTTGGATCAGATGTCGTGACATCTGTGAGTGTGCAGTTATGATATTCAAGGTATCAGTCTGCTGTTGCGCCTCCAAGTTTAAATGATTATGTAGCACAATGTCTTGATATGTGTTAGGACATATGCTGTCTGTATAGGCCAGAATTTCAATTGCTCACCGAAAGTGCTTGGAACTGGGTTCCAATAACCTCCTCTGGTTCTACACAAGTGGACGACGATAAGTTACTCACGATCAAGGCATGCACTCCACAGTCTGTGACTAGTTGGTCGTTCTTGACGAACTTCAGCTTCTGGTGAAGTGTCAAAGTGACTGCCCCAACCTCGTGTATCCAAGGTCTTCCTAACAAACAGTTATATGCTGCCCAGATGTCTCTGACCTGGAAAGTGACTTGGAAAGTGTGAGGACCGATAGTTATGGGAAGGTCGACTTCGCCGATAACTGTTTTTTAGGATCCGTCAAATGCTTTGACGATGACCTCACTGCCTCTCATCGGAGATCCTTTAAATGATAGTCGCATTAGAGTGGACTTTGGCATAACATTCAGAGCTGATCCGGTATCTACCAGTACGCTGGCTAAAGCATCGTCCTGGCAGTTGACTGTAATGTTAAGCGCCATGTTGTGACTTTTTCCTTCTTCCGGCAGTTCTTCATCACTAAACCTCAAGTTGTTGCAGGAAGTGATGTTGGAGATGATGTTGTCGAATTGTCTTATTGTTACATCCCGTGTCACAAAGGCTTGCTCTAAGACTTTCTGTAGAGCCTCTCTGTGCTCTAACAATTGTTGTATTTTGGTACACTCTACATTGAGAATACGATACTTGTTCTTCCAAGATTTCTTTTCCCGCTGAACTTTGTTGAGAGTGACCTGGAGTTTTTCCGTATCAGACATAAAATAAAGGACAGATTCCTTTAACGGAAGAACTTCTTGACGAGGGTAAGGCATCCTCAGCTTGAGATCTCTAGCTTGTACCCAGTGGAGATAAGGTTCCACGGAGACACAGTCTGGATTTCCTAGAGACTCTCTTCCTTTCCTGTGAACATTTTCCAGGCATGCACTATTTCTGTCTTTAGTGCCCTGTCATTTTCTCCTTCCTTGAAGAAAAGACCTTCCAGATGAACATTACGCGGGATATGTCTCATCGGGTATCCGAATTGACGACGAACTAAAACTGGATGATAGTTGATTCCTCCTTTAGCTCCTATGAGGGGTACATTAGGGAAGTTTCCACAATGGTCAATGATTCTTATCCCGTCATAGATCCGATTATACCAATCTATGTCAGAGTTGGTAAGAGACATGATTCTCTGTGACCAACGTAGAGTACTCTTATGATCCCAAAAAGCGGCAGACTTGGGTATATGGGAAGTGAACCATTTGTATAGCAGGGGTACACAACATGTGATCATTCCTCTGCTATACAAATTCCTTAGGTGTACAGTATGATAAACGTCTGCGAGCAAGGTCGGTAGGGGGTTTCCAATCAGAAAAATCTTAATGGCATTGATATCAACGAAGTCATCAATGTTGGGAAACAGAAATAACCCGTAGGTGAGCAGAACAAAGACACTCTCGAAAGCAGTCACATTCCCTATACTAGCAAAGTACAAAGCTTTTTTTACCAAAAACTTGGCTGGTAAACCTTGGATTCCATCCTTAATGGTCATGTGAGTCCTGACTTCTGACTCGTCCAAATAGATTGTTCTTGCAATGGTTTGATCCTTTGGAATTTCTTCCAATCCCGAAAAGGGAGCTTGGTCAGTGATGGGTAAATTAGTCAGGTGAGAGTACTCCTCCAGTGTTGGTGCCAGTTGATAATCCGGGAATGTGAAACAGTGATAAACCGGATCGTAAAACTGAATCAGTGTAGACAGGATTCCTTCAATTACATGGACTCTTAACAGAGACAGTAGTCCTCTGTACTTAGCTCTGAAAGCATCAGGGTTGGTGATCATCCTTGCCAACCCTCTTAAATCCTCTAGTTTTGGAACCTTGAAGGTGTACTTATGCGTATTCCTTGTACCGAAATCCATAACGCGATCTTTCTCCCTGATATTTGCAATCATTGTCTTAGTTTAATTTGAAAAAGAGAGACTAGAAGCGAAATTTTTTTTTTGTTTAAAGTTTTTTAATGAATGAATGCATGAATGCAGCACACAAAAACATTAAAAAAAACATGGGTTCAAAGGTTCAGCGTCACAAGCATGGAGTCATGGCTCTACCTATTGCCAAATGTTGTACTATGGTGAATTTTTGTACCTGTCCTCAAAATCATTGACCCCCATTGGGATAACAACAGCAGGCTGGTTCACCCGAGCGAGCTGTAGTATCTTAGGGTAATCTCAAATGAGGGTAGTATCCCGTGACAACTATTTTCGATAGCTTCTGCACTACAAAATAGTCACATGGTCTCAGTATACTAAATCCTCAGTTTCATGGATACCACAATCGAACAATCTGCTTTCAACAACCGAAGTCGTTTAGACATTGAATCCGCAAAGGGTATCTCCACTGATTCAATGGTCTACCAGGATCGCTTATTCGGGAATCACTCCCTGTAAGACCACCCGTCTATGCCATCACTTATCTTAGGTATCACTTAAACTTTCCAGATACGACATCACCTGCAGTCCCATTAGAGGAAAAATAAACACGGATATCAAATAGGATAAGCGATATATATATATATATATATATATATATATATATATACATTTATTCCTAAAACTAACATCCTAGACCTCTTAAGAGCTATAATCCTAGTCCTATACAGACAATGACTCCCCAGCAGAGTCGCCATTTTCCTGTAGCGCGCGATTTTTGTCGGTAACGCGACCACCTTATCGCAGAATTTGGGTTTGCTCCTCAATGAAGAGGAGGGGGGAGCTACTTTCTGATTTCTTATTTATCCCATGAAGCTGGAAGGGAAAGGGAAGCTTTCTAAAACTAACCTTGCACGCGAATGTTTAACTGAACAAACGCTTAAAGAGATTGGGGGGTCCGGGGTCAGGTTATACAATGGGGAGTTGTCAGTTACCCATCCTATATGTGGTTATCCACAGGTTGTTAGCTTTAGGTTTCGCTTTGTACTTGATGGTGTTTATCCGTTAATGGGTTGGGAAAGTTTCTTGAGAAATATGAGAGATAGTGAGTTTTTGTTGATGTTTTTGGTAAGGTACTGAACCTAAGTTTTGATTGGTATGAAGGTACTTGACCTAGAGTTTTTGATTAGTATGAAGGTACTGGACCTAGATTTTTTGATTAGTATGAAGGTACTGGACCTAGAGTTTTTGATTGGTATGCTCGCTAAGATTTTGCAATCTTATGCCTACGTATCCCGTTTAAACGAAACAGAGAAATCAGAGCAATCATAGTTCCTCCTATTCTAAGGGAGGAAAAAGATATTTTGGTGTCTTGTTCAAAGCCCAAGATTGAAGCTAAAAGGTTTATTTGTGTCTTGTTCAAAGCCCAAGATTGAAGCTAAAAGGTTTGACTGAGAGATATTTTGTCATCTCTAAAGGGAGACATCTTGTCTGTTTATCACAATTGTTGGGTGGCTGTTTATAAAGGAGGATTACTTTAACTGGGATATATGAATCTAACAATGCCATAATTTCCTTTATAGGGGTGTTATCCTGAAGGAGAAAACTTTAACTCAGGGTAGAGCAATGCCATTTTTCCTTAGGAATTTCTTATGCTTAGAGAGGGATAGTGGCATGGATGTAAATAATCCAGAGGCTTGCCGCTTACAGCAATTAGATGAAAGAGAGGGTTTACCACGATAAAATATGGACGACAACTTGGATATTTGAATTAACAAGTGTGCCTCTTACAGCAGTTATCTGGGATTATGGTTTGTTTTGATTTATCTATTTTGATAAGTGATAAACAGAGAAATGACTTCCTACAGAGAAATTTTGATTTCCTCTGAGGGTATGTTGATTTTTGTGTGCCTTGATCAAAGCCTAAGGTTGAAGCTAAGAGGTTGATTGACTCCACTAAGGAAGTCCTTATACAAAGCCTAAGAGGAGGTTGGGAATGACCGACTCAACAAGAGAGTTTTTATCTGTCTTGTACAAAGCCCAAGATTGAGGCTAAAAGAGACCGACTCTTTGGGGATATCATTATACAAAGCCTAAGAGGAGGCTAAACAGGATTTTGACTCCGTCGGGGAGGGTCTATATGTGTCTTGTACAAAGCCCAAGATAGAGGCTGAAAAGAAGACTGACTTTGTGGGAAAGAACTCTTTCTCTGTCTTGTACAATGCCCAAGATTTGAGGCTAAACGGAGACTTTCTGACTCGACTGAGGATATTTTAGGTATCTCGTACAAAGCCCAAGATAGAGGCTGAACTGAGTTTTGACTCTACGGGAGAGTATTATCTGTCTTATACAAAGCCCAAGATTGAGGCTGAAATAAGTTTGACTCTGCTTAGGAGATTATTTCTCAAAGCCTAAAAGAAGGCTGGAAGGAATTGACTCCGCTGGGGAAGATATTTGTCCCAAGCTTAAGAGAAGGTTATGACGATTTATGTCTTGTACAAAACCCAAGATTGAGGCTAAAAAGGTTTAACTTAATAAGAGAGTGCTTTTATCTGTCCTGTACAAATCCCAGGATTGTGGCTGAACAAGCTGGAGAAATCATTATACAAAGCCTAAGAGGAGGATAACTTTTGCTAGGGGAAATCATTATACGAAGCCTAAGAGGAGGCTGTAAAAGATTGTCTCAACAAGAGAATGGTTTTATCTGTCTTGTACAAAGCCCAAGATTGAGGCTAAAAGGGTTGACTCAACAAGAGAGTGCTGAAAGGTGATTGACTCAACAAGAGAGTCTGAGAAGTGGTTGACTCAACAAGAGAGTCTGAAAAGGGATTGACCTAACAAGAGAGTCTGAAAGTTGATTGACTCAACAAGAGAGTCTGAAAAGGTTAGCTCCGCTGGGAAGAATCATTGTACGAAGTCCAAGAGGAGGCTAACTGTGCTGAGGAAAGGAAGGATCGTTATACAAAGCCTAAGAGGAGGCTAACTTTTACCGGGGATTATTGAGATCCCGATGTAGGTCCAAATGGGGAATCAACTCTTGCTGAGGGTTACATAAGAGTTGGGGTTTCAGATCCCTTAAGGTTCTGATATTGGTGATAAACTGACCCTGGCTGGGGAACTTTTAGGAGAGAGATTGGGTTTTTTAGAACCCATGGGTTTTATCTCTACTGGAGATTGATAAAAAATGACCGAGGTTTCTTCCTATGTTTGTAGGAAACTTGAGAATTTCTTTGAGACTCAAGGGGATTTAGACTATCCAAGTTTACTGGTGTGGAAGAGTTTTATCTTTTGTATGATGCCCGGGAGGAGGCAGGTGTTTTAAGGGATGAGAATCAACCCTAAATTGGTCTGAGATTTGACACTGGAAAGACTGCTCTAGCAAAGGATGACTAAGTTCTGTCTTATACCTTTAAGAGGTCTTCAGGGTCCTTGTATTAAGCCCAAGAGAAGGCCTGAGAACTTCTAAGAAGCCGGTGGGTCCTTGTACAAAGCCCAAGAGAAGGCGAGGATGCTTTTAGGAAGCCTGTGGGTCCAAACCAAAGAAAAATTCAAGAGATGTCATTCACCGAGAATGAATCATTTAGTGAACAGTTCTGAGGTTTGAAGAAATTCAAGAGATGTCATTCTCCGAGAATGAATCATTTCTGGGGAGTAGAATTCCTTTGACAATTTCTAATAGTGACAGTCTGAGAAAAGGTTCACCGAGAATACTGCATTTCTATTTATTCTTGTCGCGGTGAAAATTGGATACCATAGTTATTTGTTAACTAGGATCGCATTTTTAATGTCACCACCGATCTTTGATTTTATCCAAGGGAAGGGAGAAAAAACCGAATTCCCATAATGCAATGCAAATGCACTAAGATTCTAAGTTCGGGGGTTGGTTATACCTAAGGAAGGTGTTAGCATCCTAGATATCTGTAGTACTCTACAGGAACCTCTTAATTTATTTTATGTTATTTGTTATTTGTTTTACTAAGGGTTTAAGGGCAAGTAATTTATTATTTTAATCCTAAGCGTGCTCGACAAGATATCACATCTTGTGCCTACATATCCTGTCAGTAGGGAATCAGAGCACTTGTAGTTCCCTATTAAGGATACTAAAATGTTTTAAAGGTTTAGGAGAGGAAGATGAGTCATCATCTTAAGAAAGACCACCACAGTTTTGAAAATGTTTGTATTTTGTGGGGTATGGGATTGTATGTCCCTTTCTTTGAGATGATTGACATATAATTCTCTTGTGTGGAGAATTAGGTAGGCTAAAGTTTGATTAAATAATCAAAATTGTGGGGGACTAACCTAGGAGATCTATCCTAAGTTGTCTAATTGACTTATCTTAAGGTGTCGATTATGATGCAAATGATGTGCACCATGCACAATAACATGGTTATCATGCATGAGATTTTCCCTTGGATATTTATGCGGTTAAATTATTGTTATTTAGGCGAGGGTGCTAGCAAAGTGATGCTAGACTTGTGTCTTGTGATCGATAGGTCGAATGCGATGCCCTAAGGCGATCGACTTACATGGGTAGAAAAGGGGCTCGACGTTGGATCGAGAGTTTTTATAAGTTTGAAAGGTTTTGAAGCAAGACAAGCAACAATCAAGTACATGATAAACATAAAAACATCAACTAAGGTCAAACCAAATCACACATAAGCGTATGCCTAAGCGCGGCGAGAGGTTTCTAATTAGAGGACGATTTATTGAGGAAAGAGTTTTGAGTTTAAGGTTTGAGAATATTTATGTTAAAATTATTTAGTTAAAAGATTTTAATCAAGAAAGGGATTCTTATTATTATTTTAATTTTAGAGTTTTAACAAAAGAAAAGGATTATTAAAAGGGTTTTAATTAGAAAAAGGGTTTAGTGTTAATATATATTTTTTATGAAAATTTTATTATTGTTCTAATTTTTTAAAGGTTAAAGTTATTATTATTTTTAAAGAAAAAGAAAAGGTTTGAAAAGAGTTTTCTTTATTAAAAGTTAATTATTTTTAAAGTTTTTTTTTTTTAGTAGTTTAGATAAAAAAAGTTCCAATGAAAGACCCTAGTTCTAAAATTAAAAAAAAAAATAAATTAAGATTTGTTAAAATGTTTTAAATACCTTATTATTATTATTATTATTATTTTTATTTAGTTTTAGGGTTAAATTATTACAAGATAAAAAACTCTAGTTTCAAATTTTGAGAAAAAAGTTACTGATTATGAATATTTTAAATAAATGCAAAGTTAATAAAAGTTTTTATTAAGGTTTTAATTTTAGATATTAAAAGGAAAAAGTTTAGAAATTATAATTATTATTATTATTTTTTTTTTACGAAAAAGAAGTGATGTTTTTTTTTTTTAAAGGAAAAAAACCTCTAATTACTTATTATTATTTTAATTAATAGAAACAAAAGATGTGCTAGTATAAAAAACGTTTTCTAAATTAAATCAAGAAAGCTGTTTAGTTGATATTGTTTTAAAAAAGTTTTATTTTATTATTAAAAAAACAAGGGAAGAAAAGTGGGACACGCAGCGTACATCTCTCTCTCGTTCGCTCATCTCTCTCACTCTCTGATGGAAATTAGGGTTAAACCCTAACAACGCCGCTCGTTCTCATTTCTCTCATCTCTCTGCCGATCAACGAGAAACAAGCAATCAAACGATAAATCCCACCCCACACAGCCCTAATACCCCATTTTCACTATGTTTTGAGGATTACAAATTACATGATAAACGAAATAAAGCAAAAGCAAGGGAAAAAAACGATGGCGATGGCTCCACGGATTTCGCTCAGGGAAGAACTTCTTTCATCTCTTTACCTCCTTTGTACGATTTGTGATGTTGCTTTGTGTTGTTCTTCTTCTTTTTCTGACTGTTCTTTACGAGATGATGATGTTTGAAACGATCCTGAATCTCTGGGTTTTCTTTGAATTTTGTGGTGGAATTTGGTAATTCTTCTGCTGGTATAGTCGTGATTCTCGCGTGATTTTTCGTTTGTGACGGTTGGTTTTTTTTATTTTTTTGTTGTTGTCGTTGATGCAAGAATGACCGGGTATTTATAGGGCCAATGATGAATCCGTTTTGGGGAAATCTCTTCAATGTTGATTGATTTGTGTTAATTGCTGATTTGATTCTGATTTTGAATTTGGAAGGTTTTTGAATTGTTGCCTTGTTTGAGTTTGGTCCTGATATGATTTGATTTGAAAGCTATTCAACCGTTGTCTTGCCTTGCTGTCTTGGATACGATCCCTTTGTGTGATTTTCTGTAAATTTATTTTAGGAAAGAGTTGATGCTGGTGATATCTTGGATATTGCCCATCAAACCATTCAAAAATGATGAAATAATTCTGATTTGAAATCAAAGATCTGAGGCCTGATTTAATTCCTTTTGAAATACGATAATTGTCCTATTTTTGGAAGTGGTTGATTGATTTCTATGCTTTAAATCTTCATTTAGTTGTTGTCTCTTCGGGGTCCCATGCTATGATCAAATCTTGATATTGTGAGGATGGCCATTTAATTTATTTTTAAAAATGACGAAAAAAGGATTTTTCTGATTCTCTGACTCTGAGGCCTGTTTAAATTTTAAGTCAATGTTTACTAAATATGGACTCTTTAGGATCTTAACGTATTTCTCCCTTGTCCTTGTTTTAATCTTGGCTTGGTTTACTGTTTGAAATTTGAAAACTTTCTTATTCTGTACCGACATCTTTGTGAATTATTTTGGGATTATCGAAACTTGCCGTAAACACTCTTGACGATTTGTTTCGGTTCGAACTTGATTGCTTTGTGGACACGTGATTTACATTCTGTTTCGGTTCCCCATTAATTTGGTTACTGATCCCAATTTCATTTTGATGCCAGATGCGCTTGTTAAAGGGAATAATATAAGCCGCTGCGAAAATTAACATCGAGCTTTCACTTTTCTTACTTCTTTATCCATCACTGACAGTCTTGAGCTCTTACACGATTTTCCAGGTTTTTTATTGACTGTATCATACTTCAACAAGTCCAATTTTGATATGTTAAATGTCATGAATCTATTGTAGCCATTTGACGACGGAATTGTAGATTGTACGAGTTCCTTTTTATATCATGATTCATGCTTATGTCTGAATTTATTTCCCTCTGTTGTGCCCTATGTTTGCAGTGCTTAGGATGGCGGCAAACGGTTAGTTGCGACAAATATTGTTGTTGCAGCTCGTGGGATCTTGAATTTTCACGATGATAACCGTGGGAGCAGGGCACTACTGTGAGCTGCATTATTCTGTCTTCAAACTGTAACTCCATCTTGACAGTACCAAGATTTTTATATTTTATTTTTACCGAAGTTTACGCGGTGTAGGTAATGTACATGTTGCAGGTTTGGGCTGGAGTTTTTGGAGCAATATTTGGTGCAGATGATTTTATGACTTGTGAGGAAATTTGATTTCAATTTGGACTTGTCTTATAAGTGTGAAATGTGGTGTTTCACCCGAGTGACTTGCTCTTGGCTGCGATGTTGACCGCCTGTTATTTCTATTGTTGTCTGCAGAACAGGGCTTCCTGTTTCAAATTATGAATGCCTTCCAATTTATTTCCTCGCTAAATGCTTGAGTGTGTTTTGCTATCAATTGGACTGGAATATCTCGACGCCGGTGAGTGGTCCATCACGTCTTCTTTTATTCCAGAACTTAACAGATCCAATCTGCCAAAGATGCCGCGTGGAACTTTGCTTCTTTAGGCTCTCCTTTTAGATGATATAAAGGTTAATAAGAATCAAAATCTTTAGTTTTCCACTTACTGCAACCATGGTGTAACTACTGCGATAGCAATTTGTAACTTTGAAATTTTAGCTCTGACTCTAACTTGCTGCATTTTTTCTTTGGCAGGTGGTGTTAATAAAGAGCTCGCCGGTACCTTTGAAGAAGAGGCTTTGGATCGGAAGTAAGTGATTATGAGGGATGCTGGAGTTGGAGGTGATGGTCGTGTGATGACCAAGCTTGCTTTGAATTTCTTTGCTTTTTTTATTTAAACTGTTATTGATGCTTGATGGACTGGCGGTGAGGGATTCGCAAGCACATGGAGGGAGGCACATTTGGTTGTTCTATGCTTTTGTTTAAATGAGGCTTACAGATAAATGCAAGAATCTTGCCGTCTGATGGTGCTTGGAGGGCGTGTCCACGAAGACGAGTTTCTTTCTCAAATTTATTCCCTTTTTAGGCATTGAACTTAAGCTTGTTAAGAAAAGATTTCTCTATGCCTTGTAAGGTAACACCCAATATTTGAATGCTATTTGGATGGATTTGGAGTTTGAAAAGTCTTGAATTATAAAAAGTCTTTTAGTCTTGAATTTGACGGTAAATTCCAAATAATGGGCCTTGAAATTCAAACCCTTTTTTGAAAGAGTCTGGACTTGTAATGTTGGTATCTCTCGAAATAGAGCCTCAGAATTGACTTTAACACGTGACTTTGTAACTTGCACCTTAAGATTTTTCATGTAAATTTTCAAAATAAAATTGTTCTTCCTTGAACTCTTGGTAATGAAATTATTTTGAGTTTTCCTTATAGTGAACCTTTGAACATCTTGAGAACCTTTCAATTTTGCACTTGAACTTACTTGAATCTCGATACGAAGGAGCATGAAGAAATAATCTCCTTGTTTTTATAACATGAATTCTTGTATGGCGAGGTAATGTGAATTTCTGGGTGATGAATTCTTGTGTCTTTTGAATTTCTGTAAAATTTGAAACTTGAATACTCTTGCATCTCATGATGACCTGGATTTGACTTCTAACTTGAATTCTTGAAGTCTTGGAATTAAATTTAATGAAATTTGGATACTTTTGAATTTCTGTAAAATTTGAAACTTGAATACTCTTGCATCTCATGATGACCTGGATTTGACTTCTAACTTGAATTCTTGAAGTCTTGGAATTAAATTTAATGAAATTTGGATACTTGAGCCTCAATAACTTGTATTCTACGTAACCTTGAATTTCCAGGAATTCCTTAGTCTCAAAGAATCCACAATCTCCTATTTTGCACCATGACCTGTAACTTGTACCAAACCCTTTAAATAAACCCTCCTTCGCTTGATGACTTTTATAGAGGAATAGTTAAAACTTAATTCCAAGCATTCTTTGCTTGACTTGAATTTGGCTCAACTGGTCCAGCCCTGATCTTCTCAAGGTGCACACTGAGGCCAGTGTGGAATCTTTGAGGGACAAAACTGGTGGAACCCTATGATCCTTGAATCAGAAAGGTTATGCCTTGAAATGCCTGACTACAAGAATAAGTATTGTTTACACTAGAGATCAATGTATCTGCGCACACTTATTAGTCATAATAAAACATGCACACAAAACCTGTATGACCTAAAGTGCTATGCAAGGAAAAGTGGGGATCTTAGGGTAAAAAATTAGGGTGCGACAGATGCCCCTATTTAAGTTTCTCCTATTCGGAGATATGGAGATTGAAATCTTCGTCTCGACGAGATAGGAGGGACTTAAATACAAACATGCACAAATTTTTGGCCCTAAGATGCCGCCAAATGCACATGATATGGTATGAAATGCAAGACAAGGATCCTGTGAGGAATAACGTCACAGGGGATAACTGATGTTAAAACACAAAAAGAAAGACCCAACGAGGACGACTCACGGGGAAAGATCTATCTCCACTGGGGAAAGAGACTAACAATTGACAATCACTGGGTGTCTTAAGCATAAGGCAAGAAACCTAGAAAGGAAGGATAACTTACTGCCAACAGCTGGCAGCCTAAGCAAAGGTATCCAGTTGAAATAAAAGGGCGTATATTACCTACTATCCCACACGATGGCCTAAGCAGAGGTAATAAACTGGGGAAGAAGGATCACTTACTGCCAACTTGTGGCAGCCTGAGCGAAGGCGTCCGACCGAAAAAGGGTGTGTCACCTACTATCAAGCATATGATAGCCTAAGCCAGGTAAACACAAGAAGGAAAGATGACCTACCACCACCACGGCAGCCTAAGCGAGGCATCTGACCCAAAAAGGGTGTGTTACCTACTATCAAGCATATGATAGCCTAAGCCAGGTAAACACAAGAAGGGAAGATGACCTACTACCACCACGGTAGCCTAAGCGAGGCATCTGACCCAAAAAGGGTGTGTTACCTACTATCAAGCATATGATAGCCTAAGCCAGGTAAACACAAGAAGGGAAGATGACCTACTACCACCACGGTAGCCTAAGCGAGGCATCTGACCCAAAAAGGGTGTGTTACCTACTATCAAGCATATGATAGCCTAAGCTAGGTAAACACAAGCAGGAAAGATGACCTACTACCACCACGGTAGCCTAAGCGAGGCATCTGACCCAAAAAGGGTGTGTTATCTATTATCAAGCATATGATAGCCTAAGCCAGGTAAACACAATAAAGGAAGATGACCTACTACCACCACGGTAGCCTAAGCGAGGCATCTGACCCAAAATACATACGTATTACCTACTATCCCCCGATAGCCTAAGCAGAGGTAATAGACTGGAGTAAGCTTCAACGATCAAGATGATGATTCAGCTTCCTTGAATGTTCCGCTCAGGAAGAGTAAACTTTCCCCGCCCCAAGGTTGTATGCCACAGGCAAGTCTTGAAAATAAGTGTTGCGAGGTGGTCCGCCTCAAGCAAAGTCTTGAATTTAAGTGCTGCGAGGTTGCGTGCCACAAGCAAAGTCTTGAAAAGGTGTTGTGAGGTTCTCTGCCTCAAACAAAAATCTTGAATTTCCCACCCTCTTCAAAGAGATATCATCTGGTAGGAGTAACTTGAATAGTGGATTCACTGGAGATAGCCATTGTAGAGCGATATTGCTGTAGTTGAAATTTCAGTGAAGTAAATAGAATTCTTGCAATGGGAGTTCTCAAACAAAGAGAATGCCTGTAAAGTCTTCAATAAGTTTCTCTGACGGATTCCCTGGGAGATAATATCTGACGGAGAATAAATGAGAAATCTTGATAACTTGCTGGGGATAGACAAACTATCCTGAGGAGACTGCCATTTGTCGTAGAAAATTTGATAACCAAAATGCTCAAATAAAGAGTTGCTACTTGTTGTCTGGCCTGTATTCCAAGAAAGTATAGTAGTAACTGTTGGATAAATAACTTATGTCTTCCATAGAGGTCTTCAAGTAAACTCTTCTTGGGGATACAGAGTGCAAAATAAAATGCACGCTTGATCTGGGTTCAACAGTCCAGAGATATCTGAAATTGTGCTTGTCAGGGACCAAAGTTCGATCTAGGGAATAATCGGAAAGAAACGGTCAAACAAGACTCAATCCATTGAGGATTGAACTCAACGGGTTTATCTTTATCCATAAATGGAAAAGAAAACTGAAACAATCATCCTTCACGAGGATCGAACTCAGTGGGGAATTAGAAAGTATGTGCTCTTTCTGCCTAGGGCTGATGACTCTACTTGGAGGGTGCAGACAAAACCCAGTCACTTGGGGATAAACACGACCAAAGTGATAGAACAAAACAAACAACACAAAACGCAAGATGCAAAAAATGCGCAAATGCCATGAATCTACATGAAAGAATGTCATGTTATGCTTATGCTTATGCTGACAAAACAAAACAAAGAGCAAACTAGGGACGAAAACAAGCATCTCAATATGGATACTCGGCCGATCTTTGCAATATAAGAAGCATCACTGGGGATAAATGGAAAACCATATACGGAAACAAATCCCACTTCAAAGCTTCAAACTTCTCTGGGGAAAAGAGAGCACTCCACTTGGGATGAATATCGTGACTTCACTTAGGATTGTCAAGATGAACCTTGGATTCTGTTGGGAATGCGAAAGATTCACTGGGAACGAATCAAACTCATGATCGACAAGACTTAATGGGGGATAAAATAAATATCCGCTTCGTCGGGGAAGCTTGGAGATCCACTCAGCAGTTGAAGATATCAGAGATAAAACTTCAGGAGGATGAAATAAACATCCGCCTTCGCTGGAGAAGATTGATATAGTCTAATGAGGAGTGAAATAAACACTCGCTTCGCTGGGGAAGGTTGAAACCGAAGAAGTTCACCGGGGATTCTTAGGCTGCTGACTGGAGAAACCCTGCATCAAACGTGCCATAACTTCTTATAGTAGAGATTTACCTGGGATTAGTCGTGACTACCCGAAGCAAAGACTTACTGGGGAAGCAACACACCACTTAAGACAGAACTCTTTGGGAAACTGGGCGAAGACTATTGTGAGATTGATGTAACTCCGTATTGATGAACTACATGGTAGTCGTCATTTTGAACAACAATTATTGTGGATGAGAAGTAATCTTCACTTCTCAAATGCCCCGGATCACTTGATTTATAAGAAGAAGTCATCCCAAGAGGATTTTATAGAAAACTTGGCGTCCAACTGTCCCAATGTTTTCAAACTCTTGGAGAGATTGTCGAATCTCGACGTAACTGGCCTGGATTGACTATGTTCTGTAACCGATTCTTCAAATTCTTTGAGAGATTTACCAAATCTCGATGTAACTGCCCCAGATTGACGGTGTTCTGAGCCTTCAAACTTGCCCCCTTGGGGTCAGACTGTGAAAGAAACAACTGGGAAACAACTTGCCCCTGCTCAGTAAAGTCTTCAGGTATCGTGCCCCTGGATATAGTCATCTTTGAAGTGATCCGCCATTTACTCATCAGAGTCACAGGTCTCAAAGGATTGAGTTTATCACCGATGCTCGTATGTTAGCCTCTATGTTGTCAAACAATGTTAGCGAGCAGAAAAAAAAATGTTAATTCTGAAACTGCTAATGCAACATATGTCTGTCTCGAAGTTTTTATTAAAAGAGTTTTGGTGGTTGAATTACCGATTTTATAATGCCAACACGAATTTTTTAGCATAGCTCATAGGAGTCAGGAAACGATATCTCAATGAGTATGCTTTTGAAATAAACCTTGCTTCAATCAGGACTTTTAAGGGTTGTATTATAGATTGGTTCACGGTTTAAGAAACAAAGGATATAAGGCTCAAAGTTTGTTCATGCCCACCCAATCTTCGTGATGTTTTACTCCATTTTTTTGAAAATTACCCTGCCCCAGATGAAGA
This sequence comes from Lathyrus tuberosus, assembly GCA_022829125.1. Lineage (NCBI taxonomy): Eukaryota > Viridiplantae > Streptophyta > Magnoliopsida > Fabales > Fabaceae > Lathyrus > Lathyrus tuberosus. Next base: position 3,668,612 of record JALAZF010000301.1, on the reverse strand, counting down.
ATGAGGGTTTTTTTTTTTGAAAAAGAGGACTCCTACTTCAAAAGGTTCAAAAGGGTTAACGAGGGTTCATCCCCTTATGCCCCCAGTGTTTAGGATTTTTTTTTAAACAATGCCTTATATCACTAGCAGAGTTTTATCCAAAAGCATACAATAAGAGATCTTGCGTTTGATTTCATCATCCTCCATTCAGTTCTCTGCCAAAGCAAAGGATTGGGCAACATTGGCATTATAAAATAGAAAAAGCGTTTTAAAATGAGTGAAACGAATGGATTTCTTCAAGACAAACAATATTCATTGCATCAATCATTCAAAATAACAAGTTCTTACACGCAAATAACAAATGCATTAACAAATAAAAGGCATCACACGCGAAAAGCAGTAAATTAACTAAAGCTTTGAGGAGTTCGTCTCAGTCCGAGCTTGTGGTTTTCACATCAGGTCTAGAGTCTCAAAATACAGAACACCACTTCGCACTAGCCTTTGTACTTCATGTTTCAAAGGAAAACAGTCTTCGATGTCGTGTCCGGGCGCACCTTGATGGAAAGCATAACGAGCTTCGGGCTTATACCACCACGGGAGATCCTCCGGGATGGGTGGCGGAGCTCGTGTCTACACCAGATTCCTTTGTATCAAGTGCGGATACAATTTCGCATAGGTCATCGGAATCGGATCAAATTACCTTTGAACGCGGTTTTGATTGTTGGATGATAGACGAGCCTGTGGTTGATGAGCAGGAGCGTTGGTGACATGAGATGTAGCAGCAACGTGTTGAGGTCGCTGATACCTTCTTCTAGATCGGTCGTGATGCCCAACACTTACTTCTTGCTCCTTCCTTTTGAGCATACCTTCTCTAGGATCCTTAGAGCTGTTAGGAATGTTACTGGGAATTGTAAAAATGGGTATTGGCGTGACTTCAGAAATCCCGGTCTTTTGAAACGGAGTCTGAGAGATATTAGGAGAAGGTTGACTTCGGGCAGCAATCAGAGTTTCAACCAAAGCAGAGAGCCTCTCCACACCAGCCCTCAAAGCAGTCACTTCCTTGCGGAGTTCGCGATTTTCCTGCTCAATGTTGTCCATCTTTCCTCTTTGATTGGCCTGAGTATCGTATCGAAGATGTTTGACATAGAAGAGAAACACGGATGAGAACCTGGAATGCAAAGGAATGCAGATGCGAATGCAAAAGATGCGTATGATGCAACATGCGCTTCAAGGAACTCAAAAGTGTATTTTAGACATCGTAATTGGAAATTTATTTTATTTATAATTTAAACTTTCATAACAAACGATACACCTTCAGGGCTTTATTATAACAAACAAAACAGAATACAAAAGGGAACTTGGGCTTTGATCCACTGGATGATGCTCCCTTCCTTTCACTGAGTTCTTCCATCAACTTGTCAATCCGTTCCTGCAATATAAACTTGTCCAGGGTCAGCTTCTCTACTTCTGCCTTCAACCTTGAAACTTCATTTAATTCCACTACGGGAGGCTTGGGTCGAGGATACGGGATTGTTAGAGCGAGAGCTCGTTTGCGTGACCACTCCAGGCAAGATTCCGTAACCGTGCAGTTAGGGTTTGCTGTCGCAGTCATCCCTTGTCTGTTGGTACGACGCCAAGCAAACATAATCTGAATCTTCAGCTGAAGGTCTTCTCCCTCATAGAGGAAGATTCTCTTTAGGTTCTCTGGATTAGGTATTTCATTCATCGGATGTCCAAGCTGGCGATGAGCGAGAATAGGGTTGTAGCTAGTTCATCTTTTTGTGCTAAGGAGAGGCACATTAGAAAAATCTCCGCAGCTGTGAATCATGGGAATTCCTCCGTACATTGGATCATGCCAAACAATGTCCGAGTGAGTAAGAGCCATGAGTTTAATGGGCCACTCTGTACCGTCCTTTACATCCCAAAAAGCCGCAGACCGTGGTAGGTGCGAAATAAACCACCTACAGAGGATAACAGTGCAGCAAACAATCTGACCTTCTCCTTTCAGAATCTTTAAATGAATCGAGTGGTAGGCATCGGCCAATAGTGTTGGAACATGATTCTTGAGCATGAAAATTCTAATTGCATGGACATCGACGAAATCTTCAACATTAGGAAACAAGAACAAACCATAGGCTAGTAACGCGAACAGGTTCTCAAAGGCTTCAGTACTCCCCTTGTTGGCGAATTATCGAGCTTTCTCAAATAAGAACTGAGCAGGCAAACCGTCGATTCCTCCTCTGGCCGTCATGTGGGTCTGGATCTCCAATAGCTCGATGCGGGTCACTCTTGCGATGTCTTCCTGACTGGGTCTTCCTTCTCCACCGTAGAACGGAGGCGAGTCTTTGACGGGAATTCCCAACAGAGCGGAATATTCTTCCAATACGGGCATCAACTGGAAATCTTGAAAGATAAAGCAATGGTAGATTACATGATAGAGTTGAACCAGTGTCTCCAATAAACCAGCAGCTGCTCGGACCTGCAACAAAGAGAGGATCTGTCCATGCTTTACAGCGAAGGCCTCTGGATCCCTTATCAGACCTCCTAGTTCCCTTAATTGTTCCATATTAAGGACCCTGAAGGTGTATGGCAAAGTTTCTTTCCTTCCATACTCCATTTTACGATATCTAAAAAAACAAACTTTGAGTTCTTTGAAGGAAAAACAAAATGAGAATGCAAATGCAGATGAGATGCAAAAGTTTCATGGAATTTGACTATTTATAATCATCGTGGGATATCAAAAAAACGCATTTTAATAATCATAAAATCGGTTACACGAAAAATTAATGTCTGGGATACCGAAAGATGAAACCGTTAATTAAAAAAAATATTTATTATAAAATGCCAGCACACTTTTCAAGAATCGTAACGGAAAAGCTAAATAAAAGCTGATGAAGAAATATCTAAGGAGATTCTCCAAAAAAACCTTGTCTTGAGCTTCTTGATTTCCTCTTCCTTCTGGCTATTCTCCAAGATGAGCCTGTTGACGATCGAATTCTGATGTGTTGACTGAGAGCTAGAAGAAGGTAACTCTTCGCGTGCTTTCCTTTTCTTGTAAGAAGTGATTTCTTCGTCTTTCGCTTTGAGTTGTTGTTGAAGTTCTGCATTCTCCTCTACAACTATCTGGTACTTGTTTTTCCAAGCTTCCTCCATCTGTTGAGACTTGTCCAAAGCAATTTTCAATTTATCTGCATCAGACGAGAAGTAGAAGACCGACTTTTCTTTTAGGACCATTGGCTCCTGGCATTTATAAGGCATCTTCAACTCAATGGCTCTTTTCCGGACCCATTGGAGATAGGGTTCTGAAGAGCCACAATTAGGTTTCCCTAAGCTACTCTTATCCTTCTTGATCTTTTGCCCCCAAGCGTCCAAGACCTGTTCTCTTAACACCTTGCTCAATTTCTCTTCTTCAAAATAAATGCCTTCCACGTGAGCACTGGTAGGTTTGTCTTTCAGGGGGAACCCTAATTATCTGCGGGCCAGGACCGGATTGTAGCTGATTAATCCATTAATGCTAAGGAGAGGTACATTACCGAAATTTCCACAGCTGTCTATGATGACTACCTTATCATAAGCACGGTTATACCAGTCGATGTTGGAATGGGTGAGAGACATTATCTTCTATGACCACCACCCCTTCTTGAGATCTCAGAAGTCATGTGCTTTGGGCAAGTGTGAAATAAACCACTTGTACAACAGAGGGACACAACAAGTAATCATTCCCTTTCCACGAGCACTCCTTGAGTGAACAGAATAATAAGCTTCAGCCAATAAGGTAGGTACTGGATTCTTCTTCAGGAAAATTTTAATGGCATTGAGGTCCACAAAATTTTTGAAACTTGGGAATAAAAGAACACCATAGATGAGTAAGGCGAAAACCGCTTTGAAAGCGTCCTTATCCTGTTGAGTGGCATAATGTCGGGCTTTGGCAACCAGAAAATCTGTAGTAAAACCAGAAATTCCCCCTTTTGTAGTCATATTGGTTCGAATGTCAGTCAAATCCAAATGTGTATACTTAGCGATTTCTTTTTCATCAAGTTTGTTTGCGAAGATAGGGAAGGGATAATTGTCCCGAATAGGTAACCCAATTATCTGAGAGTACTCTTCAAGTGTAGGTACAAGTTGATAATCTGGAAAGGTGAAGCAGTGATACAGTGGATCATAAAACTGGAGTAGGGTAGAAAGTAGCCCTTGATCAACATTTGTATTCATCACATAAAAAAGTCTTCCATACTTTCTATTGAAACTCTCCTCATTTGTTACCAAAGCTTCTAACCTCCTTAGATCATCCAAGTTAGGAATCTAAAAAATGTACTTCTTTGTATTCCTTCTCTCGGTATCCATAGTATCCCTACAATGTTTACGAATATAGTCAAATTCCATGAATCTTATGGTATGATGCTTATGAATGCGGGGATGCAAACACACAAAGCACAAAGCACAAACAAGCAATCACACAGACAAAGAGTCCTAGGTTTGAAAGGTCACAGCATGGATCCAAGGTCTAACCATCCCAATAGGTGTGTACTATGGTTTCAAATGTACCTGCCAAACGGGTTCTACAAAGTTCCCAGAGTCTACAACCCATCTTTCGGATATTATCGATTTCCCAAATCACTTGGTAGTCAATAATATTCTCAAGAGAATCTCGTCTGAGTGTAGTATCGCGTAGCGACTATTGCAGAAATAGACTCCTGCAAAGTCCCCGCACTACGTCCTAATAGGCCAAGTTGGGTTAAAGGTAACTACGGTCCCCAGTCTCGATGGCCTTTAGTTCGAAATAATAGCGTCTTCACGAATAGACTCGTTGGACAAAATTAAATTCGAGAGGGCCTAGACTGAGTGGTGAAGTCTCAATTCAACTTCTTCAGGAATCGACTCCCTCAAAGTATCCTTGAATTCTCACCGTTCCTATCATAATTTTCACTCTAGTCCGGGTGTAGGACTTTGTCTCACCACACAAGTAATAACCCAAGCAAACATGACAGATAACAAATATATAACAAAAACATAATTAATCAAGTTAGGGGGAACCCTCTTATGAGACATTTTGTCTATCCCCAGTGAAGTCGCCATTTCTGTCGCGGTGAAAATTGGATACCATAATTATTTGTTAACTAGGATCGCATTTTTAATGTCACCACCGGTCTTTGATTTTATCCAAGGGAAGGGAGAAAAAAACGAATTCCAACAATGCAATGCAAATGCACTAAGATTCTAAGTTTGGGGGTTGGTTATACCTAGGGAAGGTGTTAGCATGCTAGATATCTGTAGTACTCTACAGGAACCTCTTGATTTATTTTAAGTTATTTGTTATTTGTTTTGCTAAGGGTTTAAGGGTAAGTAATTTATTATTTTAATCCTAAGTGTGCTCGACAAGATATCGCATCTTGTGCCTACATATCCTGTCAGGAGGGAATCAGAGCACTTGTAGTTCCCTATTAAGGATACTAAGATGTTTTAAAGGTTTAGGAGAGGAAGATGAGTTATCATCTTAAGAAAGACCACCACAGTTTTGAAAATGTTTGTATTTTGTGGGGTATGGGATTGTATGTCCCTTTCTTTGAGATGATTAACATCTAATTCTCTTGTGTGGAGAATTAGGTAGGCTAAAGTTTGATTAAATAATCAAAATCGTGGGGGACTAACCTAGGAGATCTATCCTAAGTTGTCTAATTGACTTATCTTAAGGTGTCGATTATGATGCAAATGATGTGCACCATGCACAATAACATGGTTATCATGCATGGGATTTTCCCTTGGATATTTATGCAGTTAAATTATTGTTATTTAGGCGAGGGTACTAGCAAAGTGATGCTAGACTTGTGTCTTGTGATCGATAGGTCGAATGCGATGCCCTAAGGCGATCGACTTACATGGGTAGAAAAGGGGCTCGACGTTGGATCGAGAGTTTTTATAAGTTTGAAAGGTTTTGAAGCAAGACAAGCAACAATCAAGTAAATGATAAACATAAAAACATCAACTAAGGTCAAACCAAATCACACATAAGCGTATGCCTAAGCGCGGCGAGAGGTTTCTAATTAGAGGACGATTTATTGAGGAAAGAGTTTTGAGTTTAAGGTTTGAGAATATTTATGTTAAAATTATTTAGTTAAAAGGTTTTAATCAAGAAAGGGATTCTTATTATTATTTTAATTTTAGAGTTTTAACAAAAGAAAAGGATTATTAAAAGGGTTTTAATTAGAAAAAAGGTTTAGTGTTAATATATATTTTTTATGAAAATTTTATTATTGTTCTAATATTTTAAAGGTTAAAGTTATTATTATTTTTAAAGAAAAAGAAAAGGTTTGAAAAGAGTTTTCTTTATTAAAAGTTAATTATTTTTAAAGTTTTTTTTTAGTAGTTTAGATAAAAAAAGTTCCAATGAAAGACCTTAGTTCTAAAATAAAAAATAAAAAATAAAAAATTAAGATTTGTTAAAATGTTTTAAATACCTTATTATTATTATTATTATTATTTATTTAGTTTTAGGGTTAAATTATTACAAGATAAAAAACTCTAGTTTCAAATTTTGAGAAAAAAGTTACTGATTATGAATATTTTAAATAAATGCAAAGTTAATAAAGGTTTTTATTAAGGTTTTAATTTTAGATATTAAAAGGAAAAAGTTTAGAAATTATAATTATTATTATTATTATTTTTTTTACGAAAAAGAAGTGATGTTTTTTTTTAAAAAGGAAAAAAACCTCTAATTACTTATTATTATTTTAATTAATAGAAACAAAAGATGTGCTAGTATAAAAAACGTTTTCTAAATTAAATCAAGAAAGCTATTTAGTTGATATTGTTTTAAAAAAGTTTTATTTTATTATTAAAAAAACAAGGGAAGAAAAGTGGGACACGCAGCTTACATCTCTCTCTCTCGTTCGCTCATCTCTCTCACTCTCTGATGGAAATTAGGGTTAAACCCTAACAGCGCCGCTCATTCTCATTTCTCTCATCTCTCTGCCGATCAATGAGAAACAAGCAATCAAACGATAAATCCCACCCCACACAGCCCTAATACCCCATTTTCACTATGTTTTGAGGATTACAGATTACATGATAAACGAAATAAAGCAAAAGCAAGGAAAAAAACGATGGCGATGGCTCCACGGATTTCGCTCAGGGAAGAACTTCTTTCATCTCTTTACCTCCTTTGTACGATTTGTGATGTTGCTTTGTGTTGTTCTTCTTCTTTTTCTGACTGTTCTTTATGAGATGATGATGTTTGAAACGATCCTGAATCTCTGGGTTTTCTTTGAATTTTGTGGTGGAATTTGGTAATTCTTCTGCTGGTATAGTCGTGATTCTCGCGTGATTTTTCGTTTCTGACGGTTGGTTTTTTTTTATTTTTATTTTGTTGTCGTTGATGCAAGAATGACCGGGTATTTATAGGGCCAATGATGAATCCGTTTTGGGGAAATCTCTTCAATGTTGATTGATTTGTGTTAATTGCTGATTTGATTCTGATTTTGAATTTGGAAGGTTTTTTAATTATTGCCTTGTTTGAGTTTGGTCCTGATATGATTTGATTTGAAAGCTATTCAACCGTTGTCTTGCCTTGTTGTTTTGGATATGATCCCTTTGTGTGATTTTCTGTAAATTTATTTTAGGAAAGAGTTGATGCTGGTGATATCTTGGATATTGCCCATCAAACCATTCAAAAATGATGAAATAATTCTGATTTGAAATCAAAGATCTGAGGCCTGATTTAATTCCTTTTGAAATACGATAATTGTCCTATTTTTGGAAGTGGTTGATTGATTTCTGTGCTTCAAATCTTCATTTAGTTGTTATCTCTTTGGGGTCCCATGCTATGATCAAATCTTGATATTGTGAGGATTGCCATTTAATTTATTTTTGAAAATGACGAAAAAAGGATTTTTCTGATTCTCTGACTCTGAGGCCTGTTTAAATTTTAAATCAATGTTTACTAAATTTGGACTCTTTAGGATCTTAACGTATTTCTCCCTTGTCCTTGTTTTAATCTTGGCTTGGTTTACTGTTTGAAATTTGAAAACTTTCTTATCCTGTACCGACATCTTTGTGAATTATTTTGGGATTATCGAAACTTGCCGTAAACACTCTTGACGATTTGTTTCGGTTCGAACTTGATTGCTTTGTGGACACGTGATTTACATTCTGTTTCGGTTCCCCATTAATTTGGTTACTGATCCCAATTTCATTTTGATGCCAGATGCGCTTGTTAAAGGGAATAATATAAGCCGCTGTGAAAATTAACATCGAGCTTTCACTTTTCTTACTTCTTTATCCATCACTGACAGTCTTGAGCTCTTACACGATTTTCCAAGTTTTTTATTGACTGTATCATACTTCAACAAGTCCAATTTTGATATGTTAAATGTCATGAATCTATTGTAGCCATTTGACGACGGAATTGTAGATTGTACGAGTTCCTTTTTATATCATGATTCATGCTTATGTCTGAATTTATTTCCCTCTGTTGTGCCCTATGTTTGCAGTGCTTAGGATGGCGGCAAATGGTTAGTTGCGACAAATATTGTTGTTGCAGCTCGTGGGATCTTGAATTTTCACGATGATAACCGTGGGAGCAGGGCACTACTGTGAGCTGCATTATTCTGTCTTCAAACTGTAACTCCATCTTGACAGTACCAAGATTTTTATTTTTTATTTTTACCGAAGTTTACGCGGTGTAGGTAATGTACATGTTGCAGGTTTGGGCTGGAGTTTTTGGAGCAATATTTGGTGCAGATGATTTTATGACTTGTGAGGAAATTTGATTTCAATTTGGACTTGTCTTATAAGTGTGAAATGTGGTGTTTCACCCGAGTGACTTGCTCTTGGCTGCGATGTTGACCGCCTGTTATATCTATTATTGTCTGCAGAACAGGGCTTCCTGTTTCAAATTATGAATGCCTTCCAATTTATTTCCTCGCTAAATGCTTGAGTGTGTTTTGCTATCAATTGGACTGGAATATCTCGACGCCGGTGAGCAGTCCATCACGTCTTCATTGATTCCAGAACTTAACAACAGATCAAATATGCCAAAGATGCCGCGTGGAACTTTGCTTCTTTAGGCTCTCCTTTTAGATGATATAAAGGTTAATAAGAATCAAAATCTTTAGTTTTCTGCTTACTGCAACCATGGTGTAACTACTGCGATAGCAATTTGCAACTTTGAAATTTTAGCTCTGACTCTAACTTGCTGCATTTTTGCTTTGGCAGGTGGTGTTAATAAAGAGCTCGCCGGTACCTTTGAAGAAGAGGCTTTGGATCGGAAGTAAGTGATTATGAGGGATGCTGGAGTTGGAGGTGATGGTCGTGTGATGACCAAGCTTGCTTTGAATTCCATTGCTTTTTTATTTGAACTGTTATTGATGCTTGATGGACTGGCGGTGAGGGATTCGTAATCATTATATATGACAAATGAACTTGAAAGCTTCAAACTTGTGAAAGAGATAAAGTGTGAAAACGCGCTTGGTTGTGTATGTCTGAGTGACTAGATTTTTGTGAAAGCATGAAAGTAACTCCTAAGATACTAAGGCAACTCACATATCTAATTAAAATATTTTAAAATCATATTTTTACTCTTCTGGAAGAAAGTCATAAAAGTAGCTTGAGTATTCATCCAGGAGCTACAAAAATGTATCAGGATTTGAAGAATATATTTTAGTGGCCTGGATTGAAGTGTGATGTGGCTCAGTTTGTGTATGCTTGTTTAAATTGTCAGAAGTTGAAAGTTGAACATCAGAAACCCGCAGGGTTGATGCAACTGTTGGATATTCTAGAGTGGAAGTGAGACAACATTTCTATGGATTTCGTGACTGGGTTGCCGAATACTCCGAGAAGGCATGATGCTATTTGGATAATTGTTGATAGACTAACGAAGTATGCGCATTTTATGTCGATTAACGACAATTTCTCTTTGCAGAAGTTGGCAGAGATTTATATTCGTGTAATTGTGAAGCTGCATGGAATTTCATTGAGTATTATGTCGGATAGATATCTGAGGTTCACTTCCAGATTTTGGGAAAGTTTGCAAGAGGCTTTGGGTTCGAAGTTGAGGTTGAGTTCATCTTATCATCCACAGACAGATGGTCAGACAGAGAGGACTATTCAATCTTTGGAATATTTGTTGAGGGCTTGTGTTCTTGAACAAAGAGGTGTTTGGGATAGTCATTTGTCATTGATTGAGTTCACTTATAATAGAAATTATCATTATAGTATTGGAATGGCACCTTCCAGGCGTTTGCGAGATTACTAGCTCAACTAATTCGAATAAGAGCTCATTTCCCCGATTATCCTGTCAAGAAAATACGTCTTGATAATGCTGCAGAATTTTCATCTCAAGCATTTAAAGATTATTGTATGTCTATTGGAATTGACATTGAACACCCAGTAGCACATGTTCATACACAAAATGGACTTGCAGAATCATTTATTAAACGAATAAAATTAATTGCAAGACCACTTATTATGAGATGCTCTCTGACATTTACAAACATTGTCTTAGTTTAATTTGAAAAAGAGAGACTAGAAGAGAAAATTTTCTTTGTTAAAATGTTTTTTAAATGAATGTATGAATGCAGCACACAAAAACATAGAAAAAACATGGGGTCAAAGGGTCGGTGTCATGAAGTCAAGGCTGTACCCATCCCCCAAGGGTTTATACCGGTGAATTTTTGTACCTGTCCGCAAAATCACTGACCCCTCTTAGGATAACAACAGAAAGCGGATCGGTTCATATGAGGAGATTAAATATCAGATAGGTCAGTACCGGGGTTGCAGATTAGACTTCCTGGGGAATATACATTATGGTTGCAAAAAGGGTTGGAATCTGGCGCGCGAAGGAGAAGACCGGACGCAAGTAAAGCACAGACAAAGATCCAAAGACCAGCAAATGGAGATAAAGATATTAAGCTTCGACGCTTATTGAAGATTGTTAGCTCTTAAATCTATCTCTAGAGTCCAGAAACTAATAGATAATCATCTCTAATCGAAGTTTACGAGGATTATCTCTAACGCAACTTAAACCCCGCGCATAAAGCAAAAATCAGAGACAATCACCAATAAAGATTTGTAAGCACATGGAGGGAGGCATATTTGGTTATTCTATGCTTTCGTTTAAATGAGGCTTACAGATAAATGCAAGAATCTTGTCGTCTGATGGTGCTTGGAGGACGTGTCCACGAAGACGAGTTTCTTTCTCAAATTTATTCCCTTTTTAGGCATTGAACTTAAGCTTGTTAAAAAAAGATTTCTCTATGCCTTGTAATGTAACACCCAATATTTGAATGCTATTTGGATGGATTTGGAGTTTGAAAAGTCTTGAATTATAAAAAGTCTTTTAGTCTTGAATTTGACGGTAAATTCCAAATAATGGGCCTTGAAATTCAAACCCTTTTTTGAAAGAGTCTGGACTTGTAATGTTGGTATCTCTCGAAATAGAGCCTTAGAATTGACTTTAACACGTGACTTTGTAACTTGCACCTTAGGATTTTTCATGTAAATTTTCAAAATAAATTTGTTCTTCCTTGAACTCTTGGTAATGAAATTATTTTGAGTTTTCCTTATAGTGAACCTTTGAGCATCTTGAGAACCTTTCAATTTTGCACTTGAACTTACTTGAATCTCGATACGAAGGAGCATGAAGAAATAATCTCCTTGTTTTTATAACATGAATTCTTGTATGGCGAGGTAATGTGAATTTCTAGGTGATGAATTCTTGTGTCTTTTGAATTTCTGTAAAATTTGAAACTTGAATACTCTTGCATCTCATGATGACCTGGATTTGACTTCTAACTTGAATTCTTGAAGTCTTGGAATTAAATTTAATGAAATTTGGATACTTGAGCCTCAATAACTTGTATTCTACGTGACCTTGAATTTCCAGGAATTCCTTAGTCTCAAAGAATCCACAATCTCCTATTTTGCACCATGACCTGTAACTTGTACCAAACCCTTTAAATAAACCCTCCTTCGCTTGATGACTTTTATAGAGGAATAGTTAAAACTTAATTCCAAGCATTCTTTGCTTGACTTTAATTTGGCTCAACTGGTCCAACCCTGATCTTCTCGAGGTGCACACTGAGGCCAGTGTGGAATCTTTAAGGGACAAAACTGGTGGAACCCTATGATCCTTGAATCAGAAAGGTTATGCCTTGAAATGCCTGACTACAAGAATAAGTATTGTTTACACTAGAGATCAATGTATCTGCGTACACTTATTAGTCATAATAAAACATGCACACAAAACCTGTATGACCTAAAGATGCTATGCAAGGAAAAGTGGGGATCTTAGGGTCAAAAATTAGGGTGCGACAATTCCATATTGTTTAAGCCCAAGAGAAGGCAAGACTGTATCTGGAAGTCCTATGGGGATCTAGTTTTGACTGTATTTAAGAGTGACCAACTGGCTTTACCTAGTTCTAGACCTAGTTGCCAGGGAAAACTCTAAATAACTATACTAGTATATATACAGTTGATATATGACAAGTATTTAAAAATGTATGAAAGAAGGACTTACAGGGGGGCAGCTTCTCACAATACAGTTATATATATATATATATATATATATATATATATATATATATATATATATATATATATATATATATATATATATATATATATATATGAAAACGAGTATATGAAAGCGAGTAAATGAAAGCTGTTAAAACTTACAGGTGAGCGAGCTTCCATGTTGTATTGTTAGTTATCCAAAGAAATTAAAGAAAGTTTTGATAACAACTGTATATTTGAACCTAAATCAAAGGGAAGTTGTTTTTGAAAAGATTGTTGGGTCTTATACTTAAGGAGAGGCCCAAGGTTTAACAGTGATCGCACCGCTGTTTTGAAGATCGTATCGGGACTTATACAACGACCGAAGCCCAAAATTACTTTGGTTAAAAAGGATTGGGTCTTACACTCTATCAGAGGCCCAAAATATGTTTTGAAAGAGAAAGATGGGACTTATAACACGAGGGGAGGCCCAGATGATTTTGTTTTAAAAGACGACGACTGCGCCGTGATTTTGAAAATACAGTGGGACTTATACAACATCTGAGGCCCATAAAAGGTTTGTATTTACAAAGAATTGGGTCTTACACTCTATCAGAGGCCCAAAGATTTATTTTTGTACAAGTGATGGGGCTTACAACTCAAGGAGAGACCCATGGCGAAACAGTGATTGCACCGTTGTTTTTGACAATTGTATTGGGACTTATATAATGACTGAGGCCCAAAAAGGTTTTGGTTAAGAAAAGGATTGTGTCTTACATTCTATTAGAGGCCCAAAAGATGTTTGAAAATTTAAAATCGAGAGGAAACCCTAATTTTAAATAAAAATGTCATTTTGCAAAGGTAATTTAAATAATAAATGATAAAATATCAATTATATTCAAAAACAAGTTGTACACTTTGCAAAATATTTTGAAAAATCATGTTTAATCATATGAAAACTTAAAATTCAATTGATTTTGAAAGATCAAAGTGGGAATTTCATTAAAAGATGTGTAAAAATAAATAAAATGAAATTAATTACAAAAATTCTAACTATATTAAATAAATAATATAAATTGGATTTTTTTTGTAAAATAAATTATTTAAACATTTTAGTGAATTTTGAGAAAAAGAATCAATTCAAAAACATAAATATTCAGAGAGAAATTAATTTTTGAATTGTTATTTCCTTGGTTTTATGGTTGACATTATTTTGCTAAAACTCATGTAGCAGCAGATGTTGAATGAAGATTACTCTCTGTTCAACATGTCGAATGAAGATGTTCCATGACTGCTCATAGGACATCGCGCTGTGAAGTCAGGTTTTATTGCAGATTCTGTTACAATGATTTGTAACTGAATATTCTGTGAATAATTGGTTATCCTATGTGGCATCCAAAGCCTTTTTGGATTAGGGTTATTTGTTGGTTTTCGGATTTGCCGCTGTTTCTAATTATGGAGACATAATAGGAAACTTTGGAGTGAAGACCTATTTTATTGGAGTTATTTTTGCAGATTTGTGAGCAGTCTAATTGCTGCGTCTTTGAAGCCCAAATTCAGTCCAGATTTCAAGCTATAAATAGACTGATGTAAACCTAGTTTTAGGTGTCGAACTTACATGTATTTTTAGGGTTGTGTGCTTGTGTTTTGTGAGCCTAACTGGTATCTTATGATAATAGTATAAGGACTGTAGTGTAAGTTGTGTAAGGTTGCTCATAAGCTTTTAAGCATTGAGTAGCTGTGTGTTAATTCTCATAAGCTGTGAAGTATTGAGAATTTGTGTTTCGACCATTGTTATTTATCTTGTAAGGAACCAGTCACGGGTTGTGATTGAAGAGGGATTTGAGGAGGGCCTCATACCTAGGGGAGTCTTAGGTAGAAATCATAGGAAGGGTAGTGATTAAGTGAGCTGATTGAACCGGGTGTGGTTATCAGTGAATTGATACTATCGAATATTGATTTCATCCCTGGCTTGGTAGCCCCCAGATGTAGGATAGTTAGATCCGAACTGGGTTAACAATTTCTGGTGTTCTTTACATTTTATGCACACTTTTGTATTGAACTTGTTCATTGTTGTTGTATATCAGTGTCTCGACATCTCGATAGGACATCTGATATACAGGCCAAAATTTCAATTGGCATCAAGAGCTGGCATCCTTTGTTGTTTCTGGGTGAGATTCAGGGAAGGTACTTTCTGGTACAATGGACAAGGATGGAGGAGCTCTGAATAAACCACCTTTGCTGGATGGCTCTAACTATGAGTATTGGAAACCTAGGATGATAGCCTTCATCAAGTCCATGGATGATCAAGCATGGAAAGCGGTTATCAAAGGTTGGGAGCCTCCAAAGGTAAGAGATGGAGAAGGAAATCTTACTGATGTTCTGAAGGAAGAAGAGGACTGGGATGATGCTGACTACAAAGGATCTGTTGGAAATTCTAAAGCCATGAATGCATTATTCAATGGTGTCAACAGAAATATCTTCAGGCTGATTGAGCATTGTACTATTGCCAAAGAGGCTTGGCAGGTCCTGAAAGTTGCTCATGAAGGGACCTCAAAGGTGAAAATGTCAAAGCTTCAGCTTCTCACTAGCAAGTTTGAGAGTTTGAAGATGAAAGAGGATGAGAGCATTCATGATTTTCATATGAACATTATTGAGATAGCTAATGCCTCTAGTGCCTTAGGAGAAAAGATGTCTGACAGCAAGCTGGTCAGGAAGATTCTCAGGTCTCTTCCTAAGAGATTTGATATGAAGGTTACTGCTATAGAGGAAGCTCAGGACATTGACAAGATGAAGGTGGATGAGCTTATGGGATCACTCCAAACTTTTGAGTTAGGACTCAGTGAAAAAGCTGAAAAGAAGAAGAGTATAGCATTTGTGTCAAGTGCTGATGACTCAGATGATGAAGGAAAACTGGTCAAAGATGAAGATGTGTCTAAAGACCTGGTATTACTTGGTAAACAATTTAACAAAGTGTTGAAGAGGATTGACTGGAAGTCGAGAGCTAATGCTCAGAACAAGTCACTCGACATCAGAAAGAATCAGGATGGAGGCAGAACTGAAGAAGACTCTAATCAAGGGAAGAGAGTTCAATGCTATGAATGTGAGGGATATGGACACATAAAGACTGAGTGTCCCACATATCTCAAAAGGCAGAAGAAGGGCCTATCCGTGTCTTGGTCAAAAGGAGAGTCTGAGAGTGATATTGAAGAAGAATCAGTAAAATTGGTGACAGCTTTGACTGGAGTATGTAAGGCTGATGAAGAAACTTCTTGTGAATCTGACTCTGACAAAGAATCTTATGTTGGAGAACTTACTAAGGAAGAAGTATTCTCAGGGTTTTCAGAACTGTGTATCAAGAATGAAGAAAGGTGCCAGATTATATTGGAGCAGAAGATCTTGATAGCTCAACTGGAAGCTGAGAAGGAAGAACATCTATCAACCATTGCTGATCTGAAGGAGGAGGTTGAATGGCAAAAGTCAAAACTTGACAATATGACCAAATCTATAAGAATGCTGAACAATGGTACCACGCAGCTGGATGAGATCCTTCAGAATGGGAAAGAAGCTGGAAATGTGCAAGGCCTTGGTTTTAAAAATCAAGCAGAGACTTCCAAGAAGACTGTATTAAAGTTTGTTCCTCAGAAAATAAAGCAAGAAGTGGAGATGTCAAATCACATGTTTCAACATCAGAAGAAAAGAGTTTGTAGATCAAAGTATAAACCATGGAGATGCCATTACTGTGGCAAGATTGGTCACTTAAAGTTCTTTTGCTACAAACTGCACGGCTATCCCAAAACTTCTCAGCAACAAAATAAAGAACAGAGTTGGGGTAAAGTGAAGAGAAGATGGATTCCTAGACAAATGATGGTTGGCCTCATAGCACATACTTCTCTTAGAGCATCTGCAAGAGAAGATTGGTACTTTGACAGTGGTTGTTCAAGACACATGACTGGTGTGAAGAAGTTCTTGTCAGACATTAAGCCTCACTCCACCAATTATGTCACCTTTGGGGATGGATCAAAGGGTGAGATAAAAGGTGTCGGAAAGCTGGACTACACAGGACAACCAAATCTGGATCGAGTTCTCTTTGTCAAAGGACTGGCCGCAAACTTAATCAGTATAAGCCAATTGTGTGATGTAGGGTTCAAGGTAAATTTCACCAAATCTGAATGTCTAGTAACCAATGTGAAAGATGAAGTTGTTATGAAGATAACTGCTATCTGTGGAATCCTCAAGAACCTGAAAATCTATCTACTTGTTTGATGTCAAAGGAAGATGAAACCAAACTGTGGCATCAGAAATTGGGTCACTTACACCTGAAAGGGATGAAGAAGGTTATGTCAAGTGAAGCTGTTCGAGGTATTCCCAAGCTGAAGATTGATGAGGACAAAATATGTGGTGAATGTCAAGTTGGGAAGCAAACAAGGGTGTCACACAAGAAGCTTCAACATCTTACCACAACTTCTAGAGTTCTAGAACTTCTTCACATGGACCTAATGGGACCTATGCAGGTTGAAAGTCTTGGTGGGAAGAAGTATGCCTATGTTGTCGTAGATGACTACTCTAGATTCACTTGGATAAGTTTTATCAGAGAAAAGTCTGAAGTGTTTGCAGCTTTTAAAGAATTGTGTCAAAGAATTCAACGGGAAAAGGATTGTGGTGTTGTTCGAATCAGAAGTGACCATGGGAAAGAATTCGAAAATAGTAGATTTGAAGAGTTCTGCTTATCTGAGGGAATCATTCATGAATTCTCATCACCAATCACTCCTCAGCAGAATGGTGTGGTGGAACGCAAGAACAGGACCATACAAGAATGTGCAAGAGTCATGATTCATGCCAAAAAGCTTCCATATCATTTTTGGGCTGAAGCCATGAATACTGCTTGCTATATACACAATAGGGTGACTATCAGATCAGGTACCTCTGTCACTCTTTATGAGCTATGGAAAGGTAGAAAGCCAAATGTGAAGTATTTCCATGTGTTTGGTAGTAAGTGCTACATCTTAGCGGATCGTGAGCAAAGGCGAAAGATGGATCCTAAGAGTGAGGAAGGAATATTTTTAGGTTACTCTACAAACAGTAAATCATATAGGGTATTCAATTCCAGAACTCAGGTGATGATGGAATCCATAAATGTGGTGGTTGATGATTCTGGCAACGATGAAGATGTCCCAGATGATGTTGGAGCATGTCTGCCCATGAACAATGAAAACTCTTCAGACATTGAGTCTGCTCAAGAAATCAACACCAGACCTGAGAATGAAGAGGTAGAGGATGCTAACAGGGGACCCTCTATAAGGATTCAGAAGGATCACCCTAGGGAATTAATTATTGGAGATCTAAATGAAGGTGTAAGAACCAGAAGAAGGGAGACTGTGTCAAATGCTTACTTTGTGTCAAAGATCGAACCAAAGAATGTCAAAGAAGCATTGACAGATGAGTTCTGGATAAGTTCCATGCAAGATGAATTGTGTCAGTTCAAGAGGAATGAAGTTTGGGAACTGGTACCACGACCAGCAGGAACAAATGTGATTGGAACAAAATGGGTGTATAAGAATAAGTCTGATGAGCAAGGAGTTGTCACCAGGAACAAAGCCAGATTAGTAGCTCAAGGATATACACAGATTGAAGGAGTAGACTTCGATGAAACATTTGCGCCTGTGGCTCGGTTGGAATCCATCAGATTGTTGCTAGGAGTGGCATGTTTGTTGAAATTCAGACTGTTTCAAATGGATGTCAAGAGTGCTTTTCTAAATGGGTATCTTAATGAGGAAGTCTATGTTGAGCATCCTAAAGGGTTTGTGGATCCAAACTTTCCTGATCATGTTTACAAGCCGAAGAAGGCTCTATATGGGCTGAAACAAGCTCCACGAGCTTGGTATGAAAGACTGACTGAGTTCTTAGTTAACAATGGGTACAAGAAGGGTGGTATTGATAAAACTCTTTTTGTCAAGGAGAAGGATGGGAAACTAATGATTGCTCAGATTTATGTAGATGATATTATGTTTGGCGGGATGTCGGATGAAATGGTCCAACATTTTGTCACTCAAATGCAGTCTGAATTTGAGATGAGCTTAGTGGGTGAATTGACCTACTTCCTTGGATTACAAGTCAAGCAGATGGAAGACTCCATTTTTATTTGTCAGAGCAAATATGCGAGGAACATTGTGAAAAAGTTTGGGCTGGATAATGCCAAGCATAAGAGGACTCCAGCTCTTACTCACTTGAAGTTATCCAAAGATGAAAAGGGAGTGGATGTTGAACAAAGTCTGTATAGAAGTATGATTGGCAGTCTGCTGTATCTTACAGCAAGTAGGCTATACATCACTTTTGCTGTAGGTGTGTGTGCAAGATATCAAGCAGAACCCAAGGTCAGTCACATCAATCAAGTGAAAAGAATTCTAAAGTATGTGAGTGGTACATGTGATTATGGGTTGCTTTACTCCTATGACTCAAGTCCCATTTTATTAGGATATTGTGATGCTGATTGGGCTGGAAGTGCTGACGATAGGAAGAGTGCCTCTGGTGGATGCTTCTTTCTAGGAAATAATCTTATTTCATGGTTTAGCAAGAAGCAGAATTCAGTATCCCTTTCTACTGCTGAAGCTGAGTACATAGCAGCTGGTAGTAGTTGTGCGCAACTGGTATGGATGAAGCAGATGCTGTCAGAGTATAATGTCACACAAGATGTCATGACACTATTTTGTGACAACCTGAGTGCTATTAATATTTCCAAAAATCCCATTCAACATAGCAGGACAAAGCACATTGACATCAGGCATCACTTCATCAGAGAACTTGTGGAGGACAAAGTCATAACTCTTGAGCATCTGAGCACAGAAAATCAGCTTGCTGACATATTTACCAAGGCTCTGGATGCAGTTCAGTTTGAAAACCTGAGGAGCAGACTTGGGGTGTGCATTCATGAAGACCTATAGCAATCAATGTGCTTTCTGGCTGCCAGACTGAAAAGACTAAAGGAGGTTCTGGTAGTGCAGTGTGTGAATGAAGGGAAAATGCTGAAGTCTGTGCATGACATCTGGGCATGTAATGTGGTGTGCATCTACTTTCTGATGCAGTTTACTCTGGATTCTTTTTACTTTGACTTGTTCTACTAGCCTTTGTCATATTTATGGCTAAAAAGGGGGAGTAGTAAGTGTGAGGGGGAGCAGCATTGTTATGTGCTTGTGCTGTTGCAGGTAGAGTGTGTGTGCTGCAGGTGCAGCTGAGTTTGCTGCTGTTGAGGGGGAGTTGCTATGATGTTTGCTGGACTATGTGTGTATGCAGCTGAGGGGAAGTTTTTCTGTGTGTGCAGCTGAGGGGGAGTTTTTTTTTGCTGCTATTAATGGTGTTTTCTTCCGCTGCTGATACTGATGGTATTTAAGTGTGTGTGAAGTTTTAGCCAAAAATAAGCCAAAGGGGGAGACTGTTATTTCCTTGGTTTTATGGTTGGCATTATTTTGCTAAAACTCATGTAGCAGCAGATGTTGAATGAAGATTACTCTCTGTTCAACATGTCGAACGAAGATGTTCCATGACTGCTTATAGGACATCGCGCTGTGAAGTCAGGTTTTATTGCAGATTCTGTTACAATGATTTGTAACTGAATATTCTGTGAATAATTGGTTATCCTATGTGGCATCCAAAGCCTTTTTGGATTAGGGTTATTTGTTGGTTTTCGGATTTGCTGCTGTTTCTAATTATGGAGACATAATAGGAAACTTTGGAGTGAAGACCTATTTTATTGGAGTTATTTTTGCAGATTTGTGAGCAGTCTAATTGCTGCGTCTTTAAAGCCCAAATTCAGTCCAGATTTCAAGCTATAAATAGACTGATGTAAACCTAGTTTTAGGTGTCGAACTTACATGTATTTTTAGGGTTGTGTGCTTGTGTTTTGTGAGCCTAACTGGTATCTTATGATAACAGTATAAGGACTGTAGTGTAAGTTGTGTAAGGTTACTCATAAGCTTTTAAGCATTGAGTAGCTGTGTGTTAATTCTCATAAGCTGTGAAGTATTGAGAATTTGTGTTTCGACCATTGTTATTTATCTTGTAAGGAACCAGTCACGGGTTGTGATTGAAGAGGGATTTGAGGAGGGCCTCATACCTAGGGGAGTCTTAGGTAGAAGTCATAGGAAGGGTAGTAATTAAGTGAGCTGATTGAACCGGGTGTGGTTATCAGTGAATTGATACTATCGAATATTGATTTCATCCCTGGCTTGGTAGCCCCCAGATGTAGGATAGTTAGATCCGAACTGGGTTAACAATTTCTGGTGTTCTTTACATTTTATGCACACTTTTGTATTGAACTTGTTCATTGTTGTTGTATATCAGTGTCTCGACATCTCGATAGGACATCTGATATACAGGCCAGAATTTCATGAATCAATTAACAAAAATAACTAAAATTCAAATATTTGAATTATGGCGCCAAGAACACTTGGTTCTTGCCCGCGCCCTCTGTTTTTTCAGATTTGCATTTTCTCACTTTTCTCCATGATTTCTCAATGGTTTTGCATGATTCAAGTATCAATCTTGTTCGCTTTTGAACAAGGATCACAACCATATAGTTTAATTGCATTTATTTTGAGTATTGAGTGAGAAATCAGAAGAAAACCTCAAGAACCCTAATTTCAGCATGAACACAATGAAATTCCATACACGATTGATTCATGGCAATTGATTGAGGGTTATCACTCCATTCATGATTATGAACATGTGGCAAAATTATTTTGCAGTAAAATATGCATGCATCATGGAGTTTGAAGAGTTAATGCTTACCTCTTGCAGCTGGTGATTGAGTTTGGTGATGAAGGTGTTACAGCTAGGTTCCAATGATCTGGATAGCTTCCTTGGGTGCCAAAGAGTGTGTTTGAATGCTTGGAATGGATGGAAATGATCTGGAACTGGTTGTGGTACCCCAACTGCAAATATGTCAAGAACTTGAGCAATTGGCTGGTGATTTTGAGAATCTGATGTTCCAGATGTGATTTTGTGTTATGGATCACTCACATATGATGTTTATGAGGTGTGTGTGTGTGTGATTGGTTTGGTTGGAATTGCTCTCAAACTCAAAACCCGATAGTGACTTAAGTTAGAAGGCAAAATTGGAGTGAAATGGAGATTTTGAGGAAAGCATCAGTTTGGGTGCTTTGGTGTACTCAAACTGATCATAATTGAGGCCTATTTATAGTGTGTCAAGTTTGTTATACAAGCAACAATGTGTGGCAACTGCAGCAGGCTTTTGGCCAATGGTGATCAAATGGAATCTTAAGTCTCCTCTAGCCATTGACTTGAGGTTAGAGCACAGGCCTAAGGTTCTTTGGTTCAGGGATAAGTCTGGATTGAACTTGGATAACATTGTCTTGATGAATGCCACCTCTATGTATCAGTTAAATGCTTTGAGACAAAATTGAATATGTGAAGCATCTTGAATTTTAGGGATGGCATGCCTAAACATAGATCCATGGACTTGTGAGACTGATGAATCAGTGTTTGTCCCTTGGTTGTTCCCCCTTGAGGTGTGCAGATGGATAACCATGCTTGAATTTGCCCAAACTGATCAATTCGAGCACTAAGGCACAAATCTGCCTTACAAAAACAGTTTGCAGCAAGGCATGTTGCAGCTGTCATAACCCCTAACTCAGGTGGAGTTTGATGGAGTTCTTGGCCATTTTGGAAAGATGATATATCCTATTTCAACATGATGTCCAACTTTGGTTTTGAATCAACCTGAATTACAATGAAAAATGCCTCTACATTTTGGAAAAAATAAGGCAGATTCTGACTTAGTGACAATTTCACTAAGTGTTGGAAAAATGTCATTTTCATGTTTTTTGTGATTTTGCTCAAACAATAACTCAAAATCTATGATGAATTGGAATGAGGTCTAGTTGACATATTTGAAGTATGTAACATGAACTTCAATATGAGCTTTGAATGGGAGAAAAAGGCTTTATGGTTTGGGAGATATGGCCTTGCAAAGTTGGTACCCTAGCCACTTTGTTCCATAACTTAGAAAAATTCTAAGTTTTTTAGGGTTACCCCTTTAACAAGTTAACTCACTTTCTTTGATTTTTCTTGATGAATGATTATTCAAATCACATATTAACATTGTTTTAGGGTTAAGGAACCTTGGTTGACCAAAATTCTAAAAAGTCAAACTTGGATTTTTGTACAGTTGACTTTTTCATCAGATGAAATTTTGACTTTGCGATCCTTTTGTGAAATCAATACTTGGGCTTAATTAAACTTCATGGACGGCCTACAAGGGTATTTAGGAATGTCTTGGACCCCTCCCCAAGGTTTGAGATCAAGGGTAGGCCAACAGTCAAGGGTAGGGTTGACTTTTTCCATCAGAAACCCTAATTTATGATCAGATGGTTTTGAGTTCTTGTGACTTATGATTTGAGCTCTTTAAGTTAATCAAATCTTGTAGCCATGTCAATATGATGTATTTGAGGTCCTTGAATTTCATTTTGAAGCTTCAAGCCATGCCTTACTTCACAAGTTAACTCAAGGGTTGAATTAGGTCAAAACCCTAATTCCTGATTTTTTGATAGATGGTTCTTCAAGGTGATTTTACCATTGTGGATGGGCTCTTGAGATTCCTTTGAGCTTAATGGACCAAATATTGAGGCATTGGCTCATGCCCAGATGGAAATTTTCATCTGGAGGCCTTGGTCGACCAAAACTCTAATTTGGTGACACTAGCGATCCTGAGGCTTGATCCACATGGAATGCTGCAATCTTGTGCCTGATTCTTAATGTGGGAGTCCTCTTGATCCATTGTGGGTGTTTGAGAGGTTAGACAAGTTGAAGATCATGTCATTTCTTGATTGATCCTTTGTCTAAGTGCTCTAAGAGGGCTCAAAACCCTAATTCTTGATTGTAGTGAATGCTCACCCTTCTTTGGGGAGACTGATGAGGTATGATTGTTCATCCATATTGTGATGATGATTTGTACAATGATGGGAAATATTGGTGGTCAAAATTTGGGGTATGACAACAGGCAGCTCCCCTGCATCAACCATCATGTGTCCTATACCAGATGGGGACTTCGAAGTGATCACCTTCGGGGATAACCCTAACAGAGGAGTCAAGATAGGCGCATGACTGCCCGAAGAGGTAAAAGAGCAGCTGAAGACATGCCTGAGAGACAACACAGACTTATTTTCTTAGAGCGCCACGGACATGCCCGACCTCGACCTTGAAACTTTCTGCCATCAACTCACCATCGACCCATCAGCTCGAGCTGTAGCGTAACGCAGACGTAAACAGACTGACGAAAAGGCAAAGGCTGTCGAAAAACTTGTAAAAGATCTCTTAGAGGAGAAATTTATCTCGGAGGCCAGGTATACAACCTGGCTGTCCAATATTGTATTAGTCAAAAAACATAATGGAAAGTGGAGGATGTGCATTAATTACACTGATTTCAAACGGACTTGTCCGAAAGACGCTTATCTTTTGCCTAGCATTGATAAGCTGGTAGATAACTCTGCTGGTTTCAAACACTTGTCCTTCATGGACGCCTACCTGGGATACAAGCAAATTCCCATGGCCGAAAAGGACAAGAGATATACCGCTTTCATGACCTCTTCAGGGAACTATTACTACAACGTAATGGCCTTCGGTCTGAAAAACATTGGGGCCACGTAACAACACATGATGAAGAAAGTCTTCCGATCAGAAATCAGAGACATGCTCGAAGTATATATGGATGATATAATCGTGAAATCCCAAGAGGAATCTGATCATACGATCCCCTTGCAGAAGGTCTTCGACCAAGCGAGGAAATGCAAAATGCGATTTAACCCAGAAAAATGTAACTTCGGCGTGCGAGCAGGGAAGTTCCTCGACTTTTACCTCACCGAGAGGGGGATCGAGGCCAACCCTGACAAATGTCGAGCATTTGCTAAATTCCCCACGCCAAAGTCAAAGAAATCTATACAATCCCTCAACGGGATGCTCGCCTCGCTATCTCGCTTCGTGGCCAAGTCTGCCCAACACGCTTTGTCCTTCTTCAAGCTTCTACGAAAATAGGCAACATTCGAATGAATAGAGGAATGTGAGCAGGCTCTGCTCCACCTCAAGCAAGCCTTGTCCGAACCGCCAGTTCTGTCACTGAAGATGGCTGGAAATCTACCTGAGTGAATTGCACACTCAAAGATACAACAAAGTCGTCACCGAACTTTATTTAGTCCCAAAGGAGAGGGAAGATATCGATAAAACCCAAGGGGAAGAGAAACGGGAATGAGGGGTCGGTTATGCGAAAGGAAGGGATTAACACCTAACGTATCCGTCGTACTCGACGGGAACCATTTTGCTTGCTTCTAGGCTTGGATGGGTTATCTATCTAAAGGCTTCTAGCTAAAAGAAAGGAGAGAGAGAGAGAGAGAAAAAGGGGAAAAAGAAAAGAAATAAAGAAGGTGCTCGCGGAGGAACGAAGTCCTCGTGCCTACGTACCCTCATAGTGCAATGAGGAAGTCAGAGCGTCATAGTTCAGAAGAACCAGGGGACAAAGAAGGAAAAAGAAAGGAGGAAGACGAAAGAAAGGTGGAAGTGTGCTCGACAAGACATTGCGTCTCGTGCCTACGTATCATACATTCAAAAGAATGCAGAATCAGAGCCTCCGTAGTTCGGGGAATTGAATGGAAAAGGAAAAAGGAAAAGAAAGTGGTGTCAAAACCAAGAAAAAGGAAAGAAGAAAAGTCCACGGAGGATTCCAAAGAAATGGTGTCAAAACCAAGAAAGGTGTACAAAGGAAAGGGAATGGTAACTGTACTGAGAATAAAGTGCGAGAATGGTGTCGAAACCAAGAGAATAAAGGAATAAAAGGAAAATGGTGTCCAAACCAAGAGAAAAAGGAACCTCGGTATATTAACTGGCTGGCAGTGGTTAACCGAAGAAAGAAAGTAAGACCCTGGCGGGGAAGAGAAGCTGGTGTCAACAGACGGACTGTGATAAACCAAGAGAGAGGGAGTGCTGAACCGAGAGAAGGTGTTTGACTCTAAGGGGCATCGGTATATTAACTGATGAACAGTGGTTAACCGAGGGAGAAAAGACTGCAATTCTGTGGGGGTAGAGAAGCATTGGTTTTAACAGAGAAAACTGTGATTAACCAGAAAACGGGTGTGGGACCGATCGAAGGTCGTGACCCAAAGGACGGGTGTAGGACCGAGCGAAGGTCGTGACCCAAAGGACGGGTGTAGGACCGAGCAAAGGTCGTGACCCAAAGGACGGGTGTAGGACCGAGCAAAGATTATGACCCAAAGGACGGGTGTAGGACCAAGCAATGGTCGTGACCCAAAGGGGTTCGGTAAACTGACTGAACAAATAGTACTCAACTGAAGAAAGGGTATTTGAATCAAAGAAAGGTTACTAACCCAAGGGTGCAAGTATTCGAACCATGAGGAGGTTGCCAACTGCAGGGAATTCGGTGTTTACAGACGGTCTGCGATTAACCGAAGAGAAAAGCGAGTGATTAACCCAGAGAAGGTGATTAACTCGAAAAAGGGTTCAGTATTTTAACAGACGGACTGTGGTTAACTGAAGAAAAGGGTGATTAACCAAGAATAGGTGATTAACCCAAGAGGGACTCAGTGTTTTAACAGACGGACTGTGGTTAACTGAGGAGACGGGTGATTAACCAAGAGAAGGTGATTAACCCAAGAGAAGCTCAGTATTTTAACAGATGGACTGTGATTAACTGAGAAAGATTGCAAGCATTGGTGTTTTAACTGACAGGCAGTGGTTAACCAATCAAAGGGAGAGGAACCAAAGAAAAGGCTGCGAACTCCTAGGGAAGTGTCGGTTGTTTAACAGAAGGACTGTGTTTAACCGAAGAAAGGAATAGAAACTCCGCAGGGGAATCTAAATACAATGGGTGACCACAAGAACAGAGTAATGAGGTAAGAGACAGGAGTTAAATCCAAGCAATGATCTTTAACCAAAGAAACTGGTGATTGATCAAGAGAAAAGTTACAAGAGGTAAGAGTGAGAACGATCAAGAATCAACTCGACTGAGGAGGAGAAAAGACGCTACCACTTGAGGATCGAGGTGACTATTCTTGAAGCGAGGACAAGATGTCCTTACCAAGGAAATAGCCAGAATGAGGACAGAAAGATTCCATCCATATTCCTTCTCTAGCACTCAAAGGTGTAGTGGGGAAGTTAAAACGGACAGCGCGACAACTCCAATTTGTACAGTGCTCTTGCGGAGAGATACAGACAGCGTAATGGCGTCAACTTGTACAGTGCTCCGATGCAAGGCGTAGCGTGAAACTACAACTCCACGAGGGGATCAAGAGAAAAAGCTCTAAAGGAGGCCTAAAGAGAGGAAAAGGGATGATCGACTAATCGAAACAAAGTTTCGATCAATTAATCAAGGGATGAACATGCTAACAACTTTCCAAATAGGATGAAAAGTCATTAAGGCAAAAAGGAGTGCATTATTAATTATACAAAATTAAGTTTATCCATGAAAAATAAACTTAATGCAAGCTGAAATGGAAAGTGCAAAACGGCGCCAAATGATCACCAAAATGCCACACAAAATCATGTATCATGTGAGCAAAAAATAGTGCAAGAATTGTTATGTTCATACAATGCTAAGAACATGGAACAAATGAATAATCGAAAATGTGCATCGAAAGTTCATGAACATCCTTCAACCAGAAGTGAAATGACATTAAAACATCCATAAAATCAAGCATGATAATCAATGGAAGTTAAAATGAAGAAAACATGGCAAACACACTTGAAAATGCAAGAAAATGGCCTTCTGGTACAGTGTTAATCGATTACTCTCTTTGAGTAATCGGTTACTTGCTTGAAAATAACAACATTTTGGCAAAATTTGTGCGAAGTAATCGGTTACTTAGTTGAAAAAAACTGCGCAAGTGCAATTTAGTGAAGAGTAATCGGTTACTCTCTTTGAGTAATCGATTACCACTGTACCAGTGGCAAAAAAAAAACAGTAAAAATAACTTTTCAAAAGTAGTTTTCAACACATAATCACTTATCCAAACTTCCACATGCTAGGGACTGAAATTGTGCACGAAAATTGAACTTGAAAACAACAAATAAACAGTGATAGAATCCACTAACACAATTGGAGCATGGATCAAACAAATGCAAAACCAAATCACACACAACAATTATCGACTACATTGCGAGCGATACGAAAATGCGCGAAACGGTAAAATTAGTTAGATCTACCAACCTACAAGCCGGAGGTTTGGCTTGGTAAATGTTGCAAAGGATTATTGGTGCAGAAAATCAAAGAAAACCAGAGGAATCTTCAATATGTAGACGAACCGCGTCGAAACCGATAAAAAACGGGAAAATGCACCGAAATTGATCTTGCACCAAAATAAATGGTGTGAAACCCTTGGATAGAAGTAGAATGAGATGAAATTCCAGAAATCCAACCAAAGAATGCTAAGTGATGAAGGTTAAGCCCAAGAATTAATCACTTTCAATGTGAAAAGTGATTATCCTTCAAGAATAAGAGCTTTTGGTGAGGTTTGATGGAGAAGAATTGAGATGAAGATGAAGAATGAGTAGAGAAATCAGAGAAAAAGTGAGAGAATTGAGAGTGAAGAAAGTGTGAATTTGTGTGAATGATTGTGGAGAGATTGTGAAATGAGTGAGGCTTTGTTTAAATAGACTTCTGGTATGGAGTGTGAGAGGTTTGGACTTTGGTTGGGACTTAGCTTTGTGAGGTTTGGAGTTAGGGTTGGAGTTAGTTACACTTGACTCACCGAGTCAAGGTAGTTAACTCGGTTAGTTATGATCAACTCGGTAACAATCCCAAGGTGCACTCCATCATCCAAAGATCCACATTACTTGGAAAACAAGGATCATGGTGCACTTAATTTAAAGTGAAGTATAGAATAAATGTAAGGGCAATGTCTTGAATGGTCTTGAACTGTCTAGAATGTTCCACACAATGCTAGAATAGAATAGAAACAAAGACCCAAGAGAATGCATGGCTGCTGTCCCAAAATGTAGTGGAAATTGCAAATTCGCACTGAGTAATAGACTACCCTATTTGAGTAATCGATTACTCTAGCCAAATTTGCCCAATTTTACTTAAAATTGGTGATGTGGTCCTGGCTTCGATTTTCCACTTCCTGTTTTGGTAAATAGGCCTGGAAATATTTATTTTGTGCTTGTGTTGATGATGTGATGACTTTGTGAGGATGCGATTAATCGGACATAAAAACCTGAATATTCCTGCAACAAAAAAAACACACAGAGAAAAGTGCGAATGCGTATGCTAGCGATGCGAATGCTTATGCTCATGCAAAAAGGCAAAAGAGGGAGGTCAAATTTCGGGTTACGACAGTCACGACTAGACAGTGGGGAGACGTTGTACCTGTACCTCTCTGTCTCTAACGAGGCCATTAGTGTCGCCCTCATTCAAGAAACCCTCGATGGGAAGAAGCCAATATACTTCACCAGCAAGACCTTGCAAGGGCCAAAACTCAGATACCAGCAGATCGAAAAAGTTTCCCTGGCCCTCATCAACGCTGCGAGAAGAATAAGGCACTACTTCCTGGCCCACACGATAGTGGTTCAAATAGACCAGCCCATAAGACAACTGCTTGGGCGACCAGACATAGCCGGCAGGATGCTTAAATGGTTTTTGGAGTTGTCAGAGTTTGACATCCATTACGAAAGCCAAAAAGCCCTCAAAGCACAAGTCCTGGCCGATTTCATGGAAGAAATGAAGCCTTCACCATCCCCATCAAGCGGAGCACACAAATGGACCATCTTGGTCAACGGAGCTTCCAGCTCCACAGGTAGTGGTGCAGGCATCATC
The DNA here is from genome assembly GCA_022829125.1 of Lathyrus tuberosus. Classification (NCBI taxonomy): domain Eukaryota; kingdom Viridiplantae; phylum Streptophyta; class Magnoliopsida; order Fabales; family Fabaceae; genus Lathyrus; species Lathyrus tuberosus. The sequence continues at coordinate 3,639,316 of JALAZF010000301.1, read as the reverse complement.
CTCGAGAACGAAGAAGGGATCCTAATCGAAGTATCATTAGTCTTGTCCTTCCCAACCTCGAACAATCAAGCCAAGTACGAAGCATTCCTCGCAGGCTTACGATTGGCCAAGGACCTGGGCGCTAAGGAAGTGAAAATCTTCACAAATTCCCAGCTTGTGACCTCCCAAGTGCAAGGCGAATATCAAGCAAAAAATGACCATCTCGTCGAATACCTGACACTGGTAAAAGAAAAGATAACTGTTGGACGATGGCTTGGATCTAGAAGGGGGGTTGAATAGATCCCATAATTTATTACACACTCATGGTGTTCGAAAAATTGGTTTTAAAAAATTTAATGCGGAAGCAACCACTGAATCAATTTGTCTACAACGAACCGTTACTAGAAAAATCGGATATGTGTAAAGCCACTAAGAATGATGTGGCGGAGGAGAAAAACACAACTGAATCAATAATACACAATGTAATCAACTCAAATATATGCACTTGATATTATCCAATCACCAACGGGCGAATACAACAAACTTAATTCACAAAGCGCTTTAGAAACTTGTGCTTAATCAATTTATCAAACACTTGGCGTGCGAGGCACTCCAAGTGTAAATTTCAAAGCAATGTGAGTGTAGAGCTAATCTAAATACAATCCAAAGGATTGTAGTGTTTTTACAAATCAATTATTCAGCTCTATACTACACTACACCAGAAATTTTCAATCAATTGATAATTCACAAGTTTAATCAATATCAAAAATGTAAAAGGATAGGGAAAGAGAGAACAAACACAATTTGATTAGGCAGTTCCCTTTTCGTCCTCGCTAAAGGTACCTCTGTAACACCCCAATGTACCCATCGAATATTAATAAAAATCAGAGTATTTTAAAATTTCCAACAAAATCAGGATGTCACATTTTTCAACTTAAAAACAACAAACTACTTGTATTTCACTTATCATTTGATACATAGCATTCGACATACAACTGTCAACTTAAACTTCACTCACAACTTTATTCAGTTATTACAATTTTCAAATTAATATTATTCAACATTTAGTAATAATAACAACTTAGGAACAACTTCAAACAACTAGTAATAACAACTATTCATCAACTTAAAATAACAACGACATAAACAAAACATCCCCTCCCGAGTGCGACGTATCAGAGCATGACACCAACTCGAACTAACAGCAACTAAAGACTTCATAAAGCTACTTCAAACATCCAACTGCAAATCTTGAGTACCCGCTCAATTACCCATAATAGGTAACATCATTACAGAAGGGGTGAGATATCGAATAGTATAACAAAAGTATGATAATTAATATGTTAGATAGAATTATACAATTTCACTACTATCCAACAACAACCACTTACCAATCACCCGCAACTTATAAACATACTTTATCAACTTATTACACAAATCAACATTTACGACACAATCACATAATCAACATAATCAACTTCTTCAACATCAACATAGTCAACTTTATCAACATAATCATATAAGCAACTTCATCGACATAATCCACATAAACAACTTAATCGACTTAATCAATATAAAACAACTTCATCAACTTGCTCGACATAAACAACATAAATAATACGACACAGGATGCGACTCGACTATGCACATGCATGTGGTACCATCGGAGTAAAACTCCCAACTTAAACATATGCCAGGTTATCGAGGCATTTCAACTTAATCAGGTGCCATCAAGGGCCAACTTAATCAATGCCATCAAGGCCAACTTAAGCAATGCAATGTATGCGACATATGAATGACATACAATTAACAACATCAACACAACAAATACAACTCAGCACAACATAAACAACTTTCAATTTTTGGCTATTTAAGCCTCCAACAAAACATGTCCACATTTGGGACCAAAAACCAACTCAATCGACTGTACCGGCAATTCCACGCATTCAACTTAATTTAACAAAAATAAATACCATTCACGTATCTACTCGTATATACGAACTTCCCCAAAAATTCTCGTTCGATTCCGGGCAACTAAATATACCGCTTAATTCTACCGGGCGACTAAAATTCCTACTGTTTTCAACTTCCAGCAGCTTTTCAACAAAAATAAATCAACCACACTGCCTACTAATTATTACGAACTGCTCCAAAAAATTTCATTCGATTCCGGGCAACTAAATATACCGCTTAATTCTACCAGGCGACTAAAATTCCTACTGTTTTCAACTTCCAGCAGCTTTTCAACAAAAATAAATCAACCACACTGCCTACTAATTATTACGAACTGCTCCAAAAATTTTCATTCGATTCCGGGCAACTAAATATACCGCTTAATTTTGCTCTCGGCACCGTTTTCTGTCCTGTTCTGTCACTAATTATTTTTCTGCTACAATATATTATTTTTCTGCTACAATAGATTATGCTCCTAAATTTTTTACTGTCACCAAAATCAATTCGGCTACCAAATTATCACTACCTGTTAGGACCTGCTAAAAAAAATATTACCAAAACCTGCTACTGGTATAAGTGTAGTGCAGGAAAATGATTCAAGGTGGAGTTCCACCATTGCCACTGGCGGGCCCCACGCATACATATATATAATTATACAAATGTGATAGTTTTTCCTCTTCTTTAATGTTCCTGCGCTGCTTCCATGAACTAGTAAGCATATATATTGCACTATTCCACTACTATCTAATAATTTTTAATTAAGTTAAATTCCCACCTTTCAATTAATATATAATAACACATAACAAAGCCACTTAGAAAGATACTTCAAAGATTAACTCAAAAGTCAAAACCGCTACCGTGGCTATGACATAGAAATATAGTTTCTAATTACTCTATCAAATGATAATGGGTCTCTATAATATACCAATTTCAATCCAATAAATACCACATAGTGAAAAATTATATAAATCCCAATTCCTATATACTAACTATCATTTTCCCGGTTATAAAATTCGAACCCCACCCTTACCTGATTGGATCGAAGGTAGCTCGAATTTCTTGATTTTTCTACCGGTAGCAATTTTCTCCTCTTCTCCTCCCTAAATCCGTCGCAGCTTTTCTCTTCTCCTTTCCTTTAGGTTTTTGTTTTTGGTTGCTACTACTTCTATTCTATTCATCTTATTTTAATGTAATAGAATTATAATTATTAGTTTTTAATTGGGCTTAAGTTCTCACACACCCTTAATTGCTACTAAAAACCCCAATGTAGGCCCAATAGTACTATTTCTCACAAAATCAATTTAATAAAAATACAATATTAATTCTAGTGTTAATTTCTCGGCTAATTTTACCCGACTATCAACTTAACGACTTAAACCATAAATTCGACATATCCATCAATTATTCGGGAATTGCTTAATAATATTTTAATTATATTATTTCTAATATAATTCTACGACTAAACCAACTTAAATACCAACTTATCGATTAAATCTCCTCAACACAAAATTAACCGAATAATCACAAATAATAATTAAATAATTAAATTAAATAAATAATTAAATATTCGGGGTGTTACAACCTCCGCCTCCAATTTCGAAAATGGAATTGAGATATGTATATATTACGGTTGCAAATTATTTGTACAAGAGAAAACAGATACACCAAACCCTCAAATGTCTTTGATGTCGATGCAAAGTCTTCTCTCCCCTTGATTCAAGATGAATCAAGTGCCTCGAATTTGGTCGAACAAATCAGCGTCTCACGCTACTCGATTGCAAGAACCCGCAGCTCTTCAATCCCCTTCACTCGGTCAATTTTGATCTTCCACAATTCGATCCCAAATCTTTCTCCTACGATCCTCCGATTATTTCTACTAGACTGACCGAACACTCCGTTCTTCAATCACCTTTGCACGGCTGAATCCTTGTAGAGAAACGATTTGTGCAAAAACCCCCAAAATCACTAAGATTCTTGGAGGACAAAACCCTAGGGTTTTATTCAAGAAACACCCACTGATTCTCAACCCAGCACGAAGGATACAACATGATCGGAGAGGACCAGAAGGAGATCGTCGCGGCCTTCGTGTAGGGCAAGAGTTGATGCTCGAAGGAAAGGAAAAAGGGGTGGAGGTACCTGCAAGGTACTCCGATGCCAAAGTAAGTGTTTGGTCAAAAAGGGGAAAAGCAAGTAAAAGGTGTCAAGTATATGATATTTGATACCTGCCCCTCTCAAGTGAGGGGAAATTTATAGGTGGATTTCTGGCGAGCAAAGCGCCTGGTCTACCAATGAGGAATTGCCAAATGGAGGGCAGGGCGCGTGGCCTTTCTAACTGTTTCTGTGATATCCGGGAAGCAGTTGGTCGCGTGAACTACTCAGCGCGTGGAGGGGACACGCCCAAGGGTCACTTTCTGTTCAACGGCTATATTGTGCCCAACGGCTATATTGTGCCTATTGGGCCTGTTCGCCAACCATAATGGATTGGGCCTGATCCTTAAAGGCAGGAAGCCCTGCCCGGTCCAGAACAGGAGCCCCCCAAGTCGTTGCTTTGCTGGAGAGTAATGACTTCAGACAGTTGTGACGACGATCGTATTGTCAGGGACGTGGTTGCTCGCGTGAAGTGTCCCATTCGTACTCCGACCAGGTATGGTCGTTCGATGATTACGCTGAATGTCGGCCAGGATTTGTTACGTGCTCGCAGAGGTTGGTGCTTTTTGCCAAGCAGCCCTGCACGGACTTGTTCGTTTTGACGAGGAGACTTGCTCGTGGGAGCCAAGGACTTGGGTGTATTTCCTGCAATAAGCCAGACGAAGAGTTTTTGTGACACGTGGTGAACATTTATGGCTTTTGTCAGTCCTAGGGCCGCATAGGCTATGATGACCTTCACGATTCCCCATGATCAAATGATTATAAAAGGGTGGAGGAAGGTTTTATTTTCACAATTCTCACAAGTTCTCACTCCTTGATCTTATTTGCTCTGCAATTAGTCCTTCGCCAGAGTTCCTCTTCGCCACCGTTGATCCTCCTCTTCTCCGTCAACCTCTTATTCTTCCTGTGAGTTTATTCTTCCTTTTCTGTATTATTTTTTTTATGAACCTTCAGTTTTCTGGGTGTTGTTCATGGATTCTACGGTGAGTTTATGAATTTTCCGGTTGAACTTCATGTTTTCCGGTTGAACTTCATGTGTTCTTTGATGAACACATGAATTTCTAGAAATTTCATGAAGAACATGAAGAACCTGATGAATTTCAGGATTTTTGTAGAAATTGTTAGCGTAGATCCTTGTAGAATCTGGTTAGGTGTAGAATTTTGTTTGTAGTCGGGCACTAGGCCTGTTCGGAACTTTGATGTGATTTTGAGGTGAGTATGCGTCCTCGTATGGCTATCTGCGAGTTCTGGTCACGGAGACCTCTCCTGATGATTGCTAGGTAATATATACGGGCTCGCGGTTGTCCTCGGCTTCATCAATACCCTTTCACTTGATTAGTGGTGGAAGGGTGGATTTGATCTTGGATGTCGAATTCACTTCTCTTCCTCTGCCTTTCAGGTGAAAATAGATGAACCCTAGGATGATGTTGTGCCCGACACGCAAGATACACAAGAGGGGCCCAGTGTGCCCGCTGATTATTCAAATATCAAGGTCGCAGGAGGGGACCTTGACTGGCTCGCACATGAGCCTCTATCGTTCCGATCAACTTTCTCCGCAGAGGAGATACGAGAATTTGACTTGTTGGAGAGACGTGTAGATGACGCTCCTCGGGCGTGGAAAGCATTTCGCCCTGGGGAGTATGATAGAATTTGCTCTGTGTACCCAAGATTATGTTTTCCTATGTACGAGTTCGCTTTTACGGAGGCCAATATGCGTCTCCCTTTTACCGACTTTCAAGTTTCCTTGTTCACCCATCTGGTCTTGTGCTCGTCTCAGCTTCACCCCAATGCCTTGGCTTTCAACCGGGCATTTGAGCTAGTGTGTCGTTACCTTAATGTCGGCGCGACCACAAATCTTTTCTTCTGCCTTTTCCAAATCCAAAGCAGCACAGCGGGGACAAAACAAAGTTGGGTTTCGTTTAAACAACAGAGTAGGCTGTTCTGGCCGTATTCTGATTCAATTCGCAACTTCAAGGATAGGTTTCTGGTCGTGAAGCCTATTACCGAGGAGGCAAAGAGGACTATCTCGACCATTGAGAAGGTGGTAGTGAATGGTCGGGAGAGGGATGGTGTCGTCTCCATATTTCCTTTGGAATGGGTCTATACCCACTTTAAGCGCAGAACGGATCAGTTCCTGGTGAAGCACGAGCAGCTTTGCCCGGCGGACAAGGAAGGGTATAGACTTCTTCACAAATACGTGGAGAGTTTCTCCCCGGCTTTCGTGGTTGATCGGCATGGGAATGCGGAGATCGGGGATGACGGGGGGCCTATTACTGCAGCTAGATATATTAATATCAGGGCTCTCCTCGAGTGTGATAATGACGATGATGCGATAACCTTGCTTGGTATGCTCCACTGTTTGAATTTATTTCTTTGAATTCTTGGTCCTGAATTGTTATGTGTGTTTGCAGGTATGATGGCCGACATGCGGGAGCGTTTGATGAGGTCCCAGGCGGCGAAAGTTCACAAGAAGACGACCGTAGGTGCCAAGGGCGTGGCGACCAAGCAAACTGTAGCGGAAAGCTTCACAGCTGTTCCTTCACCTGTTCCGGAGGTAACTTCCACCCCGGGGACCCAGGACACCTCACATAAGAGAAAACGAGATGTCGTTGGGACGTCTTCGGGTGCTGGCCCTAGAGGTTCTGGTGCCGGTCATCTTGTCCTGCCCGCCTGCTATTCGCGCCCAGATTTGTTTGCTGAAGAGGAGTCCATAGTTGTTCATGATTTTGAAGGCGTGGCTATTCTAAATGCCAATCCCAAAGCGAGGAGAAAATAGTTGTGCCAGGATGCTGCGGGCATGTTTAGGGTGCTTGAAGCAGCCCTTGTCCTTGCCGATGATGAAGCTGCTACTCGTGCGAGCCTCGTGAAGTCCAAGAATAGAATTGTCGAGCTGGAGACGAAAAATAACAAGCTGTACAATAATTTAAAACAGTTTGAGGGTCACGAGGAGACCAAAGTGTTGCTTCAGAAGGAGGTGACCCAGCTGAAGTTAGATGCGCTCAAGGCTGACGAGGAAAAGGCGAGTTTGCAGGCGAGGATCGCTGAATTGGAAGGCTTGACTTCAGCTGTCTAGGACGAGAATGACGACGAGAAGTCCCTGAAGTCGCGGTCTGACTTGATCGGGAGGATTAGACTCCTTGGCGAGGACAACCTAAAAGCAACTGAGTTCGACTTTAGTGCTGTAAAAGAGCAGATGGTGGCCCTCAACTCTGATGTGCAGCTCACGACGGATGGGATGGGTTTATTCAACAAGGTGGTGGACGGTCAAGTCATTCCTGCCGAAGAGGAGAGTGAGGTCGCTGAATAGGACTTGGTGTATGCATGTTTTGTGGGCCTGCGTGCCCTTATCATTTTGTATGGGCGTTGCCCCTTTTTGTATTTGTGACATTACCCGGTGATGACCGGTGTTTTAATATACTTGGAATTTGTAGTGTTTTTTCTTGGACGTTTGCTCTGTTTGTTTATATGTGTGTGTTCGGCGAGTTGTGAAACCTGCCGAGGAGGGCGAAGTGGTTTTGCCCATGATGAGGCTAGGACTTCATTTGAGGTACTAATCTCATAGGCTTGGACTATTCCAAGGTATCCCCGTTGTGCGCAGGATCTGCTCGGACAATGAGCAGAAGCTGGCCGGCGTTGTAATGTGTGTCATGCTTCACCAGGGCACGATACGATGGCCGCGCAAATCTCCCCGATTTGGGTGATTACGTCGGCAATTTGTCTGGCCTTATGGTTAAGGACTTAACTATAATACTGCTTGAGTTTTTCAGCATTCCATGGTCGAGCAAGCGGTTTTCATCCAATGTTTCCAAGTAATATGCCCCTGTGCCCGTTTTGGACTTGGCCGCGCGAATCCTTCTGGTTTCTACGCAGGACCAGACTGCCCACGGGGAAGTCACGTTTTATGACCCTGGCGTCATGTCGCAACGTTATCTGTTGTTTTAATGTGGCCTCGTGGAGCACAGCTCCTGATCTTATCTCTTAGACCAGGTCGAGCTCCTCGTGTAGAGCCTCGTCGTTCATTTCTTCGTCGAGGGGAGCTTTTGTCCTTCTGGAAGTTTCCCTTATCTCCACCGGTATTACCGCCTCTGTTCCATACGCTAGTCGGAAGGGAGTTTCCCCGGTGGTGGAGTGTGGTGTTGTTCTATACGCCTAAAGGACGTTGTGGAGCTCCTCGACCCATCTTTTCTTGGCCTCGCCTAGCCTTCGTTTTAGCCCGCGGAGGATCACCCTGTTCGCGGCCTCCGCTTGCCCATTAGTTTGGGGGTGCTCGACGGAGGTGAAATGTTGTTTTGTCCCTAGTTTGGCGATGAAACCTTGGAAGTTTTTGTCCGTGAATTGGGTTCCGTTGTCGGTCACAAGGGCCTGAGGTACCCCAAATCTTGCGAGGACGTTCCTTTTGTAGAAACGCAGTATGTTGAAGGCTGTGATCTTGGCGAGCGCTTCGGCTTCAATCCATTTTGTGAAATAATCGACGGTCACGATTAGGAATTTATTTTGATAAGATCCCATTGTAAAGGGGCCTAGAATGTCCACCCCCCACCAGGCGAAGGGCCACGGCGAGGAGAGGGTCTTCAACTCGTTGGGGGGTGCTAAGTGCATGTCCCCGTGGCGTTGGCAACGGTCGCACTTTTTTACATGCTCTTTGGCATCGTGTTACATGGTCGGCCAATAATATCCTGCTCGCAAAGCTTTCTGGGTCAAGGATCTTCCCCCTAAGTGTTGTGCGTTGATGCCCTCATGAATCTCTTGTAAGATTTCGGGGACCTGGGCCTCGTCGACACATTTCAACAAGGGGATGGAAAATCCTCGTCGATATAATTTGTCCTCGACCAGTACGTACGAACAGGCTCGTCGTTTAGTTACGCTGGCCTCCTTACTGTCCTCGGGGAGTTCCCCCTTGGTAAGACAATTGTACACATGGGTCATCCAACAAAGGGGGTCTCCGATGACGTTAACATCTAGCAGGTCGGGTTTCCCAATGCTCAGGCGGGCCAGCATTTCTTGTATGATGGATTTATTCCCCCCTTTTTTCCTGGTGCTGGCTAGTTTAGAGAGGATGTCTGCTCGGGTGTTTTGCTAGCGCGCGGGACGTGCTGAACTTCCCATGCTTCAAACTCCGCTATTTTTTCTTTCACCACTGCCAAATATTCGGCTAGTTGGTCGTTCTTTGGTTGGAACTCTCCTCGTACTTGGGACGCTACGAGCTGGGAATCAGTGCAAATTTTTATTTCTTTCGCGCCGACGTCTTTGGCCAATCGTAATCCTGCGAGGAAGGCTTCATACTCGACTTGATTGTTGGATGTTTTGAAGGACAGGACCAGGGATACTTCGATCAAGGTCCCCTCCTCGTTTTTGAGGATAATTCTTGCTCCGCTGCCTGAGGGGCTTGATGCGCCATCCATGTAAATGACCCACCTCCGCGTCCCTCCTGGAGGGGACAGTTCCGGAGTCATTTCTGCTATGAAGTCGACCAGGACCTGTGCCTTGAGGGCTTTCCTCCCCTCGTAGCGAATGTCAAACTCGAATAATTTAAGGGACCATTTTAGCATCCTGCCCGCCATATCTGGTCGGCTTAACAGCTGGCTAATAGGCTGGTCGGTTCTGACGATGATGGTGGCGCCAGGAAGTAATACCTGAGTCTCCTCGCGGCGACTATGAGAGCAAGGGCCACTCGTTCTATTTGTGTGTACCTGACTTCGGGTCCCTGCAGGGCTTTGCTGGTCAAATGGATGGGTTTCTGCCCGTCGTACGTTTCTCGAATAAGTGCTGCGCTTACTGCTTCGTTGGCCACGGAGAGGTACAGGTATATGGTTTCCCCCCGGTCTGGTCGGGACAATACTGGAGGCTCGGACAAAGCTTGTTTGAAATGGGCAAGGGCCTGCTCGCATTCGTCCGTCCACTCGAAATTTGCTTCCTTCCGGAGTAATTTGAAGAAGGGCAGGGCGTGCTGGGCGGATTTGCTCACGAAGCGGGCAAGGGACGCGAGTATCCCGTTGAGGGTCTGTATTGCCCTCTTCGACCACGGACTGGGGAACTCCACGAGTGTTCGGCATTTATCTGGGTTTGCTTCTATTCCTCTTTCAGTGAGGTAAAACCCGAGGAGTTTTCCTGCTCGTACGCCGAAGGTGCATTTTTCTAGATTGAAACGCATTTTACATTTTCGAGCTTGGTCGAACACCTTTTGTAAGTGGGTGGTATGGTCGGATTCCTCTTGGGATTTTACGATCATATCATCCATATATACTTCGAGCATGTCCCTGATTTCTGATCGGAAGACTTTATTCATCATGCGCTGGTATGTGGCCCCGACATTCTTTAGTCCAAAGGGCATTACGTTATAGTAATAGTTCCCCGAGGAGGTCATGAATGTCGTGTACCTCTTGTCCTCGTCTGCCATTGGCATTTGGTTGTATCCCGAATAAGCGTCCATTAAGGACAAGAGCTTGAAACCTGCGGAATTATCTACGAGTTTATCTATGCTCGGTAGCGGATAACCATCTTTCGGGCAAGCCCGATTGAGATCAGTGTAATCAATGCACATGCGCCATTTTCCATTACTTTTCTTTACAAGTACAATGTTTGAGAGTCAGGTCGTATACCTGGCCTCGGAAATAAATTTCGCCTCTAAGAGGTCTTGTACAAGTTTTTCGGCAGCTTGTGCCTTTTCCTCGGATTGCTTTCTTCTTCGTTGGGCTATGGCACGAGCAGCTGGATTGATTGTCAAGTGGTGACATGCAGTTTTTGGATCAAGGTCGGGCATATCCGCCGCACTCCAGGTGAACAGGTCGACGTTGTCGTCAAGACATTTCTTCAACTCCTTCTTTACCTCTTCGGGGAGACCAGCGCCTATCTTGACTCCCCTGTTGGGGTTATTGCTGAAGGTGACGATCTCGAATTCCCCATCTGGGACTGGTCGCAGAAGTGCAGGAGACTGGGAGCATGTTGCTCCTTACTTTTTGTCTTCGTCACGATCTTCTCTTCCATCTTTAGGGAGCCTGCTGTCGAGGTCGATGGTATGCACGGGAAGTGTGGGCTTTTTGTCTGGCTGGCCACCTTCAGCTGGAACCTCACCTTCTCTTGGGCGCTTTGCTGATTTTGCCGTCGTCGCGATCTGATTCTGTCCTTTTGTTGCGGCCTCAAAGCATCTGCGAGCAGCCTCGATGTCGCTATGCAGAGTTGCGACGTGTCCTTTCTCAGTATAGTACTTGAGCTTGAGGTGGACCGTAGATGGGACAACAATGAGTTCGGCAAGAGCTGGCCTGCCGAGGATGCACTGATAAAGCGACGGGCAATCAATGACTAAGAACTGCGTTTTGATTGTCCGAGATGCCTCTTCCTCGCCAAAAGTGACTGGTATCTCCACGTAACCCCAAGGCCGGGTTGTTGCCCCGTTGAATCCTTGGAGGTCCGATCCTACATATGGGGAGAGGTTAGACTTATTCAGTTTCAATGCGCGAAACAGGTTGGAATACATGATGTCCACGGAACTGTCCTGGTCGACTAGGATTCTCCGAACATCGGTAGAGGTTAATTTGGCCCTGATCAGCAGAGGTATATGGGAATTTGGTGATCCTCCGGGCAGCTCTTCTCGGTAAAACTTGATCGGCTGCGAACGCCCTTTACCCTTGCCGATCGTGTACAAATGCTCGGGGCTACTGTCTATCAGTTGTTCAAACTTTCGTTTGATGGACCCTATTGTAAGCTCGTGGTACCCCCCACATGAGATGACCATGGCCGTAGGAAAGGCTTCCCAGGTGCTGTGGATGAATGCCTGGGAAGTCGGGTCGAGGTGGTCAGGAACGAAGAAGTCCTCTGGTCGGCTGACGACCATTGCGACCTGCGGGGGAGGACTGGATGAGGCTGATTCTGCCTATTTCTTCAGATCAGAAGTGTCTCGTCAGGAGGACTTTCCCTTCTTCACGTATTGCTTCAGGTGACCCTCTTTGATGAGGATCTCTATTGCGTCCTTAAGATGCACGCAATCTTCTGTCACGTGGCCGTGACTACGATTGAAACGACAGTATTTGCTTTTGTCGATGTTTCCTTTGGACGTGGTTGGTTTAGGGAACCTGACACCCCCTTGTTTAAACTCTGTGTTGATGCAGTCGGAGAGAATGCGCTCTCGCGAGGTCGTGAGTACGGTGTACTCCATAAATCGGCCAGCTGGCCCTTTGCTTTCGCGAGGATGCTCATCGCGCCTTTTCTCTTTCCCTTGTCGGGATGATTCTGGTTCGTCTTTTTTTGATGCCCGGGGTGCTTCGCGATCTCTTAAGTCCCGGGCATGGAATGCGGCTTCTTTTTCCTCGTAACGGATGTAGTCCTCAGCTTTACGAAGAAGTTCTGTCAGTGTCCGGGGAGCTTCGATCCCTACCGCCTTACGGAAATCGCTTTTGGGCCGGAGTCCCTTTTCGAGGAGGTACTTCTTCATGTGGTCCGTTGTTCGGACTTCCACCGCTTCTTTGTTGAATCTTTCAATGTATGCCCGCAGGGATTCATCCCGGCCTTGGATAATGGCCTCCAGTGTAGCCTCCAACTTAGGATGTCATTGGGAAGCTGTGAAATGTCGGGAAAACTGGCTCTTTAACTCCCTCCATGAAGAGATGGATCCGCGAGGAAGTCGTTTAAACCACGTCATCGCTCCCTTTCTCAAGGTGATGGGGAACATTTTGCATCTGATAGCCCCAGAGACACCGTGATATTGGAGCATAGCTTCTATATTTTCGATATGCTCGTGGGGATCAGTCGTCCTGTCGTAGGTTGTCAACGTGGGTGGTTTCTCCAATCCCCGGGGAACTCGAGTGTCGAGGATGTCTCTTGTGAACGGACCGTGAACGTCATCGTCACTGCTGGAACTAGGAGAGTGCAAAAGGGAACGGCTGTGCTCGCGGCTTCGACTTCGGGGAGGAGAACGTCCGCGGGCGCGTCGGTGATCGTACTTATCCGAGTGTCGAGGTTTCTTGGAAACCGGGGAGTGCCTGGACCTCCGTGGGGGAGACTGATGGCGTCGTCGTGCTAGATCGGGTGTAGGGTTCCTCGATCTTGAACGTTCCCTCTCAGGGGAGAGGCTGTCGCGTCTTCGTTTCGAGGGAGTCCGTGGACGCGGAGACAGACTCGTCAGTTTTTCTGAAGCAAGGCATTCCTGAAGGATATGCTCGAGAGCCTTAAGCTTCTCCCCCTGCTGGAGGATCAAGAGGTTCGAGTTGTTGAGAGAAGCGATGAGCGCTGCAGTTCTTGGATCAGCATCCTGGGGAACCGGGATGGGCTCGAAGGTGAGCTCCACGGCTGGTGCCAGTGGCTTTGGTTCGTCGGGTTTCGGGGAAGCAGACCTTCCGTCTCTTCGGTCACTTTCCTGCGGCATATGCCCGACGAAAGCATGGTCGTTGTTGTTGTTGGCCGCAGGGGCCACCGAGTCTTGGTGAACATCGTTCTTGATGAAAGCCATGTCGATATGAGATTTGAAAAGATGAAGCTTTGGTCTTTGTTGAGCAAGAGAGAATCTTGGTTAAAGACGGGGAAGCTGTGTTTCCCACAGACGGCGCCACTGATCGGAGAGGACCAGAAGGAGATCGTCGCAGCCTTCGTGTAGGGCAAGAGTTGATGCTCGAAGGAAAGGAAAAAGGGGTGGAGGTACCTGCAAGGTACTCCGATGCCAAAGTAAGTGTTTGGTCAAAAAGGGGAAAAGCAAGTAAAAGGTGTCAAGTATATGATATTTGATACCTGCCCCTCTCAAGTGAGGGGATATTTATAGGTGGATTTCTGACGAGCAAAGCGCCTGGTCTACCAATGAGGGATTGCCAAATGGAGGGCAGGGCGCGTGGCCTTTCGAACTATTTCCGTGATATCCGGGAAGCAGTTGGTCGCGTGAACTACTCAGCGCGTGGAGGGGACACGCCCAAGGGTCACTTTCTGTCCAACGGCTATATTGTGCCCAACGGCTATATTGTGCCTATTGGGCCTGTTCGCCAACCATAATGGATTGTGCCTGATCCTTAAGGGCAGGAAGCCCTGCCCGGTCCAGAACACAACACACCTAAGTCTGAACGTTATCACTTCACAAAATACACATTACTAACAAAAATGGCTATGTGTAGTTGTTAGAGAATGTAAGATTGCAGATGAAGATGAAGAGAAAAATCAGTGCCTATTTCACGTTTCTTGTTCATTGTGTAAAAATGAGCCAAAAGCAATATATATACAATGCTAGAACCAAGTAACAAAAATAACAAACATTTGAAAACAAAACACAGCAGAAAAATAGTGTATAACGAGCGAACGGTCGACCTATAAAAATGGGGGGTCGACCTGAGCGAACCCGTCAACCAAACTGCGCAGAAAAATCATGTTTTCGTCGACCGGAACAGGACATGCGTCGACGCAAACCTCCCAGTTTTTGATATTTAGAAATGCAATCAGTATGAGTCGACCAGAGGGTCGACGCGAGCCCTCCAGCTGCTAATTCTTAGAAATGCAACATCTTTGAGTCGACCAGAACAGGATTGTGAGTCGACTCAAACCCTTGAAACTTGCAAAACTCAATATTTTGACATTTCTAAAGATTCATAACAACACCTAATGCACATACAACGTTATCACTTTGATCAAACACATAGTATGCACTTCTATATGAACCTACATTCTATATATGCTTGACATGATATACCATTCTATATGTAAACGTTTTGACATCATTAAAACTGAGAAAACCGAGTATAGAGACAACTTGCCCTCATAATAACTAGGTTCGACGTGTGGGAAGTCCAACACATCCCCCGCGAACGAAACACTCGAGCAGACGTCCTGTCAAAATTGGCCAGCATTAGAAAGAAAGGTGGCAATAAGTCTGCCATACAATAGATACTTCCCCGCCCAAGTATCGAAAAGCCATCGAGACTGCTCGACGTCAACGCCATTGGCGACAGCACCTGCTGGATGATCCTGGTATACAACTACCTCACCACAGGGGAGTTGCCCGAAGACAGCAAAGAGGCTAGCATAAATAAGCGAAGGGTCTGCTCATACATCCTGGTCGATGACAAGCTCTACCGACGAGGATTCTCCATCCCCCTCCTAAAATGTGTTGAGGAGGACAAGGTCCCTGACGTTCTCCAAGAAATTCACGATGGGATCAACACACAACACTTGGGAGGGAGATCCTTGGCACGAAAGGCCATACGAGCAGGATACTACTGGTCGACCATGAAGCACGAGGCTAAGGAGCATGTCAAGAAATGTGACAGATGCCAGCGCCACAGGGACATACACCTGGCACCCCCTAACGAGTTGAAGACTTTGTCCTCCCCATGGCCCTTAGCCTGGTGGGGGATGGGCATCCTCAGCCCCATCATAATGGGGTCCTATCAGAACAAATTTCTGATCATGGCCTTCGATTACTTTACAAAATGGATCGAAGCCGAAGCTCCCGCCAAGATCAGAACCTTCAACATACTTCATTTTTACAAAAGAAACGTCCTCGCACGATTCAGGGTGCCCCAGGCCCTTGTGACCGACAACGGGACCCAATTCACAGACAGGAAGTTTCAAGACTTCGTCGCCAAACTAGGCAGCAAGCAACATTTCACATCCGTCGAACATCCCCAGACCAACGGGCATGCAGAGGCCGCAAACAGGGTGATCCTTCAAGGTCTAAAACGAAGATTAGGCGAAGCCAAAAAGAGATGGGTCGAGGAGTTACATAGAGTGCTATGGGCCTATAGAACAACCCCACACTCAACCACCAGGGAGACTCCCTTCCGACTAGCGTATGGAATCAAGGCAGTAATCCCGTTGGAGATCAGGGAGCCCTCCAAGCGAACAGAAGTTCCTCTGGATGAGGAAGTGAACGACGAAGCTTTAAGAGAAGAACTCGACCTGGTTGAAGATATCCGGTCAGGGGAAGTTCTCTGCGAATCTTCGCTGAAACAAAAAATAACTCTGTGCCACGACGCCAAAGTCATAAAGCGCGATTTCCAAGTTGGCAGCCTGGTCCTACGCAAAAATCAAAAGGATTCACGCGAGGGCAAGCTGGCCGCAAACTGGGAAGGAACATACATGGTCAAATAAAAAACAGGCACCAACGCCTACTACCTCGAACAGCTAGATGGAAAACCATTTGCTTGACCATGGAATGCTGAAAAGCTCAAACAATATTACAGTCAGGACCAAAGATCAGTCGGGACTAACTGCCGACAAACTTCCCCCATAACAGAGAGGTTGCTCGGCCACATGAGTGTTCCCTGGTGCAAGCACAATCCTAAAAATTACAACGAATGCAAGTTTTTGCTCATGGAACGAGCAGACTCTGTGCCCAACGGGGATACCTCAATCGAGCTCTGCCATTATCGTACCAGCATGGCAGGACACCCAACTCGTGATGGGAATAGTCCAAGCCTTGTGTGATCAGGACCTTGACCGAGATCCTAGTCCCACGACTGGAGAAACTACTTCGCCTCCTCGACAAGTTCCCTAAACTGTCGAGCATCATATCGAGTCGAGCAAACTCCTACATTTAGCGAGCACAACTCGCAAATATCAACAAAGCATACACAAAATAATATGCAAGGCATACAAGGTCAAACACAAATATATATAAGTCCGACCACAAGGCCGGAAAATTATCAATATATTACAAAATACGGGACAAGCCCAATCATCAATTACAACCAAAATGGCACGCAGGCCAACAAAATACTAAGGTAGAAAGAAGCTAAACGTCATCGGCAGGAAGCTCGGGAGGAACCACTTGGCCGTCAATAACTTGGTGCAAAATGCCCATTCCCTCGGTGACCAGCTAGACATCAGAATTCAAGGCCTTCATCTGCTCCACGACTACGTTAATTCCGAACTCGGCCGCCCCCAGGTTATCTTGCTCGAGGACGCAGATTTTCCCAATCAGGTATGCCCGGGTCTTCAAAGCTCTTTCCTCCTCAGTCTCATCTTGGCCGACATCCGAGGAGCCCTCCAGCTCATCAACCTTCGCCTTCATCTCGACGTTCTCCTCCTTCAAGCGTTGCATCTCTTCCCTGGTCTGATTTATCTCTTTTAGAAACTCGACCTTGGCCTCGTAATTGCCCTGGAGGGTCGTCAGCTTGTTGAACAACTCAGCAGTTTCCAGCTCGAGCTCAATTTCCCTTCCCTTGACATTCTTAAACTCTGCGACTAGAACTGTCTTCGTGTCCCCAAGGGCCAGTGCCGCCTCCAGCACTCTCATCACAGACGCTGCATCCTAGAACATGAGTTTCCTCCTCACCTTAGGATCAGCATACAGAATGGCTGACGCATCAAGGTCGGGGACAACGACTGATCCCTCCCCGTCAAAAATCTTTCCCTGCAGATAACAGGGTGGTAGAACAAACCTGCCCCCGACAAAGCCACTCGAACTATCAATCAGGGGAGAGCTAAGATCATCCCGCTTTCTTTTCTTCTAAGTATCCGGGGTAGGAGGATTCGACGTGCTACCCAGAAAAGAGGTAGAACCGCCAACGAACTTCTCCAGTGTCGCCTGCTGCTTAGCCGCGTCGACCTTCGATATTGGAACCTTCTTAAGATTCTTGGCCGCTGCGGACCTGACCAGGCGCTCACGCATGTTCGACATTCTTCCTGCAGAAATAAAAAAAAGTATTAGCACATTGCACAAGACATTAATAGTACGGGCAACAAGGTTAATCTATACCAAGAAGCTCGAACGCGACGTCCTCGTTCTCACATTCGAGGAGGGTTGTAGTATTTATGTAGCGGGCCGCCCGAGCAGGCTCCTCGTCCTCCCCGTATAGCATGTTATTGTCCTTTTCCACCACAAAAACAGGGATAAAGCTCTCCACGAACGCCTTCAATGCTCGAAAAGACTTCTTATCCTCAGCGCTCAGCTGGTCGTGTTTAACGAGGAACTGGTCGGTCTTATATCTAAAATGAGCGAACACCCATTCTAGTGGGAATTTTGACACCGGTCTCATTACTTCCCGACCATCCTCCTCCACGGCTTCCATGGTGGCCAGAGAACTCTTGGCCGTCTCCGAGAGAGGCTTCACGACCAAGAACCTGAATTTAAAGTTTTGGACAGGCTCCGAATATGGCCGGAACAGCCTGCTCTGTTGTTTAAAAAACACCCAGCTTTGCTTTGGAACATTCATGCTCCTCTGAATTTGGAAGATGCAAAAAAAGAGCTCTACTGTAGCTCCAATCTTCAGATACCGGCACACTAGCTTGAAGGCCCGAATAAACGCCAAAGCGTTTGGGTGAAGCTAGGCAGGACACAACTCGAGGTGACAAAAAATAACCTCTTGAAAATCAGTGAAGGGCAGACGATACCCCACCTCCGTGAAACCAAATTCGTACATCAGAAATCTCATCCCCGGATACACCGAGCATATCCAGTCATCCTCTGCGGGGCAGATCTCTTTCCAGCCTGCGGTTATTTCCTCTGCCCAGTCTTCAAGGAAAGGGAACGAGTTGGCCTCCTCCTCGGTAAAAGTCGACCTCGTCACCAATGACTCTTGGGCGATCCAGCTAAGATCCCCTTCAGCTACCCTGACGTTGGCATACTCGACAGGATGTGCAGCCTCCCCGTTAGCAATCCCAGCGTCGGGGACGCCTTCCTCGTTCCTACCGGCCATTTCACCTGAAAAGCAGAGGAAGTAAAAGTGAATTCGACGACAGAGATCAAATCCACCCTTCCACCACAAATCAAGTGAAAGGGCGAGGAATGAATACGAGGATGCCTTTAAGCCTTAGTCGACAGTACCGGGACATGGCGAAATCCTCTCCCTCGAAGAACGAAGACGAGTCTCCGCGACTCTACGAAAGGCTCCCACGAGGATTAGTCTCCTCGACAATTAAAGCTTATCAAGCACGCAAAATCAGTTCTCGCGCCGAGGAGGCTTAATGCCCGACTATAAACATGAACTACTTCTAACTAGAAACCTAGAAAGATCTACACAGTTCTACGCAACATTCAAAAACATTCATCCTAGGTTCATCATGTTCTTCAAGATCTTCATGAATTTCCCAGAAAATTCATGTGTTCATCGAAGAACGCATGAACTTCAAACGGAAAATTCATGCGCTGCCAGAAAATTTAAATTAATTTCCAGAAAACCAAGAACTATCCTACGACTAATAAGCAAGGATGAAGAACTTACTTGAATCTGGAGGTTGAAGATGAAGATCTGGAGGTAGAAGATGAAGGTTGAAGGCGAAAAGATGAACTCCGGCGAAGAAATAAGTTGCAGAGTAAAAGAGGATGGGGAGGGAAATTTGTGCGAAGTGTGCAAATGGATCCTCGTTCCCCCTTTTTATAAGCATTTGTTCGCATGGGGAAGTGCAAAGGGCAGAAGCCATCATTGCTTGGCTAGCCTAGACCCCCTAGGCCTGGACAAAAATTAATTACGCTGTCACACGTGTCAGAAGGGAATCTTCGTTTGGCATTCTTAAGGCTAAACCGTTGCATTCCCCAAGGCAAGTCCTTTCCAGCTCTCCGCGGGCATACCCTTCTCGACAATTCACACAGGAAACATCCTTGACAAGTCTGGTCGACACAAAGAGTCCTTTCCGTGGGCACATCCTCACCAAGCCTGGTCGACACAAAAATGTCATTTTCGCGAGCACGTCCTCGCATCCTAAGGAACTGTCGGGCTCATAAGCAACCAGCTGTCGACCACACTTACCATAGACAAGCGAATGACATGTCCTTGAACATTTTCATTTGAAAATAACGACCTTGAAAAGCTTCCCCGCATCGCAAATCTTGCCCCTTGGTCGACCAACAAGGCTATCTCAAGTCATTACTCTCCACCTTAGAGCAAAGACTTGGGGGGCTCCTGTTTTGGACTAGGCAGACACATGGCCCACAGTAGGGCAAGGCCCAACCCAGTCCAACTTTTGGCAAGGCCCGATAACGAGATTCAACCAATCTAGCCGTTGGGCACGATATAGCCGCTGAGCACAATATAGCCGTTAGGGAGAATATAGCTGTTGGGGACGTCCACCACACGCGCTTGACAGTTCACGCGACCAAGTGCCCCTCTGGAGTTCACGGGGACAGTTGGACCAGGTTATAGGTCACGCGCTAGACCTTCCACTTGGCAGTCTCCCATTGGTCGACCAAATATTTCGGCCACATGGAAGACATTGGCCCCGCGCTGGGGGTTTTCTATAAATACCCTCTCACTTGAGAGGGTCAAGTATTCAATATCCAATATTCATTCTAACTCATACCTAAATACTTTGTACTTGCTTTCTCTAGCCCAAACTTACCTTGGCATCGGAGTACCTTGCAGGTACACCCCCCTCCTCTCCTACAATCATCATCGCTGCCCTACACGAAAGGTCACGAAGATCCATTCTGATCACCCTAGATCAATTTCTAATGCATTTTCATCTATATGATATTCTATTTTACGGGTTCTTTTTGTCGTGACCGAAGTAGTATGAGTTACTTCAACTACAATACTTATTTATTATTAAGACATCCACCAAACAGTCTTAATTTTTTTTATTAATTCTGTTCTGGACTGGGCCGAGGCTGCCCAACAGTCGAGCAGGCCCAACCCATATAGCATGGGGAGGCCCAATAAGACCCCTCTGCGGGGCACGTGACTGCTGCAAGCATACCAACGTTCCCCCGAGCACTTTACAGTGTCGGGCACTTGGACCAACGGGGCAGGAGGACCTCGCATCCCGGCGGATAGGTACATCCCCGACATACCAGCTTCTTCTCCCGAGAATACCGTGCATCACTCCTCGACAGACATGGCTCCTCCCCGCGAGGCCATGTCCGTCGTACGCTTGGCAGGTCCTCGACACAGAAGGCTCCTCCCCAACGAGGAGTGTCTAACGGTCCGTACCACGTAGACACGTTCCAAGTAACCACTCCACTCCCGAAGGATTCGGTCTGCCCTAATCCCAGAAATCTAGGAGCGGTTACCCCAGGGCGAAGACCACGCGCTGGTCTTCACTACGCCACGTAAGCCCTGGCAGTTACTTGGATTGGGCCTGACAATCCAGCCCAGTGCAAGTAACCGTTGGCCCCGCGCTGGGGGCTCTCTATAAATACCCTCTCACTTGAGAGGGTCAGGTTAAGTCACTTTTCTCACTCTTTGTATTTGCTGTTACTCTGTGCACTCCCTAACTTGAGCGTCGGAGTACCTTGCAGGTACACCCCCCTCCCCCCCCCCCGGCCGTATTTCAACTTCACCGGAGCCGGAGCTCAACGGACGTCGTTGGCCACCAGTAACTGTCTGATCCAGGTACGATCAAATTCCATTTATCTTAAATCTTATTGGGCAAAATATTAAATAAGATAATATACAATCTTTAAGTTTTTGCCACATTACACATTTTTATTGGTTCAATTTTTCCTTCTCTCACTTTTTATCACATATGCAAACTCATGCCCTCCCTTCTCATTTTCCCTCAAGCAAGCTGAAGAAATATATGAAGAACACTCAAGTTGTAAACTTTCAACCTCTCAACTAATTCATCTTCATTGTTTAAGGTAATTTCTTCTCTCAACCCGATTTCCTCTTGGTGAACCCATGTCCTGTATATTTTTTATTTCTTCTTCATTTTTTCTAATATACTTTTTGCCATTTTCCCTCTTTCATTACAACTTATGAACAGAATGTAAAACACATTTACTACTAATTCTTCGTTTCATCCATTTGTTCATAGTTTTTGACAAGTTTTAAGCAGCAATTTTTGTGAAAGTTATTTCATTTCCATTTTTCTGTTTGATTTCGAAATCATAAGAAAGTTTTTACATTGTTTTATCAAGCATTATCACAAAATCAATCTTTTCATGTGAAGGATGCAAACTTTCAAACCATGTTGTTTTCACAATGTTTTATCTAGCATTGTCATACCCCTAAAATTTGCCTTCTCTTTTGGCTTTTACTTGCCTATTGGTTTATGATTCATCTCTGCATATGCATTAACATCTAGCGTTGTCATACCCCCAAAATTTGCCTCCTCCTTTGGCTTTTACTTACCTATTGGTTTATGATTCATCTCTGCATATGCATTAACATCATAACACATTTATTCTACCATATGTATTAAGCATCTTGGACTCAAAGGCTCTTGTTACTTATGACCGATAAAGAACTAGGGTTTTCCTGAGAATTTTGGATGGTGCATTCAAGATGAAGCTTGTTTAGGGATGGCAATATGCAGGGTTTGGGTAGTGTACTATAGTACCCGTCCCCAAACCCGTAGTTGGAAAAAATTCTCGTACCCGAGCCCATACCCGCTTGGGTATCAACATTGGCACCCGTCCCCGTACCCTATGGGTATACAAGTGCCCGTACCCGTACCCGTTACCCGCATTTCTAATAAAAATAAATATATCAAGTATAAAATATCATAATATTTTAAGTTTTTAAAAACATAAAGTTTTTGTTGAATTATGAAATAAATGATCACTTATATTGAATATGTAGTAGTTTAAAATTGATATTTTTAAAAAAAATTATAAACATTTATTTTTATATAATAATATAAATTAAAATATATAACTATATATTATGCGGGTATGGGGCGGGATGGGTACTAAGGTGTCCATCCCCGCTTATTTAGGTGAGTAATTACCCGAGTCCGTGCCTGTACCCATTTTTGCGGATTTTTACCCTACCTGTTGTGGATAATTTTGTGGGTACCCATTGAAGATAGGTCAAATTGTCATCCCTAAGCTTGCTACTTCAGCCAAGGTCCATGAAACCTTATTCACTAATTTTTAGCACTATTGGATCTCGGGTGTTGCATTGTGGTGTGGACTTAATCCTGAGGTCCAAAGATCATTAATGTCCAATTTGGAGGTTCTCAGTGCATTCATTGTCCTTTTTACGGGTTTCACACTTTATGTCTAGCTATTTGATTCGTCTTACAGGTTCATTCAGTTATCAGAGGTCATGTTCTAATTCAAGGTGGCACAAGATCAATTCAAAGTCAAGATGGAAGAAATTCATTTAACAAACAAGTTACAAACGAATTTTGCATTATAAAGTTTTACATTGTCCAAACATCCATTTACAAAGTCATTTACATAGATACGAAACAAAACCTACAAAAAAAATGCAACTTTGACCTACAATTGACTTTGATCAACTGTTGACTTTTTGGTCAACCAGTTGTCCAAAGTCAACTCTCTAACCCTAATTCTAAGTTCCTTAATTTCTTCATCCTCAAGACATGTCATTTGGTGCTTTCTTGGATTCCAAAACTTCTCCACATGCATAACTTGCTAGTTCCATCACCATGCCATGCCAACATATCATTACCAACTTGCAGAAGGATCACAGTTCCAACATTAATATCATGATACACATTGATTTTCAAGATAGTCGAGCATCCATTTTAACCACCAATTGAAATGCAAAAAAAAAAAAATGTAAAACAGTTCCATAACACCAAGTCCAACTACATCCAACATCACTAATTTGCATCCATAAGCTAATAAACCCCACACTAACTAATTGCACATGATCACAATTCACTCACATAATGGTAACAGCAAGAACTCATGATAAGTACAAGTGCATTCATGCTAACCAAATCAGTTTCTCTAACCAGATTAACAAAGCTCATATCTAGATATTTTCAAGTCCACGCATTTATCAATTTCAAGAAGCAGCTTTTAACATCAGTTTCTAAATATTAACACAAATAGAAGCTAACATTCAATGCCTAATAGAAATCCAGAAATTAACAATAACTAATATTCCTAACCAGTCTCGATTTAAAGAAAAAAACTAGAGCTAACATCACACCACAAACTAACGGTCACATTCAAAGAAGTTCAATACAGCTCATTATTGACACCTTAGCACTGCATAACTACATTTTAACATCATTTAACTGATATAACATAAACTTAACACAAGCAAATAAGCAAACTAACAAAAGCCAATTACCATTAGAACATTAACATCACTAATTATTCTTCATTTAACAAACAATCATCACTAATCTAATTGCATAGTTAACATATCTTTCTTTCTATCTAATCAAAGCTAACTAACTGCAACAGAAATTCAACATAACATAAAAACTAACTTTGTTTACTCGCAATTGTTAACACCTCACTAACTAACAACATGCCAACTAACTGTAATCTAATCCAAGCTAACGGATTGAATTCATAACATAATTTCAATGTAAATAACAATGCATCTTAACTAAATTTTCAAACACAACTCATAACGGACCTAGTATAACTAATTTCCAGCTCACCACATCCTAACTAACTATAACAGATCATTCAACTAACTATCATTGCAAGTTACTAATCTAACCTTAAACTAACTAGCTAACACTGTGACTTCACTCTTAACTGAATTACACACAAATCTCTAACAGAATTCAAACTCTGTTAATGCTCTCGCCTCTTCTGTGGCGTTTAACTGAAAATTGGTAACTTAGGGTTCGTGTAGTTGTGGCTTCGATTTAGAAATTTGGTTAAGAATTGAAAGAAATTGAGAGCAGACTTGTGATGCCGAGGTAAAGACGAATCAGATGACATAAAGTTATGGTGTTTTTGGCCTCCACCGCCGCCGCTGATGAACTCCGGCGCGACGGAGTTAGTTAATGACTCCGACGAGCATTTGAGAAAAGAAAGTGCTGAGCTGAGCACGTATAAAATGACTTTACTTGTGCTGAACCTCTTTCCTTGTTTGGCTTGTTTAGTTGGTGTGGGCCTCAGGCCCAATTGTGTTACTGATCTACACCCCTTGCAGTATTACACCCCATCCATTTTGCGTATGAAGGCTTGGTCCTACACCACCTGGCCCAAGCTCTGTTGCTGTTAACCCAATTTCTGCTGCACGCACCCATCTCCCTATTGTTTTTTTTTTTTTTTTTTTTTTTTTTTTTCATTTCTATCATGTTCTTTCTTTTTTCTTCTTTTTCTTTATTTTAATTTCATTTTTTTGATTACATGTTACATTTTATCATTGGAAAAATACTCAAATAAATAAATAAATAAATAAATGATGATTCTATTTAGTTATTGATTTTCATTTTGAGAAAATAATGGAATTAGAGAATTGTTGGATTTTGAATTAATTTGAGTCAAATTAGTGATTTGTTAGGAATTTACCACTAACTTTTAGGATTAATTTTTTAATTACTTTCTAACCATAAGCATGCATGTTCCCTTAGTTCTAGGCTAACTTTAGAATAAAACTTGGATTTCCCTTAGGGTTTTAGGTCATTGAATTCCTTGTCCTGAGGTTTTTCAACTTATTTCATCCTACATGATTAAGTTTATCAAAGTTCACTTTGATCAAATATATCCTTTGATTGTGCTCATTTACTCTGTCTAAGTCAAATGATCAGAAGTCTCTTGATCACTTGACAAGACTATTTCCCTGTACTGAAGCTGATCTGGATCTCTCAAGACTTCATTCAAGAGTTCACATAAATTCAAGTGAGACAAACATCACAGACAGACTGGATATTGGATTATTGATCAAGCACAACAATGGTTCCACAACACATTTTAGTTCTGACGCTAATTGTGCGCCACGAGCCTTAAGCAACAAAGAATGGTGATAGGGATTATTCCTATCCTTTTCTAGAGTACCTTTGAGTATGGGGCGTATGCCCTAGTTATTCAAAGCATTCATCTTTGTTCATAGACTTTAGTGTGATTCAAGTCTAACAACTGATAAGTTCTCTTCCACACAGACACTGTAGGCAGATTGAAGATCAAGACCTCAACCTATGAGACTTCTTCTTTCTTTTCTTCTCTTTTAAGACTAAAATCGTTTTGTAAATAAACTCAAAATCACTTTAAAATAAGATTGGAATTGTGCGCCACGAGCATTAATTAGTGGAGAAGGAATGAGAATGGAGCATTCCTACCCTCATTCTAAATATTCTGGATACGAGACACTTCACTCAATTGTCCAAAGCATTCGTCTCCACTCATATACTTTACTGCAATTCAAATAAAAAACAATCTTTTTTTCAAGTTTATAAAATCAACCTCAACACATTAAATTCATTTTTCCTCTTAGGGCACCATTTCAAAACCTTTTTAGAAAGGACATGTAATTTTTGTTCTTCTGCAATACAAGCAACACTTAACTGCTAGAACGCGAACGTTAACATCGTCCAAAAAAAACAACCAACAAACGCTCATGTTTTACTCCGAACTACGGAGCTCTGATTTCCTTATTCCACTGTAAGGATACGTAGTCATAGGATTGCGAGATCTGGGCGAGCACACTAAATTAAAACTTATTTTTTTCCCTTTTGCAAGTAATCTTTAGATAATAACACCCATTCGCGCATAGAACAATCAAAATGGATCACGTTGAGTACAACAGGTGTGAGAGGTGTTAATTCATTCTCCTTGCATAACCGACTTTCGAACCCAAATTTGGTTGCGACGACCATTTTCTTCACCTTTTGTGGTTTTATCAAAATTTTCCCTTTCCTCTTCAATTAATTTTAGCAGGAACACTTATTAGAGAAGTTTGAAAGAAGGAACACTTATTAGTACAAACTCAGGGAGTCCAAGCTTGATGAGTTGAAGAAGCTTGGGGCTCTTTTGATTGGTGATCACAGGGATGCCTTTAAGAAGGTATGTGGTAATTTGTTGGGTGCCCTCTTAACCAAGAAAGATTCTGGATTGATCCTTACTTTCACCCAGTTTTATGATCCCACTTTGCACTGCTTTACCTTCTAGGATTTCCTTTTGGCTCCCACTCTATAGGAGTTTGCTCACATTATTTGTATTCCAGTCAGAGATCAGGTTCCTTATATGAGTACAAGTGGGTTTCCAGAATCTGCTGTGACTGCACAAGCTTTGCATATCAAGAAGGATATAGTTGATTCCAACCTACGCTCCAAGGGTAATACCAAAGGATTTCCTTCAAAGTTCTTGCTTGAGAAGGCCAGTAAATTTGCTGATAATGGAAGCTAGGAGGCTTTCTATGTTGTATCCGCCTTCCTTATCTATGGTATGGTTCTCTTCCCAAACATTGAGGGGTTCATTGAAAAGGTTGCTATTACTATTTTCATCTCCAGAAACCCAGTTCCCACTCTTATAGCTGATGTTTCCATCTCTTTCCACTGGAGGAATAAGAAGCAGGGAGGAGTGATTAATTGATATACTCATTTATTCTACAAGTGGATCTTTACTCACTTGCCAAGGAAAAGACCTTTTGCTGACAATGTAAGAGCACTGAAGTGGTCTCAGAGGCGGATGTCTTTGAATGTTGACGACGTGGTATGGTACAGCTGTGACTACCATGAGGTTGAACCCATTTTAAGATGTGGGGATTTCTAGAATGTTTCTCTCATCAGTGCCAAGGGTGGTTTGATAAACTACAATCATGTTATTCCTCTTTTTCAATTGGTTTAT
The DNA here is from genome assembly GCA_022829125.1 of Lathyrus tuberosus. Classification (NCBI taxonomy): domain Eukaryota; kingdom Viridiplantae; phylum Streptophyta; class Magnoliopsida; order Fabales; family Fabaceae; genus Lathyrus; species Lathyrus tuberosus. The sequence continues at coordinate 3,611,877 of JALAZF010000301.1, read as the reverse complement.
GCATTAAAAGAGAAGCTTGAAGACAAACATCTAGAAGAACTTGTGATTGTTGAAGGGGTTGATGACTCTGAATTATTGAAAAGAATATGTCGTGCTTGGGGCAAAATGCATCATATTGGGAAGGAAGAGCTTGGAAAATAGAACTGCGTCGCATTGAATCCATATACAGACTGGGTCAGATCAAGAGTCAAGGTTATCAAGCTATCATATCTTGGGAACCCTCCATGAGTTTTAAGGAACTTGAACCCTCTGTTGTCTCTATTTATGAGGTTAACGAGCTTAAAAAGACTATCAAGTTATTGGAGAAAGAGAATGTTGACCTCCGATCCAATCTTGACAAGATGACACAATAGAAAGAAGACATGAAGGCCAACATCAGTCAGAAGAGGGAGCACATGTTCCAAGTTGTTGTGGTTGAACAAAATAAAATGAGAAAGGTTGTTGAAGCTTTGAAAGGAACCTATGATGGACTTTCTGCCAAGAAGAAGCAACTAGCTGAAACTGAGTACCAAGCCTGCAAGGTAGAGATAAGCTACAAGGCACAACTTGAAGAACTTCAAGGCAAGCTTAAAGATTGCAATAAGGAGTTAAAAAGATAACAAGAATATGCTAAGAAGCTAGTGGAATCTCTTTCTCAATGCCAAGCTGAACTTGACAAGGCCTTCAAAGAAATCAGAGGGTTGAAGAGTCAGGCGCACCAGAGTGGAGAAGAAGTCAATCAACTCAACCAAGAGATCACTCATTGGAAAGACAGATTCATCACCTCCAAGTTCTCTTGGATCAAAAGGAGGTATTCTTACAAGACCTCATCCAATGGCCGAATCACACCTTGTTACAAAATCTCCCCAAGGATGCGCAGTACTAGAGTGATAGACATGTGCGCTTAGATCAGTTTGTTATCCACACACTTGAAGATCTCTCTGAGCTGTTGAAGGAGGCTTATTCTATTGTATTCCCACATAACATTCCTTGGGTTATCTTTCATTTTATATATGTCAGTAGAATGATATTCGAGAGGTTTCAGGATGATCATATTGTAGCTCATTAAGCAGATTTCTGAGTTGTATTTATACTCTTTATTCCTCCATATTGAATAAAATGAGTTTCTGTTATTGGCTTTATATTTTGTCTTACTTTATGTAATTGTATGACTACTTATATGCAATAAACAAGATTCCCTGAAAACATAAAAACTTTTGCATAACATTCATGCATCATTGTGCATTTCATAAAGCAGAAATATAAACAAAAAGCCTCAAATTTTAACCTGGGGGTAGGGTAGTCTTCAGTTAAGTTGATCGAGCGCCCAAACTTTCAATAAAAAAGTGAACATCTGAGGATCCACTATACCTATCCCTCACACATTAGGAGGCTATGAGTCAAATCCATAATGATTATCCCTCAACTAGCTAAAGGGTGAGCCAGCCACAATCTTTTCAATAAGTCAAAACAACTTAGAGTCTCACGATTTGTTCATAAATAAATAAAAAATAAATAAAACTAAAAAATAAAAAAGCCCACTAAGTCAAAACCTATGAAGGAGATTTAGGCAAAATTAGGGCATCCCACTAGACTTCAAGGTCAAAATCAAAAAACTCAGTCCAGGCAAAAGTGAGGGAAAAATGAAAAGAAAAAAAAACTAAGAAACTAAAAGGATCATAAAACAAAAATCCTCAGCAAAAGAACAAAGTCGTGTAATCAGACGCCAAAAGTAAAAGGTTAGTGACTGTCGTGTCCAAAGCCTCGATGTTTTCTCAACCATATCAAAACTCCTCTTGAGAGATGAGTACTCGCATCAAATTAGCTGAACATAGGATTGGAGAACATCACGAAGAATGGGTGAGTACAAATAAACTTTGTATATTTGTGTTAACTGCACATGAACCACTTGCTTATCTGTGTTAAAAAAGGCTATTGTTGTTTGTTGATTGATTTTAAATGAAAAGATATTTGGTATATTCGAGTGGAAAACTCAACTTACTACCGACAAGTATGAGGAAATGAACATTTGCATCAATCTTGATATGGAGAACTTTTACTTGGATTTTATCAACAAGTAAATCTCAACATTCAAGTGGAAAATGTCAAACATTTCTCAGAATCTTGTAGAAGTATAGTGGCTTACATCATTGCAAGAATTAAACCAATATCTAATATTTATGAAAATAGGCTCTTAAAGAAAAAGGTGCACAAAGGCACAAAAAGAGCTTGATGAGTTTTGTCTTTTATAAGTTTTGAAAAGAGTTTGAATATGCTTAAGTGTTTTAGCATTTATTGAGAAAAGATTTTCTGGATCACTTGACAGAGTCAAGGTTTATTAAGAAAGAGGTGTGAAGTTTGAAAACAAGAAGTTTTGAAATAGAGATAAGTTTTGAAAATTGAAGAAGGGGAGGAGATGAAGAGACTATCCTAAAGCATAAAATAAATGGTCTCGTTGTTAGGTAGCCCAAGTGAAAGCCTTTGTGTTTGCAAGTTAACTAACCGAAAGAAGAGCAAGCATTTGACATTGGTCAAAACCAGCATTTATTTCCCTTTGGATTAAGCCACAAGATAAGCAACTGAGCTGATGAATATAAGATCCAGACAAATAAAGTCACAGAAAAATAGAGAAACGTCCAAGTCTTTAATTGATGGCCACGGGTATCAGATGAATCTCAAGGTCTCAGATGGACTGCAAGGTCTCAGATGAGCTATAAAGTCTCAGATAAAAGTACTCCAAGCAAAGGAAGGTCCTAAGTCTATGTCCAAGGTCCAAAATCTCTTCAAGCACAGGTCGAAAATTGTGAGATGTTAGAAGTTAGTTGTTAGTGGTTAACGATCGAATGATCGATTTATCAAATTGGGGACCAATTTAACGCTATGTTAAGAAATCATAAGTGGACTTATGTAGACGTCGCACCTATCCGAGACCGGTCAATAGCAATTTATATGTTAAACATGTTAGAAAAATGATACAAGAATCATTATCCTAAAACATATAGCACGAGAAGAAAAAGATGAAGCAAGTAGAATGCTCTCATCTATCATCGAGAGATTCAAAGATCAACCAAAGGCAACCTATCAATATCTCAAAGTGTCAAGAATGATATAATGATCATTCATCAACATATTTGAAATATTAAAGATTCAAACATCCTTGAAATCATCACTCCATGATTTTTAGATTTTCATCAACCACGTGATAAAAATAAAAATCCAAAAGAAAAAAAATATGAACAAAAAAAAAGAAACAAAAAATGATTGCACGAAAGAAATTAAAGTAAACTATTAAAAACAATTATTAGAAGTTAAAAAAAATAATTAAAAAAGAAAATGAAATAGAACGGAGGGAGGTGTGGTGCTATGTAAGGGACGGGGAATAGCAATTGGTTAGGCTCAAAGGCCCAAACCATGAAGTAGCCATGTTGGTTTTTTTAAAACTCAAAACATTACATGCCATGTAACTTTCACGTATTCATCCCTCTCCTCACAAAATTCTCGCCGCCGGAACATTACATACCGCTCCGCCATGCCATAGCTCATCGTCGGTGGCGGAGGAGATCCCAATACCTCCACCTTTACATTATTGTACTCGTACTTCTCCACTTATCCTAGATTCATCAATAATTTTTCTTCAAATTTTACCAGATGCACAGATCGAAAATGGAAGAGAATCGATCTTTAAGAAGAAGATGTTATTACCAATGATGAAGAATACTGATATAGAACTAATCAGGTACGATTCTATTCTAACCATGTGTTCTTCTTCTACCTTGCTTCACCTCTAATTGTTGTTGTTAATGTGTTGTTGCATGATGTTGCGATGCGAATGATGTTGTTGCTGTTGAATTGTTGCTGGGAGATTTTGGAACGAACTCTAGTATTGTCGACAGAGGTTTAATATGTCATCGAAGTCTGCTCACATGCTATTATCGAAGACCTACATGTTGTAGTCAAATTGTGTTCTAGTATGTAGTTGTCAAATTGGGCCTTGTGTTAAGGATCCAATTGTTTAAGTTAGCTTGTACCTTAAGTTAGCTTGTAATGAGTAATTGTTAAAAAGCCCATTAGTTTAGTATGTTAGGTTTATTATAAATTGCATACTAGTCTCTCATATTAAGTGTGACAGATTCCAATTAGGGTGAGAGGTCTATTTGTTATTCTTGAGTACTTGTAATCTGATTCAAAGAGAAAGTAAAGAATAATAGTTATAACCAATTCTTGTTATTGTTCTTCTTGATTTTCCGTTAACCCTAACCCTTGTGTGTTTCTTGATCATAAAGAACCCGTTTATACTTTGTTTTAAGACATCGTTTTTTCACAACAAATTGGTGCGGTGAGCGTGGAGAAAAATGCCTTCAACAAAGTATGAGATTGAAAAGTTCACCGGAGTAAACGATTTCGGTATGTGGCGCTTGAAGATGAAAGCCCTACTGGTTCAGTAGGGTTGTTTGGAAGCGTTGAAGGGAGATGCAGCCATGGACGTTGCGTTAACGGAAAAAGAAAAGACGGCTATGATAGAGAAAGCCCACAACGCAATATTGTTGAGCCTTGGTGATAAGGTTCTCCGACAGGTATCAAAGGAGACTACGACATCGGGGTTATGGTTGAAACTTGAAAGTTTATACATGACCAAATCTCTGGTGAATCGACTCTACCAGAAGCAAGCTTTGTATTCATTCAAGATGAATGAAGACAAAGGGTTGGCTGAGCAGTTGGATATGTTCAACAAGCTGATTCTTGATCTTAAAAATATTGACATGAAGATCGATGATGAAGATCAAGCATTATTCTTGTTGTGCGCTTTGCCCAGAACACATGCTCACTTCAAAGAAACTCTCCTGTATGAAAGGGAGTCCCTGAGCTTTAAAGAAGTTTAATCAGCCTTGTATTTTAAGGACTTGAACGAATGAAAGGAGCATAAACCTTCGACGGTTGGTGAAGGGTTGGCCGTTATGGGAAAATTCTTGCGAAAGGAAGGTAAGTTCAACAAGAAGAAAGGTAAAAGTCAGCAGAAGTCTTATAGTGGCGAGGCATCTAGTATTCGCTGCTATCACTCTAAGAAGGAGGGTCACACAAGAAAAGTGTGCCCTGAACGCCTGAAAGATCATGCAGGTAAGTATAATTGTAACACAACCGTTGTTCAAGATGACTTCGAATAATCTGATGTCCTGGTGGTTTCAAGCAGCGACTCAAGAAAAGGGTGGATTATGGATTCAGGTTGCACTCGGAACATGACTCTAAACAAAGACGTGTTTGAGGAATTGTGTGATCAAGATGGTGGATCAGTGTTGCTGGGAAACAACGAAGCTTGCAAAATTGCAGGTATTTAATCCGTGAGATTCAAACTCCATGATGAGACAATAATGTTATTGACTAAGTCAGGTATTGATAAGTGAAAATTGTAGCTATTTTTGTATATAATTTTTGTTGCACTTATCGATACTTTTTGTTAAAAACGTTCGAATAAACCTCGCTTTGTTTGTAAATACGTTTACTTTACGTTATAGTGTATATTTTGCGTTATCGTGTAAATATTATTGAGTTTAATTGATTTCCATTTATTTTTACAAGTATTCAATCAAGGATATCTTGCAATTTTTTTATAGAGCATTGAATAAGCTTTCCAACGCTTCGAACCGGGCGAAAAATGGAGTTACAGTTCAAAAGTTATGGCCAAAAGAGTGCTGAATTTTTACTGTCTACTGTCAGCTGCGCCTCTGCTCCGCCGGGCGAAGCAGCGCCTGGCGGTCCATTGCAGGGCCGGGCACTCCAAAAGTGTGGAAAACTTACAGAATAAGCCGCCTTACTGCGCCGAGCGACCCAGAATACCGCCGAGCGAAACTGAACGGACAGAAACACCATTAAAGGGCCAAAAACACAATTTTTAGAGGATGGTTTTGGGTATTTTTTGCTCCCACTCCATCAAACTTCATTTTTTCATAGGAGAGCTTGAAAACAACAAATGGAGCTTGCATCTTGTCGAATCGGAGGTGGATTCTCATCAATCGTCTTGACAACTCGAGAAGTGTTGGTTTATCTCTTTTTCCTCTTTTTATAAACTCTATCTTGTTGGGTGTGGTATAGTTACTCTGAACATATGCATCTTTGTTGATCATAATATTGTATAAAATATGCTTTACAAATCATTATCGATGTCTTCCTTGATCTTTTTGCATTTATGTTTGGATTTGTGTTGTGTTAGATATATACATCACGAATCTTGATTAGGGATGGATATCTATTGTCTAGATGCTAGAGATAGATTTAGAGAATAATCTTTTTGGTGTCAGAACTTAATGCCTTTCGTGTTTCGAGGTGTCGTGCGTGAGAGTGACGATGAGAGTAATACGGTTGCTCTCACAGCTCAGTGTGCCAGAGATGGACACTGTTGTGAGCAATACTAGATGATTTTGACGAGTATTGTATTATAGTGAAAATGATCGATAAATTTATGTTTGTGATGAGTGGATTACATGCAATACCGGATTAGTTTCTTCTCTCTGAAAGATGAATTCTTTTTATGTTAATATTTATTTTTCTGTTTTACAATTTCAAACCAAACTCAAGAATGCGAGACTTGTCGAACGACAGTTCAGTAGCACCGATCTCTGTGGACACGATAAATTCCCAGAAAAATACTTCCAAATATTTTTGTTGCTTGCCGCTTTACCGCTTCAACAAAATGGCGCCGTTGCCGGGGATCGGTTTTGATATTGAATCGCATTGCGATAGTTATTTGTTTTTGAGTTTTGTAGATATCGTATATATTGCATATTTTCTCTTGTTATACTGATACTTGTAGATTAATGTTTGTTTAAGTGTTTGGTTAGGACACTTGCTTTTGGTTTGCACGGTGAGGCATCACTATGGCATGAAGGAAGGAAGTTACTAGCTAAGCACAATAAAGGTGTCGAGCTTACGACGTAAAACAAGCATGTTTTCTTTTGTTTTTTGTTTGTTTCATTATTAATTTCTCATTTTTACTTAGGTAGTGTGGTTAACATTCATTAAACAAGTTGTACTCGGATTGTTCGTAAAATTCTCAAATCTTCACTTTACAGCTTATTTAATCCATTTTCACCCGGTCTTTTTAATGTTTTTGTTTGTTGTTTGGACTCCAATTTTGTTCCGACTATTTGAAGTCGCATGAGGTGTTTGTCCATTTTTTATCGTTTCAACTTGCGAATGCGTGGTAATGATAGTGGTTAAAGTTTGGTACGCGTCCAAGGTATGTGTTTATCACTTTCTAGACTTTAGCATATTCATGATACTTAGGCTTTTTACAACTTCTATGCCATTCATTCTTTTGTATACTTGTTCATATGCGAATCACTTTAGTTCCCACCCTTTTTGTGAGGAAGCCTTCCATTGTTCATATATGCGCGGAGTACCAATATTCTTGTTTTAACTAGATTTTATTATGCTTAATCTTTTATTTGTGTTGATTATATGAAAGCATGAAAAGGATCAAGGCATTTTGTTTCATTTTGAGCACAACTACCTAGCCGAATAGTCAATTCACCTTGTGAGTGTGTGATCATTTGTAACCCCTTTGAGCCTTTGGTCATTATCCATGTTGTTTGAGTTTGATGCTTGTCTATGAGTGTCAAATTTACTTTTTGTATGGATTTTGATTGATTATTTTTTCTTGAACCCTCAACTTTGTGTTGTTGTATGAATTTTTACCTTGCCTTAGAAAGTAGGGAGTATTCACATGATGATGTGGTTAAATTCAAGTTAGAGAGAGAATGATTGTTTACTCATTGGTTGGTTTCTATGAGGTTGAAAAAGAAAAGAAAAAAGAGAAAAATATGAAAAAGAAAAAGAAAAAAAAAGATGGAAAAAGAAAAGTTTTGAAAAAGAAAAACAAAAAGACTTCAAATAATTGTGCTAAATAAGTATTGTGTTTTATGTAACACTTGGGATTTTGGAAGAAGTTTGATTTCAATTTTGGTGTTTGAAGCTTTGTGAGTTGATCACTCCCTTAGGTTTAAGCAAGTTTTTGTTTCAATTACCTTTAGAAATTGCCTCTTGTTTGTTTACCCGACCACGTTACAACCTTGAAAGCCCTTATGATTCGTGTTTTTATGTTTTCAATATGAGTTTTTGGATGAGTGCATAATTTAGTCTTTTGTTTGCAAGATTGTTGTGTGAGTGAAAAGTACCTCATTTTGTGTTTTTCATCTACCAGTGATTGTTTATGCTAGGTGTGATTCATTTGTGAACTAGTGTTGTTTTAGAATGTTTGGCATGGATCTTTGTATTTAGCATTTGTTTCGTGATTATGTTATCGTTGTAGTTTAGTGGTAAGTATTTACTTTGTGTGTACCATTTTCGATTGAACCATTGCATTTGTTTTTGTTTGTCAAAACTTGTTGTTGCGTGATTTCTTGGATTTCGCTTTTGTTCCTTTAGATGTTGGCTTTATCTGAGGACAAACAATTACGTAAGTTGGGGAGAGTTTGATAAGTGCAAATTGTAGCTATTTTTGTATATAAGTTTTGTTGCACTTATCGATACTTTTTGTTAAAAACGTTCGAATAAACCCCGCTTTGTTTGTAAATACGTTTACTTTACGTTATAGTGTATATATTGCGTTATCATATAAATATCATTGAGTTTAATTGATTTCCATTTATTTTTGCATGTATTCAATCAAGGATATCTTGCCATTGTTGTATAGAGCATTGGATAAGCTTTCCAACGCTTCGAACAGGACAAAAAACAGAGTTACAGTTCAAAAGTTATGGCCAAAAGAGTGCTGGATTTTTGCTGTCTACTGTCAGCCGTGCCTCTGCTCCGCCGGGAGAAGCAGCGCCGAGCGGTCCATTGCAGGGCCGGGCACTCCAAAAGTGTGGAAAACTTATAGAATAAGCCGCCTTACTGGGCCGGCCGACCCAGAATACTGCCGGGCGAAACTGGACGGACAGAAACACCATTAAAAGGCCAAAAACACAACTTTTAGAGGATGGTTTTGGATATTTTTTGCTCCCACTCCATCAAACTTCATTTTTTCATAGGAGAGCTTGAAAACAACAAATGGAGCTTGCATCTTGTCAAATCGGAGGTGGATTCTCATCAATCGTCTTGACAACTAGAGAAATGTTAGTTTATCTCTTTTTCCTCTTTTTGTAAACTCTATCTTGTTGGGTGTTATATAGTTATTCTGAACATATGTATCTTTGTTAATCATAACATTGTATAAAATCTGCTTTACAAATCATTATCGATGTCTTTCTTGATCATTTTGCATTTATGTTTGGATTTGTGTTGTGTTAGAGATAAACATCATGAATCTTGATTAGGGATGAATATCTATTGTCTACATGCTAGAGATAGATTTAGAGAATAATTTTTTTGGTGTCGGAACTTAATGCCTTCCGTGTTTCGAGGCGTCGTGCGTGAGAGTGACGACGAGAATAATACGGTTGCTCTCTCAACTCAGTGTGCCAGAGATGGACACTGTTGTGAGCGATACTAGATTATTTTGACGAGTGTTGTAGTATAGTGAAAATGATCGATAAATTTATGTTTGTGACAAGTGGATTACATGCAATACCGAATTAGTTTCTTCTCTCTGAAAGATGAATTCTTTTTATGTTAATATTTAATTTTCTATTTTATAATTTCAAACCATTTTAAACCAAACTCAAGAATGTGAGACTTGTCGAACGGAAGTTCAGTAGCACTGATCTCCGTGGACACGATAAATTCCCGGAAAAATACTTCCAAATCTTTTTGTTGCTTGCTGCTTTACCGCTTCAACAGGTATGTACCTAATTTGAAGAGAAATTTGATTTCTCTTGGTGAATTTGACAAGAAGGGATATGTTTTTTGTTCTGGACTGGCCCAATGGCTAGGCATGTCCCAATCCACTTCTGCTCCCAGAACGGCCCAATTACCTAAGTCCTGCCAATTAGGGGCAAAGGAAAGCATTTTACCTTTCTGCCCCTCTGTTGGGGAAGGCTCGTCGACCGACCTCCAAGATCAGCCGCCCCTCCTCAGCATTCCTGCCCGTCATGCACGGTTCCACCATCCAGAAACAGTCATGACGCTTGTGCCCGTGACCACGCCCTTGCCCGCCGCAACGGCTAGTTTCGAGCAGCTCTGCCCATCCCAACGGCTAGTTTCTGGCGGTTACCTATTCTTTAAGAGCAAGTATCTCGCCTTGAAAATAGGGACCAATGGCCAAGCATTGGGGGCATTATGGAAACCCTCTCATTTGAGAGGGTTAGGTATTCTAAATCATCCTAAGAAACACATACTTTGTACTTGCCTTCTTTTTTCCCGATCCTTACTTTAGCATCGGAGTGCCTTGCAGGTACACCCCTTCCTCATCTTTCAAACCCAGCATCACAAACAAAGTCTCAGGCCCACTTCAGGTTCTAATCATCCGGTAAAATCAGTGGCGCTGTTTGTGGAAAACTCTGTTATCCCCGTCTTTCTTTCCTCGTGTACTCAAGACCAAAACAATTCTTCCAAGCACTACTACGTAAAACCCCTTTAACAACGGTTGAAAAATATATATAATAACGCGGATCAAGGCATTGTTATGTAGAGTGTTGTGGTAAATGTGCTACTTATAATCACGGCCCTGGGACCGTTCTGGTATTCTGGAAAGCGCGCGTTATTTCACAACGGTTATGCTTAACAACCGCTGTGATAGATAATGTAATTAATTAATTAGATGACGATTAATCTAGACAACCGTCGTGGAAAGTACACATAGTTTATTAAATAAAAATGTATATTGCTTGGTTTACCATACACCAATTTAAAGAAATACAACCATTCAAATTGGCAAAGAAATATATAATCTAAAAATTAAACTATTCTTGAAAACCAACTTTAACACATCAATTTTTTTTGAATTGAATATGTCTCATCCAACACATTTTATGTTCTTTAACACATAATATACGATTCAATGGTCTAATTCCTTCAATTCATCGATATCTTTTATTATAGTTTACCTCATCATCGTCGCTTATCAACGCGATTGTAAATTATATCGATGAATTGAAGCAAACAGAGCATTAAACCATATATTATGTGTTAAGGAACATAAAATGTGCTGAATGAGATGAATGCGATTCGAAAAAACATTGATTGATATAGGTAGGTTTTCAAATACATCTTAATTTTCAGAATATAAGTTTCTATGTCAATATAAATGATTTCATTTTCATTAAAAGGTAAGTGAAACAAACAATATACATAGTATATAATAAACTAAACTTGTCAACCTGTATAAGAAATTAAAGAACATAACATTGCTAAGTCACAAGAAGCTTCTATCTTGTGACCTATCAATGTTTTATTCTTGTTTTGAGATCATTTGTCAACAACAATAACATACAGCAAAACAACATGATACACAATAAAAAACATACATTATTTAAGCATCAAAACCCTAAGTGGGACTGTAATAAATCAAGATACATTGAGTCAAGATATATCAAGTTCATCTAGTTTGTGAAGCAATGAAGAAGAAATATAAGGTGGATGAAGTTTATACAATAACTTCAAACTTCTTATATTTTTCTTCATTGCTTCAAAAACCATATGAAACTTCACCATAGTATATGCTTGCTACCACCATCATCACCATGTATCTACAAGGAAACACAACAAAAATCAAACTTAACCCTAAAACATCAATAACATAACATTTTCCACAACATCCTAAAACCAAACCCTAAAACAATAATCCTAGAAAGGCGAGAGCAGGAGAACATACCATCTTCGCCGCCGTAGGAGTTAGCACCGGACGTTGCTCTCATCAGATATCCTTTAAGCTTCTTTTCTCTGTTCACTTGTAACAATATTTGTTAAGATTCATGGGAGGATAGGGTTGTATTAGGATTTTTTTTAGAGAGAAATGACAGTTATAAAGTGGGTCACAGATAGTTTCATTTATATATTAAAAACTATCACTTTTCGTTACGGTTTAAAACTACAATCGTAATTATATTTTATATTTTAAAATAATAGCAAACTATATCACGACGGTTATTCATAATAACCGTAGTGATATCCCTTGTTTAAAAATAAATAAAAAAAGAAAGGAGCGCCTTAACCTTAAATGAAAAACATTTTTGCCACAACTGAGGTTCGAACCCATGAAAGATTGATTCTATCATATCGGTTATACTTACAACCGTTATTATACCCTATAAAATTTTAATTAAAAAATATAATATAAAGTTAGCGCCTAAGTTTAGAGATATCACCATGGTTTTTGGAAGAACCGTGGTGACTTGGGTGTTTTTGTGTGTGCGTTTTGCTATAGTGAAGATTTTGATCATGGCCAGCCATGACAATGTCCACGATGCTCGCAACACTGCCTTGCTCCCCGTCAGGAAGACTGATGCTGATGGAGCAACCCCCTTTCTTGGGAGTGACGTCCATCAGCAGAGAGATGAAACCACCGTGTCTCCCTCCCCCGTTTGCGCTGACCACATTGAGATCCAACCTTCCCAAGACCATCAGCATGTCCCAGTTCCGCCTAACGTCGACCTGGCCATGGCGGGCCTACTCTAGGCCCTTAACAAGACCAACTTCCTAATACTCCAGTAGAACGCGTGGATTGGAGCCTTAAAAGAGTCCAGCCGACCAAGATCCCCTCCGCTGAGGAGGGAGCGCCGGAGATCTTAGAGTCCTCCTCCCAGACGAGAAAGAGATCGCTGGGCACCACCAGAACAAGAATCTCTGGCAGTCAGAAAATGCGACCATATCTCTCCCTGGAGCCAGCACTCCTCGGGGGCCAAGAGGACCATGAGGGACATATAGACAGAGTACCAGCATTCACCTCCACCAGATCCAATGGTTGAGCATGAACTCCATCTCCTCATCGAGATCCCTGTCCTTCGTCGCGGTCCAGCAGCAGCAGCGACGACGAGCCTTGCAGCTCGTTGTCCCAAGAAATCATGGCCATGCACCTACCAAATGGGCTAGAGAAGCCCCCATCCCTAGGCACGTACAACGACACTATAGATCCTGACGAGCACATCGAGAATATTGATGCATTACTCGATTACTGTGGCGTCAAGGGCGCCATCAAATGTAGACTGTTCCCAACCACGTTGAGGAAGAGAGCAATGACTTGGTACAAGAAGCCCCCCGACGAATCCATTACATCTTGGAAGCACTGGGGGAGAACGTTCTCCAGGAATTTCACAGCCTCTCGTTGTCACCCAAAAATAAAAGCCTCCCTTGAGGCCATCATTCAAGGGAAGGATGAACCTCTTCGAGCCTATATCGAAAGGTTCAAAAAAGAATCCGTCCAGGTCTCTACGACCGACAATATGAAGAAGTTCTTGCTCAAGCTAGGACTCTGTCCCCGAATCGAATTTTCCAAGGCAGTTGGCATTGAGACTCCAACGACGCTGGACGCCTTCCTCCTCAAGGTGCAAGTGTACATCCAATATGAGGAGAAAGAAGCTTTGAGCTTCGCCCAAGACTCGAGGTACCAAGAGAGTGCCAGGTCCTCCAAACACGATGACCCCTCAACATCTCGTCGGGGAGAGAGAAGACGGGATGACCGCCCACGGGAGTCTCGGGACAACAAAGGGCCTTTTGGCCAGTTTCATGAATACACTCCTTTGACCGTCTCTCAAGAGAAGATCCTTTTTTAGTGCGCCAACTCGGAGTTCCGGAAAGCAGGGGTCCGATTCTTAAAACAGATATCGGCTAAGCCAAATACAGGTAAGTTAAAGTATTGTCAGTTCCATAAGAGCCACGACCATATGACCAACGACTGCATCCATCTGAAGGATGCAATTGAGATACTAATCAGGGACAGGCACCTGAAACAATTCACCAAGAAGAAGGACGCTCCTCGGCAGGACGCCCAAGAGCCCGATAAGGTCGAAGAGGAGGTGCCTTCCTTGGAAGAGACCAGTATTCAGGTCGCCATGAGCATTTCACGACCTGGAGACTTCTACGTCCCCAAGGGGCTCAACATCCCTCCTTACTTCGCTACGCAAAGCCCATGGGAAACCTTCCCCTCTGCCATAGTCATCTTCGGAGTGGGCTTCAACAAGGTTACCGTGGGATCCGTCAAGAGGAAGTTCGAGCATCTAATCAATACAAGCTCGAATCGGAGCTCCACCCTTGATAAGGTCCGAGGAGAGTCGGCCCCCATCACCTTCTTCCGTGAAGAGCTCTTCGGTGGAGCGCCCAACTCCAGCATTCCACTGCTCGTGAGAGCGCAAATGGCCAACTTTGATGTTCGCCGAATCCTAGTCGATTAAGGCAGCTTGGTCGACATAATGTATTCCCAGCTATTCTCTACCCTCCAGCTGGATGAGATATATCTGACGCCCTATGTAGGCTCTTACCTACAAGAGTTTAACGGGACAGTCACAAAGCCTTAGGGGTATGTGGAGCTGATTGTGACTTTCGGGTTTGCAGAAACGACTAGGTCCATCAAAGTCCAGTTCTTGGTCATTGACTGCCCATCCCTCTACCAATGCATCTTTGGACGGCCAACTCTGGCCAAATTGGTAGTCGTGACCTCAACCGTGCACCTGAAGATGAAGTACTACACTTCTAAGGGGCTCGTCGCCACTCTGAAAGGAGACATCGAAGCAGCGAGGAGATGTTTCGAGGCAGCCTTCAAAGGGATGAACATAATTTCCGCCAAGCTGTAGACTCGTAGTAAGCCTACTGTTCCCTGAAGCTCCGAAGAGGCAAAGTCGCTGCCCCGCGTCGACTCCATCGACCTTGACAGTCGTTTCTCCAAGGATGACCAAAGGGACCAGAAAGGGAAGGGGAAGGAGATCCATCCATGTTCGAGCAGCCCTTCCACATCGACCAGCAGCGGCGAGACCTCTTATCCGATGCGCCCAATTCTGGATGGCGGGTTCGAACTTGTCCTGCTCAGTGATGACCCCCATTGAGGAGTGAAGATCAGGAATGACCTCCCCGACCTACCGAGGAAACAACTAAAAGACTTCCTCTAGGAAAATTCAGATCTGTTCGCGTGGAGCTTCGTGGAGATGCTCGGGCTAGATCCTGATGTGGTCTGCCACCAGCTAACCATCTACCCCGCCGCTAGGGCAGTAGCTCAACGCAGGAGAAAGAAGTCTCCGGAGAAAACAAAGGCTACTGAACAAGCTGTAAAAGACCTCATAGAGGCAAATTTTATTTTGGAGGCCAAGTACACTACTTGGTTGTCCAATGTTGTATTCGTTAAAAAATTAAATGGAAAAGGTGCATGTGTGTTAACACTACCGATCTTAATAGGGTCTGTCCTAAAGACGCATATCCCCTCCCTAACATAGACAAATTAGTTGATAATTTTGCTGTTTTTAAATTGTTATCTTTCATGGACACGTATTCGGGCTATAACCAAATACCCATAGCCAAAAGCGACAAAAGGTACACAACTTGGTGATACTTTTCACTCTATCCATCATAGAACTCTCCAAGGAAAGGGTACCATTTCATGTTGTGCACTGTTGCTCTACAAGTGGTTTGTGACGCATTTGCCCCAAAAATCACGCTTCAAAGATAATCCAAACAAGCTCCATTGGTCTCAGAGAATCATCTCTCTCACTCACAATGACGTGTTTTGGTATGATTCAGCTTATGACAAAAGAGTTATCATTGACAGTTGTGGCCCGTTCCCCAATGTGCCACTCTTTGGTATCAAAGGCAGGATTAGCTACAACCCCATCCTTGCTAGACGTTAGTTTGGATTCCCAATGAAAGAAAAGCCTAAGAGCATCCTTTTGTCCGGTTTCTTTTATCTTAACGAGGAGGCCAGTGCAGATACCAAAGATAGAGTTTTGCATGCTTGGGAAAAGCTCTACAAGAGAACTAAGAACGACTTGGGAAAGAGAAATTGTGTGGACTTGGAACCATTTCTTCAGTGGGTTCGATCTCGAGCTTGTGATCTTAAGATGCCATATCTCCCCCAGAGACCTCCGCAGCCTACTGTTGTATCTCCCTTTATCATTCCTATTGAGCGCATGGAAGAGTATCAGGAAACTTTGGCGAGGATGAAACTTGAGAGAGACACGTGGGAAGGGAAGTACCACGCCATCTATGCTGAACAGGTGGAGATGAAGAAACAGATGAAAGAGAAGGATGATTTGATTGAGTGGCTTGAGAGACGTGTGATTGACAGACCTGTGGCGCAAGAGAATTTATTTTTCTCTAGCGTGCAACCCACTTCTAGTACTCTCGAGTATTCAAATATTCCTCCGACATCTGGTGCTTGGAAAGGGACTATTGACAATCTGATTCTGGAAAATGACAAGCTGAAGAGACAGAAAAGGATGCGTGGAGTGGAGCCTTGCTAGATAGGGTTAGTTTTTAGGCCTAGCTGTTGTCTTGATCCCTTTGTATTTTGAGCTTTTTGAAATGTGCTGTGAAAGTTGTAACTTTTCTTAATATTTAATGAAGTGGAAGCCTATTTTGAAATTGTATCTCTTGAGTTCCTTAAAACCAACTGCATTCGCATTGCATCTTGTATTTTTGCTAAACCTATCAAGGAACTAAATTTGTTTTGCAGAATTTTGTAGAGATGGATTTTGGAAAGAAAGGAACTTGGCCGTACACCTTAATGGTTCCCAATGTTGAGGAGCTAAGGGAGCTAGGGGGATTGATCGAAGATCCGTTGGCTTTTTCTGAAAGGTATGGAAGGATTCTTCCGCTATTGGAGCTTCAGATGGCTGAAGGACTGCTAGAGACTTTGGTTCAACTCTACCATCCTTTTTATCACTATTTTGTGTTTCCCAATTACCAGCTGACGCTGAACTTGGAGGAATACTCTACTTTGATAGGTCTCCCTGTCAATGATTCACCTCCATTCTCTGGGTTAGAAGATGAGCTAAGCGCGCATGATATTGCAAGAAAAAAAAGGCTAAGACTATCTGATATCCGAGCCCACATGACCACCAAGGGTGGACTTTCTGGATTACCGGATCAGTTCCTGTTCGAGAAAGCTCGTTACTTTGCTGATAGAAAGAATACTATACTCTTCGAGTTCACTTTCGCTTTGCTAGCTTATGGCCTGTTTTTGTTTCCCAACGCTAAAGACTTCGTCGATGTCAATGCTATTCAGATCTTTATGCTCAGGAATCTAGTTCCTACTCTGTTGGCTGATACTTATCATGCCATTCACTCAAGGAATATATGAGATGGAGGACATATCGTCTGCTGTGTTTCTCTCCTTTATAGGTGGTTTATTTCGTACCTACCAAGGACCACAACCTTTTGGCATGTGGAAGACAGTTACATTTGGTCCAAAAGACTCATGGAGCTTACCCATAATGACATTGAGTGGTATGACCCAATCTATTGAGGGATTCTCATGATTCACAACTGTGGGGATTTCCCCAATGTACCTCTTATGGACAGAAATGGATGCATCAACTACAACCCCGTTCTCGCTCGCCGACAGTTATGCCACCCAATGGAGGAGATACCTGATCTTAGCAATCTGAAGAGGCTTTTTCTCGAAGAGGAGGAAAATCTTGAGTTTCAAATCAAAGTTGCACGTGTTTGGCATTGTATAAATAGACAAAGATGAACTGCTTTGGGAAATCCTGACTGCACTGTCACCAAAGCCTACTTGGAATGCTCTCGTGAAAGAGCTCTTGTGATGAGGATGCCTTATCCACGTCATAAATCGCCTACAAATGAAGAGTTAAAGCTGAAAAAAGCACTGGAAGAGCTAACCCTTGATAAGGCGAGAATGCAAGAGCAAATCGACGAACTCAAGAAGGAGCTCAATGGAGGGGAAGGATCATCTGCAAGCGGATTAGATTCCTAGTTTCCTTTTATGCTGTATTTTCTATTTTTGCCTATGTAATGAACTTTGAAGGTGTACCGCCTATGTTGTAATATTTGTAAATTTGCTAATGAAAGGGCTTGTTTTACGAAGTATCCTATTCTCTACAATGTTTGCAAATTTTTTGGTTCCTTGATAGTTTTGCTTGCATTTGCATTTGCATTTTGCATCCTTTCATGTCATAACATGTGCATTCTTTCCTGTCGTGTCTCATTCCGTCGTCTTCTCTTCAGAAACAGTCACATTGAGTCTTTGACACTGGTACAACACACGAGCCCGAGCTCGCCAGAGAATGTCTGAACTAGACTTTGAGAGGGATAGAGTCAACAACGAGTTGAATGATCTACGAGGAAGTATGGGGCAAATTATGGAAGCCTTACAGGTTATTAAAGCAAAGATGGATACTCATACCACCGTGGTCTCTGAAATTGTTACTCCAACCGTGGAGCCTGCTACAAATGCCAACACTACCTTTGTACCTTCATTGGGTATGCCTTATGGTTTTGTACCTCCGCCGATTCCTACCACCACTCAACAAGCTGTTCCTGTGGGTAATGAGAACCCCAAGCTATCCCAACTTTTGCTCCACCAACTATGCAAACTCAAGTGCATCCCATTTTCCACAATCCCCCACCAATCTATGATTACCCCGAAGTATTCGAGGATGGGGACGAACGCCATGAGAGATTAAAAGAAAGTGTGGAAACTATCCAAAGGAAAATGAGGGCGATGGAAGGAAGCAATATCTTTAGTACTGACGCTAGAGATATGTGCTTAGTTTCTGGCTTAGTGATTCCACCAAAGTTTAAAACGCCAAGCTTTGGCCTATACTTGGTTGCGACATTCCCAAAGTCGCACTTGATCATGTACTACCGAAGAATGACAGCATATATGGATAATGACAAACTGATGATCCATTGTTTTTAGGGTAGTTTGAAAGGAGTCTCTGCAAAGTGGTACATGAGCTTGGACCAATCCAGTATCCACAGTTTTCAAGATTTTTCAGATGCTTGTGTGAAACATTATAAGTACAACATGGATTTGGCCCCTGACCGTAGGCAGCTTTTGAGTATGTCTCAAAACAACTCTGAGTCCTTTAAAGAATAAGTTCAACGCTGGAGGGAGGCGTCTTCCCAAGTAGAGCCACCATTATCTGAAAAGGAACTGGCTGACTGGTTCGTGGACACCGTGAAACTAGAGCTTTATGAAAGAATGATTAGCAGTGTTAGCGCCAACTTTGCTGACATTATTGTCGTGGGTGTGAAAGTAGAAGCTGGTTTGAAGAGCGGAAAGGTGATCAGTTCATCAAACAATTCAAGCAGTACCAATATCAAGAAATCTCCAAGCAACTTCCATAAAAAGAAGGAAGGGGAAACCAATGCCGTCATGACAGGTAGGAAAAAGAATATAGTCTAGAGACAACCGGTTTATCAACAGCAGTCAAATCCAAATTTTGCTCAACAACCAATCTATCCAATGCAGTCTGCCCCACAACATTATGTGGCAGTTGTAACCCCAACTTTTAATCATCAGTCTGCGCAGCAGGCATACCAACAACAACCCAACTATCAGCAAGCACCCAGTGCTCCAGTTTACCAACAACAACATAAGCCACCAGCTTCTCAGTCAAGTGCTCCTACAGAAGACCAGTGTCAAAGCCTTCATTTCCTCTAATTCCAATGACTTATACAGAGTTATATCCCTCTTTGGTTCAACAAGGTTTGATTGTTACTAGACCTTTGGGCCCACCTATAGAAAAGTCCATGCCGTTCCATAACCCTAATTCCCATTGTGCATTCCACCAAGGTGCTGCCGGTCATGACCTAGAAGGATGCCTTGCATTGAAACATGTTGTGAAGAGTTTGATGGAAAAGAAGATTCTGTCTTTTGCAGATAATCAGCCAAATATGAAGAATAACCCGTTACCTACACATGGGACTATAAATGCTATTGAAGATCAGAATGATGAGGTGTTGATAATGGATGCATCTAAGATCAAGACTCCTGTCAAGGTTTTTCATGCAAAACTGTTCGAAGCTGGTTTAGTGAAAGTTTGTCACCATGATTGTGAAGAATGTGAGGCCATTGACAGAGGATGCAAGTTGGTTCAAGTTGATATTCAGTGTTTGATTGACGAAGGTTTTTTGCAAGTAATCAGTAAAGTGAAGAAAGAGGAAATTGCGGTGATTGAGTCCATATTCAACTTACCATAATCAAAAGAAAATGTGCCCGTTTTCAATGTACCAAAGTCTGGTTCCGTGGTCCCCATTTTCAATAAACCAAAGCCAATATTCAACACATCAGAATCTATTGTTGCTTCTACTGCAAATCAGTCAAGGCCGAGAAACATCCGACAACCTGTTCCGTTCCATTTCAGAAATTCCAAAGCTGTGTCGTGGAGGTATGAAGATATTGTGATTAACAAAGGATCTAAAGATGTGGTTCCAAGGAAAGAGGTGAGAACCACTAGTGAAGAAGTAACCAATATAGCTGGGGCTGGGAAGATGACCCGAAGTGGTCAAATTTATACTCCTATCTTCAAAGGGATTGTGCCTAAAGAAACTGTTGCTCCTGTGCCCGCCAAGGATAAGGAGAAGGAAGAGGTTACAAGTGAAGAAGATGCTGAGTTTCTGAGAATCATTAAAAGAAGTGATTATAAAGTGGTGGATTAGCTTCACCAAACTCCCTCTAAAATCTCAATCTTGTCTCTGCTGTTGAATTCACCTACTCACCGAGCTACCTTGCAAAAGATATTGGCCCAAGCCCACGTTGCTCTAGATATTACTGCCGGTCAGTTTGACAGTGTCATTGCAAATATCACTGCTTGCAATACTCTTAGCTTCAGGAATGAAGAGTTACCCCGAGAAGGTCGAAATCACAACCTTGCTTTACATGTATCAGTGAAATGCCAAGAAGACACTTTGGCAAGGGTTCTTGTGGACACATGCTCCTTTTTGAATGTTGTAGCGCAGTTTTTGTGGTTTCGAATCACTATCGCTTTGGTACTACAGTTCGATTCATTTTTTATCCTGTTGAGCTAATTAAGGAAGGGAAATAGATGTCTCCAATTAACCCTGCTCGCAAACTGAGGCTAAACAGTAAAAACTGTTGGTTTACAGATGCTATAGGGGGTTCGTCTTTTAAGGTTATTTGCTTAAAAACAAGGTCTAGACTAGAGAGTAGGTTTCTGTGTTAGGGGTTAGGTCTGATGCTTTTGAGGGATATATGATGGTACTGGATTTTGAGTTTTTGATTAGTATGCTAGCTAAGATTTTTGCAATCTTATGCCTACGTATTCCCAAAACAGGGAAATCAGAGCGATCGTAGTTCCTCCTATTCTATGGGAGGAAAAATGTTGTTTTGGTGTCTTGTTCAAAGCCCAAGACATGAAGCTAAAGGTGTTTTGTATCTTGTTCAAAGCCCAAGATGTGAAGCTAAAGGGTTTTGGATGAGAGAGAATTTGTTATCTCTAATGAGGAGTTGTTGATGTTTATATACTGTGAGCAAAGCACTAATTTGATGCTAAAAGGTTGATTGACTCAACCGGGGTTTTGACCCCGTTGGGGATAGTGTATCTTGTATAAAGCCCAAGATGGAGGCTGAAAGGGTTTGACTCAACAAGAGAGTATTTTTATCTGTCCTGTATAAAGCCTAAGACAGAGGCTAAAAAAGCTAACTCAACAAGAGAGTCGGGAACAGGTGATTGACTCAACAAGAGAGTCTTTTATACTCAACAAGAGAGTGTTTTATATGTGTCTTGTATGAAGCCCAAGATGGAGGCTAAAAGGGAAGGGACTCACCAAAAGAGTCTTTTATACTCAACAAGAGAGTGTTTTAGTGTCTCGTACGAAGCCCGAGATAGAGGCTAAAAAGAAGATCGACTCAATAAGAGAGTCTTTTATACTCAACAAGAGAGTATTTTATATGTGTCTTGTATGAAGCCCAAGACAGAGGCTAAAAGGGAGACTGACTCAACAAGAGAGTCAGAAGAGGTTAGCTCCGCTAGGGAGAGTCATTATACAAAGCCCAAGAGAAGGCTATGTTACTGTTGAGGATTAGATTCATAGGAAGGCCTAAGGGTGGGGAACTCTCATGAGAGAGACCGGGTTTCAGAGTGATCTGTGTCTTTTTCCTATGTTTGAAAGGAACTTGAGAATGTCTTTGAGACTCAAGGGGGTTTAGACTGTCCAAGTCTAAAGTTTTATCTATTGTATAATGCCCAATAGGAGGCACGAGTATTAAGGGATAAGTATCAACCCTAAAGTGGCCAGAGGTTTGACACTGGAAAGACTGCTCTAGCAAAGGATGACTAAGTTCTGTCTTATACCTTTAAGAGGTCATCAAGGTCCTTGTATTAAGCCCAAGAGAAGGCATGAGAACTTCTAAGAAGCCGGAGGGTCCTTGTACAACGCCCAAAAGGAGGCGGGGATGCTTTTAGGAAGCCTGTGGGTCCCCAAACCAAGAGAAGTTCAAGAAATACAATTCACAGAGATAAGATCATTCCAGGAAAGTTCGAGAATTTGGAAGAAACTCAAGAGATGCCATTCACGGAGAAAAAATCATCTCTGGGGAGTTAGAGTTTCTTTGACAATTTCTAAGAGTGATAGTCTGAGAAAAGGTTCACCGAGAATACTGCCTTTCTCTTTGTTCCATATTGTTTAACCCCAAGAGAAGGGAAGACTGTGTCTGGAATCCTATGGGGGATCTAGTTTTGACTGTATTTAAGAGTGACCAACAAGGCTTTACCTAGTGCTAGACGTAGTTGTCGGGAAAAACTCTAAATAACTATACTAGTATTACACAGTTGATATTTGACAAGTATATAAAAGGATGTGAAAGGAGACTTACAGTGAAACAGCCCCACAATACAGTTATATACATATGAAAGCGATAAATGAAAGCGGATAAACACTTACCCGTTGTAGAGCTTCCATGCTGTTTGGTTAGTTGTTCAACAAAGAAAGTTTTGATAACAACATATATTTGAATTCAAAATCAAAGGAGAAAGTGCTTTGAAAAGATTGTTGGGGCTTACAGCTCAAGGAGAGGCCCAAGTTTTAACGATGATTGCACCGTTGTTTTGGAAACTGTACAGAGGGACTTATATAATATGTGAGGCCAAAAAAGGTTTTAGTTAAAAGGGGATTGGGTCTTACACTCTATTTGAGGCCTAAAGAGTTTGAAAATGAATAGAGATGGGTCTTATAGCTCAAGGAGAAGCCCAACTTACTTGTGAAAATATACAGAGGGGCATATATAATGGGTGAGGCCCTAAAAGGTTTATTTTACAAAAGGATTGGGTCTTACACTCTACCAAGAGGCCTAAAAAATATTTTAAGAAAAGAAAATAGGGCTTATAACACAAGGGTAGGCCTAGATGATTTTTGTTTGAAAACGGCGATCGCGCTGAGGTTTTTGAAAACACAGTGGGTCTTATACGATGACCGAGGCCCAAATCATTTTGGTTTCAAAAATGGGTTGGGTCTTACACTCTATTAGAGGCCCAAAGAATATTTTAAGAAAATAAAATGGGGCTTATAACACGAGGGTAGGCCCAGATGATTTTTGTTTGAAAACGGCGATCGCACCGAGGTTTTTGAAAACACAGTGGGTCTTATACGATGACCGAGGCACAAATCATTTTGGTTTCAAAAAGGGGTTGGGTCTTACACTCTATTAGAGGCCCAAAGAGTTTGAAAAAGATTTGTGAGGGTGAAAATCAAAGAAACCCTAATTTTGTTTTCCTTTAATAGTAAATATTTAAAGAAAACCAATAAAAATGATAAAAATACCAAATAAGTTTGAATAAACCACTTGTGATTTTTTTAAGGTTTGAAAAATGAGGTTTTAATCACAAGATGATTTAGAACTCATTTGGTTTTGATATTCAAAATAAATATTCACTTTTAAATGTTTAAAAAACAATTAAAAATGAATTTATTCACAAAAATACCAATTATATTAAATAAATAATAATTTTTTTTGTGGAATAAAATATTTCAACATTTTTATGATTTTTTTGCAAAAAGAACCAATAAAAAATAATTAAAATTGAGGGAGTTATTAATTTTTCAAATCATTAAAAATAATATGAAAAATAATAAAAAAGTGAAAAAACCATTAAAAAGGGGTATGGGGCGAGGGGGATTCGAACCCCAGACCTCTTGTGTGCAATGCGCGCCTCCTACCACTAGGGTGGTGATACATCCGTGTATCAAACCCTAGCCACAAATATACAAGGCTTGCCTTGTTCTTGGCCTGGCCAAGGCAAGGCAAGGCAAGGCTTTTGGTCAGAAACGTGAAGGCCATAACTTCCTCATTTTTCCATGGATGGAGACAAAATTTATATGCATCTGGCCTAGAATTTCCCAAGGAATCCAATGGTGGTGGTGGTTTTTCCAGAAAATCAATCCTCCTCAAAACCCGATAGTGGTTTTGAAATAGGCCATAATGTGCATTTTCTGAGCTACCTCTTGGTATAGGCATGAATTAAATGATAAATTGGTGTAAACACAACATATATAACATGTATAAGAGATGCATGATCAGTGGACTTCAAAGCAAGGCATATTTCAGAGAGTTCAAGTTGTGATGCTTACCTCTTTTGGAGCTTTTTGGGCTATCTACGAAGTGCTTTGTTCCAGAAATGTTTTGATGCTTTGGACAACCTCAAATGATCCCTTGGAAGCTTTAAGGATGATTCTAATCAGCTGGAAACATCAGGAATGGAAATTGGCCCTTTCTTGCAAAAGGGGCAAAAGTGGCCAAAATAACAACTCTCTCAAATTATGTTCCAGATATGTGGAACCATTTGGGATAGATCAAGGATGATATTTGGAGTGTGTTTGAGGTTTTATCTAGTTTTGAAAGTGACTGAATCAAGACATGGCTTGCAAAATGCAAAAAGGTCCTATTTTGAGGTTTTGAGATGGGACTTTGGGATTTTGGTGTTACAGGTCACTTATGAGGGTTTGGACAGCTTTGATATGACATATTAGATGTGTTTGGATCATGAGCTATGATGGAATTCCTCTCTAACTAAAAAACCCAGAGTTACCTTGCTAAAGAAGGCATTTTTCCTAGAGAAGGAGATTTTGAGGAAAGCAAGTGTTGTAGTGCTTTGGTGTACTTAAACTGAGCACAAATGAGCTTTATTTATAGTAGAGCAAGTTTGTTTTGGCTTTAATAATGAATGGCAACTGCAGCAGAGGTTTGGCCAATGGTTGCATTTTAGAATCTCAAGTCTCGTCTAGTCAATACTAGAGGTTAGGGCACATGCTGCTGGCCCCCTAGTTCAGAGATCATCCTTGATTCATTCAGTTAGAAATGGTTCAATTCATGCCACCTTGGTGCATCCATTGAATGCTCCAAAACAAAATTGGAGTCTTGTCCCCTCTTTAGACATTTTTAGGTTTGGCATGCTATTTTTAGTTCCAAAGACTTGGGAGGCTTATGGATCAGTGTTTGTCCCTCCTTGGTCCCTCCTTGATGTGTTCAGATGGATAAACTTGTTTGTAATTTGCACAAATTGGCCAAATCGAGCAAAATGCACAAATCTGCCTTGCCATGATAGTTTACAGCAAGGCACATTGCCATTGTCATATCTCATGGCTTAAGTGGGGTTTCATGGGGTTCTTGGCCATTTTGGAAAGCTCTCATATGATACAACATATGTGTCATCATAGTTTGTCTTGACACTTTTTGGATCTAAGTGAAAAATGCCCATACATTTTGGAAAAAGTGAAACATATTCTGACTTAGTGAAAATTTCACTAAGTGTTGGAAAAAAGTGACAATTTCACATTTTGTGATTTTGGTCATTCCATAACTTAAAATTCATGGAGAAATGGAATGAGGTGTAGTTGACACTTTTAAAGTATGCCATGAGAGCTACAAATCCATCTTTGGATCATCCCAAATTGTTGCTTGAATCTCAAGTTATGATCCTTGGAAGTTGGCACCCTAGCCACTTTGTTCCATAACTTAGAAAATTTCTAAGTTTTTTATGGTTACCCCTTTTACATGTTATCCCACTTTTCTTGATTTTTCTTGATGAATGTTGATTCAAATCACACATTAACATCATTTTAGGGTTAGGGAACCATAATTGATCAAAAAATCAAAAAGTTAAACTTTGACTTTTGGGCACAGTTGACTTTTTATTAGATGAACTCCAAACTGTGCGATCCTCTATGAAATCAAGTCCTTGACCTAAATCTAACTTGATGGATTGATTTCATAGGTGTTATAGGGTGTATTGAATCATGTCCCAAGGTTTGGGAGCATGTCTTGGTCAAAAGTCAAAGGCACAGTTGACTTTTTCCGCGAAACCCTAACTGTGGTTCTGATGAACTTGAAACTTAGGAATCAAGCTTCTTGGATCAATCCATTGTTGAAAATGGATCAATGTGGTGTTTTAGAGACCCTCAAATCATGTCTTGAGGTCTTGGCTCATGATTTGTCCCAAAAGTCAACTTATGGGTGAATTAGGTCAAGAAACCCTAATTCCTATTTTTTGGTGAATGCATCCCCTGAGGTTAAATTGACTTGATGATTGGGTCCATGAGGTCCCATGGAACTTTTTGGGTTATGCTTTGAAGCATTGTCTCATGCCCAGAGGAAAATTTCCATCTGGAGGCCCTGGTCGACCAAAACCCTAATTTGGTGACACTAGTGTTCTTAAGGCTTGATCCACCTGGAATGCTGCAACCTTGTGCTTGATTCTTGACGTGGGAGTCCTCTTGATCCATTGTGGATGTTTGAGAGGTTTAGACAAGTTTAAGATCATGTCATTCCTTGATTGATCCTTTGTCTAAGAGCTCCGAGAGGGCTTGAAACCATAATTATTATTGTAGTGGGTGCTCACCCATCTTTGGGGAGACTAATGAGGTATGATGGCCTATCCATATTGTGATGATGACTTGCATAATGATGGGAAATCTTCGTGGTCAAAATCTGGGGTATGACAGATGCCCCTATTTAATTTTCTTGGATCCGAAGGTGTGAATGGCGAAGGTATTCGGGCGTTCGGGGTGCAAGAGGATTAAATATCAGAATACCCGAATTTTTGATGGTGGTTATGAATGGTCATTTGCTCATCCATCTTCTTTTGCTAAGTAATGATGCTTAGAAAAGGTAAAACTTACCCTCGATCTTGGTTTCCTACCTAGGAACTGGTCTCAGTTTCTGAAACAAACTTCCCCTCGATTCTGGTTTCTTACCAAGGAACTGGTCTAAGTTTCTGAAATAAACTTCCCCTCGATCCTAGTCTCCTACCAAGGAACTGGTCTTAGTTTCTGAAGTAAACTTCCCCTCGATCCTGGTTTCCTACCAAGGAACTGGTCTAAGTTTCTGAAATAAACTTCCCCTCGATCCTGGTTTCCTACCAAGGAACTGGTCTAAGTTTCTGAAATAAACTTCCCCTCGATCCTGGTTTCCTACCAAGGAATTGGTCTTAGTTTCTGAAGTAAACTTCCCATCGATCCTGGTTTCCTACCAAGGAACTGGTCTAAGTTTCTGAAATAAACTTTCCCTCGATCCTGGTTTCCTACCAAGGAACTGGTCTAAGTTTCTGAAATAAACTTCCCCTCGATCCTGGTTTCCTACCAAGGAACTGGTCTAAGTTTCTTTTGTCAATAAACTTTCTTGACAAGGGACGCTATTCGTAGCGGTTTTCCTCAAACTTCTCGCCGAATTTTCCTGGGGAGATGCCATTTGATAGAAAAAAAAATGATGTCAGAGTTGCTGGGGAACCTAGTCGTCTGAGTTGTAGAGGTGTACAAACTTCTCTGTTTGGAGACGCCATTGGTCGACTCTACTGGGGAAAACGAGTTTCTTGAGAGACTGTTTCCACTTGGGGTATTACATCATACTTTTCTCAGGATCTTCTCGGAGAAATGCCATATGATGTGATCCAATTTTGAGGTGCTAATGACCTTTTAGTCAGTGGATTTTTCGGAGAAAAACGGCTGTATTGCCGAATCTCTGATTAAGAGGCTTTCTCTGGGGATTTTCCTTAATCCGGGAAAGCGAAAATATCATCTTCAATGGCGAAGGGTGATGTTTGTCGAAGGTTTTCTTGTCTTTCAGAGGTTCAAGTTATCAAAGTGGTCAAGGGACCAACTTCAATCCAGAAATAAATTGGAGGAGAGATTGTTTAGATGGTTCACTTCCTGACGAGGAAAGAACTAACAACTCGATTGAGAGGACTTTTATCACTTGGGGATAAGACCGACCAGAGTGATAGTGATGCAATATGAATGTGAATGCAAATCAATAATACATGATGTATGTATGTGTAACACCTCAAAATTTTCCCTCTTACTTTTAGCACTAACTGGCTTATGTTTCATTTCATTCTTGCATCATCATCTTTGCATATCATTGGTTCTTAGCATGGGATCAAGGTACTTGGTTTAACTCAAGGGAAGAAGAGGTTTTCAAGGTTTCAAGCAACAGTTCATGTGTATTGTCAAGGGGCTAAGAGGAGAGAAAATTCTTGATGCTATCAATTCTTGAACCACAAAGGAGCCTTAAGCCTCAAGGTGTCTTAATTGGTCCATCATCTCATCACAAGATCAATATTGGCAAGAGAATTCAAAGGAATCACACTCTCCTAACCTGATTTCTTAAATTAGGGTTTTGGAGATTCTGGGATCTGACCCCCAAATGAGCAAGCTCTTTGATTCTTTATCATCTCCAAGTGGCACATGTCATCATTGGTGGACATGATACACATCATATTCAGAGGAATTTGAATTTGGAGGATGTGCTATCTCCTTCTAACCAGAGGGTACCAAAATTAGGGTTTGCTTTAAGATCAGTTTATTTCTGATTTTTTGGGCAAGACTTGATCTCATGGTATCCCTTATGTCCTCAAGTGTATAGGGATGGAATATTGCCCATCAATTTGTTTCAGAAGGTTTTCAATTGATCAAAAATTTCAAAATCAAGAGAATTGGGGATAAAGTCAACTGTGCAGTGAAAAAGTCAACTCCTGACTTTTTGAGGTCAACATCATGATTCTCAAGTCAAATGTGATCATTACTGAAGATTTGATCAAGAAAACCCAAGAGGTTCATCAAAAATCAAGAAATGTCAGAAGTTGCCATATTTGGAATAGTAGGGTTTCCAAAAATAGTAAGTTTTGGCCGTTTTAGCACCTCTCTTTGAGTCAGGTTTTCTCAATTTTAAAGCATCAAATCAAAAATCCACCAGGCCACAACAAAAGATCTTGTTTCAAGCTTCGAATCCATATAAAGAACTCCTCCATTGGATCAAAATTGGGTGAGTTATGATCCATCAAAGTTTGACAAAACTAGGGCAAAAATCAAGTCATGGCAAGGCAATTCCAAGTCACCCGGTCATAATTTTATCAAACATGTGGCGTTCGAAATGTCAAGCCAATTTTCTCCATCAAGCAAACTTCAAAATAAAAATTTTTGAACATCAAAGTTGTTCATTGCCATGTCCTCTTCAACTTTGATGTCAAACTTGTTTTCATTTGAACAAGTTATCATAGAGATATCAAGGCTCAAAGAGGAATGGTTCATGCTGAATTTTTCATGGGCCATGCTGCCATGCACGTTTTGCCATGATATGCCCACGGGGCCAGCTTGTTTTCTTGGATTTCTTTGTTGATTTTAAGTGTGTTAGAGGCCTTTTCTCATCATGATTCAAATACCAAAGTTGTTCTATCATGTATAGGCTTTCCAAAGAGTAGAAGCATTCCTCATTTCATGTAGTATTACTTAACTTATGGTTGCTTAAAGTCCAAGGTTCTCATTGATGTTTTTTAATGGTATTTCTTGCAATATGATGAGATAATAAGGTCACATGAATTATAGTACTTTTGTTGTGCCATTTCCTTTGCCAAAATGGGCTAAACTTTTTCCATGTACCATACATAATACATGTGGGCACTTCACCAAAAGAGGAAACGTGAATTTTGAATTTTAAACTTGCTCAGCAAGTAGAATCATTGCCAGCTCACCTCACACAAATTTTACACCATCATCCAACCCTAAACAAATGCACATGGCTTTGGTTCCAAGCCTACATCCAAACCACCACCTTTCATGTACAATTTCATTTTTCTCTCTCCCAAAGCAAATACAAAACCACAAGCATCTTGCTTCGTTTCCACTCCTCATTCATACCCTAAGAATCATCTCTCTATAAATAGAGACACATCCCACCTCATTTTACAAGCTTGGAGAACAAAAGAAATTCTGTCAAAATATTGTCTAACACCTATGGTTTTTGATATCGTGTGAGCTGTATAAGCAACCATAGCAAGAGTTATCTACCCAGACATCAAGTAGGAAGTGTGAGGAAGCCATAAAAAAAAGAACCAGACCGAACGGAGTCCTGAGGAAGGAGAACGAATCTCTTCTTTGAAGCACGTTACTCACGGCGGTGTCGGTAACTTCGTGAGCTTTCTCAACTTTTTTGATGTTATTATGCTTATCTCTTTCTCATGATTCCAAATCTATGTTTATTTTTCATTTTTTATGCCTAAAATTCTTATAGCTAGCTTGTTTTAGTTTTGATGCATTTTGAGTTTGTGTGAATATCTTGAAAGTTGGTTCGTATGAGCATAAACCGGTGTCATTTTTGAGATCTACGCGAAAAACTGAGGGGGGAGGGGGTGTCTTTGTTTCTCCGTTTTCGGCCGGACCATCCGCCACCGGAGGTGGCTGGCGAGCTGCTGCATTTTTTCTGTCCAGCACTATTCACGTGAGTATATGCATGGTATTGGTGAAGATGATGATGTGGTAGAGAGTTTGCATTTATTAATTATTTCATTTACTTTAGTTTTGTCTTTAGTGATTAAAAAGAAATGGACCAATTGATACATAAGTCACATGCTTTTTTGGTTACACTTAAAACCATTTATTTTCTTTTTATATTAAATTCTGAACACACACAATGCTATGTTCCATGGGCCTTGCGCCCTTTCTTTTGGCACCCCCACTGTACCGGCCCAATCCATGGCTTTTCTTTTCCCTTACTAATGCACACCCTCTCTTTTAATGCTTCTTCTTTATTTTTCTTTTTTTTTTTATTTTCGTTTACTTTTTAATTATTAAAAATACTTTATTTCATTAAAAAATTCCAAAAAAAAACACGTATGTTCCTTATTGTCTTGTTTATTTTTTCATGAATTTTATTTTATTTTTAATTTCGTTTTAATATTTTATTTTGTTTTAATTTGAAGATGTGTTTTCAATGATACCCTTCATCAAGGGTTAGGGATTTTTGTGACTTTTACTCATCATTTGAGACCAATATTTTGGTTACTTATGGGGGATCATATGAGGATATTTTGGTGCTGATTTTATGATGGTTTGAGTTACTTTTAGTGACTTGCCATTCAACTTTTATGGACCCTCGATCTTTGTTCGGTTATGTGCATATCTTGACTTGTGGAGCACTTTTGAACATGCTATTGAGTTAGTTATGTTCCAATATTTTTGAACTTATTAATTGGATGTTCAAACTTGCCTTTGATATTTTTTTGGGAATTTATTGAAACACTTTTCTATTTTTGGTTGATTTTTACTTGTGGTTTGAATTTGGTTGAGGTATGCTTAGACACTTGACCTAGTTTGAGTGCATTTGTTTACTTGTGATTGATTGATGCTTGGAATGATTATATGGTGTGATCCTATTCTGTTTGAG
The DNA here is from genome assembly GCA_022829125.1 of Lathyrus tuberosus. Lineage (NCBI taxonomy): Eukaryota > Viridiplantae > Streptophyta > Magnoliopsida > Fabales > Fabaceae > Lathyrus > Lathyrus tuberosus. The sequence goes on along the minus strand of JALAZF010000301.1, from coordinate 3,580,409 downwards.
CTTGTCTATGGCTTTAGATTCATCCTCATTGATCCATTTTCCTATTTGTTTTTTATTTTCTAAGTTGATGTTGTTTTGACTTGAATTCAATGGCATGTTTGACTTAATCTTGTGAAATGTTTCCTTGTTTGATACAACCAATGCATGAGGCCTTTTGTTTGACTTGTATGACATGCTAGAGGTTCTGACCCTCTTGGTTTAAGGTGCTTTATGTGACATGTTCTCACTCTTTGCTTCACATGTTTCTTTGTTTGTTGGCATGAATGATAAGTGGATGTTTTATCTAATTTTGATGCATGTTTGGAATGTGTTGCTTAATGATTCATCTTGTGTGACTTGAGTTTGATCTTGATATATTGTTGATGTGTATGCTACTGCCCTCTTGAGGTCATTACTTGGTTTTCACTTCATATGTTCATCATGGTTTGATTTGTATGATGCATATCATTATCAATTATTTTGTTGCTTCTTTGGCTCATAATGCATCGTGATGTGAGATACTTTTGTATGCTTGAATCGATTAATCATGAGATGTCTTAAGTTATGAATTGGTTCCATCTTCATCTTACCTTATCTATTTCATTTTGGTTTGAGGTTCATTGATGCTTAATCGTACTTCTTATGCAAGTTCACTTGCATCCTTTCTTGTGTGCTTTCTCTTGTATACTTGAGATGTTATTGTGTGATCTTGAGGCATGTTTAATGATGTGATTTGGATATGATGATTATGACGTGCTTGCTGCCCCATCTCTTTTCTCATCTTTCTCTTCCTTCTTCATCTCTTTCACTCTTTCTTTCCTATTGAATCTCAAGACTTGTTTAAGTCTTGGATTCCTTTCCCCTTAGAGCTACCTAGTCCAACTTAATTTTCGATTAAGCTTGGAGTAGGATTAGCATTAGGTCTTAGGTAGTTGTTTCTCTCTTAAATCTCACTAACCCTAGGATCTCCTTTTCATGTTAGCTTTAGGTTAGAGTTTCCATTGAGTCCTCTCTCTTCTCATCTCATAACTTTGTTTAAAACACTTAATAAAAGATAAAGTGTATTACGCACGAGCCTTAAACGTGGGAAATGAGGAATGAGGGGTTTCCTCTCATTCTTCTAGAGTATGTAGTGGGCGTCCTGTCTTGGGACGATTCTCTATGCATTCGTTCCTATGCCATAGACTTTTGTGCAATGCAAGTTATGAACTAACTTAAAACATTTCTGTCTAAAAAACACAAAAACAAATTCAAATCTTTTTATCCTTTGGGATTGTTTGGTTCCAGACCATTTTCAGAAAAGAGCACGTTACTTTCCGTCTAAGTCGCAAACAGGCATCGACCCTAACTGCCGGATGCGAACTTAACGTCGCTCATAAAAAAAACTAACCGACCCGTGGGTCAAACTACGACTGCTCTGATTTCCTCTTTCTCGTCCGATTAAGGATACGTAGGCACAAGACGACGATGTCTTGGCGGGCAACCTCCCCCCTTAGTTCGTGTCCGAACTATGTTGACTCTGACTTTCCCATTGCACGAGGGAATACGTAGGCCTAGGACAATGATAATGTCCTAATCGAGTCACTTCTTTTTCTTTTCTTCTTCGTTCTCCGTTCTTTCTGTTCCCGTTTCTTCTCCGGTCCAGTATCAGTGGAGCTTCAGACAACGACACCCTTTGATCGAGACAACAAGCGTGGATCCCATCGAGTACGATGGACGTGTTGGGTGCTAACACCTTCCCATCGCGTAACCGACTCCCTTACCCGTTTCTCTTGGTCATAAGACCACGCTCTTTTCCTTCCCTCAGGTTTACGCAGTGTTTCCTTTCCCTCTTTGGATAAATACACATTGCTGGCGACTCTGTTTTCCGTGCCACTTTCGCGTTTGTACCATGGATGCAAATCCTCGGGAGCGACAGCTAGCGACTCTGCTGGGGACTTGGTTCCCTAAGCGAGTTAATCCTAGCGCTTGTTTGTTTATTCTTCATTGGGTGTTTATTTTTGTGCTTCATTATGTTGTATATTACTGTATATTACTGTTTTTACCGCATCTTATTGCATCTCATTATTATCATATGCTGGACTATGATGTGCTGTGCTGGTTTTCTGTTTGGCGGGTTGGGTTGTTTTGAGAGATAAGCCCAATACACAGGCTTGAGCATATACTTAGGACTAGAGTGGAAAGTAGTGGGACCTACGTGCCGCCTTGGTGCGTTTGGTGTTCACACACTTCACATCCAGACGAGGCTATCTTGGGAGATATTCTGACGTGCGTGTCTTGCGCATTTCAGGGTGTTGATCTAGAGAGCTGTCGACTCTGGTGACCGTTTCTCCGAGGACTCAGCAACGCCTCTCCTCCCGACATGTGATAATGGCAGACCAGAAATGGTAAACCCATTACACTTGGCGATCCGAGGACCCAATGCGGGGAAATCGCATAGGATGACCTTATTTTTTAGGGGAATCAGTTGAGGCCTCCTCGATTGATGATGATGCCAAACCAGAAATGGTGAACGTATCATCATTTCTCGACCCGAGAGCCCGTGATATTGAGGATCCTCGGTTTTCTAGAACCCATATGTGAGAGGGGATTGGTGTTTGCAGGTTTGCAGGTAACCGAAACCTTCAACCTACCTGGTTTTCTGGATTTTTCGTCAGTATATATTTGATTACCTGGTTTTCTAGCTATCTCAGTGGCACGATGTTCTGGAATTCTGGTTTTCTGGGTTGTGGTCATTGTTCAGTTAACAGCACAGCACGTCCAGAGTAGTGATACCTTGATCCCATGTTTGCATCTGCATCATTTCTTGCATTTTAACATGTTTGGCATTTTTCAGGGTTTGCATCTTACCTTTGATTCCGGTTGCTGAGGTTTTCTTGTCATGGATGCAGAGAGGAAGAAGACTGTGGCTTACACGTTCCCAGACCCAACTCTAACGTTGATTCATAAGATGATTGGTATGATTGGTCCTGGAATTCGTATTGAGTTTAGTGGTGAGTATGGGAGGTTGCTGAAGTTCGTCTATAACATCTCCAAGTATGAGAAAGATGCTATCCACACACTATTACAGTTCTACGATCCGCCGCTGTGCTGTTTTACTTTCCCAGATTACATCTTGGCTCCAACACTAGAGGAGTTCTCATTTATTTTGGGAATCTCCATCAAGCCAGGTATACCATTCTTTTCTGAAGAACGCCCAGGATTGGAAGAGATAGCTGCTGCTCTTCATTTAGGAGAATCCACTTTGAGTGATAATATGGTTGACAAACAAGGATCTAAGGGCTTTTTGTTGAAGTTTTTGTTTGAGCAAGCTAGCGCGTGTGCTAAAGTAAGGAATTGGACATCCTTCAAAGCCATTTTAGCTGTGTGCATTTATGGGATTGTTTTGTTTCCTAATATCCCCGATCTTGTGGATATGCATGCTGTTCGGATCTTTATCTCGAAGAATCTTGTACCTACTCTGCTGGGTGATGTATACCATTCAGTTCACTATAAGAATGAGAATAGACGAGGAAGGACTGTAAGCTGTTGTGCGCCACTCCTGTCTACGTGGTTTTTAAGGAATCTTCCTGAAACTGGAGCTTTCATTGATACAAGAGATTCCTTGAAGTGGTCTAAGAGGTTGATGGGATTGACCGCTGATAACATTGTCTGGTTCGATCATGATCTGTTGGGAATAGAGCTCATTTATAATTGTGGAGAATTCCCAAATGTACCTTTAGTGGGGAGAAAAGGCGGAATTAATTATAACCCTTCTCTCACTATCAGGCAATTTGGGTATGCTTTGAGAGGACCCCCTGAAGATCGTGATGTCAGAGAGTCCCTATTTTTCAACGGCACCGAAGACCAAGAAATGTTGGGAAGAGCTGTGAACGCTTGGAAGCATGTTTTTAAGAGAGGGAAGACTTCTTTTGGGAAGTGCAATAACAAAGAATTTGCTCCATACGTGGACTGGATCCGGAAGAAATTGGAAGAGGAGCTTCTTCCTTTCCCAATAGAGCCACCCCTGTACCCTTTGATGACTGAGCCTTCGACTACAGTGGAGATAGAGAGGTATAACAAGCTGTGGGCTGAAAATGAGAAGCTGAGGGAAGAAAATCATGAGTTGAGTAGAGAGATCGGCCAATTAAAGCACGAGAAAGGTGAAGCTGTTCATGTTGCCAAGGTGAAGACAAAATTGTTCGCTAAGAAAGAGAAAGAGTTGGCTGATGAAGTTGCATCCAGACAGAAGGTAGCACAGGCCTTGAGGGGTACCAGTAAGGTTCTCACATTCAAGAAAAAAAAGCTAGCCAATGCTTTGTCAAAGAGCCACAAGTTCAATTCTTACTGAAATACGGCAATTTCAACCAATAAATAGAAAGAGGATAAGTACTTGGAGCAGATTGAGGGTTTGAAGTCAAAGCTAAAAAGGAAAGACGAGGAGATCTTATCAAGAATTTTCGAAGGCAGAGCAGTCGAAGAGAGACTCAAAGAAGCCATGGAAAATATGGAGGAGTTGAAGGCCCAAGCTGAGGTGAAGAGGCCTAGGGGTGAGGGTCCCAGTACAGGTGGTGTTTATGAAGAAGATGCTTGGGAGCTGTACAGTCGCTATTTGATGGGGATTATGCACAGAAGAGATCTTCTAATCCAAGAGCTAATCCAGAAGCCGAAACATTCCAACACCAGGAAGTTATTCAAAGAGGCGCAAGATTGGTGTAAAGAGCATGATGAATGGGGAATACTGGCACGGTTAAGTTTGGATGATTTGCCATAACTTGCTTTTCTTTATTACATTGTACTTTTGGGATCACCACCAAACTTGTTGGTCGGGATCTTTTGTTTATCTTATTTAGACCTATGTCTTTATCTTGGGTTGTAACAGATGACAGATGATTATTTTCCGACTCTCCTATTATATGATCAGAAGTTCAGTTCCATATTATTGTTAAACTGGAATCAAGGGATAGATCACCCTTGTGAATGTACAAACATGTTTGCATTTGCATTTACATAATCATAATCATTTTTGCATAGTAGGTTTATCTCTGGTTTTCTTAAGTTCTCTTTTCTATAGACAGGATTGTCGACCAACCTATTCATCGATATTCTACTCGACTCAATCAGAAGAGAGTCATGGAACAGATGCAAGCTGAGATGGCTGCTATGCAGGCGCGTATTGACCAGTTTATGGAAATGATGCAAGGAGTTGCACAGGGGCAACAAGCGCTCAAGACCCTGGTGCAACCTCTTGTGGAAAGAGTTGACGAGAACGGAGTACTACATGGCGGTGCTCATACTCATGTTATTCCTCCTGGCAGAGCTAGTAATGGAAATGTTGGTCATAATGGAGCTCAAGGTAGAGTGCCAATTCCTTCTTTGGTAGGAGGAGGAAGCACTATTCGTGCCGTTCATGGCCATCACTATGATGACCAACAAGACGATGTTTTCTCTGTGCGAAGCATGGATGCTGGTATCCCTGTTGTTAATGATGAAAGGATCCGGCTGATTGAAGAGCAGTTGAGGGGGGTTGTGGATCAAAATACTCTGCGCATGGACTTGGATAATTTGGGACTGGTTCCAGGCGTCATTATCCCACACAAGTTTCAGACTCCTACTTTTGAAAAGTACAACGGTATGACTTGCCCAAGGACTCACGTGAGGGCGTACACAAGTAAAATGACTGCTCATGCAAAGAATGAGAAGTTGATGATGCATTGCATTCAGGATAGCCTATCTAGGGCATCCCTGGAATGGTATATGCAGCTAGAGAGGAAAGACGTTCGTAGTTGGAGAGAGCTGGCAGGGGCTTTTATCAAACACTATCAGTACAACACCGACATGGCTCCCAATCGTACACAACTACAGAGCATGTCCCAGAAAAGCAGTGAAACCTTTAAGGAGTATGCGCAGAGATGGAGCGAGTTGGCGGCGAGGGTGCAGCCGCCAATGCTGGAAACAGAAATGTTGAAAATGTTCATGGACACCTTGTCCAAACATTATTATGGGAAATTGTTGCCTTGTGCGCTAGGCAAGTTCACAGATTTGATCATGTTGGGAGAGATGGTAGAAAGTGGGATTAAAGCTGGGAAGGTCTCGGGCAGTGATGAATCATCTTCTGGTTAGGGGAAGAAGCCGTACGTGAACTATAAAAAGAAGGAGGAAACTAATTCTGTATCATCCTATCGAGGAAAAGGGAAGCAACAACAAAATTATAATCAGCAGGTGGCCTCAGTGATTATTCCTGCAGCACTTCCACCTCAAGCAGCGCCTCAACAACAGAATCGAGTTCAACGCCAGTATCAAGCTAGACAGGGAACAGCTGATAGACACTTTGATACTCCACCTCTACCATATTCACAATTGTTTTAGCATTTGCTTAAGTTGAAGTTAGTTGAAACGAGAACTTTGGCTCCTCCTGCTGGTACTCCGCCTCCCGGGTACAATCCTAACGCCCATTGTGATTTTCATTCCGGGGCACCTGGGCATCATCTTGAGGACTGTAAAGCTTTTAATCATAAAGTCCAGGACTTGGTAGATTCAAAGGCTATCAGTTTCGCTAATGATGGACCTACTGTTGTGCAGAACCCGATGCCTAACCATGGTGGGCCAGGGGTTAATGCTGTGATAGAAGAGTGTGAGTCTCTGAACCTAGTTATGAATGTGAATGAGTTGAAGACACCGTTGAAGGTAGTAAAGGACAGGCTGCTAAAAGGTGGGGTATATCCTGGCTGTGATGGAAATTGTCCAGAGTGCATGGTACAGATTAATGGTTGTGGTCTATTAAAGTCTGGTATTCAGGGTTTGATTGATGAAGGATGTTTGCAATTTGACCGTTGTGATCAGCAAAAGGAAGTTGTTAGTGATAATGTTGCTACTATTATTATTCCTTTCAAGACTGTTGTAATATCAGGGACAGCAAGACCAGCGCCGGTTGTTATTTCAGGTCCTAAACCCATTCCGTATGAAAGTACCAAAGCTATCCCTTGGAATTATGATGCTAGTGTATTTGATAATGGGCAGAAGCATGAACTGGTGGAAACTTCGGCAACAAATTCCAGTCCTGAGGGTAGAGTTGAAACTGATGCTATTACAAGGAGTGGTAGGGTCTTTATTCCTGCTGATGGTCAACCCAGTGGTTCTAGACAAGACAAGGGAAAGAAGTTCATGGATGATACCGTGCAGACACCGATAGTGAGTGATTCTACAGTAAAGCCAGCTGACAACTCTTTTTCAGAGAATGTGGAAGAGTTTATGAGGCTTATCAGGAAAAGCGACTACAAGATTGTTGATCAATTACACCAAACACCGTCAAAGATCTCCATCCTATCTCTGTTGTTATGTTCAGAAGCTCACAGAAATGCACCTTTGAAAGTTTTGAACGCTGCTTATGTTCCTCAGGAAATATCTGTCAATCAGCTAGAAGGGGTTGTATCGCATGTGAACGTTGGCAATGGTTTGGGTTTCACTGATTTAGATATGACTCCAGTTGGGAGAAACCACAACAATGCCTTGCATATTTCTATTGAGTGTCTTGGGTCATTGTTGTCTCATGTACTTGTGGATACTGGGTCTTCGTTGAATGTTCTTCCCAAGAAAGCATTGATGAAGCTGGATACCTGTGGGTTGATATGCACACCAAGTGATTTGGTGGTGCGTGCCTTTGATGGGTCTAAAAGGTATATTTTTGGAGAGATTGTGCTACCTATTAAAGTAGGTCCAGAGTTCTTTGATGCTACTTTTTACATCATGGATATCCAGCCGGCCTACAGTTGTTTATTGGGACACCCATGGATTCACAGCGCTGGAGCTGTGATAACTACGCTACACCAGAAGCTGAAATATATGGTGGATGGTCATGTGGTAACAGTTTGTGGGGAGGAAGACATTATGATAAGCCAGTTGTCTACCTTCAAGTATGTAGAAGTTAATGGTGAGATACACGAGACTTTATGCCAAGGATTCGAAATAGTAAAAATTTCTGATGAACCTCCTAAAAGTGTTATCCAGTCTGAAGCGATAGAGCAGCCTGCAGTGGTGAGTCGGCCTGAGATCTCAATGTCTTCATTCAAAGATGCCAGGGCCGTGGTTGAAGCTGGAAGTTCACAAAGGTGGGGCCAAGTTGTTGAAGTTCAAGAGAAGAGGAACACTTATGGGATAGGATACAAACCACCTAGGCGTCAGGAAGAGCCTCCGAAGTTCTATGGTCCAGTTCGTTTTACCAGCGCAGGTGTGTTCTTCGATATGGTTAATGCTATTGACGAAGATGGGGACAGTGACTGTGACATGGACAGTTGGATTCGCCCCTGTACATCGGGTCAAAGCCTTTGCAATTGGACATCAGAGAAAGTCATCCAAGTGACCGTCTTAGAGTAATTGCTTTTGTTTTCTTGCTATGTTAATGCTACGTTCTGCCCAAGACGTAGTGATTCTTGTTTGTAGGGCTTTAACCTTTTGCGTGTTTATTCCATCATTAATAAAGGACGTTTTCACATTCAAATATTTTTGATCCCTGTTTTTCTATTTTTATTTTTGTGCATAAAAATCACATCAAAATGGCAATGTGTTTCTATTTGTTACATACATAATAAACATAAATCATCAATCATGCAGGTTTCCTTGTTCAGATTCCACCACTCATGATTCAGCTATGGCTCGATATGACTTCGACAATCCCATTTATCAGGCTGAAGAAGAGACTGTCAAAGATTGTGAACTACCCGAGGAATTGGCCAGACTATTGAGACAAGAGGAGAAGGTCATTCTTCCTCATCAGGAGGAGATTGAGGTTATTAATCTGGGAACCGAGGACGCAAGAAAAGAGGTGAGGATAGGGGCCACTCTGGAAGACACCGTAAAGGGAAGATTGATTGAAATGCTTCGAGAGTATGTGGATATCTTCGCCTGGTCTTACCAAGACATGCCTGGGCTCGATACTGACATCGTGGTACACCAGCTACCCCTCAAAGAAGGATGTGCTCCAGTTAAGCAGAAGCTGAGAAGGACGAAACCGGAAATGTCTGTCAAAATTAAAGAAGAGGTTCAAAAACAGTTGGACGCCGGATTTCTCGCTGTGACAAATTATCCTCCATGGGTTGCTAACATTGTGCCTATGCCTAAGAAAGATGGAAAGGTCAGGATGTGTGTTGACTATAGAGATTTGAATAGAGCAAGCCCGAAGGATGATTTCCCGCTTCCTCACATTGATGTGTTAGTTGACAACACTTCTCAATATTCTGTGTTTTCCTTCATGGATGGTTTCTCTGGGTATAACCAAATCAAAATGGCCCCAGAAGACATGGAGAAGACGACATTCATAACACCGTGGGGAACATTCTGTTACAAAGTGATGCCTTTTGGATTGAAAAATTCAGGGGCAACTTATCAGCGCGCAATGGTGACTCTCTTTCATGATATGATTCACAAAGAGATTGAGGTCTATGTTGATGACATGATTGCAAAGTCACAAACTGAGGAAGAGCATCTGGTGAATCTTCAGAAACTGTTTGAAAAGTTAAGAAAGTTCAAACTGAGGTTGAATCCAAACAAGTGCACCTTCGGGGTGAGATCTGGAAAGCTACTGGGGTTCATTGTCAGCGAAAAAGGTATTGAGGTTGATCCGGCGAAAGTAAAAGCCATACAAGAAATGCCTGAGCCGAGAACAAAAAAAGAGGTTCGTGGTTTCCTAGGGAGATTGAACTACATTGCCAGGTTCATCTCTCATCTCACAGCCACGTGTGAACCAATTTTCAAATTGTTAAGAAAAGATCAAGCGGTCAGGTGGAATGAGACTTGTCAAAAGGTGTTCGAGAGAATAAAAGATTATTTGTAGGAACCTCCGGTCCTTATACCGCCAGTGCCAGGAAGGCCATTGATTATGTATCTTACGGTTCTTGAGAACTCAATGAGGTGTGTGCTCGGTCAACACGATGAGTCAGGTAGAAAAGAGCATGCCATATACTACCTGAGTAAAAAGTTCACTGATTGTGAGTCAAGGTACTCAATGCTGGAGAAAACATGTTGAGCACTTAGCTTGGGCAGCTAAGCGTTTGAGGCAGTATATGTTAAACCACACAACCCTTTTGATTTCGAAGATGGATCCGATCAAGTATGTGTTTGAGAAGCAGGCGCTTTCTGGTAGAATAGCCCGTTGGCAGATGGTTCTAACAGAATACGATATTTAATATGCTTCCCAAAAGGCCATTAAGGGAAGTGTTTTGTCATAATATCTCGCTGAACAACCAATCGAGGATTATCAACCGATGAAGTTTGAATTTCCCGATGAGCATATTATGTATCTGAAGATGAAAGAGTGTGAAGAACCTTTACCTGATGAAGGACCTGAAATTGGATCTCAATGGAAGTTAGTCTTTGATGGAGCTGTTAACTCATATGGTAACAGAATCGGGGCAATCATTACAACTCCAAAAGGTTCTCATATACCTTTTACTGCCCGGTTAGCGTTCGTATGCACCAACAACGAGGTGGAGTATGAAGCATGCATTATGGGGTTAGAAGAAGCAACTGATTTGAGAATCAAGAACCTCAATGTTTATGGTGATTTCGTGTTGGTAGTTAATCAGATCACAGGTGAATGGGAAACTCGTCAAGCCAATCTTGTGCCTTATAATAACTATGCCAGAAGGTTGTTACCTTTCTTTGACAGAATTGACTTCCATCATATACTTCGGTTGGAGAATCAGATGGCTGATGCGTTGGCGACTTTGTCTTCGATGTATAAGGTGAATCGTTGGAATGAAACTCCTTCGATCAGAATCATGCGTCTGGATAGACCAGCTTTTGTGTTTGCAATTGAAGATGTGTCAGATGGTAAACCTTGGTATCATGACATTAAGGTTTTTCTAAAGAGTCAAGAGTATCCAGAGGGTGCGTCTTCCAAAGATAAGAAAACTCTGAGGAGGTTAGCAGGAAATTTCTTTCTGACAAAAGACAATGTGTTATACAAGAGAAACGTTGACATGGTCTTGCTACATTGTGTTGATGAACACGAGGCAAACCTGTTAATGGAGGAAGTTCATGAAGGATCTTTCGGTACCCATGCCAATGGGCATGCTATGGCTAGAAAGCTGTTGAGAGCGGGGTATTACTGGATGACTATGGAGTCTAATTGTTTTAAATACGCTCGGAAATGTAACAAATGCCAGATTTATGCAGATAAGGTGCATGTACCGCCTACTCCTCTGAATGTGTTGTCATCGCCTTGGCCCTTTGCCATGTGGGGCATTGATATGATCGGAAAGATTGAACCTACTGCTTCCAATGGGCATCGTTTCATTTTGGTTGCCATTGATTACTTCACGAAGTGGGTAGAAGCAGCCTCATTTGCCAACGTCACCAGACAAGTGGTAGCCAGGTTTATCAAGAAGGACATCATCTGTCAGTATGGAGTCCCGGAGAGAATCATCACTGATAATGGTTCAAATTTGAATAACAAGATGATGAAGGAGTAATGTCAGAGCTTTAAGATTGAACATCACAACTCTTCTCCCTATCGTCTGAAGATGAATGGGGCTGTTGAAGCAGCAAATAAGAACATCAAGAAGATTGTGCAGAAAATGGTAGTGACATATAAACACTGGCACGAGATATTGCCTTACGCTTTGCACGGTTATCGTACTTCGGTACGCACATCGACTGGGGCAACTCCTTTCTCACTGGTATATGGTATGGAAGCAGTTCTACCATTAGAAGTAGAGATTCATTCTTTAAGAATTCTGGCAGACGTGAAGCTTGATGAAGCTGAGTGGGTGCGTTCCAGACTGGATCAGTTGAACCTTATTGAAGAAAAGAGGTTGGCAGCCATAGCACACTGTAATACCCTAAATTTTGACCACTTAGATTTCCCATCATTGTGAAAATCATCATCACAATATGGATGAACCATCATGCTTCATCAGTCTCCCCAAAGATGGGTGAGCATCCAATACAATCAAAATTAGGGTTTTAAGCCCTCTCAGAGCCTTAGACAAAGGATCAATCAAGAAATGACATGATCCTCAACTTGTCTAATCTCTTAAATATCCATAATGGATCAAAAAGGACTCCCACTTCAAGGATTAAGCACAAGGCTACTCCCTTCTAGGTGGATCAAGTCTCAAGATCGACAGTGTCACCAAATTAGGGTTTTGGTCGACCAGGGCCTCCAGATGGAAATTTTCATCTGGGCACAAGCCATTGATCCAAAACATAACCTAATATACTTCATGGAACCTCATAAACCCATGCATCAAGTCAATTTTGCCTCAAGGGATGCATTCATAAAAAATCAGGAATTAGGGTTTCTTGACCTAATTCACCCCTAAGTTGACTTTTGGGACAAACCATGAGCCAAGACCTCAAGACATGATTTGAGGGTCTCTAATATACCATATTGATCCATTTGGAACAATGGATTGATCCAAGAAGCTTGAGCAACAAGTCTCAATTTCATCTGCACCACAATTAGGGTTTCGCGAGGAAAGTCAACTGTAACTTTGACTTTTGACCAGGACATGCTGCCAAACCCTAATACATGATTGAATATACCCTATGACACCCATGGAACATGTCCATCAAGTTTGATTTAGGTCAAGGACATGATTTCCTGAAGAATTGCACAGTTTGGAATTCATCTGATAAAAAGTCAACTGTGCACAAAAGTCAACTTTGACTTTTTGAGATTTTTCACCAAAATGGATTTTTAACCCTAAAATGATGTTAATGTATGATTTGAATCATCATTCATCAAGAAAAATCAAGAAAAGTAAGATAACTTGTAAAAGGGGTAACCATAAAAACTTAGAAATTTTTCTAAGTTAAAAATAAAGTGGCAAAGGTACCAACTTTGAAGGACCATAACTCCTAAACCACAAGGCCATTTTTTCTCATCCAAAGATAGATTTGTAGCCCTCATTATCACCTACAAAAACTTCAACTACAAGTCATTCCAATTCATTAAGGATTTTGAGTTATGGAGTGATCAAAGTGGCTGAAAAGTGAAAATGTCACTTTTTCCAACACTTAGTGAAATTTTCACTAAGTCAGATTCTGCTTCACTTTTTGCCAAATGTAGGGGGATTTTTCTCTTGGAATCAAAAGAGATCAAAACCAAACTTGTTCAAATAGTTGTTGTATCATGTAAGAGCTTTCCAAAATGGCCAAGAACATTGCCAAATTCAACCTACACCATGAGATACAACATTGGCAAGTTGCCTTGCTGAAATCTGTCACAAGCAAGGCAGAATTTGCAATTTTGCTCGATTTGCCAAAATCAGCCAAATTCAAATGCTCCTATCCACTTGGACACATCTGAGGATTGAATCTAAAGGGGACAATCACTGAGCCAAGCCTCCAAGGTCCAAGGAACAAGAAATAGCATGTTGAACCTAGAGTTGCCAAAGTAGGGACAAGACTTCAAATTTGGAATGAGGCATTCAATGGAACCATCAAGGTGGCATGGACTGAGCCATTCTCATCTGAAATCAGTCAATACTTATCCAAGACCAAGGGGACCAAAGCTCTGTGCCCTAACCTCTAGTCAATGGCTAGAGGAGACTTGATTTCTCATTGGACAACATTGGCCAAACCTACTTACCAGCTGCCATGCACTATTCCTTGCAAAACAAACTTGCTCTACTATAAATAGAGCTCAATTGTGGTCAGTTTAAGTACACCAAAGCCATATAACAGATGCTTTCATCAAAATCTCTTTCTCTTGGCAAAAATGCCTTTCTTAGCAAGGTAGCTATCGGGTTTTGAGTTTGAGAGCTTTTCCAATCAAACCAATCACTCACACACCTCACATACATCACATATGAGCTGATCAAACAATCACATAACATCTGGAACATCAAAATCTCAAAATCACTTGCCATCCACACAAGTTTGAAGTGAAGTTGCAGCTGAGATGCCATAAACTGATCCAGTCCATTTCAATTCAATCCAAGTGTTCAAACACACTCCATATGGTGTAGGGAAGCTGTCCAGATCATCACAACTCATCTGTAACACCTCCAGATCAAAAATCACTTTGAACTTGCTGTCACGACCTAAAGGTAAGCCTAAACTTGGGCATCTCTCAATCTATGCATATTTCCTCGCACAATAATTTGGCCATATGTTCATAATCATGCATGGAATGTTTTCCCTCAATTAATTGCATTGTTTGAATCGTGTATCAAAAATCCTAGCCTTCATGCAGAAATTAGGGTTCTTGAGGTCTCTTCGTGATTTCTTGTTGTATGTTTAATTTAAATGAAATTAATGGATATAGACATGATCGTGAGGTTGAGACGAGCATAATGATATGTGGATTGCATGATATGATTACGTATTCAATGAGATTGGATAGAAAATGCAAATCTGAGAAACCAAGAACACGCGCGTGTTCTTCAGCTTGTTCTTGGCGCCATTTTCATATATTCAAATATTTGAATTTTGTGATTTTGTTTAATTGATTCAAAAATTAATTTCTCTCTGAGTTTTAATGATTTTGAGTTGATTCTTTTTTTAATAATTCACAAAAATGTTAAAATATTTTATTTTCACAAAAAATCCCAAAAATATTATTTATTTCATATAATTGACATTTTTGCAAAGAATTAATATTTTGATTGTTTTTGGCATTTTAAATATTTTTTCTACATTGATTTTGCAACTTTTTAATGCTTTCTAATTATTTTGTAGGTCAATACTTAATTTTTGAAGCATTAATCCAAGATCACAATTTGTTTTCCATGTGTTAAACAATTTTTGATCATTTTAATTGAATTTTTATTCAATTAAATACATTTTGAAAACAAATTAGGGTTTTGGATTAATTCAACCCTCATAAATCATTTTCAAAAACATTTTGGGCCTCTTGAGAGAGTGTAAGACCCATCCCCCCTTGTACAAAAACTTTTTGGGCCTCATCCATTGTATAAGTCCCTCTGTACAAGTAAACGGCGCGATCGTCGCCCGTTTAAAAATAAAAATCATCTGGGCCTCTCCTTGAGCTATAAGACCCATTCAAAACACTTTGGGCCTCTATTAGAGTGTAAGACCCAATCCCCCTTTTAACCAAAACATTTTGGGCCTCACTTATTGTATAAGTCCCTCTGCGTTAAAAGAAAACCTCGGCGTGATCGCCATTTTTAAACGAAAAATCATTTGAGCCTACCCTCGTGTTATAAGCCCCACTATTTTCTTTAAACCTTTTGGGCCTCTTGAGAGAGTGTAAGACCCATCCCTTTGTACAGAAAACCTTTTTGGGCCCCAGTCACTTGTATAAGTCCCGCTGTACAAAGTCAAACAGTGCGCTCACTGATAAAACCCTGGGCCTCTCCTTGAGCTGTAAGCCCCAAATCTTTCTTTTTCAAAGCACTTTCTCCTTTGATTTTGAATATACTATTGTTTTCAATCTTTCTTTGTTGAACAACTAACCAAACAGCATGGAAGCACTACAACCGGTAAGTGGTTATCGCTTTCATTTACTGCTTTCATATTATAAACTGTATTGTAGGGCTGCTCACTGTAAGTCTCCTTTCATAAACTCATATCTACTGTGTAATAATAGTATAGATATTTCGAGTTTCCCCGGCAACTACGTCTAGAACTAAGTGACGCCGTTTCATTTATTCGTAGAAATAGACGCCTAGATCCCCAATAGGAGCACCAGATACAGTCTTCTCTTCGGCTGTCCTCATTAGGAATCGTCAAGAAGCTCTACTCCCCAAGATGAATGTATTCTCCGTGAATGGCATCTTTGAGTTTCTTCCAAATTCTCGAACTTTCCTGACTTGATCTATTCCTTGTGGATAGCTTTCCTTGAATGTCTCGGGGTTTGGGTACCCACTACGGTCATAATCTTAGACCTTAACTAAGGAACCCTCTTTAAAAGTTAAAAGTCGCTGGATAGTAAACCTCGCACGTTTACCAGTGGTTTTTATCTTTAAAAGAGTTATCTCTCCTAATGGAAAGGAGATGATAGACCCACGGGCTTCTTAAAAGCATCGGCCTCCTCTTGGGCATTATTCAAGGACACTACGGCTTCTTAGAAGTATTCACAGCCTCCTCTTAGGCTTCGTATAATGATCTCTTCCTTCGGGAATGATAGCCTCCTCTTGGGCTTCGTACAAGGACCCGTCGGCTTCTTAAAAGATTCCAGCCTCCTCTTGGGCTTCGTACAAATTGTCCCGACGACCTCCTAGAGGTATAGGAACAGAACCTAGTCATCCTCATAGAACAATCCTTTCATAGAGTCTACTACTGTTTCTCAAAGCATAGTACAAAAGAAAAAAACTCTAGACTTGGACAGTCTAACTTCCTTGAGTCTCAAAGACATTCTCAAGTGACCCCCTTCGTTAAATAGGAAGGAAACCCGCAGACTCGGACAGTCTCAATACCCTTTGGATTTCCCGTTTCCTCAAAGAGAAGGAAATATCCCTGGTCCTCAAATCAAATTCCTGAGTACAGTGTTGCTCATATAAGAACTGATTTTCTCTTTTAAAATCAGTATATTGGATCTGTCACTCAACTGAAACAAACCTTTAGCCTCCATCTCGGGCTTCGTACGAGATACAAAAACACTCTCTTGTTGAGTATCAAAGACTCTCTTGTTGAGTCAAACTTTTAGCCTCTATCTCGGGCTTCGTACGAGACACATAAGAGACTCCCTCGTTGAGTCAATCATCCCTTTTCGCCTCCATCTCGGGCTTTGTACGAGATACAAAAAGGTTCTTATTGAGCCAAACAAACAATAGCCTCCATCTCGGGCTTTATACGAGATACCCAAAAGACTCCATCGTCGGGTCAAAAAACTTTCAGCCTCTCTCTCGGGCTTTGTACGAGACACACAATAGCCTCCTCTTAGGCTTTGTATAATGATTTTCCTAGCGGAAATTAGCCTCCTCTTAGGATTTGTATAAGAAAACCACTGGTTAATCCAATTAACCTTTTAGCATCAAAGCTGTGCCTCGTTCACAGTACACAAACATCAACAACTCCTTTCCCTTCATCTAATCGCTGTAAGCGGCAAGCCTCTGGATCATCTACATCCATGCCACTGTCCCTCTTTTAGCATGAGAAATTCCTAAGGAAAGATGGCATTGCTCTACACTGAGTTAAAGTCTTCTCCTTCAGGTTAAAACCCTTTCTTCGAAAATTATGGCATTGCTCGGATCCACGTATCCCAGTTAAAGTAATTCTCCTTCTCCCCTCTTTAGAGATGACAAATTCTCTCTAAAGTCGAGGTCTTTCAGCTTCACATCTTGGGCTTTGAACAAGACACAAATAGACCTTCAGCTTCACATCTTGGGCTTTGAACAAGATACAAATCACCTTTCGCTTCACGTCTTGGGCTTTGAACAAGACACCAAAAACCAATTTCCTCCCATAGAATAGGAGGAACTATGAACGCTCTGATTTCCCTGTTTCGGTAAACAGGAATACGTAGGCATAAGATCGAAAGAAAAGATCTTAGCGAGCACAATCAACAAAAAACCCAAATCCCATATCTCCATCAATCAAAAGAAGTAATTCAAAAGCATCAGTCCTAACATCCTAATCCTTGTTCCCCGCCAGAAACCTTCTGCCCAGGTAAAAAAGAAAGAGAACCGTATTGGCGAAAATACAAATAACCAGTACAAAGGCCCCCCCACATTGATAGCATCCGTAACCTAACAGACCGCTGTTTAAACTCAGTATGCAAAGCAGGGTTAATTGGAGACATCTATTTCCCTTCCTTATTCAGCTCACAATAGGATAAAAAATGAATCGACCTGTAGTTTTAAGCTCAAACCGCAGAGAGCGACCAGCGCTTAAGAACCGCGTCCAAAATCGCTCGCTACAGAAAAATGGCGCCCACCGTGGGGCCTATCTCTCTTTCTTACAATTTTGGGACGTTGACCTCTTGCTGGTCCATCTCTCTTTTGTGTGAATACCACAGATTGGGGCTTCCGCCGGGGAACCCATTTCTGTCAGGAACTTAGGATTCTTAGCTTTATAAGTCTAGGATGTTTAGGACAAATATATATACTGCTTTTCCTAATTGCTATACGTGTTTATTTTTCTGCTACTGGGAATGTGTGTGATGTCGCATGTGGTGAGATTGAGTATACACTTAAGAAAAGCCAAACCCTTTCGTAGTGCGGAAGCTATCGGAAATAGCTGTTACGCGATACTACCCTCATTTGAGGCTGGTGATCTATTCTCGGTGAATGGCACTTACTCTAAGATTGCACACAACTCGCTGGCGATCCGCTTGTTGTCTGCCTTCCTTGGAGGAGCTGATGATAATGAGTACAGGTACAAAAATCACCCTAGTATAAACCTTTGGGGATCGGTAGAGCCTTGACTTCATGACAACGACCCTTTGACCCCTTGTTTTTTCTATGTTTTTGTGTGCTGCATTCATGCATTCATTTAATAAAACATTAAAACATTCAAAAAACTTCTCTTCTAGTCTCTCTGTTTTTCAAATTAAACTAAGACTGTGATTGCAAATATCAGAGAAGAGGATTACGCTAATGGATTTCGGTAGAAGGAGAACTCGCCAGTATACCTTCAAGGTTTCAAAACTAGGGGATTTGAGAAGGTTAGCAAGGATGATCACTAACCCTGAGGCTTTCAGAGCCAAGCACGGAGGTTTGCTACCACTGTTAAGAGTCCATGTGATTGAGGGAATCATGGATGCGCTCATTCAATTTTATGATCCGGTTTATCACTGTTTCACATTCCCGGATTACCAGCTCGCACCAATGCTGGAGGAGTATTCTCATCTGACTGATTTACATATCACTGATCGAGCTCCATTTTCTGGACTGGAAGAAATTCCACAGAATCAGACTGTCGCAAGAGCTATTCATTTGGACGAGTCTGAGGTCAAGACTCACATGATTACTAAGGGTGGCATCCAAGGTTTGCCAGCCCAGTTCTTGACAAAAAAAGGCTCTATACTTCGCTAGTATAGGGAACGAGACTGCTTTTGAAAGCATCTTTGTCTTGCTCACCTACGGGTTATTTTTGTTTCCCAACATCAATAACTTTGTCGATATCAACGCTATTAAGGTTTTTCTCATTGGAAACCCTGTGCCGACTTTGCTCACAGATGCGTATCATTCTGTACACTTGGGAAACTTGTACAGCGGAGGGGAGATCACATGCTGTGTACCTTTGCTCTACAAATGGTTTATCTCTCACTTGCCCAAGTCTGCTGCTTTTTGGGATTGCAAGAGTGTCTTACGTTGGTCGCAGAAGATCATGTCTCTCACCAATTCCGATATAGATTGGTGTAATAGGATTTATGAGGGAATCAGAATCATTGACCGTTGTGGAAACTTCCCCAGCGTACCCCTCATAGGAACTAAAGGAGGAATCAACTATCATCCGATATTGGTTCTTCGTCAATTTGGATACCCGATGAGACACATCCCACTGGGTGTTCATCTGGAAGGTCTTTTCTTCAAGGAAGGAGAAAACGACAGAGCACTAAAGATGGAAATAGTGCAAGCTTGGAAACAGGTTCATAAGAAAGGACGAGAGTCTTTGGGAAAACCGGACTGTGTCTCGGTGGAGCCTTATCTCCATTGGGTACAAACCAGAGCTCTCAAGCTAAAAATGCCTTATCCTCGTTACGGAATTCTTCCACCGAGGGAAACTGTCATGTACTTCATGACGGAAACTGAAAAGCTTCAGGTTACTCTCAACAAAGTTCAAAAGGAAAGAAGGTCTTGGAAGAACAAGTACCGCACCCTCGACGTAGAGTGTATCCAAATGCAGCAACTACTAAAAGAGAAAGATGCTCTGATTGAAATTTTGGAGCGGCATGCTGTAGAAAATCAAGATGACCAAAGGAATTTGCTCACTCCTTTCACTTGGCAAAGGAATGACAACCCGACAACGGCCCAAGCGCCCTGGTCAAAGGAAAGGAAGATACCAGAATCAGCACCCGATTTCTCTTCGGAGAGGACTCGGGACCCTTTAGCTTAGGTTTCTGTTTCTGCACTTTGTAATCTACTGCATTTCCATTTCTGTAATCCTTTGGAATTCAATAAAAAGGGGTTTCCCCACTGTTTGATATTTGCAATCTAATTGTCGAAGTTTATTTTGATTAAACAAAAGAAAAACAATAATTAATATAATCATTGCATTCATCTTTCTCACATCGCGTATTCTTCTTCCCTACGAATCTCACGTTTGTGTCTCGATTCTAGAGTCAAACTGTCTCATTCGTATAATACTCGGGCCAATCGTCAGAAAAAGATGGATGATCTTGAGGAAGAAAACAGAGAGTTGAAAGAAGAGATCGACGCTCTGAGAGAGGATATGAGAAAGCTTCGTAACGACATGCAAGCCATGGCAGAAGCTCAGCTACAAAGAACTGTGATCTCAGAGATCGCCTCAACGCCCATCATAGAAAAGTATGATCCTAGGTATCAGATGCCGAAAGATCATCCTTGGGGCATGCCTGTTAACTATATCCCGGAAGGATATGTTCCGCCGATCACTGAAGATCAGGGAATCGCAACAGAAGCTGCTGGGCCTGAAGGTTACAAACTTCGGGAAAGCGAAGATGCCAGGGGCATACTGAAGACTCCTGAAGGTTACAAACTTCGGGAGGCGCCAAGACTTACTGCCGTAGTCATGGTACCACCCCCTGTGGTGCACACTGTCCCGGAAGGACAGATTCTACAGACACCTTCTGGTAAGAAGGAAACTATGTTTGACAGAATGGATGAATTCCAGGAGCAGTTCTTGGAAATGCAGAAAGAGCTGCAAGCCATTCGCGGTCAGGATCTATTTGGAAAGGACGCCGCAGACCTCTGCTTGGTCCCAAATGTGAAAGTCCCGCACAAGTTCCAAGTGCCCGACTTTGAAAAATACAAGGGTAACTCTTGCCCTCAGAGCCATCTGGTGATGTACGCTCGGCGGATGTCAGCTCAGACGGAGAATCAGGACCTGCTGATTCACTACTTCCAAGATAGTTTAACCGGTGCCGCACTCAAATGGTACATGGGTTTAAACCGTACTACGATCAGTACATTCAGAGATCTTGGTACTGCCTTCGTCCAACAATACAAGTACAATTTGGACATGGCACCCGACAGAGATCAACTCAGATCAATGTCACAAAAGGACAAGGAAACCTTTAAGGAGTATGCTCAAAGGTGGCGTGAAATTGCCGCTCAAATTTGTCCACCTCTTGAGGAAAAAGAGATGACAAAAATCTTCTTAAAGACCTTAAGCTCATTTTACTATGACCGAATGATTGCCAGTGCACCCAGTGATTTCACCGAAATGGTCGGCATGGGCGTACGTCTTGAGGAAGCCGTCCGAGAAGGACGTTTGGTAAAAGACATTGGATCGACGAGCGGTACTAAAAAATACGGTAGTGCTCTCCCTAAGAAAAAAGAGCAAGATATTGGGAATATCTCTCTCGGAAAGCAAAGGCGTCGTTATCAGCCAGTAGCAGTTGTTACTCCTGCTATCGGCCCCGCGCCTGTTCCTATGTATCAACCTCAGGTTGCGCAGAGCCAACCTGACCAACAAAGGACACAACAGCCTCTTCAGCAGGCTCGTCCTCCATATAACAACAACCGTACAATACGGCCGCCAGGGTTTGATCCTATACCCGTAACATACGCAGAGCTGTTCCCGTTACTGCTGGCTAAGGGACACATTCAGACTAAGTCTCCCCTTTCAGTTCCGAAAAATCCGCCTTTTTGGTTTAAGGCGGATCAAACATGCCCTTATCATCAAGGAGGTTCAGGGCATAACATTGAGACTTGTCTCAATTTCAAATCCGACGTGCAAAAGCTTGTTAGGAGCGGGCTCTTATCTTTCAAAGATACGAATCCTAATGTTCTTACGAACCCGCTGCCTCAACACGAGAAAGCTGCAGTCAATCTGATTGAGAAAGAGACTAACAATGTCTATCAAATTCATGATGTACTCTTGTTGAAGACCAATCTGGTCAAGATGCATTGTAGACAGAGTGGATATAGCCATGTGCCACCTCATAATTATCACCAGTGTGATATCTGCTCTAAAGACAACCAGGGATGTTCTGTAGTGCAAGCAGCTCTACGGGAACAAATGGATCTTGGATGGATCCAAGAGCACCGAGTTCGTGGAGTTAACATGGTTTACACGAATTCCAACGTCATTCAAAACCACGACATCTGTGCGATGAATGTCAACTTGGTGGCGATGCACTCAAGGCAAAGCTAGTATCATAATCTGCCGCGGCACGATTATAGTTCCTGTCTGATTTGCTCGGTAAACAAACAGGGATACTCTTTCATACAAGAGGCCCTCCAGCGTCAGATGGATCTTGGATGGATCCAAGACTACCATGATAGGAACTCCTATCAAATTAACATGGTTCAGATCTTCAATATCCGCGTAATGAATACCAATCTGGTAGAGTTACATGCTGAGCAGGTCCGACTTGGATTCTTAATATCACATGACTATCAAAATTGTAAAGCGGGTTGCGAAAACGATCGAGGTTGTACCCTTGTCCAGGAGGCACTTCAGCACTTGTTAAATCACTGGTGGATGCCAATCTATATGGACGAAGATACTCAGCAGATTAGTATCAATAACAGGAATCCTACTCGGCGTCAGAGTCAGGATGTCCGATCAGTGGAAGCTAACCTAGTGAGGTTACATTGTATTCCAAGTGGGCGTGGCCAGGTGCCACCACACAACTATGACAGTTGTAGCGTCTGTTCGGAAAGTAACCAAGGGTGTTACCTTGTGAGAGCAGCTCTTCAGGGTCAGGTCGATCATGGAAAAATTCCCCCATATCCAGGTTCTGGACCCATCGATTGGTCGCCGAACTACCTTGCCGAGCAAGTTGAGGATGTTGTCACGACCTCTGGTCATCATAGGACCAGGGATGTTTTTGCCATCATCCCTCTACTTGACGAATCTAGAGTTCCCAACCGGGAACGGATCAAGGTTACTTATGATGGTCAGAAAAATCAGAAGGTTCCCATAGTCATCTATCTACCGGGGCCACTACCGTATGAATCAGCTAAGGCAATCCCTTACAAATACGATGCAACAATAATTGAGAATGGAAAGGAAATTTCATTACCCTCCGTCGTGAATATTGCATACATCAGTCGTGTAACACGGAGCGGTCGAATCTTCAATCGAGGGGTTGGAGAATCCAACAAAGAAAAGGAACTTCAGGCGGAAATTCCTGATCCACCAGTCAGTCAATCTAGTAATCCCAACTTTTCAAAAGACAAAGATGAGATGCTAAAGCTCATCCAAAGGAGTGAATATAACATTGTCGATCAACTGTTACAGACTCCTTCAAAGATCTCAGTATTATCACTGTTACTCAGTTCAGAAGCACACAAAGAGGCTCTACAAAAAGTCTTGGAGCAAGCCTTTGTGGAACAGGATGTAACAATCAGACAATTCGATAGCATTGTCTCTAACATCACTTCCTGCAATAATTTGGGATTTAGTGATGAGGAATTACCTGAAGAGGGTCGCCGTCATAACATGGCGCTCAACATTACAGTTAACTGCCAGGGCGATGCTTTAGCCAATGTACTGGTAGACACAGGGTCAGCCCTGAATGTTATGCCGAAGTCCACTTTGACGCAATTATCATTCAAGGGCCCTCCGATGAGAGTCAGCGAGGTCGTCGTTAAAGCATTCGACGGATCCAGAAAAACAGTTATCAGCGAAGTTGATCTTCCCATAACTATTGGTCCTCACACTTTCCAAGTTACTTTCCAGGTCATGGACATCCGGGCAACATACAGTTGTTTATTAGGAAGACCTTGGATACATCAGGCTGGAGCGGTTACTTCAACCCTCCACCAAAAGCTAAAGTTCGTCAAGAACGATCAACTTGTCACGGTTTGTGGGGAACAAGCCTTGCTTGTGAGTAACCTATCATCATCTACTTGTGTAGAACCCGAGGAGGTTATTGGAATTCAGTTCCAAGCACTATCGGTGAGCAAGGACAATCAGTTCAAAGAAGGAACTTTGATTTCTTCATACAACGATGCTATCAAAGCGGTCGAGAGTACCGATACAATCGGATGGGGACGGCTTGTCATTCCTATTGACAATAAAACAAAGAAGGGTCTTGGTTTTTCTGCGACCTGTACTCAGACAGCCGCCAGCGATGAAAGTCTTCATCCCCTTCAAAACTTCTTCCACAGTGGAGGTTTTCTTCACCCAGTGTCTCAGATAGTTCATGCTATCAATGAGGAAGATCCCTCTGACACAGATGAAGAATGGAAGTCCTACCTTAACAAGGACGGCTATATGCCTCAGGAAGAGGTGCATATGCCTTTTTGCTTTCCTACAGAAAGTCTGAGATTTATACCAAGATCAGATGTCGAAATGATCTACGGAGATTGTGATCCGGAAGGATGCCGTGCTCCGCCAAATTCATTAGAGGAAGACACTCGATGAAAGAAAACCTTGATTACAATTACTATGGCCCAATGGATGGTCTGCCAATGTGGCAGCCTTACCCAGGAGACTTGGGGCAAGAAAGTCAGCCGAGTAATGAAACTCAGCTGAGCATCATTGAACAGAATACCTATGTCCCCACCATGTCATGGGATCAACACTCAGGTCATTCGGAAGTTACTCAACATGACAATGAATTCGCAACGTTTGCAGGACTAGAATTCATCAATTATGCTTTTCCCGAGGTCAACGTCATCGAGAGGGATGACTTCTCCAGTTCCAAAGAAGTTTGGGACACTCTGGGACAACCAAGTGGAAAATACGACTTTATGGTCAAGTACACTGCTCCCGAAAGCTCTCGTATCAGGCTCGAAGATATCCAGTCAACTGGATGGGGAGATACAGCTGAGACCTCCAATGCTATGCAAAATACAATAGAGGAATCCTCCTACGACAATTCTGCTTGGGAAACAGATTCCAATGATCCTACTCCACCAAAAATCAGCGTCATTTCTGAAGACAAATCAAGGAAGGTGCCAGACTTTGTGATTCACCGAGGAGTTCGCCGCCAATGGGTTGCTGTCGAGGTTCTGAAGGTCGTTCATCAGTCAAAGTAATTGCCATCTTTTAAGCTTTCACCCTGCCCAGGTGAAACAGATGTTTTGATAGAGCTCGTTTTCTGTAAATTTCCTTCTTCGCTTTTCCCAAAGCGAGTGAGTTTTGTTTTATAGGGCTGTAGTTTCAAGATTCGACTTGTTCATTAATAAAATAACGTCGTTCTGTAATTTCCGCATTAATTGCTGTTTTCTCTTTTTGCTTTTTCAGAAAATGGTAATCCTAAAAAACATTCAATAATAAAAACAAGCAGTAAAATAAATACACTGCACACACTTGCATTTTCTCTATCTCTTCTAAACACGAATCATCACGTCATGCAGATTGCTTGTTTTATACCCCGTTGAAACATACGATCCGATGCCTTCTCCTAACTTTGAGTTCCCGGTATTCGAGGCTGAAGAAGAAGATGACAACGAAATTCCAGAAGAGATCTCCCGACTACTCAGACAAGAGGAAAGGTTCATTGAACCTCACAAAGAGCCGTTGGAAACAGTAAACTTGGGTTCAGAAAAAGAGAGAAAAGAAATCAGGATCGGAGCACTGCTCAGTCCAACTGCCAAAGAAGGTCTGATAAAGCTTCTCAAAGAATTCCCCGATGTATTCGCTTGGTCCTATCAGGATATGCCAGGGTTGGATACCAGCATCGTGGAACATTACTTACCGCTAAGATCGGAATGTCCGCCAGTAAAGCAAAGGTTGAGACGGACTCACCCGGACATGGCCATCAAAATCAAAGAGGAGGTACAGAAACAGATTGACGCGGGTTTCCTCGCTACATCTGAATATCCTCAATGGTTAGCCAACATCGTACCCGTTCCCAAAAAGGACGGAAAGGTCAGAATGTGTGTTGATTACAGAGATCTAAACAAGGCAAGTCCAAAGGACGACTTTCCTTTACCACACATTGACATGCTGGTTGACAGCACAACAAAGTTCAAAGTATTCTCCTTCATGGATGGATTCTCGGGCTATAATCAGATCAAAATGGCGCCGAAAGACATGGAGAAAACTTCGTTCATTACCCCATGGGGTACCTTTTGTTACAAGGTAATGTCGTTCGGTTTGAAGAATGCCGGGGTAACCTATCAAAGGGCCATGACTACTCTGTTTCATGACATGATACACAAAGAAATCGAGGTATATGTCGATGATTTGATTGCAAAATCAAGAACAGAGGATGAGCACGTTGAACATCTGTCAAAATTGTTCGAACGTCTAAGAAAATTCAAGCTCCGCTTGAATCCTAACAAGTGCACCTTCGGTGTCCGTTCGGGGAAACTACTAGGGTTCATCGTCAGCCAGAAAGGAATTGAGGTTGATCCTGACAAGGTCAAGGCCATTCAAGAAATGCATTCTCCGAAAACTAAAAAACAAGTCAGAGGATTCCTGGGACGTTTGAACTACATCTCCAGATTCATATTCCTCATGACCGCGACATGTGCGCCGATTTTCAGGTTATTGAAAAAGAACCAGGATTGCGTTTGGTCAGAAGATTGCCAAACTGCCTTCGACAGTATCAAGGGATATCTGTTGAATCCTCCGATTCTATCACCTCCAGTGGAAGGAAGACCACTGATCATTTACCTCACAGTCCTAGAGGACTCAATGGGATGTGTACTTGGCCAACAAGACGAAACTAAAAGAAAAGAGTCTGCCATTTACTATCTAAGCAAGAAATTCACCGACTGCGAAACTCGGTACACAATGCTTGAGAAAACTTGTTGCGCTTTGGCTTGGGCAGCCAAACGTCTTCGCCAGTACATGATTCGTCATACTACTTGGTTGGTCTCCGAAATGGATCCAATCAAGTACGTTTTCGAAAAACCTGCTCTCACGGGAAGGATTGCCCGTTGGCAGATGTTACTATCAGAATATGACATAGAGTACCATGCTCAGAAAGCCGTTAAAGGAAGTATTTTAGCCAATCATTTGGCTCATCAACCGATTGACGATTAAGAATCAATCAGGTTTGACTTCCCAGACGAAGATGTCATGTATCTAAAGATGAAAGATTGCGATGAACCGCTACCCAGTGAAGGGCCAGAACCATGTTCCCAGTGGGGACTTATCTTTGACGGAGCAGTCAATCATTATGGAAACGGAATTGGGGCAATCATTGTTACCCCTCAGGGTTCCCACATTCCTTTCACTGCCAGACTTACGTTCAAATGTACGAACAACGAGGCCGAATACGAAGCATGTATCATGGGTCTCGAAGAAGCGATTGATTTAAGGATCAAAAACTTGGACGTATACGGCGATTCAGCCCTGGTTATTAACCAGATAAAAGGAGATTGGAACACATACCAATCAGGATTGATTCCTTACAAAGACTATGCAAGGAGGTTGTTACCCTTCCTCAACAGAGTCGACTTTCATCACATCCCTCGTGATGAGAATCACATGGCTGATGCATTAGCCACTCTCTCTTCCATGATTAGTGTAGGTCGATGGAATGACATACCTAAGATTGACGTAATGCACCTTGAACGGCCCGCTTACATCTTCGCGATTGAAGCAGTCATAGACGACATACCTTGGTATCACGATATCAAACGCTTCCTTCAGAAACAAGAGTACCCATCTGGGGCACTCAGAAAAGACAGGAAAACCCTCAGAAGATTGGCTGGAAACTTCTTCCTGAGCGGTGGCACTCTTTATAAGAGAAATTTTGACATGGTCTTGCTCCGATGTGTCGACAGACCAGAAGCAGACATGCTCATGAAAGAAATTCATGAAGGATCCTTTGGAACTCATGCTAACGGACACACAATGGTGAGAAAAATTCTCAGGGCCGGGTATTATTGGTTGACAATGGAATCCGACTGCTACAAGTACATGAGGAGATGTCACAAGTGTCAGATATACTCCGACAAAATTCATGTATCGCCATCACATCTCAAAGTTCTTTCTTCCCCGTGGCCATTTTCCATATGGGGAATCGATATGATTGGTATGATTGAGCCCAAGGCTTCAAACGGACATCGATTCATCCTGGTAGCCATTGACTACTTCACCAAGTGGGTCGAAGCAGCGTCATTCGCCAATGTAACCCGACAAGTGGTGGTCCGATTTATCAAAAACAATATCATCTGCCATTATGGTGTTCCAAGCGAGATCATTACTGATAATGGATCTAACTTGAACAATAAGATAATGAAAGAGTTGTGTGCAGAGTTCAAGATCGAACACCATAACTCATCTCCCTACCGACCCAAGATGAACGGAGCGGTAGAAGCGGCTAACAAGAACATCAAGAAGATTGTTCAAAAGATGGTTGTAACCTATAAAGATTGGCACGAAATGCTACCCTTTGCTCTTCACGGTTATCGAACATCTATTCGCACTTCAACAGGGGCAACCCCTTTCTCTCTAGTATATGGCATGGAAACAGTGCTTCCCATAGAAGTAGAGATCCCCTCAATCCGGGTATTGATGGAAGCTAAGCTCACCGAAGCTGAATGGTGTCAAAGTCAACACGATGAACTGAACCTGATCGAAGAAAAGAGAATCACGGCACTATGCCACGGTCAGTTGTATCAACAGAGAATGAAGAGGGCGTTCGACAAAAAGGTCCGACCTCGTGTCTTCAGGAAAGGGGACCTTGTGCTCAAGAAGATACCATCATTTCTCACCGATTCTCGGGGCAAATGGCCCCCAAATTATGATGGCCCCTATGTGGTCACGAAAGCTTTCTCAGGCGGCGCCTTGAGACTTGCAACCATGGACGGAGAGGAATTTGCCTACCCCAAGAATGTTGATGTAGTCAAGAAATACTTTGCCTAAACTAAAAAAAAAGTCTCGGTGGATCGAAAACCCGAAAAGGCGGTCCAGGCAAAAGTTAGAGACATGAAAAAAACATCATCCCGATGGATTGGAAATCTCATAGTACAATCCAGGCAAAAGTTAGGGATAATGGCAAGTAACTATGTTCAACAGAGGAAAGTCCCTCAGCAGCAGTTACATCATCATCTATCGGAGGAAATCTCCAGTCAAGGTCATCTTCGACGGAAGCTCAGGATGTCCCGAACTCAAAGTTGGTAGAAGGATAGTGGTCGTTATGTTTCAACGTAGCCCTTTTCCCTGTAAATTACCATTTTTGAAACTTTGTATATACTCTTTGGAATCACGCGTTTGGCTGATCTCCATCTTATGAATAAAATTTGAGCCCTTGTGCTTTTGTTTGTAATTCTTTACTTGTTTTAGCTTTACAGAACGAAGTTGTTTAAACTTAATCAGCGATTCTTGAAATAAAACGAAAATGAATTTACTTGTTAAAAACTTTTTCTGCTTTTAAATTAAAGATGGCATTTCTTTTGACTGTTGAACATCAGAAGAACATCGATCGCTTCTCCCGAAGTAAGCGAACTTCAAAGTGCAGAATCAAAGTACTCCTTCTAAACCAGTTCGCCGGAATGAAGGGATCAACTGTGTCAGAGACCATGTTTCGTCTGACATCCTCGGTCGAGTTCTCATCTCCTAAGCCCGACCAACATAGCTCCCAACAGGGACTATCTCTCCTAAGCAAGGTGGAATTGCTATTCTAAACCAACGGTACTTCTTCGCCCCGCGATGGCCGAGTATCCAATTGTGTTCATCCATTAGTCTGTATGTCGCGTCAGTTTTGTCAGCATATACATACGTACTCCATGCATTTTGATTTGCATTTACATTTCATATTGCATCGTTATCACTCTAGCCGGTCTTGTCCCCTAGTGGTAAACAGTTTTCTCAATCGAGTTTGTCAGTTCTTTCCTCGTCAGGAAGTGTTGCGTCTGCACAATCTCGCCACCAGTGTATCTTTAGATCAGAGTCGGCACTTGGCCACTTTGATAACTTGAACCTCTGAAAGATCAGAGAACCTTCAACAGATGTCACTCTTCGCCATTGAAGATGATATCCTCGCTTTCCCGGATTAAGGAAAATCCCCAGAGAAAGCCTCGTGATCAGAGATTCGGCAGCACGCCAGTTTTGCTCCGAAAAAACCACTGATGAGAAGGTCATTGGCACCTCAAAATTGGATCCCATCATATGGCATTTATCCGGGAAGATCCCGAGAAAAGTATGATGTAACCCTAAACGAAAACAGTCTCTCAAGAGACTCGCTTTCCCCAGTAGAATCGACAAATGGCGTCTCCGAAACAGAGAAGTTTGTGTACCTCTACAACTCAGACGAATGGGTTCCCCAGCAAGTCTGACATAAAAACTTTTTCCACTCAAATGGCATCTCCCCAGGAAAATTCGGCGGGAAGTTTGAAGGAAAGCCGCTACGAATAGCGTCCCTTGTCAGTAAAGTTTATTGACAAAAGAAGCTAAGACCAGTTCCTTGGTAGGAAACCAGGATCGAGGGGAAGTTTAAAAAAGGAAACTAAGACCAGTTCCTTGGTAGGAAACCAGGATCGAGGGGAAGTTTAAAAAAAAGAAACTGAGACCAGTTCCTTGGTAGGAAACCAGGATCGAGGGGAAGTTTATTTCAAAAGAAACTGAGACCAGTTCCTTGGTAGGAAACCAGGATCGAGGGGAAGTTGACAAAAAGAAACTAAGACCAGTTCCTTGGTAGGAAACTAGGATCGAGGGGAAGTTTGTTTCCACAACTGAGACCAGTTCCTTGGTAGGAAACCAGGATCGAGGGGAAGTTTATTTCAAAAGAGACTGAGACCAGTTCTTGGTAGGAGACCAGGATCGAGGGGAAATTTACCTTTTCTAAGCATCATTGTTTAGCTAAAGAAGATGAATGTGTAAGCTACCATTCATAACCGCCATCAAAATTTCGGGTATTTCGATATTTAATCCTCTTGCACCCCGAATGCTCGAATCCCTTCGTCATTCACACCTTCGGGTCCAAGAAAATTAAATAGGGGCATCTGTAATACCCCAAATTTTGACCACTTAGATTTCCCATCATTGTGAAAATCATCATCACAATATGGATGAACCATCATGCTTCATCAGTCTCCCCAAAGATGGGTGAGCATCCAATACAATCAAAATTAGGGTTTTAAGCCCTCTCAGAGCCTTAGACAAAGGATCAATCAAGAAATGACATGATCCTCAACTTGTCTAATCTCTTAAATATCCACAATGGATCAAAAAGGACTCCCACTTCAAGGATTAAGCACAAGGCTGCTCCCTTCTAGGTGGATCAAGTCTCAAGATCGACAGTGTCACCAAATTAGGGTTTTGGTCGACCAGGGCCTCCAGATGGAAATTTTCATCTGGGCACAAGCCATTGATCCAAAACATAACCTAATATACTTCATGGAACCTCATGAACCCATGCATCAAGTCAATTTTGCCTCAGGGGATGCATTCATCAAAAATCAGGAATTAGGGTTTCTTGACCTAATTCACCCCTAAGTTGATTTTTGGGACAAACCATGAGCCAAGACCTCAAGACATGATTTGAGGGTCTCTAATATACCATATTGATCCATTTGGAACAATGGATTGATCCAATAAGCTTGAGCAACAAGTCTCAATTTCATCTGCACCACAATTAGGGTTTCGCGAGGAAAGTCAACTGTAATTTTGACTTTTGACCAGGACATGCTCCCAAACCCTAATACATGATTGAATATACCCTATGACACCCATGGAACATGTCCATCAAGTTTGATTTAGGTCAAGGACATGATTTCCTGAAGAATTGCACAGTTTGGAATTCATCTGATAAAAAGTCAACTGTGCACAAAAGTCAACTTTGACTTTTTGAGATTTTTCACCAAAATGGATTTTTAACCCTAAAATGATGTTAATGTATGATTTGAATCATCATTCATCAAGAAAAATCAAGAAAAGTGAGATAACTTGTAAAAGGGGTAACCATAAAAACTTAGAAATTTTTCTAAGTTAAAAATAAAGTGGCAAAGGTACCAACTTTGAAGGACCATAACTCCTAAACCACAAGGCCATTTTTTCTCATCCAAAGATGGATTTGTAGCCCTCATTATCACCTACAAAAACTTCAACTACAAGTCATTCCAATTCATTAAGGATTTTGAGTTATGGAGTGATCAAAGTGGCTGAAAAGTTAAAATGTCACTTTTTCCAACACTTAGTGAAATTTTCACTAAGTCAGATTCTGCTTCACTTTTTGCCAAATGTAGGGGGATTTTTCACTTGGAATCAAAAGAGATCAAAACCAAACTTGTTCAAACAGTTGTTGTATCATGTAAGAGCTTTCCAAAATGGCCAAGAACATTGCCAAATTCAACCTACACCATGAGATACAACATTGGCAAGTTGCCTTGCTGAAATCTGTCACAAGCAAGGCAGAATTTGCAATTTTGCCCGATTTGCCAAAATCAGCCAAATTCAAATGCTCCTATCCACTTGGACACATCTGAGGATTGAATCTAAAGGGGACAATCACTGAGCCAAGCCTCCAAGGTCCAAGGAACAAGAAATAGCATGTTGAACCTAGAGTTGCCAAAGTAGGGACAAGACTTCAAATTTGGAATGAGGCATTCAATGGAACCATCAAGGTGGCATGGACTGAGCCATTCTCATCTGAAATCAGTCAAGACTTATCCAAGACCAAGGGGACCAAAGCTCTGTGCCCTAACCTCTAGTCAATGGCTAGAGGAGACTTGATTTCTCATTGGACAACATTGGCCAAACCTACTTACCAGCTGCCATGCACTATTCCTTGCAAAACAAACTTGCTCTACTATAAATAGAGCTCAATTGTGGTCAGTTTAAGTACACCAAAGCCATCTAACAGATGCTTTCATCAAAATCTCTTTCTCTTGGCAAAAATGCCTTTCTTAGCAAGGTAGCTATCGGGTTTTGAGTTTGAGAGCTTTTCCAATCAAACCAATCACTCACACACCTCACATACATCACATATGAGCTGATCAAACACTCACATAACATCTGGAACATCAAAATCTCAAAACCACTTGCCATCCACACAAGTTTGAAGTGAAGTTGCAGCTGAGATGCCATAAACTGATCCAGTCCATTTCAATTCAATCCAAGTGTTCAAACACACTCCATATGGTGTAGGGAAGCTGTCCAGATCATCACAACTCATCTGTAACACCTCCAGATCAAAAATCACTTTGAACTTGCTGTCACGACCTAAAGGTAAGCCTAAACTTGGGCATCTCTCAATCTATGCATATTTCCTCGCACAATAATTTGGCCATATATTCATAATCATGCATGGAATGTTTTCCCTCAATTAATTGCATTGTTTGAATCGTGTATAAAAAATCCT
Organism: Lathyrus tuberosus; assembly: GCA_022829125.1. Classification (NCBI taxonomy): domain Eukaryota; kingdom Viridiplantae; phylum Streptophyta; class Magnoliopsida; order Fabales; family Fabaceae; genus Lathyrus; species Lathyrus tuberosus. Next base: position 3,547,186 of record JALAZF010000301.1, on the reverse strand, counting down.
AGCCTTCATGCAGAAATTAGGGTTCTTGAGGTCTCTTCGTGATTTCTTGTTGTATGTTTAATTTAAATGAAATTAATGGATATAGACATGATCGTGAGGTTGAGACGAGCATAATGATATGTGGATTGCATGATATGATTACGTATTCAGTGAGATTGGATAGAAAATGCAAATCTGAGAAACCAAGAACACGCGCATGTTCTTCAGCTTGTTCTTGGCGCCATTTTCATATATTCAAATATTTGAATTTTGTGATTTTGTTTAATTGATTCAAAAATTAATTTCTCTCTGAGTTTTAATGATTTTGAGTTGATTCTTTTTTTAATAATTCACAAAAATGTTAAAATATTTTATTTTCACAAAAAATCCCAAAAATATTATTTATTTCATATAATTGATATTTTTGCAAAGAATTAATATTTTGATTGTTTTGGCATTTTAAATATTTTTTCTACATTGATTTTGCAACTTTTAATGCTTTCTAATTATTTTGTAGGTCAATACTTAATTTTTGAAGCATTAATCCAAGATCACAATTTGTTTTCCATGTGTTAAACAATTTTTTATCATTTTAATTGAATTTTTATTCAATTAAATACATTTTGAAAACAAATTAGGGTTTTGGATTAATTCAACCCTCATAAATCATTTTCAAAAACATTTTGGGCCTCTTGAGAGAGTGTAAGACCCATCCCTCCTTGTACAAAAACTTTTTGGGCCTCATCCATTGTATAAGTCCCTCTGTACAAGTAAACGGCGCGATCGTCGCCCGTTTAAAAATAAAAATCATCTGGGCCTCTCCTTGAGCTATAAGACCCATTCAAAACACTTTGGGCCTCTATTAGAGTGTAAGACCCAATCCCCCTTTTAACCAAAACATTTTGGGCCTCACTTATTGTATAAGTCCCTCTGCGTTAAAAGAAAACCTCGGCGCGATCGCCATTTTTAAACGAAAAATCATTTGGGCCTACTCTCGTGTTATAAGCCCCACTCTTTTATTTAAACCTTTTGGGCCTCTTGAGAGAGTGTAAGACCCATCCCTTTGTACATAAAACCTTTTTGGGCCCCAGTCACTTGTATAAGTCCCGCTGTACAAAGTCAAACAGTGCGCTCACTGATAAAACCCCGGGCCTCTCCTTGAGCTGTAAGCCCCAAATCTTTCTTTTTCAAAGCACTTTCTCCTTTGATTTTGAATATACTGTTGTTTTCAATCTTTCTTTGTTGAACAACTAACCAAACAGCATGGAAGCACTACAACCGAGTAAGTGGTTATCGCTTTTATTTACTGCTTTCATATTATAAACTGTATTGTGGGGCTGCTCACTGTAAGTCTCCTTTCATAAACTCATATCTACTGTGTAATAATAGTATAGATATTTCGAGTTTCCCCGGCAACTACGTCTAGAACTAAGTGACGCCGTTTCATTTATTCGTAGAAATAGACGCCTAGATCCCCAATAGGAGCACCAGATACAGTCTTCTCTTCGGCTGTCCTCCTTAGGAATCGTCAAGAAGCTCTACTCCCCAAGATGAATGTATTCTCTGTGAATGGCATCTTTGAGTTTCTTCCAAATTCTCGAACTTTTCTGACTTGATCTATTCCTTGTGGATAACTTGCCTTGAATGTCTCGGGGTTTGGGTACCCACTACGGTCATAATCTTGGACCTTAACTAAGGAACCCTCTTTAAAAGTTAAAAGTCGCTGGATAGTAAACCTCGCACGTTTACCAGTGGTTTTTATCTTTAAAAGAGTTATCTCTCCTAATGGAAAGGAGATGATAGACCCACGGGCTTCTTAAAAGCATCGGCCTCCTCTTGGGCATTATTCAAGGACACTACGGCTTCTTAGAAGTATTCACAACCTCCTCTTAGGCTTCGTATAATGATCTCTTCCTTCGGGAATGATAGCCTCCTCTTGGGCTTCGTACAAGGACCCGTCGGCTTCTTAAAAGATTCCAGCCTCCTCTTGGGCTTCGTACAAATTGTCCCGACGACCTCCTAGAGGTATAGGAACAGAACCTAGTCATCCTCATAGAACAGTCCTTTCATAGAGTCTACTACTGTTTCTCAAAGCATAGTACAAAAGAAAAAAACTCTAGACTTGGACAGTCTAACTTCCTTGAGTCTCAAAGACATTCTCAAGTGACCCCCTTCGTTAAATAGGAAGGAAACCCGCAGACTCGGACAGTCTCAATACTCTTTGGATTTCCCGTTTCCTCAAAGAGAAGGAAATATCCCTGGTCCTCAAATCAAATCCCTGAGTACAATGTTGCTCATATAAGAACTGATTTTCTCTTTTAAAATCAGTATATTGGATCTGTCACTCAACTGAAACAAACCTTTAGCCTCCATCTCGGGCTTCGTACGAGATACAAAAACACTCTCTTGTTGAGTATCAAAGACTCTCTTGTTGAGTCAAACTTTTAGCCTCTATCTCGGGCTTCGTACGAGACACATAAGAGACTCCCTCGTTGAGTCAATCATCCCTTTTCGCCTCCATCTCGGGCTTTGTACGAGATACAAAAAGGTTCTTATTGAGCCAAACAAACAATAGCCTCCATCTCGGGCTTTATACGAGATACCCAAAAGACTCCATCGTCGGGTCAAAAAACTTTCAGCCTCTCTCTCGGGCTTTGTACGAGACACACAATAGCCTCCTCTTAGGCTTTGTATAATGATTTTCCTAGCGGAAATTAGCCTCCTCTTAGGCTTTGTATAAGAAAAACACTGGTTAATCCAATTAACCTTTTAGCATCAAAGCTGTGCCTCATTCACAGTACACAAACATCAACAACTCCTTTCCCTTCATCTAATCGCTGTAAGCGGCAAGCCTCTGGATCATCTACATCCATGCCACTGTCCCTCTTTTAGCATGAGAAATTCCTAAGAAAAGATGGCATTGCTCTACACTGAGTTAAAGTCTTCTCCTTCAGGTTAAAACCCTTTCTTCGGAAATTATGGCATTGCTCGGATCCACGTATCCCAGTTAAAGTAATTCTCCTTCTCCCCTCTTTAGAGATGACAAATTCTCTCTAAAGTCGAGGTCTTTCAGCTTCACGTCTTGGGCTTTGAACAAGACACAAATAGACCTTCAGCTTCACATCTTGGGCTTTGAACAAGATACAAATCACCTTTCGCTTCACGTCTTGGGCTTTGAACAAGACACCAAAAACCAATTTCCTCCCATAGAATAGGAGGAACTACGAACGCTCTGATTTCCCTGTTTCGGTAAATGGGAATACGTAGGCATAAGATCGAAAGAAAAGATCTTAGCGAGCACAATCAACAAAAAACCCAAATCCCATATCTCCATCAATCAAAAGCAGTAATTCAAAAGCATCAGTCCTAACATCCTAATCCTTGTTCCCCGCCAGAAACCTTCTGCCCAGGTAAAAAAGAAAGAGAACCGTATTGGCGAAAATACAAATAACCAGTACAAAGGCCCCCCCACATTGATAGCATCCGTAACCTAACAGATCGCTGTTTAAACTCAGTATGCAAAGCAGGGTTAATTGGAGACATCTATTTCCCTTCCTTATTCAGCTCACAATAGGATAAAAAATGAATCGACCTGTAGTTTTAAGCTCAAACCGCAGAGAGCGACCAGCGCTTAAGAACCGCGTCCAAAATCGCTCGCTACACACACGGTCGGTTGTATCAGAGCAGGATGAAGAAAGTCTTTGATCAGAAAGTGCGTCCTCGGTGTTTTCAGGCTGGTGAATTGGTTTTGAAAAGGATCTTTCCTCCTCAAACAGATCACAGGGGCAAATGGACTCCAAACTACGAAGGGCCATATGTAGTAAGACAGGTTTTCTCTGGTGGAGCCTTATTGCTCTCAACTATGGATGGCGAAGATTTTACGTCCCTTGTGAACGCAGACGTAGTCAAAAAATACTTTGCATAAAAGAGACCCGCTAGACACAAAAAGAAAGTCCAGGCAAAAAAGGGGCATCCCGGCGAACCATAAAAAGAAAAGGTTCGGGCAAAAATTAGGGATAAAAAGAAAAGAATAAACCCGCAAGGTTGAAAACTTGAAAAGGCAACTTTGGCAAAAATGGGTATCTCGGTGGATTGAAAACCCGAAAAGGGCGATCCAGGCAAAAGTTAGGGATTTTAAAAGCAAAGGCTATGATCTGCATTTGATCTGTGAATACTTTTGGTATACGGAAATTTCGAAGGAAAGGAATCAGTCCAGTCGGTATTTTTGAAGGCCAAAGCATCTGCGGATAAGCGAGGCATATTGGGTCATAGCTGAATTGAATCATGGTGGATGTCTGTTCCCCACATTGCCGATATGTGTATTTTCTTTTATTTCTTTTTGCGCAATTACCTCTTTTCAGGAATTGCTTCCAGATGTAAATGCCTATTTACAGGCCAATTCATTCAATAAAATTTGCATTTCACTCAAAAAGCTTTCCATTTGTGTTTTTGCTTTTACTGTTTTGTTTGTGAAAAACGTCCAATATTTTGATAAAACATTGCATGCGAAAATGTTAGGCTTTACGAAGCATATCAGGAAATAATGGAAATTGCTTAGGCAACGGTCGTTGTAATGGTAGTAGGAGTAGCTTTTTTGCATATAGAACTTTCTGTTGATTTTGTTTGCAGGATAACAGGTTTGTTTTTCCCCAGTAGAGTTACTCTCCTCGACATTGAAAAGTTCATCCTCCTCAACAGGTTGTTGTTTTCCCAACCAGAGTGTCGAGAATTATCTTCCTCAGCAGAGTACAAAAGATTAATTTCCCAGCTAAAGTTGTGATAGAATCATAAATTTCTCAGCAAACAATCAGAAGTTGACGCTGATGCATCCCCAGCAAGAGACTGATGAAAAATATCCTTTGACCAAAGATGTTATTTCCCCCACAGAGTTTGAGCACCCATCTTCCTCAGCTAGTCAGGAAGCATTTTTCTCACCAGCAACGGTATGAGTTAATCCCTTTAGATGGGCAAGTTTGATGTTATCACTAGCAGAGTTGACGTCATCATCTGCCGTTCCCCAAGCAGATTTGCTGGTATTGACTGATATTCCCCAGTGGGGTAAAGGTAAGAGCATCTCCCAAGCAGGTTCGAAATTATTGAATTGTCTCCCCAAGCAGAGTTTGGTGGTGATCCTCTCAGTGGTTTGTTCAACAGCAGTTGATATCCCCAGCAGGTCTTAAGTCCAATTGTTATTGGCATCCTTTTAGATCCCAGTAGAAGTCAGTTAGTATTTCTCAGCGGAGAGAATTTATCTTTGGGTTCCATCTTCAATATTCATTCATAGTCATCCCCAACAGAGTGGGTATTCTCTCGGAGCTTTCATCTCCAGCAGAGTTTGTGATCAATGTCTTCCTCAGCAGAGTGAAATCTTTCTCAGCAGGGTCTCTTTTTTCAGAGGACAATTTAGTTTGTCATCCCCGATGGATTTGCCTTCGCCTTTAGCATTTATTTTGCTGAGGAATTCCTTTTGCATTGCATAAGCATTTTGCATAGCATCCTCCCAAACGCGTAGCATTTCCATTTCGTATGGAGCATTACGCCATAGAAAAATTAAAACATATGCATTCGAAGCATAAGCCAGGTTTGACATCCTTTACCGGTTTCTTTCCCTAGTAGAAAGTAACATGATTCAGGAGATTTTGTTCAAACATCACACCGCAACCAGTGGATTCATCCTTCTTGTCGATCCTCCTTACGCTCCCCCCGCAGAGTTTCCCGTTTAGATTTCCCTATTCCCCAGCGGATTCATCTTTGTAGATCTGTTAATTCTACTTATTTCGGGTTTGAAAGTCCATCTTTTTGAGTTCGCCTTCGGCCGTCCTCGTTATCCCAACTATTGGTTGGTATCTTTTCTTGGTTATCCCAACTATTAGTTGGTACCCTTCTTTTATCCCAACTATTGGTTGGTATCTTTTCTTGGTTATCCCAACTATTGGTTAATACCCTTCTTTTTTCCCAACTATTGGTTGGTATGTTTCTTTTGGTTATCCCAACTATTGGTTGGTATCTCTTCTTTTATCCCAACTATTGGTTGGTATCTTTTCTTGGTTATCCCAACTATTGGTTGGTACCCTTCTTTTATCCCAACTATTGGTTGGTATGTTTCTTTTGGTTATCCCAACTATTGGTTGGTATCTCTTCTTTTATCCCAACTATTGGTTGGTATCTCTTCTTTTAGCCCAACTATTGGTTGGTATCTTTTCTTGGTTATCCCAACTATTGGTTGGTACCCTTCTTTTATCCCAACTATTGGTTGGTATCTCTTCTTTTATCCCAACTATTGGTTGGTATTTACCCTTCTTTTATCCCAACTATTGGTTGGTATCTGTTTCTTGGTTATCCCAACTATTGGTTGGTACCCTTCTTTTTTCCCAACTATTGGTTGGTATGTTTCTTTTGGTTATCCCAACTATTGGTTGGTATGTTTCTTTTGGTTATCCCAACTATTGGTTGGTATCTCTTCTTTTATCCCAACTATTGGTTGGTACCCTTCTTTTATCCCAACTATTGGTTGGTATCTCTTCTTTTATCCCAAATATTGGTTGGTATTTACCCTTCTTTTATCCCAACTATTGGTTGGTATCTACCGTGTCTAAGTCCACTTTCGGTTGGTAAACACTTACCTTTGATCCCCACAGGTTGCAAATTTCCAGGTTCTTTTGGTATTCAATCTCCATGTATCCCAATTGTCTGAAAGCCCTTTGCTTTCATACTCTCGGATTCAAGAAGTTTGAATAGGGGCAGCTGTAACACCTCAAAATTTGCCCTCTTACTTTTAGCACTAACTGGCTTATGTTTCATTTCATTCTTGCATCATCATCTTTGCATATCATTGGTTCTTAGCATGGGATCAAGGTACTTGGTTTAACTCAAGGGAAGAAGAGGTTTCCAGGGTTTCAAGCAACAGTTCATGTGTATTGTCAAGGGGCTAAGAGGAGAGAAAATTCTTGATGCTATCAATTCTTGAACCACAAAGGAGCCTTAAGCCTCAAGGTGTCTTAATTGGTCCATCATCTCATCGCAAGATCAAGATTGGCAAGAGAATTCAAAGGAATCACACTCTCCTAACCTGATTTCTTAAATTAGGGTTTTGGAGATTCTGGGATCTGACCCCCAAATGAGCAAGCTCTTTGATTCTTTATCATCTCCAAGTGGCACATGTCATCATTGGTGGACATGATACACATCATATTCAGAGGAATTTGAATTTGGAGGATGTGCTATCTCCTCCTAACCAGAGGGTACCAAAATTAGGGTTTGCTTTAAGATCAGTTTATTTCTGAATTTTTGGGCAAGACTTGATCTCATGGTATCCTTTATGTCCTCAAGTGTCTAGGGATGGAAGATTGCCCATCAATTTGTTTCAGAAGGTTTTCAATTGATCAGAAATTTCAAAATCAGGAGAATTGGGGATAAAGTCAACTGTGCAGTGAAAAAGTCAACTCCTGACTTTTTGAGGTCAACATCATGATTCTCAAGTCAAATGTGATCATTGCTGAAGATTTGATCAAGAAAACACAAGAGGTTCATAAAAAATCAAGAAATGTGAGAAGTTGTCATATTTGGAATAGTAGGGTTTCCAAAAATAGTAAGTTTTGGCCATTTTAGCACCTCTCTTTGAGTCAGGTTTTCTCAATTTTAAAGCATCAAATCAAAAATCCACCAGGCCACAACAAAATATCTTGTTTCAAGCTTCGAATCCATATAAAGAACTCCTCCATTGGATCAAAATTGGGTGAGTTATGATCCATCAAAGTTTGACAAAACTAGGGCAAAAATCAAGTCATGGCAAGGCAATTCCAAGTCACCCGGCCATAATTTCATCAAACATGTGGCGTGTCAAATTTCAAGCCAATTTTCTCCATCAAGAAAGCTTCAAATTAAAAAATTTTGAACATCAAAGTTGTTCATTGCCATATCCTCTTCAACTTTGATGTCAAACTTTTTTTCATTTGAACAAGTTATCATAGAGATATCAAGGCTCAAAGAGGAATGGTTCATGCTGAATTTTTCATGGGCCATGCTGCCATGCACGTTTTGCCATGATATGGCCACGGGGCTAGCTTGTTTTCTTGGATTTCTTTGTTGATTTTAAGTGTGTTAGAGACCTTTTCTCATCATGATTCAAATACCAAAGTTGTTCTATCATGTATAGGCTTTCCAAAGAGTATAAGCATTCCTCATTTCATGTAGTATTACTTAACTTATGGTTGCTTAAAGTCCAAGGTTCTCATTGATGTTTTTTAATGGTATTTCTTGCAATATGATGAGATAATAAGGTCACATGAATTATAGTACTTTTGTTGTGCCATTTCCTTTGCCAAAATGGGCTAAACTTTTTCCATGTACCATACATAATACATGTGGGCACTTCACCAAAGAGGAAATATGAATTTTGAATTTTAAACTTGCTCAGCAAGTAGAATCATTTCCAGCTCACCTCACACGAATTTTACACCATCATCCAACCCTAAACAAATGCACATGGCTTTGGTTCCAAGCCTACATCCAAACCACCACCTTTTATGTACAATTTTCATTTTTCTCTCTCCCAAATCAAATACAAAACCACAAGCCTCTTGCTTTGTTTCCACTCCTCATTCATACCCTAAGAATCATCTCTCTATAAATAGAGACACATTCCACCTCATTTTACAAGCTTGGAGAGCAAAAGAAATTCTGTCAAAATATTGTCTAACACCTCTGGTTTTTGATCTCGTGTGAGCTGTACAAGCAACCATAGCAAGAGTTATCTACCCAGACATCAAGTAGGAAGTGTGAGGAAGCCATAGAAAAAAGAACTAGACCGGACGGAGTCCTGAGGAAGGAGAACAGATCTCTTCTTTGAAGCACGTTACTCACGGCGGTGTCGGTAACTTCGTGAGCTTTCTCAACTTTTTTGATGTTATTATGCTTATCTCTTTCTCATGATTCCAAATCTATGTTTATTTTTCATTTTTTATGCCTAAAATTCTTATAGCTAGCTTGTGTTAGTTTGATGCATTTTGAGTTTGTGTGAATATCTTGAAAGTTGGTTCGTATGAGCATAAACCGGTGTCATTTTTGAGATCTACGCGAAAAATTGAGGGTGGAGGGTGTCTTTGTTTCTCTGTTTTCGGCCAGACCATCCGCCGCCGGAGGTGGCCGGCGAGCTGCTGCATTTTTTCCGTCCAGCACTATTCACTTGAGTATATGCATGGTATTGGTGAAGATGATGATGTGGTAGAGAGTTTACATTTATTAATTATTTCATTTACTTTAGTTTTGTCTTTAGTGATTAAAAAGAAATGGACCAATTGATACATAAGTCACATGCTTTTTTGGTTACACTTAAAACCATTTATTTTCTTTTTATATTAAATTCTGAACACACACAATGCTATGTTCCATGGGCCTTGCGCCCTTTCTTTTGGTACCCCCACTGTACCGGCCCAATCCATGGCTTTTCTTTTCCATTACTAATGCACACCCTCTCTTTTAATGCTTCTTCTTTATTTTTCTTTTTTTATTTTCGTTTACTTTTTAATTATTAAAAATACTTTATTTAATTAAAAAATTCCAGAAAAAAAACAAATATGTTTCTTATTGTCTTATTTATTTTTTCATGAATATTATTTTATTTATTAAATTCTTTTTAATATTTTATTTTGTTTTAATTTGAAGATGTGTTTTCAATGATACCCTTCATCAAGGGTTAGGGATTTTTGTGACTTTTAATCTTCATTTGAGACCAATATTTTGGTTACTTGTGGGGGATCATATGAGGATATTTTGGTGCTGATTTTATGATGGTTTGAGTTACTTTTAGTGACTTGCCATTCAACTTTTATGGACCCTCGATCTTTGTTCGGTTATGTGCATATCTTGACTTGTGGAGCATTTTTGAACATGCTATTGAGTTAGTTCTGTTCCAATATTTTTGTACTTATTAATTGGATGTTCAAACTTACCTTTGATTATTTTTTGGGAATTTATTGAACCACTTTTCTATTTTTGGTTGATTTTTACTTGTGGTTTGAATTTGGTTGAGGTATGCTTAGACACTTGACCTAGTTTGAGTGCATTTGTTTACTTGTGATTGATTGATTCTTGGAATGATTATATGGTGTGATCCTATTCTGTTTGAGCTTGTCTATGGCTTTAGATTCATCCTCATTGATCCATTTTCCTATTTGTTTTTGATTTTCTAAGTTGATGTTGTTTTGACTTGAATTCAAAGGCATGTTTGACTTAATCTTGTGAAATGTTTCCTTGTTTGATACAACCAATGCATGAGGCCTTTTGTTTGACTTGTATGACATGCTAGAGGTTCTGACCCTCTTGGTTTAAGGTGCTTTATGTGACATGTTCTCACTCTTTGCTTCACACGTTTCTTTGTTTGTTGGCATGAATGATAAGTGGATGTTTTATCTAATTTTGATGCATGCTTGGAATGCGTTGCTTAATGATTCATCTTGTGTGACTTGAGTTTGATCTTGATATGTTATTGATGCATATGCTACTGCCCTCTTGAGTTCATTACTTGGTTTTCACTTCATATGTTCATCATGGTTTGATTTGTATGATGCATATCATTATCAATTGTTTTGTTGCTTCTTTGGCTCATAATGCATCGCGGTGTGAGATACTTTTGTATGCTTGAATTGATTGATCATGAGATGTCTTAAGTTCTGAATTGGTTCCATCTTCATCTTACCTTATCTATTTCATTTTGGTGTGAGGTTCATTGATGCTTAATCGTACTTCTTATGCAAGTTCACTTGCATCCTTTCTTGTGTGCTTTCTCTTGTATACTTGAGATGTTCTTGTGTGATCTCGAGGCATGTTTAATGATGTGATTTGGATATGATGATTATGACGTGCTTGCTGCCCCATCTCTTTTCTCATCTTTCTCTTCCTTCTTCATCTCTTTCACTCTTTCTTTCCCATTGAATCTCAAGACTTGTTTAAGTCTTGGATTCCTTTCCCCTTAGAGCTACCTAGTCCAACTTAATTTTCGATTAAGCTTGGAGTAGGATTAGCATTAGGTCTTAGGTAGTTGTTTCTCTCTTAAACCTCACTAACCCTAGGATCTCCTTTGCATGTTAGCTTTAGGTTAGAGTTTCCATTGAGTCCTCTCTCTTCTCATCTCATAACTTCTTTAAAACACTTAATAAAAGATAAAGTGTATTGCGCAGGAGCCTTAAACATGGGAAATGAGGAATGAGGGGTTTCCTCTCATTCTTCTAGAGTGTGTAGTGGGCGTCCTGTCTTGGGACGATTCTCTATGCATTCGTTCCTATGCCATAGACTTTTGTGCAATGCAAGTTATGAACTAACTTAAAACATTTCTATCTAAAAAACACAAAAACAAATTCAAATATTTTTATCCTTCGGGATTGTTTGGTTCCAGACCATTTTCAGAAAAGAGCACGTTACTTTCCGTCTAAGTCGCAAACAGGCATCGACCTTAACTGCCGGACGCGAACTTAACATCGCTCATAAAAAACACTAACAGACCCGTGGGTCAAACTACGACTGCTCTGATTTTCTCTTTCTCGTCTGATTGAGGATACGTAGGCACAAGACGGCGATGTCTTGGCGAGCAACCTCCCCCCTTAGTTCATGTCCGAACTACGTTGACTCTGACTTTCCCATTGCACGAGGGAATACGTAGGCCTAGGACAACGATAATGTCCTAATCGAGTCACTTCTTTTTCTTTTCTTCTTCGTTCTCCGTTCTTTCTGTTCCCGTTCCTTCTCCGGTCCAGTATCAGTGGAGCTTCAGACAACCACACCCTTTGATCGAGACAACAAGCGTGGATCCCGTCGAGTACGATGGACGTGTTGGGTGCTAATACCTTCCCTTCGCGTAACCGACTCCCTTACCCATTTCTCTTGGTCGTAAGACCACGCTCTTTCTCTTGCCTCAGGTTTACGCAGTGTTTCCTTTCCCTCTCTTGGGATAAATATACATTGCCGGCGACTCTGTTTTTCTGCGCCACTCCCGCGTTTGTACCTTTGGATGCGAATCCTCGGGAGCGACAGTATGTATATGCTGACAAAACTGACGCGACCTATAGACTAGTAGATGAACACGACTGAATACTCGGCCACAGTGGGAGATGAAAAGTATCACTGGTTCACGATAGCAATTCTGCCTTGCTTAGGAGAGATAGTCCCTGCCGGGAACAACCGTTGGTCGGGCTTAGGAGGTAAGAACTCTGTCAGGGATGTCAGATGGAGTATTCGCATCTGACATAACTGATCCTTCATTCAGGCGCACTGGTTTAGAAGGAGTACTTTAATTCTGCACTTTGAAGCTCGAATACTTCGGGAGAAGCGATCGATGTTCTTTCGATGTTCAACAGTCAAAAGAAATTGCCATATATATTTTAAAGCATAAAAAATGTTAACAAGTAAATTCATTTTTGTTTTATTTCAAGAATCGTTAATCATGTTAAAACGTCATTCTGTAAAGCTAAAACAAATGAGAATTGCAAACAAAAGCACTAGGGCTCAAATTTTATTGATAGGATGGAAATTAGCCAAACGCGTGATTCCATGGAGTATTTACAAAGTTAGAAAATGGTAATTTAATGGAAAAGGGCTGCATTGAAACATAACGACCACTATCCTTCTACCAACTTTGAATTCTGGACATCCTGAGCTTCCGTCAGAGATGACCTTGACTGGAGTTTTTCCCGGATGGTGTAACTGCTGCGGAGGGATTTGCCCCTGTTGGACGTAGTTACTTGCCATTATCCCTAACTTTTGCCTGGATTGTACTTTGAGATTTCCAATCTACCGGGATGATTTTTGATTATTTCTCTAATTTTTTCCTGGACCGCCCTTTCGGGTTTTCAATCCACCGAGACGTTTTTTTTTATTTAGGCGAAGTATTTCTTGACTACATCAACATTCGTGGGGTAGGCAAACTCTTCTACATCCATGGTTGCAAGTCTCAAGGCGCCGCCTGAGAAAGCTTTCTTGACCACATAAGGGCCGTCATAATTCGGAGTCCATTTGCCCCGAGAATCAGTGAGAAATGATTGTATCTTCTTGAGCACAAGGTCTCATTTCCTGCAGACGCGAGGTCGGACTTTTTTGTCAAATGTCTTCTTCATTCTTTGCTGATACAACTGACCATGGCATAGTGCCGTCATCCATTTTTCTTTGATCAGGTTCAGTTCGTCGTGTCGACTTTGACACCATTCAGCCTTTGTTAGCTTAGCTTCCACCAATACCTGGATCGATGGGATCTCTACCTCTATGGGGAGCACTGCCTCCATGCCATATACTAGAGAGAAAGGGGTTTCCCCCGTTGAAGTGCGGACAGATGTGCGATAACTGTGAAGAGCAAAGGGTAGCATCTCGTGCCAGTCTTTGTAGGTTACAACCATCTTTTGAACAATCCTCTTAATGTTCTTGTTAGCCGCTTCTACCGCTCCATTCATCTTGGGTCGGTAGGGAGATGAGTTATGGTGTTCGATCTTGAACTCAGCGCACAACTCTTTTATCATCTTGTTGTTCAAGTTAGATCCACTGTCAGTAATGATCTGGCTCGGAACACCATAACGACAGATGAGATTGTTTTTGATAAATCGGACCACCACTTGTCAGGTTACATTGGCGTATGATGCTGTTTCAACCCACTTGGTGAAGTAATCAATGGCTACCAGGATGAACCAATGTCCGTTCGAAGCCTTGGGTTCGATCATGCCAATCATGTCGATTCCCCAAATGGAAAAAGGCCATGGGGAAGAAAGAACTTTGAGATGTGTTGGCGGTACATGGATTTTGTCAGAGTATATCTGACACTTGTGACACCTCCTCATGTACTTGTAGCAGTCGGATTCCATGGTCAACCAGTAGCACCCTGCTCTCAGAATTTTTCTCGCCATTTTGTGTCCATTGGCATGAGTGCCAAAGGATCATTCATGAATTTCTTTTATCAGCATGTTTGCTTCTGGTCTGTCTACGCATCGGAGTAAGACCATGTCAAAATTTCTCTTATAGAGTGTATCATCGCTCAGGAAGAAACTGCCAGCCAGCCTTCTGAGGGTCTTCCTGTCCTTTCTGGATGCCCCATATGGGTACTCTTGTTTCTGAAGGAAGCATTTGATATCGTGATACCAAGGTTCGTCGTCTATGACTACTTCAATCACGAAGATGTATGCGGGCCGCTCAAGGTGCATTATGTCAATCTTAGGTAGGTCGGCCCATTGACCTACTCTAATCATGGAAAAGAGAGTGGCTAATGCATCAGCCATGTGATTCTCTTCACGAGGGATATGATGAAACTCAATTTTGTTGAAGAAGGGTAACAACCTTCTCGCGTAATCTTTGTAAGGAATCAGCCCTGATTGGTATGTGTTCCAATCTCCTTTGATCTGATTGATAACCAGGGCTGAGTCGCCATAAACATCCAAATTTTTGATCCTTAAGTCGATCACTTCTTCGAGACCCATGATACAAGCTTCGTATTCGGCCTCATTGTTTGTACACTTGAATGTTCGTCGGGCGGTGAAAGGAATGTGGGTACCCTGAGGTGTTATGATGATTGCCCCAATTCCATTTTCGTAATGATTTATAGCTCAGTCAAAGATTAGTCCCCATTGGGAACCTGGTTCTGGCCCTTCACTGGGTAGCGGTTCATCGCAATCTTTCATTTTCAAGTACATGACTTCTTCATCTGGGAAGTCAAATCCGAATGATTCCTGATCGTCAATCGGTTGATGAGCCAAATGATCGGCTAAAATACTTCCCTTTACGGCTTTTCGAGCATGGTACTTTATGTCATATTCTGATAATAACATCTGCCAACGGGCAATCCTTTCCGTGAGAGCAGGCTTTTCAAAGACGTACTTGATTGGATCCGTTTCTGAGATTAACTAAGTAGCGTGACAAATCATGTACTGGAGAAGACGTTTGGCTGCCCAAGCCAGAGCACAGCAAGTTTTCTCAAGCATAGTGTATCGAGTCTTGCAGTCGGTAAATTTCTTGCTCAAATAGTAAATGGCAAACTCTTTTCTTTTTGTTTCGTCTTGTTGACCAAGTACACAGCCCATTGAGTCTTCCAAGACTATTAAGTAGATGATCAGTGGTTTTCCTTCCACTGGAGGTGATAGAATCGGTGGGTTCAACAGGTATTCCTTAATACTATCGAAGGCGGTTTGGCAATCTTCTGTCTAAACGCAGTCCTGATTCTTTTTAAGTAATTTGAAAATCGGCGCGCATGTCGCGGTCATGAGGAATATGGATCTGGAGATGTAGTTCAAACGTCCCAGGAATCCCCTGACTTGTTTTTCATTTTTTGGAGAAGGAATTTCTTGGATGGCCTTAACTTTGTTAGGATCAACCTCGATTCCTTTCTGGATGACGATGAACCCTAAAAGTTTCCCTAAACGGACACCGAATGTGCACTTGTTGGGATTTAAGCGGAGTTTGTACTT
Organism: Lathyrus tuberosus; assembly: GCA_022829125.1. Lineage (NCBI taxonomy): Eukaryota > Viridiplantae > Streptophyta > Magnoliopsida > Fabales > Fabaceae > Lathyrus > Lathyrus tuberosus. The sequence goes on along the minus strand of JALAZF010000301.1, from coordinate 3,531,773 downwards.
TCTCAACCGCTAGAATAGCTTTAGCAGGTGGGTCACATGCTCCTCTTCTGTTTTAGATTTGGCAATCATGTCATTGGCATATACCTCGATTTCCTCGTGTATCATGTCATGAAACAGAGTAGTCATGGCCCTTTGATAGGTTGCCCCGACATTCTTCAAACCGAACGGCATTTCCTTGTAACAAAAAGTACCCCATGGGGTAATGAATGAAGTTTTCTCCATGTCTTTCGGCGCCATTTTTATCTGATTATAGCCTGAGAATCCATCCATGAAGGAGAAGACTTTGAATTTTGTTGTACTATCTACCAGCATGTCAATGTATGATAAAGGAAAGTCGTCCTTTGGACTAGCCTTGTTTAGATCTCTGTAATCCACACACATTCTGACCTTTCCGTCCTTTTTTGGAACTGGCACTATGTTGGACAACCATTGAGGATACTCTGATGTGGCGAGGAAACCCGCGTCAATTTGTTTCTGCACTTCCTTTTTGATTTTGACAGCCATGTGATCGGTCACCATTTCTACTATGTTTCCGTCACTTATTCGGCATCAATCCATAAAACCGGTAGCACTTTGTTTGTCTTTTCATTGTTTTTTAATTCAATTTTACTTGTCGTATTTTATTCTTGCATTTTATTATTTGTAGTTTTATTTTAATTATGTTGCATTTTATACTTTGGTTTGGTAGTTTTCAATGGTTTCAGGTCTGAGTGGAAAAGCCCAAAGGACTCGTGCGAAGAAAATGGAAGTTCTGGGAATTTAGAAGAGTTTTTGGAATGAAGCAGAGGATACCTGGACCTAAAATTCAATAAACATGGAAAAATATTGGACAACTAAGTTCCTTGTCTGTACTATGTTGTATTTCTCTTCATTAGCTTTCCGACGCTTTGAAAGGGGACCAAAACAGACTTACAGATCAAAAGTTATGATCGAAACAATTTCGGTTATAAAATCTAGCAAGCTGACACGGCCGGCAGTGTTGGCTGACACGGCCCGTGTCAGCTTTGACGCTGATTTTCTGAATTTTTTCATATTTTCTCCCTATATTAAGTTGTGTGGGCATTTTGGGTATTTCTAATCGATCTGGGTGAATTGAGGCTATTTAGACTTGTTTTTGAGAAGCTAGAAAGAACTTTGTACATTACGAAATATTTTACGCTAAAGTTTGATGCTATCAAGGGTTTTGGAGAACGAGGATTGTTCATGAGCGGAAGCAATTGAAGATCGTAGTCATCCAATTAACTTGTAATGTCTTACTTTTATTTTGTTATTTCTTTTAGAACTATGAGAGGCTAAACCCCCCAATGCTAGGGGGTGTCCCTGAATTGCTCTGTAATGACTCTGATTTCCTTTGTTCTATGAAATATTGCTTTTTCCTTAAATATTTTATTATGCAATGATCTTAATGCTTTTTTGATCGGACAAATTGATATTGATCTACGGTTAGGTTTTAGGTCGGACCAACCAACCAAACGCTTTTGCATAATAATATTACGGTAGATATTGCCTAGGAATGGGGATACCCCGTGATAACCGTTACATTCTTGTTAAAACAAATGCTTGATATTCTTCCAAGGAAGTTAAGGAATTAGTGTCTAGGGAGAATATCAAAGGTTTTTCTGCTAAGGAATCAGGGAAAGATAATCTTGAGAATCGGTAAGGTTGTTTCTGCAGTGCCTCTTAGAATAAGTATTTAGGGCTATTATTGTGCAATTCATACACTTTTCCTAGCATGATGCTCATATCTGTTAAAAAGTAGATTTTATTCTGTTAATTTTCTTATCGTTTATTTCAATTTTAAAAACAATTTTCAAAACCCATATGACCTTTTATTCAATTGAATTACTATAAGAACTTATATTTCCTACGCAGTCCTCGAGATTGATACTGGGGATAACCCCTATTATTACTACATCGTTAAAATAGTACACTTGCTATTTTTCCGATCAAGTTTTTGGCGCCGTTGCCAGGGACTGCCAAAATATAAGTTTTAATTTTAATTCAATTGAAATTTTGTTGCTCCGCAATTAAAATTTAGTGTTGATTTTCTTTTTATTTTTATTTTATTAAAAAAAAGAGTCAGATTATTGTACCTTCATGAATTCTTCTATATTGTGCAACTAACACAGTGTCTGAGTTGTGTAGCTATGATTTATACATTGCCACCTGTATCTCCTCAATGTTGGTCGCCCGATTCAGGAATCACCTTGGAAGAGGCGACTAAAATTTTTCAAGCATATAGGAGGGAGGTAAAAATCCTTATGAATGAATGTAAGGAAGCTAACTATTATCCAGATTATTTTATTTTGCAAGAGTGCAGGTTGGAAGAAGAATGTGTGAAAGAAGAAGAACAAGGCATGACGTCAGACGAAGAAAATGAATTAGAAATAGAAGAATTTGAGGTAAATGAGAAAGATGGGGAAGGAGAAAGAATGCAACTTAAAGATGATCTAGTGCTGGATGAAAATACAGATTTAACAATTTGTGAAGATATAGACATCCAACAAGAAAATCTTCAAGAAAAGAGTATCCCCAAGAACTATTTTAACAAAGCAGATAAAAGACAAGAAATTGACAAAGTATTGGATTTCATTTTTGCCTTGTTCACGAAAATCCAACTGAAAATGATTTGGAAGCAACATCATCAATACCTCAAGTTCATGGGATTGCTACCAAACAAAAGAAAGAAAAAAGATGATTTGTTATTTGTTTCATATATGCCACCTTAACAGAGAGTGAATCGTCGAGCCATGCGACGTTAAACGAAGCGCTTCGTGGGAGGCAACCCACGAGTTTTATTTCTAATGGTTTCTTTTATTTTTATTGTGTTTCAAGTTTAATTAGGTACATTCAGAGTCTTTCAAAGGAGGGCGGAGGGATCTCACGAAAAAAAAAAATTCTTTTTTCTCTTTCTTTTTTCGTGGATTGAGGACAGAATCCTTCTGGGTGAGTCCTTCTCAACCTTTATTTTACGGGCGGACATTCTGATCTTAACGGCAGATGATGTTCCACGATGCTGGTATCTAACCCTGGCATGTCCTGATAGGACCAAGCAAACACATCGTGAAATTCTTTGAGAAGCTTTGTCAAACTCTCTTTGGAAGTTGAACTAAGCAGTGCCCCAATCCTGACCTCTTTTCTTTCCTCCTCCGAACCCAAGTTGACCGTTTCCAACGAATCTTTGTGAGGTTCAATGGACCTTTCCTCTTGTCTGAGTAAACAAGAGATCTCTTCTGGAATTTTGTCGTCAACTCCTTCTTCAGCCCCAAATACCAGGAATTCAAAGTTGGGAGAAGGCATCAGATCCTATGTTTCAACGGGGTTTAAAACAAGCAATCTGCATGACGTGATGATTGTTTTTAGAAGAGATAAAGAGAATGCAAGAGTGTGTGCAGTGTATTTTTTGATAACTGCTTGTTTTTATTATTTGAATTGTTTTTTAGGATTACAATTTTCTTAAAAAAACGAAAAGAGAAAACAACAATAAATGCGAAAATTACAGAACGACGTTATTTTATTTATGAACTGGTCGATTCTTGAAACTACATCCCTATAAAACAAAACTCTGTCGCTCTGGGCAGGGTGAAAGGTTAAAGACGGCAATTACTTTGACTTATGAACAATCTTCAGAACATCGAACACAACCCATTGGCGGCGAACTCCTCGGTGAATCATAAAGTCTGGTACCTTCCTTGATTTGTCTTCAGAAATAACGTTGATTTCTGGCAGAGCAGGATCATTGGAATCTGTCTCCCAGGCAGAGTTGTCGTAGGAGGATTCCTCTGTTGTATTTTGCATAGTATTTGTGCTCTCAGGTGAATCTCCCCATCCAGTTGGCTGGATGTCTTCGAGGCTGATACGAGAGCTTTTAGTAGCAGTGTACTTGACCAAGTAGTCGTATTTTCCACTTGGTTGTCCTAAGGTGTCCCACACTTCTTTGGAACTGGAGGAGTCATCCCTTTCGATGACGTTGACCTAGGGAAAAACATAGTTGATGAATTCTAGCCCTGCAAACTTTTCAAATTCATCGTCATGCTGGATAGGTTCTGAATACCCTGAGTGTTAATCCCAGGACATGGTGGGAACACAGGTATTCTGTTTAATGACGCTCAGCTGATTTTCATTGTTCGGATGATTTTCTTGCCCCAAGTCTCCTAGGTACGGCAGCCAGATAGGCAGGCCATCCATTGGGCCTTAATAGTCGTGGTCAAAGTTGACCTTCATCAGAGTGTCTTCCTATAATGAGTTTGGTGGAGCACGACATCCTTCCGGATCACAATCCCCATATATCGTTCTGACATCTGACCTGGGTATAAATCTCGGACTCTGTGCAGGATAGCAAAATGGTGTAGGCACTTCTTCCTGAGACATATAACCGTCCTCGTTAAGATAGGACTTCCACTCCTCATCTGTATCAGAGGAATCTCCCTCGTTAATGGTATGAACTTCTTGAGATATTGGGTGAAGGAAACCTCCACTATGGAAGAAGTCCTGAATGGGATGAAGACTTTCATCGTTAGCAACTATCTGGGTACAGGTTGAGGAAAAACCAAGACCCTTCTTTGTTTTGTTATTAGTAGGAATGACAAGCTGTCCCCATCCCTTGGCATTGTTACTTTTGATCACTTCGAGAGCATCTCTGTATGAGGAAATTGAGGTTCCTTTTTCTGACTAATTTTCATTGCTCACCAAAAGTGCTTGGAACTTCGTTCCAATAACCTCCTCGGGTTCTACACAAGTAGATAATGAAAGGTTACTCATGATCAAGGCTTGTTCTCCACAGACCGTGATGAGTTGATCGTTCTTGACGAACTTCAGTTTCTGGTGCAGTGTCGAAGTGACTGTCCCAGCCTGGTGTATCCAAGGTCTTCCTAATAAACAGCTGTACGCTGCCCAGATGTCCATGACCTGGAAAGTGACCTGGAAAGTGTGAGGACCGATAGTTATAGGAAGGTCGACTTCGCCGATAACTGCTTTCCAAGATCCGTCAAATGCTTTGACGATGACCTCACTGCCCCTCATCGGGGATCCTTTGAATGATAGTCGCACTAAAGTGGACTTCGGCATAACGTTGAGAGCCGATCCGGTATCTACCAGTACACTGGCTAAAGCATCGTCCTGGCAGTTGACTGTGATATTGAGCGTCATGTTGTGACTTTTGCCTTCTTCTGGCAGTTCGTCATCACTAAACCCTAAGTTGTTGTAGGAAGTGATGTTAGAGACAATGCTATCGAACTGTCGTATTGACACATCCTGTTCCACAAAGGCCTGGTCTAAGGTTTTCTGTAGAGCCTCCCTGTGGGCTTCGGAACCGAGTAAAAGAGATAACACAAAGATTTTTGAAGGAGTTTGTAACAGCTCATTAACAATGTTGTATTCACTCCTTTGGATGAGCTTCAGCATCTCATCATCGTTCTTTGAAAGGTCGGGATCACTGGACTGACCGACCGGTTGATTGAGAACTTCTATTTGAGGTTCCTTTTCTCTGTTAGGTTATCCAACTCCTCGGTTGAAGATTCGACCACTCCGTGTTACTCGACTGATGTCTGCAATATTCACGACGGAGGGTAATGGAATTTCTTTTCCATTCTCAACTGTTGTTGCACCGTACTTGTAAGGGATCGCCTTATTGGACTTGTACGACATTGGTCCTGGCAAATAGATAACTATAGGAGCCTTCTGATTTATCTAACTGTCGTAAGTAAGTTCAATTAGTTCCTGGTTAAGAATCTTCGATTTGTCAAGTAGAGGGATGATGGCTCAAACATCTTTGGTCCTCTCAGGATCAGAGATTGCAACAACATCTTTGATCTGGTCAGCGAAATAGTCTGGCGTCTAGCTGATGGACTCTGAAACTGAATGTTGTTGAATCTCTTTACGGTCCAACTGACTCTGAAGGACTGCTCACACGAGGTAACATCCTTGATTATCTTCCGAGCAGACTCTAGAGCACTCGTAGTTATGTGGTGGCACCTGGCCACGTCCGCTTTGAATGCAGTGTAACCTCACTAGATCTGTTTCCATTGATCGAACATCCTGACGTTGATGCCTAGTAGGGTTCCCATTAACCACACTGATTTGTTGCGTGTCTTCGTCCATATAGATCGGAAGCCACCAGTGATTTAACAAGTGTTGCAAAGTTCTTTGAATGAGAGCGCACCCCTGGTCACTCTCACAACATCCTTTACAGTTCTGATAATTATGCGAAGTCAGAAAACCGAGCTGGACTTGTGTAGCATGTAACTCCACCAAGCTGGTTTTCATCAAGCGAATATCGAAGATTTAAATCATATTCACTTGATACTGATTTCTATCATGGTAGTTCTGGATCCATCCAAGATCCATCTGATACTGGAGGGCCTCTTGTACAAAAGAGCATCCCTGTTTGTTTACCGAGCAAGTCAGATAGGAATTGTAATCGTGCTGCGACAGATTATGATACTGGCTTTGCCTTGAGTACATTTCCACCAAGTTGACATTCATGGCACGGATGTCGTGGCTCTGAATGATGTTGGAATTCATATAAGTCATGTTGACCCTACGAACCCGATGCTCTTGGATCCACCCGAGATCCAATTGTTCATGTAGAGCGGATTGCACCACAGAACATCCTTGATTATCTTTAGAGCAGATATCACACTGATGATAATTATGAGGTGGTATATGGCCATACCTGCTCTGTCTGTGATGCATCTTGACCAGATTGGTCCTCAATAAGAGTACATCATGAATTTGATAGCTGTTTTTAGACTCTCCCTCTATCAAATTTACCGCAGCTTTCTTGTGTTGAGGCAACGGGTTCGTGAGAACATTTGGATTCGTATCTTTGAAAGATAATACCCTGCTCCTAACAAGCTTTTGTACGTCGGATTTGAAACTGAGACAGTTTTCTATGTTATGCCCTGATCCTCCTTGATGGTAAGGACAAGTCTGATCCGCCTTGAACCAAAAAGGTAGATTTTTCGGTACTGTAAGAGGAGACTTGGTTTGGACATGCCCCTTGACCAGTAGTAACGGAAACAGTTCTGCGTACAACATTGGTATAGGGTCGAACCCTGGTGGTCACGTTGTACGATTATTGTTGTACGGAGGACGAGCCTGCTGAAGAACCTATTGTGTCCTTTGCTGATATTGCTGTTGATTCAGTTGGCTTTGAGCAACCTGAGGTTGATACGTAGGAACAGGCGCAGGGTTAATAGCAGGAGTTATAGCTGCTACTGGTTGGTAACGTCGCCTTTGCTTTCTGAGAGAGATATTCCCAATATCCTGCTCTTTTTCCTTAGGGAGAGCACTACCATATCTTTTTGTACTACTTGATGATCCAACGTCTTTAACTAAATGTCCTTCTCGGACGGCTTCCTCAAGATGAACTCCCATGCCCACCATCTCGGTGAAGCCACTGGGCGCACTGGCAACCATTCTGTCGTAGTAAAACGAGCTTAAGGTTTTCAAGAAGATCTTTGTCATCTCTTTTTCCTCAAGAGGTGGACAAATCTGGGCGGCAATTTCACACCATCTCTGAGGGTAGTCCTTAAAGGTTTCCTTATCCTTTTGTGACATTGATCTGAGTTAATCTCTGTCTGGTGCCATGTCCAGGTTATACTTGTACTGCTAAACGAAAGCAGTGCCAAGATCTCTGAAAGTACCGATCTTAGTGCGGTTTAAGCCCATGTACCATTTGAGTGCGGCACCGGTTAAACTATCCTGAAAGTAGTGAATCAGTAGCTCCTGGTTCTTTGTCTGAGTTGACATCCTCCGAGCGTACATCACTAAATGGCTTTGAGGGCAAGAGTTACCCTTGTATTTTTCAAATTCAGGCACTTTGAACTTGTGCAGAACTTGCACATTGGGGACCAAACAAAGGTCTGCGGTGTCTTTTCCAAATAGATCCTGACCGCGAATAGCTTACAGTTCTTTCTACATCTCCAAGAACTGTTCCTGGAACTCATTCATTCTGTCGAACATACTTTCATTTCCACCAGAAGGTATCTGTGGAATCTATCCTTCTGGGATAGTGTGTACCACGGGTGGTGGTACAACCATTATAGAAGAGACCCTAGGTGCCTCCCGAAGTTTGTAACCTTCAGTAGTTGTTGTCATACCCCTAGTATCTTCGCTTTCTCAAAGTTTGTAACCTTCAGGCCCAGCGGCTCCTGCTACAATTTCTGGATTTTCCATGATCGGCAGAATATATCCTTCTGGGATATAGTTGAGTGACATGCCCCAGGGATGATCTTTTGGCATTTTATACCTAGGATCATACTTCTCCACTATGGGCGTAGATGTGATCTCTGAGATCACAGTCCGTTGTCATTGCATCTGAGCTTCTGCTAGAGCTTGTATGTTGTTATGAAGCTTTATCAGATCTTCTTTTAGAGTGTCGATCTCTTCCCTCAACTCTCTGTTCTCTTCCTCGAGATCATCCATTTTCTTTTGTCGATTGGCCTGAGTATTGTACGAATGAGACACTTTGACTCTAGAATCGAGACACAAACATGAGATTCGCAGGGAAGAAGAATGCGTTACGGGTGAATGATGAATGATATGCAATGATTATATTAATTAAAAATTTTGTTATTAATCAAATAAACTTCGACAATAGGTTTGCAAATATCAAACAGTGGGGAAGACCCCGTTTTATTGAATTCAAAGATTGCAGAATGGAAATACAGTAGATTATAAAGTGCTGAGAAGGAAATGTCTAAACTAATGGATCCTGAGTCCTCTCTGAAGAGAGCTCAGGTGCTGGTTCTGGTGCTTTCCTTTTCTTTGATCGGGGCTCTTGGGCCGTTGTCAGGTTGTCATTCCTTTGCCAAGTGAAAGGAGCGAGCAAACTTCTTTGGTCATTCTGATTCTCTACAGCATATTGCTCTAAAATCTCAATCAGTGCGTCTTTATCTTTCAATAGCTGCTGTATTTTCTTGCACTCCACATTGAGAATACGATACTTGTTCCTCCAAGACCTCTTCTCCTGCGGAACTTTGTTGAGAGTAACCTGAAGTTTTTCCGTATCAGACATAAAGTAAAGGACGGGGTCCCTTAACGGAAGAACTTCCTGACGAGGGTAAGGCATCCTTAGCTTGAGAGCTCTAGTTTGTACCCAGTGGAGATAAGGCTCCACCGAGACACAGTCTGGTTTTCCTAGAGACTCTCGTCCTTTCCTATGAACGTGTTTCCAAGCATGCACTATTTCTGTCTTTAGTGCCCTGTCATTTTCTCCTTCCTTGAAGAAAAGACCTTCCAGATAAGCATTACGCGGGACATGCTTCATTGGGTATCCAAATTGACGACGAACTAAAATCGGATGATAATTGATTCCCCCCTTAGTTCCTATAAGGGGCACGTTTGGGAAATTCCCACAATGGTCAATAATCTTGATCCCGTCATAGATTCGATTGTACCAATCGATGTCAGAGTTGGTAAGAGACATGATTCTTTGCGACCAACGTAAAGTATTATTTTGATCCCAAAATGCAGCAGACTTGGGTAAGTGGGAAATGAACCATTTGTATAGTAGGGGTACACAACATGTAATCATTCCTCCGCTGTATAAATTCCTTGAGTGTACAGAATGATACGCATCTGCGAGTAAGGTTGGTACGGGATTTCCAATCAGATATATCTTAATGGCATTGATATCTACAAAGTTATCGATGTTGGGAAACAAAAATAACCCGTAGGTGAGCAAAACAAAGATGCTCTCGAAAGCGGCCACATTCCCTATACTAGCAAAGTACAAGGCTTTCTTTATCAAAAAATGGGCTGGCAGACCCTGGATTCCACCCTTAGTGGTCATGTGAGTCCTGACTTCTGACTCATCCAAATAAATTGCTCTTGCAATGGTTTGATTTCTTGGAATTTCTTCCAGTCCAGAAAAGGGAGCTTGATCAGTGATATGTAAATCAGTTAGGTAAGAATATTCCTTCAGTGTTGGTGCTAGCTGATAATCTGGGAATGTGAAACAGTGATAAACCAGATCGTAGAACTGGATGAATGTAGACAGGATTCCTTCAATTACATGGACCCTTAATAGGGACAGTAGTCCTCCATACTTGGCTCTGAAAGCCTCAGGATTGGTGATCATCCCAGCCAACCCTCTTAAATCCTCTAATTTTGGAACCTTGAAGGTATACTTGTGAGTTTTTCTTCTACCGAAATCCATAACGCAATCTATCTCTCTGACATTTGCAAACATAGTCTTAGTTTAATTTGAAAAAGAGAGACTAGAAGAGAAATTTTTCTTTGTTTAAATGTTTTTTAAATGAATGTATGAATGCAGCACACAAAAACATAGAAAAAACATGGGGTCAAAGGGTCGGTGTCATGAAGTCAAGGCTCTACCCATCCCCAAAGGTTTATACTGGTATTTTTTGTACCTGTCCGCAAAATCATTGACCCCTCTTGGGATAACAACAACAAGCGGATCGCAAGGAAGCTGATGTATCTTAGAGTGATCTCAAATGAGGGTAGTATCGTGTGACAACTATTCCTGATAGCTTCCGCACTACAAAATGGTTTCAGTCCACTAAAAACCTCAGCTTCTCAGATAACCCAATCGACCACACTACTTTCAACAACCGAAGTCGTATAGGCAATGCATCTGCAAAAGGAGTCTCTACTGAGTTTGATGGTCGATCGGGGACTCTTAACTGGGATTCACTCCCCGTAAGATTACCTGTATAATGCCATCACCTATCTTAGGTGTATACTCAATCTTTCCACATGCGGCATCACACGCATTCCCATTAGCAGAAAAATAAACACAAATATCAATTAGGAAAAGTAGTATATATATTTGTCCTAATATCCTAGACCTCTAGTCTTATGATCTTATACAGACAATGACTCCCCAGCAGAGTCGCCATTTGCGTAGCATTTGATGAATTTAAGGCCTTCACCTTAACAGAGGCTAGAAAGAATGCCTCCCACTGTGGTCGCCACTCTTCTGTAGCGCGGTTTTTGTGGTTTCGAATCACTATCGCTTTGGTACTATAGTTCGATTCATTTTTTATCCTGTTGAGCTGATTAAGGAAGGGAAATAGATGTTTCCAATTATCCCTGCTCGCAAACTGAGGCTAATCAGTCAAAACTGTTGGTTTATAGATGCTATAGGGGGTTCGTCTTTTAAGGTTATTTGCTTAAAAACAAGGTCTAGACTAGAGAGTAGGTTTCTGTGTTAGGGGTTAGGTCTGATGCTTTTGAGGGATATATGATGGTACTGGATTTTGAGTTTTTGATTAGTATGCTCGCTAAGATTTTTGCAATCTCATGCCTACGTATTCCCGAAACAGGGAAATCAGAGCGATCGTAGTTCCTCCTATTCTATGGGAGGAAAAAGGTTGTTTTGGTGTCTTGTTCAAATCCCAAGACATGAAGCTAAAGGTGGTTTGTATCTTGTTCAAAGCCCAAGATGTGAAGCTAAAGGGTTTTGTATGAGAGAGAATTTGTCATCTCTAAAGAGGAGTTGTTGATGTTTATATGCTGTGAGGAAAGCACCAATTTGATGCTAAAAGGTTGATTGACTCAACCGGGGTTTTGAATCAGTTGGGGAGAATGTATCTTGTATAAAGCCCAAGATGGAGGCTGAAAGGGTTTGAATCAACAAGAGAGTACTTTTATCTGTCCTGTATAAAGCCCAAGACGGAGACTAAAAAGGTTGACTCAACAAGAGAGACGGGAACAGGTGATTGACTCAACAAGAGAGTCTTTTATACTCAACAAGAGAGTGTTTTATATGTGTCTTGTATGAAGCCCAAGATGGAGGCTAAAAGGGAAGGGACTCACCAAAAGAGTCTTTTATACTCAACAAGAGAGTGTTTTAGTGTCTCGTACGAAGCCCGAGATAGAGGCTAAAAAGAAGATCGACTCAACAAGGAAGTCTTTTATACTCAATAAGAGAGTGTTTTATATGTGTCTTGTATGAAGCCCAAGACAGAGGCTAAAAGGGAGACTGACTTAACAAGAGAGTCTGAAGAGGTTAGCTCCGCTAGGGAGAGTCATTGTGCAAAGCCCAAGAGAAGGCTATGTTACTGCTGAGGATTAGATCCATAGGCATGCCTAAGGGTGGGGACTCTCATGAGAGAGACCGGGTTTCAGAGTGATCCGTGTCTTTTTCTTATGTTTGAAAGGAACTTAATGATGTCTTTGAGACTTAAGGGGGTTTAGACTGTCCAAGTCTAGAGCTTTATCTATTGTACAATGCCCAAGAGGAGGCACAGGTATTAAGGGATGAGTATCAACCCTAAAGTGGCCAGAGGTTTGACACTGGAAAGAATACTCTAGGAAAGGATGACTAAGTTCTATCTTATACCTTTAAGAGGTCGTCAGGGTCCTTTTATTAAGCCCAAGAGAAGGCATGTGAACTTCTAAGAAGCCGAATGGTCCTTGTACAATGCCCAAGAGGAGGCGGGGATGCTTTTAGGAAGCCTGTGGGTCCCCAAACCAAAAGAAGTTCAAAAAATGTAATTCACAGAGAAGAGATCATTCCAGGAAAGTTCGAGATTTTGGAAGAAACTCAAGAGATGCCATTCAAGGAGAAAAGATCATCTCTGGGGAGTTAGAGTTTCTTTGACAATTTCTAAGAGTGACAGTCTGAGAAAAGGTTCACCGAGAATACTGCCTTTCTCTTTGTTCCATATTATTTAACCCCAGGAGAAGGGAAGGCTGTGTCTGGAATCCTATGGGGGATCTAGTTTTGACTGTATTTAAGAGTGACCAATAAGGCTTTACCTAGTGCTAGACGTAGTTGCCGGGGAAAACTCTAAATAACTATACTAGTATTACACAGTTGATATTTGACAAGTATATAAAAGGATGTGAAGGGAGACTTACAGTGAAACAGCCCCACAATACAGTTATATACATATGAAAGTGATAAATAAAAGCGGATAAACACTTACCCGTTGTAGAGCTTCCATGCTGTTTGGTTAGTTGTTCAACAAAGAAAGTTTTGATAACAACGTATATTTGAATTCAAAATCAAAGGAGAAAGTGCTTTGAAAATATTGTTGGGGCTTACAGCTCAAGGAGAGGCCCAAGTTTTAACGACGATTGCACCATTGTTTTGGAAACTGTACAGAGGGACTTATACAATATGTGAGGCCCAAAAAGGTTTTAGTTAAAAGGGGATTGGGTCTTACACTCTATTAAAGGCCCAAAGAGTTTTAAAATGAATAGAGATGGGTCTTATAGCTCAAGGAGAAGCCCAGTTGGTTTCGTTACAAAGGCGACGACCGCGCCGTACTTTTGAAAATATACAGAGGGACTTATACAATGGGTGATGCCCTAAAAGATTTATTTTACAAAAGGATTGGGTCTTAAACTCTACCAAGAGGCCCAAACATTATTTTAAGAAAAGAAAATGGGGCTTATAACACAAGGGTAGGCCCAGATGATTTTTGTTTGAAAACGGCGGTCGCACCGAGGTTTTTGAAAACACAGTGGGTCTTATACGATGACCGAGGCCCAAATCATTTAGGTTTCAAAAAGGGGTTGGGTCTTATTTTTAAGAAAAGAAAATGGGGCTATAACACGAGGGTAGGCCCAAATGATTTTTGTTTGAAAACGACGATCGCGCAGAGGTTTTTGAAAACACAGTGGGTCTTATACGATGACCGAGGCCCAAATCATTTTGGTTTCAAAAAAGGGTTGGGTCTTACACTCTATTAGAGGTCCAAAGAGTTTGAAAAATATTTGTGAGGGTGAAAATCAAAGAAACCCTAATTTTGTTTTCCTTTAAAGGTAAGCATTTAAAGAAAAACAATAAAAATGATAAAAATACCAAATAAGTTTGAATAAACCTCTTGCGATTTTTGTTTAAGGTTTGAAAAATGAGGTTTTAATCACAAGATGATTTATAACTCATTTGGTTTTGATTTTCAAAATAAATATTCACTTTTAAATGTTTAAAAAACAATTAAAAATGAATTTATTCACAAAAATACCAATTATATTAAATGAATAATATAAATTTTATTTTTATGTGGAATAAAATATTTCAACATTTTTTTGATTTTTTGCAAAAAGAACCAATAAAAAATAATTAAAATTGAGGGAGTTATTAATTTTTCAAATCATTAAAAATAATATGAAAAATAATAAAATGGTGAAAAACCATTAAAAAGGGGTCTGGGGCGAGGGGGATTCGAACCCCAGACCTCTTGTGTGCAATGCACACCTCCTACCACTGGGGTGGTGATACATCCGTGTATCAAACCCCAGCCACAAATATACAAGGCTTGCCTTGTTCTTGGCCTGGCCAAGGCAAAGCAAGGCAAGACTTTTGGTCAGAAACGTGAAGGTCATAACTTCCTCATTTCTCCATGAATGGAGACAAAATTTATATGCATCTGGCCTAGAATTTCCCAAGGAATCCAATGGTGGTGGTGGTTTTTCTTGAAAATCAATCCTCCTCAAAACCCGATAGTGGTTTTGAAATAGGCCATAATGTGCATTTTCTGAGCTACCTCTTGGTACAGGCATGAATTACATGTAAATTGGTGCAAACACAACATATATAATATGTATAAGAGATGCATGATCAGTGGACTTCAAAGCAAGGTATGTTTCAGAGATTTCAAGTTGTGATGCTTACCTCCTTTGGAGCTTTTTTGGCTATCTGCCAAGTGCTTTGTTCTAGAAATGTTTTGATGCTTTGGACAACCTCAAATGATCCCTTGGAAGCTTTAAGGATGATTGGAATCAGCTGGAAACCCCAGGAATGGAAATTGGCCCTTTCTTGCAAAAGGGGCAAAAGTGGCCAAAATAACAACTCTCTCAAATTGTGTTCCAGATGTGTGGAACCATTTGGGATAGTTCAAGGATGATATTTGGAGTGTGTTTGAGGTTTTATCTGGTTTTCACTACTACAAAACGGCAAAACAACAACGCCAGGTTTACAACGGCATCCTATACACCGTTATTATAGTGCGTACTGGATGCTCGCGCATTATTTTAATTAGAAATCTCAAGGGTATAATAACGGTTTTTATGAAAACCTTGGTGATACAATCTAGCTATCATGGGTTTGAACCTCATCGCCCTCAAATAGTTTATCCCTTTGATGTAAATGCTCCCTTTTTAAGTTTTATTAATATTTAACTAAAAACTAATAAGGATATCACGACGGATATTTATCAAAACCGTTGTTACAAATTGAAGCTTCTTTTTATGTATTTTAAACACCATGTATATATATCAATTTATCCATTGAAACAACCCTAACACCAACGCCGTCACCATTGTCGGGAAGAAGACAACAATAACAACAACAAAGTGTTCTACTTTAAGGTGTTGCAATGTCCTTTATGTTTAATATTTACTTTGTTATGAAATGTAATAGTTGAATTAGGGTTCGAATTACATTGTTGATGTTTAAACTGCAGATGCATTGTGAATTGCATTGTTGATGTTTAAACTGCAGATCCATTAAGTTAGAAGTTAAGGCGCACCTTTTCTTTTTTATTTATTTTAAAATTCATAAATAAAAGGGTTATCACTACGGTTCTTCTGGTTAACCGTAGTGATATATTTATAATAAATAAATACCTATGTATACGGTTTTTATTTATTTTAAAATTCACATATAAAAGGGTTATCACTACAGTTAGTCTGGTAAACCTAGTGATATATTTATAATAAATGAATGCATATCTATACGGTTGTTATTGTTAACCGTTGTGAAATAGTTTACCTATATATAAGCAAAATAACTTTCACTTAATTGACAGTAACGTCGTTGCCTTCAAAGTGAAACTCTAGAACCCATTTTGTCTCTTCGTTTTCACCATTAGCCGTGAATCTTGTGCTTCATACATTAAGGTATTCTTCTTCTTCCATCTATTGTTAGATATTTCCCATTATCTCGTTTGTTGCATGTTATTTTTGTTGATTGTTCTCATTTTTTCAGATTCGTTTTCACTACCTTAACAAAGACCATACTTTGGAAACTTCATAATGTTTGTGTTGCTATGGAAAAATGTATAAGAAGCATGAAGCTATGATGGAAACTTCATCCACCTTGTACCTTTTCTTCAGAGCATCACGAACAAGATGTTAGTAAATGAAGAAACAACAATGTAAGCAAACTTTATCTAGTTTTAGAAGCAATGAAAAGAAGTATAAGAAGTATGAAGCTTTTGTGTAAGCTTCTTCCTCCTTATATTTCTTTTTCATGGCTTCCCAAACTAGTTCAACATCATAATTGATTCCTGTTCCACGATTAGTTTCATTAAAAGGTGCGTTATTCCTGTTCCTCTCTTTACTCATCACTGGATTATGGTTTTAGGGTTTGTTTTCAACTGAGGATGCTCATTTTTGAAGTTTGCTTTGTTTCCTTTCAGGTTAAGGGGATGATACAGGGTGATGATGCTGGTGGAAGCAAGCGTATTATATCAATTTATAATTTCTGGATCTGGTATAGAATGTTGTTTGAGTTTATCATATTCTATTTACATTGTTTGTTTAACTAACCCTCACTTAAAGTTTGCTGGTGGTAGCAAGCGTATTATATGAGTTTATAATATCTGGATCTGGTATAGAATTTTGTTTGATTTTATTATATTCTATGTAGATTGTTTGTTTCACTAACCCTCACTTAAAATACATTCAGTTAATTTGACATAGATACTCATAATCTGCAAATTAAGTTGTATTTGAAAACCAACTTAAACAAACCAATGTTGTTTTCTGATTGCATGCCTCTCATCATTTATCTCACGTTCTTTTATATATAGATTATGGTATAATGATCTCGCTCCTTAGATGCATCGCCATCTTCCAATATAGTTAAATCAAAGATGAGGCAAATTATCCAATGTCTTGTTTATCTTATGGAAATTTAACTATAATCGAAGATAGCGATATATCGAAGGAGTCAGATCAATAAACCTCAATATATGTAAAAGAGCGTGAAATGCACGATGAGACGAATGCAATCAAAAACAACATTGGTTTGTTTAAGTTGGTTTTCAAGAACAGTTTAATTTGCAGATTATAGACATCTTCATCAAATTTAATCCATGTATATTTATTTAGTGAGGTGTTTGGAAAACAAGCAATCTACATTTAATATAATAAATTTAGGGCACTTACAACAACAGTTATATATTGTAACCGATATCATAAGTAATTTATGTTTTATATAAATTCGCTACTGATGGGTTTCGAACCCAGAACTTAAGTGTATGTATCGCAACGATTTATTATTATAACCGTTGTGATATATGGCGTGCGTCCTGCCTTTCAACAACGGTTTCCAGACCGTTGTAGAAACAACAAACTTACAACGACAATCTACATAACAACACCTTCGCCCGCGTCATTATATGTCATTCCCAACCGTTGTTAAATGGGCTTTTCGTAGTAGTGTTTGAAAGTGACTGAATCAAGACATGGCTTGAAAAATGCAAAAAGGTCCTATTTTGAGGTTTTGAGAGGGGACTTTGGGATTTTGGTGTTACAGGTCACTTATGAGGGTTTGGACAGCTTAGATATGACATATTGGATGTGTTTGGATCATGAGCTATGATGGAATTGCTCTCTAACTCAAAAACTCAGAGTTACCTTGCTAAAGAAGGCATTTTTGCCTAGAGAAAGAAATTTTGAGGAAAGCAAGTGTTGTAGTGCTTTGGTGTACTTAAACTGAGCACAAATGAGCTCTATTTATAGTAGAGCAAGTTTGTTTTGGCTGCAATAGTGAATGGTAACTGCAGGAGAGGTTTGGCCAATGGTTGCATTTTAGAATCTCAAGTCTCCTCTAGCCATTGACTAGAGGTTAGGGCACAGGCTGCTGGTTCCCTAGTTTAGAGATCATCCTTGACTCATTTAGTTGGAAATGGTTTAGTTCATGCCACCTTGGTGCATCCATTGAATGCTCCAAAACAAAATTGGAGCCTTGTCCCCTCTTTAGGCATTTTTAGGTTTGGCATGTTATTTTTAGTTCCAAAGACTTGGGAGGCTTATGGATCAGTGTTTGTCCCTCCTTGGTCCCTCCTTGAGGTGTTCAGATGGATAAACTTGTTTGTCATTTGCACAAATTGGCCAAATCGAGCAAAATGCACAAATCTGGGTTGCCATGACAGTTTGCAGCAAGGCACATTGCCATTGTTATATCTCATGGCTTAAGTGGGGTTTCATGGGGTTCTTGGCCATTTTGGAAAGCTCTCATATGATACAATATATGTGTGATCATAGTTTGTCTTGACACTTTTTGGATCCAAGTGAAAAATGCCCATACATTTTGGAAAAAGTGAAACAGATTCTGACTTAGTGAAAATTTCACTAAGTGTTGGAAAAAAGTGACATTTTCACTTTTTGTGATTTTGGTCATTCCATAACTTAAAATTCATGGAGAATTGGAATGAGGTGCAGTTGACACTTTTAAAGTATTCCATGAGAGCTACAAATCCATCTTTGGATCAGCCCAAATGGTTGCTTGGATCTCAAGTTATGATCCTTGGAAGTTGGCACCCTAGCCACTTTGTTCCATAACTTAGAAAATTTCTAAGTTTTTTATGGTTACCCCTTTTATAAGTTATCCCACTTTTCTTGATTTTTCTTGATGAATGTTGATTCAAATCACACATTAACATCATTTTAGGGTTAGGGAACCATAATTGATCAAAAAATCAAAAAGTCAAACTTTGACTTTTGGGCACAATTGACTTTTTATCAAATGAACTCCAAACTGTGCGATCCTCTATGAAATCAAGTCCTTGACCTAAATAAAACTTGATGGATTGATTTCATAGGTGTATAGGGTGTATTTAATCATGTCCCAAGGTTTGGGAGCATGTCCTGGTCAAAAGTTAAAGGCACAATTGACTTTTTCTGCGAAACCCTAATTGTGGTTCTGATGAACTTGAAACTTGGGAATCAAGCTTCTTGGATCAATCCATTGTTGAAAATGGATCAATGTGGTGTGTTGGAGACCCTTAAATCATGTCTTGATGTCTTGGCTCATGATTTGTCCCAAAAGTCAACTTAGGGGTGAATTAGGTCAAGAAACCCTAATTCGTATTTTTTGGTGAATGCATCCCCTGAGGTTAAATTGACTTGATGATTGGGTACATGAGGTTCCATAAATCATTTTGGGTTATGCTTTGAAGCATTGGCTCATGCCCAGAGGAAAATTTCCATCTGGAGGCCCTGGTCGACCAAAACCCTAATTTGGTGACACTAGTGTTCTTGAGGCTTGATCCACCTGGAATGCTGTAACATTGTGCTTGATTCTTGACGTGGGAGTCCTCTTGATCCATTGTGGATGTTTGAGAGGTTTAGACAAGTTGAAGATCATGTCATTCCTTGATTGATCCTTTATCTAAGAGCTTTGAGAGGGCTTGAAACCCTAATTATTGTTGTAGTGGGTGCTCATCCATCTTTGGGGAGACTAATGAGGTATGATGGCCCATCCATATTGTGATGATGACTTGCACAATGATGGGAAATCTTAGTGGTCAAAATTTGGGGTATGATAAATGTCTTACCAAAACGGACTCTTGAAAATTGGCTTACAAAGGAGCTGAAATGAAGCCTACCTCTCTAATTGTCAAAGCTTTTGATGGCTTAAGAAGATCCGTAATGGGTGAAATTTAGTTACCAATCCTGATTAGCCCGCATGTTTTCAACATCACTTTTCAAGTGTTGGATATTAATCCTGCCTACAGCTGCCTACTTGGAAGGCCATGGATCCATGGAGCTGGTTCTGTAACTTCCACCTTGCACCAAAAGATGAAGTTTGGGATTGATGAGAAACTGGTTATCATACATGGTGAAGAGGACTTGATGGTCAATAATCTGTCTTCCTTTCGCTACATTGAGGTTGATGAAGACGCTTTGGAAACTTCTTTCCAAGCTCTTGAGATAGCCAATGTTGTCATGCTGGACATTGAAGAACCGGTGGTCCCGAGTAATCCATCTTTTGCTTCCTTCAAAAGTATGTAATATGCCCTGAAAGAAGGTGTTCCTGAAGGCTGGGGAAAAATTATTGAAGTTCAAGAGAGGAAGAAATACCAAGGGTTGGGTTACAAACTAACTCTTGGTGAGACATCTGCTTCTACAACAGTGCGACCAAAGACAATCCAGGAAGTATTCGTTAGCAAAGGATATCAAGTCAGTGTCGTGATAGAAGACGCAGAAGATGAAGACATCAGCCATTTGGTATTTCAGTGTGACACCACACTAGACAACTAGGAAGCTATTAAGATCCCTTTGTTGTTCCCTGTGCCAGAGTAATATGTTTATTTCTGTTGTTTGCTTTCAATTCCGTAGCCGTGCCCAAGGCTATCAGATTATTTTGTATGGGCCACCGCTTTCAACTTTTATTAATCAATGAAGATATTTTGTTAAAATCTTTTGTCTTTATTTACTGTTTTTTCTCTTAAGGAAAAATGGAAATCTTTTCAAAACTACCAAAAACATTTTCTTCTTGCATCTAATTTTGTGCGTTTTAATAAAACAAGTCCCTCCATCATGCAGAATAATCCACAAACCTGTTGTATTCGATGACCCGACTTTCACTATTGACTTTGATTCACCCATCTACCAAGCTGAGGATGAGGGAGAGGAAGATTATGAGGTCCCATATGAGTTGGCAAGAATGTGTGAGTACGAGTACACGGCTCTTCAGCCACATGAAGAACAAGTTAACACCATCAATCTTGGTACCGATGAAGACAAGAAGGAAGTCAAGATTGGGGCAATGCTTGGGGTAGAAGTCAGAAAACGGTTTGTGAAGCTTCTTGAAGAGTATGTGGATGTGTTTGCATGGTCTTATCAGGATATGCCTGGTTTGGATACGGACATAGTAGTTCATAAACTACCACTCAAGCCTGAATGCCCACCAGTGAAGCAGAAACTCCGAAGAAGTAGACCTAACATGGCTCTCAAGATCAGAGATGAGGTCAAGCGACAACTTGATGCAGGATTCCTGGTAGTCTCAAAGTACCCCGAATGGGTGGCTATCATTGTGCCCGTGATGAAGAAGAATGGAAAAGTGTGAATGTGTGTGGATTATAGGGATCATAACAAAGCCAGACTGAAGGATGATTTCCCTCTGCCGCATATCGACACTCTTATGGACAATACAGTCCGTTTTGCAGTTTTCTCCTTTATGGGTGGTTTCTCAGGTTACAATCAGATCATAATGGATCCTGCCGATATGGACAAAAATATGTTCATCACTCCTTGGGGAACTTATTGCTACAAGGTCATGTCTTTTGGTTTGAAAAACGCAGGGGCAACCTATCAGAGAGCTATGGTAACTCTTTTCCATGATATGATACACAAGGAGATTGAAGTGTATATTGATGATATGATTACTAAAGCCCAGAATGAGGAGGACCATTTGGATCACCTTCTAAAACTATTCAAAAGACTTCGAAAGTATCAATTGAGATTGAACCCTGCCAAATGTACCTTCGGTGTTAGATCAGGAAAGCTACTCGGTTTTATCGTTAGTCAACGAGGAATTGAAGTAGATCCTGACAAAGTGCAAGCTATTCTAGAGATTCTAGCTCCACAGACTGAGTCTCAAGTACGAGGTTTTCTGGGTTGTTTGAATTACATCTCTAGGTTTATCTCCAACATGACTCCCACTTGTGAACCAATCTTCAAGATACTCCGCAAAGACCAGACTGTAGAGTGGAACTCTGACTGTCAGCAGGCCTTTGACAAACTCAAGAATTACTTGCAAGAACCACCGATCTTGATCCCACCTGTGTCAGGGAGGCCCCTCTTCATGTATATAACTGTGTTGGAAGGATCAATGGGTTGTATTTTGGGCCAACATGATGAATCTGGGCGCAAAGAGAATGCCATCTATTACTTGAGCAAAAAGTTCACTGATTGCAAAAGCCGTTATTCAATGCTAGAAAAGTCCTACTTTGATTTAGCATGGGCCGCTAGAGGTTTGAGGCGGTACTTGATATGTCATACTACTTTGTTGATCTCAAAAATGGATCCAATAAAATATATCTTTGAAAAGTCTGCTCAAACAGGAAGACTTGCCCGTTGGCATATGCTCTTGTCAGAGTATGATATCCAGTACATCACTCAGAAGTCTGTCAAGGGAAGTGTCTTATCAGACTACCTCGCCGATCAGCCTGTGGAAGACTATGAGCCCCTCAAGTTTGATTTCCCAGACGAGGACATTATGTTGATAAACAAGGACTGTGAAGAGCCAGGCCCTGATGAAGGCCCTGAACCTGGTTCCCGATGGAAAATGATGTTTGATGGTTCTTCCAACTACATTGGACATGGTGTAGGTGATGTGTTGATGAACCCTGGTGGTGGTTATACTCCATTTACAGCAAGGCTAGATTTTGAATGCACAAATAACATCGCTGAATATGAAGCATGTATTCTAGGGTTGGAAGCAGTAATTGATCTCAGAATCAAGATTTTGGAGGTCGGTGGGGATTCTACTCTGGTTATTTATCAAGTCAAGGGTGAATGGGAAACTAAAGACAAGAAGTTGGTCCCATACCGTGACTACATTATGGAGATGATCCAGTACTTTGACGAGATTACTTTCCGTCATGTTCCACGCTCAGAAAACCACATAGCCGATGCTCTAGCCATGTTAGCTTCCATGTGGAAAGTCAAACAATGAAGCGCCACTGATCAGAATTGAGCGTAATACTGAGCCAGCCTACTGCTGTTAATTGAAGAAGAGGTGGATGGGAAGCCATGGTTTCACGACATCAGAAATTATCTGAAGAACCAAGAGTATCTTGCCAATGCTTCCACTCTTGACAAGAAAACTTTGAGAAGGTTATCGTCCAAGTTTTTCCTCAGCAATGACATGCTCTATAAAAGGAATCATGACATGGTTTTTCTAAGATGCGTTGATAAACGAGAAGCAAACCTGTTAATTCATGACATTCACGAAGGAGCATTTGGCACTCACTCCAATGGGCATGCCATAGTTAAGAAGATCTTGAGGGCTAGATATTATTGGTTGACTATGGAAACTGACTGCATCCAATATGCCAGAAAATGTCATAAGTTCCAGATCTATGCTGACAAAGTGCATGTACCTCCAACGTTGTTGAATGTCTTGTCATCACCCTGGTCGTTCTCTATGTGGGGCATTAATATGGTTGGGGCTATTGAGCCAAAAGATTCCAACGGTCATCGGTTCATCTTAGTGGCTATTGATTACTTCACAAAGTGGGTTGAAGCTACCTCCTACACCAACGTAACCAAGAAAGTGGTTGCTCGTTTTATCAAGAATCAGATTATCTGTCTTTATGGAATCCCAAACCGGATCATAACAGACAATGAAACAAATTTGAACAACAAAATGATGAAGGAGTTGTGTGATAGTTTCAAGATTGAATATTATAATTCTTCACCTTACCATCCAAAGATGAATGGAGCTGTCGAAGATGCCAACAAAAACATCAAAAAGATCCTGCAGAAAATGGTCAAGACTTATAAGGATTGGCATGAGATGTTACCATTTGCCTTGCATGGGTACAAAACTTTGGCTCGGACTTCGACAGGGGCAACTCCCTTTTCTCTGGTGTATGGGATGGATGTTGTTCTTCCTATTAAAGTGGAGACACCATCTTTGAGAATTCTGATGTAAACCAGGCTTGATGAAGCAGAGTGGGTCCAAGAAAGATATGATCAGCTAAACCTCATTGATAAGAAACGACTGACTGCCGTGTGTCATGGTCATCTGTATCAGAAGAGAATGAAAAGGGCATTTTATAAGAAGGTTCGTGTGCATGAATTCTGTGAAGGAGAACTCATACTCAAAAAGATCTTGCCATCTCAAAGGGATGTACGAGGAAAATAGGAGCCCAATTATGAAGGCCCATTTGTGGTAAAAATAGTATTCTCAGGAGGTTCCCTAATTCTTACAATGATGGACGGTGAACAACTCTCACACCCTGTGAATGCTGACTCAGTAAGAAAATATTACGCCTAAAAATCCCGCTAAGTCGAAAACTAGAAATGGCGACTTAGGCAAAAAAAAAGGGGTATCCCGGTGGGTCATAACCTATGAAGGAGACTCAGGCAAAAGTTAGGGATTAAAATAAAAAGAAAAGAGAACGCTAGGTTGAAAACCCGAAAGGGTGGCCTAGGTAAAAAAGAGCGTCCCGGTGGACTGAAAACCTGAAAGGGCGGTCCAGGCAAAAGTTAGGGACAAAAGGCGTTTCACTGAGTTAAAAGGGTTGTCGCCCATACCAAGGAATTCAAGAAGAAGTTCAAGCTTACTCACTCTCATCAGCAGTGAGGTTTTGGAGGATTCTTAGTCATTAGGGATAGTAGTAGTCATTAAATACGATGTAACCTTTTCCCAAATTGCCATTTTGCTAATTGTAAATGGAATTGTGCCATTGGCAAGTTACCATTTTAATGAAATCAGATTTTGGACCATTCTTTATTTGATATTTATCATTTCTCTACTATTTTCTTGTTATGCAAAACTTCACGTATTCATTAATAACGGTTTTGAAAACGGAAAATGTTTGAAATAAAAACACATCTTTTGAGAAAACACAATGGAAACATAATTTACTTTGGCTCTTGGGACAATTTAGTAAAATCTCGTGCCTTCCCCAGTAATTCTTGTAGTGACGAAAGCACTGTTAAACCATCTGGTGTGTAGTTCTCCAACGAAGCAAATTTTAAAGTTGGCAATACTTCCTGGATTGGACACTTCAGTAATGACTGACTACCATGATACAAAGGATTTCTCCCCAGTATCTTCCACAAATGTTTGTTGAATGTGGAAAATCTTTACCTTCCCAGGTGAAAGAAGAATTCTCCCTATTTTGACTCCTGAGCGGTTGTTCTCTTCAAATTCAGTGTGACTCCTCGCAGTGGATGTGCTAATCTTTCCTTGTTTCCCCAATTTTTTGTCTCTCGTCAGAGTCGTCTCTTGCATATCGTTGAGCATTCGCATAATGCCATATCATCGCGCATTTTTTCATTGGGTGTGCCTTTCTTGTGGATCTTTACCTTCTCTACCCTTAACTTGCTCAGATTAAGTAACATGTTGGTCCGTGGATCATTGTCTGTGTCCTGCTTGCATCCGGTTATCATCAGCATACGTCAAATTTGTTATTATTCATATTCCCCAGGAAGTTTAGTCATCGCTATGCAACCTCGATAATGTCCTATCTGATAGTTAACCTCTGTTTTCAGACCAATCATTATTGTTGTTTGTTAAGTCCAGTGTTTACTAGCATTGTTTCAATATCAGTCATTATCGATATCGTAAAGTCCAGTGTTTAATGGCATGCTTGTTATCCAATCATAATTGGTGTCTAAGTCCAGTGTTTACTGGCATTGTTTCAATATCAGTCTTCATCGATATCGTTAAAGTCCAGTGTTTACTGGCAGGCTTTTTATCCAATCATAATTGGTGTCTAAGTCCAGCATTTACTGACATTGTTTTAGTATCGGTCATTATAGATATCTTAAAGTCTGGTGTTTAGTGGCATATTTTGAATCCAATCAGCCTCGGTATTGGAAAGTCCAGTGATTACTGGTATTGCTTGAAGGTTCGATTATTATCAGGTACCCAAAGTCCAGTGTTTACTGGCATGGTTTAAGGACCTGTTTTCTTTGGTATTCTAAGTCCATTGTCCACTGGCGTTACCTCAAAAGCCATCATTATTGATGTCTCAAGTCCATTATTGACTAGCATGTTTTTATATTGGTCATTATCGGTATCGTATAAGTCCAGTGTTCACTGGCATGTTTGTTCATCTAATCATTATTGTTATCCCAAGTCCAGTGTTTACTGGCGTCATTTCAAATATTGATACCGTGAGTCCAGTGTTTACTGGCATGTTATTTCTGAGTCCGATCATTATTGGCACTTTAATCTCATCCCCAGCAGATGTTTGGTCATTACCAATATCCTTTTGAAAGTCCTTGTGATTATCATCATACTACGCCCCACTCTTCGACCGGGGAAACCCTTTTCCGTTTAGCATACGGGACTGAGGCAATAATCCCTATTGAGATACGTGTGCCCTCCAGGAGGGCTGAAGCTCCCCTGGACAAGGAGAACAACAACGAGGCACTAAGGGAGGAGCTCAATCTCGTCGAAGAGGTCCGATCAGGAGCAGCCCTCTGCGAGGCCTCATTTAAACAAAAAATCGCAATAAGGCATAACGCGAAAGTTATACGACGAGAATTCCAAGTAGGAAGTCTCATCCTAAGGATGAATCACAAAGATTCTCGAGAAAGAAAACTCGCCACTAACTGAGAAAGGCCCTATCATGTTAGAGAAAAAATAGGGAATGAGGCCTACTACCTAGAACATCTTAACGGGGAAGAACTCGCTCGACCATGGAACGTCGAAAAGCTAAAACAATATTATAGCTAAGGCCTTAACTGTCGGCATGCTCCGTTGCCACAACGAGCATAGCATACCGACCATAAGTGCCTGCCTAGTTACAAGTGCTGCATGCCAAAATAAATCAAGACAGGCTTTTTCTCAGGAACGAGCGAGACCCATGCCCGACAGCGGCCCCTCGACCAAGCCCGCCATCGTCCAAGTACCACGAAAGGCAGAACACCCAGCTCTCGATGGGAAGTTCACACCGCGAACTCAAGCCACATACGCAACCTGAGCTTCGCCCTCATGCCCTAAAGCTACCCAGGCATTTCGATCAGTTTCCCTCACTGTCGAACACAACTTGTCGAGCAAACCCCAAAACAATAAAATCATCCGCTAAAGCAGCCCTTATAACGAGCACACATATTGAGCAACGTTTTGACACTTAGCAAAAATAAAGCAAAGTAAAAACATGCACGAAAACGAATCATACATAACCGACCACCGTGGACGAAAATAAATATTATAATAAGAACAGCCACAAGGACCGCGATTGTGCTTGCTACATTACAAAGGGGCCAAGCCCCATACAAAAGATAAATTACAAAAAACACGGCATGCATGCCGGAAGTACAACGAAGGAGAAATCAGTCGCCTGTCGACTGAGGCTCTTCATGGGCAGGCTGTCCCTGCTCCTTGCTGAATTGGAGGAAGTCTAGGACGATGATCTAACCATCTACCACACTGTAGAGGAACCCGGTCCCCTCAGTAGACAGTTCGATCCAGGGGTTCATGATCTTCAGCTGTTCTACAACATTGTTGAAGACATCCTCGGTGATCCCCACACAGTCTTCCTCATCTGGGCAATACGAGCAACCAGCTCAGCTCGAGTCTTCAGACTCTTCACTTCCTCGCTTTCATCCTTAACAAGGGCAGCGGCAGTCCTTAGTGATGCGACCAAGTCCTCCATGGATTTATTTTCCGCGACTAGGGTATCCATCTAGCTAGTGACCTTGGCCAGCTTGTCCTTATACTTTTTCACCTCCTCCTCGGTGGCCCTGGCTTGCTCCTTCTGGGACTTCTTCAACTTCTCTTCCAGGACCGTATTAGCGGTCTGGGCCTTTTTCAGCTCTGTTTCATGGAGAGCACCCTCCTCGGGGTTGACCACCGCCATTTCTAGGACCCTTATCAAGGCAGCAACATCCTGAGCCACCATCGTCCTCTTGCTCGGATGATCCATCTCCTCGAGCTTTAGAGACTCCGCTCGATGGAGTGCCAGAGAAGAGCCCTCAAAGATATTCCTGTTGTGGAAACAGAGAGGTAGCTCGAATTTACTATTCTCCTCCTCGTGGGTAAGGTTGAGGATCTCGCCCGTCTGATGGCGCTTGTGCCTTGACGTTAATGGCACTGGGGAGGTTTGGACGGTAGGTGGCGTGGACGAGGAGGTCCCCGAGCCCGTCTGTGGAGGAGACACTCACTCACTGAGGTAGCTCTTCCCAATCTTCTGGCCCGCTTTGAGCCTTGCCTGGGCACTTTTTACCATACATTCCTGGGAAGAAGACATTTTACCTGCAAAACAACGAGCACATTAATAAACGAGGAAAATGACAATCCAAACAAACTGAGAAGAAATAAAGGGCTACCCAGCAGTTCTAGACCCTTATCACGAGTGCTACACTCGAGGAGTTCCTTCGTGTTAATATAGAGGTTCTCCACCTTAGGCCCCTGTCGCTCCCGAAAGATTTGCATCCAACGGTACAAACGCGAGAGTGGCGCAGAAAACATAGAGTCGCCAGTAATGTGTATTTATCCTGAGAGAGGGAAAGGAAACACTGCATAAACCTGAAGATAAAGGGGAAAGACATGGTCATCACAACCATAGTCAGGGTTTGGGAGTCGGTTATGCGAGGGGAAGGTGTTAGCACCCCACGCATCCATCGTACTCGATGGGATCCACGCTTATTGTCTAAACGGAGGGTTGGTTGTCCTACTATCTATGGCTGAACAAAAGAAAACGGGGATGGGGGTGACTAAGACGGACTCGGTAGGACATGTTCGATGCCTTAGGCCTACGTACTCCCTCAGTACAATGGGAAAGTCAGAGTCAACGTAGTTCAGACGGGAACTGTGGGGGAAGGTTGCTCGCCAAGACAATCACTGTCTTGTGCCTACATATCCTCAATCGGATGAGAGAGAGGAATCAGAGCTAATGTAGTTCGTGGGTACGACCACGAATGGGTAAGTGTTTTTTATGTGAGCGACGAGCTCTTTTCTGAAAATGAAATTTGAAACCCAACAATCCCGAAGGATAAAAAGATTTGAATTTGTTTTGTGTTTTTTAGACAGAAGTGCTTTTTTAAGTTAGTTCATAACTTGCATTGCACCAAAGTCTAGGGCACAGGAACGAATACTTAACGAATCGTCCCAAGACAGGACGCCCGCTAAGCACTCTAGAAAGATGAGAGGAAGCCCCTCATTTCTCATTCCCCACGCTTAAGGCTCGTGCGCAATACACTTTATCTTTATTAAGTCTTTTCAAGAAGTTTTGAGATGTGAGGAGAGAAGACCCAAAGGAAACTCTAAAGGGAAACTAAGAGTCCTAATGTTATCATGCATGGGTGACCTAGGGTTAGTGAGGCTTAGGAGGAACAACTACCTAAAACCTAATGCTAATCCTACTCCAAGCTTAATCAAAAATTAAGTTGGACTAGGTAGCTCTAAAGGGATAGAATCCAAGACTTAAACAAGTCTTGAGATTCATGGGAGAAAGAGAGTGAAAGAGAAGAAAGAGAAAGAGAAGGATGAGATATGAAACAAGATAGGGCAGGAATCACATCATATCAAGTATATCCAACTTACATCAATAAACAAGTCTCAAAGATCATGCAAAACATCTCAAGTAAGCATGCAAAGGTAATCATGAAAGAATGCAAACATACTTATATGAAATGCACAATTAAGCACCAATGAACTTCATATCAAGATGAAATGAGAAAAATAAGATGAAGATGAAAGCAGGTCAGAATCAAGATCATACCATCATCAACAATTCTCATGTGCAAGAGAAGATCAAAACATGAAACATTATGCACCAAAGAAAGTCCACCAAAGGAAGTCAAAGTACAAACACTTAAAGCATACCCAAACATGATCCACAAATTGCAAAATTTGGTCACAAGGGACCTCAACCAGGGGTAAACATCATATCAAATACTCATGCAAATAATCCAAAAGAAAATCAAACAATTAGGCATGGAAAAACAATTAGGGTTAAGAGATGTCAAGAGATGATCATGCATAATTCACTTAAGCACAAATAATCAAACATATGTCAAATGACATTCAAAAATTTTGGAATTAAAACCCAAGTGACCTAAGTCATAAGCTAGCAACATGCCAAAAGATCACACAAAAATTCATAAGTTAAGTACCTCAAACAATGCTACAAAGCTGCATAAGAACAAAGAAGAACAATGCACAAATAGAGGGACTAAAATGCAATATGAAATGAATTTAAAATATGAGAAAAATGTTTTTAAGGACCTAAAGATGTCTTATGAAATATGCAAAAATAATGGGATGCAAATCATACACCAATGATGAGAACAAAAATCAACAAGGCAGGGTGTGCATAATTGAAATAATTCCAAAGGAAATTAATCAAACAATTAATTCAGATGCACAAAATAAAATGAAATGGAAAAATAAAATTTGACAAAATTTTATAAAATCCTAAAGATGATCCATGATTTTTTTGGTGATTTTTAGATGCATAAATCTAATTTTAAAAATTAAAATGCAAAAAGGCAAATATGTGGAAATAAAATGAAATAAAACAAGCCAGGGGGTGCAACAAGCAGACCAAACACATTCAAAAGTCAATTGGGCCCAAGGAGGAGGTGCAGATAGCCAGTCCAGTAACTAGCGCAGTCAAACAAATACCATGGAAAACATTCAACCATCTGGACTCATATAAACCGCTGGATCAATCCCACGCTCCACATCCAGTCAAACAAAACACAAAGTACACAAGATCTGTGGCCAGGATTAAAGGTACATGGTAGAAATGATGAGCAAGCAAACACAATGATTATTCTGGACACTAATAAGACTCACGTGATAGGCATGTGACAATTTTAATGTGCTGGCAACAAGACAACCATCAGATTCATCTAATGTGCAAGAATCAGTCAACAGATCAAAAGGTCATACATGATGAGTGGTCCAGATCTCTCATACATGGTAACAATCATGGAATATCACACACATGCATTAAAATTAAAACATGAAAATTAAATGATCTGGCACAATGAGGACCATCAGATTTGGACAACCAACGGTCCAAATTTCGTCTTCTTCCTCCAAACCCCCACTGGCCTGAAACATAACCAGACGCCAGAGCCCTAGCTCCGGTCGTCTTCTCCAGCGACCTGCACTTCAAAATTTTCCAGAAATTGCAAGCAAGTACACTATCTTACTCAGATTTTCACCAGGATTTCAAATATGCAAACCATTTCAACAGATCATCAACACATAATGCAAATCGAAGGAAAACAATTTGGATCTAAAAACTTCAAATCCACATTACAGCCATGATACACGTTCAAATTCAAATCTAAACACATCAGGATGATTAGCAACTCACGAGGAACATTAAGCACACAAGAAAACCGAGTTCTATGATCAAGAAAATCACACTAACCTGAAACTTGTAGAGCTCAAAATACACCAAGAAATCCTTCAGAAAGCTGCAGATCTACTCCTTAGGACCTCTGATTGCAAAATAAATGCAACTAGAGACTTGAATCAAGCTGGATCTTGGATTTTGAAGGTGAGCACCTCAAATTCGAATCTGATGAAAACCTTGCTTAGAGCTTCAAACAATGGTTGATTCTTGTTCTATGGAGTGTGTAGATCAAGAATATGGAAAAAAAAATCTTCAGAAACCCTTGTAAGGAGAGAGTTTCGAAGGAGAGAAAGTTTGAGTGAAAAATGGGATTCTGAGCAAATGAGGGTGCATGAGGTGTGAATGAACGTGTGAGTCTCCTTATATAGACTTGGTTAGAGCTCTGAGCGTGATTAGGGTTTAATTAATCCCTTGATTAAGGCTATCCAAAGTGATTTGCAAAAATGCAAGTTGTGATGCACACCCTTGTTCACACGCGTGTGGGTCATGAAATAAGTATGATTCATCTCCATTTTACTTGCTGATCATAATGGAATTGGGTTTGGGCTTTGTAGTGGTCTGATTTGTGAGATTCAATCCATATTGAAAATTTTCATTTTGTGACATTCATGAAGTACATGGCACGGATTGGAGTGATTCAAGGGTCAAAAATGCTCCTCATTGAGTGTACTTGAATATGGCAATGTGACTTGAAGCATTAGAACCAATTAAAAGTCATTTTGAACCAAAATGCAAAAGGTGGAAAAATGAATACATGTGAAAACCTTAAAAAGCACCTTGCCTTCTTTTGATCATAACTTGAGTTTCACAAATGGTATGGAGATGGTCTAGTACTTTTTGGAAAGGGGAGAGAGAGATCTTCAACTTTCATGTTTGAGGAAAATTCATTTGAAGCTTCTTTGATGATGAAAAGTCAAGTTGAATGTGGTTTGAAAAGTTTCCAAAAATGGAAGTTTCACATTATAGGTAATTTTCCAAAAATAGTAACTTTTGCACAAACTCTTGAATCTTGATGAATGGCATGAATCTTGACATTTGAGAACCATATGAGGGCATAAGACCTTAAATATCATGAAGAGGACCTCAAAATTCCATGGTTGACTTTCCTCCTTATAGTTGACTTTTCTTGGTTCACAAGCAACTGATCCACTAGACATCTTCCACAATGAACCACTAGCCAAGCCTTCTAGCCAAGCCTTCTTCTATGAGTGTTTGTGAGCATATGGAACCCATGAGAGCATGCTTGAATCCACAAAGTTTCCTCAAGAAGCTCTTTGAACCCAAGAACCCTAATTTGGTCCCTCTGGTTAGGAGGGAAAGATTCACTTGAAAACTCTTGCCACTCTTGATCTTATAGTGATATGATGACCTCCACAAAACACATTGAGGCTTGAGACTCCTTTGAGATGAACCAAGTACCTTGATCCCATGCTAAGAACCAATGCTATGCACAAATGCTAATGCAAGAAATGCAAAGAAACATAAGCCAGTTAGCTAAAAACAAGAAGGCAAATTTTGGGGTGTTACAGCTGCCCCTATTCAATTAACTTGGTCCTAAAGGTATGATAGCAACGACTGTCATGCGTTCAAAGGATTCACGGAGATTAAATACCAAAAGAAACCTGAAATTTGCAATCCTCAAAGGAGGGAGGACTCCACTGGGGGAACAAGCAATAAATGCTGCACTGTCACAACACAGACGAGTGTTAGCTATACTGGGGATAAAAACGGACGGGTGTCAAGGAACCAAAGATATCAGATACGGACGGGTATCGAAAAGATACACGGACGGGTGTAAAAGGGTTCAATACGGACGGGTATCGAAAAGATACATGGACGGGTATAAAGAGGTTTAATATGGACGGGTATCGAACAGATACACGGACGGGTGTAAAAGGTTCAATAGGGATGGGTATCGAAAAGAATACACGGATGGGTGTAAAAGGTTCAATACGGACGGGTATCAAAAAGATACACGGACGGGTGTAAAGAGGTTCAATACGGACGGGTATCGAAAAGGTACACGGACGGGTGTAAAAAGGTTCAATACGGACGGGTATCGAAAAGAATACATGGACGGGTGTAAAAAGGTTCAATACGGACAGGTATCGAAAAGGTACACAGACGGGTGTAAAAAGGTTCAATACGGACGGGTATCGAAAAGAATACACAGACGGGTGTAAAAAGGTTCAATATGGACGGGTATCGAAAAGGTACACGGACGGGTGTAAAGAGTTAAATTTATTGGGGATTAAAATGATGAATTGAACACGGACGAGCGTTATCAACAGGTCAATACGGACGGGTATTGAAATCAAAGGTTCAAACACGGACGGGTGCCGAAGAAAACACGGACGGGTGTCAAGGTAAAAACCTTGAAGGGATGAATCAAAAGACCACCTGGACGAAAGGGGTGAAAAGAGATCATGGGTTCACAATCCTGGCAAAACACTCTGCCGTGGGACTGTCAAATATATCTTTGAATGACTAAACCCAACACTTGTGGAGTAAAGTCGAATGATATTTTCCTGAAATCCGGTTTTCCTGGCGAAGGAAAACTCAAACCTGGCTTATGCTTCGGATGCATATGTTTGAATTTTGCCATAATGCTCCACACGAAGTGGAAATGCTACGCATTTAGGAGGATGCCATGTAAAAAATGCTTATACAATGCAAAAAGACCGTCCCAGCGAAATAAACGCTGAGAACAGAAGCAGCTCCACTGAGGACGACAAACTACATTGCCATCAAACCAGAGAACATGTTGAGGAAAACTTCACCCTACTAGGGAAGATCACAATCACCAATTCTGCTGGAGATGGATGAATCTCCGAGAGAAAACCCACTCTATCAGGGAGGAACTTAAAACTGAAGATGGAAACTCCTCCGCCGGGGATGACCAAATGTTTCAGATCCTGGATTCAAAACCTGCTGGGGATCTTAATCGCCAACAAACTCTGCTTGGGGATAAACTGAAAGAAACTTTAAGGAAAATAGATTCCCCCATGCTCAGTGGGGAAACACTGTCTTTAATCAATGAGGACATTCTATCAGACTCTTGCGGGAGAGGCTGTAAAAATAACAACTTCTGACTACCTGTTGAGGAAAGATGAGCCAAATCACAACTCTGGCTGGGGGTAAACCTCTTATATCCTGCTGAGGGGGATGATCCTCAACGACTCCGCTTGGGGAATTACCTCTTTATACTCTGTTGAGGAAGACGATCCTCGATACTCTGACTGGGGAGAGTAGCAAATTGCTGAGGATGATCAGACTTGAAAGTTGGGAAGCAAATCTACTGGAGAAGTACCAATGAAGATTGGACTTTGAATTACTTGAGATGACTAGATCTGACTGTTGAGGAGGAGAACACTCTGACTCCTCATCGTCTTCTTGACGATATTCTATCATCTTACCTTGCTGAGAGTGAGGATTCCATCTGTACTGCTAGAGATAAGAAACCTTCATAAAAGCCCTTTTTGAACATAGGACAATTCTCTGCTTGAGGAAGAATAACAATTCCCATGCCTTGCTGGAAAAAGATACCCTCTGGTTCTTTGCTGGAGGGAAAAGACTCCAAAATTCCCACACTGGGAACAACTCAGTGCTTCAAGTTTCTGCATATTGATTGTCAAGAGCGAAACACAGTTCCTTTAACTCTCCACCTTGCCCCAGACCACAGGGTCTACTTGAAGCAATCATCTTAAGAGGATTTTACAGAAAACCTGGCATTCAACAATGCCCCAAGGTCTTCAAACTCTTAGAGATGTATCCGGTCTGGACATAACTATCCCATACTTCATGATTCATGAAGTAAACCACCTCGAGAGGATTCGTAATGATCTGAAATGTTCTGCCACAGTATTCTGAACCTTGCAGAGGTGCTATTGATTGACTGTGTTCTGAAGGGAAAAACTTCTCGCGCCCTTGAAATGACCTGCCCCAGTACAAGCCTTGCAGTATATTTGTCTCTGACTGACTAGTCTTTGAGAGATTTACCGAATCTCGACGTGATTGCCCCAGTTTACACGCTTGTGGAGAGATTTATCGGATCTCGACATAATTGCCCCAGTTCGAAGAAATTTTCTCAACATGAATGCCCCATGGTTAATTGTACTCTGAAAAGACCTTCTCAACTTGAATGCCCCAACTTGGCTATATTTTGAAGAGATTTCCCGATGTGATTGTCCCAGATTGGTTACATCTTATCACAAATGGCTGGGAACGCCTTTTTCCCGTATAATCTTTCAGCAACATCTCCTCTGGAGTGTCAGGCACCTCAACTTGGCCAGTTTAAGCTTCTCGACTGATGTTCATCGTGTAAGCTTCTTTGATGTCAAACAAATGTATGCAAGCAGAAAATATTTATTCTGAGAATGATTATTCAAATGCAGCACATATGTTAATCTTGAAGTCCTTATTGAAAATATGTCACACAACTGAGTTACGACACTTATTTTTGAAAGGAAAGCAATACACACATGCAACACCAACAAAAATCTTATTAGCACAACTCATGGGAGTCAGGAACGCTATCTCGTTGAAGTACGCCTTCAGACTAAACCCTGTTTCAATTAGGACTTTTAAGGGTTGTAGCGTGGCCTGGTTCGCGGTTTGAGAAAAAAGGATTTATGGCTCAAAGTTTATTGGTACCCACCCACTCTTCATGATATTCTCTAGACCTATGTTCAGCTAATTGACACAAGCGCTCGTCTCTTAAAAGGTTTCCCCGATTTCTAGGGAATCCATGCAACTGGTGATTCGACACCTGACGAGGTTTTGGACTAACAGTCGCCCTTTTTTGTCTTTTGTGTCTATAGTTACACGACTTTGTTCTTATCGAGGATTCTCTTTGTAATCCTTTTGGCTTTTTGCTTTCTCATTCTTTTCCTTTTTGTTCCCTAATTTTTTCCTGGACTGACTCTTTTGAGTTTTCAATTTTGAAGTCCAGCGGGATGCCTTAACTTTTGCCTAAGTCACTTGCTTTCAAGTTTTTCGACTTAGCAGGCTTTTTCTTTGTCTCTTTTTTCTCTTTTATTTATTTTTTGAACAAGTCGTGTGACACCGTTTTGCCTGACTTGTTTGAAAGGGTTGTGACTGTTTCACTCTTCGGTTGGTGAGGAGTAACCATTGTGGTTCTACACCTCTTAACCTCTTGATAGTGGAATGGAAGGTAATGGATCCTCAGATGTACACTCCTTCTGAAAGTTGAACACTTGGTCAAACTAACTGACGCCTACCCTGCCCCTGGGTTAAAATTGAGGGTTTTTCGTTTTCAGAAAGAACTCCTACTACTAGGCTCAAAGGGGCTGACAAAGGACTATCTCCTTATCTCTCCAGTGTTTGTGAATTGGAAACAATGCCTGTACATCCTTAACAGGGTTTTATCCAAAAGCGTACCATTAGAAATCTGCGTTCTTATTTCGTTATCCTCCTTCCAAGAGTCTAGGCAAGAAAGATAGTATTGTAGTGCATACAAGCATTTAAAATGAGTGAACACGAATGGAATTCTTCAAGAAAAACATACTCATTGCATTATGATTGTCATTCAGAAACAAACGAGTTCTTACATGCAAGCAATGTTTAAACAAACAAATGAAAGCTACATATGAAAATGCAATAAAGAAACTAATGATTGCCACATAGAGGAAGGCTTGACTCCTTATGGACTTATTGCTTCTGATGACGCTCCTGCCATCTAGTGCTTACTCTAACAAAGAAGCTTCAATCCAAAGGGGTACCATCTGGTGTGATGACCTTTGATTCGATCAAGTCTTGCACCTTGTGCTGGAATGCATTACAATTATCAATTGTATGCCCAAACGTTCCCGAGTGGAACTCGCACCTAGCATTCATGTCATAATCCGGAGGAATAGGGTACGGTACCGGCGTGGTACTCCTCGTTTGAATCAGAGAGTTCTTGAGTAGACGAGCAAACAACTGACTATAAGGGATATGAATAGGATCAAATATCCTGTTGGGACTTCTTGGTCTCGGTTGCCCCTGCTGCTGGTAATTCTGCTGTCGATGCTGATTTGGGTGCCTCACCTGCGCTTACACTTTTCTTTCCACATTTGGTTGAGGCACCAACAAATATTGCTGACGTAGAGCTTTTGCAGCAAAAGGTTGTGGAGAAAGTCCATGACATGAGGTGGATCCTGCAAAGAGGGGAGGAGTCTCCACTTCTGATGAGAACTTGATTGCCCCTGAATCAATGAGTTCTTGGACCTTATGCTTGAACCTTGTACAATTCTCAACATTGTGACCAGGTGCCCCAGAATGGAAGTCACACCTAGCATTCACATTGGAACCCAGAGAAAACCCTGTCGGAGTTGGTCCCAGAGTGACACGCTCGACTAGTTTGAGCTCGAGCAGATAAGGAAGTAATTTCCCATACGGCATCGGAGAGGGATCAAACTTTTTCCTAGGCCTCTCTAGCCTAGGATCCTCTTGGGGAGCAGGGAGTGACGGCCGAGGAGAAAGCTCAGAAACTTCAGATGTGGAGGGGATTCAAGAGATACTCCATGATCTAGAAAAGGCCCCAAAGAGATGAGAGGAGTAAGGATTTCTGTTGCGGATGCGAGCACAGGATTATTTTCCTTCTTTAGCGCCGCATTCAAGATTTCCATGACCAAGCCCATCTGAGTCTTCTTCCGGTTGACCTCCTCCCTCAGTATCTTCTGGTCTTGCATGAGAGTTTTCATATTCCCCATAAATTGCCCCATCTGGCCTCGTATTTCCCTCAACTCAGCTTAAATTTTCTCCATGATCAACTCTTGAATGGCCTGAGGAGTTAAGTCTACAATTCTGAAGAAAACCAGATCAGAACAAGAATAACCAGCCTTGAACACCTGCTATGTACATGAGTATGGAACTGCAATGCAAATGCCATGTTCAAATATTTCCAAGGAATCATTCTGTTTTAATTCAAGACTTTTCAGAAGAACCACAAGGAATAAATGGAAATGCTCAACAGTGAGCCTCAACAATGATATCCTTGGAAATACAAGAACATATATGCAAGAATGATGATGCATATGCAACGGACATGGGATCACGGTATCCATAAGTTCTGAACAACTGCTGTGCTGATGATTGGATAAGAACCACAACCCAGAAAACCAGAATTTTGGAACATCAAACCACTAAGATAACCAGTAAACTCAGATAATCAGACACTAATGAGAAATCCAAAAAACTGGGTAGGTTGAAGGTTTTAGTTTCCTGCAGACCTGCAAACACCCATCCCCATGTGGGTTCTAGAAAATTAAGGATCCTCAATATCACGGGCTCTCAGGTCAAGAAATGATGATACGTTCACCATTTCTGGTTTGGCATCATCATCAATCGAGGAGGCCTCAACTGATTCCCCTAAAAAATAAGGTCATCCTATGCGAGTCCCTCAGCATTGAGTCCTCGGATCGACAAGTGTAATGGGTTTGCCATTTCTGGTCTGCCATTATCACAGGTCGGGAGGAGAGGCGCAACTGAGGTATCAGAGAAACGGTCACCAGAGTCGACAGCTCTCTAGATCAACACCCTGAAATGCGCAAGACACACAGGTCATAATGCGTCCCAAGATAGCCTCGTGTGGTTGTGAATTTCGTGAACACACAAATGCACCAAGATGGCACGTAGGTCCCACTACTCTCCACCCTAGTCCTAGGGTGTACGCAAGCCTGGGTATTGGGTATATCTCTCAGAACAACCCAATCTGTCAAACAGAAACCAGCCAGCACAACACAGCAATATCCAGTATGACAGTAATAAAATGAAATGCAATGCAATAAAAGCTGTAAAACAGTAATATACAACATAATAAAGCACAACAAATAAACACCCAACGAAAAAACAACCAAGCGCTAGGATCGACTCGCTAAA
This sequence comes from Lathyrus tuberosus, assembly GCA_022829125.1. Lineage (NCBI taxonomy): Eukaryota > Viridiplantae > Streptophyta > Magnoliopsida > Fabales > Fabaceae > Lathyrus > Lathyrus tuberosus. Next base: position 3,492,903 of record JALAZF010000301.1, on the reverse strand, counting down.
GGGGATGGACCAGCAAGAGGTCAACCAGAGATTCTGGGTTCGATCCCCAGCAGAGTCGCCAGCTGTCGCTCTTGAAATATTCGCATCCAACGGTACAAATGTGAGAGTGGCGCAGAAAACACAGAGTTACCAACAATGTGTATTTATCCCGAGAGAGGGAAAGGAAACACTGCATAAACCTGAAGAGAAAGGGGAAAGACATGGTCATCGCAACCATAGTCAGGGTTCGGGAGTCGGTTATGCGAGGGGAAGGTGTTAGCACCCCACACATCCATCGTACTCGATGGGATCCACGCTTGTTGTCTAAACGGAGGGTGGGCTGTCCTACTATCTATGGCTAAACAAAAGAAAATGGGGATGGGGGTGACTAAGACGGACTCGGTAGGACATGTTTGATGCCCTAGGCCTACGTACTCCCTCAGTGCAATGGGAAAGTCAGAGTCAACGTAGTTCAGACGGGAACTGTGGGGGAAGGTTGCTCGCCAAGATAATCGCTGCCTTGTGCCTACATATCCTCAATCGGACGAGAGAGAGGAATCAGAGCTAATGTAGTTCGTGGGTACGACCACGAATAGGTAAGTGTTTTTTACGTGAGCCACGAGGTCTTTTCTGAAAATGAAACTTGAAACCCAACAATCCCGAAGGATAAAAAGATTTGAATTTGTTGTGTTTTTTAGACAGAAGTGATTTTTTAAGTTAGTTCATAACTTGCATTGCACCAAAGTCTAGGGCACAGGGACGAATACTTAACGAATCGTCCCAAGACAGGATGCCCGCTAAGCACTCTAGAAAGATGAGAGGAAGCCCCTCATTTCTCATTCCCCACGCTTAAGGCTCGTGCGCAATACACTTTATCTTTATTAAGTGTTTTCAAGAAGTTTTGAGATGAGAAGAGAGAAGACCCAAAGGAAACTCTAAAGGGAAAATAAGAGTCCTAATGTTATCATGCATGGGTGACCTAGGGTTAGTGAGGCTTAGGAGGAGCAACTACCTAAAACCTAATGCTAATCCTACTCCAAGCTTAATCAAAAATTAAGTTGGACTAGGTAGCTCTAAAGTCTTGAGATTCATGGGAGAAAGAGAGTGAAAGAGAAGAAAGAGAAAGAGAAGGATGAGATATGAAACAAGATAGGGCAGCAAGCACATCATATCAAGTATATCCAACTTACATCAATAAACAAGTCTCAAAGATCATGCAAAACATCTCAAGTAAGCATGCAAAGGTAATCATGAAAGAATGCAAGCATACTTATATGAAATGCACAATTAAGCACCAATGAACTTCATATCAAGATGAAATGAGAAAAATAAGATGAATATGAAAGCAAGTCAGAATCAAGATCATACCATCATCAACAATTCTCATGAGCAAGAGAAGATCAAAACATGAAACATTATGCACCAAAGAAAGTCCACCAAAGGAAGTCAAAGTACAAACACTTAAAGCATACCCAAACATGATCCACAAATTGCAAAATTTGGTCACAAGGGACCTCAACCAGGGGTAAACATCATATAAAATACTCATGCAAATAATCCAAAAGAAAATCAAACAATTAGGCATGGCAAAACAATTAGGGTTAAGAGATGTCAAGAGATGATCATGCATAATTCACTTACGCATAAATAATCAAACATATGTCAAATGACATTCAAAAATTGTAGAAATAAAACCCAAGTGACCTAAGTCATAAGCTAGCAACATGACAAAAGATCACACAAAAATTCACAAGTTAAGTACCTCAAACAATGCTTCAAAGTTGCATTAGAACAAAGATGAACAATACACAAATAGAGGGACTAAAATGCAATATTAAATGAGTTTAAAAATATGAGAAAAATGTTTTTAAGGACCTAACAATGTCTTATGAAATATGTAAAAATAATGGGATGCAAATCATACACCAATGATGAGAACAAAAATCAACAAGGCAGGGTGTGCACAATTGAAACAATTCCAAAAGAAATTAATCAAACAATTAATTTAGATGCACAAAATAAAATAAAATGGACAAATAAAATATTATAAAATATTATAAAATCCTAAAGATGATCCATGATTTTTTTGGTGATTTTTAGATGCATAAATCTAATTTTAAAAATTAAAATGCAAAAAGGCAAATATGTGGAAATAAAATGAAATAAAACAAGCCAGGGGGTGCAACAAGCAGACCAAACACATTCAAAAGTCAATTGCGCCCAAGGAGGAGGTGCAGATAGCCAGTCCAGTAACCAGCCCAGTCAAATAAATACCATGGAAAACATTTAACCATCTGGACTCATATAAACCGCTGGATCAATCCCACGTTCCACATCCAGTCAAACAAAACACAAAGTACACAAGGTCTGTGGCCAGGATTAAAGGTACATGGTATAAATGATGAGCAAGCAAACACAATGATTATTCTGGACACTAATAAGACTCACGTGATAGGCATGTGACAATTTTAATGTGCTGGCAACAAGACAACCATCAGATTCATCTAACGTGCAAGAATCAGTCAACAGATCAAAAGGTCATACATGATGAGTGGTCCAGATCTCACATACATGGTAACAATCATGGAATATCACACACATGCATTAAAATGAAAACGTGAAAAGTAAATGATCTGGCACAATGAGGACCATCAGATCTGGACAATCAACGGTCCAGATTTCGTCTTCTTCCTCCAAACCCTCACTGGCCTGAAACATAACCAGACGCCGGAGCCCTAGCTCCGGTTGTCTTCTCCGGCGACCTGCACTTCATAATTTTCCAGAAATTGCAAGCAATTACACTATCTTACTCAGATTTTCACCAGGATTTCAAATATGCAAACCATTTCAACAGATCATCAAAACATAATGCAAATCGAAGGAAAACAATTTGGATCTAAAAACTTCAAATCCACATTACAGCCATGATACACGTTCAAATTCAAATCTAAACACATCAGGATGATCAGCAACTCACGAGGAACATTAAGCACCCAAGAAAACTGAGTTCTATGATCAAGAAAATCACACTAACCTGAAACTTGTAGAGCTCAAAATACACCAAGAAATCCTTCAAAAAGATGCAGATCTACTCCTTAGGACCTCTGATTGCAAAATAAATGCAACTAGAGACTTGAATCAAGCTGGATCTTGGATTTTGAAGGTGAGCACCTCAAATTCGAATCTGATGAAAACCTTGCTTAGAGCTTCAAACAATGGTTGATTCTTGTTCTATGGAGTGTGTAGATCAAGAATATGGAAAAAAATCTTCAGAAACCCTTGTGAGGAGAGAGTTTCGAAGGAGAGAAAGTTTGAGTGAAAAATGGAATTTTGAGCAAATGAGGGTGCATGAGGTGTGAATGAACGTGTGAGTCTCCTTATATAGACTTGGTTAGAGCTCTGAGCATGATTATGGTTTGATTAATCCCTTGATTAAGGCTATCCAAAGTGATTTGCAAAAATGCAAGTTGTGATGTACACCCTTGTTCACACGCGTGTGGGTCATGAAATAAGTATGATTCATCTCCATTTTACTTGCTAATCATAATGGAATTGGGTTTGGGCTTTGTAGTGGTCTGATTTGTGAGATTCAATCCATCTTGCAAATTTGCATTTTGTGAAATTCTTGAAGTACATGGCACAGATTGGAGTGATTCAAGGGTAAAAAATGGTCCTCATGGAGTGTACTTGAATATGGCAATGTGACTTGAAGCATTAGAACCAATTACAAGTCATTTTGAACCAAAATGCAAAAGGTGGAAAAATGAATACATGTGAAAACCTTAAAAAGCACCTTGCCTTCTTTTGATCATAACTTGAGTTTCACAAATGGTATGGAGATGGTCTAGTACTTTTTGGAAAGTGGAGAGAGAGATCTTCAACTTTCATGTTTGAGGAAAATTCATTTGAAGCTTCTTTGATGATGAAAAGTCAAGTTGAATGTGGTTTGAAAAGTTGCCAAAAATGGAAGTTTCACATTATAGGTCATTTTCCAAAAATAGTAACTTTTGTACAAACTCTTGAATCTTGATGAATGGCATGAATCTTGACATTTTAGAACCATATGAGGGCATAAGACCTTAAAGATCATGAAGAGGGCCTCAAAATTCCATGGTTGACTTTCCTCCTTACAGTTGACTTTTCTTGGTTCACAAGCAACTGATCCACTGAACATCTTCCACAATGAACCACTAGCCAAGTCTTCCTCTATGAGTGTTTGTGAGCATATGGAACCCATGAGAGCATGCTTGAATCCACAAAGTTTCCTCAAGAAGCTCTTTGAACCCAAGAACCCTAATTTGGTCCCTCTGGTTAGGAGGGAAAGATTCACTTGAAAACTCTTGCCACTCTTGATCTTATAGTGATATGATGACCTCCACAAAACACCTTGAGGCTTGAGACTCCTTTGAGATAAACCAAGTACCTTGATCCCATGCTAAGAACCAATGCTATGCACAAATTCTAATGCAAGAAATGCAAAGAAACATAAGCCAGTTAGCTAAAAACAAGAAGGCAAATTTTGGGGTGTTACAGCCCCCATCTTCTTCATAAATTGGAGCCCCGCTCTTGGTCACGCACTGAGCAGGGGTGAAGCCATCAACGATGCCCACTAGCTTCTCGTAGCTGGCCTTATCATCCTCCCCCAGCAGAGTCGAGTTGGCAAGATAGTCGTCAGTCCATCGGGTAAAGTGATCCCCGCTCCAACAGAAGAGGAACTTCAGCAGCCTCCGTCCCTATACTTTGCACTGCTCGTCGACAAGGTCTTCCCCATTCTCATCTGTCATAACCTCCCAGATGAACGTGGAGTATGTGGCCCTCTCCAACACATGCTCGATGATATAGTACGTCTCCTTGAAAGTCCCGATGGACTCATAGAAAGGCTTAAATAACTTCCTCCCCTGCTTTAGGGAGACCCATCCGAACCTCTTCCCCGAAAATTGACGCTGAATATGAAAAACGGTGAAGAAAAGGGGAAGAGTAGCTCCAATCTCCAGATATTCGCACATTAGCTCAAATGCCCGTATGAAGACAATCGAGTTTGGGTGTAGTTGTGAGGGCTCCAGATCCGTATGGCCGAAGACTTCTGTTATACCCCAAATTTTACCCCTTTGATGTCATAACATCTTGCACTTGCATTTAGGGTTCAATCATCTATGCGTTGTTAACTAACCATTTAGGGTTCAATTATCTTGCTAGTTGTTTCTTTTATGTGAAAGCTAGGTTTTGCCCAAGAAAGAGGACAAGATCAATAAGCCAAGCTCTCACATGCTTCAAAGTCTCCTAAGACACTTCTTGGCTCCATATAACCACCCCAAGTGTTCACTAGGTGATTGAGATTAGTGTGTGAAGTCATCTGTTCAAGAAAGTCAACTGAGACTCCAAAGCTCAACCATTTGGTCTTAAAGACTAATCATGAGGTTCTCAAGTCATATTCCATGATCTCATGTGTTTGGATCAAGAGAAATAAAAAAAGAGACCATCAGATCAAGAATTATGGAATAAGGGTTTTAACCTGAAGAATCATAAGGGACCTTGGTGTGATCAGTCAATGCCTTGATTGTTTCATCAACCAATTTAGCTTACATACATTCAATAAGTCTTATTCAACAAGAAATCAAGTGTGTTTGGCTCCCATCATAAATGCAATGAGCCTCAAGTTCCATCTGGCCCAGATTAGGGTTTTTGTTAGAAAAGGCAACCATTGCCTTTGACTATTGATCAAGGCATGATCCCAAGCCTTGAGACTTGATTATATATGTTCATAAACATCCTTAGAGTCCATTCATTGGTATTTTAAGAGATTGAGTAAGCAAGATCATCAAAGGTCATCCAGTTGATTTCCTGAAGAGATTAGGGTTTTTGACTGAAAAGTCAAACCTTTGACTTTTGATATTTTGACCCAAGATGAGGTATTAAAGCTATATTCCATCAAGACATGCTTGATTGTTGAGTTAGAGCATGAGAAGTTAACATTTGAAGGGTTTCTTGCAAAAAGGGCAAGGTTTGGTTCTTGAAATTTTCTAAGTGTGGAAGAATTCACTTCTTGTGCAAACTTTGAAGAGTCATAACTATCAAACCACACATCCAATTTTTGTGACTCAAAGCTTAAATTTAAGCTCTCATCATGAACTTTAAAACATATTAGAGGGTCCTTCTTCAAAAGAAGCTTGGTTTTTAAGTTAGGGAGCTTGGAAGTTCAAGGCAATTAAAGACTTAGTGAAATTTCACTACTTTTGCCCTAATTTTCAGCCAACTTCACCTCCATTTTTCACCATGATCCCTTTGGATCTAGAACTTTGAGTGAACATGAGCATTGTAGAGGACATTTGGGGCTTTCCAAAAAGTACAAAAACTCCCAAATCCATTGAGGGAGCTAGGAGATTCGAAGCTTTGAATGTAGTGGTCCATTTCTTGAGTTACAAGTTACCAACATAAGCATAATGATGCAAAACCTCTTCTAATCGCCAAAGCTCTCACATTTCTGAAGTTTAAAGGCAAGATTAGTGATGTCTAGACCTCTGCCACGATTTTGCAAGTGGTAGCATTAAAAAATGAGGGTTTAATCAAGTGGATACACAAGAATGACATCATGTAAACAAGACTTTATCAAAGCATGGGCAACTCCAAGCTTTTGGCAGTTTTGAGCCATGCTCCAATCCCATCAGTCCAGCTAAGCAACTCAGAAGCCTAGTCTGATTACCAACTGTGCCCTTGAAACTTGGAGACTTGGTTATGTTCTCATCTTGCACGATGGAAAGAAAAAAGAGAGATTTTGGCAGGTTGCATTTTCTGCCCATACCTCAGCTCTTCCATTTCACCTATAAATAGAGGATGAAACCTCATTGCAAAACACACAAAAAACCTTACAAACTCATTCTCAAAGTATCTCTATTCTCTCACCCACCAGATTTTGCAAGAATACTCCATTTTTTGTAAAATCTCAACCCAGGTACTTTTCACTCGTGCACTTTGCAAATAAACTCCATAAATCACTTCCATACACTCATTATAACTTGTTCCAACCATTGAATAGCTTTTGTAAGAGTCATATCACCATCCACCATTCCATTTGCTCATCTTGCAAAAACCTTCAAGTAAGATATTCCAATAAGTTTCTGGCTACTCTCTTTGCTCAAGCATCACCCAAAGGGTTCAAGGAGGCATATAGGGTTTCTATTTCTCTTGTAGAACTTCATTGAAGAGGCTTTGGATTTTCTCCAAGAGGTAAGCATCTCACTCTTTAAAACTCTTGTGTATGCACCATTTATGAATGATTTGTGAAGCAAAAATATAGATAATAATGTGCTTAGTGTGTGATTGCTAGTGTTTGCACTTTAACATGTTTATATCTGAAGTTTTATTATTTTAAAACTAAGGTTCAGTTCTGGTTTTTGATTTGGCATGACTTGCATAATGAGTTTTAGCTTGTGAGAATGACACCATTGAATTCCTGATATTTTTCTAAGCAATTTTCTTTTTTATATCTTTTGATTTCCTTGAAAAATAGAGAAGTTATGGTTGATGAAAGTTTGGTAGAAACTCTGGTTCAGTTCTGGTGTGAAGGAACTCTTTTGTCAATTTTGGCATTGATCTTCCACCAGTGGAAGTTACTTTAAAAATCTGTATGAAAATACTTTTTGTCAGTTTTTCCACTGATCTTCCACCAGTGGAAGTTACTTTAAAAATCTGTCTGAAAATACTTTTTGTCAGTTTTTGCACTGATCTTCCACCAGTGGAAGTTACCTTTAAAATCTGCCAGAAAATACTTTTGGTTAATTTTTGCACTGAACATCCACTAGTGGAAGTTACCTTTAAATTTGTCCGAAGGAACTTTTGGTCAATATTTGCATCATTTATCATCTTCATCATTTATGTTGATATCATGTTTGAATATCACTTTGATGGGCTTTGATGCCATGCTTGAACATCTTTATCTTTATGTATTTATATCATGCTTGAATATCATCTTTGTCCACGTTCACCCATATTGTTCATGTGTACTATAAGCTTTATCCCCAAGTGATGTGAGCTTCTTAGCCTTCATCCTTCATTCCCTTTTATTCCTAAATCCATAGGAAAGATCTTTTTTATTGACGTTATGTCATAGATAGCTCATTACCCCATAGCCTTATTAGAGCCATCATCCACCCTTGGCCTCATTAGAGCCATTCCTTTCCCTTGACCTCAACATCATCAATCCCTTGGCCTCATTAGAGCCACTTCTCTTTGACCTAGCTTAGGTTAGAATCCTTACCCCTCTTGTAAGCACTATCATCATAGTTTTTTACTTCCCTCCTTGGCCTCATTAGAGCCACTTACCTTACAACTTAGGATTAACCTAAAGTTATTCAAACTCTATGTGAGCATCATCATAATGATGTTCCATTTCCTTTTGGCCTTATTAGAGTCATTCACCCTCTTAACTTAGAAATTAGGATAGAGTTCTTAAACTCCATGTGATTCTCATCATAATGAGTATTCACTCCCCTTTTGACTTTGTCCAAAGTCAACTTCTTAGACTTACCTTTTCAACTTAGACTTAGAGAGTTCTTTAACTCTATATGAGTATCATACTCATTCCCTTTGGAACTTTGACCATAGTCAAGGGTTCCTCACCTTTAGTGAGGTGACCTACGATTGCTCTGATTCCATCCTAGTCAAGATACGTAGGCACAAGATGCGACGTCTTGGCGAGCATACTTAGTGTATATACCATTAGGTCTTTACCTTTAGCCTTAGCATAGATCCCTTAGCAAGAAAACAATAACTTAACACAAATACTAACAATAGGTCCCTGTAGAGTACTACAGATATCTAGGATGCTAACACCTTTCCTAGGTATAACCAACCCCCAAACCTTAGATCTCTTAGCTGTGTCTTTACATAGCGCAATTAGGGTTTTCTTTGATCTTTACCCTTTCCTTTGGATAAATCAAAACTCGGTGGTGAACTTCAATGTTTTGTGATTCAAGTTAATTAATAGTTTGGTATCTGATTCTCACCACAACAACTTCCATCTGAAATTTCGTTAAGGGCAGCCTCAACCCTATATCTTTGAAGACGTACTCGTACATGGGGAACCTTTCCCCGTAACCCGAGCAAATCCGATCATTCTCCCCAGGGAAATGAACCTTCCAATCGCCCTCGGCCCCCACCGTCATGAAGGTATCTCAGGTGTAAAAGGCAAAGAGGGATGCATGCTCCCGAGGTTCCGATGACAAAGTCAAATCCACCCTTCCACCTCTAGTCAAGTGAAAGGGCACACGAAGGCTCGAGGACAACGTCCCCAACCTAAGCCCTACTTAAATAGCACAGCAACGGCGCGAGGAGACGCCCATGACAATCCCTCTAACCCACACAGGGAGGTTGTCCCGGTGCATTACCTAGAACTTCCGTTGGAGACCCACCGGAAAACTCTTGAGTACACGAAAAACTCATGAATCCCACCGGCAACGAACTCATTTGTTGTCGTAACAGTGTCAGAATCAAGTAAAAGCCTAAGTTCCTAAGGCTCCGACGACGCCACCGGTGGCGGAAAATGTCTTGACCACCTCCAGCCACCAACAATCGCCAGAAACCACCCCTACACTACACTATTTCGTCCTAACCACATGTAAACTAAAGAAACATGAATCAAAAACACATAAAACAAGGATCAGTTAAGGTGACTTACGAGGTCGAGGGAAGAGAAATAGAAGGTCGGCGAGTTCTAGTCGGTGCGCGTACAACGGTTGGACGCCGTTAAACGACGGCGAATGACAAAAATGAAAGCAGAGAGCAAGAGAAGAGAGAGAAGCAAAAATTTTAAATAAGCGCGTTCTCCCTCTATTTATAGACGGACCAAGAGCACATGCACGAGCACGCGCGGCATAGGGGAATCATCATGAACCTAACTTAGCCATCATTATGCATTAAATGTGGCACGTGGGTCAAGGCATGCGTGGAACTCCATCCCTTCAAATCCCATTAACCGTTGGGCTCCCCGTAAGTCGGGCACGCCGGACAATGTTACAGGTTCCTTGGGCACAGACTCCTTCAGACACCGCGGAGCAACCTCATCTCAACAATGGGCGAAGACCACGTCTACTCCTCCCTGGGGCTGCGAGCTTCCCTTAAGTCATCACTCTCATGCCCGGGAGAAACGACTTGGGGGCTCCTGTTCCGGACTGGCCCAATGGCTAGGCATGGTCCAATCCACTTCTGCTGCCAGAACGGCCCAATTGTCTAAGTCCTGCCAATTAGGGGCAAAGGGAAGCATTTTACCTTTCTGCCCCTCTACTGGGGAAGGCTGGTCGACTGACCTCCAGGATCAGCCGCCTATCCTCAGCATTCATGCCTATCATGCACGGTTCCACCATCCAAAAACAGTCACAACGCTTATGCCCGCGACCGCGCCCTTACCCGCGCTAACGACTAGTTTTGAGCAGCTCTGCCCGTCCCAACGATTAGTTTTTGGTAGTTACCTATTCTTTGGGAGCAAGTATCTCTCCTCGAAAATAGTAACCAATGGCCAAGCGCTGAGGGCATTATAAAAACCCTCTCATTTGAGAGGGTCAGATATTCTAAATCATCCTAAGAAACACATACTTTGTACTTGCCTTCTTTTCTCCCAATCCTTACTTTAGCAGCAGAGTGCCTTGCAAGTACACCCCCTCCTCATCTTTCAAACCCAGCATCACATACAAAGTCTTTGGCCCACATCAGGTTCTGATCAGTCGGTAAAATCATTTTTCAAGGAGAGAAAAGTATCGTAAGAGTCATGAAGGGGTCGAAGGAAGTCTTGAGAGGTGTGAAGAAACAAGGCTTGAATACCCTTGAGGCTGAAGTTGTAAGTGGTTCGACAAATGTTGCATCCATGAAACCTTTCTCGAAGAAAAAATTTTGGCACATGAGATTCGGCCATGTCAGTGAAAGGGGTCTGGTCGAATTGGGGAAACAAAAACTGCTTGGAGGAGACAAAGTCGAAAAGCTGAAATTTTGTGAACCCTGTGTACTTGGAAAATCTTGCAGAGTGAAGTTCAACAAAGGCAAACAAAGAACTCATGGATCCCTTGATTACATCTATGCTGATCTTTAGGGGCCTGTAAGGTGTCCATCACATTCAGGAGCAAGGTATTTTCTATCCATAGTCGATGATTATTCCAGAAAGTTATGGGTATTCATCCAAAAGACTAAGGATGAAACTTTTGAGAATTTCAAAGGTTGGAAGACTCTGGTCGAAAATCATACAGGCAGAAAGGTTAAGAGGTTGAGGACCGACAATGGCCTTGAATTTTGCAATGAGGCGTTCGACAGTTTTTGTGCTGCCTCAAGTATTGCAAGGCACAAAACTACTGCAGGTACTCCACAACAAAATGGTTTGGCAGAAAGGTTTAATCGAACTATTTTGGAAAGAGTTAAATGCATGTTGACTAGTGCTGAATTAAAGAAGATGTTTTAGGCTGAGGCTGTTTTAACAGCAACATATCTGATAAACAGATGTCCTTCGACTGCGTTAGATATGAAGACACCTGAAGAAGTTTGGTCGGACATCCACCTAGTCGCGACAGACTGAGAGTATTTGGTTACGTGGCCTATGCTCACATTAGGCAAGACAAGGTTGAACCTAGAGCTCTGGAATGCATGTTCATGGGTTACCCCAAAAGAGTAAAAGGTTATAGACTATGGTGTCTAGAGCCAGGTCATAGGAGGTGTATCACCAGTCGAGATGTAGTTTTCAATGAAGCTGAGATGGCCTTCAAGAAAACTAATGATGCCAACGAAGAGATGAACAGGGAGAGATTCCTGTTGAGGTGGAGCATGTTAATGCTGAATTGCATAATCCTGATGAAGTCGAAGAAGAAGCAGAAGCTGCTGTCAAAGATGAGGATACTGATAATGACTACCTGCTAGCAAGAGACAGGTCGAGGAAAGTCACCAAGCCACCTCAGAGACTTGGGTATGCAGATCTTATAGCTTATGGCTTAATCTCTGCAAGTGAGGTTCTCGACGAAGAACCTAGAGACTATAAGGAAGTTATGAGGAGTCGAAAGAAGACTGAATGGCTGAAGGCCATGGATGATGAGATGAAATCTCTTCATGATAACAACACCTGGAAAATGATCAAGAAACCTGTCGGAGCCAGGTTAGTCAGTTGTAAATGGATTTTCAAAGTTAAGGAAGGAATCAAAGGAGTGGCGTCGAAGAGATACAAGGCAAGATGGGTCGCTAGGGGTTTCACTCAGAAAGAAGATGTCGACTTCAATGATGTGTTCTCTCCTGTTTTGAAACACATATCCATTCAAATATTGCTTGCCACGGTGGCACAATTTGACCTTAAACTAGAATAGATGGATGTGAAGATTGCGTTCTTGTATGGTGATCTAGATGAAACAATCCTGATGAGTCAACCTGAAGGGTATGTCGAAAGGGAAGGAAGATTATGTGTGCAAACTGAAGAGATCTTTATATGGACTAAAATAATCTCTTCGACAGTGGAATAGGAGATTCGACAAGTTCATGGCACACATAAGTTTCATTGGAAGTCAATTCGACCACTGTGTTTATTTCAGATTTCGACCTGGTAATTCATTTGTTATTTTGTTGCTTTATGTGGATGATACTCTAATAGCAAGCAACAATGTCGAAGATGTAATGAGGGTGAAGGATGAACTCAATAAGGAGTTCGACGTGAAGGATTTGGGAGTTGCATCCAAAATTCTTGGGATTAACATGCGAAGAGATAGAAAGCAGTCGAAATTATGCTTATCTCAAGAGGCATACCTATGAAAGATTCTCGAAAAGTATGGTATGTCGAATTCAAAGTCTGTTGTGACTCTGACAAATCCTCAATTCAAGATGAGTATAGATCAATGTCCTAATACTGATGTCGAAAGAGCCTATATGAATAGCATTCCATATGCTAATATAGTGGGTTCTTTGGTGTATGCTATGGTTTGTACTAGACCCGACATATCATATGCAGTAAGTCTTGTAAGCAGGTACATGGTAAATCTTGGAAAGGCTCACTAACAAGCATTGAAGTGGATTCTAAGGTACATAAATGGGTCTCTGAACATAATCCTAATTTATGGAGGAACCTTGGGTTAAGATAGTAAAGCGGGCAATCAAAGGATATGTCGACTTTGATTCTGCAGGTTGTATCGATTCCAAAAAATCTATTTCTGGATATGTGTTCACTATGTTCGGAACAATAATCAGTTCGAAATCAACACTTCAAAAGGTTGTTGCCTTAAAAACCACTGAAGTAGAATATATCGCTCTAACTGAAGCTATGAAGGAAGCATTGTGGCTTGAAGGTTTTGCAATAGAGTTGAAACTTCAAAGACGAGTTATCACTGTTAATGCGATAGTCAAAGTACTATACATCTGTCAAATAATTCATCCTATCATGAGAAAACCAAGCACATTGATGTGAGGTTGCATTTCGTCAGAGGGGTAATCAAGCATGGAGAAGTCAAAGTGCTAAAGGTTTCGACAGATCATAATGTTGTTGATATAATCACAAAGACATTTCCCAGTTACTAGTTTTCCACTGTATGCAGTTGATAAAACTGCATGAAGAAAGCTAGTTTGTTTCTTGTTGTTATAGAGTTTGTTCCAAGGTGGAGATTTGTGAGACATTGGATCGAACTCTAGTATTGTCGACATAGGTTTAACATGCCGTCGAAGTCTGCTCATATTATGTTGTTAAAGACCTATATGCTGTATTCAAAATGTGTTATAGTATGTAGTTGTCGAATTGGGCTTGTTTGTTATGTCTAATTGTTTAAGTTAGCTTGTACCCTAAGTTAGCTTGTAATGGGTAATTATTAAAAATCCCATTAGTTTAGCATGTTAGCGTCATACCCTAATTTTTACCCCTAAGATTCCACCTCATTCACATCATTTGCATAACATTTATCATTACATATGTGTATGTTTATGCATTACTAACCCATTACAAATACAAGAAATGAGTGCTTGCTTGCTTTACAAGATTAGATTGTGCCTCAAGATGTTCAAGCTGATGTTTAGCCAGGGATTGGTGTGATCTTTAATATCTCAAATCTCTCATTCATTCATAAATATCAAGAGTTTCCCTTCATCAACTATCAAGTACAAGATTGCATCATTTCAAACTTATCAAGCTTCAAGTTCATCAGATGCACCAAATTAGGGTTTTTGACTGAGTGAGGCTTACTGTTGTACCCCAAATTTTACCCCTTAGGTGTCATAACATCTTGCATTGACATTTAGGTTCAATCATCTATGCATTGTTAACTAACCACTTCATTTTGCAAGTTTATTTCTTTTGTGAAAGCCAGGGTTTACACAAAGAGGAGGTCAAAGTCTCCTGAGCTAAGCTCTCATCTGATTCAAGGAGGAAAAGACAATTAAGGCTCCAAATGCAACCATGTGAGCTCACCTACATCCTAGAGGTCTTACTCAACAAAAATTCAAGTGTGGCTGGCTCTCATCACAAGTAACTTGAGCCACAAGTTCACCCTGCCTCCAATTAGGGTTTTGTTATGACAAGACAATCATGGCCTTTGACATTGATCAAGAGTTGTTCTCAAACTCTGGGACATGACTCCATGTGTTAGTAGACATTCCCTAGAGACCATCTATGAGCCTTAGATGTTATTGAAGGAGCAAGATCATCAGGGATCATTCAAATGCATTCACAAGTGAAATTAGGGCTTTGACTGAGGCTCTAACCTTTGAGATTTTGATCCAAAATGAAGCATCCAAGTCATCAATCCATCATGACATGTCTCATTGATGAGTTAAGGCATGAGAGATCAAGTTTGAAGAGTTTCTTGCAAAGGAAGCAAGGTTTGGTCTTTGCAACTTTTCAAATGTGTAAAATTTCACTACTTGTGCAAAAATTGAAACAATCATAACTTTTAAACCACACATCTAAATTGAGTGACTCAAAGCTCAAATGGAATCTCTTTCCATGATCTTCAAAGTGTATTAGAGGGCCCTCTTTCAAAAAATGCATGGTTTTTAAGTTATGAGACTTGGAAGATAAGTTGTCTTTGGGACTTGGTGAAATTTTCAGCATTTTCGCCATAATTTTCATCCAACTTCAACTTAATTTTTGACCTAGTTACAAGCTTCAAATCAAAAATCTTTGGGTATGAAAGTTGTTCCTTGTTCTTCAAGCTTTCCAAGCATGTGTAGAACTCCTCATTTGGATAAACCAATCTCAAGTTATGATGTCCTAAAGATGGTTGTTTCAAGTTGTGAAAATTTCATAACTTAGAATTTTTTCTGAATTTCTTGTACAGCTCTTTGTACCTAACTTCATGGGTGATTTTCTAATGATTCCAAGCCTCATCTCAAGATTTCTTCCACATGAAACTTGTTCTATCAAATGTCTACTTTATAAAAAATCAAAAACCTCACAATTTGGATGCATGGTTATCAAGTTATGGTGCACTAAAGTGGTTAGGTTGGCATTTTGTCTCACACTTAGAAAAATCAGAATATTACTAAGACCTCTACTTTTTCTAATGTTTAGAAGCCAACCTAACATCATTGGAACCTCTGCCACGATTCACTCAAGTGTTAACATTAAAATAACCTAGTTTCATTCAACTTGGTGCAAGTGGACATGATGAAAGAGAAACTTTTCTACACAAAAGCATGGCCATTTCTTCTCCTATTTTCCTTGAGCCTTGGTCCAATCCCATCAATCCACCACATCAGACCTAACCCTATCAGAACTTGAAGACTTTTGCATCCAAATCCAGCTCACACGATGGAAAGAAAAAGATAGATTTTGGCAAGTTGCACTTTTGGTCCATACCTCAGCCTTTCCCATTTTCTCTTATAAGTAGAGGTTGGAACTTCACTTCAAGACACCAACAATGAAAACAAAAACAATCAGAACAAGAACATCACCATTCTCTTATTACACTTATCACAAAAAACTGCTTTCTCTTGGTGCAGCTACACTGCAAGACCTTAATACATCACGCCACCATCCACAACCCTTCCTCACTATTTCTCTTTAGTTCAACATCAATATTTAAACAAGGAAAAACCATCAACACAAGAAGAACATTCATAACAACCACTAGCATCAAAACAACAACAAGAAGAGTTGCGATAAACAACACGAAAAGAGAGAAAGCTTGGGAGGATTGAAAGATTCAATATTGGTGCATCACTTCAAAGTCTTGAAAACTATCTCTTTGTGAGGAAGAATCGAGTTGGTAAGTCTCTCTTTTCATTACTATCATTTGGTTTGCATATTTGCACTTGTTGGGTTTGAAGTAACATCATGATGTTCATTACAGTTATCAATCGTGTACCATCAGGCTGTTAACTTCATACCAGTTTGAACACCATGTTTTCATACTCTTTCTTTATGTTCTGACCATATTTTGATACAATGCATTTTCTTGCTGCCGGTTGTGATAAGTAGAATACATGATGTTCATGCTATAGTTTGAATGGTTGGAGGGGCTTTTGGGCTATCTTGCTTTGTGTTAGTTTAGGATAAAATAGTGTCTGTAGAAAAAAACCTTGGCATAACAAGTAGTTGGTTTCATCTCTGAACTTTTCTTTTCTTTCATTTTTGCTCGCACTTTAGTTTTAAGTTGTACAAGTTTCATTGATGTTTCTTATTCTGAATAGCACGATGTATTATTTTAATACATGACTTGTGTTTGAGTTTAGAAGGTGTTGGTTTCAGTCATACGCCATTTCCATGATAAGTTGTATCCATGTTTCAGCTTCGCAGTGTGATTGTTTGTGGCCATTTTGTTCTGATTTTAATGTTTATTTTGAATTGGTAATGGTCCATAGTTGTTCTACCAAATGGGTACTTCATACTGGGACTTTGTTTCACGGCTTTTGGTTGAGTTTTGATGGCGAAATTGATTGAGCAAGATGAGAACATGCCACGGCCGTTTCCTGGTTTCTTTTTTCCTCACGATAATTGTTATCCTCCCTCTCACGTTGCATGGGAAAGAGAGAGTGGTGGCGCGCGATAATTGGTTAGGATTTGTTTTTTGTCATTTTGTGACTTAAAATAACCTGACCAATTGATCTAAGTGTTATGTATTTTGTCACACACCGTGGTATTTAACTTGCACTTGCCTGGCTTTTAATTCACCTTTCGGGTCATGGGCTTTGCCTACTTGTTAAACACACCCCCTGCCAGGCCCACACGCTGCCCAAACATTAATTAGTTCATTCTATTTTCTTCCCATACACCCCCTTTTATTAATTAAACTTTTCTTTTTTTTTTTTACTTCATTTTAATTATTAAAAATATTTTTCTTTAACCAAAAATTCCCCAAAAAAATCATAATGTCTTTTGATGTTTAATTTAATTTTTTATAATTTAATTTTTTAAATTTTTATTTTATTTTTGCATTAAATTCAAAATTCACAAAAATAGGTATAAATCTTTTTTTAATCTTGAACTACCTCTAGAAACCATTTGATCTTTAAGTTGTTTTGTACATGAGAGGTATATTTTGAGAGAGTTTCTTTAAACTTTGATGAATTTATTTTACTAAGATTTTGTGTGGCTTTGTTACTAAGTTTCTTGCCTTGATTGCTTTTCCTTTAATTTCAAGATTGATAATGATATGTATGTGTTCTCATGTGCTTAATTGTTATGAATTATATAACTATCTCTTGCCATATATTGAGGTTGGAATCATGCTTAACTGTTGTACTTTCTCGTTGAATTTTTGAACTTATGTTGTTCATTCCAAACTCAATTCCCTTGTAACATACTTATTCATAAGAAGTTATTATCTCTCCACTTCCAAAGGAAAGTCTCTCTATTGACCGCAAGGTCATAGATATCTCATTACCCTTTTAACCTAGCCTTAGGTTTGGAGTCGCCGCACTCCACGTAGATGTCTTGCTGTCAGACTCTACTTTCCCGTGAACATTTCATTCCCTTTTAACATATCCTTTCCCAAGAGATAGCCATTAATCTCTTATAACTCTTAACCTTTCTTTAACCTTCACAAGAGATAGCCATTAATCTCTTCTCCTTCAAGACGGTCTAACCCTTCACAATCCTTTCACAAGAGATATCCATTAATCTCTTTCTCCTAACCAATCAATCCTCACAAGCTTTGTTTTCAAGCTCTTCACCCTACTTTCCCTTGGAACCTTGACCACAGTCAAGAGTTCCTCACCCTTAGTTAGGGGAACTACGGACGCTCTGATTTCTCAAGTTCATCTTGAGAATACGTAGGCATAGGATTGCGAAATCCTAGTGAGCTACCTTTTTCTTTTTCCACCTTTTTCCTTTACATCCAATGCCTTCTTGGATTCTACCTTTTTCTTTTTCCACCTTTTTCCTTATCATCCAATGCCTTCTTGGTTTCCACCCTTTTTTACCTTTACATCCGATGCCTTCTCGGATTCTATATTTTCTTTTTACACCCTTTTAGCCCGTAGTGAGGGGAACTACGAATGCTCTGATTCCATTCCCGTCAGGATACGTAGGCACAATATGCGATGTCTTGGCGAGCAAACTTAGTGTACATACCTTATGTCTTTTACCTTTACCCTTAGCAGATTCTTAGCAAGCAAACATAACTTAACACAAATACAAACAAGAGGTTCCTGTAGAGTAGTATAGATACTTAGGGTGCTAATACCTTCCCTTAGTATAACCAACCCCCGAACCTAGATTCTCTTTTTAGGGTTTTCGTTCTTTACCTTTTCCTTTGGATAAATCAAAGCTCGGTGGTGAATTTCAAAGATGTGTGATTCAAGTTAATTAATAGCTTGATATCCGATTCTCACCGCAACACTTACCATTGACTTTTTCATCAGAGGATGATCCTACACTTCAAAACATGATTCAAGGACCTAAAATATATATATTTGAAGACCATTCACGAGATCCTAATTGCCCAAGAAGCTTGATTCATTGGCAATTACAAAGTTGAATCCATTTGATACAAAGTGAAAGAATTGATCAAGTCAAAACCTGATTTTTGGCATCTTTGGGTCAAACATGATTTCCTCAAGTCAAATATCATGAAAATATGATTGGGAATTTGATCATGATCAATCAAGAAAATCAAACAAAGGATCAAACTTGGAAAATTAGGGTTTTGGAAAATTTCACTAAGTTATTAAATCCTATGATTTTTTCCCTACTTCCCAAGTCCATAACTTCCTCCTCAAGCAACCATTTTCTTTACTCCAAAGACCAAATTGAAAATCTTGTTCCATAATACAACTTTGTCTTAGGGGATGATTTTCAAAAAATGCATGGATAAAGACATGTGAGGACATAAAGTGGAGGGTTCACTACTTTTGGAACAAAAACACTTAGAAAATTTTCCAACCAAATCTGCCTATGTCATGAAGCTAACTTTATGGAAATTTTTCATCATGATCCCAATCGAATCAAATCTAATAAAATCTTTTTCAAACATATTTATGATTTAACAAAATCTTTACTAAATCGATTCATATTTTTAAATGGGGTTTTCCCCCAAAAATGCACTTTTAAACAAGCCTCTTATAGAACTAAAAAAAAAAAAACAAACCTTGGACATAAAAGATGCAGAGAATCAAATAAATCGAGCAACGTGTGTCGGAGTCAAACAGAGACAAGATGTCTCACATAAAGTCAAGACATCTTACTTAATAAATTGCCTATAAAAATTAGTTAGTCAATTGTAACAAGAGTTGCGAATCAGTGAAACAAATTATCCAAAATCAGTATAACAATACACAAACATCATTACAAAATATTATACCACAAATTAGTACCAAAAATATTTATTCACACTTGACCTGCAATATATCTTGAGTGGAATTGAATTTAGTAATGCCCAAAAATTAGAGCATTGTCTACTGCACACATAGTAACATAATTCGCAGGTAACAATTGGGGATAATTTACCCACGAACCAAATATAAATTTCAAGTTTAAATGAGACAATAATTGTCAAATATAAATCATGATAACGTGTATATCACTTTTATAAAAGTGAATATTAGTGCTCATTATCAATTAAAACTAAAAGTTAATATAAGATTGATGAGTATACACTAGCTATGCATAACTCATTTTTCAAAGCAATGTTAATAAAGTAGTCGATATGGGACTATGAAGTCTTTCTCCCAACCAATTTTCATTATAAGTAAACAATTTTTTTAATAATAACGTACCGATTATTATATTTGAACGTACCACTAACCCAAATACCGTACCGACTATATATACCCTGAAGGTGCGAGAAAGACACAAGAAAGGGGGGTTTGAATTGTGTATTTACTCTTTTTGTAACTTTTTGCATCTTGTTAATTTGACGCTCAAGAACCTTCAATGTTCGTTGAGAGATTCTGATCTATTAACTAAAGAGTATGAGAACCGTATAAGTTCTGTTCATAAGATACGATACTCAGAACTTGCAGTGCGGAAGCTTATCAGGGATAGGCTGCAAGGTTCTGACTTTGCTTAATATGAGGTTCTGATATTCAAAGCAGGAACATAAATAGAGATACTAAGCAAAAGAGTAAAGGACACACAATATATCCTGGTTCACCACGTGGGCTAATCCAGTCCACCCCTCCTCGGGTGATTTCGCCTTGAACACAAGGACTTAATCCACTATAACCAAATCATGATTACACTTGCACGAGCAACAGCCGGTGACTAACCACTTGCATAGCCGCACTGTGACTAACAACCCAATCAACCGTTCAGGGATCTAACAGGATATAACGTTCATTGACCGAGCAGACCCACTGCTGGGATTTCACAGCTAGCCGTTCAGGGATTCATCACAATGAATATAACGCTACTGACCATATTTCAGGATTTTCCACAATGACCCTCAGCCATTGTCATCTCAAGTATCTGATCACCACGTGATCTACTCAAGGGCCTCAACTCACAGCTGAACCGTTCAGGGATCCCATCAGGATATAACATTCACTTGAGGAGTCTCAATTCATTTAATTGAATTGGCAAACTGGAGATTACAAATTGTGCTTCTTAATAAGCAAGTTTCTCCTAGATTAAAGTACAAAGAACACACACATGTGTTCAAGCAAGTTTTGAGCAATCAGCTCCTTGCTTTCCTAAGAAACTACAAAGATGTATTTAAATATTATGATTGTTGACATCTTGTAGATCTTCTTCTTCTTCGTCATCTTGTTGAGCAAGCTTTGAGCGGCAACTCCTTGCTTCAGATCTTCAATGTAGCTTTGACGAGAAGGTAGGTTGATGAGTTGACTGATCTTCAATTATTGTCTTCTTCATCAACAGCTTCTGTTTGATTATTGTTGTTATGTTAATTTGTTCTTTGGAGATTCAATAACAATTGCCATGAGTGAGTTAATGACAACTTTGAATATTCTAAGTATTACAACGAGAACTCATCGTTGTTGCTATCTTCACACAATGACTTGGTCAATTTTGTAGATGAACATTTAGTTCGTAATTCTACAAGTGATCGACACATCAGAAGCAAAAACTCTTTCCATTAAATAGCCAGTAGAAATATAGCCGTTAGAGAATACTGTTGGCTGTTTGGAAAAGAGACGTTGTGATATAATGAGTTGTACTGACACATCTTCTTTTTACAGAGGAGATCTTTTCTTGGGCAGTGTGTACATTTAACTCACAACGGTATTTAGACTTCGAAACTTCAGTGGCTTCTGATGTTAATTTAATGAAGCATGAGTGGAGTCTTTATAGTAGAATATCTGATGCTTCAAGTCTTTCGTTAATTGAAGAAGTCCATTAGGAATCAGTCTTTAGAACTTCAGCACTTGGTCTTTAAGAGCGTTATCCTTTTCTGCTTTAAGTCTTCCGAATCTTCAGAGCTTGTCTTCAGAGTCTTCAGAACTTCTTGTTTGAAACCTTGATCTTCAGAACTCGTCAGTCTTCAGATCCTTTCTGCACTTGATCTTCAGCGCCTTCAGCCATCAGAACTTTAAGTCATAGGAGTCTTCAGAACTTTGGTTCTTTCTGAGTGTACTTCTTCAGAAGCTTCGCTATCTTCAGAATCTTAATCACTTTCAGAGAGCATCCACAAGAGCATTGCAACAGCAATCTTGGCATCCTTGGATCTGGCTGATTATAACTAGATAAACAAGCGTTCTTGCTTCTCGCGACTTTAGTCACACATAGTAACTTCGCATATATATATATATATATATATATATATATATATATATATATATATATATATATATATATATATATATATATATATATATATATATATATATATATATATATATATATATATTCAATCATAGTACATCTGGCTGGTGTATGTTGGTTCTGATGTCTTTAGTTCTTATGATCTGCACACAACACACGTTAGATCATAAAATGGTTCTTTCACAAATACTTATTGTTATCATCAAAACATAGATTAACTTGTAGAGACAATTCTTGCTCTCACAATCTCCCCCTTTTTGATGATAACAAAACCAAGTATTTTGATTGAACATTTTATACAAGGTAATCACCAAAGCAAACAAATTCAGAGTGTGGAACAACAGCTCCCCCTGAATGAGTTATCCTCATAGCTTTATCTGAGATCATCTAGGATTTTATATAATCCAAAGATATATAGAGTAATAACTTGATTTGCCAGAACAGAAATAGAAAAGAGTTACTTTTCTATCTTGTCCTTAGGAAAATGAAGAGTCTTTAGCATCTAGACTAGTTCAATGGAACTTCCATCTTCAGATCGTCAGAACTCAGTTTCCTTTGTTGTCATATCAGAGCTTGTTATCTTCAGAGTCGTCTGAAGCATTTCTACTTTTCAGCAGATTCAATTGAGCACAGAATTAGAGCAGTTCTTCGACTGATAAACATAGCTTTGCTGTGTATCAGAAACCGTCTTTTGAGACACTCCCCTTGAGTTTCAGGCTATATGAAGATTTTAGGTTTTGCATTTTAGTCTTCTGGGTAATCTCCCCCTAATTTCCATAAGTCAGATATTGGGATCTTTCAGAATCGAAATTAAGAGTTTCTAAATTTGATCACCAGTGTTGATCATGACTTTTCAGAGTTTGACTTTGAACACAGGTTTATTTCAGACCTTGTTATTGTCACAACTCAGTTAAATTATCAAAGCTTGATTTTTGATCAGATACCAAATGAAGGTTCAAGCTTGTGATCAATCAACGCTTGATTCTGAATCTGGTACATCTTGTTTTAATCGGATGTAAAAATGATGTGCTGACTCTTATACCAGAGTATTTTGAGTCTGATACCAAGTGAAGAATTTCTTCTCATACGCTTAAGAGAAAATTCATTAGAGTGCTGATATTGATACCAATGAAGGTTTTTGACAGTAGTCCACAACTTTGCTTTGAGAGTCTGATACTAATCTTTGTGTACTGAATCTGATTTCCAATTGATGATTTAGTCTGATACCAAATCGTCTTTAATTCAAATGGTTCCTAATAAACATCATAAAGGTTTCTTGCTTGGATCTTTAATCCGGATCTTCAGACAGTTCTTGACTTCTGATTTGCACAGATCTTCTGAGTGAGCATCTTGAAATGTAGACTTTGCCTTCACTGCTTTCAGAGGTTTCTTACTTAATCTGATTCTTTATTCTATGATCGTAGTTTTTCTTCTTATCCTGTTTTTAGAATGCCTAGTGAACTTGTTTAGAGTTCCTCGAATAACATCAAACAATAAACGTTAGTAGTAACGCATTTTATAAGAGTACTTTGTTTGAGTTCTGCATTCTTTCAGATTTCCTTTTTTCAATCAAAATCAATTAATATATTTCTCCCCCTTTTTGACATCATCAAAAAGTGTCAGGGCATATGAGCATTTAAGCATGTAGTCATTTAAGAGAAACAGAGTCACAGAGTTATTTGAACATTTAGAAGCATTTAGACTCATTTTAGGGAAACACATCTATACTCAGTATGTATGTAATTGAAGGATGGAAGCCACTTGTGAGTGAAGTAAAACAGTGTTCAGGTACCTTAAAGGAAACTAATTTTCATTATGGCGTAGATAATCAGAAGAACAATTTAGACATAACCAAATAAGAAGCTCATTAAACAGGCTAATTGTATCATAGATTAGATAAGGATTTAAACACAAACATACAGATACAAATTTGGATTCGACGAAACCAGATTCTTATAAGAGAAAAAATTTTAGAGTTACGTATTTCCGTGTTATGAAGGATTGAGATGTTCCTTACTAGTTTATTAGTCGAACGACTATATGCGTATTTCAAGAGAGTTGAACAGCTGAGAAATTTCTAGTAAGAAATAGGGAAGTAACCTTTTGTACGCGATTTCCTAGATGGGATAAATTAATGAGTTTCTTTTAATTTAGCCATTTTGATTTCTAATGCTGGTTAAATTATCTAAGAGACAAATAAGACATTTTCATTAATTCAATGGTGATGGTACATAACGATTTAAAGACAAAACATAACAGCTGCTAAATGAACATCACCACCTTAATCATCAGAATCCTCAACACTGTTCATGGTTTCACAACTGAGTTCGACACGAGAAGTACGAGGTTCAAGTCTGATAATTAAATCCCAAGCCTTTTCTGGTAGAAGTATTTCCGAAATTATTCTTTCGTATGGGATGAAGGCCTGTACTTTGTTTCTGGAGATTTTGATAGATTGTTTTATAAGATTAAAAATGGTTTTAGGGAGATCTATTGTAACATGATGTGTTAGAAGAAAGATAAGGATTCTGTCGTTGTGCGTTAGGATGTTCTCAGGAGTCATACGAGGACGAAGGTTGGTCAGAGAAAATTTGAACCAAGCTTTTGGAAAAGGGAGAAGCCTCTCAGGGTTGTTTGGTTCATAAGGTACTGAATCGTCAAATAAGATTTTGCACTGATCCACCAGGCTTAGATTTGATTGATAGTCATCAATCGTGACTCCGAAGGAGATGCAACTGGTGATTTTCTCTATCGAGGAGAGAGAGAGACAGCAATCGGTTGAAGGTAGACTTCCGACCAGATGGTTTTTCCATCGTTGCTAACTCTGGAAAATTTCCAGAACTCTTTAACTAGGTTTGGATAGATGAGACCATATAGGAGAGCGTAATAGCCTTTCCAAGATTGGGCTTGCATGCTTCTAAGTATCTCCAAACCATTTTCTCCGGGATGAGCAAGGTTGAGTTTCTTTTCAGGAATAAGGTGTAGATTTTCTTTGTTTCCAAGGAAGGTTGGTCCACTCCTTTGAGAGTTCATTGTTCTTAGTAAGTTTAGAATTTTGTAATTGAGAGTTGAAAGACGAAGAGATGAATCCTACCTTTTATGAGTGAGTTAGGATGAAGTGTGATGATCGCTTTTGGGGATATTGATTTGTTATTTCCTAGATATTGTATTAAATCTTGGGTATATAGAGAGATGTAAACGCGTGTAGCTAAAAAGACGAGTTAGTTGTCTATTTATTGGGAAGGATACTAGAGTTAATGATGGCTTTTCGATGAGTGGTCAATGAGTTGGGTACATTAATGATGGTAATAAATTTGAGTTCACAGAAAATAATTTTTAATGGGTTAATATTTTCAAGTTTTAACTGTAAAATTTTAATAAGGCTTGTTATCTATGGAACATTTTATTGTTTAAAGAGAGACTTTAATTAATGATCATAGATTTGACAACACGTTTTTCTTAAATAGTCTAAGGATAATTGAGCACAAACAAAGCAATTAAAGTACAATTAACATAGTTTCTCTAGTCACTAAAGACTTCACAATATGTTTTTAACAGACAGTTTTCTGAAAACTCTTCAGGACCATCTTCTTCAACTCTTTCCTTGATCATGTCCACAATTCCATCTCTGAAGAAAATCTCAGACAAAACTCTTCCATAAGGAATGTAGGATTTTGTGAGGTTCCGAGACTCAAGAATAGTTTTCCAGAGACAGTTGAAGATTGAGTGTGGCAAATTTATCCGAAATTCATTCATTAGTAAATAAATGAACTTATGGTCGTGAAATCGAATTAGATTATTGCTATCTATTCTGGGAAGAAAATTTGAC
This sequence comes from Lathyrus tuberosus, assembly GCA_022829125.1. Taxonomy (NCBI): domain Eukaryota; kingdom Viridiplantae; phylum Streptophyta; class Magnoliopsida; order Fabales; family Fabaceae; genus Lathyrus; species Lathyrus tuberosus. The sequence goes on along the minus strand of JALAZF010000301.1, from coordinate 3,466,936 downwards.
AACATGAGTTTGTACTAGGTTTTGGGAGTTGGTAGGAGATTCTCAGGATTGTAGGGTATGTATCTAGAAGATAAGTCGTGAAGGGATGCAAAATTTCTTGCAGGAAAGAAATTGTGTTTGTCAAACTTAACATGAATTCCAACATCCTCACAACCAGTTGCAAGGATCACTGAAAATAGGTTGATGTCAATAGGAATTTCAAAAACATAGGAAGTGATGCAATTTCTTTCAACATCAAGATCGGCATGTTTCTAAAATTCTTTGACCAGGTTTACATAGACGAGTTTTTCAAGCATCATGGAGTACCTAGTCCATTGTTGGGTATACAAAATATCTGTTATACTACATGCAGTGTCTCTTGAGAGTGAAGGAGTACTGAATGAGAATCGTTTCTCAGGAATGAGTTCAAGAAGGTTTGGATTACCGAGAAAGGTTAGTGGAGGCATGATAGTGGATGGACAAAGAGGCTTGGAGTTTTAGGGTTTTGAGTATAGGAGCATGAAAGGGAGATGTCACTTTATAGAGTAAGAGGTAGATGGAATTATGCCTAGTCTAGGGTAGATATATGTCAGTTCAAAAGAGTTTAGTAAGATCTTATTAAGTTGTCAGAGATATGTTGTGGTTTTGTTAGATTCGCAATTATGATTGTATCTTTTACATGTAGTTTTTGTTAAAGGGTTTTCTTGTATTTAGCAATTTCTTTCATCTAGGCTTAACAAATTTTCTATTGGTTGAATATTTCCCTAAAGAAACATGTAAGGATTCCTAAATAATTATCTAGTAAAACATGCTATGACAAATTTGAAAGAATTATAGTTAAGGCATCTCATGAGTTTAATAGATTATAAGTGAAAAGAAAAGTGTACCTTAGATTTTTCAGACTTAACTGAGTACCTTTTGTCTTGACTTTGGTCTTCATTCTGATGAATTTTGAAATCTTCGTAATTTTTCGTGAGTGCATTCTTCTGAGCTTTTGATCGACTTCTTTCATACTTGGCTTGCTCTGAGCATCTTTCTGATTCTGCCTATTTCCGAGTAAGTTGCAGATGTTTCTTGGGTTCTTCAAGATAAGCTTGTCTTCTGACTTCTGAAGAGAATATTTTCTTGGAAAGTGATCCTAGTTGGATTATAGCTTTCTCTCTCTTTTCCTGTTCAACCTTGTCCTTTAGTTCTCTAGGTTACAGTAACCGAGATAGGGACTTAGCATGATCAGAATGACCATTTTATTTGTACTAAGGCAATTCCATGTAATCCTTTTTTATAAGGCGATACTCATATGCGTGCGAGCAGTACTGAGCGAACAGTAAATTTCATTTGATGAACCCATTCATAAATAACAGATTACATATGTTTTGAATGTTTCTTACTTCTCATTTTCTTGATCCATAGAACCTGTTTAGTTCCGATACAGTTCCAAGATATGGTTCTGAATCTTAAACAACAAACTTTTGAGAATTGGTTGAGTTCTCCTTTCATAGCCCGTATTCAGTTTGTTTTTGTGAGAGTTTCTTTTCTTTGAAAGATGATTGATTTCACCAGTTCAGTGAGAATCTTTGAGAGGTTATTCAGGAAGGAGTTGATATATCAACATCTGACTTTGTTCCTCAAGGTTGTTTCAGAACTTGTTCAGAACCAAAACATCATCATGCCTCATCTGTACATCACTAGACATGATTTTCATGAACCTCTTGTTCTCACAATGATGATCAACTTATTTGGGGTTGTTCACACATATTTATGAGTTGGCTAATTTCTTCAAAGGAACATCATTAACGTCATCTTTTATGAAATCAGTTGGAGAACCTAGATACCTGAAATGATAGCATCCAATTTCATAGCGCAAGTGGTTCTGAGAACACTTGATCTGTCGAAAATCAGTTTATCAACATTTTATCTTTACTTGGATGATTTCAGGTTGTTGGAGCTTGATCACCGAACCAGTTAAGAGTTCGTTCGGAATCAACTGAGTCTTTGGCATTCAGTTCTCCATTAAATCTTTTGATAATTCCAGATTATGACATTGAATCATTTCTAATAATTTGAATTTTTCAGATTCTGAATTTAACATATTTCTTTTTGAAATTCAAGGTCTTAGAATCAGCAATCTTCTTTCTTTACATGAAGAGATCCATAATGAGTTTTTAAATGAGAAAGTCAAGGGTGGACCTAATTCGTTTCTTGAAAACATCTCAAAAACTCATAACGAATTAATCTTCAGCAAACAAGATTTCTTGCTTTCTGATGATTCATCTTTTAATCATATACGTGGTTTTATCCACACGTATTTTCCAGAATGAGCACTCAACAGATACTTCCTTTTATCAGATGAATTTATATTATCAATTGATTCTTCAACTTTAGTGAGGCTTCATCTAGAATCAGTGACTTGCTCACGAAGTAATCAGATTGATTACAATTTTGTACACGGTTAACTGCTGAACTGTTACAGAAATTGTAAATGGATTTCAATCTCACCAAGAGTACTTCTACGCACCACGTCTGGATCTTTTTCTGACACTATTAAGTGTTTAATGTGAATCAATAACAGAACCGGAGCTCTGATAAAAATTGAAGGTGCGAGAAAGACACAAGAAAGAGGAGTTTGAATTGTGTATTTACTCTTTTTGTAACTTTTCGCATCTTGTTAATTTGACGCTCAAGAACCTTCAATGTTCGTTGAGAGATTCTGATCTATTAACTAAAGAGTATGGGAACCGTATAAGTTCTGTTCATAAGATACGATACTCAGAACTTGCAGTGCGGAAGCTTATCAGAGATAGGCTGCAAGGTTCTGACTTTGCTTAATATGAGGTTCTGATATTCAAAGCAGAAACATAAATAGAGATACTAAGCAAAAGAGTAAAGGACACACGATATATCCTGGTTCACCACGCGGGCTAATCCAGTCCACCTTCCTCAGGTGATTTCGCCTTGAACACAAGGACTTAATCCACTATAACCAAATCATGATTACACTTGCACGAGCAATAGTCGGTGACTAACCACTTGCACAGCCGCACTGTGACTAACAACCCAATGAACCGTTCAGGGATCCAACAGGATATAACGTTCATTGACCGAGCAGACCCACTGCTGGGATTTCACAGCTAGCCGTTCAGAGATTCATCACAATGAATATAACGCTATTGACCATATTTCAGGATTTTCCACAATGACCCTCAACCATTGTCATCTCAAGTATCTGATCACCACGTGATCTACTCAAGGGCCTCAACTCACAGCTGAACCGTTCAGGGATCCCATCATGATATAAAGTTCACTTGAGGAGTCTTAATTCATCTAGTTGAATTGGCAAACTGGAGATTACAAATTGTGCTTCTTAATAAGCAAGTTTCTCCTAGATTAAAGTACAAAGAACACACACATGTGTTCAAGCAAGTTTTGAGCAATCAGCTCCTTGCTTTCCTAAGAAACTACAAAGATGTATTTAAATATTATGATTGTTGACATCTTGTAGATCTTCTTCTTCTTCGTCATCTTGTTGAGCAAGCTTTGAGTAGCAACTCCTTGCTTCAGATCTTCAATGTAGCTTTGACGAGAAGGTAGGTTGATGAGTTGACTGATCTTCAATTGTTGTCTTCTTCATCAACGGCTTCTGTTTGATTGTTTTTGTTATGTTAATTTGTTCTTTGGAGATTCAACAACAATTGCCATGAGTGAGTTAATGACAGCTTTGAATATTCTAAGTATTACAACAAGAACTCATCGTTGTTGCTATCTTCACACAATGACTTGGTCAATTTTTTAGATGAACATTTAGTTCGTAATTCTACAAGTGATCGACACATCAGAAGCAAAAACTATTTCCATTAAATAGTCAGTAGAAATATAGCCGTTAGAGAATACTGTTGGCTGTTTGGAAAAGAGACGTTGTGATATAATGAGTTGTACTGACACATCTTCTTTTTGCAGAGGAGATATTTTCTTGGGCAGTGTGTACATTTAACTCACAACGGTAATATTTAGACTTCAAAACTTCAGTGGCTTCTGATGTTAATTTGATGAAGCATGAGTGGAGTCTTTATAGCATAATATCTGATGCTTCAAATCTTCCGTTAATTGAAGAAGTCCATTGGGAATCAGTCTTCAGAATTTCAGCACTTGGTCTTTAAGAGGGTTATCCTTTTCTGCTTTAAGTCTTCCGAATTTTCAGAGCTTGTCTTCAGAGTCTTCAGAACTTCTTGTTTGAAACCTTGATCTTCAGAACTCGTCAGTCTTCATATTCTTTCTGCACTTGGTCTTCAGTGCCTTCGGCCATCAGAACTTCAAGTCATAGAAGTCTTCGGAACTTTGGTTCTTTCTGAGTGTACTTCTTCAGAAGCTTCGCTATCTTCGGAATCTTAATCACTTTCAGAGAGCATCCACAAGAGCATTGCAACAGTAATCTTGACATCCTTGGATCTGGCTGATTATGACTAGATAAACAAGCGTTCTTCCTTCTCGCGACTTTAGTCACACATAGTAACTTCGCATATATATATATATATATATATATATATATATATATATATATATATATATATATATATATATATATATATATATATATATATTCAATCATAGTACATCTGGCTGGTGTATGTTGGTTCTGATGTCTTTAGTTCTTATGATCTGCACACAACACACGTTAGACCATAAAATGGTTCTTTCACAAATACTTATTGTTATCATCAAAACATAGATTGACTTGTAGAGACAATTCTTGCTCTCACACTAAAACTGGATCAAGCGCTTACCACTAGGCTAAAAGCAATTGCTGATAGTCAGGGCGCAACTTAATTTCATTATAGTGAACCCTTTTTCAAGGAGCCTACCTTTGGGTGGGATGTTAAGCCCATCGAATCCCAAAGAGAGACGCTGGAATTTTATCCAACAAACTCCCCCCCAGTGTCAGCCGGAGGGATTCGAACCCATGACTCTGCTATGATACCACTAAAACTGGATCAAGCGCTTACCACTAGGCTAAAAGCAATTGTTGATAGTCAGGGCGCAACTTAATTTCATTATAGTGAACCCTTTTTCAAGGAGCCTACCTTCGATAGGCGCTCATGGGTGGGATGTTAAGCCCATCGAATCCCAAAGGGAGACGCTGGAATTTTATCCAACATACCCCTCACATACATAATTCTTAGAGACTTGCGAACCGCGTATCCGAATTCGTATTATATACGAAAACGAATTGCGAAGCGTGTGACTATGACTGCAGAAACCGAGCAATTAGGTACTACCACCGAAGGATTGCTCCCAAAATTGTCAGCCATTTACAACATCATATAACAGAACAAACTCAACACACGTGACCATCCATCCTCTTAAAATTAAGCTACTGTAACAACACAGTATATGCATTCCTTCATTCAGTGACTGCCTGTTCCAATATTAGCACACACGATGTATTCATAACAGTCTAGGAAAATAACTGGTCCAAATACTAATACTTTTCACACACAATATTAGGACCGCACAACAGTGTCAAAATACAAACTATACATAGCAAACAATTCTACAAATAAACTTAATATTTGTATATACAAACATACATATACTTCAAATGAAAAATAAAACTCACTATCATGTTCACCATCATTTATTCTTAACAACAACATAGAGTAGTAGTTCTGTTTGCACGGTAAGCAAACTATGTTGACAAAGTTTGTTGATATGCAATCCTTCCTTCAGAACAAGCCACTGTAGATAAATTCCAGATGCTCGCTGCCAAAAGTATTTTGCCAAATTAAACAAACAACTAGGTGTCTATTGAAAATAAGAAAGCAAACGTCCAAAAAAGAGACAACTGAGTACTCACCATGCTGTACAGTGGTGGAAATATATTCTACCGAAAATGAGTTTGAACGACTTGACAATTGGCTGGGAAGTTGCACGTCTCAGTATTGATTTCACTTGGCATGTTTGTTAACTTCAACTCACGCAGAGTGTTGATATGTTTTAGTCCATCAGGAAGCATTTTCAGATGGGGACAGGATCTGATTTCTAGTTGTCTAAGACAAGGAAATGCCTCTGGTTCTATCTTCCATTCCTCTAATTGCCCCAGCTTCCAAAGTTTTAATACATGAAGCTGAGGAAAGCTTTGAGATTCACAAACCAGAGTTGTTCCTGTATATGATTCTGCAAGTAAACACAGTGTCCTAAGATTCGGAAAATCTTTCAAAAGTATCATGGGATCATCCTGTAGTCTTGAATGTGATAGGTTAAGTTCAATAAGGCTCAGCGGAAATTGGGACAGAATAGATGAACTGCTCAAGCTTCCCAGCAAATACATGTCTGTGAGATAAACATTATTTTCGAAGGACTTCAAGTGTAAAGTCCAAGGTCGACCTTTTTCATCTCTAGATTTCAGTCTCAGCGATTGAAGGTATTCCAATTTTGTGATCCAGTCAGATACTGTTTCAAGTTGAGCTATCATTGGCTCTTGGTTTAGTGACATTGATTGGCATGCTAATCCCAACTTTGTGATATTGACCAATTTGTCCAAGCCACCCTTGACTGGAGTCTCCTCGTCCACAAACAGTCCCCACAATGTTTGGAGGTAAGATAGAGAATTATCTTTTGGTTGAGGTGGAAATCTGGTACGGTAAGTCTCACTCAAGAACAAGTGTCTGAGTTCCATCTTCCAGATTGAGGTAGGTAGAGTATGTATGTAAGTATGTTTGAGATCAAGTGTCTGTAGCTTCAACAACTTGCTTATAGATGATGGAAGTGATTCTAAGTAGGTCCATCTCAACCCAAGATACCTTAGCCGGGTAAGTCTTGATATGCGTTTAGGCAAGTTGGGCTTGTAAACGCGTTCAAGATCAAGCACCCGAAGGAGTAAGAAGCAATCACTTAAAATACAACCCTTGAGAAAGTTACCTACTTGTTGCCCAGGTTTACTCCCCTCTTGAGTATCAAAGGAAAGAAAAGAGAGAACATCCTTGTAGTAGGTTTGAAGGGAAGTTGAATCAGTACTGCCACCATGAATGTGATCGTTCCAGATATCATCTTTATCAAGATGATCTGCAACCCGGCGAATAATGGACTTTTTTGGGTCTGCATTCAAATCTGTGGAAGATCGACGACCTTGTAGGAATCTAGACTCATTAGCCTTTGACAGCCATAGTTTCCTTAAAGCACTAGGGAGACGACATGTTTTCACCATTCCATTGCGCTTTCTCTTGGCAACTTGGACCATGTTCCGATCTATCAACTCTGTCAAGTACCTTTCAGCAACTAGCTCCGGGGGCACTTCGTCATCTTCTGCTTGATGAACCAGACTCTCGGCAACCCACAAAACAACCAACCTTCTGACAGGGATCTCAAATTCAGCAGGGAATAGCACAAAGTAAAATAGACATCTTCTCAAATAAGAAGGTAAGTTTGTATTAATTGTGTCTAGCGTTTCAGACCAATTTTGTATTTGATCTTCATTGAGCTGCTGCCCTCTCAGCACGCTTGACCACTCCTCATGTGTAATATCTTTATGTGAAAGCGAAACACTCAATTTCAATATTTGTGATGGCAGCCCTCCGCATTTCATCACAATTTCTTTTCCAATCTTGATAAGTTCTGTTTCTGAATTGGGGACCTTCAAATGTCTCGTGAACAACAGCCAACTAGTTTCGTCATCTAATAACTGTAGTGGGTGAACAAATATTGTACCTGCTGCATGCTGGACTACATTTGCATTGCGAGTGGTAAAAAGAACTCTGCTTCCTGTTGACATATCGGGTATGGCCCTGTTCAGGGTATCCAAGTATACATTGGATGTTTCTTTTATGCCATCAACAACTATGAGGTACTTTGTACGTGCCAAGGTTGTGAGTACGTAATCAGTGGACATGTTTTGTTCTTCTACAGTAGTTTTCTTGGCAGCTGCCTTCCCAATTTCTGCAACAAACTGGTCTGTCGTACAATTTGAAGGCAGTGACACCCATATGCGACACTGAAAATGATCCACAACAGTGTTGTCTTCAAATATCAACTTGGCTAGGGTTGTCTTACCTGTGCCTCCGACTCCAACAATCCAAGTAATGCAGCGACATTTCTCCTCCGACAGTAACTCCGCCATCAGAACTTGTGTGTCATCATCAAATCCAACCACACTGGATTCCTTGGCAATGAAAGACGGTTGCATCCTTGCACGTAATATTTGAACCTTGGATACGACTCGGCTTTGAATTTGCACAAAACCATATGCTTTTGTTCTCCTAGAACCATCTTCAATTTTGTTTCTGATACCATCTATCTTCTTACTTACAGCACGTCGGGTCCAGTACTTAAAAATGTAGATGAGAGTTGGCTTATGCTTCAATTTGGCATCATATTTGTTAATGACAGATTGAGCTTCAAGGGAAATACCTCTTAGTTGCTCCACCCAGATTCTTGACCTTCCATCTAGTTCTCCCATTCCATTTGCATCTAGAAGCAACGCGTCCATCAATTCCTTTTCCCCTCTGAGTAATTGGACCTTCTTTTTGAGCCCCGTGACAGGCTGATACGAGGATGAGGCAGCTGCTGCTGGCATAGCATCCGAACTTTCATCGTATTCAACAATGATTTCATTCTCAATATCTCTTTCTTGAATGCTGCTAATGGGGGTTAATAAAGGTAGAATCTCTTGTTGTGTTTTTTGAATATTTGCAATGCCATAAATGACCTTCCTATCTGATACATCAAGAATCTGTTTCAACAAACAGTTGATGTCCTTGGAAAACTTAATTCTGCTCAAACAACCACCCTTACCTTTTGTATATGCATCAATAAGAGATTGACCATTTTGAGACACGACTCTCAGTTGACCCATCCACACTGTCTGCCTTTTATTTAGGCCTTCTGCACTCTCAGTCGTATCACTTAATAACGCGCTCATTAGAGCTAAATATTTTTGCGTACACTTCAAATTCTTGTCCATAGATCTCCGCAAGCTCCCACTCCACGCAATAATTTCAGTAAGTGAGTGACTCAACATGAAAAGGAACGTTGCCAACATAGGGGGAAGATGAAACAGGAAGGGAATTGGTATATAAATAATATCGGAAAAATATTTTTGCGTATACTCCAATTTCTTGTCCATAGACCTCCGCAGATACACACTCCATGCAATAACTTCAATAAGTGAATAACCCATGATTATAAGGAACATTGCCAGGAGAGGGTGATGAAGACAACACAGGAGGAGAATCGGTAAATAAATTACACTGCGAAACAAGAAGAGTGAAATCCGTCTTATTATTTCCCTTCCCTTACATTTCTTCAAGTGCTTCAGACTCCACACAATAACTTCAATAAGTGAATAACTCAAGATGAAAAGGAACGATGCCAGAATAGGGTAAAACGGAAACAGAAGGATAATCGGTAAATAAATTACAGTGGAAAACAAGAAGCGTGGAATCCGTCTTATTATTTCTCTTCCCTTCCATTTCTTCGTCATCTTCAGACTCCACGTAATAACTTCAATAAGTGAATAACTCAAGATGAAAAGACATGCTGCTAGAACAGGGTGAAACTGAAACAGGTGGAAAATCGATAAATAACTTGCAGTGGAAAACAAGAAGTGCAAAATCTGTCTTATTATTTCTCTTCCCTTGCATTTCTTAGCCAGGTAAACGGAAAAAAATAGTAACAAGAAGGGTGGTGGCCTGAAGTGGAAAAGAATAATAACTATGAGGAATAGGGTGTGGAGAACTAGCAAGCTCTCTTGTGAGAAGTCTGGTACGGGAGTTGTTTTTTTTAATCCCACTCCCATGTCTAATAGTCCCCCAACTCCGTAAGTCAAACTTCCATGCATTGCATCTCCTATTCGAGTCCTGATATACTTCAGCTGCTTCTTAAATTCATTTTCAGAAGCATAATCGGCTAAGAAATAAAGGACGTTCTTAAGCCTACCCATTTTAGACTGTCTTTCCTTGACAAGGATGAAATTATCCACAACACTTTCAGTATAATTGCAAAGTTCCTTCACCTCTTCCAACCACACATTTTCTCTTTCACTTCTTGACCAATTCAAATTATACGACACTATATTATTTTGCAGGTAGACGAATTCACCTTTTACTCGCTCCACCATCTCAACCACCTCTTCACTGGTAATTATAGTAGTTTGACTCAGAATGTTATCAAGTTTCTCCATAGCTACTACTACTGTGGTGCTGGTGGCGGTGAACGATGATGATGCTTCTCCTCCTGGAGTTGTTTCAACAGAGACACCGACAATATCTGTATTTAAGTTCATACCAGTCTGAGAGATGTCTCTCATCCTTTTGCGGATCTTCTCCAGCTCTTTCCCAACGTTGTGTTTGTCTATCCAATACAGAAGTCCCCACCTCCTCCTCTTCACCGACTTTATCACGAAAGTTTCTATCACATCCTCTGCATCACGGGCAATATCATTCAACTTTTCTTCCCACTCATTCAACTCTTCTTCCTGTTCACCATATCTGCGTTGCCCGACCTGTTCCAGCAATCCCTGCATAGACCTCAGCTCTCTTTCAATCCATTCTACGCGCCTAATTGTCCCGCTGCCCAACACTGCGTACTCTTCAATCAGGATTTTGGATAGACTGTTTGCAACAGCTGATGCCGCAAATGCCATTCCCATGCCGCCATCCATGCTCAAGTAATATTAATGATGGAGATGCAAGCTCTATTATTTTTGAGTTTTTTCAAATGAGGATTGTTAATCTTGCTTTCTTTGGATTCGATTGGAAGAGGACCAATATAAGATATTTTAAACTTTGGAGGCTATAAGAAATGTGTCACTTCACTGCACTGCATAAATTGGGAAGAAGAGGACCAAGATATGTGTAGATGATAGCTGCGTATTATTGACTATTACAGATAATCGGCAAAAACATGTCTGTCCTAGACTATCAATTCTTCATACTGTTTGGAATTTTTCACTAGTGGCATGATATGACATTTTGTCATATATCATTTTACAATTATTGCATATTACATTAAATATAAATATATGACAAATTATCCTACTAAAAAAGAGAGGATTGCGTGAGACAATCGCTTATCAACGTAAAACTTTGTCGAATTTTTATGATATAGATCAAATACGTAATAATGTGAATACTAGATCGTATGGGTCGAGTACAATTTCAAAAGAGCAAGGGCTACTGCATCACGACCTGGATGCAGTGAAAAATAAGTAAGGGTTTTCACATTTTTGTGAACGGGTGTAAGTAAAGAAGTTAGTTCATGAGAATAGAATTCATGTTAAAACATAGAATTTAGACACACTTACTGAAAAATCTATGGAAATAGTGGACATTATATTTAGGAGGAAGATCAATTTCATGTGCCTACAAAAAAACTAAGTGGACGGGTGAAAAGGCAGAAGAATTAGACAGTTCAAGATTTAAGTTTTAGTACACCGACAAAGTTAAATACAAAAATGGGGTGTGGATTATTGTAGACAAGGAGCGAAAGAAGGATATTGTGGATGTGAAAAGAGTAGAAAATTGATTTATAGCCCTAAAATTTATAGTGAAACAAGACACGTTTAATGTTATTCGTACTTATGAACCTCAAGTTTGGTTAGCAGAACACTTTAAAGTAAATTTTTTGGAGGATTTATGTTGGAGAGGTAAAGCGGCAAGCAACAAAAGTTTTGAAAGTATTTTTCCGGGAATTTATCGTATCCACAGAGATCGGTGATATTGAACTGTAGTTCGACAATTTAAATGTTAAAGAGCTTGGGCTTGAATGGTTTGGGATAAAAGTGCAAAAGGAAAAACATAAGACAATTAAATAAATACATTCTTAAGACGTGAGAAAACTCGTCAGAAGTTGTATTTCAATCTACCCATCAAGCACTAAAAAATATATGGATCAAATGCACGTAACCTAAATCACTCGTCAAAATTCTCACGTATCGCTCACAACAAGAGGTTATGTCTAACGCGAACGTTGAGAGATTAACTGCATTCTCTCGGAGGTGATGTCTCACGCAACTCAACAACACGGAGCATTAAGATCCGACACACATGTGAATATTAGACCGCTTTCCACAGCCAATAGACATTCATCTTAGGTCGAGTTCGAAAAGTATATGTCTATAGCAAATCAAACTCATTAAGATAAAGATTAAATCAAAGATGACATCGATTAAGAGTTGTAAAAGAAATTTTATACAAAGATCCATAAATGTACATACAATCAAGATAAACTTACATACAAAACCCCCCAACAAATGAAAAATACATAGAGAGGAAGGAAGAAGAACACAAATCTCACGGTTTGTCAACTCCGATTGAAGTGGATTCGACTCCGGATCGTCAAGATATACACTCCATGTGTTGTTTCTAAGCAAAATCTACTCAAGAATGTGTTAGATGAAGTTGGGGTAAAAAGTTTCCAACAACATAACCTAAAAAATGAATGAAATGACTTAAATATCATTTCAAAAAATCAGTCAAGTTCGCAAAGCGAACTTTTATTCGCTGAGCGAACATCAAAAATTGGCACTTGAGTGCCTCAGAAGAGTTAAACCGCCTCTGCAATTCTTCAAAAGTTCGCAAAGCGAATATTCGCTAGAAAGTTCGCAATGCTAACTTTGGTCCATTTTTCTACTGCCATAATTTTGGGAGCATTCGCTAGGAAGTTCGCAATGCGAACTTTGGTGCCTTTTCACACTAGACTTGTTTTGACGAAAACTTCTGAACCGTAACTCGGATTGACGCATGGTCGGAAGCATTGGAAAGCTTATTCAATGCTCTATACAACAATGGCAAAATATATTTGCTTGAATACCTACAAAAATGAGAGAAAATCAATTAAACTCAATGATATTTACACGATACGCAATATATACACTATAATGTAAACTATACAACATATACACACAAAATGGGGGATTATTAACGAAAACCCAACGAATCAAGTCCATAAATGCCAATTATTCACACTCAAAATATATACATTTTAGCACTTATCAATTTAGAAGGCCTATTTTATAATATACTCAAATGAGAGAAGATTTTTTAGAAAGGGGTCTAAATAGACATGTAGGGAGCGTAGCAAGAACTTTTGAGGGCATGCATGGAGGTATGGTCTCAAGGAGGCACATGTAGAGGGTAAATTCATCCTGAATTTTTCTTCGGATTTGGATCTTACAATAGATACTGCACACTTTAAGAAAATAGATGAATATTTCATCACATATAAAAGTAGAATGACATGTTCACAGAGAGATTTCTTTTTTATTAGAAAGTTAGATATAGATATGACAATAGGGCGGGAAGAGGAGAAGTTTTACCTTCCTCTGCCCAAACCCAAATCCTAGTTAAATACTTGTTCTCTCCGCTCCTAACCCAAACAAAAATAAATAATTGAACTCAAAATCATTCCCAAACATATTCGACTATCCACGCCTTGCCCCATCCTCATCGGAATTAATTTTTTAAAATTTAAATAGTCAATTTTCCTAAACGCATAATTTGTCTCACTATCAAGCAATAACATACATTAAAAAAGATAAATTAAAGCAATTTTGGAAATTTTCAAGGAAAGATGCTTTTGAAGCAACTGAGGTTGAGTTAGGATTAATATAGGCTTAATATTCTTTTTGGTTCTCTACCTATAACTTGGAGTCCATTTAGACAAGATTTATAATTAAAGTGTGAACAAGTCCATTATAAACACTCAACTTTATTGTTCCAAATTTGATGTGGGACTTCAAGTGTTCTTCATAGCTTAATTGTTCCAACTCCCTAACATAAGTAAGTGTTTGGTTGATGAGTTGCAATCACGTACAAACATATTTAGATTAGTAAATACTGGATCCAGAAATTGATACATTGAGATAACATTTACTGCATGAATTGAATTCGGAATCAAACCTTTGATTTGTTAATAATTATATATTTGGGATATATTACTATAAAACTAGCGCACACAACCATAACAACATAGCTTCTGTGGTTGTTATTATTAAAAAAAAATTTGAAAGAAGTTTTCAGGCAAGGTGCTACATGATGGCGCCATTTTCAGTGAGAAAGAACCACAATTCCTCTTAATAAAGATGGTCTTTTACATGTTAAGGTGAAACCACAATTTCTTCTATTTTATTTTATTTTTAATCCTTTGTGTGATGTTCCTCTCATTTCTTTAGTTGCAACTACTTGTTTTGTGTTTGTCTCAGTTTTGATGTTGGGGTTGTAAATAAATAATCTAAATTTAATTTGCACTAATGAATGATTCTTGAATTATTGAATCAGAGTGTTTGGGTCATTTACTATTGAAATTTGAATCTTCTAAATTAAGGTCTTCCGAGATAAAATATAAAGATTTTCCTTTTTATAAGTTGAGGGAATCTGTGTTTGGTATACTGCCTTTAGCATATCTAGTGCAAGCATGAGTGGGAAATGACATTAATCTTGCCTAAGCACTGTACATTGATGTTGTATAATCAAAGATTAATTTCTCTTATCAATGCATGATATTATTATATATGTTTCACGTTTCCAATGTATATTGATCTTGTACTTTTACTTGAGGAGCCTAAATCTCGATGCACAATAATCAGAAACATATATGTTTCACGTTACCATTCTAAAATTATTATCTACTGCTTGCAAGAGCACCCTGAGTGGGAAATCAAGAACGATGTCGTCTTCTTTTAAAAGGCAAAAGACTCTGCACCTTGCAAACAAATATCATCTCTGCAACTCATCAACCAAACACTTAGTTATGCTAGGAAGTTGGAACAATTCTGCTATGAAGAATAATTGAAGTCCTACATCGAATTTGGAACAATAAAGTTGAGTGTTTATAAAGGACTTGTTCACATTATAATAACAAATCTTGACTATTGGGTTCCTACTCTAAAGAACATAGACTTCTGGCCCAAATATTTTGTATTAAAGTTCGCAAAAATTAATTTAAATTAATTTTCTAAATAAATAAATTAAAATAAATTAAAACTTTTAATTATTAAATGTAATATAAAAAATAATTCTGCCATCTCAGCTGCCACGTCACTTATTTCTAACACCGTTACCAATATTTGACGGTGCTAACTAATTCTGCCGCAGCATGTTCTTCAAATCTGTGAGCTTTTCATGTACACTTTTTGCTTTCATTACCTTTTCTTTTCTGATGTCTAAACAAAACATATTAAACTTGATTTTAAAGGACACAAACATTGGAATTATGACCTGATTATCACTTTTGTGGTTTTTCATTGGGGCTATTCTTCTTGAGATATATGCAATCATTGTTTTACTTCAAGTTGAGTAATGAATTGGCTGAGCAAGCATAAGAATTGGAGAGTGGATCTTCTCTACAATTTCATCTCCTTTTGTCAAATTTGTTTCAAATTAGTTAGAAAAGTAGTTTTGTGAGAGATAGTTTGTTATCTCTTGAATACACTATAAATGTAGATCTGTCACTTGTGTAATAATTGAATAATAAAATGCAATGAATACACTAGAAGATAAATCAGAGATTCTCTTCAGAAAAGCTTCAATTGAACTTTAATATGGTATCATTCGCGTTCTGATCCAGTCTTCTGCTTCGTTTCCCTTGCTCTGCTAGATCTTTTTCGTGCTAGCTTTCATGGCTGAAGTTGAGGATTCTTCACAAGTGTTCAAAACTTCGGCGCCGCCTATTGCAAATCCAGTGGTGTTTGGAATCTCATCATCATCTTCATCGTTTGGACTAAAACTCTCCATTAAACTGCAAGACAATAACTACCTGCTCTGGAATCAACAAGTTAAAGGTGTGATTCTCTCACATAAGATCCACCGCCATGTCGTCAATCTGACGATTCGGCATATGCTCAAGACATATGAAGATCACCGGCAACACCTGGTGTCATCGGAGTATGAGGTGTGGATGATGCAGAATCAAGCATTGTTCACGTTGCTCCTGTCAACAATATCTGAGACGGGGCTCCCGCGGATGCTTTCTTGCAAATGCTCACATGAAGTCTGGGACAAAGTCTACATGCATTTCAACGCCATCATGAAAGCACGTGTGCGACAACTTTGCATCGAGCTCAAGAATTCAAAGAAACTCAACAAATCTTCATTTAAATTCGTTTTGCGTATCAAAGCGATTGTAGATTCCCTATTCGCTGTAGGTGATTACATTTCAGAACAAGATCAAATCGATGTTATCCTTGGCGGGCTCCCGAAGGAGTATAACTCCTTTGTGATGTTAGTTTATGGTCAACCAGAACCTCCTACCATCTATGTGTCGTACCTCGAAAAATAAGACCCCTCGCAATGGTCATGGAAATTTTTTTGAACAGAGTCTCCACCGAACTTTATTTATTCCAATGAAAGAATAGGAAAATATTGATAAAACCTATAAAAACATAATAATGGTCGTCACAACCATATTCGGGTTCGGGAATCGATTATGCAAGGGTAAGGTATTAGCACCTCCCACGTCTGTTGTACTCAACGAGAACCTCTTAATCTAAATTATGATTAAATGTTAACTTGTACTATTTGTTTTCATCTAAGTTAATAATGCGAAAGTGAAAAGAAAGGGGTCGTAAAAGGGTTTTTCTAGGGTTACTTGCTATTGGAAAAAATGGAGGTTTTTTTATTAGTGTGCTCGCCAAGATCTCGCAATCTCGTGCCTACGTATCCTCGTAGTGCAATAAGGAAATCATAGCATTCGTAGTTCGGGAGACTACAGTTTGTTTGGTTTGTTTTATTGAACAAGTGTTTAGATCATGTTTTAAAAGCTAAACATTGACTTGTGTACTCTCGGCAGAGGCTTAAGCATAGTATATATGCATGTTAGAAAGGACTAAACAATGTTCTTTTATGAAAAAGTTTTAATCACACGGGGCAAGAAGTTGAGTTAATATGTTGAATGTTTTGTTTGAATGACGATTACTCTGATGGTCGAGTATGGTAACTCGTATCTAAATAATCGAGGAGAGGAATCGAAGGCTTCAGACCATCTCCCTTTTCATCCTTAATTACAAAAGGATTTAATATAGTTGGGTTTTTTTAATTAGATGATGAATATCCAGATGGCCGAGTAAGGCAACTCGTATCCAAGTATTCAAGAAAGAGAATAGAAGGCTCTAGACCACTTTATTTTTCATCTAAGTTATTAGGAAAATAGGTTTTGATTTGATTTGATTATGAAAAGGTTTTAAGGTGAATTAAATTATAAGTTTTTTAAGAGATGACAATTGTTTGACTAATCGAGTAAGACAACTCATGCCCAAACAAATGAGGAGAGGAATCAAAGACTCTGGACCATCTCCTTTTCATCTTTAATGAAATATAATTTAAGTATAGGTTAAGTGTTTTGATAAACGACGACTACTTGAATGACCGAGTAAGGCTACTCGTATCCAAGTATTGGAGAAGAGAATCAAAGGCTCTAGACCACTTTTTTTCGTTTAAGTGATTTTGAAAATGATTTGAATTCGACCGGGTTAGGAAGCAATCTGAGATGAATCGTATTAGAAGGTTTTTAAGAGATGACAATTATTTGACTAATCGAGTAAGGCAACGCGTACCCAAACAATTGAGGAGAGAAATCGAAGGCTTCAGACCATCCCCATTTTCATCTTTAAAGAAAATAATGTTTAAATATGATTAGGTATCTTAATTTGATTTGGATATAATATTCGATGTTGATAGGGATTTGAAATGATTAATGGGGAAGACCCTCTAGGTGTTGGGTCAATGTTTTGGCATTTTTAAGATCTTAAATGTAAATTAAAGTTACTACTCACAAGATCAAAATTCCATAAAAACATGTGTATGTAAGTAAATAAAATGTGCTCATTGTAAGAAAGTCCAAGAATAAGCTAATGAGTGTGTGCAAAACAAAATTCATTGTAAGAAAACCCAATAGTAAGCTAAGTGAGGTTTATGACGATGCTAAAAGCGATCGACTTACAAAGGTGTTAAAATGAGCTCGACATTTAATCGAGAATTATTTTATCCTTTTTGAAAATGGTTTAATATTATTTAAGAAAAAGAAACACTTGGCATTGGACCAAGTTTTTAGCACTTTGGAAAGTTTAATTACTGTTGTGAAAAACGGTGTCTTCAAAGAAAGTATAAAACGGTTTCTTGATGATCAAGAACCAAAACAAGGGTTAGGGTTTAACGGAAAAGAAAACAAGAAGAAGAAGAATAAGGAAACAACAAGGATTGGGCAAATAGAAATTCTGTTTACTATTCACTTTCTCATTAAAGTCACAAATGATTACAAGTGAATATCACAATTTGCCACACTCAACAAACTGAGTGTACTAGGCTATTTATAGACTAACTAGGTAACTTGCAGCCCAAGAAACCTAAACAATTGGATCCTTAACACAAGGCCCAATTCGACAGAATAACATTTCGACAATACATATATACTACAACAGACTTCGACTACATTATGTAACAATAAGGTATCAGCATGTGAACAAGCTTCGACTGCATGCTTACCTCCTGTCGAAATACATGAAAGCTTCTCCTTCGACACAACATGAGTTCGACCCAAATCTCACAAATCTCCACCTTGGATCTAACTCAGCAACAAGATAATCAACTAGCTTTCATCATGCAGCTTTATCAACTGCATACAGTGGAAGAACTTGCAACTTGGCAATGTCTTGGTGATCATATCAGCAACATTATCTTCAGTCGAAACCTTCAGCACCTGGACTTCACCACGCTCGATTATCTCTCTGACGAAATGCAGCCTCACATCAATGTGCTTAGTTCGCTCATGATAGGCTGAATTCTTCGACAGGTGTATTGCACTTTGACTATCACATTTAACAGTGATACTTCAACCTTGAAGTTTCAGCTCATTTGCAAAACCTTCAAGCCACAATGCTTCCTTCACAGCTTCAGTGAGGGCAATATATTCAGCTTCAGTGGTTGATACATTATGGCGAATCCTTAAATGTGGAAACACGTGGTACTAAGCGTAAAATTGATAATAATAATAATAATTCAAGAGGATTATGGCACAAGCGCCTTGGTCACATCTCTAAAAATAGAGTTGATCGACTAGTGTCTGATGGAATTTTAGATTTCGTTGACTTAACAAACTTTGATGTTTGTGTTGAATGCGTTAAAGGAAAACATACCAAACCAAAATAATTTGGTGCATATAGAGCTACGGACATCTTAGAAATGATACATACAGACATTTGTGGAGCATTTTCAAAACCTTCTTGGAATGGTCAATAATATTTTATATCATTCATAGACGATTATTCTAGATATGTGTACATATTTCTTATACATGAAAAGTCTCAATTATTGGGTGTGTTTAAATCATTTAAGGCTGAAGTTGAGAATCAACTCAACAAAAGAATTAAGAAAGTCAAATCTGACCGTGGCAGTGAATATTACGGAAGATATAACAATTCAGGTGAACAACATCCATGACCTTTTGCCAAATACCTAGAGGAATGTGGAATTGTCCCACAGTACACCATGCCAGGATCACCTAGCATAAACCGTGTTGCTGAAAGACAGAACCAGTCTCTTAAGGATATGGTAAAGAGTATGATTTGTCATTCTACCTTGTCATGGTCACTCTAGGAAGAGATACTAAAGACTACAACTTATATTCTAAATAGACTACCAACAAAAGCAGTTGGCAAAACACCTTATGAACTTTGGATTGGACAAAGGCCTAGCCTGAAACATTTTCATGTGTGAGGATGTCCAACTAAGGCAATAACTTATAGGCCAAATGAAAAGAAATTGGACTCTCGAACAGTGAGCAACTACTTTATTGGATATTCTGAAAGATCTAGGGCTACAAATTTTATGATCCCAAATTAAATTCAATTTTGGAGACGAGAACAACCACATTCTTTGAGGACATTGAGTTTGGGGGGATAATAAGGTTATAGACTTTGTTTTAGAGGAAGAATCAGTAACAATTCCAGAACCGATTCATATAGTTGCTTTTGATCAAGCAAGTGTGAAACCTCCACAAGACATTATTAACTTCCCTCCTACTCAAGATGATTTGGTAATTCATGAAGAACAAACTCAAAATCCTTAAGAATAAGTGTTATAAGAACCAACACCTTTGCGGAGATCCACTAGATAAAGGAGAAATGTTATTTCGGATGATTACATAATCTTTCTCCAAGAACATGAGGAAAATAATTGTATGATGGAAGATGATTCAATCAACTTCCATCAAGCCATGCAAGATTCAAACTCGAAATAGTGGATTGAAGCAATGAAGGAGGAGTATAAGTCCTTGCAAGACAATAAAGTTTGGGAACCTGTCCTGTTACCAGAAGGTGTGAAACCCATTGGTTGCAAATGGATTTTTAAGACCAAGCGGGATTCTAACGGTAATGTGGAAATGTATAAAGCTCGTCTTGTGGCTAAGGGTTATACTCAAAAGGAAGAGATTGACTTTAAAGAGACTTTCTCTCCGGTTTCATCGAAAGACTCTTTTAGGACAATTATGACCCTTGTTGCACATTATGATTTGGAACTCCATCAAATCGATGTCAAGACGACATTCCTAAATGACAACATTGATGAAACGATCTATATGGTGTAACCAGAAAATTTGGTGTTGGGAGACTCAAAGAATACAGTTTGCAAATTAAAAATCCATTTATGGACTAAAACAGACACCTCGTTAGTGGTACCACAAGTTTCATGAATTAATTCTCTCATTTGCTTTTGAGGTGAATCTTTTTGAAGATTGTGTGTATCACAAATTCAGTGGGAGCAAATACATTTTTCTTGTCCTATATGTTGATGACATATTGCTTGTCGCCAATGATATAGGCATGATGCACGAAACTAAGAAATTTCTGTCAAGAACATTCGAAATGAAAGATCTTGGTGACGCTTCCTTTGTATTAGCAATTCAGATACATCAAGACCGATATCGTGGTATTCTAGTGTTATCACAAATGAACTATATCGAAAATGTTCTTAAAAGGTTTGACATGTAGGAATGTAAACCAGGGGATACTCCAATCGCTAAGGGAGATAAATTTAATCTTAATCAGTACCCAAAAGGAAACTTAGAAATTGAAGAAATACAAAAGATTCCTTATGCGTCAGCAGGGCCGGCCCAATCAATTTGGTGGCCCTGTTTTAATTTAATAAATGGGCCTAAATCATAAAAAATTTAATAATAGAAAAACACACTATAAAACTCAAAATATTGTTTAAACTTATAATATCTTTTTATACAATATAAAGTTTCTAACTACTTAAAAAGAGCCTTTCTCCGAACACTTTTTGAAGCAAATTCATCAACCAAATCTTCATATTTTATTGTCTCCAATAGATCATTTTCAACTGCTATCAACGCCAATCCATTAAGTCTTTCTTGTGACATGGTAGACCGCAAGTAAGTCTTTAACAACTTTAATTTTGAAAAACTTCTTTCTGCAGAAGCAACTGTCACAGGAATAGTCAACAAAATTCTATATGCAATGACTGTATTAGGAAAACAATCCAAGCCTTTTGAAAATAGTAATATATCAGTGGGTCTTATGATTTCTTCAGGCAACATTCCTCTTAGTAACTTTAACTCCTCAAAAAATTCATTCCCATCTATATCAGATTGCTCATTATGTTTCAATACCCGTTCAAAGTTACTACAACAAGACTTCAAAGTTGCATCATCCAATTAGCCACATCAATAAGCATATCTTTTTCCTGTAAAAGCTTGCTAACAAAATTAATTGCAAATAATATTTCAAACCAAATAATTATAGCCAGCAAAAACTCAAAATCACCAAGCTCATTTGTTGCTAAGGATTTAGCTTCATTTTGTATTTTAGGATCAAGATCATTTTCTGCCACTTCAAGTAAAGCTTCTCTAAAATATGACATTTGAGTTCTTATAGCTTTGACACTTTCTACACGACTCTCCCAACGAGTACATGACAATGATTTTGGAGTCAACCCTTTTACATTATCTTTCAAAATTTGCCATCTCTTAGTTGAATTGGCAAAAATTGTATAAATGCGTTGAATAACTCCAAAAAAATTCCTAGCTTTATTACAAGAGTTAGCCATATCACACAACGCCAAATTAAGACTATGACAACCACATGGAGTATAAAAGGCTCTTGGATTTATGTCTAAAAATCGCTTTTGTACACCTTGATGCTTTCCTTTCATATTTGATCCATTATCATAACCTTGTCCTCTCACATCAAATAGGTCGAGACCAAGTTCTTTCAATTCATTTTGTAAAACATCAAAAAGTCCTTGACCAGTTGTATCATTCACATTCAAAAATCCTAAAAATGATTCCTCAATGCAAATAGAAGTTGAAGAAATATCCACATATCTTATTATCAAAGACATTTGCTCTTGGTGACTAACATCTGGAGTACAATCAAGTATTACTGAGAAATACTTTGCTTGCTTAATTTTTCTAATGATTTCAATATTAATTGCATAACCAACCAATGAAATCAACTCATTTTGTATTTTGTGTCCTAGATAATAAGTGTGAACTTTTTGAGTTGTAACACGTCTAACATGTTCTTGGATAATTGGGTCAAATTCAGCTAACATTTCAATCAAACCCAAAAAATCCCCATTGCTATCTTCGTACAATTTTTCCTTAGAACCACGAAAGGCCAAATTATGTTTAGCAAGAAATTTCACTATTGAAATAACTCTTTTTAAAACATTTTTCCAATGATCCTTTTCTTTCTCAATTAATCTTTGAGTCGTTTTATCAATGGTTTGAAATTTCTCCAGCTTTTGACGATACTCATACCAAGTAGTCATATTCTTAACATGTTCCATGCCTAACTCGTGCTCTTTAATTCTTGCACCAACATGTGACCAATCACTATAACCCTCATTTGCTAATTGTCCCATACCAATCCCAATTTTTAAAACTTTACAACAGAAACAAAACACTCTATCAAGCTCTTTCGAATAAACAAGGCAATCTCTATCACACTTTTCTCCATTTGCTAAAGCTCTAGTATACAAATTAGCCGTAAAGCGTCTATTCCAATTATCTCTAGGACCTTTCACAATAGAATTATCTCTTTTAGGCCCTTTCACAACTAATAAATCAATCATTTTAGGTTGAAGACGATCCCAATTTCTTGGATCAAATATATCATAATCAACATTATCATCATCATCATCATTAACTTCCTCAAGATTATCTTCATCATTATTAACTTCATCATCAATAGGCACACTATCAGCACTATCATTTTTTTTAATAGGCACACTATCAATTTTATCATTTTCAATGGGCACCCTATCAAGAGTTTCAACATTAATATTATCAACATAACAACTTTCATTTGGCACGTGTGGTTCTTTTATCAAAAATTTATCAAGAGCTCCTGCTTGAGATTGAATTAACTCTTCAATTTTTTTTCTTTTTCTTACGCTTATCATTTCCACATTCATACTTTCTATTCTTAGGAGGCATAGTAAAAAAAACCTGAAATATCTCAATGTTTATTGTGTCCGCTGATAATCAACTCTGCAGTATTTACTAGCAATCGATCTATTTGTAGCCCTTTTGTTAAATTGAGTTCCTACAATAAAATATTAAATTAGTGCCAAGAAAAATTAGTAAAAGAAAAAAAATGTTTGTAATCATCATAGGATTATTAATACACTCTTTAATTATATTATCACTATTTACTAACATTAGTATGAGATATGCATGAAATAAAATGTAACAAAATCAATGGTTTTTAACTTTATTTTACTGTTTTAGGTATTTTGCATTTCAATTAATTTTAGACTTTAGATTGCAACTAACTACCTAGTAATTAATTTATTAAAACAATTGGTTAAATAAACAGTATGTTAGTATACACAAATGACACAAGAAGTATCTAACTAGCTACTATTTTTATAGTTGAAGATTTTAAGATAAGAAAGCAAGTAGCTACTATTTTTAATATAGTTGAAGATTTGAAGAAAAATCAAATTACACGGATAGATATTAGAATTGACATACTTCTAGAATAGTAATAATAAAAAAGCAACATCAAATCATCATTGTTTTTTTTAATATATTAATTAATAAAAAATATAAAGTAATCTTTGGTCCTTACAATTGACAGCTATCTTTCTACACTCTTCAATTATTTGTTAATTAGTATAGTGTAATCTCTATACTTACTCTTTCTTTGATAGATATTTCTTCTCTCTTCTTTGAAAAAACTCAACTCTTCTTTTCTATCTACTGCAACTTTCATACTTTCATTATTCTTGTTCTTGTTCTTTCTATAATTTTAGATTTGTTTTTTTTTCAAAACAGAAATCAAAGAAGAACAATTGACAATTGTGATTTGAGAAAACTTACCAATTGCACTGCACTTCTGCACCGATGTCGTACTGCCGCACCGTCGCCGTTTTATTTGTTATTTTTTGTATTGTTTCGTTTCAATTTCTTTTGTGATATCTGATGTTTTGTATTTGTTTTCCTTGCCGTCGTTTCGTCTTGCCCTTCCGATTGAAATGATGGAAAAGAAAACGTTTCATTTTAATTATATTAACAATTAAAAAAATTAAAAAAAAAATGGGCCCCCAAAATTTTGGGGCCCAGTGCTATATGTTCTGTTGCGCCGGTGAAAGGCCGGGCCTGTGCGTCAACAGTAGGGAGTCTGGTGTATGGCCAAGTATGTACGTGTCTGGATATTGCGTTTGTAACTGGTATGCTAGGCAGATCTTTGAGCAATCCATGAATGGATTATTAGAAAACATCCAAAAAGGTTATGGGGTATTTAAAAAGAACAAAAGACTATACACTCACATATAAGAGGTCAGACCAGTTAGAGATCACTGGATACTTTGACTCAGATCTTGCTGGATGCCAGAACAGTAAAAGATCCACTTCAGACTATATCTACATGTTGGTTGGTGGTGCAGTTTCTTGGCGTAGTGCCAAGCAAACTCTTACAGCTTCATCCACAATGGCAGAAGAGTTTATAGCATGTTTTGAGGCATCCAACCATGAGATTTGGCTGAGGAGTCTTGTCACTGGGCTGCAAGTTGTGGAAGGAATTGAAAGGCCACTTAAGTTATATTGTGACAACAAATCAGTCGTCCTGTATTCTAACATTAATAGGAGCTCGACCAAGTCAAAACATATTGACATCAAGTTCTTAGTTGTTAAGGAAATGGTACAAAGTGGACAGATTTTCATAGAACACTTGGGGACAAACTCCATGATAGCAGATCCTCTTACAAAAGATCTTCCATCCAAGGTCTTTCATGAGCACACTTCTCGCATGAGTGTTTTAACGTTATATGAGTCTTTGGTTTAGTGGGAGTTAGTCGATTATGAATTTTATGTTCTGTGTTTGGCATTATATATGCATACTATAATTTCAGATATTTTCCAATTAATAATGTTTGATATTCAACAATTTACATTTTGTACAATAAAGTTATTGAATGTTCTCACTAAAGTAAAGTAGGACCAGTAGAAAATCGACATATATAAACAAACTTCATGTGATTTTCATGTTGCACTTTGTCATTTAGTTGTGTCACTATTAGTGATCATTGAAGGGTTTAGTTATGATTGATATAACGAAAATTACTTTGATTCTGTATACTGACATGACTAATGGACGAGATACTTTAGATATGCTTAAAGAATATAATGGCAAATTTTGAGCTCGTAAAGTCTAACACATGTGTAAAGTTACATATGTAATCAGTGGAAGATTGTTAGAATTTTTGGGCCACAAATGTAATATTGTATATGTTATAGTCATTATTTAATTAGTCAAAACTGCAATGGTCTAACTAATATTAAGTATGTGGCTAAAAGCATAAATGTCATGAAATATGACATTATTGTGTAGATACCATAAGTCTACATCTAATTTGATGATGAGACAAATTAGAATATTGAAGTGATCTTCTACATATGTTATCCAACTGACATCTGTACATCCCTCTAAAACGGAAGGATATCCACTATAAGTTAAACTATAGTTAATTGTCCCTTTCAAGTATTTTAATACTCTATTAACAGCATGCCAATGGTCTTTACTTGGATTACTTGTATATCGGCTTAACCTACCAACAACATATGCAATATCAAGTCTGGTATAAGTCATACCGTACATCAAGCATCTGATTACCTTTGAATATTCAAGTTGTGCCACTGGACACCCTTTATGTGGTTGCAAATTAACCTTTTGATCAAATGGGGTAGAAACTGGTTTACAATTGAAGTGATCAAATTTCTTAAGCACCTTTTCAATATAGTGAGATTGGGATAAACCAATATTTTCACCACCCCTTATGATTTTAATTCCTAAAATCACATCTGCTTCACCTAAGTCTTTCATATCAAAATTTTGGATAAGAAAGTTTTAGTCTTTTCTACCTCATTTAAATCAGTACCAAAGATTAACAAATCATCCACATATAAACAAATTATGACACATTTTCCATTGCTAAATTTACTATAAATACATTTGTCAGATTCATTTATTTTGTATCCATTGGTTAACACAACATGGTCAAATTTTTGGTGCCATTGTTTGGGTGCTTGTTTTAACCCATATAAAGACTTTGTTAATTTACATACTTTATGTTCTTGACCTTTGATGACAAATCCTTCAGGTTGTTTCATATACACCTCTTCATCTAACTCTCCATTTAGAAAAGTAGTTTTAACATCCATTTGATGGATTACAGGCTTATAGACGGAAGAAAGTGCCAAAATCACTCTAATTGATGCAATTTTAACAACAGGTGTATACGTATCAAAGTAATGAATACCTTCTTTTTGTGTATACCCTTTAGCGACAAGTCTAGCTTTGAATTTTTCAATGGTACCATCGACTTTCATTTTCCTTTTAAAGATCCATTTACAACCTATTGGTTTTGATCCTTGTGAGAGATCTACTAGTTTCCAAGTTTTATTACCCATAATTGAGTCCATTTCTTCTTGGATAGCTTATTTCCAAAAGGCAGAATCTTGAGATTTTATTACCTCTTCAAATGTTTCTGGATCATTCTCTAGGTTATAGCAAATTGGTCCATAATGGTTTATTGAATCATTATTTCCTTCTACAAGAAACATGAAGAAGTCTAATTCATAGTTTTTCACTTTTCGGATTCTTTTACTTCTTCTAGGTTCTGAACATGCCAACGTATCATTATCAGATACATTACTTTCTAGACTTTGAACATCATAATAAACATTATCTTTGGGATTTTGAATTGAGGTAAATCTACTTTCTTGAAAAATTGTATCTCTTGACTCAATCACGGTATTAATAGGATATGAGTCATTGGATTTAATAACCATGAATCTATATGCTTTGTTATTTGCAGCATATCCCAGAAATACACATTCAATTCCTCTTTCTCCCAATTTCTTTCTTTTTGGTTCAGGGACCTTTACAATTGCTCTACAACCCCAAACTTTTAAATAATTAAGATTGGGTTTTCTTTTCTTCCAAAGTTCATATGGGGTTATCTTGTTCCTTTTATTAGGAACTCTATTCAATACATAACATGCAGTTAGCATGGCTTCACCCCAATATCCTTTAGATAAACCAGAATAGGATAATATGGCATTTACCATTTCTTCCAACACTCTATTTTTCCTTTCTGCTATTCCATTTTGTTGTGGAGAATATGGTGCAGTTGTTTGATGCACAATACCAGTGGACTCAAAATAATTAGGATGATAGAACTCCCCTCCCCTATCACTTCTAAAACATTTAATGAAAGTCTCATGTTGAAGTTCTACTTGTGCTTTAAATATTTTAAATTTGTCTAAGACTTCATCCTTAGAATGCATTAAATAAACATAACAAAATCTAGTGCAATCATCAATGAAAGTGACAAAGTACTTTTTACCACCAATGGTGGGCCAATCATGTAAATCACACACATCCGAATAAATTAAATCTAACACCTTAGAACTTCTTTCAATTCCTTTAAAAGGTTTTCTTGTGATTTTAGTTAACATGCAAGTAGTACATGAATTTGAATTTTTGTTAAGAGTCAGAATTAAATTTAATTTTATCATATCATTTAATTTTCTAAAGTTAACATGTCCTAGTCACATATGCCATAAATCACAAGACTCAACAATATAAGCAGAAATCACATTATTATTATTATTATTATTATTATTATTATTATTAACAACATTACACATGAACATATTCTCACAAAGATAACCCTTCTTTACAAACATACTTTTGGATAAAATAAATTTATCTCCCTCAAATACAGATTTGAAACCATACTTATTAAGTAAAGGTACAGAAATCAAGTTCTTTCTAACTTCCGGAACATAAAGAACATCTTGAAGAGTGAGTGTTTTTCCAGAAGTGAATTCAATCTCCACTGATCCTTTTCCTTTGACTTGAACAGTAGAGGCATTTCCCATGTACAAAACATTACCATTTTCTTCATTGATGGTCTTGAATAATTTTTTATTTTTGCACACATGACGGGTAGCACCAGAGTCTATCCACCAAGAATCAATATCTTCTATCATGTTGATTTCAGAAATGACAACAACAAGATTGTCTTTGTTGCACTTGAATTCTTATTTTTGTTCTCTCTTTTCAAGAACCTACACTCATTTTTAAAGTGTCATGGTTTTCCACAATGATAACAATTTCCTTTCTTTTTCTTTCTATTTTTATTATTTCTATTAACATTATGGTTTTCATAAGATTTTCCCAAATCTCGTTTTCTTTTCTTGGAAATTTCACTTGAATTTCCTTCCTCCATTACATGCACCTTCTCATGAGCAATTTGATTTTTAGTATCATCTTGTTTACGATACTCTTCTTCTAAACAAAGGTGATTACCCAATTGCTCAAGAGATATGTTCTCTTTCTTATGTTTTAAAGATTTTTTAAAATCTTTCCATGATGGAGGAAGTTTATCTATTATGGAAGATACAATTATTGTTTCATCCATATGCATATCATGTTGTTTGTAGTTATTGAGAATACGTTCGATTTCATACATTTGTCCCATTACAGGCCTATTGTCTACCATTTTATAATTATTGAAATGAGAAACAAGAAACTTCTTACTTGTAGCGTCTTCTTGCATGTATCTTGATTCTAGTTTTTTCCACAGTTCCTTTGCAGAATTACTACTTTGATAGATATCGAATAAAGAGTCTGACATACCGTTGAGAATATGTCTCATGCAAATGTAATCATCATTGTCCCATTTTTGTCTTTCTCTCGTTTCAACAATGGTTTCTTCTTCCCTCTCTAATGGTCTTGCAGTGTTCAGAACATACACCACTTTCAATGTTGTAAGTAGAAACTTCATCTTTTTCTGCCAACGGACAAAGTTTATCTATTATGTTGTTTGTTGTTTGTTGGATATTGTGGTTTTTGGAATTTTGTAGTAGCACTTGAACAAAGAAGATGTTGATGAAAATTGCACTTGAAAACTCAAAGCGTGTGAATTTCACACTAACCTTTAGGTTCAATTCGCCCCTACCAATTATTATATATTGGATGCAATAAGGATTAACGAAGAATTTCCTTCAGGATACTTTGAATACCTTAATGTGAATTGCACAAACACACTAAGCTTATCTTTTGATAATAGTTTACAGAAAATTATTTCATGTACTTTACTCATGCATTAATGAAGTAAAATATGATTTAAGAATAATTGAAATGGTGAAAAATGGATGTGAATATTTCTATTTTCGTGTCTCTATTTTGTTTTCTAAGTATCACTTATTTATAGTTAAGTTTGTGTCATTTGGTGAAGAGAGACAACTTATTGAAAAAGAAAATTTGCACCTGAAAAATAACGTTTATGTTAATTAACGTTGATTAAAATATCAGCAAATGCAATGGATTAGTTGGCAAGGGCGCTCACGTTTCAATGGATGGTTATGTGTTCAATTCTTGCAGCCAACCATTTTTTAATTCAATTTTGTTACTATCAATCATAAAAATTTATTCCAAATTGAATTCAATGAGTGTTGCACCACAAACCACTACCTCAAAGAAAACATCCTTTGCCACTAAGCCACATTATTTAATTGCAAATATTTTCAGCAATAATATATATATATATATATATCCACACACACATTTCATAAGTACTTTCATATCATATTTTGGAAATCTATTACAACTTTTACTAAATTAGTCTTAATAATGTGTTGAAAATAGTGTATAGAATAATAATTATATGACACAATTGGAAAAATAACAATTATTACTACATTGAAAAGTGAGAGCGACAGTCATTTTGAAAAAAAAATTCTCCTAAAACTACAATCATTTTGAAATTGAGAGAGTACTATCTAATCTAATAACAAGTTATATAAAAAGTCAAAATTAATTTTCCATGAGTTTGCTATGTGCAGGATCTTTGAATTTGGAGGCCCTTGTAATTTTAGAGGTCCTGAACCAGACTGCATAGGGGTATAACCGTGTATATATATATATATATGTTCTAGACTGGACCAATGGCTAGAATTGGCTCAACCCGCCTCTGCTCCAGAGCGGCCCAAATTGCCTAAGTCCAGTCCACAGAGGGGCGAAAGTGACCTTTCTGCCCCTCCAACCAGGCAAGGAATGCAACGTTCCTCCCCAGAATTTATGCCCGTTACGCACGGCTTTCTCACTGCCCGAACAGCAGAGGAAAAGTACCCGGAACTGCGTTTATGCCCGACATAACGGCTAGTTTCAGGCACCCTGCCCGACATAACGGCTAGTTTGGGCAGTTCCCTATTCTTTGGGGAAAACGGTTATTTCGCCCCGAAAATAGGACCGTTGGCCACGCGCTGGGGGCTCTATATAAACCCTCTCGCTTGAGAGGGTCAGGTATCCAATATTCACCCTAAGAATTCACTCTTGTACTTGCCCCTTTTTCTCTGACCTTTACTTACTTGAGCGTCGGAGTGCCTTGCAGGTACACCCCCCTCCTCTCCATACGACCAGCATCCCTGACGCACTTGGCGACCTGATTCTACTGGATCTGATCCAGCCTTCACGATCAGTGGCGCCGTCTGTGGGAACCTTTGTTCTCCCCTTTTTTCTTTAACTGAAGATCAAAACAACTTTCGAACATCATCACGATCATGGCCTCCCAAGATCGCACCCAGGATGCCCTTCATTCCACCATCCTCCCCGTCAACAAATCTGACGTTAACGGCCAATCATCTCTCCTCCGAGATGCCCGTTTCCTTAGAGATGGAGCCACCGCTTCTCCTTCCCCAACTCCTGCTGATCGCCACAATGACCAACCGTCTCTTGACCTCCAGCCCGTTCCTGTTCCGCCCAGCGTCAACCCGGTCGTGGCAGCCCTCCTGGAGGCCCTCAACAAAACCAACACCCTGATCCTGCAGCAAAACGAGAGGATCGGGGCACTGGAAGAGTCTCGCCGTCCAAGATCCCCTCCTGCGCGGAGAAATCAGCGACGATCAAGAAGCTCGCAGCCCCGGAGAGAAATCGATCGAAGACTGCACCAAGAGCAAGATCGTCGCGTAGCCCGAAAGCACGACCAGATCTCCCCGTGCGACCAGATCTCCCCGCGTGACCAGCACGCTCACGACCACAAAAGGACTCGAAGGAACAAGGAGTCTCCGATCAAGTCCAAAAGACGGACACGCTCACCTTCCCCACGAAGGAACCGCTCACCTTCTCCTCGAAGGAACCGTTCACCTTCTCCGCGAAGGAACCCCCGACGCGAGCAGCCCGTCCGGTCACCATCATACACCAGTTCCAGTGACGACGACGAGCCTCGCGGCCCGTTGTCCCAGGAGATCCTGGCCACCCGTCTCCCAAAAGGCTTGGAGAAACCCCCGTCACTTGGTACATACGACGGGACCACTGATCCAGACGAGCACATCGAGAATATCGATGCCCTCTTAGACTACTGCGGCGTACGGGGCGCCATCAAATGCAGATTGTTCCTGACCACGCTTCGGAAAGGAGCAATGACATGGTATAAACAACTGCCCGAGGAGTCCATTACCTCGTGGAAGCAGCTCGGCAGGATGTTCTCGCGGCACTTCACAGTATCTCGCCGCCACCCCAAAAATGAGGCCTCCCTCGGAGCCATAATCCAGAGGAAAGACGAACTTCTCCGAGCATACATCGAGAGGTTCAACAAGGAAGCAGTGCAGGTCCCGACGACGGACAAAATGAAGAAGTTCCTGCTCGAAAAAGGGGTCCTCCCGGACTCCGATTTCGCTAAAGCCATCGGCCTCGCCCCACCGAGGAATTTAGACGCCCTCCTCCTCAAAGCCCAAACTCATATCCAGTACGAGGAGAAGATTGCGGCCTACAACGTCCGGGCATCGCGCCGCCAGGAGAATGCCCGGGCCGCCAAAGGAGAAGAGGCCTCGACATCTCGTTGGGGCGAACGAAGACACGAGGACCGTCCGAGGGACTCCCGCGACAGCAAGGGACCCTCCGGGCGCTTCCACGATTACACTCCCCTGACTGTTTCCAGGGAAAAGATCCTGTCCGAATGTGCCAATTCGGAGTTCAAACAAGTCGGGCTCCGTTTCCCCAAACAGCTGCCGAATAGACCAAACGTGGATAAGTCGAAGTACTGCTGCTTCCACAAAAGTCACAACCATACTACAGAGGACTGCATCCACCTGAAGGATGCCATAGAGATACTGATCAGGGACGGGCACCTGAAATAGTTCGCAAAGAAGAAGGACACTCCTCGGCAAGATGCCTAGGAGTCCAAGAAGGTCGAGGAAGAAGTACCCTCCTCGGATGATACCAACATGCAGGTAGCAATGTCTATATCCCGGCCAGAGGACTTCTATGTCCCGGACGGGCTCAGTGCCCCTGCTTATTTTGCGGCCCACTGCCCGTGGGAGACTTTTCCTTCCGCCATGGTCATTTCTGGCGGGGGATTCAACAAAGTCACTGTGGGCTCCGAGAAACGGAAGTTCGACCACCTGATCAACACCAGCTGCAATAAAGTAACGACGCTTGATCAGGCCCAGAAGGGCTCCTCCCAATTTCCTTCTACAAGGAGGAACTACTCGGCGGATCCCCGAACTCCAGCATACCTCTGCTCGTCAGAGCCCGAATGGAGAACTTCGACGTTCGCAAGATACTTGTCGACCAGGGTAGCTCGGTCGACATCATGTACTCCCAGCTGTTTTCAACACTTCAGCTGGACGAATCTCACCTCACTCCCTACGTGGGATCCGACTTGCAGGGATTCAACGGGTCCGTAACAAAGCCGTGGGGTTATGTGGAGATGATCGTGACATTCGGCGCAGCTGAGACGGCCAGATCCATCAAGGTGCAGTTCCTGGTAATCGACTGCCCGTCGCTTTACCAATGCATTTTCGGAAGGCCAACTCTAGCCGAGTTGGTAGCAGTGCCCTCAACCGTCCACCTGAAGATGAAGTATTACACTTCGAAGGGGAAGGTCGCCACCCTCCACGGCGATATAGAAGCTGCCCGACGGTGTTTCGAAGCAGCCACAAAGGAACTCAACACCATTGCGCCCAAGCCAAAGGTGCCGAGCAAGCCGACACTGCCAAGCAGCTCCGAGGAAGCCAAGCCTCTGCCCCAGGTCGACTCTATCGACCTCGACAGCCGCTTCTCCGAGGACCATCAGGAGGAACGAGCAGCATCAGCTGGCCCGTCTACAGCATCCAGCAGCAGTTCCCATCCGATGCGCCCAATCCCGGATGGCGACTTTGAGATAGTTCTGTTCGGCGAGGACCCCAAACGGGGAGTAAAGATCGGAGCAGACCTACCTGACATCGCGAGGAAGTAGCTCAAAGCATGCCTCTGGGAGAACGCTGACCTCTTCGCTTGGAGCGCCGCAGAGATGCCCGGTTTAGACCCATCCACCGCATGTCACCAGCTGACCATTGACCCGACCATTAAGGCCGTAGCACAACGTGGGAGAAAGTAGTCTCCAGAGAAAACGGAGGCTGCTGAAAAAGCTGTAAAGGACCTTCTCGAGGCCAAATTTATTTTGAAAGCCAAGTACACCACTTGGTTGTCCAACGTTGTATTGGTAAAAAAATCTAATGGAAAATGGCGTATGTGCGTTGATTATACCAATCTCAATAAGGCATGCCCGAAGGATGCCTACCCCCTCCCCAATATTGATAAACTTGTTGATAATTTCGCTGGTTTTAAAATTTTATCGTTCATGGACGCCTACTCGGGCTACAATCAAATCCCAATGGCAATGTCTGACAAAAAATACACGACATTCATGACCGAATCATGGAATTATTACTACAACGTAATGCCCTTCGGCCTGAAGAACGCCGGAGCAACATACCAACGAATGATGAATAAAGTATTTCGGGGAGAAATAGGAGACATGCTCGAAGTATACATGGACGACATGATCGTAAAGTCCCACGAGGAAACCGATCATACCGCCCACTTGCGAAAGGTCTTCGAATAGGCCAGGAAATACAAAATCTGTTTCAATCCGGAGAAGTGCACGTTCGGTGTCCGGGCAGGCAAATTCCTCGGCTTCTACTTGACGGAACGAGGAATCGAAGCCAATCCAGACAAATGTCGGGCATTCTCCGAATTTCCTACGCCCAAGTCCAAAAAATCCATCCAGTCCCTCAACGGGATGCTCGCATCACTGTCTCGTTTCGTGGCCAAGTCCGCCCAGCACGCCCTACCGTTCTTCAAGCTCCTCCGCAAAGAGGCTGCATTCGAATGGACCGAGGAGTGCAACAAGGCCCTTCTCCATCTGAAACGAGCACTCTCAGAGCCACCGGTCCTCTCTCGCCCGGACAGTGGCGAAACGCTATACCTATACATGGCCGTAGCAGCCGAAGCAGTGAGCGCCGCTCTCATCCGCGAGACACCGGACGGGCAGAAGCCCATTTATTTCAAGAGCAAGGCGCTACAAGGACCAGAGTTACGATACCAGCAGATAGAGAAGGTGGCATTGACCCTCATCAATGCTGCCAGGAGATTAAGGCACTACTTCCTAGCCCACACGATCGTGGTTCGGATAGATCAACCCATAAAGCAGCTGCTTGGACGACCAGATATGGCTGGACGAATGCTTAAATGGTCGCTTGAACTGTCCAAATTTGACATCTGGTACGAAGGCAGAAAAGCCCTTAAGGCCCAAGCTCTGGCCGATTTCGTCGCGGAGATGACGTTCGCAGACTCCCCCGCGGATGAGACACGTAGGTGGACCATCTTCGTCGACGGTGCCTCAAGCTCGGCAGGCAGCGGCGCGGGCATTATACTGGAGAGCAACGAAGGGACTATTGTCGAAGTATCACTCACGTTGTCTTTCCCAACTTCCAATAACCAGGCTGAATACGAAGCCTTCCTCGCTGGGCTACGCCTTGCCGAGGACCTGGGTGCAGAAGAAATCGTGATTTGCACGGATTCATAACTCGTGGCCCTCCAAGTCCGGGGAGAATACCAAGCCAAAAACGACAATCTGACCGAATACCTGGCCCTGGTAAAGAAGGAAATGGCAAAATTCACAATAGTAGAAGTGAAACACGTTCCCCGCGAGCATAACGTACGAGCAGACGTGCTGTCTAAACTGGCCAGCACGAAGAAGAAAGGCGGAAACAAATCCGTCATACAAGAAGTACTTCCTCGACCCAGTATCGAGAAGGCATCCCCGACACTCGACGTGCAGGTGATCGACGACAACAACTGCTGGATGACCCCAGTCTACAACTACCTCGCCAAGGACGAACTCCCGTCCAACCCAAAGGAGGCCAGCATAGTCAGGCGAAGGGACTGCTCTTATGTCCTGGTTGAAGATAAACTATACAGACGGGGATTCTCAATCCCGCTACTCAAATGCATCGAGGAAGAAATGGTCACGCACATCCTGCGCGAAATCCACGAAGGAATCAATGCCCAACATCTCGGCGGAAGGTCCCTTGCTCAAAAGGCCCTCCGGGCAGGATACTACTGGCCGACCATGTAAAATGACGCAAAAGAGCACGTAAAGAAGTGTGATAAATGCCAACGGCACAGGGACATGCACCTAGCCCCACCTAACGAGCTCAAAACTATGTCCTCCTCGTGGCCATTCGCCTGGTGGGGCCTAGACATCCTAGGACCCTTCGTGGTAGGATCCAATCAGAACAAGTACCTCATAGTGGGCGTGGATTATTTCACAAAGTGGATAGAAGCAGAACCTCTAGCCAAAATAACTGCCCTCAACATCCTGCGTTTCTACAAACGAAACATCCTTGCACGTTTCGGCATTCTCCAAGCGATAGTAATGGACAACGGGACGCAGTTCACGAACAAGAAGTTTCAGGACTTCGTCGCCCAACTAGGCACGAAGCAACACTTCGCATCCGTCGAACACCCACAAACAAATGGGCAGGCTGAGGCCGCTAACCGAGTCATCCTTCGAGGCCTCAAGCGAAGGCTAGACGAAACAAAGAAGGCGTGGGTCGAGGAGCTACACAGCGTGCTCTGGGCCTACCGTACAACTCCCCATTCAACGACCGAGAAAACACCTTTCCGTTTAGCATACGGAACCGAGGCGGTGATTTCCATCGAAGTTCACGTGCCCTCTAGGCGACAGAGTCGCCCCTAGACGAGGAAACGAACGATGAATCTTTAAGGGAAGAGCTCGACCTCGTCGAGGAAATCAGAACCGGGGCAGCTCTCCGCGAGGCCTCACTGAAACAAAAGATCACCATCAGGCACAACGCCAAAGTGATACGACGAGAGTTCGACGTGGGAAG
The DNA here is from genome assembly GCA_022829125.1 of Lathyrus tuberosus. NCBI lineage: Eukaryota > Viridiplantae > Streptophyta > Magnoliopsida > Fabales > Fabaceae > Lathyrus > Lathyrus tuberosus. Next base: position 3,430,270 of record JALAZF010000301.1, on the reverse strand, counting down.
CCTTGTCCTAAGAAGAAACCACAAAGACTCTCGCGTTAGCAGCCAATTGGGAGGGACCCTATCGCATCCGGGCAAAAATGGAAAATGGAGCCTACTACCTAGAACATCTCACCGAGGAAGAACTCGCTCGACCATGGAACGCCGAAAAGCTAAAACAATACTACAGCTAAATCCTCGGTTCGACTCATCGCAACGACGAACGTCACCTACCGACCACTATGCGCGTCTAGGTACAAGCGTCGCATACGATTAAAGCATAACCCCGCTTAGTAACGAGCCGGGTAGTTGCTCGACAGCGGTCCTCGATCGAGCATCGCCGTCGTCAAAGTACCATGATTGGCAGAACCCCAACTCGCGATGGGACGTTCACGCCGCGAACTCAGGCCTCAAACGCGACCTGAGCTCCGCTCCCCGGCCAGGACATTCCCTGGCCATTCGACCAGTTCCCCACACTGTTAAACAAATCTACAACGAGCAATCCCCCCATAAATATTCGTACAAGTCAAAAGCTCCCAAACACGGGCTGGCATACATTCACAGCAAGCATGCATACAACACTTAGCAAAAGTAAATGCAAGTAAAATCATGCACGTGAAGAAGACAGAAACATAATTAACATAATAGATGGCCACAAGGACCACGATTGTGCGTTATTACATAAAACGGGGCCATGCCCCCAAAAATAAAATTACAAATAATTCAACGGCGCGCAGGCCGGACAAGATACAACAACATCAAAATAACAACACTCCTCATTCATCCGCCTGCTCAGCTGACACCGGCTCAGGTCCCCGGTCCTCCGCGGGCTGGTCCTCAGGCTGGGCCTCGGGGGTATCTAGAACAAGGCCTGCGGGCAAGACGATGCGACCATCCTCGACGCGTGCAAGGTAGTGAGTACCCTCGGTCGAAATCTCAAGCCCAGGATTCACCACCCGCAACTGAGCCACGACGCTTTCAAAGCATTCCACTGCCACGGCGATACCGTCATCCTCGGCCAGCAGGATGCGGGCAACCAACTCAGACCTAGTCTTCAACTCTTTGATATCCTCCGGTTCGTCGGTACCCGGGGCGTTGGCCGTCATCAACTCCTTGTTTGGCTCCTCGGAAGCCTTTTTCTCCGCCGCCAGCTTTGTGACATCCTCTTTCAACCTAGCCGTCTCCTCTTCGGCCTTCTTCCTAGCCTCACGGACACTCTTAACTTCCTCCTTCAGGGCCGCCTCAGAAGCCCGGGCAGCAGTGAGTTCGGACTCAAGCGTGGAGTCCCCTTCGGCGTAAACAGCAACCATCTCCAACATTCTGACCAGGGCAGAAGCATCATGCGCCACCAGCGCCCTCTTGCTCGGGCGATCCATGTCTTCCAAGCAAAGGGATTCCGCCCGAGGGACGACCAAAGAGTTACCTTCAAAGAATCTCCTGTCAAGGATGCACGGAGGTAACTCAAACTTCCCCTTCTCCGGCACACGGGTGAGGTCCACAGCATCTAATGTCCTTGGTCGTTTCGCCCGCCCAGTCAAAGGCAGTGGAGATCCCCGTGGAGCAGGAGAAGGAGAAGAAGAGGTCCCTACTACAGTTTAAACAAGGGGAGGAGCACGAGCACCAGCAGGCCGGATCTTAGGAGGAGCCGCTCCAGCTTTATTCCTCACCATGGCATTCCTCACCACGCGATCGCGAGCTTGAGGCATCTCACCTGCACAAATGAAAAAACGAGCACGTTAGCGACGTGGAAAAGAGATAACACAAACAAAGTATAAATAACCAAGACTACCGAGCAGCTTCTCGGCATCCGCGGGAGTCTTGCACTCCAGCAGTGCCTTAACATTGATGAATCTGCGCTTAACTCTCTGGCTCCCATCCTCCTCGAAGATAGGGTTGCCCTTGCTCGTCTAGCAGCTTGAAAGACTGAAGGAGTTGACCAAGTTCACCAGCTTCTCATAAGACACGGCGTCCTTCCCGCGTAGCTCGCTCGGCTCGAAGACATAAGCGTCGGGCTTCTTGGAGAAATGGTCGGGTACCCAGCGGATAGGAAACATGTACAACCTCCGCCCAATATACTTTCCCTCCTCATTGAGTAGCTCATTCCCATCTTCGTCGACCTCTATCTCCCAGACATATGTACTATCCTGGGCAACCTCAGACACGGGTTCTACGATGAAATACCGTCCCTTGAAAGTTCGGATTGACTCCGAGAACGGCTTAAATAACTTTTTGGGCTGCTTCAAGGAAACCCATCCGTACTTTCTCCCCGCCAGCTGCCTTTGAAGATGGAAAACAACAAAAAATAGAGGGAGAGTAGTCCCCAGAGCGAGATGCTCGCACACCAATTCAAAAGCCCGTATAAAGGCCAGCGAATTTGGGTGGAGTTGAGAAGGCGCCAGCTTCAGATGCTCGAATACCAACCGCTGGAAATCAGTGAAAGGCAACCTCAGCCCCAACTCTTTGAAAGCATACTCGTACATCGTAAAGCGGTCCCCGAAATTCGAGCAGACCCGCTCGTCCAAGGTAGGGAAATGCACTTTCCAATCCCCTTCTGGTCCTACCTCTGTAAAGACGTCCGCCAGAGACTTTGAGAATGTAGAAACATGCTCGGAAGGCTCGACCACCTCCCACTCCTCCGGACAGAACCCTTCAACGTCTTCCTCCATGACGTCCAATTCTTCTTCCTCCCCGACGTCACTCGAGGAGCTCGATGCTGCCGAGCTTGAAGCCGCAGAGCTCGAAGCCGTCGAGCTACTATTCTCCGCGGAGCCAGTTTCCTCCTCGGACGTGTCTAGAATAACTTCTCTATCTGGCCCCGTCGCCATTACGATCACCTGAAAAAGTAGAGATAGACAGTGAATTCAACAGGAAATCAAATCCACCCTTCCATTGCCAAGTCAAGTGAAAAGGCGCGCAAAAGGCTGAGGACAACGTCCCCGGCCTAAGCCCTAACATCGAATGAAAAACCTCCCAACGAGGATATGCCCGAGACATGCCATCTTCCTGAGAGGAACCTCCCCGCAATCGTGCCCAGATTCCGTTGAGGCTCCACCGAAAACCACAAAGCTTCACCGGAATCTGGAAACGTTCTACCGGAAAATTCATCGCTCTATCAAAAGATGACCAGACGCGGTGGTCGCGCACGCACCACTACCGCGACCACAATGTGGACTATCATACTCGCCGAACGCACTACCTACTCCGGCGAAGTGCTAGAAGCAGCAAAATGGCAGAACCACCGTCCACCACCAACACTCGCCAGAAATCTACCTATTTCATCGCCTAAAGCTAACCCTAGCCGCATGCAATCTACCACTAACAACAAAAGAAAGTAAAATAAGCTGGAAATCAGAAAACTTACTTGATTTGGATAGAAGAAAGAGACTGCTCGAAGCTTGGCATGGTGGTCGGATGCTCTGAAGACGGTGACGGGCAAGAACGCAGAAGAGGCGAAGAGAAATCAGAGAGAAAAAGTGCAAAATGGGACAATCTCCCCCCTTTTATACTGAGGGGCACGTGCACACACGCGCCCGTAGGCAATAATGACTGCCCACTAGCCATCATTACCTATTAACTGCTACACAGGGCTCGAAGCACACGTGGCAACCCAACGTTTCCCATTCTGTCTGACGTTTTATCTCCCCGAATACCGGGCAATAAGGTCTCGACCACGAATATCGCAGACACAGAGAGCCACGAGCACCTCGAGACAATCATCCTCGTCTCCAAACGACGACTCCACGCTAGCTCCCCAGAGCGACGAGCAGTCCTTAAGTCATCACTCCCATGCTCGGGAGCAACGACTTGGGGGGCTCCTGTTCTGGACTGGACCAATGGCTAGAATTTGCCCAATCCGCCTCTGCTCCAGAGCGGCCCAAATTGCCTAAGTCCAGTCCACAGAGGGGCGAAAATGACCTTTCTGCCCCTCCAACCGGGCAAGGAATGCAACGTTCCTCCCCGAAATTTATGCTCGTTACGCACGGCTTTCTCACTGCCCGAACAGCAGAGGACAGGTGTCTGGAACTGCGTTTATGCCCGACATAACGGCTAGTTTCGGGCACCCTGCCCGACATAACGGCTAGTTTGGGCAGTTACCTATTCTTTGGGGAAAACGGTTATTTCGCCCCGAAAATAGGACCGTTAGCCGCGCGCTGAGGGCTCTATATAAACCCTCTCGCTTGAGAGGGTCAGGTATCCAATATTCACCCTAAGAATTCACTCTTGTACTTGCCCCTTTTTCTCTGACCTTTACTTACTTGAGCGTCGGAGTGCCTTGTAGGTACACCCCCCTCCTCTCCATACGACCAGCATCCCTGACGCACTTGGCGGCTTGATTCTACAGGATCTGATCCAGCCTTCACGATCAATATATATATATATATATATATATATATATATATCAGAATTTTTAAAGTCGATCTATAAGTCATTAAGGTCGAGTATGGAAAAGTCGACATGTCGGGTACTTGCAAAAAGTAATGATTCCGAGTTGCTACATATGAGACAAGTAGGAGCCCGATTCGTATGATTCTCGAAGACATACTTCAAGACGGTATGTACAATCGGTTTAACAGTTATAGGGTAGTTCACCAGTTGCACGGGAGTTGCAAAAAATGATAAAGAAGACATTACACGATAATTAATGATGACGACGAAAGTAATTAGCATTCTTTAATCTGAAAACTTGAAGTGGCACTTCTTAATGATCCCTGAAAGTGAGACGAATATAAAATGGCTCCCCATTAAGGAGAAGGGCGCGCGAGCGGGGGGCAGAACAAAAAAAAATAAAAGAATGCCCAATTCTCATTGCTTTTGTGGTCTCACCTAATTCGCTTTAGGGAGATTATCCAAAAGTGTTTATCAGGAACATTTGGCGTCCACCATGGGGCCTCGGTAAAACTTCCTCAGGCCGCACGAAAGCATCATCTACACCGTAATAACACGATGTCTGGATCGTCTCCCAGCAGGAGTGAACCCCGCACTCCACCAGACCTGGCACAACTTTTGATGATTGGGGAGAATCTCCGCCGCCAAAATGAGTCCATGCAAGAAAGTGTGCAAACATTTCTTCAAACACAAAGCATTAGGGAGGAGGAAGCAGAAGAGGAATTTCTGGATCTGCAACCTCTTTCAAAATCAATCTAGGGCGATCAAGTCCTAAAGAATTTCAAACCACTGCCTTTGCCATCCTTTAATGGAAAAAGAGATCCATATGAGCATATAATTTCAATTAACAATCAAATGGAGATAGTAGGAGCTTCTGACTCTTTAAAGTGCAAGCTCATGGTAGGGACATTCAAAGACGTAGCTTTACGTTGGTATATTAACCTATCTAGATTCTCAATCACCAGTTAGCAGGATTTAAACCGGAAGATGGTGCAACACTTTTCCACCAGAAAGCATAGAAAGGTGTCCACCACTAGCCTAATCAACGTCCGCCAAGGTCTCTATGAATCTCTCAATGAATATATGGCGTGATTCAATGAAGAAACAATAAACTTTTCTCACCTAAATCAGGAAATGTTCGTGGGAGCTTTCCAGAACGACCTGAAAGCTGGTCATTTCAATGAGTCTTTGGCGTAAAAACTGGCCACCAGCATGGATGAAGTAATGAATTGAGCATAATGTTATATCAAGGGTGAAGAAAGTAATATGGAGAAGAGGTCACAAGATGTTAAGGAGAAGTTTCATTAATGGCATGATATCATATTTTGACAATTTGTTACATTAAGTATAACCAAATCATGACTCGCATTGCGCGGAAGCTTTGAATTATTTTATTTTATTTTTATTTTTATTTAGATTCGTAGGCATTAAATTTAATGTATCCTTCTTTGTTGTTTCTCTATATCACAATTGAATATTTTGTTGCATGAGTGTTTTATTTCAATAAAAATGATACATTTACACCTCTTTTTCTTACATCATGCAGTTAATTAAGTTGATCAAATAATTAATCCAATTTTATAATCAAATTTATGGTTAATTTAGGTGTTTCAAAATGATGTATGCATAAAAGAACATTTTCAACCCAAAAAGATGGATATAAAAATTTATTTTCTAGAGAGCACTTCTTGTGTTACAACCCAAAAAGATGGATATAAAAATTCATTTTCTAGAGAGCGCTTCTTGTGTTACGATAAGGATTGGCTCAACCGTTGGTTTAAGGAGATTTAGACATGGAAACCCACTGATGTTGATGATTATCTTGGGTCAGCTTTTACGATATCCCGTGTCATGCTTGGAAGCCCAAATTCTTTGATGCTTTGGTCAAATCCTTTGGGGAGCACCTGTGTCGGATGATGCCATTATACTCCTTAACAAATTGGATATTGCTAGGTGTTATACTTGGATTTTCAACTACTAGAAATTCAACAAAGAATGTCAATAAAAAGACATTTACAACCCCCCAAAGGTTGGCATAGTGGTGGAGGCTTGAGTCTTGAGAGTGTGCTCCTCTCAAGGTCTCAAGTTCGAATCCTACTAGGTGCAATCAATCATTTTGTGGGCCAGTCCATACTGAGCTTTGCTCTGCCTTTAAACGGGGCCCCCGCTAGTGGACTGTGGGATTGTTCCCTCTTTGATTAGTCGGTCGCAAGGTCGGATACCAAGGTTTCAAAAAAATAAAATAAAAAGACATTTACTACAAGAAAGCATTAATAAAGTGTCTTAAAAAAACATTAATGTTAGTACGTCGACAGACCAACGACGAGGGATTGACCAAACCGTTGACACAAGAAGATATGGTTTGGAGGACTCTCGGGGATAAATATCCAAGGCCTGGATCGCTGGGAAACATGTCTAGAATCTCGAAAAGGACAGTCGATAGAAGTCTTTATTCCATCAAGAGGACTAGTTGAATAACCACGTGAGCTAAAAGACTTGGTAAATTTACAAGTCTTGGGTCCTTGATAGGCAGCGCCGACAACACGTTGAATCATTATCATCTAGGGCTCATGAAGAAGTGGGAAGCAGTTACAACGCAATGTGGATTTTGAACAGAGAATGTCTTGGATGATACGTAGGCACACTAGTGGGAACTTGGAGATTGAACGTGGAGTAAATGCAAAAGTCCCTTAATGGTCAGAACCTTCGTCGACAGTTACATTGTAAATATAATAAATATCAGGCTCATACATGGGATCAAGGGTTGCAAAATTTCATACATACTCTCAATACCACTGGAGTACTCGAGTCAAAAAGCGATTCAATTGAGCGAGAAACATGTATGCGTCTGCGTCTAGTCTTTTTTATTAGTCTTTTTGCTTCCTTAAACGGAACATGTACTTTTACCTTTGCTTTGTTTAATGTCATTTATTGCATTTTACCTTATCATTTATCACAACCTGACTTCAATTAAAGTCTTTTTCTACATCGTTATCGTTCACGCGACGAATGCATTCAATTCACACGCACATGTGTTCACACAAGTTTTTTACACAAATTGCTTTGGAGATTTTTCGATTTAATCTCACAGATTTTCAAACACATGATTGTTTATAAAAAACACAGGTAAACAAATTGGCACGCCCAATGGGACCCTTTTGTGCAAATATCTTTGCAGAACAGAGGTGTCTTACGTTATTTGTTTTGTAGTGTCTTCTATTTTGTGAGGTTTTTTGTGTTGTATGCACTTGAGGAGTGGTAAGCGAATTTTCGAAATGTCTCGTAAAAACCAAATCCCTTCCTAAAGTAATACTCCAAACCCATGAGGACAATAGGAAGTTACTAGTGTCTGCAATTTTGTGGCTCCAACCTCCTTCGAGGTAATGTCCACTGCCATAAGTCAAGTAGTGGCATATTCTGTTTCGCCAAATGTGGGGGTTTCCTCACCACAAGCGTCAGCCACACCAGGTTTTTCTAGGGAATTAAGGAATTCAGGAGATCAGAGCTCTCCTTGTTTAGGTTTCTCGTTACCTCAGAAGAAACAACTGTATGGTATGCCAACTGCAATGATGGCAAGCCTGCACCCTAGTACGTCAATATATTCTGAAAAAGCGATGGCAACGTCTTCGTCCTTTAATCCATATTTGGCCTCGGCGCCCACTACGGGAAAGTCTGACCAACTAGGACAACCACCAGGAGGTATGGGGTATTTTCCTCCCTAGGGTGTCTTGTCTTTGACCGATAACTCTCTTCAAGTCATGAGACAGTTAATGGATGAAAGAAACCATGATATGGTTCACACAATTAAGCAACATGTTTAGCCCGCTCATAGAAAACACGAATAGCAGTTATCAACAATTAACCCACAAAATGGGTAGGATTGCTGACTTTTTTGACGCACCATCAACGCCACCAACTCCAGTGTCTAACATCTCTCAGGGGGTTAATCCCCCAGAAAATAGGGTTGTCGAAAATAATCAAGGGTCAGAAGGTCTCGACATGGTCATGATTCAATAGAACTAAGATGCCGACCAAGTCCACAGACAAGCCCGACAAGACAATGTAAGGGTACAAGATAATATTACTAATGTCGTCGAACGTGTTTTGTTCCAAAATGGTCTCAACGTAGGTCTCCCCAGAACAAATTATATATCCTCATTGTCCGAGTATGTAAGGCAAACTGAATTTCCTAGGGGCTGGAAAGTCCCAAAGTTTACTAAGTTCGCCGGAGATACTAATGAATCCATCGTCGAACACGTTGCTTGTTACCAGACCGAGGCTAGTGATTTAGCCAATACTGAGAATCTGAAAAATCAAGTATTTTTCCAACTCATTGACAAAGAAAGTTTTTACATGGTTCACCACCCTTCCCCCAAATTTCATCTTTACGTGGGCCCAGTTAAAAAGAACATCTCACGAGCAATTCTACATGGGACAATGTAAGATTAGTCGCTAGGCATTAGTCGGTGTAAGGACAAAAGGTGGATGAAAGCATCGATGATTATCTCAATAGGGATTCTATGTTCATATCATTACCTACCCCTTTAAAAACAACCATGTCAAAGTTGTAACATTTATTGTTGCAATAACTTTTCTAGATCCCACTCTTGAATGGTGACCATAGCTACTATGGATACCACTCTTGATTGGTGACCATAGGTACTATAGAGATACTCAAATATCCACCGGGATCCCATTGTTGCTCTTTTTCCATCCTCACCATGAAATGTAGTCATAAGGTCCTACAATAAAAAACCTAAATTTTGCTCTTTTGGTTACCGAGGTCACAATTTTGATATCTCCCAAAGTGGCTACCTTTGATACAAGCACTTCATCCAACCATATGCAACAAGACCATAACCTTCCCATCTTTTTGTGCCTAATTATTTTTATTATTTCAAATTTAACAACCTTGATATAAGCTATTCCCTCATCATAAAGCATTGCCAACAAACATTAAACTCAAATATGACATGTATCATTAGCCACCCCACGAAGACCAACTTTGTCCTCAAGGTTGTGGAAGTTATTCCAACCTTTCCACATTTTAATACACCCTCTAAAAGTGTTGTAGAGTATAGAGTTGGAGTAATTAAAGTTTGCTTCAATGAGAAATTTGTTAAGTGCAAAAGTCTATGTCTTTCCAATGTCAAGAATGGCTACACCAACCATTTCCTCAATGGTTGTCATTCTTTTTGTAATAGAACCTTGTTGAGAAAATTTATTAGAACCAATAATCATTGACACAAACAGAATAATTGTCATAACAATAGGAATTCTACCGATCAAAATGACTAATAGGTTGTCAATTTCATCGCAATATGTGTGATGTTGAATAGGACACATGATTAGAATCTTAGCCAACATACCAACAACAATGAAACAGCTACAAAATTTTCCAATTGAATTGAGAACCATTTGAAATTGTCCAACATTGTTTGTATTGTCAACCAAATGTGTTCCTCTTCTGAAGAACGTGTGGACACGGGATGCAATAACAACGACTTCGATTTCTCCTTGTTTGCAAGTTGAGCATGAGAAAACTTCTTGTTCTGGATGTCGAGTGACCGGAAGTGATTTTCCTGTTAATGCTGCTTGGTTACCTTCTAGAAGGCGGCATTAGATGGTATGATGTCACCAAGTTTGATGCTAATGATATCACCTAGAACTAGAATTGGATCTTCTTTCTCACTCCATTTAACATCTCTAAGAACCTTTAATTTTGTAATGTGGAAGAGTAATGCTATTGTCAATTGTTCGCTAAATACAATATTTTTGTTTTATTGTCATAGTTAGCTTGTCACTTTTTGTTGTAACTATTTCTAATTGATGTAGTCAAAATGTATCATAAAGAAATAAGTTGTACATATGGAATAAAATACTAACCAAATTTCAATATTACATCATTACACTAGTTCACCACAAAATTAGAAGACACACTATGATCCGAATAAGCGCAAGAAATAAAAAAAGCACAATAATAATGGATGTTACTAGAACTCTAAATCTTTCTTAACTACGCACTCACTAAAACATATTATGAGAGCTTCAATTTGACCCTTACATGACCTTTAGAAATCTGAAATTGTTCTGTTATGCCTAAATGAGCCATCAAAAGCCACACATGGGTAAGCAACTCACCCCCCTGGCTAAGCTGCTTAGCATGATTAAGTCCTCTACATTGGCTTGCTGCATGACACAACATCTCCACCCAAACATTACTTATCATTTCCCATTTCATTTCTTTTGACCAGTTCTCCTCCGTTTCTAGAGACTGTAGTGATTTCGCAAGCCTACATGCATCAAACAGCACAGATTTGCTTCTGTCACCTTTAACCTCTGATGGTGGAATTGTTGTATTCACTCTTAGTATCATCTTGCAAACTTCTCTTCCTTCTTTTATGTATTTCCTCTCTTTCAAAAGTTCATCCACCTCTGCACACGTGTCTTCAAATCTGATCTGTCCTATTCCGTTTGGCAGCAAAAAAGGACATATAACAAGAAGATATAACATATAATCCGACAGCAGCTGGCTTTTTTCACAATTTTGGAGAGCAACGCCATTTAAGTTTTGCGACTCGTTATCATCTAAATAGCAAAGATCTGTAGCAATATGCCAAAGCAAAATGCTCTGATCAAACTCAACCCCCGTGATGCTCTGGTTAATGTCACGCATATTATGACAGTTCCATTTGGTAAGAACTCGATCACCCTTGTGAGCACATAATTTTTTACATGCTTCAGTGTCTGTTGCTTCCTCGGATTTATCCTTAAGCTGGTTAAAAATGAGTTCTTTCAATCCCTCCGAGACTTGTTTTGTTTTTTGGTAGTAAAACTTCTCGAAAAAGTTATAAATTCGAAGGAGTTTCTGAATTTCAATACATTTGACAGACTCATCTTTCAAGCAGAATCTTATGAGGTTGAATTGTGACATTTGATTAGACCACCTGATAGTGTGTGAGAGTTTGAAACAAATTTGACAAAAGGAGATGAGCTTGTAGTAAAGATCCACTCTCCGACTCTTATGCTGGCTCAGCCAATTCATTACCCAACTTGAAGAAAGTAAGACAACGACAGCATATATCTCAAGAAGAATAGCCCCGATGAAAAGCACAAAAGTGATAACCAGGTCATAATTCAAGTGTTTAATAAATTCCTTTTTGCTAGACATCAGAAAATAAAAGGCAATGAATGAAGAAAGCGTACAGAAAAAGCTCACAGATTTGAGGAAGATGCCACGGTAAGAGTATGTTATCGCTGCCTTTGTATACAGCATATCATATATTAATCCTAGCTCAACCTCAATTGCTTTAAAAGCACTTTTCCAATCAGATTCGTAAAAGAAAAATTGGCTGCTTTTGTGGTCTTGAAAGCTGAAGATGAGATCTGCAAATAGGCACTCAGGAATGTTGTAGAATTTGAATCCGTCGCTTAAAGCTTGACCATCAGGAATATTTGGATTTGGTATTGTGGCTCCCCCTTGAGAATTATGATCCAATACAAAGGGAGTAGTTTCATTAATTTCATCTAAAGTAACATGATATCCTTCATCTTTTTTAGCAATGTAATCGTCCATGAATTTAGCATAGTTTGGTCCTGGGTCTGGAGGAGGGAGTATTGATTCTCTGAATCCATCGCTGCTTCCTGACCGCAACGACCAAGTCTTCTCCCCATATTTGATTATTCCTGCAATGATAATAGGAACAGTGACATACTTAAGGGGATCAGTGTTCCATGATCGGTAAACAACATAAACTGCAACAGCTAGCTGGTAGAGTAACTCCAGCATATGTCGTGGCCAGAGTTGGTTGTCTTCAAGGGAGTAGGCGGTGATTGTGTCAGGACCTCCAAGATGCACAAGAAAAAATGGCGCCCATATGGCCATAATTACAAAGTCAGAATCTGATTTACGATCCTTGGTGTCTTTGGAAAGAATTCCCAAAGCAACGGTAGCAACCCAATCAGCTGAGAGATAAGTGAACCATATCAACAATTTAAGTCTCTTAGAAACTATGTACTTTCTTCGGTTCCCCAAAAAGATGAGTAGCATTTGTAAGAAGAGACTAACAACAACCAGAATCCGAAGTTCCAATACATTCCACACTTTTGCTGCATGAGGAGTATTCTGATTATCAGGTTTTGTTTCTCTTGAAAATATCAGACTGGCAGAGGCAACAACTGATAAAGAAAACAATGTTTGCTTAGCTTTTTTAGGAAGAAAAGTGGGACCAATATTGAAATTTGAATAAATAAAAACTGATACAAACAATTTTCTTACCTGCTAGTAACATTGCTTGCTTCTGTGCGTCAACTTTTGATTGCCATTCAGTTTCGAGCAATTCCTTCACGATTCCAAGTTATGTTGTTAGCTTAATGCATATATCAATAGACTCACACCTTTTAAAATTTTGTATTGAATGTATTATAGAAAAATGCCAAACAGACCAAATTGAGCATAACTAAAGGAGAGAGATGTTATATCAAGTTGCAATTCTGGTCAATAATATACAGCCACCCATCAACCACAAATATCTCCACCTCGTTCGTGCCATTAATAAAAAATACTAAATAGTTGATATTGATAGTACATGTAGAAAATAATTCTATGATATTTTAATGTTATCATTACAATTCAATCGTTAATATTAGAGTTATTTTGTCAATTGCCTTTACTATTTAAGTTTGTTGACTAAGTCAATCTATTTATGAAAGCTTATTAGGCAATTAGTTTGTTAATTTCTCATTTGTTACATGCTTAATGGTTATGGGAGTTTCTGTGCTGAAGTCACATGTGACTTCTTTGGTGAAGTCATTTTAATTGATCGATAGAATACAAGTTATTGAGCATACATTTCTTTTACCTACACCTTTTTGCGTCTTGCGTGCACGTTGGGATTTCTTTTCTCGTTGTATTCATTCATCTTACGAATTTCTCTAGTGTATTTAGTATTTAACTATCCAGGATGCAGGTGCAGAGGGGATGTTTTTGCGGTTTCTTTGCCTGTGGCTTTCCAACCTACTCTAAAGGAGGAACGTAGCTACCTCGGTCTCCCCGGGGCTCTGAGGAGGAGTTTGTAGCTTCTTGCTTTTTTGGTGATTCTGCAATTTAAGATCTTCGTTTCTGCGTGATGTGGTTGACATGGGAACGACGATTTAACTTCTCTTTGAACTAGCTTCCTGCACAATAATTTCTCTCGGAGGTGCGTTATGCAAACTTTCTCCACGCGAAGCAATCTTTCTTCTACTGCCTGTGAGTTTTGTTGCTGAACCATGTTGTACATGCTATTAAGCAACTCATTATCCCTCTGTACTCTGAGTTTGGCCTATAATAGGTAGAAACCATGCAATGTGAGTGCAACTTTCCAATTAGGTGTATTTTGAATGATGTCAAAACTACCGTTAGCGTTTATGTACATTAGACGGTATCATCTGAGTTTAGCTGTGCATTTTAGCATTAGGGAGTATGACAACATGTTGAAAAGGATTAAAAAAGATTCATGCATAAAGAAATAGCTTTATATGCATCATGTTCTGGACTGGACCAATGGCTAGACATGGCCCAATCCGCTTCTGCTCCATAGCGGCCCAAATTGCCTAAGTCCAATCCACGAAAGGGAGAAAGTTACCTTTCCGCCCTCCAACCGGGCAAGAAACACATCGCTCCTCCCCGGAGTTACTGCCCGTCACGCACGACTTCACTGATCCCCGAACAGTTAATGGTAGGTGCCCGAAACCACGCTTATTCCCGACATAACGGCTAGTTTCGGGCACCCCTGCCCGACATAACGGCTAGTTGGGGCAGTTACCTATTCTTCGGAAAAATGGTTATTTCGCCCCGAAAATAGGACCGTTGGCCACGCGCTGGGGGCTCTATATAAACCCTCTCGCTTGAGAGGGTCAGGTATCCAATATTCACCCTAAGAACTCATACTTTGTACTTGCCCCTTTTCTCTGACCCTTTCTTACTTGAGCGTCGGAGTACCTTGCAGGTACACCCCGTCCTCTCCATACGACCAGCATCCCTGACGCACTTGGTGGCCCACTTCTACAGGATCTGATCCAGCCTTCACGATCAGTGGCGCCGTCTGTGGGAACATTGTTCTCCCCATCTTTCTTTCCTCGGAAACCGAAGATCAAAACAATTCTCAAAGATCATCACGATCATGGCCTCCCAAGATCGCACCAAGGATGCTCTCCAAACCACCATCCTCCCCGTCAACAAATCTGACGTTGACGGTCATTCATCTCTCTTCCGAGATACCCGTTTCCTCAGGGACGGAGCCACTGCTTCTCCTTCCCCTACCCCTGCTGATCACAACAACGATCAGCCTTTACTTGACGTCCAGCCCGTTCCTGTTCCGCCCAACGCCGACCCGGCCGTGGCGGCCTTCCTGGAGGCGATCAACAAAACCAACACCCTGATCCTGCAACAAAACGAGAGGATCGGGGCGTTAGAAGAGTCCAGCCGCCCAAGATCCCCTCCTCCGCGGAGGAACCAACGATGATCAAGGAGCCCGTAGCCTCGGAGAGACATCGATCGAAGATTGCGCCAAGAGCCTGATTCTCGCGCAGCCCGGAAGCACGACCAGATCTCCCCGCGTGACCAGCACGTTCACGACCACAAGAGGACTCGAAGGAACGAGCAATCTCCCCCGGTCAAGTCTAAAGGTCGGGCCCGCTCACCTTCTCCTCGAAGGAACCGCTCACCTTCTCCACGAAGGAACCGCTCCCTTTCTCCCCGGAGGAACCGCCGCCGCGAGCATCCCCTTCGGTCCCCATCATACACCAGTTCTAGCAGCGACGACGAGCCTCGCGACCCGTTGTCCCAGGAGATCTTGGCTACCCGTCTCCCAAAAGGCTTGGAGAAACCCCCGTCACTGGGCACGTACGACGGAACCACTGACCCCGACGAGCACATCGAGAACATCGATGCGCTGTTAGACTACCGCGGCGTACGAGGCGCCATCAAATGCCGACTGTTCCCGACCACGCTCCGAAAGGGAGCGATGACATGGTATAAGCAACTGCCCGAGGAGTCCATTACCTCGTGGAGACAACTGGGCAGGATGTTCTCACGGAACTTCACAGCATCTCGCCGCCACCCCCAAAACTGAGGCCTCCCTTAGGGCCATAATCCAAGGAAAAGACGAACCTCTCCGCGCGTATATCGAGAGGTTCAACAAAGAAGTCGTACATGTCCCTACAACAGACGAAATGAAGAAGTTTCTGCTCGAGCAAGGGGTCCGCCCAGGCTCCGAGTTTTCTAAAGCCATTGGCCTCGTACCACCGAGGAACTTAGACACCCTCCTCCTCAAAGCTCAATCACACATTCAGTATGACGAGAAGGTTGCAGCCAGCAACGTCTGAGCATCACGCCATCAAGAGAATGCTCGAGCATCCATAGGAGAGGAAGCTTCGACATCTCGTCGGGGTGAACGGAGGCGCGAGGACCGTCCTCGTGACTCCCGTGACAACAGGGACCCTCCAGGCGGTTCCATGACTACACCCCCTGACCGTCTCCAGGGAAAAGATATTGTCCGAATGTGCCAATTCGGAGTTCAAGCAGGCAGGGGTCCGGTTCCCTAAGCAACTGCCGAACAGACCAAACGTGGACAAATCAAAATACTGCCGTTTCCACAAGAGTCACAGCCACACTACAAAGGACTGCATCCATCTGAAGGATGCCATTGAGATACTGATCAGGGATGGCCACCTGAAACAGTTCGCGAAGAAGAAGGACACTCCTCGGCAGGACGCCCAAGAGTCCAAGAAGATAGAGGAGGAGGTACCCTCCTCGGAAGACGCCAATATACAGGTCGCTATGTCCATATCGCGGCCAGAGGACTTCTACGTCCCGGACGGGCTCAGCGCGCCTGCTTATTTCGCGGCCCACAGCCCGTGGGAGACATTTCCCTCCGCCATGGTCATCTCTGGCGGGGGTTTCAACAAAGTCACTATGGGCTCCGTGAAACGAAAGTTTGAGCACCTGATCAACACAAGCTCCAACAAGGTGACCACGCTCGATCAGACCCAGAAGGGCTCCGTCCCCATCTCCTTCTACCGGGAGGAGCTCCTCGAGGGTTCTCCGAACTCAAGCATACCTTTGCTCGTCAGAGCCCGAATGGCGAACTTCGACGTTCGCAGAATACTCGTCGACCAGGGCAGCTCGGTCGACATCATGTACTCCCAGCTGTTTTCAACACTTCAACTGGACGAATCGCACCTTACCCCCTATGTAGAGTCCGATTTACAGGGATTCAACGGGTCAGTGACCAAGCCGTGGGGATACGCCGAATTGATCGTGACCTTCGGATCAGTTGAGACGGCCATATCCATCAAGGTGCAATTTCTGGTAATCGACTGCCCGTCGCTTTTCCAGTGCATTTTCGGAAGGCCAACTCTGGCCGAGTTGGTAGCGGTGCCCTCAACAGTCCACCTGAAGATGAAGTATTACACTTCAAAGGGAATGGTCGCCACCCTCCACGGCGACATCGAAGCTGCACGACGGTGTTTTGAGGAAGCTACAAAGGGGCTCAACGCCATTGCGTCCAAGCCGAAAGCGTCGGGCAAGCCAGCATTGTCAAGCAGCTCCGAGGAAGCCAAGCCTCTGCCCCAGGTCAACTCCATCGACCTCGACAGTCGCTTCCCCTAAGAAGACCAACCGGAGGAACGAGCAGCTTCTGCCAACTCGTCTACATCGTCCAGCAGCAGCTCCCATCCGATGCGTCCTATCCCGGATGGCAACTTTGAGATCGTTCTGTTCGGCGAAGACCCCCAACGGGGAGTAAAGATTGGAGCGGACCTGCCCGACATTGCGAGGAACCAGCTCAAAGCATGCCTCCGGGAGAATGCCGACCTCTTCGCATGGAGCACCACCGAAATGCATGGCTTGGATCCTTCCTTCGCCTATCACCAGCTGACAATCGACCCGACCGTCAAGGCCGTAGCACAACGTAGGAGAAAGCAGACTCCGGAGAAAACGGAGGCTGCTGAAAAAGCTGTAAAGGACCTCCTCGAGGCCAAATTTATTTCGGAGGCCAAGTACACCACTTGGCTGTCCAACGTTGTACTAGTTAAAAAATCTAATGGAAAATGGCGCATGTGCATTGATTACACCGATCTCAATAAGGCATGCCCGAAGGATGCCTAACCCCTCCCCAATATTGATAAACTCGTTGATAATTTTGCTGGTTTTAAACTTTTATCGTTCATGGACGCCTACTCGGGCTATAATCAAATTCCGATGGCAATGTTCGACAAAAAATATACGGCCTTCATGACCGAATCGGGCAACTATTACTACAACGTAATGCCCTTCGGCCTGAAGAACGCCGGAGCAACGTACCAACGAATAATGAATAAAGTATTCCGGGGAGAAATAGGCGACATGCTCGAAGTCTACATGGACGACATGATCATAAAATCCCACGAGGAAACCGATCATACTGCACATTTGAGAAAGGTCTTCGAACATGCCAGGAAATACAAAATGAGTTTTAATCCGAAGAAGTGCACGTTCGGTGTCCAGGCAGAAAAATTCCTCGGCTTCTACTTGAAGGAATGAGGAATCGAAGCCAATCTTGACAAATGCCGGGAATTCTCCGAGTTTCCTACGCCCAGGTCCAAAAAATCCATCCAGTCCCTCAACGGGATGCTCGCATCACTATCTCGTTCCGTGGCTAAGTCCGCCCAGCACGCCCTACCATTCTTCAAACTCCTCCGCAAAGAGGCAGTGTTCAAATGGACCGAGGAGTGTGACAAGGCCATTCTCCATCTGAAACGAGCGTTCTCAGAGCCACCGGTCCTCTCTCGCCCGGACAATGGCGAAATGTTGTACCTGTACCTGGCCGTAGCAATCGAAGCAGTGAGCGCCGCTCTCATCCGCGAGACACCTGACGGGCAGAAACCCATATATTTCACGAGCAAAGCGCTACAAGGACCAGAGTTAAGATACCAACAGATAGAGAAGGTGGCACTGGCCCTCATCAACGTAGCCAAAAGATTAAGACACTACTTCCTGGCTCACACGATCGTGATTCGAACATATCAACCCATGAAGCAGTTGCTCGGACGACCAGATATGGTCGGCCGAATGCTCAAATGGGCGTTAGAATTGTCCGAATTTGACATCTAATACGAAAGCAGAAAAGCCCTCAAGGCCCAAGCTCTGGCCGACATCGTCGCGGAAATGACATTCGCAGACTCCCCCGCAAGCGAAGCGCACAAATGGACCATTTTTGTTGACGGTGCCTCAAGCTCGGCAGGGAGCGACGCAGGCATCATACTGGAAAGCGACGAAGGAATCATCATTGAAGTATCACTCACCCTGTCCTTCCCAACCTCCAACAAACAGGCTGAGTACGAGGCCTTCCTCGCTGGGCTACGCCTTGCCGAGGACCTGGGCGCAGAAGAAGTCGTCATTTGCACGGATTCACAACTCGTGGCCCTCCAGGTCCGGGGAGAATATCAAGCCAAAAACGACAACCTTGCCGAATACTTGGCCCTAGTCAAGAAGGAGATGGCGAAGTTCACAACAGTGGAAGTGAAACACGTTCCCCGCGAACATAACGTGCGAGCAGACGTGCTATCCAAATTAGCTAGCACAAAGAAGAAAGGCGGAAACAAATCCGTCATACAGGAAGTACTTCCTCGACCCAGCATCGAGAAGACCTCCCCGACCCTCGACGTGCAGGTAATCGGCGACAAAAACTGCTGGATGACCCCAGTCTACAACTATCTCGCCAAAGATGAACTTCCGTCCGACCCAAAGGAGGCCAGCATAGTCAGGCGAAGAGCCTGCTCTTATGTCTTGGTCGAAGATAAACTCTACAGGTGGGGATTCTCCATTCCGCTGCTCAAATGCGTCGAGGAGGAAATGGTCGCACACATCCTGCGCGAAATCCACGAGGGAATCAACGTCCAACATCTCGGCGGAAGGTCCCTTGCTCGAAAGGCCCTCCGAGCAGGATACTACTGGCTGACCATGCAACACGACGCGAAAGAACACGTGAAGAAATGCGATAAATGCCAACGGCACAGGGACATGCACCTGGCTCTGCCTAACGAGCTCAAGGCTATGTCCTCCCCGTGGCCATTCACCTGGTGGGGCCTAGACATCCTAGGACCCTTCGTGGTAGGATCAAGTCAGAACAAATACCTAATTGTGGGTGTAGACTATTTCACAAAATGGATAGAAGCGGAAGCTCTAGCCAAAATAACTGCCCTCAACATCCTGCGTTTCTACAAACGAAACATCCTTGCATGCTTCGGTATCCCCCAAGCGATAGTAACGGACAATGGGACGCAATTCACGGACAGGAAGTTCCAAGACTTCGTCGCCCAACTGGGTACGAAGCAGCACTTCGCATCCGTAGAGCACCCTCAAACAAACGGGCAGGCTGAAGCAGCCAACCAAGTCATCCTTTGAGGCCTCAAGCGAAGGCTGGACGAAACAAAGAAGGCATGGGTCGAGGAATTGCACAGCGTACTATAGGCATACCGCACAACTCCACACTCAACGATCGAGGAAACACCTTTCCGTCTAGCATACGGGACCGAGGTTGTAATTCCCCTCAAAGTTCACGTGCCCTCTAGGCAGACAGAGTCGCCCCTAGACGAGGAGATGAACGGCGAGTCATTGAGAGAAGAACTCGACCTCGTCGAGGAAATCCGAACTGAGGCAGCCCTCCGCGAAGCCTCACTGAAACTAAAAAATTACCATCAGGCACAACGCCAAGGTGATACGATGAGAGTTCGACGTGGGAAGCCTTATTCTAAGATGAAACCACGAAGACTCTCGCGAAGGCAAACTAGCAGCCAAATAGGAAGGACTATACTACCGCGTCCGAGCAAAAATGGAAAATGAGGCCTATTACCTAGAACATCTCACCGGGGAAGAACTTGCTCGACCATGGAACGCCGAAAAGCTAAAACAATGCTATAGCTAAGGCCCTGATTCTCGGTTCGACCGTCACAACGACGAACATCAGATACCGACCACTATGCACGTCTAGGTACAAGCGTCGCATACGAATAAAGCAGAACCCCGCTCAGTAACGAGTCGGGTAACTGCTCGACAGCGGTCCTCGATCGAGCATCGCCGTCGTCAAAGTACCATGACTGGCAGAACCCTAGATCGCGATGGGACGTTCACGCCGCGAACTCAGGCCTCAAACGCGACCTGAGCTCCGCACCCCCGCCAGGATATTCCCCTGCCGTTCGACCAGTTCCCCTCACTGCCGAACACATCTACAACGAGCAATCCCCTTAAATTACTCGTACAAGTCAAATACTCCCAATCACTGGCAGACATACATTCACAACGAGCATGAGTACAACACTTAGCAAAAAATAAAAGCAAGTAAATTCATGCAGATAACAGAATCAAACATATAATAATTTAACATAATAAGTGGCCATAAGGACCACGATTGTACTGAGTTACATCAAACGGGGGCCATGCCCCCCCCCCCAAAAGAAAAAAAAATTACAAGCAATTACTCGGCATGCAGGCCGGACAGATTACAACAACCTCAAAAACACAAACTCCTCACTCGTCCATGAGCTCGGCTGGCTCAGACTGAGGTCCCTGGTCCTCTACGGGCTGATCCTCGGGGTTCCCTTCAAGGAGAGCGTCGGGCATGACAATCTGGCCATCCTCAACATGCGCCAGATAGTGAGTACCCTCGATAGAAAAGTCGAGCTCAGGGTTCACCACTCGCAGTTGTGCCACAGCGTTTCTAAAGGACTCCTCCGCAACAGCAATGCCGTCATCCTCGGCCATTAGCATACGGGCAACCAGCTCGGATCTCGTCTTCAACTCCTTCACATCTTCTGGCTCATCGTCACCCGGGGCATTGGCCGCCCTCAATTGCTGGACCAGCTCCTCGAAAGCTTTCTTCTCCGCCGCCAGCGTGGAATTCTCCTTCTTCAACCGAGCTACCTCCTCCTCAGCCTTCTTCCGAGCATCGTCAGCAACCTTGGCTTCTTCTCTGAGGGACGCTATGGTAGCCCAAGCAGCGTTGAGTTCAGCCTCGGTTGCAGAGTCCCCTTCAGCATAAACGGCTGCCATCTCCAGCATCCTAACCAAAGCTGAAGCGTCCTGAGTCACCAACGCCCTCTTGCTCGGGCGGTCCATGCTTTCCAAGCAAATAGACTCCGCCCGAGGCACGATCAAAGAGTTCCCCTCGAAGAATTTCCTGTCATGGATGCAAGGAGGAAGCTCTAACTTCCCCTTCTCCAATACCCGAGTGAGGTCCACAGCGTCATTAAACTTTGGCCGCTTGGATCGACCGGTCAAAGGAAGAGGAGACCCCCGGGAAGTAGGAGTAGGAGAAGAAGAGGTCCCCGTAGCAGACTGCACCAGAAGAGGAGCACGAGCACTAGCAAACCAAGACTTCGGAGGAGCCGCTCTGGCCTTGTTCCTCGCGAGAGCATTTCTCACAACTCGGTCATGAGCCTGAGGTATCTCACCTGCACAAACAAAATACGAGCAAGTTAGATACGAGGAAAAGAAATAACGCAAACAAATCTAAATAACTAAGACTACCAAGCAGCTTCTCGGCGTCCTCGAGAGTCTTGCACTCCAGCAGTGCCTTAATATTGATGAATCGACGTTCAACCCTCTGACTCCCGTCTTCCTCGAAGACCGGATTACCCTTGCTCGTCCAGCACTCAGCAAGCCGGAAGGAGTTGACCCACTTCACCAGCACCTCGTACGCCGCAACGTCCTGCCCGCGTAGCTCGCTCGGTTGGAGAACATAGTCACTGGGCTTCTTGACAAAATGATTGGGCGCCCAATGGATGGGGAACTTATAGATTCTCCTCCCAATAAACTTCCCATCCTCGTCGCGCAGGTCGTTCCCATCCTCATCCACCTCAATCTCCCAGACATATGTACTGTCCGGGGCAGCTTCGGACAGGGGCTCGACAACATAATAACACTCCTTGAATGTCCGTATTGACTCCGAGAAGGTCTTAAACAACTTGCGGGGCTGCTTCAAAGAGACCCAACCGTACTTCCTCCCCGATAGCTGCCTTTGGAGATGGAAGACAGTGAAGAACAGAGGGAGAGTAACCCCTATGGAGAGATGCTCGCATACCAGCTCGAACG
This sequence comes from Lathyrus tuberosus, assembly GCA_022829125.1. Taxonomy (NCBI): domain Eukaryota; kingdom Viridiplantae; phylum Streptophyta; class Magnoliopsida; order Fabales; family Fabaceae; genus Lathyrus; species Lathyrus tuberosus. The sequence continues at coordinate 3,407,796 of JALAZF010000301.1, read as the reverse complement.
CCCAAATAAAGGCCAACGAGTTAGGATGTAGTTGCGTGGGGGCCAATTTCAAATGCACGAACACTGACTGCTGAAAATCAGTGAACGGCAACCTCAGGCCCAGCTCCTTAAAGGCATATTCATACATCGTGAAGCGGTCCCCGAAGTTCGTGCAGACCCGCTCATCCACGGAAGGGAAGTGCACCTTCCACTCTTCCTCCGGTCCAACCTCCGTAAAAGCGTCCCCCGAATACCTCGCAAAAGAAGACACACGCTCAGCTGGTTCGGCCACCTCTCACTCCTCGGCGGAGTCCACGGCGACGTCCTCGTCCATGTCGTCCATCTCCTCTTCCTCGCCAAAATCACTGGGGGAACGCGAAGCCGTCAAACTCGTGGTCGTCGAGCTACGAGTATCCTCGGAGCCTGTTTCTTCCTCAGACGTATCTATAATAACCACTCTATCTGGCCCCGTCGCCATAACAATCACCTAAAAAGCAGAGAAGAAAGTAAATTCGGCAACAAATCAAATCCACCCTTCCACCGCTAAGTCAAGTGAAAGGGCGCGCAAAGGGCTAAGGACAACGTCCCCGGCCTAAGCCCTAACATCAAAAGGAAAACTGAAACCTCCCCGCGAGGAGACGCTCGAAACAAGTCATCCCCAAGCGAGGAGCTTCCTCGCACTCGTACCCAGTTTCCATTGAAGCTTCGCCAGAAATCGCAAAGCTCCATTGAAGCACTCGCACCCACTCAGAAGATGAACGAACACGGCAGTCACACATGCATAGCTGTCACGGCGACGCCGTGAACCGCCCTCCTCGCTAGAACATACTAACACGTCCGAAGACATGTCAGAAGTGGAAAAATGGCACAACCACCGTCCACCACCAACAATCACCGGAAATCCACCTATTTCGTCCTCTAAACCTAACCCTAACCACATGCAATCTACCATTGACAACAGAAAGGAGTAAAACATGCAAAGGATCAGAAAACTCACTTGATGTAAGAAGATGAAAGTGGATGCTCGAAGCTTGGAAAGGTAGTCGGAGTAATCAGACGGTGGCAACGGGCAGGAATCCTGAAGGAAACGACGAGAAATCAGAGCAAAAAGTTCCAAATGGAACGAATTTCCCCTTTTTATACAAAGGGGCACGTGCGAACACGCACTCGTAGGCCATGATGGCTATCAACTAGCCATCATTACCTAGTAACTGCTACACGGAGCTCTAGGCACACGTGGCGACCCAACGTTTCCAATTTTGTCTGACCATTAGTCTCCCCGGGCACCGGGCAACAAGGTCACGACCACGAATTTCACGGACACCGGGGGCCACGAGCACATTGAGACAATCCTCCTCGTCTCCAAACGACGACTCCATGCTAGCTCCCCGGAGCAACAAGCTGTCCTTAAGTCATCACTCCCATGCTTGGGAGCAACGACTTGGGGGGCTCCTGTTCTGGACTGGACCAATGGCTAGACATGGCCCAATCCGCTTCTGCTCCAGAGCGGCCCAAATTGCCTAAGTCCAATCCACGAAAGGGAGAAAGTTACCTTTCTGCCCTCCAACCGGGCAAGGAACACATCGCTCCTCCCCGGAGTTACTGCCCGTCACGCACGGCTTCACTGATCCCCGAACAGTTAAGGGTAGGTGCCCGAAACCACGCTTATGCCTGACATAACGGCTAGTTTCGAGCACTCCTGCCCGACATAACGACTAGTTGGGGCAGTTACCTATTCTTCGGGAAAACGGTTATTTCGTCCCAAAAATTGGACCGTTGGCCACGCGCTGGGGGCTCTATAAAAACCCTCTCGCTTGAGAGGGTCAAGTATCCAGTATTCACCCTAAGAACTCATACTTTGTACTTGCCCCTTTTCTCTGACCCTTTCTTACTTGAGCGTCGGAGTATCTTGTAGGTACACCCCTCTCCTCTCCATACGACCAGCATCCCTGACGCACTTGGTGGCCCACTTCTACAGGATCTGATCCAGCCTTCACGATCACATCAAAAACCTATTTTATGTGAAAACTGCCTACAGGTCGACACATATGCTTCATAGGTCGACACATAGAAGTGAAACTCTTCTACAAGTCGACACATATGCGTTATAGGTTGACACATAGAAGTAAATTTCTTCTACAGGTCGACACATACGCTCATAGTTTTAGAACAAGATTTGTTCATGACATATATTCCTTGTATTTTGATGATAACAAAGTATTTAAAGAACAATGGTTATATTTGATGTGTGTTTCTAGTATGCGGGTTCTAATACTTGTAAATATTTATATACATAATCTGATATACAATGACACACTTGAGAGAAGCTGAATTGCTAGCTTCTAGTGGTGCAAAATCTGAAGAACACTTGCTAAATGATGTCTGGCATAGACTCTGAAGCTGAAAGCCTTAGCATCAAAAGAAGCAACATAATTGTCTCTACACCTAGTGAATGTAAATTGACTTCTGGTATCATTCAGAGTTGGTGATAAAGCTTAAGTTGTCAGTACTGTATAAAGCAAGTTGCATTGTCAAATCAGTTTGTCAGCTGGAGTCTAAGTTCACAAGGCTCAAGAAAGGTTGACATGCTTTACGGATATCTACTCTCAACGGCTCTATAGTACAGGATATTTTTGAAGACTCAATGGTTAAACATGTTACACAATGGATCAAGATCTTTTGGTGTATCTATCTTCAATGACTCTTGTACTATGGAGTAAAGCAAAGACACTTGATCAATTTATATCTTCCAACGGCTAGTCTGCTGCAACTACTATATAAGTGGCTGAAGGTTCAAACTGAATCTTCAACAAGGATTAACCAGATGAAGGAGTAACAAGATCAGAAATTATCAACTCTATCGTGTATGCAGATTTTCTGTTGTAGGTTGTAATTATAAAAGCCTTAAGATTCTTATACATTGAATATCTTAAAAATCTTAAGAGCTTTAGGTCTTTGTTGAATCCTCCGCCGGATATGATCATAGCTGAGGGAAAGTTTTCCTGTGTGCCGTGGACGGACATGGGCATGACGACCTCGTCGGGGACGAAGAAGTCCTTAGGACGAGAGAAGCAAAGAGGGATCTGTAAGCCAGTGTTGTTGGAGGGTGGTGTTTCCTCCTGGACCTTCTTTGCCTCGCGGATGTCCTATCGAGGAGCCTCGGTCCTCTAGGTGTATTGTTTTAGGCGTCTTTCCTTGATCAGGATCTCAATTGCATCTTTGAGGTGGATGCACTCTTCCATGACGTGCCCGTGACTCCTGCGGAACCGGCAAAGCTTGGGCTTGTCGACATTCGGCTTGGGGTGTAGGCTTAGGAAAACGACGCCGCCCCGTTGGAATTCTGAGTTTATACACTCGGTCAGAATGCGCTCGCGGGGAGCGGTGAGTAGCGTGTACTCAGTGAAACTGTAATACCCCATATTATTTAAATGCTCAATTGGATATCAGATGAGCTTTTGTGTACTCTATCTTTGGATAATTGGATTAATGGAATCCTCTAAGTGCTTTAAGTATTGACATGTAGGATCAATAGAGCAACTAATGAGCTCTGAAGAGATCAATTATTTAATAAAAGAGACAGATCAATAATTATTAGTTTAAGAGAAGATTTTAAAATAACTCTAATAATTGATCAATTGGTGTGAGACGATAAAATATCAATTGGAGATATTTTACCCTGTTGAATTTATATTATATTATAAGTGTTATATATATATATATATATATATATATATATATATATATATATATGGGTTTTGCTAGGATCCACCCACCTATTTTTATGAAGGTGTGTTTTAGCAAACTTTAATTAAAAAATAGTTAAATGCGCCATAAGGTGCATGTTACTAAAACACACCTTCTAAAAAATAAGTGGGTGTAAGTTATCATTTGCTTTAGGCATTTTCTATAATACACCTATTAATTTTTTAGAAGGAGTGTGTTAGCAATTAATAACTAAAAATTCATTAAATACACCCTAAGGTGCATGTTGCTAAAACACACCTTCATAAAAATAGGTGGGTGTATCCTAGCAAAACCATATATATATATATATATATATATATATATATATATATATATATATATAGGGAGGAGATCATTTGACACCGGTGTCAAAATATAAAGGGGTAAGATTTGGTGTCAAAGTTAATATTTTGACATCGGTGTCAAATGATCCCTTCCTATATATATATATATTGGAAAAAGGAAAGGAAAGAAGGAAAAAGAAAACAGAGAAAGAGGAATTGGAGAGAAAGAAGAGAAAAAAAGCTCATGGAAGAAGAAGAGCTTGGATCTTCACCGTCTCTTCATCGATTCATCATCTCCTTCAACCTCCTCTTCGATTATCAGGTGGGTTCTAGTTAGAAGCTTTAAGTTCTAGGTGTTAGAGATTATTAGAGCTCAAGTTAGAAATTGATAAAAATTCTTAATCTTACCAAAATCATGCTTCTAACGGATGAAATTCGATATAAATTGCGTAATGTAGTCGTAATATGCACGTGATCAATTGATAATACTTGTTTTAAAACGATCTAGTTTGGAAAGGGTGGGTTTTGAAGCCCTTGGAACCCTAAAAACGCAGAGGTATATTTTATGCTTCTGATACGCACCGCCGGGCGGCGTTTTGAGCGCCGAGCGAAGCAGGCTCCCGTCGCTGCTCCGCCAGGCGGAAGTCAAGGGGCGCAACATGTTTTGATTCTGAAATTTCTGGTTTTTGGCATGGGACTTACGTCGCTGCTTTGCCTGGCAAAACAACAGGCGCAGAGGGCTCCGCCGGGCGAAGTCTTGACCGTCGGGCGCTCCTGGCAGTTTTTCAAATAATTTCTTTCCTTTAAAAATCCATAACTCTTGGGATTAATTATTTAGTGGAAAATGAATGAAAATAATGTTTATATGATATGTTGAAAATCCATATCTTTTGGATCGTAAATCCGATCGAGGCATGGTTATAGTCGATGCAAAGCTGTGAAAATATCCTACGGGATAAGAGTGAGAAATATTGTTTTCATTGCCCAGTTTAATGAAATCGGAGAGAACCTAAGGGTGATATAACTTGTGACTGAATCATTATATGTGATTCTATTATACAATTGTAGTATGCTTTTGTATATATTATGATTAAATTATTATATGTAATTCTAAAATGCAATTGTAATATGCTTTGTCTAATATTATTGTTAAACATGATCGAGAGAATATGCATGTTAAAATATGGAATAGAAAGAGTGAGGAAACTTTACCCCATAACAACATGATAGTGGAACCTAGTAATGGCTAGAAATTGATAGAAACTCTAGATGGCGAAGCTCGTGCATTCGATGCAGGAAGGTGCATCCTTGACGAGTAATGGCCTAGAGTAGACAACCTAGATGATGATGCTCGTGCACTCGATGTAGAAAGGTACATCCGTGACGAGTAATGGTCTAGGTGAGAGTGAAACACTAGTATGGAACATGTGTAAACTATGTTAGGTATTGAAAAGGCAAATGAGGCCTAAAGGCATATGTGGCCTAGTTTATTGAATACAATTATGGTTGTATGTGAGATCACGAAAATCGTAACCATTTCCCCATTATGTGTCGTTTCATGAGTAACGAACTCCTCTAGAATGATTGCACGATTACTTGGTAGGTTTGATTCCCAATGTTATAGTACGAATTGAAACTATATGGTAAAGAGACTTGTGACGGTGTACGGACCGTGTGAAGTGATGAATTAAGGTGATAACATGTCCCTTAGTTCCGAATCCATCTCGTATGCCAAGTAATCTACGAGGATCCATGACTCGTTCCAACTTCTAGACGTAGAAGAGGACGGGAAAAAGGGGATGCCTTAATAGGGTTGACGATAGTGATAACTTTTGAGTTAATGGACTCAATAATGTGTTTCCATATAGTGTGAGATTGAGAACTCATGGTCATTTCCCTTCCCCTTTGACTTGAGTTAGAATTTGGCTAGAACCCTGTAAAGCCGAGAGAATCCATAAGATAGGGAACTCACTGAGATTTAATATATCACCCCATTATTGTTGATTATTTTTAGGAAGCGATTGCAGGTATGATTTACAAGTGGAGCTATGCTTGGATGTTTCAAGTGAAGCTTAGTTGAGCTTATTTCGCTGTGTATTATTATTTTCTTGTACAATGAGGAATATTGTGCCTTATTCTTAGATTTTTATTGTTTTGGCTAATTTCCATGCCTTGTACCATATGTTGTATTTATGTATTAGAAATGGTCAAGTATGTGAATTATGTCATTAGACACTTATGATTGTGTCAGTACCAAATAAAACACTTGCATGGTATTATTCTAGATAAATATTATACAGGGCGTTACAGAAACGGCTTGTCGGTCCCTTATGTTCGCGGGAGTCGCGAGGCTTATCATCTCTTCTTTTCCCCCCGCCTCGTCGAAGAGCTATGGAGTCGTGTACTTCGAGGCTTTAGTACTCTCCTTCTTCCGTGAGTCGCGGGCATTGTTTGCGGCCTCCCTCTCCTCGTACTAGATGTAGGCCTTGGCTTTGAGTAGTCAGTCGTCCAGCGAGCGGGGTATTTCGATGCCCACCGCTTTGGCAAAATCACTGCGGGGGCGCAGTCCTCGCTCGAGCATATATTTCTTCATGCGGTCCATAGTGGAGATTTGGACGGCCTCTCTGTTGAACCTCTCTATGTAGTCTCTGAATGATGGCCTCAAGTGACGCCTCGGACTTCGGGTGTCGTCAAGAGGCGGTGAAATGCCTAGTGAACTGTGTTTTCAAATCCTTCCAGAAAGTGATGGATTCAGGGTCGAGGCTCTTGTACCACACCATGACACCCTTCCTCAGATTTGTGGGGAAGAGTCGGCACTTGATGGCGCCTTTTACCATGGCACCCTTTCTTTTACTTTTTAAAGGTCAAAAATTGCATTTTTTATATTTCTTATTAATTTTCGTTTTTTATTAATATATATTTTAAATAATAATTATTTTTTATCCAAAATAGTAAAAAAAATATGTTTTATTTACAGGGTCGGCCCAATCAACCCAGAGGCCCTGTCCTAATTTACTAAATAGGCGTAATTTTTTTAAATTAATAATATATTTTCATACAACTTAATTTTTCTAACTACTTAAAAAAAAGTTTTCCTTCTAACACAGGAAACTCATCTACTAAGTCATCATAATTTACTGTTATCACTATTATAATTTTTAAAAGGCACACTATCAAAACAATATTCACAATTACTACGTAAACATAATTAAGAATTATAGATGTGCTAAAAAAACTAAACTAAACAAAAATATAATTAATAATTTTGACTTAACAACATCACATGAACCAATTTGACATTGACAATATAATGAATATTTTGAAAGATGTACACAATATAACAAAAGTTTTTAGACATTAACATTGAAAGATTAAAGCAGCAGCACGTGAATGAACACCGCCTACGCTCTATTTTTTAGGGATATATATTGTTTTACTTTATAAGCTGTAGTAGTATATAAAATTGCAGACTCAAGTCCCATCTCAACTCACTCTCTCACTTTCTTTTTCTTTTTCTTTCTATATCTATTTCAATTCATTCACCATACTATATCAATCAACTCTCTCAATTGTTTCACCATAGATGTATCTACATTTCACCTAGTTTCTCTCAATTCTTTTTCTTTTCCTCTATGTATCTATTTCAATTCATTCATTCACCATAGGAGTTTTAATTCATGGTCCATAGTCACCCAACTCTTTCTCTCAGTTTTTTCCTGATAGTTTCAATCTCATTCTCAAAATCTCCTAACAAATAAAAGCAAGATATTCAAATAAACTTACCACTGAGTCACTAACTACACAGCACCGCCACGCCGTCTTTGTCTTGTTGTGTCTTCGTCGACGTAATTTGGTGGGGACGGTGGTGCGTCGTTTTGTTTTCTTTTTTAACCGAAAGAGGTAAATAGCAAACATAAAAAAAGAGCGTCACATCATTTCCTTTTTCTATGCAATCAAAATTTATTTTTGATAATTTGTTTTCCTTTTCTTTATATTTTTTGTTTAATAATAATAATAATAAAAAAATTGGGCCCCTAAAAAATTGAGGTCCTGTTCCGTAGCTCAGCCTGCGCCTGTACAGGGCCGGGCCTGTTTATTTATAGTAAAAATCATTCCACAACTTTGTTAAGAAAATCTACCTTCAGTGAGAAGCGGCAGAATATGATCATTCCACAATTTTTATGGATAATAGTAAAACATATTTCTTATAATTTGGACAATTTTTTTTACAAAATGACTTATAATTTTGGACAGAAGTAATATTAATATGTTTTTTTTTTATTTCTTCTTTTTCCATCCTCCACTTGTCATAATTGGGTTGGAGAATTGTTTATCCTTTGAACATGAATCTGGGAATGTCCGCCCCTCTTTCAAATAAACAGATTTTGTTTTTTTAATTAATTATATATATTTATGTTTTATTGAATTAGGATTTTAGTGATGTGGATTTTAGTTTTAGGTGTTTTCTTTTCACACACTCTTATGTTACTCAGTCCATTACAAATACACCCTCAATCTATTTTTTATTTATGTACTTTATTTTAATTATGATTTTATTTAAGTTTAATGATCTTAGAGTTAATTAGGATAATTAGGAATAATTAATTTAATAAGATGATTTTGGAATAGATTAGCTTTATTATAATAATTAACAAATGACAAAATTAAGTTAGTATAATTAGTTAATATTAAGTTAGGATAGTTAGGTTCTAATTAACATATTTTTATAACAATTCTTAATTAGAGTTATAATTTAAATATTTGACATAATTAAGGTTAATTAATATAATGATGGGATTAACAAAAATAATTTAGATATTTGTAATCAACATGGAAGGTACTATATAATTAAGGGATTTAGACTGAGGTTGGGGTTAATTTTATATTTAAGCACAATTAGAAGAGTGGTTATTTTTAATGAGTAATATTTACCCTTTATTAAATAATAAAAGGAATAAAAAATAGGATTAATTAGAGAATATAATTAAGGAATTAGGGTTCATCTATGAGATAAAATTATGGGATAAATTTCTAGGGTTTTAGGGATAAAAAATCAGGGATAAGAGATATGGTCTTTGGGTTTATTAAACTTTTAATATCTTGGGTTAAAATAATTATATATAGTATCACTATGGGTTTATTTTCTTAAATCAAAATAAATGAGATTTTTGCAATCAATCAAAAGGGATAAAATCAATCTAACACGTCTCAAATCGTAAGTCCTCTGCCCTTGTGCAATGAGTCATTTTTCAAAAATCAAACATTTCTCCGCCTCGTTGCGCGAGAATTTTTCAAGGGATAAAAATAACCAACCAGCCAACATTTTTTACAAGAACTACGGTGCTCTGATCCTTCATCTAACATGAGGATACGTAGGCATATAGTTGTATGACTCTAGCGAGTACAATAATAAAAAAACATTTTTAGGTCTTCCTTAATCATTCTCCTTTCACTAATAAAATATTTTATAAATAAATAAATAAATAAATAATCAATAATAGGTAATTAAAGAAAATATTCCCTTAAGCACACAATAACCCTAGACTTAGAGAAGGATCCCATTGAGTACAATGGAGGTTAGGGGTGCCTAGTACTTTCATCTCACTTAGTGGGATTGGTTTTGTTAATCCTGGTGGGGTCAAAGGTTTCCTCAGTTGGTCGAAGACCAAAAATAGATGCTATGTCAAAAAGCGTTGGAGTTATCATTCCCAAAAGATAATAGAAGTCGCTAACATATGAGGATTATATTTAGGGTCAACTCTTGAGAGTTGTATCAAGTCGAAAATGCCTTGATCTTTCCATATCTTTTCCTTCTTTTGTTGAACTTTATCTAGCCACTAGATGTATGAAGGATTGTTGGTCGAGGGAGATTACCTAAATACACTGTCCTTCATGAAGCTTAAAGAAAATTTAGGTTCATCTATAAATATTAAAGGTTTGCATGAGGGATAATTGGGGAAGAAATGTTCCAAAATCTGGGGTTTCTTAATGTGCCCCCAGGTAAATGACTCATGAAAGCATGAGTAGTACCTGCAATAGAATAGGGAAATAATACCTGAGAATACACTACTACGTAAATACCAATTAACAACGGTTGGGAAAGACACATAATAACGTTGGCGCGAGTGTTGTTATGTAGAGTGTCGTTGTACATTGATACTTATAATCACGGTCCAGTAAACCGTTGTAATAACCTGGAAACAACGCGCCCTATCACAACGGTTATTCAAACGAACCATTGTGATAAATATAATAGTCCTAGGTTCGATTCCCAGCAGCGCCGTTTTGATATTTATTTTTTTCTGTGCAGCGCGCGAGTTATTATGACGGTTGTATTATACAATCGTCGTTATATATTTTGCAGACACAAATATACAACGACAGCTAGGTTTTATATTCGCTGTCAAAACATCCTATATTTTAAATATGCATTTCTCAGCAATTCAAATTCATTCCATTTTTGAACCTGTAACCATTTTAACCATGACAAATAAGGTATACATGCATAAAGAGCATAAAATACTTCCTATGTTTTAAATATGTATTTCTCAGCAGGTTTAAATTTGTTTTTGGTCCCTATAAATATCTCACTTTTCATTTTTAGTCCCTATAAAAAAATGACATATTTTGGTCCCTACAAAATATTTATGCATACAGTTTTAGTCTTTGCTATTTTCTAAAATTTTGAAAACTATTTAATTACTCTTAAGTTTTTAAATTTTTGAATAATTTTTTTTATACGTGTTTAGAATACTATAAAATATTTTGTTACCAAATTATATAATTTTTTAAAATGAAAAGAATTAAATATGAATTTTTTAAATTTCAAAACATAATGATAAAAGTAATGAAAATCTCGACTTATAAATCAAATTTTGAGTTCTTTTTTTTCGAGGAACTTTTTATAGCGTTCTAAACATATCTGCAAAATAATTATTCAAAAATACACATTAGTTTAACAGTAGGGACTAAAACTGTGTGCATAATTATTTTGTAGGGACCAAAATACGCTATTTTTTTAATAGGGACCAAAAACTAAATTTGATAATTTTATAGGGACCAAAAACATATTTAACCCTTCTCAGCAATTCAAATTCATCCCATTTTTGAACTTGTAACCATTTTAACCATAACAGATAAGGTATAAGGTATACATTATGAAATTCTGGTATCAGATGTGTGATGTTAAGTGTGATGTCACAACAACACAATCTGCTATATGAACAAGGCAATAACAACAGTAAATCAACACAATGAATTGTTCACCCAATTCGGTCTACCAACCTACGTCTGGGGGCTACCAAGCCAGGGAGGAAATTCACTATTAGTAGTATTAAATTACAGACTCAACAATCCCAGTTGACATCTACTAATCTTAATCACTATCCAATGAAACTTCTACCTAAGAGACCACTTAGATATGAGAAACCACTCACTCCCTAAATCACCTCAGTGATACAATTCAAAGATTACACTTTAAACCACACCTTGATCTTGCTTAACAGCTTTGATCAAGAACAACACACTCTTGCTTAAAAGCTCTAGAGTGAATACACTTACAACCCAAAATAGTAACACATATTCAACCATGAAAGGTTTACAAAACACACACGAAAACACAAATTTGACTCTCAGTCTTTGCTCTATTGTCTTCGTCCCCTTCCAACAAGGGTTGAGGCTGCTTTAAATAGAATTCTGACTTGGGCTTGGACCTCTTCCAAATATCTGATTTGATTTGTTTTAAAAACAGAATTTAAAACATATTTGATCTTCAAATCTTTTTAAATCAAACAGCCCTTAAACATAACAACAGGATCTGCTCCAAATCTGATTGCAACTGAAAATATCTTCTCCAAGATATTCGCACACAATCTCTCTAACAGATCTTCTCAAACCAAACTTTCACGCGCAACCCTAAAACATCACATCCTGATGTTCTGATGTTCAGATAACTGATGTCAAGACATCAAGTTTAACATCAGCATATAAAACTTCAACCCTGCAACAACTAATGTTAGGAACCAATGTTAAGACATCGGACATATGACATCAACATTGTTCAACTTTGTTTTACCAAAATTCCAGCCAATACAAGAACTAACAATCTCCCCCTTTGGCTAATTTTGGCTAAAACAATCTCTGCCAACATCAGAGATACCTGCAGCGGAAAAACTTCATACTCCTAACATTCCAAAACACAACCAGTAGCAATCACATCCAAAATATGCACAAAGCTAAACTCCACCTCAAAATAAGAACCAGCATACCAGTTGTTCAAACATGCACACTCCCCCTCAAGCCTAGAACCACAACAGACAACTAGGCAACACATAGGCACCATAGGCTAACTCTCCCCCTTTTTAGCCACAATTGGACAACTTCTACATCAAACACAAAGATCTGACAGCCATTAAGACATGGTCAAATAACAAGCTTCCCAAGGAACTCAAATTCCAAAAACTTTGACTGGTCAGGCGATACAACCAATGGATTCTTATAGAACTATAAAATCCAAGCCTTCTTCCTTCTAACAGCACCAAACAACAACCAAGTATGAGTCAGTCTAACAAAGATGCAGGGAAGAAACACTTGCAGGAGGTCAAGAAACCATATCCACTAAAGAATAAGAACACAACAATGACAGCCGTTGGGACTTCTTCAAGAGCAACAAGAACAAGAAAAACATCAGAGACAAGGATGAAAAGCATCAAAAAACCTCCAGTGCAACTTCATGCTTCTGATGATGAATGGGATGAAGATTGGAAAACTTTTCTTGATGCAGGGGGTTAGGATAATCTTTAGACCCTTTATATGTTGCTTTTAATGTACTAAAATCTAATCTTGTATGCTTTCAGTAGTTGAATAAAATTATGTTTCCTTTAAACTAAACATATGCAATAAAGATCACAACTGCACACGACACTTCCCAGCACATTTAATCCTCATATATGCAAATTCCTAATTTGCTTCTTAATTTTTCAAATTGATTTACATCTAAGGCCTTGGTAAAAATATCTGCTAACTGCTTTTCAGTAGCAACATGTTCCAGAGCAACTACTTTGTCTTCAACCAAATCTCTTATAAAATGATGACATATATCAATATGCTTAGTTCTGCTATGTTGAATAGGGTTCTTAGAGATATTGATAGCACTCAGATTATCACAGTACAATGTCATGACATCTTGCTTGACATTATATTCTGTTAACATCTGCTTCATCCAAACAAGTTGAGAACAACTACTCCCTGCTGGTATGTACTCAGCTTCAGCAGTAGAAAAAGACACACAGTTCTGCTTTTTACTAAACCATGATATCAGATTATTCCCTAAGAAGAAGCAACCTCCTGAAGTACTTTTTCTATCATCAGCACTCCCTGCCCAATCAACATCACAAAAACCACATAACTCAGTGCCTGATCCATGACTGTAAAGCATTCCATAGTCACTAGTCCCATTCACATATTTCAGAATCCTCTTTACTTGATTCAAGTGACTAACTTTAGGCTCAGATTGATATCTGGCACACACTCCAATAGCAAAAGAAATATCAGGTCTGCTAGCTGTGAGATACAATAAGCTACCAATCATGCTTCTGTATAGACTTTGATTCACACTCACACCATGTTCATCCTTAGACAACTTTAAGTGAGTAGGAGCAGGTGTCCTCTTGTGATTAGCATTTTCCAGACCAAACTTCTTAACAATGTTCTTTGCATACTTGCTCTGGGATATGAATATGGAGTATTCCATTTGTCTAACTTGTAGACCTAGAAAATAGCTGAGCTCTCCAACAAGACTCATTTCAAACTCAGACTGCATCTGTTCCACAAAATGTTTCACCATTGCATCTGACATCCCACCAAATACTATGTCATCAACATATATTTGAGTTATCATCAGTTTTCCTCCTTCCTCTTTAACAAACAAAGTCTTGTCAATCCCTCATTTTCTGTAGCCATTCACAGCCAGGAATCCAGTAAGCCTTTCATACCAAGCTCTTGGTGCTTGCTTCAAACCATAGAGAGCTTTCCTTAGTTTGTAAACATGGTCAGGAAATGTTGGATCAATAAATCCTTTTGGTTGATCAACATACACCTCTTCATTTAAGTAACCATTCAAGAAGGCACTCTTAACATCCATATGAAAAAGCTTGAATTTGAAATTACAGGCCACCCCTAAGAGTAATTTGATAGATTCCAGTCTTGCCACCGGAGCAAACGTTTCATCATAATCAATTCCTTCAACCTGAGTGTATCCCTGAGCAACTAATCTGGCCTTGTTTCTGGTGACCACTCCTTGTTCATCAAATTTATTCTTGTAAATCCACTTGGTGCCTATCACATTAACTCCATCAGGCCTTGGAACAAGATCCCACACTTCATTCCTCTTGAATTGTTCCAGCTCTTCATGCATGGCATTAATCCAGAATTCATCAGTCAGAGCTTCTTTGACATTCTTGGGCTCAATTTTGGAAACAAAACAAGAATTTGACACAACCTCTCTAGATCTAGTGCTAACCCCTGATTTAGGATCACCTATGATAAGCTCCTTTGGATGGTCCTTTTGCACTCTAATAGATGGTTCTTTATTAGATTGTTCAGGTTCAGGCTCAGCATCAACAGGACTGGGAGACCCACTTCTGTCTTTAGTTTCTGCTGTGACTTCTTCAACTGATGTTTCAACATCATCCAGGACATCAGCATCTTCCTGCTTATCAATGTCATCAATCACCACATTTATAGACTCCATCATAACCTTTGTTCTGGAGTTGAAAACCCTGTAAGCTCTACTATTTGTAGAGTATCCTAGAAAGATTCCCTCATCACTTTTAGGATCCAATTTTCTCCTCTGTTCACGATCTGACAAAATATAACATTTACTTCCAAAAACATAAAAGTACTTCACAGTAGATTTTCTCCCTTTCCACAGTTCATACAGAGTAGTTGAAGTGCCCCTTCTCAAGGTAACTCTGTTGTGAATATAGCAAGCAGTGTTCATGGCTTCAGCCCAGAAATGGTAAGGAATCTTTTTGGCATGAATCATTGCTCTAGCAGATTCTTGGAGAGTTCTGTTTTTCCTTTCAACAACTCCATTTTGCTGAGGAGTAATAGGAGAGGAAAACTCATGACTGATGCCTTCAGCAGAGCAGTAATCAGCAAACTTGCTATTTTCAAATTCCCTCCCATGACCACTCCTTATTCTGATGACATTGCTCTCTTTCTCTCTTTGGAGTCTTTGACATAAATCTTTAAATACATCAAACACCTCTGTTTTGTCTTTGATGAAGCTTACCCAGGTGTACCTAGAATAGTCATCTACAACAACATATGCATACTTCTTCCCACCTAGACTTTCTACCTGCATAAGTCCCATCAAGTCCATATGAAGAAGTTCCAAAACTTTGGAGGTGGTGTTATGTTGAAGCTTCTGATGTGACATCTTGGTCTGCTTCCCTATTTGACAATCTCCACAAACTCTTCCTTCTTCAATATTGAGTTTAGGAATTCCTCTGACAGCTTCTGAAGATATGATTCTCTTCATTCCCTTCAGATGAAGATGTCCCAACTTTTGATGCCAGATTTTGACTTCATCATCTCTAGCAAACACACATGTTGAGGTACTTGAGTCTTGTTGCACCCATAGATAACAGTTGTCCTTAGACCTAACACCCTTCATGATGACTTCTCCTTTCTCATTTGTGACATTGCACTCAGATTTTGTAAAGTCTACTTTGAATCCTTGATCATAAAGTTGACTAATACTGATCAAATTTGTTGTCAACTCTTTGACAAGTAGAACATCATCCAGTCTAGGAGCACCAGCACAATTCAGCTTTCCCATCCTCTTGATTTCTCCTTTGACACCATCACCAAAGGTTACATGACCTGAAGAATGGAGCTTAACATCTACCAACAAATTCTTAACTCCTGTCATGTGTCTTGAACACCCACTATCAAAGTACCAGTCTTTTTTGGTAGAAACCCTAAGAGAAGTGTGAGCTATTAAGCTGGTAACTTTACCTTTTGGAACCCATTGCTTCTTAGAATTGAAGGCCTTATTACCTTTGTGAAACTTCTGTCTGGGAGTATACTGATGTGTCTTCTGAGGATACCCATGTAGCTTATAACAGTAAGCCTTTATGTGTCCAAAACGCCCACAGTGATGACATCTCCAGCGCCTGAATTTCTTCCTAGAAGGAATCCTGTCAGGATGTTTAAACATCTGTTGTAACATCACTGGTTTGGAACTGGTAATAACATCATTAGGAGCTGCACCATTGTTGAATCCTAAACCACTTTTGTCTCCAGCAAGTTTTCCAATACTAAGAATGTTGTCTAGAGCATCAGTACCATTGTTCAACATTCTGACAGTTTTGGTCATAGAATCCAGTTTAGAGTTAAGCATACTGACTTCATTTTCTAGTTCAGTTTTTTCAGCTTCTAACTGCACTATGATTTTCTTTAGCTTTTCTCCTTCACGACAGACTTGTTCACTTCTCATGCACAGTTCTTTATAAGAGGCAGCAAGCTCTTCATAAGAAACCTCATCATCATCACCTGACTCACAAACCCCAATCATGGCTCTAACAAGCTTAGCTGATTCTTCTTCAGATTCACTCTCACTATCAGTATCAGACCAGGAAGCCGATAACCCCTTTTTCTACTTTTTGAGATATGTAGGACATTCTTTCTTGACATGACCATACCCTTCACACTCAAAGCATTGAACTCCTTTGTCATTATTGGTCTTTTCTTCATCTCTAGTTTTCTCCCCCTGATCTCCTGATCTGTTGGTGTCAGATGTGATGTTCTTGACATTAGGTTTGTAGCTCCTGTCAATCCTTTTTAGAACCTTGTTAAACTGTCTTCTCAGCAGAACAATAGCATTTGACCGTTCCTCCTGAGTTTCAAAATTACACTCCTTCTTACCATCTTCAGTATTAGACACCAAAGCTATGCTTTTGGTCTTCTTTTCAGGCTCCTCATTCAACCCCAACTCAAAAGTTTGAAGAGAATCAATCAACTCATCAAC
The DNA here is from genome assembly GCA_022829125.1 of Lathyrus tuberosus. Lineage (NCBI taxonomy): Eukaryota > Viridiplantae > Streptophyta > Magnoliopsida > Fabales > Fabaceae > Lathyrus > Lathyrus tuberosus. The sequence goes on along the minus strand of JALAZF010000301.1, from coordinate 3,390,756 downwards.
TCTCATCTTGCTGATGTCTTGAGCTTCTTCAATAGCAGTCACCTTCATTTTATATTTCTTGGGAAGGGATCTGAGAATCTTCCTTACCAGCTTCTCTTCAGTCATTCTTTCTCCTAAAGCACTAGAAGTATTGTACAGCTCAAGAATATTCATGTGAAAATCATGAATGGTTTCATCCTCCTTCATCTTCAGATTTTCAAACTTAGTAGTCAACAGTTGAAGTCTTGACATCTTGACCTTGGAAGTTCCTTCATGATTAGTTTTCAAGACATCCCAAGCTTCCTTAGCTACTTCACAAGTGTTTACCAGCCTAAAAATGTTCTTGTCAATACCATTAAAGATGGCATTCAAGGCTTTTGAATTTCCAAGTGCAAGCTCATCTTCTTCCTTGGTCCAATGTTCCTCAGGTTTCAGCTTTGTTATACCATCCTTTTCAACAATAACTGGTGCTTTCCATTCTTTTAAGACAAAGCCCTGCTGTCTAATGACTTCAAGAAGGTAACCATCTGTGGTTTGCAATAGTCATAATTAGAGCCATCTATAATAGGGGGTCAATTCACAAATCCACCACTCTCCTTGTCCATTGCACCAGAAAGCATCAGCCCTAGATCTCACCCAGATGTAGAGCAGGATGCCTGCTTTGATACTAATTCAAATTCTGGTATCAGATGTGTGATGTTAAGTGTGATGTCACAACAACACAATCTGCTATATGAACAAGGCAATAACAACAGTAAATCAACACAATGAATTGTTCACCTAGTTCGGTCTACCAATCTACGTCTGGGGGCTACCAAGCCAGGGAGGAAATTCACTATTAGTAGTATTAAATTACAGACTCAACAATCTCAGTTGACATCTACTAATCTTAATCACTACCCAATGACACTTCTACCTAAGAGACCACTTAGATATGAGAAACCACTCACTCCCTAAATCATCTCAGTGATACAATTCAAATATTACACTTTAAACCACACCTTGATCTTGCTTAACAACTTTGATCAAGAACAACACACTCTTGCTTAAAAGGTCTAGAGTGAATACACTTACAACCCAAAATAGTAACACCTATTCAACCATGAAAGGTTTACAAAACATACACGAAAACACAAATTTGACTCTCAGTCTTTGCTCTCTTATCTTCGTCCTCTTCCAACAAGGGTTGAGGCTGCTTTAAATAAAATTCTGACTTGGGCTTGGACCTCTTCCAAATATCTGATTTGATTTGTTTTAAAAACAGAATTTAAAACAGATTTGATCTTCAAATCTTTTTAAATCAAACAGCCCTTAAACATAGCAACAGGATCTGCTCCAAATCTGATTGCAACTGAAAATATCTCTCCCAGATATTCACACACAATCTCTCTAACAGATCTTCTCAAACCAAACTTTCACGCGCAGCCCTAAAACATCACAGCCTGATGTTCTGATGTTCAGATAACTGATGTCAAGACATCAAGTTTAACATCAGCATATAAAACTTCAACCCTGCAACAACTAATGTTAGGAACCAATGTTAAGACATCAGACATATGACATCAACATTGTTCAACTTTGTTTTACCAAAATTCCAGCCAATACAAGAACTAACACATTCTGTAAGTATTGTAACTATTATAACCATATTTACACAACTATTATAACCTAAAATACAACTAACAAATAAGGTATACATTATGTAAGTATTGTAACAATTATAATCATATTTACACCAAACACTATATTCATGTCATAAATACAGAAAAGTGTTATTCACATCATTTCTACAGAAAAGTGTTATTCACATCATCAATCAGCAGGACCCTTAAGAACATTGTGGATATATGCTCAATGTTTTCGAAGATCTACGGAGTCTTCAACGGGGAATAAGGTTTCGTCGTTAAACATCTACATATGAAATAGACAATAACATGTATGATAATAATTCAATAGTCAACTTATTTATTAATATATGTAAACATTTTATGACATGTATACCTTATCCCATGAATCAACAATGCCGACAAGGACAATATTTAACATATGTTTCATGACATAATAACCACACTCGTAATTCTCGAGTTGTTTCCTTGTCTACAAATTTAAGCAAAAATGACATGAATACAACCACACATGAATGTAAATGAAAGAAACATAATTGTGCCACTTACTTTAGGACAGATCCATATTGGCTTTCTTCTAACATTGTTCATCATATTCACTTGCTCCACAACACTGTACATTAAACTTGAATTAAACATATTACATGATAAAGTAATTACAATGTCAAAGAAAATGAATTAAGCATACACTTACGAATTAATCATATCTTTCATTTTGTTTTACAGTGGATCATGCAAGGAACACAGAAAAGTTATTGTATTCGTCCTAAATGATATGGTGATCAATTACCAATGACCACTGAATAAACAAGAGCATATATAGGTTAATGGTATTTGCTAAAACAAAACTAAATATAGAATACATAAACATCAATTCCAAAAATACTTACGTGCAGAGGAATGGTGCTAAGTAACATTCTTTTCCTCCCTCATTTAATCGTGTTTTCAAGTACTCTCGAATATCTTTTGATTCATTAAAAGCCCAATGAATAAAAAGTGGATCCAAGATTCCATAAGTACTCTATTTATTCAACTCTATACACAGACAGTGAATGTACCTAAATGGTTAAAGAAAATGAATAAATTAGGGGTGATGTTCTATAAATAACATGTATATTCTCATTAATAAAAGGTGAATTACAACAGTCAATACATTTCCAAGAGTCTTAAACATAATGCTAAATAAAAGCTAAAAAGACCTAAGGAGATTCTCCTAGGAGCCTCATGTTGAGCCTTATGATTTCCTTCTCCATCTGATCCATTTCCATGACGAGATTGTCGACGATTAACTTCCATGGAGCAGGTCGAGTGCTAGAGGAACTTGATCCTTCTTGGGTATTTCTCTTCTTGCATGAAAGAAGCTCTTCGTTCTTGGCTAGTAGTTGTTTTTTGAGTTCTAAGTTCTCCTCAACAACCACTTAATATTTGTGCTTCCAAGCTTCCCCTGCCTGCTGGGCTTGGCTCAATGAAATCTTCAACTCTTCTTTCTTTGACATGAAATATAGAGCAGGCTCTTCCTTCAAAGAAATTGGTTCTTGTCTGGAGTAAGGCATCTTCAACTCAATAGCTCTTCTTCGGACCCATTGGAGATAGGGCTCCAAGGACACACAATTAGTTTTCCTATAGAACTCTTTCCTTTCTTGTGCCTGTTGCCCCAAGCACTCAAGATCAATCTTCTCCGCTCCTCAAATTTGTCATATCCTTCAAAAAAGATGTTTTCCAAATGAATACCAAGAGGCTTATCTTTCAACGGATATCCCAACTGTCGTCGAGCCAAGACTGGGCTGTAACTGATTCCTCCTTTGGTACCAAGAAGAGGTACGTTGCCAAAGTTCCCACAACTATCTGTGATCATTATCCCATCATATACACGGTTATACCAATCAATGTCTGAATGAGAAAGAGCCATAATATTTTTAGACCACCATCCTTTCTTGAGATCCCAAAACGAGCTTGCTTTCGGTAGATGCGAAATAAACCATCTATACAACACAAGGCTACAACAAGTGAGTTAACCTCCATTATGAGCATTCCTCAAATGGACCGAATGATAAGCATCAGCGAGCAAAGTTGGTACAGGATTTTTCTTCAAGAAGTTCTTGATTACATTTATGTCCACAAAGTTGTCAATATTTGGGAACAAGAAGAGTCCATAGATGAGCAATGCAAAAATGGCTTCGAAAGCATCCTTATTCAAGTGCTTAGCTCAGTACTGAGCTTTTCTGATAAAAAACTTAGCAGTCAACCCAAAAATTCCTCCCTTGGAAGTTATGTTGTTTTGGATGTCAACTAACTCCAAGTGGGTCTTCTTAGCTATTTCTTCCTCTTTGGGGTTCCTCTCGAAGATAGGAAAAGGTGACTTATCCTTAATAGGTAAACCAACTATCTGAGAATACTCTTCCAGGGTAGGCAAGAGTTGATAATCAGGGAAAGTAAAACAATGGTACTTTGGGTCGTAGAACTGAAGCAAAGTAGAGAGGAGTCCTTCATCAATATTCTTCCTTAACAAGATCCACAGCTTCCCATATCTATCTTTAAATCCCTCGGGGTCTGTTAGCAAATCACCCAACCTCCTTAGGTCATCCAATTTAGGACTCTTGAAAGTGTATTTCACTGTATTCCTTCTTGTACAATCCATGATATCCCTATGATATTCACAAAAAGAAGGTCTGAGTTCCATGAAACTGACATGAAATGAATGCTTATGATGTATGAATGCAAAGCAAGCACATAGATGCACATATATTCACAAATGTACAAGCACACAAGCAAAATGGTCTAGGTTAAGGTGAAGAGCGTGGAGCCATGGTTTACCCTTCCCATTGGTATGTACTATTGGTTTATTAACTGTAGAACAGGGTTTTAAGAAGTTCTCAGAGTCGACAACCCATCTTTCGGATATTATCGATTTCTCGAATGACTCGATAGTCAATAATATTCTCAAGAGAATCTCGTCAGAGTGTAGTATCGCGCAGCAACTAATTCGAGAATAGACTCCCTCATAGTCCTCGCACTACATCCTAAAAGGCCAAGTGGGTTTTGGAGATAACTACGGTTCTCAATATCACCGGCACCTAGGTAGAGAGTAACACGTTTTCACGAATAGACTCGTTCAACATGACTAGACTCTCAAGAGGGCCTCAACTGAGTGATGGTGTCTCAAGTCAACTTTTTCGGGAATCGACTCCCTCAAAGCCTCCTTGAATATACCATCGTCCTATAATAAGTGCACTCAAGTCCGGGTTAGGACTCATCTCACCACTCAATAGTAATACCCTACCAAACAGAAGATCCAACCATAGACAGGTATATACAGATATGTACAAATATACAAGCAAGACATATAACAAACACAAGTATAACAAGGTGGGCTTAACCCTCAACTAATTCAAAGGTCATTATTCCCCAGTGAAGTCGCCATTTCTGTTGTGGTGAGAATCAGATAACAAGCTATTAATTAACTTGCATCACAAAACTTTTGAAATTCACCACCGAGCTTTGATTTATCCAAAGGAAAGGGTAAAGATCGAAAAAAACCCTAAGAGGATCTAGGTTCGGGAGTTGGTTATACTAAAGGAAGGTATTAGCACCCTAAGTATCTGTAGTACTCTACAGGAACCTCTTGTTTGGTTTGTGTTATGTTATGTTTGCTTGCTAAGGAAATCTGTTAGAGGTAAGGTAAAGACCTAAGGGTATGTACTAAGTTTGCTCACCAAGACGTCGCATCTTGTGCCTACGTATCCTGACTAAAGAATCAGAGAAACCGTAGTTCACCTAACTAAGGGTGAGAGAGGAACCATTGACTATGGCCAAAGTTCCAAGGGGGGAGTGAGTATGAGCTCATATAGAGTTTAAGAAACTCTCTAAATCTAAGTTACAAGGGGAAGTGAATACTCAAGGTGATGAGTCTCACGTAGAGTTCAAGAACTCTAACTTATTGTAAATTGTAAGATTGAGTGGCTATGAGGCCAAGGAGGATGGCTATGACTATGAGGTCAAAGCTTACCTATGACTATGAGGTCAAGGTTGAAGAGAAGAAGACTCTATGACTATGAGGTCAAAGAAGATAGGTGCCTATGATTATGAGGTCAAGGGGGGAATCATATGACTGTGAGGTCAAGGAAGGAGATCATGAGCTTTCTATGACTTTGAGGTCAATAGAGAGATTTTCCTTTTGAATGAGGGGACAAAGAGGGCCAAGGATAGAAGCTAAATAGCTTGTCTCACTTGGGGATAACTTAAAGAAGTTCAAAACAACAAATATCAAAACAAGATGGAAACTTGAGTATGGTAATGACCAAACATTTCATAGGGATATACCAGTCATAGGTATCACAACATATGAACTAAGTCTCATGGTATAAAGCTCAACAAGGAGATGACACAACAAGCTCATAAGCATACATGTGTAACAAACAATCATATAAACAAACATGTGTCAAAAGTATCATGTGAACAAGTTTGAACATGTAGATAAGTTGGTAACATCCATACAAGAATGTTGGGTTTTAAACATACATTTGGGAGGGTTATATCATCACAAGGTTTATGCATTCAAGGTTACAATCCAAGGCATATAAACACTTAAGGAAAACTCAAACATGGCATCAAAGTTTATGAGTACACATTTGGCCAAACAATTTTATGTCACAAAGGTAAATGATCCAACAAAATCTCATGGTATGAACAAGTTGTTTGCAAAGACATTTATATGTAAACAACGCATTGAACAACATGGTATCAAAAATGAAACAAAGGCATACAACATCATGCAGGGTTGGAACAACATGCATTAGGTCTCACTTAATCAAGATAAACAAGAAAACATGGTGAAAGAATCAAAAGAAATCAAGACTTTCATGGAAAACCCTAAAAAGATCCTTCACTTTCAACATGGATAAATGTTTCAAAAATATTTGTTCTCACCAATTTCTTTTCACAATCATAAAATAGACATATTAAGGAATATTTTACAAAAAGAATGGATCAAAAAGAGTGAAAAATGAGCAAGTTATGAGCAATTGAAATCAAGGTATAAACCATAAAAAATAAAATACAACAAGTATTTAAAAAGAAAGGGAATGTCTTCCCTTGGGTTTCAACCCGCGCCATGAAGCATACAGCTTAAAACACTAACCAACGGAGCTATGCGTGTAGGGTGAACAAGGAAAGGTTCCAACATAATATATAGGAAACCTAAATCATTTCAGAAAAATAAAACAAAAGACTGAGGCGAGGGGGATTCGAACCCCAATCTTTTCGCTTGCAAACACACACAAACCCTCCTCCTGGACCAGCGGTGCTACGCTCTCATCCAAACATATAGTGATTCTAATTGTTTTTATTTTAAAACAACAACCAAATGGCCACCTCAGCGCGACGTTGGGATAATTGGGTGCCATATTACCATCATCTTCCTTCATTCTATTTTCCTCGCTCGTGCCCTAGAATAACAATCATGGCCAGATTTTCCAGCCAACATAACTTACTCGTTTCTCCACCAAAGTTCATGAAATAAAGATCAAACTTGGAGCAAAAAATACCACGAACACGAATATGTCATCATTCTCAACTAACAACAATCACATGGTTCTCAAAATAGAAAACAACAGTGCACCAACATAAGGTTTCAACATGTTATAACATGTAGGTTTTCAACCAAACACAACAACTTTTTATCCAGAATCATTAAACAATAAACACACTACATTTTGGCAATAAAAAACAAACAACCTTATGCATGAACATGAGGGTTTCAAAGGTTGAAAAACTGTACCTCTTGGAGAAAATACAAGGCTTCTTTTCAGCTACTACAGATATAAGAAAACAACCTCCTCAGATTCCTTAAGTCCTTTAGAGCTTTGGAACAGCGGTCACGATCCTTCTTGCAACAATGGAGTTTCAAAATGGCAGATGGTGATTGAGATGTTACAGTTGTATTTCAGGTGTTTGGATGTTCTTTATAAAGTGTTTATGGAAGGTTTGTGAAGTTAAAAAAAGGAAATGCACGAGTAGAATGAGTGTTTGGATAGTTCTTGCCATTTTATAAGAGTTGATGAATGAGAGAATAGAGAGAGTTTCAGCCTCAGTTTTGGGGTGATTGTGGTGTGCTTTGGAGTGTAGATTGAGCTTCTATTTATAGGAGAAGTTTAGGACAAGTGGTATGGTCAGAAATCAAAATTTGCCAACTTTGCCCTTCTTGGAAGATTTCTTCGTGTGAGCTGTATTTGCTAATTCAAGGGTCTTCAAAGCCCTAGCCCTAGGCTATGTTGTAATATGGACTGATTGGATTGGTTCAGAGTCCAAGTTACAAGGAGGAAAGAGGCTGCCATGCTGTTATGTAAAGTTTCTCTTTCATGGATGTCCACTTGCACATTCACTTGCCTAACTTGCTTAAACTATCATATTTTAATGTCTCAACTTGGAAAAATCGTGGCAGAGGTTCAAATGTGGTTAATCTGGTCTCTAATCATCAGAAAAGTGAAGGTTTTGGTGATTAAAGTGAGTAATGCATCAATATGCATAAGTTGGTAACTTGAAAATCAAGAAATGGACCTCAAACTTCAACCATTCGAATCTCTCAGCTCACTCAATGGATTGAGGAGTTATAGTACTTTTGGAAAGCCCCAAATGTCCTCTAAAACTTTCATGTTCAACCCAAGTTCTGAATCACAAGGGATCTTGGTGAAAAGTGGAGGTGAAGTCAGGTGGCTTTTAAAGCAAAAAGTGGTGAAATTTCACTAAGTCCTTAAGTGTTTTGAACTTCTAAGCCTTGTAAATTAAAAACCAAGCCTTAACTTGAGAAAGGTCCTCTAATATGTTTTGAAGTTCATGATAAGAGCTTCAATTTGAGCTTTGAGTCACAAAATTTGGATGTGTGGTTTGAAAGTTATGACTTTTCCAATTTTGCACAAAAAGTGAATTCTTCCTTTCTTAGAAAATTTTAAGAACAAAACCTTGCCCTTCTTGCAAGAAATCTTTCAAATGGTGACCTCTCATGCTCTAATTCATGGATTGAACATATTAAGATGGATTGCGACTAGAATACCTCATTTTGGGCCAAGATATCAAAAGTTAGAGGCTTGACTTTGTCAGTCAAAATCATAATTTCCTCAAGAATTCCACTGGATGATCTCTGATGATCTTGCTTCCTCAATCCCTTATAATGCCAATGGATGGACTCCAAAGATGTTTATGAACATATGAAACCATGTTTCAAAGCTTGGGAATATGCCTTGATCAAAAGTCAAACGCCAGGGTTGACTTTCCTGACAAAACCCTAATCTGGGAACAAGATGAACTTGTGACTCTTTGTGTTAATGATGAAAGCCAGATGGTCTTGGTTTCTTGTTGAGAAAGACCTCTTGAATGTAGGTAAGTTAAATTGGTTGATGAACCAATCAAACCTTAATTGATCATGACAAACCTCCTCAGTGATTCTTCAGGTTAAAACCCTAATTCCACAATTTGGTCTGATAGTCTCTTGTTGACTTGATTTGATCCAATGTCTTGAGATCCCAAACTGGTGAACACTTGTGATGATTGTATGGAGCCAGAGAATACCTTAGGAGACCTTGAATCATGTGAGAGCCTGGCTTAGGAGACCTTGCCCTCTTTCTGTGTAAACCCTAGTTTTCAACACAAAAGAAACAAACTTGCAAGATGAAGTGGTTAGTTAACAATGCATAAATGATTGATCCCTAAATGCAAGTGCAAGATGTTATGACATCTAAGAGGTAAAATTTGGGGTACAACACACGGGCTTCCTCAACCAACTTATCCTACACAACATGAGAAACTTACATATATTGTTACCAACGCATTTAAATAAAAAATAACATAAGCAAAACAAATCATACGTACAATTTTTTTGGCAACCACTCTTGATGCCTCAGAGGTGTACTCTTCATCTGGTCTTAATCGTTCCCTCTTACATTTCTCATGTCTTGAAGGTGGAGATGAGATGTGATCATCTCCTATTTCTGATTGTCTTTCAAGCATGATTTTTTCTCAAGTTTCCTATAACCCCCACGAGACAATCTATGGGGATACATGTTCTTGGCCTTATTGAGTATTCTGACTTCGCTTAGTGAAAAAAATATATGATTAGTATCTATAACTCATTAGCATAACATTATCGGTTACATGAGAATAGTACCAACCTTGAATTCCTCAGAACGGCGTATCTTTGCAAACTTTTTCCATTGCTTCTTCGATATAAAACTATATTGAATCCATGGATGAGAAAGACCGCTCTTAGTCCTCCTAATGTAGTCAGCTGTGAGTTGTGCCTTAAATCCCCTCCAACGAGTACCAGCATATGATATCCACTTTTTTTCAAATTTGAGTCATTGGTAAACTCAAAATTCAACTACATTTAAAACAAAATATACGTATGTATTAGAAATTATAGATATTGATCTCGGTGATATATGGAAATTATAGTATGTAATACCTTAACGTCAGTCCATATGCTTTCTTTGACGTTATCATCAACTTGTTTCCAATCATCAATCTATATACCGACCTTGCTACGTGCAAGGAACGAAACATAACTCTTAAAAGTAGAGTAGTGTTGATAATCCATTACTCTGTACAACGAATCAAACTTGATAGGAATTTTTTCACTTGATGAGTTCCGGACTGATGTGAATTGGGGCATCATTGTGACACTTCTTTGTGATTTTTTCTTTTGACTTTCAGTTGTTTGAGTTTCATTGGCTAACCTCTCATTTGTTTGAGTTTCTTCGCTGGTTTCTGATGAAGAACTCGACAAGGTAGACATCTAAGTTCAAAAACAACAACAACAAAATGAACAACAAGAACATAAACATCGACCACAAAATAAAACAACAACAACCACAACAATGACAAATGAAGTTTACTGTAGATGCATGGGGAAAAATATTTTACGTACCCTAAACGTGATGACTAAGTAAATAATGTTGGTGTTGGTGATGGTGTTGTCTTCCTTCCTTGTGGTGATGACGGTGTTGTTGTTGTTCTCCTTCTAGACGGTAACAATTTGGTTGATCGTGATGGTCTTGTCAACTTGGTTGACGATGATGACGACAATGACAAATACACCGTGAATGGTGAACGATGGTGTTTTGGATGAAATCATGTAATGTTTCACAGTATTGAACGTTACGGTTTGGGTTGAAATCGTGTATCGTTTCGTCTAGTTTCTATTTGCAATGGAAAAAAGGATACTGAAGAGACAAGCTAACTAGGAGTGTATAATATTATCAAGCTACCACAATGGCCAATACAGGCAACCGTAGTGATGTTTTACTTTCATGGTGAAATTTCATAAAAAAGCGCCAGAGTATTTACAATTAAAAATTTTAAATAAGAAAACAAAATATATCACAACGGTTGTAATCATCAACCGTAGTCATTAACTTTAAAGTTTTTTATTTAAAAATAATTAAAAATGAAAAGGCGCAACTTAACAACGATGGGCTTTTTAACCATCGTCATAAACTTTTAAGTTTTTTATTTAAAAATAATTAAAAATGAAAAGGCGCAACTTAACAACGGTGGAACTCTTCAACCGTCGTCATAAACCTTTAAGTTTTTTATTTAAAAATAATTAAAAAAGAAAAGGCGCCACTTAACATTAAAGGAATAACATATATGAGGGCCCTGGGGTTCGAACCCATGAAAGCTTGAAGTTATCACAACAGTTGGCTCCTTAACCGTTGTTATATACAAATAATTTTAAATCAAAAAACAATAATATTATGATAGCGCCTTAGTTTAGAGATGCCACAACGGTGTAGGAAATAAGCATGGTGACAATGGCGTTGTTGTTTACGCATTTTGTAGTAGTTATACCAGATAACTCTCTTTTCCTCTTTCATAGGAGGCTCTGGAACGTAGGTCCGATTGTCTTTGAGGATAGGGCTTGGGATGTCAACAGTAGAAGGAACACGTGGGACACACTTGATAATAGGATGAGAAGTCATTGTTGATTCTTCAGAACTTGTGGAAAAAGAGTTTTGAGAGGCGATAGTGGAAGTTGCAGAAATCTCAAGGAAATTTATAGGGTTTTGGAGAACAAAATGGTGGAAAAAAGAAAGAGACGTTGAAAAAAGCATATTAATAGCCACCAAGAGGAAAAACTCTTCAGTTTTCCTCTAAAGATTTTTTTGACAAGTGTCGACTGTAAGATAGACACGTGGCATATATTTTTTAGGGAAAATAAATTGAATGATTTCTTTTAATATCCTTTAATTTTGTGGCTCATAATTGTTCAAGGAAATCGGAGTGATGATGACAATCTGTACGCACGTATATGATGTGAAGGTTTGGTGAAAAGTAGTCATGATGATGAAAAACCTCTAATTGACGTGATGGTGCAGGTTATTCTGAATAGTGTCGAACAGTTACAAAAAAATGTCACATTTCTTCCATTTGATACATATGATTGAAAGTGGCATTTTTTTGGGCATCTGTTAGCCTGAAAATTCTATCTAGAGAAAGTTAACAAAGATGGTAATAACTACTTTGAAAATGCTAAGTGTCAAGAGTTTCAACCAAAAGCTTTGACATACTAACTATGTTGACTAAGATGGTTCGACTAACCTGCCAGGTGAGTCCAGGTAAAGACTGGTTTGGAGGAGCCTCATGAACATATTCACAAGATTATGATCACTCTCTCTTCAAAACATGTTCAGAATCTCAAAAAGGGTTTCACAAATCAAATCTTCTGCCAGTGTCGAAGTCGACGTGTCTACCATATGTTGAAGACTTAGGATATTCTTAAGTCCAAAGACTATGTGATATGAAGATGTCTCAGCATTATAGGGGTTGATCAAGTGCTCTCGACAAAGGCAGTTTGTAACGCCCCATTTTGTCTTATTTATTTAATCGAGTCGATTTAATTATTTTCATTTTTATATTATTTTATTCTTGACTTTTATTTGACAATATATTATTTTTCATCGTTATTATGTTTTATCGCGTTTTGAGAGCGTTTGCGAGATAGTTGAGCTGAGGGGTAAAATAGTCTTTTTCGGGATTTAGATATTTTTATATAAATAGAGATTAGAGAGAAATAGAGAGAAAAGAAAAAGAAGAGAAAGAAAAGGAGAAGAAAGAAAGAGAGAAGAGGAGAAAGAGGAAAATCGAGGAAATCTCCGTTTCAATCGCGATTAATCGGGTAAGGGTGAGAAGTTTCAATTATATCTTGTTTGTGTATGTATATGTGTTGTTTGTGGTAATTGTTTTGGTTGTTTTACAACTTTTTCTCATTTGATAAATTGATAAACAAATGATTGGAAATCGATGGTTTCAACGGTCGGAATTCGATATAAATTGCGTTGTATGATCAACTGTGTTTATGAACAATCGTTGATACTTGTTTTGCTGTTGGAATTAATTTGGGATGAAAAATGGGATTTTTGGGGGTTTTGGAACCATATAACCCGCAGCAGGAAATTCTGGTTCTGGTGCGATTCGCCAGGTGAATTAGGAATTCGCCAGGAGAATTAGGTCTCGCTACTAGTTCGCCAGGCGAAGTGCTGCTGGCGAAGGGGGATTCGCCAGGCGAAAACGGAGAGACAGAAATGGGTTAGCTTCTGTAACTCTTGGGGTTTTTCTAAATTTGTGGTTCGCCACTAGTTCGCCAGGCGAAGTGCTGGCGAAGGGGGATCCGCCAAGCGAAATTCTAAGTCGCAAGGCGAATCTGGTTGTTTCTCAATAAATTATTTTCTTTGAAAATTCATAACTTTTGATCCGTAACTCGGATCGAGACGTTCTTGGTATCGTTGGAAAGCTATTGAGATGTTCTTTCTTATAATAATGGTTTTGAGATTAGTGGCTGATTTAATTATGTCGGGAATTTAGAAATGTGTCGTTTTGTCGACTTTTACCATATTAACTGTGTATTTGATGTGTTATCATGCAATATGCTTTTGATATATAACGTATGAATTGTGTACTGCTGTATGAGGTTAATGCATGTGATAATGATGTTGTTGTGTGCTAAAATACATTGTTTGATTGAATATCAATGTATGTTGTTATGATGTTTTGTGGGATTGTTGTAGTTGATGGTGAGTAATTCTTGATGTGAATTGATATGAGTGTATATGCTAAAATGCTAATTGTTGTGGCTTGTGGATTATGATGAAATGCATTATTTATGTGAAATTCAATGTGTGTTATTTGGTAGCCTTATGGAAAGTAAATGCATTGTTTGAATTGATTTCCAATGCATGAATAATGATGATGAGATAATCCATATTGTTGATTTGTGAAGATGCATTTGATTGTCATGAGTCCTTGTATGCCAAGCATCATGATATGCATCTTGTGATGTCGTGTGCCCTAGTGGGTGTGAGCGACGAAACGGTTCCAGAGGGAATCTGCTATAACATCGTGTGCCTTATACAAAGAGGACCTAAAGCGATGATTATAGACGATCGTGTGCCTTATACAAAGAGGACCTAAAGCGATCGGATCGTGTGCCTTATACAAAGAGGACCTAAAGTGATCCATAAACGTCGTGTGCCTTATACAAAGAGGACCTAAAGCGACGGGGAACATCGTTTGCCCAACGGGGAGTTACACTAAGTAACAAGCGATGATTCCAATAGTTCCTGAGTGGACTAATGATGAGAGTGATGGATGGAATGGTACCCGCATTTGCATAGAGTCGTTGTGTCGGTCTCTTTGCATTTGCATAAATCATGAATGGATTGATTATGTGTGGAAAATCATGAATGGATTGATTATGTATGGAAAATCATAAATGGATTGATTATGTGTGGAAAATCATGAATGGATTGATTATGTGTGGAAAATCATGAATGGATTGATTATGCGTGGAAAATCATGATTTTATTGAGTATGTGTTGAGATTTATGTTTGAATTGGTGAATTGATGTGCATATGTGATAAATGCATTGGTTGTGGATAATATGTTTTATGCATAGACATATGCTATGTGATGTGGTGGGGTGTTTCCATATGTTATGACTTTGGTGTGCCTTATGTGTGAATATGTGATTATGTTGGTGTAATTGATATATGCTATGATGTTGGATTATCAGAAATATGTTATGTATCTGTGGCACGCTATATGTATTAGTATGTGATGCTTGTGGTGAGAATAATTATACATGTGAATTTTTTTGTGTTTGCATATTATTATGCAATCTTGATTTAGTTGTTATTTCTCACCCTTCTGATGTGGTTTGTTGCTCTATGAGGCAATTGCAGATTAGTATCTTGGAGGCTTTTGTGAAGATTAGTCCTCCGTCCTTTGTCGGTCTGTCTGCTCTGATACGTAACACGGGAGTCGGGGAACGCTTTTGTTATATGTATACATTTGTTGGATATATTTTGTATTACCTTTGTATAAATATTTTAATGTTATAAAACAATTTATTTTGTAAAACAATTCAGTTATGGATCTTCCGCTTTATTGCATAATTGAACTTTCCTTTTACATGGAAAAAGTTTCCCTTCTATATTTATTTCATTTTGTGTTATGTATCAAATAATTGAGCAGGGATTGTGTTTTCTTTCCTTAATTGTGGCATCCTTGTTTCTGTCGGAAAAATAAATTTTTATTTACTCTGATTTAATTATGTATTATTTATTCTCGATGGAAATTGGGGTGTTACAAGAGTGGTATCAGAGCAGGTTGGTCTGTCCGACCAAGTTGTTGAGTCAGTTGGTGTGACAGTTGAATACTGTCGATGTTGTTTGTTCCGTAGTATGTGATATGTGTGTGAAACACTGTCAGTACTTTCTGGTTCTTTTAATCCTTTGTCTGCAGGATTGAGAATGAGATAAGTGGGGGAGAAGCTGGTGCTTCTCCAAGTTGCTTCAGTTGTGGAGTGTTGGCTCTGTGTGCCGTTGGTTGCAAGAGTGTAAGTATTGTTTGGACAGTGTGGTTCCCGGTTCCGGAGGGGATGCGGAGGTAAGGTTTATGTCAACTAAGGATTTGTGCCTTCGGTAGTTTTGTGCACAAGATGCAAGGAATGCTATTATAGTTTGGTAAAGACGGTTTATGCCCCATCATGATTGTCGGTTGTCTATTTACAAATTGAGGAACTGATCACCCTTAATCTCTTGTTGATAGCAGACGGGAATTATGTTTGATGGAATAGACGTGCCTTTCAGGCTTTGATAGTGTGTGAAATGAATTGGTCGATGAAGATTCTTATATCGGAAGATGAGGCGGATTAGAGGTTTTGGTATGTTGGTCCAGTTGGGAAGTCATTGAGAGAGAACGATTGGGTATCGTTAATGGTTGTTCTCAGAGAGTAGAGTGTGAACTCAGATTGAAAGAGCGGTTGGAAAATTTACTTGAAAAGGGATTTGTGAGACCAAGTGTGTCAACTTAGAGAGCTCCAGTTGTGTTAGTAACAAAAAGGATGGATCAAACTTAGAGTTCTGGTGAGTTTTTGAGTCTTTGGAGTTTTAGAGCATTAATGGGAATCGTAAGAAAACCCTTATGTGTGGATGTAATATTGATATTAAGAGTTCTTTTTGGTTGGTTGTTGATACATGTTGGAATTTGTGGAATTGGACTGTTAAGAGAAGAAATTGTGTATGGATTACTAACAGTTGAATAAGGTAACGATTGAGAATAAGTGTCCACTTTCAAGAATAGATGACCGGAATTATTTGGTTGAGTTTGATTGAAATTATAATTGTTTGGAACGTTTGATAAGAGTGGTGAATTTGTGTGAGTTGAGGCTTTGATCGATTTCATGTGACTGGTTATGTTTATTATCATCGGAATAGGCTGTTATTTACTCGGTTAAGCTTGTATGTGAGTAGCCAGTTACCCAATGAAAATTTTTGCAGAAGCTTTAAGAATTTATATCTTTTGGAATTTGGTTGGGCATTACAACGTACAGTGATGTTATTTGGTGATAGTAATGCGTCTGTAATGTTTGTGGAGTAGAGGAGTCGTATCTTCCATATTTAATTGGATAAGTTCGTGGTGGTTTTGATTGAGGATATTCGGATCTGTTATAAACTCAGAGGAAGGACAGGTAGAGTGTTTGAGATTTGAATTACAAGTGTTGAAAAGAGACGAAGTTTTATGCTAAGTTATTCGAGTGAGAATTTTAGTTGAAAAAGGTTATTTTTCTTGGATATGTTATTTCAGATGAGAGTATGGTTAATGTATCCATCAGAAGTAGATGCAGTTCTACAATGAGAGACTCCGAAGTTGGTTAAGGAGATTAGAAATTTTTGGGCTTAGTTGGTTGTTACTGCAGGCTAGGGAAGACTTTGCTAAGTTCGTACTTCTGTTATCTCAGTTGACTTGCAAAGGGTGAGTCATTTGTTTGGGATGTTCATTGTAAGGAAGTTTAAGAGAGCTAAAGTAGAAGTTGTCTATGGCTCCAGTTTTGATTCTGTGTGATCCTAATAAACCGGTTGTGAGGTATTGGGATGTGTCTTTGATGAGTTTAGGTTGTGTGTTAATGCAAGAGGGTAAAGTCGTGGCTTATGCTTTACAACAATTGAGGATTCATAAAAGGGTCTATACTGTTCAGGATTTGGAATTGGTTGCGGTTGTATTGTGTTGGAATATTTGGAGGTATCATCTTTACGGTTTTAGGTTCGAAGTGTTTAGTAATCACCAGAGTTTAGAGTACTGTTTGGTCTGAAGGAATAGAGTATGAGACAACGAGGAGGGTTGGAATTCGTGATGAGTTATGAATTTGGCTTGGATTATCCTTCGGGGAAAAGCTAATGTTGTGCCTGAAGAGTTAAGTCGATAGTCGTGGCATATGGTTGTTTTGATGGTCAGAGAGTTAAAATTATTTGAGCAGTTCAGAGACTTGTGTCTAGTGTGTGAGATAACATAGTCGAGTGTGAGGTTAGGTATATTAACAGTGAACAGTGATTTTTGGTGAATATGAGGAAGAGTTAGACTTTGGATATGAAATTGGTGGATTTGATTGTGCGAGTAATCAGAGTGCACAGCAGAAGCGTGATGTGGCACATTTTGTATATGCGTGTGTGACTTGCAAGAGTTCATAGGTTGAACATTGGAAACATGTAGGAATGATGAGACTATTGGATGTTTCAGAATGGAAGTATTAGGTGAAAGGTTTAAATATTATTCATGGGCTACTATGTAGATGGATGTTTTGGTTACATGTTCGATTTGGGAATCGTAGCATTGTTGCAATATTGTTATGTGACAAGGATGTTGGTATTGTGGTTAGGTAGAGGTTGTTGAAACGATGTTGGGTCGTGGAACTGGTGTTCTTGTTTGTGTTATTGCTTCGTTCCTATTGTGTTGGTTCGAGTGCGAGTAGCTGATTCCTGTGTGTGTTCGTAACTTGGGTATTCTTTGAGTTGTGAGTTGGTCGTCAAGTGCATTGTATGGGCTTTGCATCTTGTCGTTGTAGTTGTCGTCGTTGTCGTGTCGTTGTTGTAGCTGCTGTTAGCAAGGTGGTTTGTCAGTTGGTGTTATTCGTGGTGTGCCTTCGGTTGGAATGTTGGTTGGTTAGTCGGATACGAGAGTCGTATCCAGAGTTGTTCGTATCGGGTATATTTTCGAGGACGAAAATGTCTAAGTGGCGGAGAATTGTAAAGCCCCGTTTTGTCTTATTTATTTAATCGAGTCGATTTAATTATTTTTGTTTTTATATTATTTTATTCTTGACTTTTATTTGACAATATATTATTTTTCATCGTTATTATGTTTTATCGCGTTTTGAGAGCGTTTGCGAGATAGTTGAACTGAGGGGTAAAATAGTCTTTTTCGGGGTTTAGATATTTTTATATAAATAGAGATTAGAGAGAAAAGAAAAACAAGATAAAGAAAAGGAGAAGAAAGAAAGAGAGAAGAGGAGAAAGAGGAAAATCGAGGAAATCTCCGTTTCAATCGCGATTAATCGGGTAAGGGTGAGAAGTTTCAATTATATCTTGCTTGTGTATGTATATGTGTTGTTTGTGGTAATTGTTTTGGTTGTTTTACAACTTTTTCTCATTTGATAAATTGATGAAAAAATGATTGGAAATCGATGGTTTCACGGTCGGAATTCGATATAAATTGCGTTGTATGATCACACTGTGTTTATGAACAATCGTTGATACTTGTTTTGCTGTTGATTTGGGATGAAAAATGGAATTTTTGGGGGTTTTGGAACCATATAACCCGCAGCAGGAAATTCTGGTTCTGGTGCGATTCGCTAGGCGAATTAGGTCTCGCCACTAGTTCGCCAGGCGACGTGCTGGCGAAGGGGGATTCGCCAGGCGAAATCGTAAGTCGCCAGGCGAAAACGGAGAGACAGAAATGGGTTAGCTTCTGTAACTCTTGGGGTTTTTCTAAATTTGTGGTTCGCCACTAGTTCTCCAGGCGAAGTGCTGGCAAAGGGGAACCGCCAGGCGAAATTCTAAGTCGCCAGATGAATCTGGCTGTTTCTCAATAAATTCTTTTCTTTGAAAATTCATAACTTTTGATCCGTAACTCGGATCGAGGCGTTTTTGGTACCGTTGGAAAGCTATTGAGATGTTCTTTCTTATAATAATGGTTTTGAGATTAGTGGCCGATTTACTTATGTCGGGAATTTGGAAATGTGTCGTTTTGTCGACTTTTACCATATTAACTGTGTGTATTTGATGTGTTATCATGCAATATGCTTTTGATATATAATGTATGACTTGTGTACTGCTGTATGAGGTGAATGCATGTGATAATGATGTTGTTGTGTGGTAAAATACATTGTTTGATTGAATATCAATGTATGTTGTTATGATGTTTTGTGGGATTGTTGTAGTTGATGGTGTGTAATTCTTGATGTGAATTGATATGAGAGTATATGCTAAAATGCTAATTTTTGTGGCTTGTGGATTATGATGAAATGCATTGTTTATGTGAAATTCAATGTGTGTTATTTGGTGGCCTTATGGCAAGTAAATGCATTGTTTGAATTGATTTCCAATGCATGAATAATGATGATGAGATAATCCATATTGTTGATTTGTGAAGATGCATTTGATTGTCATGAGTCCTTGTATGCCAAGCATCATGATATGCATCTTGTGATGTCGTGTGCCCTAGTGGGTGTGAGGGACGAAACGGTTCCAGAGGGAATCCGCTATAACATCGTGTGCCTTATACAAAGAGGACCTAAAGCGATGATTATAGACGATCGTGTGCCTTATACAAAGAGGACCTAAAGCGATCGGATCGTGTGCCTTATACAAAGAGGACCTAAAGCGATCCATAAACGTCGTGTGCCTTATACAAAGAGGACCTAAAGCGACGGGGAACATCGTTTGCCCGACGGGGAGTTACACTAAGTAACAAGCGATGATTCCAATAGTTCCTGAGTGGACTAATGATGAGAGTGATGGATGGAATGGTACCCGCATTTGCATAGAGTTGTTGTGTCGGTCTCTTTGCATTTGCATAAATCATGAATGGATTGAATATGTGTGGAAAATCATGGATGGATTGATTATGTGTGGAAAATCATGAATGAATTGATTATGTGTGAAAAATCATGAATCGATTGATTATGCGTGGAAAATCATGAATTGATTGAGTATGTGTTGAGATTTATGTTTGAATTGGTGAATTGATGTGCATATGTGATAAATGCATTGGTTGTGGATAATATGTTTTATGCATAGACATATGCTATGTGATGTGGTGGGGTGTTTCCATATGTTATGACTTTGGTGTGCCTTATGTGTGAATATGTGATTATGTTGGTGTAATTGATATATGCTATGATGTTGGATTATCAGAAATATGTTATGTATCTGTGGCACGCTATATGTATTAGTATGTGATGCTTATGGTGAGAATAATTATACATGTGAATTTTTATGTGTTTGCATATTATTATGCAATCTTGATTTAGTTGTTATTTCTCACTCTTCTGATGTGATTTGATGCTCTATGAGGCAATTGCAGATTAGTATCTTGGAGGCTTTTGTGAAGATTAGTCCTCCGTCCTTTGTCGGCTTGTCTGCTCTGATACGTAACACGGGAGTCGGGGAACGCTTTTGTTATATGTATACATTTGTTGGATATATTTTGTATTACCTTTGTATAAATATTTTAATGTTATAAAACAATTTATTTTGTAAAACAATTCAGTTATGGATCTTCCGCTTTATTCCATAATTGAACTTTCCTTTTACATGGAAAAAGTTTCCCTTCTACATTTATTCCATTTTGTGTTATGTATCAAATAATTGAGCAGGGATTGTGTTTTCTTTCCTTAATTGTGGCATCCTTGTTTCTGTCGGAAAAATAATTTTTTATTTACTCTGATTTAATTATGTATTATTTATTCTCGATGGCAATTGGGGTGTTACACAGTTAAGAGGTTCAAAGCAGTTATCAAGACAATTATCAACATGATTGTTTGGTTTTTAGCAGTTTTATCTTTGAAGACGTGTGGAAGCAAATTAGAGTAATGAAGCTTAAGTGATGGGTTACATGTCAGATCTTGGAGATTTATCTATTGTCGGCAGTTACTATTGTATTAGTATATAATTTAATCTCATTGTATGGGATCAATGTCACAACTTTTCACTCATTCTCTATAGAACTAAAGTATCAAAGTTATTTTATGAACTTTATTATGCTTTTTCTCTACTTTATTTATGCCAATTAATTCTTCCTTTATGTCGATTTTCAAACATTTAAGTATTATCCACGAACATTTTTCTTTGCATTCTTTTGCACATAATGTCTTTGAAATTTTTTCGAGTTTAATCTCTTAAATGAATCAAATTCGTGATTGTTTACTAAAAACACCAGTAAACACAAGACGGTGAAGAAGACCAACCAGGAAGTAATACCCTGTATTTTAATTACTCTAGATAATATTAGTTGTGATCAACTGGGTTTCGGTGTACTCTGAGAAATTATCTGCAAAGATAATTAGAGTAACTGTTGAGCTCAGATCAAATCCAATTAATATTATCTGACTCTGAGGTGTTTAATTATTGGAACTTTAGAGACTTTTTGGACAATTAGTAGTATTACTAATTAATGATATTTGCTATATCATTTCCTTTCCATCCTTTTTCCACATTAGAGACAAAGAGAGAAAAAGATAGAAAGAAGCTAGAGAGAAGGAAGAGGAAAGGAAGGAAAAGGAGAAGAAGAAACCTAGAAGAGAGAAAGATCAAGATCATCACCTCTTCTTTATCAAATCATCCCATCTTCTTCATCATCATCCTCTAATCCAGGTGGGTTCTAGATAGAAACTGTTCTAGACTGGACCAATGGCTAGAATTGGCCCAATCCGCCTCTGCTCTAGAGCGGCCCAAATTACCTAAGCCCAATCCACAGAGGGGCAAAAATGACATTTCTGCCCCTCCAACCGGGCAAGGAACGCAACGTTCCTCCCCGGCTTTTATGCCCGTTACGCACGGCTTCCTCGCTGCCCGAACAGCAAGGGACAGGTGCCCGGAACTGCGTTTATGCCCGACATAACGGCTAGTTTCTGGCACCCTGCCCGACATAACGGCTAGTTTGGGCAGTTACCTATTCTTTGGGGAAAACGGTTATTTCGCCCCGAAAATAGGACCGTTGGCCACGCGCTGGAGGCTCTATATAAACCCCCTCGCTTGAGAGGGTCAGGTATCACACTTTTCACCCTAAGAATACACTTCGTACTTGCCCCTTTTCTCTGACCTTTTCTTACTTGAGCGTCGGAGTGCCTTGCAGGTACACCCCCTCCTCCTCTCATTCACAAGCCGAACAACTTGCACGCCTGACGACCAACATCCGTCCGAGCACCTGCCATCTGACGACCAGCTTACGTGGACCTGTTCGAATACTCCGGATCAGTGGCGTCGTTTGTGGGAACTCCTTGTTCTCCCCTTCTTTCTTTCCTCCTCAGAAACTAAAAGATCAAAACATACTTTCTTTGATCCGCCCATATATGGCCGCTCAGAACTCCACAAAAGGTGCTGACGCTACGGTTCTCGTTCCCGTCAACAAGATGGACGTTGACGGTAGTTCTTTGTTACTTTCTGATCCCCGTTTCCTTCGAGACGGGGCCACTGCGTCTCCAACTCCTCCTCCCACCGAGCAAGGAGGCAAACAGCTAACGTCGGGTGAACGACCAATTCCTGGCCCTCCCAGCGCCGACCTGGCCGTTGCAGCTCTTCTGGAAGCTGTCAACCGCACAAACCTCCTTATCTTGCAGCAAGGAGAGAGAATAGGAGCTCTCGAGGAAGCATCTCTTCCAAGATCCCCTCCTTCGAAGAGTAAACACCGGAAATCAAGAAGCCCGCCACCTAGGCGCGGGGAAGACTGTATGACGAGGCGTGAGCCTGAATCTCAACGCGTTCGCAAGCGCGACCAGATCTCCCCGCGAGATCGATCGTCACCAAGACACAAGAGAACGAGGCAGGACAGGCATTCTCCACCGGTCAGACCTCACGACCGGCCACGTTCACCCTCACCTCGCAGAGACCGCCGCTGCAAGCGCAGACAACGATCACCATCAACTCCAAGTTCGGACAGCGACGACGAGCCTCGCGGCCCGTTGTCCCGCAGGATCCTGGCCACCCGTCTCCCTAGAGGACTAGAGAAGCCTCCGTCTCTAGGGACTTACGATGGAACCACTCACCCAGACGAGCACATAAAAAACATAGATGCTCTTTTGGACTACAGAGGTGTACGAGGAGCCATCAAATGCCGCCTGTTCCCGACCACGCTCCGGAAGGGAGCAATGACATGGTACAAGCAACTCCCAGAAGAATCCATTACATCTTGGAGGCAGCTGGGGAGGATTTTCTCCCATTACTTTACTGCATCACGATGCCATCCAAAGACCGAGGCGTCCCTCGGAGCTGTCGTACAAGGAAGAGATGAGCCTCTTCGGGCCTACATTGAGCGGTTCAACAAGGAGGCCGTCCAGGTGCCAACGACCGATGAAATGAAGAAATTCCTGCTCGAGCAGGGGTTACGTCCTGGCTCAGACTTCGCAAAAGCCATCGGCCTCGATCCACCGAGGAACCTTAACGCCCTTCTCCTCCAAGCCCAGTCACATATACAATACGAGGAAAAGGTTGCTGCCCACTCTGTCCGAGCCTCTCGAAACCAAGAAGGTGCCTGATCATCCAGAGCTGAAGAACCCTCGACATCCCGTCGAGGAGATAAAAGACGCGACGATCGGCCTCGCGATGCACGCGAACAGAAAGGACCTTCTGGGCGGTTCCATGATTATACCCCCCTCAATACCTCGAGGGAGAAAATCTTGTCCGAATGCGCCAACTCAGAATTCAAGCAGGCGGGCGTTCGTTTCCCCAAACAGCTGCCGGCCAGACCGGGTGTAGACAAATCCAAGTATTGCCGCTTCCACAAGAGCCACGGTCATACGACGGAAGAATGCATCCACCTCAGAGATGCCATAGAGATCCTCATTCGCGACGGCCACCTGAAGCAGTTCGCAAAAAAAAAGGAAGCTCCCCGGCAAGAAACTCAGGAGAGCAAGAAGGCTGCAGAAGAGACTCCGCCCTCCGATGACACTAACGTACAGGTCGCTATGTCCATAACTCGGCCAGAGGACTTCCGCATCCCTGATGATCTGCCCGTCTCCACATCCCTCGCTGCTCACAGCCCGTGGGAGGCCTTCCCGCCAGCCATGGTCATTTTTGGTGGTGGATTCAACAAAATCACGGTCGGTTCAGTCAAGAGGGGATTCGATCAACTAATCAGCAAAAGCTCTAATGAAGTCACCACGCTGGATACCACTCACAAAGGGTCCGCTCATATTTCCTTCTACAAGGAGGAGCTCCTCGGCGGGGCACCGAACTCGAGCATCCCGCTGCTTATCCGGGCAAGGATGGCGAACTTCGACGTCCGCCGAATACTCGTGGACCAGGGCAGTTCAGTTGATATAATGTACAACCACTTGTTCGAGACACTGCAGCTGGACGACTCTCACCTTACTCCATACGTTGGATCTGACCTGCAGGGATTCAACGGAGCAGTGACAAGGCCCCGAGGTTACGTAGAGCTCATCGTAACCTTCGGTTCAGGAAAGACAACCGAGCAATTAAAGCACAGTTTCTGGTAATTGAATGCCCGTCACTATACCAGTGCATTTTTGGAAGGCCAACCCTGGCAGAGTTGATTGCAGTGCCTTCCACCGTACATCTCAAGATGAAGTACTACACTTCTGAAGGGATGGTCGCCACCCTCCACGGCAATATCGAAGCTGCCCGTCGATGCTTTGAAGCGGCGTCAAAAGGACTAAGCACCATCTCAGCAAGACCGAGGACTTCTGGTCGTCCCCCTCTGCCCAGCAGCTCCGAGCAGCCAAAACCGCTCCCCCAAGTCGAATCTATCGACTTGGACAGCCGTTTCAGCGAGGAAGATCACGCCAAAGACCCAACGACTTCGGGCAGCCAGTCCAATAACAGCGGCCATCTCCTACGCCCTGTCTCAGATGGCAACTTCGAGATCGTTCCGTTTGGGGAAGACCCCCAACGGGGAGTGAAGATCGGAGCAGAGCTCCCCGACCTGGCCAAGAAACAACTAAAAGCGTGCCTCCGGGAGAACGCAGACTTGTTCGCATGGAGCGCTGCTGAAATGCCAGGATTGGACCCCTCCGTCGCTTGCCACCAGCTTACAATTGATCCGACTGTCAAAGCCGTTGCCCAGCATAGAAGGAAACAGTCCCCGAAGAAGATGGAAGCCGCGGAGAAAGCTGTCAAAGACCTTCTAGAAGCTAGGTTTATTTCTGAGGCCAAATACACTACATGGCTCTCAAATGTTGTACTTGTAAGAAAAAATAATGGCAAATGGAGGATGTGCGTTGATTATACCGATGTTAATAAGGCCTGTCTGAAGGACGCCTACCCCCTCCCCAATATAGATAAGCTCGTAGATAACTCAGCAGGTTTTAAACTTTTATCGTTCCTCGACGCCTACTCGGGCTACAACCAAATACCAATGGCCGCGAACGATAAAACCTACACGGCCTTTATGACCGAATCGGGCAGCTATTACTACAACGTAATGCCCTTCGGGCTGAAGAACGCTGGCGCCACATACCAACGAATGATGAACAAAGTCTTCCAAGGACAAATAGGCGACAAACTCGAGGTATACATGGACGACATGATCGTCAAGTCCCACGAGGAACTAGATCATGTCGCCCATCTTCGCAAAATTTTCGAGAAAGCAAGAAGGTACCAAATGCGTTTTAACCCAGAGAAGTGCATGTTCGGTGTACGGGCAGGGAAATTCCTTGGCTTCTACCTAACGGAACGAGGAATAGAAGCTAACCCCGACAAATGTCGGGCCTTCTCTGAGTTCCCAACGCCCACGTCTAAGAAGAACATCCAGTCCCTCAACGGGGTACTTACCTCGTTGTCCCGCTTCGTCGCGAAGTCCGCCCAACACACCCTTCCTTTCTTCAAGCTCTTGCGAAAAGAAGCAGTGTTTGAATGGACCGAGGAATGCGAAGCATCCCTCCTTCACTTGAAGCAAGCTCTGTCGAAACCGCCCGTATTATCACAGCCAGACGCCGGGGAAGTCTTGTTCCTATACCTCGCCGTCACTGCCGAGGCCGTTAACGCCGTTCTCATTCGCGAGAATCCTGGCGGGCAAAAGCCAGTATACTTCACGAGCAAAGCGTTGTAGACGCAGAGTTGCGATATCAGCAAATAGAGAAGGTAGCATTGGCCCTCGTCAACGCTTCCAGACGACTGAGACACTATTTCTTGGCCCACACGATCGTGGTAAGGACGGATCA
The DNA here is from genome assembly GCA_022829125.1 of Lathyrus tuberosus. Classification (NCBI taxonomy): domain Eukaryota; kingdom Viridiplantae; phylum Streptophyta; class Magnoliopsida; order Fabales; family Fabaceae; genus Lathyrus; species Lathyrus tuberosus. Next base: position 3,364,427 of record JALAZF010000301.1, on the reverse strand, counting down.
GCCCATCAAGCAATTACTGGGACGACCAGACATGGCCGGGCGAATGCTCAAATGGTCACTGGAACTGTCCGAATTCGACGTCCAATATGAAAGCAGAAAAGCTCTCAAAGCTCAGGCCCTGGCCGATTTCGTAGCGGAAGTAACCTTCTCAGACTCCTCGTCCCACATAGCAAACAGATGGACCATCTACGTGGACGGAGCATCCAGCTCGAGCGGCAGCGGGGCAGGAGTAATTATGGAGAATGACGAAGGGACCATAGTCGAGGCTTCTCTCACATTGTCCTTTCCCACGTCGAACAACCAGGCCGAGTATGAAGCCTTCCTCGCCAGTTGCGCCTAGCCGAAGACCTAGGGGCTGAAGAAATCGTCATCTGCACGGACTCTCAGCTCGTAGCCCACCAGATATCCGGGGAATATCAGGCCAAAAACGACAGTCTCTCCGAATACCTCACCCTAGTCAAGGAAAAAATGTCGAGGTTCAGAATGGTAGAAGTAAGACATGTTCCACGCGAACACAATGTACGAGCAGACGTCTTGTCCAAACTAGCAAGTACTAAGAGGAAAGGCGGAAACAGGTCAGTCATCCAAGAGATACTTCCCCGGTCCAACATCGATAAGGGATCCTCGACCCTACACGTGCACGCGATTGGGGACAGCGATTGCTGGATGACGCCCGTGTACAACTACCTCACCAGGGACGAACTTTCGGATGACCCCAAGGAAGCCAACATAATCAGACGAAGAGCTTGCTCGTACGTCATCCTCGAAAACAAACTCTACCGACGGGGCTTCTCCATCCCACTACTCAAGTGCATAGAGGAGGAGGTTGTCCCCCACGTATTACGAGAAATCCATGAAGGCATTAACGCCCAGCACCTGGGAGGAAGGTCCCTTGCCCGCAAGGCCCTCCGGGCAGGATATTATTGGCCAACCATGCAGCAGGACGCCAAGGAGCACGTGAAGAAATGCGACAAATGCCAACGGCACGGGGATATGCACCTAGCTCCACCTAACGAACTGAAGAGCATGACCTCCCCGTGGCCATTCGCCTGGTGGGGCCTAGACATCCTAGGACCCTTCGTGACAGGGTCCAACCAAAACAAATACCTGATAGTGGGCGTAGATTATTTCACAAAATGGATAGAAGCAGAAGCCTTAGGGAAGATAACAGCACTTAACATTCTGCGCTTTTACAAACGGAATATCCTTGCCCGTTTTGGGATTCCCCAAGCGATCGTCACGGACAACGGAACGCAATTCACGGACAAGAAGTTCCAAGACTTTGTCGCCCATCTCGGAACAAAGCAACATTTCGCTTCGGTAGAACATCCCCAGACCAACGGGCAGGCAGAAGCGGCCAATCGTGTCATTTTGCGTGGCCTCAAGCAAAGACTGGATGAAACAAAGAAAGCCTGGGTCGAGGAGCTCCACAGCATCTTATTGGCATACCGTACTACTCCCCAGTCCACCACCGGGGAAACACCTTTCCGCTTAGCATATGGCACAGAGGCTATTTTACCCATCGAAATCCACGTACCGTCCAGGAGGACCGAATCACCTCTAGACGAGGAAATGAATGACGAAGCGATAAGAGAGGAGCTCGACCTTGTCGAGGAAATCTGAACAGGAGCAGCCCTCCGCGAAGCATCTCTTAAGCAAAAAATAGCAATCAGGCACAACACCAAAGTCTTACGACGAGAGTTCGATGTGGGCAGCCTTGTCCTGCGAAGAAACCACAAGGACTCTCGCGAAGGCAAACTAACAGCCAACTGGGAAGGGCCATACAGAGTCTGTGCCAAAACGGGGAATGGTGCATACTTCCTCGAAAACCTCAACGGGGACGCAATTCCTCGACCGTGGAACGCTGAAAAACTTAAGCAATACTACAGCTAAAGTAACTATAGGCTTCCTCGCATCAAAGGACCACCTAACGGTCATCATGCTCGTCCAGGTACAAACGACGCATACGCACAAAGTAGAATCCCGCTCAAGTGAATGAGCCGGAACCCTGCTCGTCGGCGGTCCTCAACCGAGCATCGCCTTCGCCCAAGTACCATGATTGGCAGAACCCCAGCTCGCGATGGGACGTTCACGCCGCGACCTCAGGCCTCAATCGCGACCTGAGATCCGCAACCTCGCCGGGACCTTCCCCGACTATTCGACCAGTTCTTCGCACTGACAAATTCACACACGACGAGCTATCTCTCAAAAGAAAGCTCCATTAACAGACGCACCCTCCGACGGGCAGTCGCACATGCACAACTAATATAAAGTACAGCAATATAAACAAAATTTGTATAAATAACCGGGCATGAAATAAGAAAAAAAGGCCACAAGGGCCAAAGATGTGCGTATTACATAAAAAAGGGGGGCACGCCCCCCCAAAATCAAATAAAATTACAAATAAATCTACGGCACGCAGGCCGGACAAAATACAACAGCATCAGAACACCAAAACTCCTCATTCTTCCACATGCTCGGTCGACGCGGTCTCAGGTCCCTGCTCCTCCACGGGCTGGTCCTGGGTCTGAACTTCGGGGGTATCAAGAACAAGGCCTGCGGGCAGGACGATGCGACCATCCTCCACTCGCGCAAGGTAGTGGATACCCTCGGTCGAAATCTCAAGCCCAGGGTTCACCACCCACAACTGGGCCACGGCACTTTCGAAGGACTCCACTGCCACGGCGATACCGTCATCCTCGGCCTGCAGAATGCTGGCGACCTGCTCAGCCCTAGTTTTCAACACTTTTATCTCATCCGGCTCATCAGCACCCGGGGCACTGGCCGTCATCAGCTCTTTGTTCAAATCCTCGGCAGCCTTTTTCTCCGCCTTCAGCTTGGTGACCTCCTCTTTCAGCTTGGTCGTCTCCTCTTCGGCCTTCTTCCTAGCCTCACAAGCACCCTAGACCTCCTCCTTCAAGGTTGTCTCAGAAGCCCGAGCAGCAGTAAGTTCAGCCTCAAGCGCAGTGTCCCCTTCCGCATAAACGGCCGCCATTTCCAGCATCCTCACAAGGGCAGAAGCATCCTGGGCTACCAGCGCCCTCTTGCTCGGTCGGTCCATGCCCTCCAAGCTAAGAGACTCCGCCCGAGGAACGACCAGGGTGTTGCCCTCAAAGAATCTCCTGTCGAGGATGCACGGGGGGAGCTCAAATTTCCCCTTCTTAGGCGCCCGAGTCAGGTCCACAGAATTTAACGTCCGTGGCCGCTTCGCCCGCCGGGTCAAAGGCACTGGAGAATCCCGCGGACCAGGAGAGGGCATAGAAGAGGTCCCCGGAGCATTTTAAACAAGGGAAGGAGCACGAGTACCAGCAGCAGTCCGGGTCTTAGGGGGAGCCGCTTCAGCCTTACCCCTCGCCATAGCGTTCCTCACCACACGATCACGAGCTTGAGGCATCTCACCTACACAAATAAAAACGAGCACGTTAGTTACGGAGAAAGGAAATAACACAAACAAAGTCTAAACAACTATGACTACCGAGCAGCTTCTCAGCATCCGCGGGAGTCTTGCACTCCAGCAGTGCCTTCACATTGATAAACCTGCGCTCGACCCTCTGGCTACCATCCTCCTCGAAGATAGCGTTACCCTTGCTCGTCCAGCAGCTCGCAAGACTGAAGGAGTTGACCCACTTCACCAGCGCCTCATAAGACGCGGCGTCCTGCCCGCGTAGCGCGCTCGGCTCGAAGACATAAGCAATGGACTTCTTTGAGAAGTGGTCAGGTGTCCAGCGGATCGGGAACTTGTACAACCTCTCCCCGATATACTTCCCCTCCTCGTTGAGTAGCTCCTCTCCGTTCTCATCGACCTCTATCTCCCAGACATACGTGCTGTCCTGGGCAGCTTCAGACACTGGCTCAACGATGAAGTACTGTCCCTTGAACGTTCGGATTGACTCCGAGAACGGCTTAAACAACTTCTTGGGCTGCTTCAAGGAAACCCATCCGTACTTCTTCCCCGCCAGCTGCCGTTGAAGATAGAAAACAGCAAAAAACAGGGGGAGAGTGGTTCCCAGTGTGAGGTGCTCGCACACCAACTCAAATGCCCGGATAAAGGCCAACGAATTAGGGTGGAGTTGCGAGGGCGCCAGCTTGAGATGCTCAAATACCGACCGCTGGAAGTCAGTGAAGGGCAACCTCAGCCCCAACTCCTTGAAAGTGTACTCGTACATCGTGAAGCGGTCCCCGAACTCCGAGCAGACCCGCCCGTCCACGGTGGGAAAATGCACTCTCCAATCCCCCGGTGGGCCCACCTCTGTAAAGGCATCCGCCGCAGATCTGGCGAACGTGGAAATATGTTCGGAAGGCTCGGCCACCTCCCATTCCTCCGGACAAAACCCTTCTACAACTTCCTCCACGACATCCAAATCCTCTTCCTCTTCAGCTTCGCTCGAGGAGCTCGATGCCGCCGAGTTCGAAGACGCAGAACTCGAGGCCGTTGCGCTGCTATCCTCCTCGGAGACAGTTTCCTCCTCGGATGTGACTGGGACCACTTCTCTCTCTGGCTCCATCGCCGTTACGATCACCTGAAAAAGCAGAGAAAGACAGTGAATTCGACAGAAAATCAAATCCACCCTTCCACCGCTAAGTCAAGTGAAAGGGCGCGCAGAAGGCTAAGGACAACGTCCCCGGCCTAAGCCCTAACATCAAAGAAAAAACCTCCCCGCGAGGAGATGCCCGAGATACGCCATCTTCCTGCGAAGAACCTCCCCACGCTCATGCTCAGATTCCGTTTAAAGCTCAACCGGAAACTGCAAGGCTCCACCGGAATCTGGAAACGTCCTACCGAAAAATTCACCATTCCCTCAGAAGATAATAAGACGCGGTGGTCACGACTCGCAACCACGACGTGGACCACCACGCCCACCAAACGCGCTACCTACTCCGGCGAGATGCTTGAAGCAGCAGAAGGGCAGAACCACCGCCCACCACCAACACTCGCCGGAAACCTACCTATTTTGTCACCTAAAACTAACCCTAGCCGCATGCAATCTACCACTAACAACAAAAGAAAGTAAAACAAGCTGGAAATCAGAAAACTTACTTGATTTGAGTAGAAGTGGGAGACTGCTCGAAACTTGGCACGGTGTTCGGTTGCTCTGAAGACGGCGACGGGCAAGAACGCTGATGACGACGAAGAGAAATCAGAAGGGAAAAAGTGCAAAATGGGACAACCTTCCCCCTTTTATACTGAGGGGCACGTGCATACACGCGCCCGTAGGCAATAATGACTGCCCACTAGCCATGATTACCCATTAACTGCTACACAGGGCTCGATGCACACGTGGCAACCCAACGTTTCCCATTCTGTCTGACCCTTTATCTCCCCGAATACCGGGCAATAGGGTCACGACCACGAGCATCACGGACACGGGGGGCCACGAGCACCTCGAGACAACCATCCTCGTCTCCGCGCTAGCTCCCCTGAGCGACAAGCAGTCCTTAAGTCATCACTCCCATGCTCGGGAGCAACGACTTGGGGGGCTCCTGTTCTGGACTGGACCAATGGCTAGAATTGGCCCAATCCGCCTCTGCTCCAGAGCGGCCCAAATTGCCTAAGCCCAATCCACAGAGGGGCAAAAACGACATTTCTGCCCCTCCAACCGGGCAAGGAACGCAACGTTCCTCCCCGGCTTTTATGCCCGTTACGCACGGCTTTCTCGCTGCCCGAACAGCAAGGGACAGGTGCTTGGAACTGCGTTTATGCCCGACATAACGGCTAGTTTCTGGCACCCTGCCCGACATAACGGCTAGTTTGGGCAGTTACCTATTCTTTGGAGAAAACGGTTATTTTGCCCCGAAAATAGGACCGTTGGCCACGCGCTGGGGGCTCTATATAAACCCTCTCGCTTAAGAGGGTCAGGTATCACACTTTTCACCCTAAGAATACACTTCGTACTTGCCCCTTTTCTCTGACCTTTTCTTACTTGAGCGTCGGAGTGCCTTGCAGGTACACCCCCTCCTCCTCTCATTCACAAGCCGAACAATTTGCACGCCTGACGACCAACATCCGTCCGAGCACCTGTCATCTGACGACCAGCTTACGTGGACCTGTTCGAATACTCCGGATCAGAAACTTTAGTTGTAGAATTTCTTGAGTTCTAGAGCTAGGTTAGATATTTTGAGAAAATGAGTAATTTTGCTAAATCAAAGAATCTAACGGTTGAAATGTGATATAAATTGTGTGGTATGATCAATATATGTGTGGAATCATCTGTTGATAATCGTTATAATGTTTGATCATGTTTTGAATGAGTTTGAGATGGAAAAGTATGAATGAAAACAAGTATTTTTGGTTTTGCGCCCAGAGTAACCGGTTACCCTCTGGTGAGTAACCGGTTACCCTTTGAAAAATGGTATCCTGCGCAGAAAATGAGTGAAGTAACCGGCTACCTTATCTCGAGTAACGGATTACCCAAAAGTGGCTCTAACTCTCATTTTGGTTCTGTGTGAATAGTGCAACCTGAGTAACCGGTTACCCTCTGGTGAGTAACCAGTTACCACAGTTTGTTTTCCAAATATTTTCTAAAATTCATATCTTTTGATTCGGGTGTCCGATTCAAATGTTCTTTATATCGATGTAAAGCTATGAAAGTGTTCTATGATATGGAAAGTGAAAATATTGTTTATAAGATGGAATTTATTCGATTATGTTGAATAAATGGTATTAAATTATTTATGTAATTTAAACTTTTGAAAACTTAAAAGCTTCAAGTTGTGAGTTAGTGAGGAAGCCTTAGTACAATAGAACGACTTAGAGAATTGTTCGGCAATGCTCATACATCGATACTAGAAGAGTGTCCTTGTTGAGTAGTTGTTAGTGGAGGATTGTAATTCCTCCGGTTTGTAGTCCATCCCTTAATAAATACTGTGACCCGTGTTGAAGAGCCCCTTGTACGGGATGGTCGGGGAGAAGTATTTATTAAGTAAGTAACTATGACCCGCGTTGAAGTGCTCCTGGTGTGGGCTGGCCGGGGAGAAGTTACTTAGTGGTTAGTACCGTGACCCGTGTTGTAGTGCTCCTTGTGTGGGTTGGCCGGGGAAAAGTACTATTGGTAGATAACCGTGACCCGTGTTAAAGTGCTCCGTGTGTGGGCTGGCCGGGGAGAAGTTATCTACGTTGAGGATCTGTGACCTGTGTTGTAGTGTCTTGTATAGGCTGGCCAGGGAGAAGATTCCTTAACTAGTTTTGTCGTTTTGTGAATTGTACGATTGTTTCTTTAATCAGAAATGTTTGAACTCAAGGTCTAGTTCCTTTCCCACGACTTGAGTTAGGCTAAGATAGAAACCTTGTAAAGCCGGGAGAATCCATAAGATAGAGAACTCACTGAGATTTGTTATCTCACCCCATGTTGTTGATTATATTTCAGGTACTTCAGGTTCCGCGAAGGGTAAGGATAAAGTCGTGTGATTTTTCCTTACTTGTTTGGTGGCTAGCTTCCGATGTGGAGTTATTTTGAGATCATTGTTAATCTAGTTCTTAGTTTTTATCTTTTGAACATCTTGTATATGTTATGCCTTAGACTTTTAGTATTTTGTTATTTTGGCCATGTAATGTATACAATGTGTTAACTAGGAACTTATGGTATTTCAATACCAAAACTTGGATTCATGTATAATATATATGCTTTGATGTATGTTGTTATATATAGGTGTTACACAGGAGGTCGGTCCCAAATCCTCTAATGTAATCCTTGCTTCACTTGTGATAACAAGGACTTTGAGGGAAACTGTTACGGGTCGGCCAAATGCTCAATAAAGCAGACCCAATTACTAGGGCGCAACCTAAAGCATCATCACAAACGTCAATGAACAGGTGGAGCCTCACTAGACAGTCAGGCACCTGATCCAAGCTGTCAATGCATCAACCACCGTCGAACGGCTTCTCACGACGCACGTTGGATCAGACGGAAACAATTTTAACCGCATATATAAGTTCTTCCACGCCTCATTACAGATATTATTTCATTCTCAATACACCTATGCAACTTCACTGACTTAGGTGTTAGATTATTAACCTTGTAGGTCCACCTCGCTCCGCCACATTGGATACCGGTACAGCCTTGCCAGAAGAACCCACTCCCTCCACATCACCAATCTCTCATTCCATAACAACAACCACCAAAACAGATAGTAAACGAAACAAAACTACACCCATTTGATTTGTGAACTGTCTTATTTGTAGACGATAGATGTTTTATCAAGTAAGGAAAAATAGTGCTGCAGTATGTAATTTTGAAAAGTCCCAAACAGTCCCCAACATAACTGTAGTCCATACTTGTCTAATGGAGTATATACAGCTACTTGCCCACAAATATCTCCATCCTCATCTTCCCGAATCATGTCAATCGCCATGCCTTTAATGAAAATGTCAAACAATATGAACTGATTATATGAAACAAAGCTACGTCCATTTGATCCATGAACTGTCTTATTAGTAGGACATAAATGTTTTATCAAGTAGCTGTTCTGGTCAATAAATTCACACCACCCACAAATATCTCTTGTCCTTTTCTTTCCATGTCATGTTGACTGTCATGTCTACCATTACTAAACATCCCAAACAATAGGAGTTGATAGCACGCAACAAGAATTATGTGATTTGTGGACTGTCCTATTAGTAGGATACCCACTAATATATTCGTCCTCTTCTTCATTCTCTACCAAGTCCAAACAAAACGTGTATTCCAAAAAAACACTATTCCTTACTCATTTGAAAAAACAAGAAAAAAAGTATTAATTGGTTAGGCAGAGCAGAGATCACATGGCTGCCCTTGCATTAGATTTTGTGGTATCAGTGGTTGCAAAATTTCTGGTTGAAGAGTATGCGGTGTTGGGGGATGCAGCGAGGCACATAGAATGGATTGAGAAAGAGCTGAGATCAATGCGGGGATTGTTAGAACTAGTTGAACAGCGAGGGGACGGCGAACAGGCACAGGAGCTGAAAGAATGGGCAGATAATTTGAAGGAAGTTGCTCTTCATGCAAAGAATGTGATAGAACTGTTTGTGACAAAATCAGTGAAGAGGAGGAGGTGGGGAGTTCTGCACTGGTTTGACAAATACAATGTTGGGAAAGAGCTGGAAAAGATCCGCAGGAACATGAGGGACATCCCTTATATTGGAATGAACTTGAACAAAAATGTCCTCATGGTCTCTGTTGAAAATCTGCCACCTTCTGGATCCAGTTCCTCCAGCATCCCCGAAGTAGTAGATATGGCTATGGAGAAGCTTGATCACATTCTGAGTAAAAATTTAATAACCAGTAATAAGGTGATTGAGCTGGTGGAAGGGGTAAAAGATGGCTTCAAAGACCTTAAAAATATTGTTTCTAAGTTGAAATCAAGAAATGAAAGAGAAACTGTGTGGTTGAAAGAGGTGAATGATGTCTGTAGTTACACGGTAACTGTTGCTGTAAATTTCATTGCAAGAAGCAGCCTCCCGAAGAAGTTCCTTTATCACAACGCTTCCTCATGGAAATTTAAGAAGCAGATGAAGTGTATTAGTATTCAAATTGGAGATACCCTTGCCAGAAGTTTGACTTACGGAGTTGTGGACATGGATGAAACGGCACAAAGATCAACAACAGTACCCGTTCAAGACTTGTCAGTGGAGATTTTGATGATATCAGAAGTCATCCCTTTCTCTATTGCTTATATTGCTGATTTGCTTCTTCTGAGTAATGCTAGAAATATATATATTGAGTTGGAAGAGGCCTTCTTTATTCTAGTAATCCTTCAAGCTTTTGTAGCTGTTGCAAAACGAGGACCAATCAGAGCGAAAAAACTGAATCCAAAAAGAGGTGCAATATCAAGGCTGCTCAAGAATATTCTATTACGGGTTAAGTCTTTTGGTGACTTTCATCTTGTTCTTTTTTATCCCGTACCAGGTAGCACTCCTATTCCAGTTGATCTCTCCACTTTATCAAGTTATTTTCTGGATTGTGCAGTTGTGGAAGTCTATGGACAATAGTTTGAAGTGCGTGCAAAGAGATTTAGATCTTATGCATGCGTTTCTTAAGGACACTGCTGATAGTGCAGAAAGCATGAATGAAAGACAGAAAGTATGGTTTGGTCAACTTAAACTAGTGGCTCAAAATGGCAGGTCCTTTCTTGCTGCTGCTAATGGTGAGGGTGGTTGTTGGAGCAGTAGAATTAAGTTTTCCATGGACATCAACTGCTTGTTGAAAGAGATTTTTAGTATCTCAGACAGGAAGACCAATTATGGCATTGCAAATATTCATACTCAACAAGAGCTTGTATGTTCGTTCCACTATGACAATTCTGGTGCTGCCTCCTCCTCTTCCTCATATCAGCCTGTAACAGGACTCAAACAAGAAGTCCAATCAATCAGAGGAGAAAAGGAATTAATGGATGCGCTGCTTCAAGATGCACGAGACATGAGAGAACTAGATGGAACCTCTAGAATCTGGGTGGACCAAATGCAAATTATTGACAGTGAAATTGCAACTGTCATTTCTGACTATGGTGTCAAGTTAAAGCATAGATCAACTCTCATTTATATTTTCAAGTACTGGACCAGACAGGATATTAGTAACAAGATCAACACTATCAAAAACAAAATTGAAGATGCCTCCAGGAGAAGAAGGGTATATGGTTCGGGAAAGACGATTGAGTCGTCATCATCCACGTTTCATATACTACGTGGAACCATGCAATTGTCTCTCGTTGCTAAAGAATCCGATGTCGTTGGATTTGATGATGACGCACAAGTTATGATGGATCAGTTACTGTCGGATGAGAGACGTCGCTGCATTACCTGGATTGTTGGAATCGGAGGCACGGGCAAGACAACACTAGCCAAGATGATATTTCAAGACAGCGCTGTCGTAAGCCATTTTGAGTGTCGCCTGTGGGTGTCACTACCTTCAAATTCAAATCGCACTGCAGAACTTTTTGAACAAATTTACAAGGAGGCGGCCAGGCAAATAAAGGGAGACTCGTCGAGTGGTCCTGCGGTGCTAGAAACCTTGGCGCACACAAAGTATCTCCTAGTTGTTGATGGCATAGAAGAAACTTCACAAGTGTACTTGTTGGATACTTTGAAAAAGGCCATACCCGATATGTCAACCGGCAGCAGACTTCTTCTTACTGCTCGCAGTGCTAATGCAGCTCAACAAGCTGTTGGTACTAATAACTTTGTTTACCCCCTACAGTTATTAGATGATGAAAGTAGCAGGGTTTTGTTTACAAGACATTTGAAGGTGGACACTACCCCGGAACTAACCAATGTTGGAAGAGAAATTGTGATCAAGTGTGGAGGCCTACCATCCCAAATATTAGAAATGAGTCTTTTTCTTTCAGACAAAGAACATGTCACACATGAGGAGTGGTCAACCGAGCTCAATAATATTCAAATACGGAGTTGGTCTGAAACGGTTAATGCAATCAACAAACACTTAGCTCGGTATCTAACTGGATGCCTGTTTTACTTTGGACTATTTCCTGCAGAATTCGGGATTCCTGTTAGAAGACTGGTTGCTTTGTTGGTGGCAGAGGAGCGGGTGCATCTTGGGGAACACTCAGATCTCCAAGAGCAAGTAGCAGAACGGTATTTGATGAAGCTGATAGATCTGAACCTGGTTCAAATTGCCAAGAGAAAGCGTAATGGCAAGGTCAAAACATGTCGTCTCCCCTATGGTTTGCGACAACTCTGGTGGACAAAAGCTAACGACTACATATTTTTTAAAGCCCGCACTGCCGGGGATTCCGATCCAGGCCCAAAAAACTCTATCATACGCTGGGTGACAGATGATCCTAAAACCCATCATATCTGGTACGATCATATTCATGGTGAAACTAAAAGTACTAGAAGTGATCCAGCTTCCCTGAGAAACTACTACAAGGATGTTATCTCCTTTTTGTCCTTTGATACACGAGAGGGAAGTAAACCCGGCCGGGAAATAGGCTACTTCATGAAGGTATCTATTTCAAGTGATTGCTTCTTACTCCTGCGGGTTCTTGATCTTGAACGCGTTTACAAGCCTAAATTGCCTAAAAGCATAGCAAAACTTTCACAGCTGAGGTACCTGAGTTTAAGATGGACTTACTTGGAGTCACTTCCATCATTTATAAGCAAGTTGTTGAAGCTACAGACACTTGATCTCAAACATACTTACATACATACTCTACCACACACCATTTGGGATATGGAACTCAGACACTTGTTCTTAAGCGAGACTTTCCACAGCAGATTCCCACCAAAACAAAAAGATCATTTTTCCCTCATCAGATTTCTTCTACCTCAGCTCAGAGATGATTTTCTGTCTGATCTCCAAACACTGTGGGGGCTCTTTGTAGATGAAGAAACGCCAGTGATGGATGGCTTGGACACATTGGTCAAAATCACAAAATTAGGATTAACATGCCAACAAATGTCATCGGTGAAAGAGGTGATGACAAAAAAACTTGGGGCAGTGGCTGATTGGATTGTGAAACTAAAACACCTTCAATCACTGAGACTAAAATCAAGGGATGAAGAAGGGAGACCTTGGGATTTACACTTGAAGTCCTTCAAGAATAATAAAAATTTAACCGACATGTATTTGATGGGAATCTTGAGCAGCTCATCTATTCTGTCTGACTTTCCTCCGAGCCTCGTTGAACTTACCCTATCACATTCGAAACTAAAGGATGATCCCATGAAACTTTTGAAAGATTTTCCGAATCTTCGGATACTGTGTTTACTTGCAGACTCTTACCTGGGACAAACTAAGGTTTGTGAATCTCAAAGTTTTACTCAGCTTCATGTATTAAAGATTTGGGTGCTGGAGCAATTAGAGGAATTGAAGATAGAGCAAGGAGCACTTCCCTGTCTCAGACAACTGGAAATCAGATCGTGTCCGAACCTAAAAATGATTCCTGATGGACTAAAGCATGTTAGCACCCTGCTTGAATTGAAATTGACAAACATGCCATCCGAAATCAATGCTGAGATCAATAAGATCCCATTACCACCCAACTGTAAAGTGGTCAAAACTGATTTTCAGTAGAATTCCATGGCTGCATGGAAATTCATATGGATTGGTGAGTACTGACCACTGAGTTGCCTCATTTTATGTATGCTATTTTGCTTTCTTTCATTTTTAGCTGAAACTTGCTAGCTTTATCATGCAAAAAACTTCTTGGCTGGGAATGAAATTAAATCAAGTGTCTTCTAGAGAATGAATAAGAAGCTGCACCAAGATATATGAACCATCATCGTATCCTTTCATATGGGGAGTTTCTTTATCCATTAAGTAACTTAGGCTTCCTTTTCCATTAAGTAATTTAGGCATAGGCATTTAGATTAGCCATCAAAACTAGTCAACCGCCTATTAGTTTCTTAGTAAGTTTGTCATTTTACATTGGAACATTAGCCTATATAAAGGCATATTTATGTATAATTTTGTAATTCAAGAGTGTTGATTAGAATTGTGTGGTAGATGATCCTTTCTGTCTCTCTAAAACTGTGTGTAAATTTTATTTAGTTTGATGTATCACTGATGTTAAATTGGTATAAGAATAGGTTAGGTCATGTTATTGTGAGTGTCAAATATTTTGAATATGTGAGAGATATGGAAAAGAGTTACAATTTTGTCAGATCTTGTCCCAAATTAAATGCAGAATTAGATTCTAGCTCTTGGGAACTCTTGATGACAACGCATTTAAAAGCTCACAATGTTTGGAGCTTTGTGGATCCCAGTTTATAACAAGGAGCTGATGAAATCGCTCGTAGAAGGGATCAGTTGGCACTTTCACGAATTCATCAAGAAATAAATTATTCAATATTTGGCAAAATAACAAACCGCAAAATTGTTAAAGATGTGTGAGACATATTAAAGTTGTCACATAAAGGAGTAGAAAAGGCTCAAAAATCAAAATTGGAATCGTTGCGTAAAAAATAGAAAAGGTACAAAATGTCTACTTCAGAAACTACAGATCAATATTTTTCTTGTGTTATAAAATCTTATAAATAATATGAGAGTTTATTGAGAAGATATTTCGAATAGCAAAGTGCTGGAGAAAATGTTACCTACCATGCCAATGAAGTTTGATCACGTAATGACTACGATTATTTGAGCCTCACAATACCGACATTTTTTCAGTAACAGAGCTGCAAGGTAGTATGAATATGGAAAATACTGAGAAAGTAAAAGAATCTTTGAAGAGTCAAGTGAATCTCAAGAACGTTGCTTAATCCAGTCAAATTGGAGAAAGTAGAGGTCATGAAAATTTTAACAATGGAAAAGGAAATTTCAGAGGTAGAGGTTGAGAAAATTTTAGAGGAAGAGGGCGTAGAAAATTTAATTAATGGATAGACAACAATTTCAATCCATCCCATTGTCTTGCTAAATAAACGGGTAATAACAAAAGTAAGTGAAATAGAGAATCACCTAAAGAAACATATGTCCCAAGGAGCAATAAATGGCTACATTTTTGCAGGATAGAACGATTAAAGTCTAGTAATTAGGGAGTGGGAGGCCTAGCCCCTACGCCCACTAGGGAATAATTTCATAGCAATTACATTAAGCGACAAAACAGAATAAAAAGAACTTGATAAAGGGGAGTCACAACAATAAACTTGGGGAAAGAAGCCAAGTCCCTTTGAGGGAAGAATCGAGATAAGCTGCAGAGTCTAGAGTCATAACCGGCAACAAGCCTCGCTTCGGTTACATTGAAACAGGCTTGGGGGAAACTATTCATGCCTAGTCAAAACTCCAAGACAATTCAATGGACAAGGGCCATATATAATCTCGGCCCGAGATTGTTAACCAATGGAAAACAATGATCCACATAATCATAAGGGTCTGAGAGAAAAGAACATTTGTGCCCCAAGTGACGTCACAATAATAACGTCACGAGATAAATAGGTCTAGGCCTGGCCTAGAAGAGGAGCTCAAATCCGAGCAAGGGATGGAGCAAAGAGTAGCCGTTAGATAATAGAACGAATAATATCTCACACTTGACAATATGAACGGCCCAGATAAGAATCGAAAGATTAGAAACACTAGGAGGATTCCTATAAAAGGAGGTTACAAACATGATATGATAGGCAATATTATGATGGAACAATCCCTTGATAATAAATTAATTTTCTAAAATTAAATGACAATAAAAATTGAAGATATCGAGTCATTTAGCAAATAATAACTGACGGAAAAAATAAAAGAAAATTTACAAGATATACACAACATTGCAGCATATATGTGATTTAAGGAACCAATAAAAAAAACACGGGCAATGATCATAAATGTGGCAATCTACCAGATTAAGCTAGTAAGTATTTCCAATATACAAAATTAGACAGGGTTATTCTCATTCTATTCCCATCCATATAGTTAAGATAGGAAACAAACATGAAATTAAGCACTTAATTAGTCCTACAAATTAGGAGTCAAACACAATGTCTTCTCTTTACGATGTCCTACCTAGATTCCATACCTTGCTATTCCTTGAGGATTCACTTGGGCTAAATGAATGCCTTGACTTCTCATGTTAGTTTCACTCCATATCAAAGGTGATACCATCGAGTCCAATCCCACCATCCTCTTTGTCCCGCCAGGTGATCCTTCCACTGTCAATCCTCTTAGACTCTCAAGGGATGTTAGGCAACTTTCTGTCGAATAGTTAGCCCCTTGAGGCAGAGAATATACAGTATGTCTGAAACATGCATTCCACCTAGCTAGGCACTTGGTAGTTCTTGAAATTTTTGGATGTCTGTGTCAATGGTTGTGTCACCAATAAACTGATCAGCCAACATCTTACAAGCTCTCTCAAGCATGGCCATATACCGCCATTCTGCATCTTGGCGAATTAGCAGGTGCTTCTCTGCCAGCAATACTATAATACCATATTATTTTTTAATAGTAGGCATTCGGGTACACTTTTATAAGACAAAATAAGATAAATTCTTTAATAAAACTGTAAACCAATCATCATCAATTATAAAAGTTGAGGACGTCTCAAACCACGAACTACAATCATCTGATCTATTCTCCTTACTACATAACATATGTCTCCTCCACACATGTCCAAACAATCTAAGTCAAGATTCAACCATCTTTTCTACAATATGTGTTAGCTTAATTTATTCCAGCCACAATAAATTAGGCATAAACTCAACGCGTGTGAACGATTACTTTTAGACAGAATTCATCTCTACCGACCCTTCCATAACAGCACTCCCAATCGCGGAGATCCTCTATCAAATATGGTGGACCAAATTATGCTAAATTAATGGATGATTATACTGCTAAAAGATGAAGGATATCATGTTTCCTTAGATGAAATCAATGAAACTACTCCCTCAGTATTTGATCATAATTCTCAAGGGGGAAACAAGAATACCAATTCCTGTGTTGGTTTAGTGTGTTTCCAGTGTCTGATTGGAATTTGAAGTTTACCAGCTATTAGAGAAATAGTTAGAACAAACTTCACTATTAAAAGTAACAAGCTAATCAACTATCTTTCTTCTAAAATACACTTTAAGTTTATCGATCCCTAGCAAGACAAGACAGTAGAACAAAAATATTTATTTAACCTAACAATTGACAATGGTCAATGGCATAATTCTTCCGCGTTACAAAATTAAGTAGAAACATAAATAGACTCGTGAATTTAAAATGGGGTTAAAAAACATTGAAATCATACCTGAAGTTGAAACATTTTACGAAACCATCTGACTCATTTGGATAGCATTCTTTAACCGCTAAAGTGTTAGGGTGGTATGTTTATTGATACCTCTTTGTTTTGCATCATAGCCGAGCGAGGTTGTGTGTACAAGGGAGTTGCATTCTTCTCCTGCAACAAAAATAAGAGGAAGAGAGGGAAGATGAAAAAATTAAAAAATGTATTCGAGTTAAAGAATGCGTTATAGGATCATGGATCCTCTCCTTCCATCCTTCCCTCTCCTTCAATCAAAACAAGTGTAAGACAATATATGAAATTAAAATAATAATAATAACAGATTAATTGGAATACAGTGTCGGTGTAAAACTAATTTACACTATCATCCAATTAGAATGAATTATTTTGACACATGAAAAGAGAAAATCATGGAAGAAGTAGTTATTAAAATAGTTTAATTTTAATTTATTTATTTTTATTTTTAATTTCATAATTATGTGTCAAAATGATCTATTCTAATTGAATGTCAGTGTAAATTAGTTTTATACTGACAGTGTATTCCAATTAATCTCATAATAATAATAAGAGATTAATTGTTATGCACTGTCAGTGTAAAAATTTTTACACTGTCAATGCATCACAACCATCCGTTGGTATTACTTTTTAAGTGGTTCAAATAAAAGTCAAATATTTCAAATGAATTAACGGTTGTGATTAACTGACAGTGTAAAAAAGTTTTACATTGTTGGTGTATATCAATTAAATTCTAATAATAATAGTAATAATAATAATAAGAAAGAGAAAGTGTTACAAAGATAAAGATTAAATTGTGAAACATATATTTAGAGAAAAAAAAATTGAAGGAGAGGATTCAAGTTTGTATTATATACATCTTCATTGTTGAGTTGTAATTTCTTGTGTCAAAGTATGTTGTTCAATAGAAGTAAGGAAATGTCGAATAGTTTATGTTGAAATGTCGAAGCATGTTGCTCGAGAGAGATTTCTACTTAGGTTTATTTTGTGTTTGTTTTAATTGAGTTAGTTAGATTAGTTAGGGTTTGCTTGGTTGCAAATAACCTCAACTTATAAATAGGGAGTAACCTTATTATTGTTTGTAAGCGAATCATGTTGCAGTTTGCAAAGTAAAGAGTTGAAGTTTCTCTGCAGAATTCACAACTCTTTTTCTTCCCTTCTCTTCTCCAAAACCCTAATTTATCTTTTCTTTTTCTTCTTTTTCTTACATCATCATTGTGTAGTGAAATCTTGCAACCAATGTTGGTTATTCACTCGAGTGAATAGTGAAGAACAAGAGGAGTAATCAAACAGAAAGATTGATTCTTATTCATCAACATTTGGTTCGGAATTCATCAAGTTTTGGTGAAATTCTTGAACGGGAATTAAGTGTATTTCTAACATCTGGTATCTAGAGCACTGACTGGGCGATTTATGGGAAGCAAAACACGGTTGTGATGAATCATCCGAATAGACATTTTTCGACGAGTCTCCCAATTATGAAGTGTCAGAATTATGAGAATTGGTGTAAACAGATGAAGGTTGTTTTCTGTTGTTAAGATCTTTGGAATCTTGTGAAGAAGTGAGTGACGCCACTTCCAGAAAATGCGAAGGATGAAGAAAATGATGCAGATAAAAAATTGAAGAGGAAAGATTATAAAGCTCTCTTTATAATTCATCAACATGTTAATCCAGATAATTTCGAAAAGGTCGGTGATGTAGAATCGTCAAAAGAAGCATGGGAAATTTTGGATTATTTGGAGGCGCATAAAAGGTGAAATAGGCGAGGTTAAAAACTCACAAAAGAACGTATAAATTGCTTCAGATGGAAGACAATGAAAGCATAACATATTTTTTCACAAGGGTTACAAAACTGGTAAATCAAATCAAAGTATGCGGAGAAGTGTTGACATCAAGATCAGTTGTTGAAAAGATCTTGAGGTCATTAGCTCCAAAGTTCAACCACGTGATAGTGGCCATAAAAGATTCGAAAGATTTGTCAACATTGACAAAGGAAAAGCTTCAAGGGACATTTGAATCTCATGAACAAAGAATGGTTGAAAGAGTTGCAAGCAAGTCGAAGAGTGATGTGACTTCGCAGGCGCAATCAGCAAAAGAAAACAAAGGCAAAGGTAAATAGTTCGACAACAAAGGTAGAAGAGGCTACAACAATTCAACTGGTCAAAATCAACAAGAAGGAGACTGGTCGAATCAGAGAAAATCCTCATATCAAAGCAACCAAAGAGGTGGTGTTGTAGGTAGAGGAAGAGGTGGTGGTAAAAAACGTGACAAAAGTCACATTCAGTGTTTCAATTGTCATAAGTATGGTCACTAATCTAGTGATTGTTCTGAAAAAAAAAATCAAGAAAATTGTGCAAGGTTTACAAAGCATGGAGAAGAAGAAATTTTTTTGATGGTCACAACAAGAGTCGAAGAAAGATTCCAAGACCAATGGTACTTGGACTCAGGATGCTCATCACACATGACTGGTAGGAAGCATTAGTTTGTCAACATAAAACCCTCAATGAAGAACATGGTAAAATTTTCAAATGACAATACTATAGCACTTAAAGGTATTGGTGATGTTCTGATTATGAGGAAATATGGCAAAAGATCATTAATTTCCAACGTATTGTTGTTAGTTGGGATTTTAGACTAAGGAAGAACCCCGACAAACAAGGGCAAGGTTGAAGATGTCTTGGTTCGACCAGAATCTAGACGGTGAAAATTTCAGATGTTTTAAAAGGCATTTTGACTAAGTGGTATCATCGACCGCGTAGTATGCTCGACAATGGCAAAACGGTTGACAAGGCAGTTATTTGGGCGCACAGTGTCACATTCGAATATCAATAATTGCCTGAAGGTTTCCTTCTGAAGGGACACGTGGAAAAAACACAGAGACAGACTGTGTAACACCCCATTTTCTACCCAACGTTTACTAAAATCAGAGTGCAAAAATTTTCAAACATAAAACGGATGAGATGTCACATTTGCGACTTAACCAACAAATAAAATCTGTAATTCATTCAACATGGATACATAGCATTCGGAAAACCAAATTCAACTTAAACTTCATTCATATCTTTAATCAGTTGTCACAACTTTTAAATCATAAACCAGTCAACAGCTTTATTCAACTAAACATTGTTCAATTTATACTATTCAACAATTAGTAGTAACAACAATTAGAAACAACAACATAAACAAAACGTTCTCCCCCGAGTGCTACGTATCAGAGCAAGACCAACTCGAGCTAACAGCATCTAAGACTTCACATTATACCTCAACTTCTGCAGCTACTCTTGAGTACCTGCTCAGTTACCCATAATAGGTAACATCATTACAGAAGGGGTGAGATATCGAAAAATATAAACAGAAATATGATAATTAATATATTAGGTCGGATTATACAATATCACTGCTTCACTGCTTATAATAACAACTAAACAACATAATCAACAATTAACAACAATTAATTATAACAACGATTAACAACGAACATGTATAATAATAATTATAATAAATGTTTTCACAACTTCCGATTAAACACAACTTAATCACAACAGCAACTTATAACAACAACATTGCCAATCAACAACAACGTAATAATATTAACAACTCCAAACATGCAACTCAAATGCGACTCGGTAATGCACATGCATGTGGTACCATTTGGAGTAAACTCCCAACTTAAACATATGCCAGGTTATCGAGGCATTTCAGCAAGGCATAAGCCTTCAACGTGGTGCCATCAAGGCCAACTTAAACAGGTGCCATCAAGGCTAACTTAAACAATGCAATGTATGCCATGCAACCTCAACTTCAACGATAAATTCACGACAACGAAAACAACAACTTAAACATGCATCAATTGCATCAACTTAATCCAACATTGGTCATTCGACCTACAACTTAAACAAAAACTCAACTCAAACCATATTGGTCACAAGACCCGCAACTTAAATAATTCGCCCGTAAATCGGGACAATACAACTTATCCAACTGTACCTGTAAATCCACGCATTCAACTTAATTTAACAAAAAATAAATACCATACACGTATCTACTCGTATATACGAACTTCCCCAAAAAATTTCATTCGATTCCGGGTAACTAAATATACCGCTTAATTTTTACCGGGCGACTAAAATTACTACTATTCTCAGTTTCCAGCATCTTTTCAATAAAATAAAAATCAACCACACTACCTACTAATTATTACGGACTTTCCCAAAAAATTTCGTTCGATTCCGGGCAACTAAATATACCGCTTAATTTTGCTCCTGACACTATTTTCTGTCCAATTCTGCTACTAATTTATTTTTCTGCTACAGTATATTATTTTTCTGCTCCAATAAATTATGCTGCTAATTTCTAATTCACTGTTCATATTCACATACATTAAACTAAATCTTCATTCCAATATTCATACTATATACTACTATAAATATTGACTCCCTGCGCCTGAACTCAGTAAAACAAGGGCCACCTTGCCTTCCCTCTAAACATTTCCATTGCCCAATTTAATGTATAATATTTAACAGCCACTTTATTTATACATATATACTACACCTTAGTATAACCATCTCCTACTGTTCCTGCGCAATTACACTACACCAGGGAGGGCCACCTAATTAACCATAAAGAATTTAACCACAACTATGCTACTACTTACCTGTGTCGCAAGGGAAAGAGGTAAAGTGGAATTCCACCAATAGCACTGCGGGCCCCACGTTCCATAATATATATAACAAAAAAAAAACATAATAGTTTTCTTCTTCTTAATATTTTCATGCGCTGCATTCCCAGGTGTATGGATATATGATCCAGTCAACTAAATTCCAATGACCTATTTCTCCATCATATATTCCTAACTCCACTCCCATTATATATTATATTAATTAACTAAAACAACTTAATCAAAAACATGCTACATAACTAATATAGCGCCTGGAATGAGAAAAAGGTGAGTCCCACTACACCGCCCCACTTGGCCAATATATACATACTGCAATTCAATTTTTTTTTCTACTTACTCTATCAATTGATAATGGGTCTCTATAATATATCAATTTCAATCCCATAAATACCACATAATGAAAAATTATATCAATCTCAATTTCTACATACTAACTATCATTCTCCCGATTATAAAATTCGAACCCCACCCTTACCTGATTGGATCGAAGGTAGCTCGAATTTTCTTTGATTTTTCCTCCGGTAGCACTTTCTTCTCTTCTTCTCCCTAGCACTGTTCGCCGTTTTTCCTTTTCTTCTCCTTTAGGTTTTAGCTTTTGTCTTTCCAAATCCTTCGTGTAACTTCCTTTTACTGATACCACAAAACCAACTTCTATTTCTTTTATTTTATTTGTTTTATTAAAATAATAATATTCACTTATAATAGCTAATGGGCCCAAAACATACACCCCTAAATTGCTACTAAAAACCCCAATGTAGGCCCAATAGTACTATTTCTCACAAAATCAATTTAATAAAAATACAATATTAATTCTAGTGTTAATTTCTCGGCTAATTTTACCCGACTATCAATTTACCGACTTAACCACATAATCGACATATTCATAAATTATTCAGAAATTACTTAATAATATTTTAATTATATTATTTCTAATATAATTCTACGACTGAACCAACTTAAATACCAACTTATCGATTAAATCTCCTCAACACAAAATTAACCGAATAATCATAAATAATTAATTAAATATTTTATTAAATAAATAATTAAATATTCGGGGCGTTACAACTCTCCCTCACTTATAACATTTTCGTCCTCGAAAATTCATCCGATTCAACTACTCCAACTACTCATTCCATCCGACTAATCAACTCTCATCTCCGAAAGGCAACCCCACATATAATACAACAATTCATAACCTCAACGGCGACAATAACACGAATACTACTCAAGTGTTACACTTGGCAACTATCGTCACAACACAAGGAGTAGCCAACTTAAGAATTCACCGGTTTAAGAATTAGAACACAACCACATCGGAACACCGACTTAAACACAACATTAATACAACCAAACCACCAACATCGTTATTACTCACGTATGAACAACTGCACTACACCACGCGTTCGCTGCGCACTCTGATTACTCGCAGTGCAACCAGCCTACCAAGTTTACCTCCAACTTCCAATCACCAAAACCGACATAGTAAAGACCTTCGACTTAACTCTTCGGAAATTCCGTTCCAACAGGTATTCTACGCTCTCGTAGTTACCGAATACTTCAAACTTAGATCCGTAAGACAACACCTCGGAACATTCAACATAATTACAACGACGACTACTTCCAAATCTTGGACGAGATATTCATATACTTCCATGAATTCCCAATTGTCATAAAACATAACTACAACTTTACCATCTCTTAATAACACATTCTCCAAAATCGTCTTAAACACATAACAACATTACAACCATATATGGTACATAGGTCCAACCAAATCCAACAAGATAACTCATCTTCTTCACTTCCAACTAATTCAACATACCAAACCATCGATTCCTACTTATATTGACATAGTGCTCCATAAATTCTTGTCCGAATCAACACAACCGAGTAACTCCTCTTTTTTCCAACCAAAATCGCACCTTAATAAACCAACTTATAATTCCACTCCTTTTAATAATCACAACTCAACCTTCAAATATTCTACGCGTTCTTCTTCTGATTTTATAACAGCTCAAAACATTCGCAACAAACACCAGTTCCAACTCATCCAAACAAATATGGAAGATACGCTTCATACTCCATACATACACCTTAAGGCATACTAGTCATTCGCTTCATCACAAACAACGACTCAAGTTATCTAGAACTCGACTGTGAGTCTCCATACTACTCATTAATCCAATCGCAACCTCATGCTATCATTCTTAAATTCAACTAATATGCTTACATGAATCTTCATCGACAAAATAAACAATGCTCAAGCGCTCGGCTTGACCTCAACCAATTCAACGTACATACTATACTAGTTGGCACGACACATCTACACATCAATTATGATTCCGTCTACTATCAACAATAGATTAAGGGTGATCAGTTCCTCAATTTGTCAATAGACAGCCGACAACCATAACGGTGAAATAAATCATCAGCACCCAACACAATAGCGTACTTCAACTTGTGCCCAAAGTCCGTAAGCATAATGCTCCACCAACCCTCTGAGGCTTACCAACGTCTTCTTAGTCTCCTTAATTTCGACTTCGTCCACGATACCAAACGTCCAAAATTCAATACATACTTTCTTATACATGCTCGTGGCACAACACAACTTTAAATATCTTTCCAACACCGAAATCGCTACAACATTGAGAACGATCCAATTCAGTTTGCTCCAATTACAACTTTTAACCAAGGTGAAAATTCTTAGCAACACAAATCAACATTCACATTTCTCTCAACATTACCTTTACTTAACATCATCGTCTTACTCATCCTCATTCAACATAAATTGCATCTCGATGCATTCTCAGATACCGTCACATCCTTATAATTACCAACATATTATTCTTAATAATATTCCACACTTGTTTTCATCCTTCCAATTTTCTCAGCAAATGTCGCTCAACTTCAACCATATATATCTCCTTCAATACAGATCTCTCAATCACAAAATCATATTCCAAAGTTAAGAGAATTTTGTGTAGATTTCAGAACTTCAAGAATCGCGTAAATCCGACTTACGAGTAAAAAGTTATCAGCTACACAACGGGACTGGTTCAGAATTTCCGTATGCAGAATTTTCCAAAAATCAGCATCAGACCCAAATATTAAAACGCACTTTTCTCCCTCTTCACAAACTTCCTGAAGACAATTCGTATATGCAAACGGTAGGGAATTTCGTAAGCTTTCCAAAAAGTCCAGAACCGCTTCAATCGGAATCACGAGTAAAAAGTTATGTCTCTTTTACCGACAGTTGCTCCAAAATTGCAAAAATCAGAATTTGAGATTGATGAACATAAGTTCCATTTTCCGCTCTTACTTCCAAGATTTACCAACGTCCTCCTTTTCATCCAACTCTAAAATCACTCAACTTTAATCCAACTATACCCAAGATATACAACTTACCGAATCAATCCACCAACTTATCATTCCATTCGGAATAATTCCTTAATTTCAATCATCCTTGATTCACCGTCCAGACTCTACGCACATCTCCAACTTGACTGACACGGATTCGCGAGTCCAAACTCTCGCTGGCCCGCAATAACATCGCTCCAACATATGCACTCTTGCAAGCCACATCACCTTGAAACAACTTCTACATACCAACAACATGTACGGGAGCAAACCTCTCCCCCACTTGAATCAAACCAACCTTGTAGACAACTACTAGAAACTACTAACAAACAAGCACCGACAGTGTTCCACACACATGTCGAGTACTAAGGAAGAAACAACATTAGACAACATTGGCCGGACAGACCGACCTGCTCTGATACCACTAATGTAACACCCCATTTTCTACCCAACGTTTACTAAAATCAGAGTGCAAAAATTTTCAAACATAAAACGGATGAGATGTCACATTTGCGACTTAACCAACAAATAAAATCTGTAATTCATTCAACATGGATACATAGCATTCGAAAAACCAAATTCAACTTAAACTTCATTCAAATCTTTAATCAGTTGTCACAACTTTTAAATCATAAACCAGTCAACAGCTTTATTCAACTAAACATTGTTCAATTTATACTATTCAACAATTAGTAGTAACAACAATTAGAAACAACAACATAAACAAAACGTTCTCCCCCGAGTGCTACGTATCAGAGCAAGACCAACTCGAGCTAACAGCATCTAAGACTTCACATTATACCTCAACTTCTGCAGCTACTCTTGAGTACCTGCTCAGTTACCCATAATAGGTAACATCATTACAAAAGGGGTGAGATATCGAAAAATATAAACAGAAATATGATAATTAATATATTAGGTCGGATTATACAATATCACTGCTTCACTGCTTATAATAACAACTAAACAACATAATCAACAATTAACAATAATTAATTATAACAACGATTAACAACGAACATGTATAATAATAATTATAATAAATGTTTTCACAACTTCCGATTAAACACAACTTAATCACAACAGCAACTTATAACAACAACATTGCCAATCAACAACAACGTAATAATATTAACAACTCCAAACATGCAACTCAAATGCGACTCGGTAATGCACATGCATGTGGTACCATTTGGAGTAAACTCCCAACTTAAACATATGCCAGGTTATCGAGGCATTTCAACAAGGCATAAGCCTTCAACGTGGTGCCATTAAGGCCAACTTAAACAGGTGCCATCAAGGCCAACTTAAACAATGCAATGTATGCCATGCAACCTCAACTTCAACGATAAATTCACGACAACGAAAACAACAACTTAAACATGCATCAATTGCATCAACTTAATCCAACATTGGTCATTCGACCTACAACTTAAACAACAACTCAACTCAAACCATATTGGTCACAAGACCCGCAACTTAAATAATTCGCCCGTAAATCGGGACAATACAACTTATCCAACTGTACCTGTAAATCCACGCATTCAACTTAATTTAACAAAAATAAATACCATACACGTATCTACTCGTATATACGAACTTCCCCAAAAATTTTCATTCGATTCCGGGTAACTAAATATACCGCTTAATTTTTACCGGGCGACTAAAATTACTACTATTCTCAGTTTCCAGCATCTTTTCAATAAAATAAAAATCAACCGCACTACCTACTAATTATTACGGACTTTCCCAAAAAATTTCGTTCGATTCCGGGCAACTAAATATACCGCTTAATTTTGCTCCCGACACTATTTTCTGTCCAATTCTGCTACTAATTTATTTTTCTGCTACAGTATATTATTTTTCTGCTCCAATAAATTATGCTGCTAATTTCTAATTCACTGTTCATATTCACATACATTAAACTAAATCTTCATTCCAATATTCATACTATATACTACTATAAATATTGACTCTCTGCGCCTGAACTCAGTAAAACAAGGGCCACCTTGCCTTCCCTCTAAACATTTCCATTGCCCAATTTAATGTATAATATTTAACAGCCACTTTATTTATACATATATACTACACCTTAGTATAACCATCTCCTACTGTTCCTGCGCAATTACACTACACCAGGGAGGGCCACCTAATTAACCATAAAGAATTTAACCACAACTATGCTACTACTTACCTGTGTCGCAAGGGAAAGAGGTAAAGTGGAATTCCACCAATAGCACTGCGGGCCCCACGTTCCATAATATATATAACAAAAAAAAACATAATAGTTTTCTTCTTCTTAATATTTTCATGCGCTGCATTCCCAGGTGTATGGATATATGATCCAGTCAACTAAATTCCAATGACCTATTTCTCCATCATATATTCCTAACTCCACTCCCATTATATATTATATTAATTAACTAAAACAACTTAATCAAAAACATGCTACATAACTAATATAGCGCCTGGAATGAGAAAAAGGTGAGTCCCACTACACCGCCCCACTTGGCCAATATATACATACTGCAATTCAATTTTTTTTTCTACTTACTCTATCAATTGATAATGGGTCTCTATAATATATCAATTTCAATCCCATAAATACCACATAATGAAAAATTATATCAATCTCAATTTCTACATACTAACTATCATTCTCCCGATTATAAAATTCGAACCCCACCCTTACCTGATTGGATCGAAGGTAGCTCGAATTTTCTTTGATTTTTCCTCCGGTAGCATTTTCTTCTCTTCTTCTCCCTAGCACTGTTCGCCGTTTTTCCTTTTCTTCTCCTTTAGGTTTTAGCTTTTGTCTTTCCAAATCCTTCGTGTAACTTCCTTTTACTGATACCACAAAACCAACTTCTATTTCTTTTATTTTATTTGTTTTATTAAAATAATAATATTCACTTATAATAGCTAATGGGCCCAAAACATACACCCCTAAATTGCTACTAAAAACCCCAATGTAGGCCCAATAGTACTATTTCTCACAAAATCAATTTAATAAAAATACAATATTAATTCTAGTGTTAATTTCTCGGCTAATTTTACCCGACTATCAATTTACCGACTTAACCACATAATCGACATATTCATAAATTATTCAGAAATTACTTAATAATATTTTAATTATATTATTTCTAATATAATTCTACGACCGAACCAACTTAAATACCAACTTATCGATTAAATCTCCTCAACACAAAATTAACCGAATAATCATAAATAATTAATTAAATATTTTATTAAATAAATAATTAAATATTCGGGGCGTTACAACTCTCCCCCACTTATAACATTTTCGTCCTCGAAAATTCATCCGATTCAACTACTCCAACTACTCATTCCATCCGACTAATCAACTCTCATCTCCGAAAGGCAACCCCACATATAATACAACAATTCATAACCTCAACGGCGACAATAACACGAATACTACTCAAGTGTTACACTTGGCAACTATCGTCACAACACAAGGAGTAGCCAACTTAAGAATTCACCGGTTTAAGAATTAGAACACAACCACATCGGAACACCGACTTAAACACAACATTAATACAACCAAACCACCAACATCGTTATTACTCACGTATGAACAACTGCACTACACCACGCGTTCGCTGCGCACTCTGATTACTCGCAGTGCAACCGGCCTACCAAGTTTACCTCCAACTTCCAATCACCAAAACCGACATAGTAAAGACCTTCGACTTAACTCTTCAGAAATTCCGTTCCAACAGGTATTCTACGCTCTCGTAGTTACCGAATACTTCAAACTTAGATCCGTAAGACAACACCTCGGAACATTCAACATAATTACAACGACGACTACTTCCAAATCTTGGACGAGATATTCATATACTTCCATGAATTCCCAATTGTCATAAAACATAACTACAACTTTACCATCTCTTAATAACACATTCTCCAAAATCGTCTTAAACACATAACAACATTACAACCATATATGGTACATAGGTCCAACCAAATCCAACAAGATAACTCATCTTCTTCACTTCCAACTAATTCAACATACCAAACCATCGATTCCTACTTATATTGACATAGTGCTCCATAAATTCTTGTCCGAATCAACACAACCGAGTAACTCCTCTTTTTTCCAACCAAAATCGCACCTTAATAAACCAACTTATAATTCCACTCCTTTTAATAATCACAACTCAACCTTCAAATATTCTACGCGTTCTTCTTCTGATTTTATAACAGCTCAAAACATTCGCAACAAACACCAGTTCCAACTCATCCAAACAAATATGGAAGATACGCTTCATACTCCATACATACACCTTAAGGCATACTAGTCATTCGCTTCATCACAAACAACGACTCAAGTTATCTAGAACTCGACTGTGAGTCTCCATACTACTCATTAATCCAATCGCAACCTCATGCTATCATTCTTAAATTCAACTAATATGCTTACATGAATCTTCATCGACAAAATAAACAATGCTCAAGCGCTCGGCTTGACCTCAACCAATTCAACGTACATACTATACTAGTTGGCACGACACATCTACACATCAATTATGATTCCGTCTACTATCAACAATAGATTAAGGGTGATCAGTTCCTCAATTTGTCAATAGACAGCCGACAACCACAACGGTGAAATAAATCATCAGCACCCAACACAATAGCGTACTTCAACTTGTGCCCAAAGTCCGTAAGCATAATGCTCCACCAACCCTCTGAGGCTTACCAACGTCTTCTTAGTCTCCTTAATTTCGACTTCGTCCACGATACCAAACGTCCAAAATTCAATACATACTTTCTTATACATGCTCGTGGCACAACACAACTTTAAATATCTTTCCAACACCGAAATCGCTACAACATTGAGAACGATCCAATTCAGTTTGCTCCAATTACAACTTTTAACCAAGGTGAAAATTCTTAGCAACACAAATCAACATTCACATTTCTCTCAACATTACCTTTACTTAACATCATCGTCTTACTCATCCTCATTCAACATAAATTGCATCTCGATGCATTCTCAGATACCGTCACATCCTTATAATTACCAACATATTATTCTTAATAATATTCCACACTTGTTTTCATCCTTCCAATTTTCTCAGCAAATGTCGCTCAACTTCAACCATATATATCTCCTTCAATACAGATCTCTCAATCACAAAATCATATTTCAAAGTTAAGAGAATTTTGTGTAGATTTCAGAACTTCAAGAATCGCGTAAATCCGACTTACGAGTAAAAAGTTATCAGCTACACAACGGGACTGGTTCAGAATTTCCGTATGCAGAATTTTCCAAAATTCAGCATCAGACCCAAATATTAAAACGCACTTTTCTCCCTCTTCACAAACTTCCTGAAGACAATTCGTATATGCAAACGGTAGGGAATTTCGTAAGCTTTCCAAAAAGTCCAGAACCGCTTCAATCGGAATCACGAGTAAAAAGTTATGTCTCTTTTACCGACAGTTGCTCCAAAATTGCAAAAATCAGAATTTGAGATTGATGAACATAAGTTCCATTTTCCGCTCTTACTTCCAAGATTTACCAACGTCCTCCTTTTCATCCAACTCTAAAATCACTCAACTTTAATCCAACTATACCCAAGATATACAACTTACCGAATCAATCCACCAACTTATCATTCCATTCGGAATAATTCCTTAATTTCAATCATCCTTGATTCACCGTCCAGACTCTACGCACATCTCCAACTTGACTGACACGGATTCGCGAGTCCAAACTCTCGCCGGCCCGCAATAACATCGCTCCAACATATGCACTCTTGCAAGCCACATCACCTTGAAACAACTTCTACATACCAACAACATGTACGGGAGCAAACCTCTCCCCCACTTGAATCAAACCAACCTTGTAGACAACTACTAGAAACTACTAACAAACAAGCACCGACAGTGTTCCACACACATGTCGAGTACTAAGGAAGAAACAACATTAGACAACATTGGCCGGACAGACCGACCTGCTCTGATACCACTAATGTAACACCCCATTTTCTACCCAACGTTTACTAAAATCAGAGTGCAAAAATTTTCAAACATAAAACGGATGAGATGTCACATTTGCGACTTAACCAACAAATAAAATCTGTAATTCATTCAACATGGATACATAGCATTCGAAAAACCAAATTCAACTTAAACTTCATTCATATCTTTAATCAGTTGTCACAACTTTTAAATCATAAACCAGTCAACAGCTTTATTCAACTAAACATTGTTCAATTTATACTATTCAACAATTAGTAGTAACAACAATTAGAAACAACAACATAAACAAAACGTTCTCCCCCGAGTGCTACGTATCAGAGCAAGACCAACTCGAGCTAACAGCATCTAAGACTTCACATTATACCTCAACTTCTGCAGCTACTCTTGAGTACCTGCTCAGTTACCCATAATAGGTAACATCATTACAGAAGGGGTGAGATATCGAAAAATATAAACAGAAATATGATAATTAATATATTAGGTCGGATTATACAATATCACTGCTTCACTGCTTATAATAACAACTAAACAACATAATCAACAATTAACAACAATTAATTATAACAACGATTAACAACGAACATGTATAATAATAATTATAATAAATGTTTTCACAACTTCCGATTAAACACAACTTAATCACAACAGCAACTTATAACTACAACATTGCCAATCAACAACAACGTAATAATATTAACAACTCCAAACATGCAACTCAAATGCGACTCGGTAATGCACATGCATGTGGTACCATTTGGAGTAAACTCCCAACTTAAACATATGCCAGGTTATCGAGGCATTTCAACAAGGCATAAGCCTTCAACGTGGTGCCATCAAGGCCAACTTAAACAGGTGCCATCAAGGCCAACTTAAACAATGCAATGTATGCCATGCAACCTCAACTTCAACGATAAATTCACGACAACGAAAACAACAACTTAAACATGCATCAATTGCATCAACTTAATCCAACATTGGTCATTCGACCTACAACTTAAACAACAACTCAACTCAAACCATATTGGTCACAAGACCCGCAACTTAAATAATTCGCTCGTAAATCGGGACAATACAACTTATCCAACTGTACCTGTAAATCCACGCATTCAACTTAATTTAACAAAAATAAATACCATACACGTATCTACTCGTATATACGAACTTCCCCAAAAATTTTCATTCGATTCCGAGTAACTAAATATACCGCTTAATTTTTACCGGGCGACTAAAATTACTACTATTCTCAGTTTCCAGCATCTTTTCAATAAAATAAAAATCAACCACACTACCTACTAATTATTACGGACTTTCCCAAAAATTTTCGTTCGATTCCGGGCAACTAAATATACCGCTTAATTTTGCTCCCGACACTATTTTTTGTCCAATTCTGCTACTAATTTATTTTTCTGCTACAGTATATTATTTTTCTGCTCCAATAAATTATGCTGCTAATTTCTAATTCACTGTTCATATTCACATACATTAAACTAAATCTTCATTCCAATATTCATACTATATACTACTATAAATATTGACTCCCTGCGCCTGATCTCAGTAAAACAAAGGCCACCTTGCCGTCCCTCTAAACATTTCCATTGCCCAATTTAATGTATAATATTTAACAGCCACTTTATTTATACATATATACTACACCTTAGTATAACCATCTCCTACTGTTCCTGCGCAATTACACTACACCAGGGAGGGCCACCTAATTAACCATAAAGAATTTAACCACAACTATGCTACTACTTACCTGTGTCGCAAGGGAAAGAGGTAAAGTGGAATTCCACCAATAGCACTGCGGGCCCCACGTTCCATAATATATATAACAAAAAAAAACATAATAGTTTTCTTCTTCTTAATATTTTCATGCGCTGCATTCCCAGGTGTATGGATATATGATCCAGTCAACTAAATTCCAATGACCTATTTCTCCATCATATATTCCTAACTCCACTCCCATTATATATTATATTAATTAACTAAAACAACTTAATCAAAAACATGCTACATAACTAATATAGCGCCTGGAATGAGAAAAAGGTGAGTCCCACTACACCGCCCCACTTGGCCAATATATACATACTGCAATTCAATTTTTTTTTCTACTTACTCTATCAATTGATAATGGGTCTCTATAATATATCAATTTCAATCCCATAAATACCACATAATGAAAAATTATATCAATCTCAATTTCTACATACTAACTATCATTCTCCCGATTATAAAATTCGAACCCCACCCTTACCTGATTGGATCGAAGGTAGCTCGAATTTTCTTTGATTTTTCCTCCGGTAGCACTTTCTTCTCTTCTTCTCCCTAGCACTGTTCGCCGTTTTTCCTTTTCTTCTCCTTTAGGTTTTAGCTTTTGTCTTTCCAAATCCTTCGTGTAACTTCCTTTTACTGATACCACAAAACCAACTTCTATTTCTTTTATTTTATTTGTTTTATTAAAATAATAATATTCACTTATAATAGCTAATGGGCCCAAAACATACACCCCTAAATTGCTACTAAAAACCCCAATGTAGGCCCAATAGTACTATTTCTCACAAAATCAATTTAATAAAAATACAATATTAATTCTAGTGTTAATTTCTCGGCTAATTTTACCCGACTATCAATTTACCGACTTAACCACATAATCGACATATTCATAAATTATTCAGAAATTACTTAATAATATTTTAATTATATTATTTCTAATATAATTCTACGACCGAACCAACTTAAATACCAACTTATCGATTAAATCTCCTCAACACAAAATTAACCGAATAATCATAAATAATTAATTAAATATTTTATTAAATAAATAATTAAATATTCGGGGCGTTACAACTCTCCCCCACTTATAACATTTTCGTCCTCGAAAATTCATCCGATTCAACTACTCCAACTACTCATTCCATCCGACTAATCAACTCTCATCTCCGAAAGGCAACCCCACATATAATACAACAATTCATAACCTCAACGGCGACAATAACACGAATACTACTCAAGTGTTACACTTGGCAACTATCGTCACAACACAAGGAGTAGCCAACTTAAGAATTCACCGGTTTAAGAATTAGAACACAACCACATCGGAACACCGACTTAAACACAACATTAATACAACCAAACCACCAACATCGTTATTACTCACGTATGAACAACTGCACTACACCACGCGTTCGCTGCGCACTCTGATTACTCGCAGTGCAACCGGCCTACCAAGTTTACCTCCAACTTCCAATCACCAAAACCGACATAGTAAAGACCTTCGACTTAACTCTTCGGAAATTCCGTTCCAACAGGTATTCTACGCTCTCGTAGTTACCGAATACTTCAAACTTAGATCCGTAAGACAACACCTCGGAACATTCAACATAATTACAACGACGACTACTTCCAAATCTTGGACGAGATATTCATATACTTCCATGAATTCCCAATTGTCATAAAACATAACTACAACTTTACCATCTCTTAATAACACATTCTCCAAAATCGTCTTAAACACATAACAACATTACAACCATATATGGTACATAGGTCCAACCAAATCCAACAAGATAACTCATCTTCTTCACTTCCAACTAATTCAACATACCAAACCATCGATTCCTACTTATATTGACATAGTGCTCCATAAATTCTTGTCCGAATCAACACAACCGAGTAACTCCTCTTTTTTCCAACCAAAATCGCACCTTAATAAACCAACTTATAATTCCACTCCTTTTAATAATCACAACTCAACCTTCAAATATTCTACGCGTTCTTCTTCTGATTTTATAACAGCTCAAAACATTCGCAACAAACACCAGTTCCAACTCATCCAAACAAATATGGAAGATACGCTTCATACTCCATACATACACCTTAAGGCATACTAGTCATTCGCTTCATCACAAACAACGACTCAAGTTATCTAGAACTCGACTGTGAGTCTCCATACTACTCATTAATCCAATCGCAACCTCATGCTATCATTCTTAAATTCAACTAATATGCTTACATGAATCTTCATCGACAAAATAAACAATGCTCAAGCGCTCGGCTTGACCTCAACCAATTCAACGTACATACTATACTAGTTGGCACGACACATCTACACATCAATTATGATTCCGTCTACTATCAATAATAGATTAAGGGTGATCAGTTCCTCAATTTGTCAATAGACAGCCGACAACCATAACGGTGAAATAAATCATCAGCACCCAACACAATAGCGTACTTCAACTTGTGCCCAAAGTCCGTAAGCATAATGCTCCACCAACCCTCTGAGGCTTACCAACGTCTTCTTAGTCTCCTTAATTTCGACTTCGTCCACGATACCAAACGTCCAAAATTCAATACATACTTTCTTATACATGCTCGTGGCACAACACAACTTTAAATATCTTTCCAACACCGAAATCGCTACAACATTGAGAACGATCCAATTCAGTTTGCTCCAATTACAACTTTTAACCAAGGTGAAAATTCTTAGCAACACAAATCAACATTCACATTTCTCTCAACATTACCTTTACTTAACATCATCGTCTTACTCATCCTCATTCAACATAAATTGCATCTCGATGCATTCTCAGATACCGTCACATCCTTATAATTACCAACATATTATTCTTAATAATATTCCACACTTGTTTTCATCCTTCCAATTTTCTCAGCAAATGTCGCTCAACTTCAACCATATATATCTCCTTCAATACAGATCTCTCAATCACAAAATCATATTCCAAAGTTAAGAGAATTTTGTGTAGATTTCAGAACTTCAAGAATCGCGTAAATCCGACTTACGAGTAAAAAGTTATCAGCTACACAACGGGACTGGTTCAGAATTTCCGTATGCAGAATTTTCCAAAAATCAGCATCAGACCCAAATATTAAAATGCACTTTTCTCCCTCTTCACAAACTTCCTGAAGACAATTCGTATATGCAAACGGTAGGGAATTTCGTAAGCTTTCCAAAAAGTCCAGAACCGCTTCAATCGGAATCACGAGTAAAAAGTTATGTCTCTTTTACCGACAGTTGCTCCAAAATTGCAAAAATCAGAATTTGAGATTGATGAACATAAGTTCCATTTTCCGCTCTTACTTCCAAGATTTACCAACGTCCTCCTTTTCATCCAACTCTAAAATCACTCAACTTTAATCCAACTATACCCAAGATATACAACTTACCGAATCAATCCACCAACTTATCATTCCATTCGGAATAATTCCTTAATTTCAATCATCCTTGATTCACCGTCCAGACTCTACGCACATCTCCAACTTGACTGACACGGATTCGCGAGTCCAAACTCTCGCTGGCCCGCAATAACATCGCTCCAACATATGCACTCTTGCAAGCCACATCACCTTGAAACAACTTCTACATACCAACAACATGTACGGGAGCAAACCTCTCCCCCACTTGAATCAAACCAACCTTGTAGACAACTACTAGAAACTACTAACAAACAAGCACCGACAGTGTTCCACACACATGTCGAGTACTAAGGAAGAAACAACATTAGACAACATTGGCCGGACAGACCGACCTGCTCTGATACCACTAATGTAACACCCCATTTTCTACCCAACGTTTACTAAAATCAGAGTGCAAAAATTTTCAAACATAAAACGGATGAGATGTCACATTTGCGACTTAACCAACAAATAAAATCTGTAATTCATTCAACATGGATACATAGCATTCGAAAAACCAAATTCAACTTAAACTTCATTCATATCTTTAATCAGTTGTCACAACTTTTAAATCATAAACCAGTCAACAGCTTTATTCAACTAAACATTGTTCAATTTATACTATTCAACAATTAGTAGTAACAACAATTAGAAACAACAACATAAACAAAACGTTCTCCCCCGAGTGCTACGTATCAGAGCAAGACCAACTCGAGCTAACAGCATCTAAGACTTCACATTATACCTCAACTTCTGCAGCTACTCTTGAGTACCTGCTCAGTTACCCATAATAGGTAACATCATTACAGAAGGGGTGAGATATCGAAAAATATAAACAGAAATATGATAATTAATATATTAGGTCGGATTATACAATATCACTGCTTCACTGCTTATAATAACAACTAAACAACATAATCAACAATTAACAATAATTAATTATAACAACGATTAACAACGAACATGTATAATAATAATTATAATAAATGTTTTCACAACTTCCGATTAAACACAACTTAATCACAACAGCAACTTATAACAACAACATTGCCAATCAACAACAACGTAATAATATTAACAACTCCAAACATGCAACTCAAATGCGACTCGGTAATGCACATGCATGTGGTACCATTTGGAGTAAACTCCCAACTTAAACATATGCCAGGTTATCGAGGCATTTCAACAAGGCATAAGCCTTCAACGTGGTGCCATCAAGGCCAACTTAAATAGGTGCCATCAAGGCCAACTTAAACAATGCAATGTATGCCATGCAACCTCAACTTCAACGATAAATTCACGACAACGAAAACAACAACTTAAACATGCATCAATTGCATCAACTTAATCCAACATTGGTCATTCGACCTACAACTTAAACAACAACTCAACTCAAACCATATTGGTCACAAGACCCGCAACTTAAATAATTCGCCCGTAAATCGGGACAATACAACTTATCCAACTGTACCTGTAAATCCACGCATTCAACTTAATTTAACAAAAATAAATACCATACACGTATCTACTCGTATATACGAACTTCCCCAAAAATTTTCATTCGATTCCGGGTAACTAAATATACCGCTTAATTTTTACCGAGCGACTAAAATTACTACTATTCTCAGTTTCCAGCATCTTTTCAATAAAATAAAAATCAACCACACTACCTACTAATTATTACGGACTTTCCCAAAAAATTTCGTTCGATTCCGGGCAACTAAATATACCGCTTAATTTTGCTCCCGACACTATTTTTTGTCCAATTCTGCTACTAATTTATTTTTCTGCTACAGTATATTATTTTTCTGCTCCAATAAATTATGCTGCTAATTTCTAATTCACTGTTCATATTCACATACATTAAACTAAATCTTCATTCCAATATTCATACTATATACTACTATAAATATTGACTCCCTGCGCCTGAACTCAGTAAAACAAGGGCCACCTTGCCTTCCCTCTAAACATTTCCATTGCCCAATTTAATGTATAATATTTAACAGCCACTTTATTTATACATATATACTACACCTTAGTATAACCATCTCCTACTGTTCCTGCGCAATTACACTACACCAGGGAGGGCCACCTAATTAACCATAAAGAATTTAACCACAACTATGCTACTACTTACCTGTGTCGCAAGGGAAAGAGGTAAAGTGGAATTCCACCAATAGCACTGCGGGCCCCACGTTCCATAATATATATAACAAAAAAAAACATAATAGTTTTCTTCTTCTTAATATTTTCATGCGCTGCATTCCCAGGTGTATGGATATATGATCCAGTCAACTAAATTCCAATGACCTATTTCTCCATCATATATTCCTAACTCCACTCCCATTATATATTATATTAATTAACTAAAACAACTTAATCAAAAACATGCTACATAACTAATATAGCGCCTGGAATGAGAAAAAGGTGAGTCCCACTACACCGCCCCACTTGGCCAATATATACATACTGCAATTCAATTTTTTTTTCTACTTACTCTATCAATTGATAATGGGTCTCTAGAATATATCAATTTCAATCCCATAAATACCACATAATGAAAAATTATATCAATCTCAATTTCTACATACTAACTATCATTCTCCCGATTATAAAATTCGAACCCCACCCTTACCTGATTGGATCGAAGGTAGCTCGAATTTTCTTTGATTTTTCCTCCGGTAGCACTTTCTTCTCTTCTTCTCCCTAGCACTGTTCGCCGTTTTTCCTTTTCTTCTCCTTTAGGTTTTAGCTTTTGTCTTTCCAAATCCTTCGTGTAACTTCCTTTTACTGATACCACAAAACCAACTTCTATTTCTTTTATTTTATTTGTTTTATTAAAATAATAATATTCACTTATAATAGCTAATGGGCCCAAAACATACACCCCTAAATTGCTACTAAAAACCCCAATGTAGGCCCAATAGTACTATTTCTCACAAAATCAATTTAATAAAAATACAATATTAATTCTAGTGTTAATTTCTCGGCTAATTTTACCCGACTATCAATTTACCGACTTAACCACATAATCGACATATTCATAAATTATTCAGAAATTACTTAATAATATTTTAATTATATTATTTCTAATATAATTCTACGACCGAACCAACTTAAATACCAACTTATCGATTAAATCTCCTCAACACAAAATTAACCGAATAATCATAAATAATTAATTAAATATTTTATTAAATAAATAATTAAATATTCGGGGCGTTACAACTCTCCCCCACTTATAACATTTTCGTCCTCGAAAATTCATCCGATTCAACTACTCCAACTACTCATTCCATCCGACTAATCAACTCTCATCTCCGAAAGGCAACCCCACATATAATACAACAATTCATAACCTCAACGGCGACAATAACACGAATACTACTCAAGTGTTACACTTGGCAACTATCGTCACAACACAAGGAGTAGCCAACTTAAGAATTCACCGGTTTAAGAATTAGAACACAACCACATCGGAACACCGACTTAAACACAACATTAATACAACCAAACCACCAACATCGTTATTACTCACGTATGAACAACTGCACTACACCACGCGTTCGCTGCGCACTCTGATTACTCGCAGTGCAACCGGCCTACCAAGTTTACCTCCAACTTCCAATCACCAAAACCGACATAGTAAAGACCTTCGACTTAACTCTTCGGAAATTCCGTTCCAACAGGTATTCTACGCTCTCGTAGTTACCGAATACTTCAAACTTAGATCCGTAAGACAACACCTCGGAACATTCAACATAATTACAACGACGACTACTTCCAAATCTTGGACGAGATATTCATATACTTCCATGAATTCCCAATTGTCATAAAACATAACTACAACTTTACCATCTCTTAATAACACATTCTCCAAAATCGTCTTAAACACATAACAACATTACAACCATATATGGTACATAGGTCCAACCAAATCCAACAAGATAACTCATCTTCTTCACTTCCAACTAATTCAACATACCAAACCATCGATTCCTACTTATATTGACATAGTGCTCCATAAATTCTTGTCCGAATCAACACAACCGAGTAACTCCTCTTTTTTCCAACCAAAATCGCACCTTAATAAACCAACTTATAATTCCACTCCTTTTAATAATCACAACTCAACCTTCAAATATTCTACGCGTTCTTCTTCTGATTTTATAACAGCTCAAAACATTCGCAACAAACACCAGTTCCAACTCATCCAAACAAATATGGAAGATACGCTTCATACTCCATACATACACCTTAAGGCATACTAGTCATTCGCTTCATCACAAACAACGACTCAAGTAATCTAGAACTCGACTGTGAGTCTCCATACTACTCATTAATCCAATCGCAACCTCATGCTATCATTCTTAAATTCAACTAATATGCTTACATGAATCTTCATCGACAAAATAAACAATGCTCAAGCGCTCGGCTTGACCTCAACCAATTCAACGTACATACTATACTAGTTGGCACGACACATCTACACATCAATTATGATTCCGTCTACTATCAATAATAGATTAAGGGTGATCAGTTCCTCAATTTGTCAATAGACAGCCGACAACCATAACGGTGAAATAAATCATCAGCACCCAACACAATAGCGTACTTCAACTTGTGCCCAAAGTCCGTAAGCATAATGCTCCACCAACCCTCTGAGGCTTACCAACGTCTTCTTAGTCTCCTTAATTTCGACTTCGTCCACGATACCAAACGTCTAAAATTCAATACATACTTTCTTATACATGCTCGTGGCACAACACAACTTTAAATATCTTTCCAACACCGAAATCGCTACAACATTGAGAACGATCCAATTCAGTTTGCTCCAATTACAACTTTTAACCAAGGTGAAAATTCTTAGCAACACAAATCAACATTCACATTTCTCTCAACATTACCTTTACTTAACATCATCGTCTTACTCATCCTCATTCAACATAAATTGCATCTCGATGCATTCTCAGATACCGTCACATCCTTATAATTACCAACATATTATTCTTAATAATATTCCACACTTGTTTTCATCCTTCCAATTTTCTCAGCAAATGTCGTTCAACTTCAACCATATATATCTCCTTCAATACAGATCTCTCAATCACAAAATCATATTCCAAAGTTAAGAGAATTTTGTGTAGATTTCAGAACTTCAAGAATCGCGTAAATCCGACTTACGAGTAAAAAGTTATCAGCTACACAACGGGACTGGTTCAGAATTTCCGTATGCAGAATTTTCCAAAAATCAGCATCAGACCCAAATATTAAAACGCACTTTTCTCCCTCTTCACAAACTTCCTGAAGACAATTCGTATATGCAAACGGTAGGGAATTTCGTAAGCTTTCCAAAAAGTCCAGAACCGCTTCAATCGGAATCACGAGTAAAAAGTTATGTCTCTTTTACCGACAGTTGCTCCAAAATTGCAAAAATCAGAATTTGAGATTGATGAACATAAGTTCCATTTTCCGCTCTTACTTCCAAGATTTACCAACGTCCTCCTTTTCATCCAACTCTAAAATCACTCAACTTTAATCCAACTATACCCAAGATATACAACTTACCGAATCAATCCACCAACTTATCATTCCATTCGGAATAATTCCTTAATTTCAATCATCCTTGATTCACCGTCCAGACTCTACGCACATCTCCAACTTGACTGACACGGATTCGCGAGTCCAAACTCTCGCTGGCCCGCAATAACATCGCTCCAACATATGCACTCTTGCAAGCCACATCACCTTGAAACAACTTCTACATACCAACAACATGTACGGGAGCAAACCTCTCCCCCACTTGAATCAAACCAACCTTGTAGACAACTACTAGAAACTACTAACAAACAAGCACCGACAGTGTTCCACACACATGTCGAGTACTAAGGAAGAAACAACATTAGACAACATTGGCCGGACAGACCGACCTGCTCTGATACCACTAATGTAACACCCCATTTTCTACCCAACGTTTACTAAAATCAGAGTGCAAAAATTTTCAAACATA
The DNA here is from genome assembly GCA_022829125.1 of Lathyrus tuberosus. Classification (NCBI taxonomy): domain Eukaryota; kingdom Viridiplantae; phylum Streptophyta; class Magnoliopsida; order Fabales; family Fabaceae; genus Lathyrus; species Lathyrus tuberosus. Next base: position 3,322,515 of record JALAZF010000301.1, on the reverse strand, counting down.
AAACGGATGAGATGTCACATTTGCGACTTAACCAACAAATAAAATCTGTAATTCATTCAACATGGATACATAGCATTCGAAAAACCAAATTCAACTTAAACTTCATTCATATCTTTAATCAGTTGTCACAACTTTTAAATCATAAACCAGTCAACAGCTTTATTCAACTAAACATTGTTCAATTTATACTATTCAACAATTAGTAGTAACAACAATTAGAAACAACAACATAAACAAAACGTTCTCCCCCGAGTGCTACGTATCAGAGCAAGACCAACTCGAGCTAACAGCATCTAAGACTTCACATTATACCTCAACTTCTGCAGCTACTCTTGAGTACCTGCTCAGTTACCCATAATAGGTAACATCATTACAGAAGGGGTGAGATATCGAAAAATATAAAGAGAAATATGATAATTAATATATTAGGTCGGATTATACAATATCACTGCTTCACTGCTTATAATAACAACTAAACAACATAATAAAAAATTAACAACAATTAATTATAACAACGATTAACAACGAACATGTATAATAATAATTATAATAAATGTTTTCACAACTTCCGATTAAACACAACTTAATCACAACAGCAACTTATAACAACAACATTGCCAATCAACAACAACGTAATAATATTAACAACTCCAAACATGCAACTCAAATGCGACTCGGTAATGCACATGCATGTGGTACCATTTGGAGTAAACTCCCAACTTAAACATATGCCAGGTTATCGAGGCATTTCAACAAGGCATAAGCCTTCAACGTGGTGCCATCAAGGCCAACTTAAACAGGTGCCATCAAGGCCAACTTAAACAATGCAATGTATGCCATGCAACCTCAACTTCAACGATAAATTCACGACAACGAAAACAACAACTTAAACATGCATCAATTGCATCAACTTAATCCAACATTGGTCATTCGACCTACAACTTAAACAACAACTCAACTCAAACCATATTGGTCACAAGACCCGCAACTTAAATAATTCGCCCGTAAATCGGGACAATACAACTTATCCAACTGTACCTGTAAATCCACGCATTCAACTTAATTTAACAAAAATAAATACCATACACGTATCTACTCGTATATACGAACTTCCCCAAAAATTTTCATTCGATTCCGGGTAACTAAATATACCGCTTAATTTTTACCGGGCGACTAAAATTACTACTATTCTCAGTTTCCAGCATCTTTTCAATAAAATAAAAATCAACCGCACTACCTACTAATTATTACGGACTTTCCCAAAAAATTTCGTTCGATTCCGGGCAACTAAATATACCGCTTAATTTTGCTCCCGACACTATTTTCTGTCCAATTCTGCTACTAATTTATTTTTCTGCTACAGTATATTATTTTTCTGCTCCAATAAATTATGCTGCTAATTTCTAATTCACTGTTCATATTCACATACATTAAACTAAATCTTCATTCCAATATTCATACTATATACTACTATAAATATTGACTCTCTGCGCCTGAACTCAGTAAAACAAGGGCCACCTTGCCTTCCCTCTAAACATTTCCATTGCCCAATTTAATGTATAATATTTAACAGCCACTTTATTTATACATATATACTACACCTTAGTATAACCATCTCCTACTGTTCCTGCGCAATTACACTACACCAGGGAGGGCCACCTAATTAACCATAAAGAATTTAACCACAACTATGCTACTACTTACCTGTGTCGCAAGGGAAAGAGGTAAAGTGGAATTCCACCAATAGCACTGCGGGCCCCACGTTCCATAATATATATAACAAAAAAAAACATAATAGTTTTCTTCTTCTTAATATTTTCATGCGCTGCATTCCCAGGTGTATGGATATATGATCCAGTCAACTAAATTCCAATGACCTATTTCTCCATCATATATTCCTAACTCCACTCCCATTATATATTATATTAATTAACTAAAACAACTTAATCAAAAACATGCTACATAACTAATATAGCGCCTGGAATGAGAAAAAGGTGAGTCCCACTACACCGCCCCACTTGGCCAATATATACATACTGCAATTCAATTTTTTTTTCTACTTACTCTATCAATTGATAATGGGTCTCTATAATATATCAATTTCAATCCCATAAATACCACATAATGAAAAATTATATCAATCTCAATTTCTACATACTAACTATCATTCTCCCGATTATAAAATTCGAACCCCACCCTTACCTGATTGGATCGAAGGTAGCTCGAATTTTCTTTGATTTTTCCTCCGGTAGCACTTTCTTCTCTTCTTCTCCCTAGCACTGTTCGCCGTTTTTCCTTTTCTTCTCCTTTAGGTTTTAGCTTTTGTCTTTCCAAATCCTTCGTGTAACTTCCTTTTACTGATACCACAAAACCAACTTCTATTTCTTTTATTTTATTTGTTTTATTAAAATAATAATATTCACTTATAATAGCTAATGGGCCCAAAACATACACCCCTAAATTGCTACTAAAAACCCCAATGTAGGCCCAATAGTACTATTTCTCACAAAATCAATTTAATAAAAATACAATATTAATTCTAGTGTTAATTTCTCGGCTAATTTTACCCGACTATCAATTTACCGACTTAACCACATAATCGACATATTCATAAATTATTCAGAAATTACTTAATAATATTTTAATTATATTATTTCTAATATAATTCTACGACCGAACCAACTTAAATACCAACTTATCGATTAAATCTCCTCAACACAAAATTAACCGAATAATCATAAATAATTAATTAAATATTTTATTAAATAAATAATTAAATATTCGGGGCGTTACAGACTGTATGCAGAGCTTCACATGGCGAACTCTAAAGATAGAGACGTTAGGGGTAGTTATTTTATACTCGTATATATAAGAGTTCATTATGTTTAATTCGGGGGTTCATTGTATTAAAAAAATCTCACTGAAAACTCAAAGTGTCGGCGTCTAGAGAAACGAGCAAATGACTGAGAGAATGTAAGGGAAAATGAATCACCATTCTTTACTTTCAATGCAAATTTTCTAATTTTAACTTTACGTTCTAATTGCTTTATGCTCTTTACTTCTAATTTTTTTCCAGCCTTTTCATTCAGCATTTCCAGTCTTTGTCTGTTCTTTTATACATTTTTAGAATAGTCAAAGTCAACATTTTCACACATTCATACAATTACTTAAAACCATACTTCGACCAAGTCGAAAACGGTAACTTTAGCATAAGGAAATCAAAAACTAAATGGTTATTTGGCATTATATCCTAGGATTCACTGGTTGATTCTGCAATTAACCCTTAATTTGGAGACCAATGGTTATTTACCATTTCTATCAGTTTATATATTTCCTTGTTTCTTTCCTTTTGAAAATAATGTTATATTTTTAAGAGTCATTTCCGGGTATCTTGTATGCAGTTAAAGAGTGGTAAGACTTTCACTACTACAAAACACGTAAACAACAACGCCAAAGTAACAATGGTTTCCTATTCACCGTAGCAATATGTGATATTTAGGAGCGTGCATTTTTTTTATTTTATTAAAATACTTTTAATCACAGTTAAAATTCCAACCGTGGTGAAAAGTGAGGCTTTTCACCACGGTTATTTAAAAAAGTGTGATTATAGGTAGCGTCTGGTCATGGGTTCAAACCCCAGCACCAGTATTTTTGGTTTTTTACTTGTTTTTTTCAAAATGTTGACAGGGGTATTTAAAAAACTGTGATTATAGGTAGCATTTTTTACTTAATTGTTCAAAATGCTGACAGACCATTCACCACGGGTATTTAAAAACTGTGATTATATGTAGCGTTTGGTCATGGGTTCAAGTCCCAACACCAACATTTTTGGTTTTTTACTTATTTTTTCAAGTCCCAGCACCAACATTATAGGTGGCGCGCTTATTGAGTTTATTCATTGTCCTTAAACAAATCTTGGTCGTCCATTTAGTGATTATCAACGGTCAAGACACTACTATTAGTGATCCGCGTGAAACATAAAACTTAGACAAACTTTCAACTTAGACGAACTACATCTTCTACCTCCAAACATCATCTTTCATTTACGATACTTTATTTCTCCACTAAACCAAACTCGAAAACAACATTTCTTTCATAAACAAAACTCGAAAATATCATTTCTTTCATTAACAAATTTTTGAACTTCATCATCTCTTCTACAACTTGAATGAGACAAGGAAAGTATGGATTCGAGTTAGCAATGGTAGTTGTTGGTGCTCTTTTTATTATTGTTGTTCTTGTTGTTGTTTTGTTGTTGTTTCTGTTGTTGTTGTTGTTCTTCTTCTTCTTCTCCTTCTTCTTCTTCTTCTTATTGTTGTTCTTGTTCTTGTTCTTATTTTTGTTGTTGTTCTTATTGTTGTTCTTGTTGTTATTCTTTATGTTTTTGATGTTCTTGTTGTTCTTGTTGTTCTTGTTGTTGTTCTTGTTCTAATGCGATAATTTTTTTTTTTTATTAAAAGACAAACAACAATGGGTATTTAAAATAACCGTGATTATAGGTAGTTCTAATGCTGGCTTTTTTATTTTATTAAAAGACATACAACAACGGGTATTTAAAATAACCGTGATTATAGATAGCGTGCTTTCCAATTTATTACAACGGTTATTGGGCCGTGATTGTAAGTATCATATATACAACGACACTCTACATAACAACGCTTGGGCCTGCGTGATTATATATCTTTCCTAACCGTTGTTAAATGGGTTTTCTGTGGTAGTGTTTGTCTAGCATATTTCGTCCTCCCGTAGATAATATTATTCTCCAAAATAATTCCCAAAATGTAGTGTAACAACTAACCGTGTCGGCGGTTGAGGAATCAGTTCTCTCAACACCAATAGAACAACTGCTTCAACGGTATCAACGGTGCACCCAGGGGGCTACCCCCCCGCAGACAGGAAATTCTCTTAATAGTCTTGGGATTGCAAGACCTTTGTTTATAATTTTAACATTACATTCTAATTGCTTTATGCTCTCTACTTCTAATTTCTTTTCAGCCTTTTCATTCAGCATTTCCAGTCTTTGTATGTTCTTTTATACATTTCTAGAATAGTCGAAGTCGACATTTTCACACATTCATACAGTTACTTAAAACCATACTTCGACTAAGTCGAAAGCGGTCACTTTAGCATAACGAAATAAAAAACGAAATGGTTATTTGACACTATGTCCTAGGATTCACTAGTTGATCCAGCAAGTAACCCTTAATTTACAAACCAGCGATTGTTTACCATTGTTCAGCGTAAACAACTGTACATACCAGGCATGAAGAGTAATTTGCTCAACATAGGGCAGGTGGTCGCAAAGAACTTCAAAGTATCGATTAAAGACAAGATGATAAGAGTTCTCGACTCGTGAGGAGGGTTAATCTTGAAGGCTTTTATGTCTTATAATATAACCTTTAGGATTGAACTTAATGTGATGGAGCACAAGTTCCTTGAAACTACAGCTAGCATGGATGAATGGATATGGCACTATAAACTTGTCCATCTCAATTTCAAAGACATTTGATCCTCTGAAGAGAAGAAATATTGTTTCAAGGTTGCCAGAAATCGACATTCCAAATGAAGTGTGTGAGGAATGTGTGCAAGCGAAGCAGCACAAAAACAACTTCAGCAAGGATGCATGAAGCAAGTCGAATTCTTGAAGCCATATATTTTGATGTATGTGGTCCTATCCAGGTGGATTCGATTGGAGGTAACATATACTTTGTCACATTTATAGATGATTTCAATCGAAAACTGTGGACTTACCTGATAAAAAAAGAAAAATGAAGTGATCAAGGCATTTGCCAAGTTTAAATCTATGGTTGAAAGAAAAATCGGTTGAAATCTCAAGAATCTGAGGACTGGTGGTGGTGGAGAATATGTGTCGAAATACTTCGACACATCATGTAATTTTGTTATGCATATGATAATATTGATTTTGTTATGCATGACATTGTTACTTTGTCACTGCCTAATTTTGATAGATCATCCCCTACTCGTGGAGGTTTTGCTCCAAATGAAAATATGGTCGAACCACTTGTTGAAAATGTAGATGATCCTTCCGGTATAGCTAAAGTTGCATAACCTGATGATCTAGTTGAACAAATTCATGTTAGAAGGTCAGTAAGACAAAAGCGACTTTCTAACCCTGATGATTTTGTAGTTTATCTTAGTGAGGATGCTTATGATGTTAGTATTGTTGTTGATCCTAAAAATTATCTAGAAGCTATTACTTGTTCTCAATCTAGCATGTGGACAGATGCAATGCATGATGAAACGAAATCCATGGTAAATAATGATGTTTGGGAACTAGTGGAGTTACCAAGAAATTGTAAGCTGATTGGCTACAAGTGGATATTCAAAACAAAGAATGACTCAAAAGGTAAAATTGAGAGGTTTAAGGCAAGACTTGTGGCTATTGGCTTCACATAAAATAGGGGATTAATTTTAATGAATCTTTTTCTCCTGTTTCCACTAAAGACTCTTTTAGAATAATTATGGCTCTTGTAGCACATTTTGACTTGGAATTGCATCAGATGGATGTTAAGACTGCTTTTCTGAATGACGATCTTAATGAGGAGGTGTACATGCAGTAGCTTAAAGGTTTTGTGACACGTGGTAATGAGAATTTGGTTTGTAAATTGAGAAAATCCATTTATGGTTTGAAACAGGTTTCTGTGCAATGGAACTTGAAATTTGATGAGGTGGTGACTTCATTGGGTTTTGAAGAAAATAAAGTTTATCAATGCATTTATCTTAAGGTCGGTGGGAGCAAATTCACTTTTCTCGTGTTGTATGTTGATGATATTTTGCTTGGCATTAGTGATCGTGGTCTACTACACGAGACCAAACATATGCTAACCAAGTTCTTTGATATGAAAGATTTTGGTGAAGCATCTTTTGTGTTGGGAATTGAAATACACTGAGATATATCACGTGGTGTACTTGACTTTTCGTAGAGGGCTTATATTGATAGAGTCCTGGAGAGGTTCAACATGCAGAACTGTAAGCCAGGGGATGTTCCAGTTACTAAAGGTGACAAATTAAGTAAAGATCAATGTCCTAAAAATGAGATCGAGCTGGAAGAAATGAAGGGAAAACCCTTTGACAATGCGTTGGGAAGTTTGATGTATGCTCAAGTATGCACTAGGCTTGACATTGCTTTCATAGTTGGCGTACTGGGACGATACCACTCCAAACCTGGGAATGATCATTAGATTGCGGCTAAGAAAGTGATGACATATTTGCAGAGAACTAAAGAGTATATGCTTGCTTTTAGGAGAGTTGACAACTTGAAAATAGTTTGGTGTACTAACTCTGATCTTGTTGGGTGTGTTGATGATAGGAAATCTACTTCTAGTTACATTTTTATGTTGGCTGGAGGTGCGATATCATGGAAGATTAAAAGGCAAACTCTTGTCGCCTCTTCTACTATGCAAGCAGAGTCTATTGCTTGTTATGCTGCTGTCACTCATGTTGTTTGGATGAGAAATTTAGTGATTGGACTTCGTATTGGTGATTCCATTGCTAAGACACTAAAATTTTACTATGATAACAATGCAATTGTGTTCTACTCTAAGAATAATAAAACTTTTAGCAGTTCTAAGCCTCTAGAATTGAAGTATTTGACAGTCAAAGATCTTGTAAAATGAATGACATTGTTCTTGAGTACATTGGCACTGATTTCATGTTAGTTGATCCCCCAACTAAGGGACTTAGGCCCATTGTGTTCAAAAACCATGTTGAGAGCATGGGCATTGTTAGTTCTTTTGATCTACTTGGTTAGTAGGAGTTTGTTCTTTATGCCATTTTCTTATCATGTTGTATTTTACTCTGGACACTTTAAGTGTTGGATTGTCAAACACTTTCTATTTTGAGCAATTGATATTACAATGAATATTGTTATTATTATTATTATTTGTCATTGTTTATTTATATGTCAATTGTTAAAAATGGGACTCAGTGTCATTGGGACCACCGTGCCTATCATCGACGCTAGTTTGGAGTTTGAGGCATGATTATAATTTTGAGGTCGACATCTGCAGGACCACTATACCGGTGGTTGATGCCATATTGGAACTGAGGTATAATTTTAAACCCGGTGTTGTCAGAACCACCATGTCGGTGGTCGACACCATATTGGAGCTGAGGTGTTATGGTTTGTAAAACCATGCAATTTGTTTGCCTTTAAGGCATTTGAGAGAAATTGTTAAGGACTGACAAAGAAAATAACATTTTGGTTATTGGATCACATTGACATGCTATTCTCTTGCCACACTCCACACTGATGACTAGCTGACGGAGTCCGTAGTATTTGTAATCATGGAAGGTTATATATCAATGAAGGATATAATAACTGTCAGGATTTGATACTGCTTGACTTTTGTTGGACGGAGTCATATTCACATACTGCACTTGGAATCATGCATTTTCTTAAAATGCAGTCACATTTTAAGAAAATAGTCACTTGAGAGTCGTTTTTAAAATGTGTTTTAAAAATAAAAATCACACAATTGATTTTGCCCAAGTGGGAGAATGTTAGATTTATCTAACATTTTGTGGGGTACAATCAACTGTTATTTAATTTGTGAAAAACGGATTAATCGTTATTCTAATGGAGCTGCATAAATAATCCCTTTTATTTGTTAAGTGATCTTTTTAATTAAAGGCTGAGTATCCGAATCCTAATTGGTGTGGGAAAAATGTGGGCTTTATTTAGTAATCACAAAATCAGAAAGACAAATGAGGTTCCACAACTTGCCCAATTGAAAGTTGTGAACAAGAGTGTGAGATACAGAGAATACCTGGTCACTCATCTTTTCAGGATTCTGAATCAAGGTGACAAGAACGACAACCCTTATTTTTAAATCATGTCTATAATAAGTGTTAATGTTCTAATTTCATATAATTGATCAATAAATTTTTCGCTTATATTAACCTCATCTCTCTTTCAATCCATTCTAAGTAGCTAATTGTCCCAGTGCATACTCTTCAATCAAGATTTTGGATAGACTGTTTGCGACAGCTGACAACATCGCCATTGTAAGTAATATAATATTGGAAATGTAAGCTCTATTATTTGAGTTTTTTCAAATGAGGATTAATATCACTTTCTTTTTTATCCGTATTTGCTTTTTTTGGATTCGGTTGGAAGAGGGCCAAGATAGGATATATTTTAAACTTTTGAGGCAAAACATGTATGTCCTACTAATAAGACAGACCACAAGTCAAATAGACATAGTTTTGTCTCCTAAACTATCAATTATGCATACTGTTTGGCATTTTTCAGTAGTGGCATGATATGAAAATTTAACAATTTGTCCAAGATTATTACATGTTACATTAATTTTAAAATTTTAAATAGTGATGATATTGATGTATGCATGAAACTGACACCAGAACTACTTCAATAACAAAGAAAATATGAAGGCATTGCTTTGTCACGCATTAACAAATCACTTTTAAATTAATGTCTTCCATCTATTTCTATTTCCTATATTCTTATACAAGTAGTATCGTAAAAATACCTTAAAATTTATTTTACAACATTTGAATACTCTCTACTTAGATTTGATAAAGTTTATTAACTGAACCAACATGTGTTATATCTAGTTTTATACACACCATTTCATACATCAAACTACCCACAACAGACGTGTAAGGAGCACATTTTATATAAAAAGTTTCAACCCGGGCCAGCCCAACATAATATAAGGTTTAAGGCAAATATCGAAATGAGGTTTTTCTTTTCATTCCCATAGTTAAAATATTTTATTTTTAAGAAATATTTTAAGATATATTTTGGGATTTGCTATGAAATCAATATTAAAGCCGCAATTAGATATTTACTTATTGACTTTTGAAATAGAACAAGAAGTTATATTGATGAATCATGTCGTAAGCCAATGGAGAATTTTTTTTAATATAACATGTATTTTTAAAAAAATTACTAAAAAAACCAATTTTTCAAAAAAAATTCCAAAGTGGCATAGTTTTGGAGGCTCCCATTAAGGTGGCGCTATATGGGATGACACCTCAGTTAGAGGCCATGAGCCATCTCATATGGCGCCTCAGGTGTGTTGGTAAACGAATAAAATTCAACTGAGAGTCGCCATCCCAGATGGCGCCTCAGTTCAAACTTTTTTTTTTAATTTTAAAATATTTACTATTCATTCACATGCCTCTAGACTGATGAATCTGCTGCCCTATACTCTGCATCTACTATTCATTCACATGCCTCTGCTCCATTATTTTTGTTTCAGACCACTGTTGACATGACTACACAAGCATGCCTACACGTGGCAGACTGCAAAGACTAAGAAGCATGCAAGAGAACATATGCCTACTCATGTGACTCCCCCTTTACACCATTATAAAAACCATCTCAGCATGTTACAATTTTCATCTCATCCCAAACTACTCTTCTTCTTCTCTTATTTTATGTTCAAACCTTTGCATCCATTCCATTATCTCACAACCAGTTACGAAAATGACTTTACTCACGATGGGAAGCAACCACCGAGGAACGTCGAAAAACATTGAAGACTTCGTAAGTTTTTCTGTATTATTTTGTTTTACAATATTAAACCTTGATGTCTTTTATTGTCTTAGTAATGTTGCTGGTTTTTTTTGTTCAGGAAGTTTCAAGGTTCCGTTGCCGTGGGCACGCATACTTCCCTCACGACCCTATCACTGAACCATATCTAACAAGATGTGGATTTGGAGATGTGATTAAAATCCCATCATACCATGTAGACCCAAAGTTCATTCTGGCCTTGCTAGAAAGATGGAGGCCAGAGACCCACACATTTCACCTTCCTTTTGGTGAATGCACGGTCACCCTCCTATACTGATATGTTCAGGTGTAACTAATTCATTTTCTAACCCATTCACATTTTCAGGTGGGCAGTTCCGAAAATGAACTACGATAGAAACCCCAGGAACGCCATAACAGTCTACCGCAACCTGCTAGACCACATTGGCCCTGACGACGTATATTTTTCTACAACTTTTGTAACATTTCTTCCATAGAAATACCATAACTTTTGTATACTTACTCATTAAACAATTTTTCTTGTAGTTTATCTGGAGGCCTTACGACGATCTCGACCACCAGCCAACGCAAATGATGCTGCTGTGTGGACTTCTAAAACACCAATAATTCGGTTCACAACTGTTGAGATGCACCAAAGCGACCGAGTGAAACTACAATTCGGTATGCATCAGGACATTCCGGTGGATCCTACCAATTTGGGAAAGTGGCACCTGCGCAGAGTCGACACGCAGTGGAAGGATAGTGTGTGGACCAACTTTGCAGCAGCGTTGTGTTACCAGTGGGAGATGCGACACCAGCTCGTCTTAACAGACCCCGTTGTACAACCTGCTCGGCCAACAGAACTATATATGAGCTGGTTTAGGTCTGTTACCACACCACAACCTTTCCTCTCTCAACCGACGTATCTAGTTGACCCCCGCCAACGTGCGTCTTCCTCCCAGCAATATGCCCAACATCATTCACCAACCTCTCCACCACAACAACAAAACCCTTACTATAGCCCTGACGAGTCTTTCGAACCTACCGACGCACACCAAAACCCCTCACAAATGAGCCCCCCACAAATGATGACCACATCTTCCTACCACTCAGAACCACAATCATCATACACCCAACAAACCCCCCTCTTTTCAACTATCAAACCCCACATCAACCACTGCATCAATACCAACATCCATCAATGCATCATTTTGGCCAACCATACCGTATGGAACCAACCCAACCCCCTCACACAAATTACATGAACATGGGCATGCAACTGGATTATGAAAGTGTTGTTGGCGGCAACCCCCCGGCTATTGGGGACAGATGCTGCAGAATTTGTCTCATGCTCCGGGGTCATCGTCTGATGCGCCGGGGCCATCTCAACAAACACAGAGACCAGCCACGCCTCAACAACCTCGTGGTGCTAGACAGAGACGTCAAACAAGAGCCTTTGATTGTGTGACCGGTGGTCGTTTAAATAGGCACAATCATTGATTTTTTTTTATTTTTCCATCTTAAAATAAAATAAATTTAAAAAAAAAAAAGATACACTAAGGCGCCATCTGGGATGGCGCCACCCTTAAAAAATTTGAAAAAAAAATTAGGGCATTGATTTGTACTGAGGCGCCATATGAGATGGCTCATGACTTCTAACTGAGGCGTCATTCCATATGGCGCCACTCTAATGGGGGTCTCCAAAACTATACCACTTTGAAAATTTTTTTAAACAAGTTATATTAAAAAAAAATTCGCCAATGGATGACCGAGAGTCTTTATAAAATTACTCGGTTATGATACCCTCTGGCCAATGAATGACTAAGTGTCAGAAAAAGTGGATTATTTTAAAAATATTTTTAAATATGACATATTAAACATTTTATTTCAAAAGAAAGGCACTGCATACCGTTATCCTATAATAGAAATAAGAAAGCAGTTGGGACGAAGTGGGGTTTTATTTGATTTGTGAATAAATGACTCACTCACATTCCCACGGTTTTTTCTTTTTTTGGAAAAGGCAAAAGTTATGAAGCGCTCAAAAGACAACAAATTGTGTCGTTGAAATAATTGTTTCCTTCACACTTTGACCACTGACATCTTGGTTAGACTCAAGTACTATGGTGTATTTGGTTTAGCTTTTAAAACCTTAAAGTCAAGTTAAAAGACTGTTTTTATGTGATTTGTGAAAAATTACCAACATCTTCTATAGATCCAAACCTTTACTTTATCTAAATGTGAACAAAATTACATTCCAAAATCAAACCCCCGTCGAGCTCATCATCATCTACTTCACTTTAGCATGTTTTTGAGAAACATAACAGAGCGTATACGAGTTGTAAACAGACTATCTAACTCCATGGTTGATGAGCATGAATTGTTAACCGTGGATGTGAAGAAGCAAGTAGAATGGATTGAAAAAGAGCTGAGCTCAATGCAGGGATTGTTAGAAGATCTTCAACAGCATAGATACAACAATCAGGAACAAGCCTTGAATGACTGGGAAGAAAAGTTGAATACCATTGCCCGTGATGCAAAGGATCTCATAGAAACGTTCGGGATGAAAACAGTGAACATGAGGAGATGGGGATTTTTGTATTGGAGGGACAAATACAAGATTAGAAAAGAGGTGCTGCAGATTCGCAAGAGGTTGATAGACATCTCTCAGACTGGAATAAACTTAAACACCAATGATGTCAGTATCCCCGTTGAAACACCAGGAGAAGATGCATCTTCATCTGCCATCTCAGGAGTGGTGGTCACAGCAATACAGAAGCTTGACCATATTCTGAGTCAAACTCAAGTTACCGGTGATGAGGTGATCGAAATGGTGGAACAGGTAAAAGGCGAACTCTCCTACCTGCAAAATATTGGGTATAATTTGAAGTTAATAAATGAAAGAGAAAATTTGTGGTTGAAAGAGGTGAAGAAGGTTTGTAACGATACAGAATGTATTGCACAGAATTTCATCGTTACCAAGGAAAGATGGTCTAAAATAGACAAGCTTCAGAAGTTGCTTTTTCATGGAAATAATTATGCTTCTGAAGATGAATTTAAGAGGAAGATGGCGTATATTAGGACACAAATTGGAGATGCATTTCGGAGAAATTTGACTTACGAAGTCGGGGAGCAATTAGATAAACATACAACACCAATTACAACACCCTTACCAGAGTTGTCACCAGAGAGTTTGTTAAGAAGTGTTCTCTTTTCTAATGTCTTCATTTCGATGGAATTGCTTGTGAAGTTGTGGTGGTACGTGGACAAGAATTTGGAGAGCGTGCAAAGAGATTTAGATCTAATGCTTGCCTTTCTTAGGGATACTACTGCTGAAAGTGAACAAGGCCTGAATCTGAATGAAAGACAAAGAGTATGGCTATGTCAATTACAACTTGTGGCTCAAAATGCCCACTCCCTTGCTGATGCATATGCAAAGGCTGGGTTTCTTTGGAGTTTTATCAGAAGATTTCAGTATGCCAAGGGCATCAACTACATGTCGAAGGAGATTCTTAGTATCTCACAGAAAAAGAACATTTACGGCGTAGCAAATATTCTACGAACACAGCAAGAGCTTGCTCGGGCTACAAGTTCTAGCCCAAGCATACAAGAAGATCTTGTTGAACCTCGGCCAGTTCCAGCAACTGCCTCGTATCTTCATTTGACACGGCTGAAAGGGAAAGTCCAATCAATGAGAGAAGAACTGGAATTGATGGATGCGCTGGCTTGGGATGTACAAAATATGGGGGGAGAACTAGACAGAAGATCTAGAAATTGGGTGGACCAAATGAAAGGCATTGCCACTGAAGCTAGATCTATCATCAGCGAGTATGACACTAAATTGAAGCATAAGTCATTAATTCCCATGATATTTGACAAGAACCTGACCTGGCATTTTCTCAATGACAAGATAGACAATATCAGGAAAAAAATTGACGATACATGGAGAAGAAGAAAGACATACGATTTGGTGCATATTCAAAGCCGAGCCGTGTCATCAGCGACAGTTCAAATATTACATGGAAGGAGGCAACCGCATGTATTTGTAGCTGCAGAAAAAGAATCATGTGTCCTTGGATTTGATGAAGACGCACAAGTTCTGATAGCTCAGTTATTGTCGGGTGAGAAACGTCACTGCATTACTTGGATTGTTGGAATTGGAGGCACGGGCAAGACAACTTTAGCCAAGATGATATGGGAAGACAAGGCTGTTGTGGATCATTTTGACTGTCAAATATGGGTGTCAGTACCTTCAACGTCAAACTCAAATTCAAATTATACGGCACAACAGCTTCTTGAAGAAATTGCCAAGGAGTCTGCAAAGCAAATTAAGGGAACCTTGTCGAGTGATCCTGTGCTCGAAACCTTGGCGCACAAAAGGTATCTAATAGTTGTTGATGGCATAGAAGAAACAAATTACGAACTGTACTTGTTGGATACCGTGAAAGAGGCCATACCCGATATGTTAACGAGCAGCAGACTTCTCCTTACCACTCGCAACACAAATGTAGCCCAACATACTGCTGGTACTATAACCTTTGTTCACCCACTACAGTTATTAGATGATGAAAGTAGTTGGTTGCTATTTAGGAGACATTTGAAGATGGACAATATTCCCGGAGAACTCGTGACGGTTGGAAAAAAATTTGTGGCAAAATGCGGGGGTCTTCCATCTCAAATATTAAAAATGAGTGATTTGCTTTCACATGAAGAAGACACCACACGTACACGTGAAGAGTGGTTAAGTGTATTTAATCAAATTCAAGATCAAATACAGAGTTGGTCTGAAGCACCAATCAATACAGACTTACCTTCGTATCTTAGGAGATGTTTATCTTACTTTATCCTATTCCCTGATGAATTTGAGATTCTTGTTAGAAGACTAGTTATTTTGTGGGTTGCAGAGAATCTGGTTCATCATTCAGAAGAAGACGATGTTCCCCCGGAGCTAGTTGCAGAAAGGTACTTGACTGAATTGATAGATCAGAACATGGTTCAAGTTGCAGCAAGAAAGCGTAACGGCAAGATCAAAACATGTCGTCTCCCCAATGCTTTGAGACAACTCTGGTTGACAGACTCCGGGTCTCTACAAGGCCGCCGAACTACCACAGATATGAATGCAGACCCAAGAAACTCCATTATTCGTCGGGTGGCAGATCATCTAAATAGTGAAGATATCTGGCACGATCATATTCATGGTAACACAACAAGTCTTAAGTCATCTTCCCTGAGAACCTACTACAAGGATGTTCTCTCCTTTATGTCCTTCAATCCTCAAGAAGGAAGTAAACCTGGGCACCAAATTGGTAACTTTCTCGAGGGGTGTATTTCAAGCGATTGCTTCTTACTCCTTCGGGTACTTGATCTTGAACGCGTTTACAAGCCCAAGTTGCCTAAACGCATAGCAAGACTTACTCGGCTAAGGTATCTTGGCTTGAGATGGACCTACTTAGAGTCACTTCCATCATCTATAAGCAATTTGTTTAAGCTGCAGACACTTGATCTCAAACATACTTACATACATACTCTACCTACCTCCATTTGGAAGATGGAACTCAGACACCTGTTCTTGAGTGAGACTTACCGCACCAGGTTTCCACCTCAACCTAAAGATAATTCACTATTGTCTGGACTGTTTGTAGACGAGGAGACTTCAGTCCAGGGTGGCTTGGACAATTTGGTCAACATCAAAATATTGGGATTAGCATGCCAATCGATGTAATTACAGGAAGAGGCAATGAAAAAACAACTTGAAGCAGTGGCTGATTGGATCACAAAACTAGAACACCTTCAATCACTGAGACTAAAATCAAGGGATGAACAAGGGAAACCTTGGGTTTTACACTTGAACTCTTTTGTAAATCATACAAATCTCACTGACATATATTTGCTAGGAAGCTTGAACAGTTCAAATGTGATGTCCCAGTCTCCACTTAGCCTCATTGAACTCACCCTATCGCACTCAAAACTAGAGGATGATCCCATGACACTTTTGAAAGATTTTCCAAATCTTCAAACACTGTTTACTCGCAGAGTCATATGTAGGAACAACTATGGTTTGCTAGTCTCAAAGCTTTCCTCAGCTTCGTGTATTAAAATTGTGGGTGCTAGAGCAATTAGATGAATGGATTATAGAGCCAGAAGCACTCCCATGTCTCAGACAACTGGAAATCAGATCATGTCATCGCCTGAAAATGCTTCCAGATGGACTAAAACATGTCAACAGTTTACTTGAGTTGAAGTTAACAAACATGCCAACGGAAATCAACGCTGACATGCATAACATCCCATCCCACCTAATTGCCAAATCGTCCAAGGCAATTTTCATTAGAATTTTATCACTGCATGGAAAATAATACGGAATGGTGAGTACCTGAGTCGCCTCATTTTTTGCATGTTGGTTTGCTTTCTTTCCGTTTTAGCTAAAACTGACTAGTTTAACGCAAAATAATTCTTGGCAGTGAAGGAAGCCTTACTCGGTTGCTTTGCGCGTAAATTGAAATGCGCCTCGCGTATCATCGTTGTGGATTAATTAAAAGATGGTAGCTTTCGGTTTTTAGTTTAATCATGTTGCTTTCCTTGATTCTGTTATGGAATTTAAATCTTGTGTAACATTAATTAGTACTAGAACAAGCTATTTTCCTATATTGTGCGGTGTAATTCAAAACTTGATCAGTGACAGGAGCATGCTAAGTGTTATTGTTTGTATGTCTGCGTATGTCTGCGGTAGAATTTAAATTTATCTTATCATACAGACTAAATTTTGTTTATTCGGCAATGAATCCATCTATATTGAAAACCAATTTTTTTTCAGTTTTAATTTTGGTCCTTCATTCTATTATAAACTTCAATCTATTTTAAAGTCAATTTTGTTACTAGTTAGACAAGGGACGAATGATGTAAGTCAATAAAATCAACTTTAAAGTGGAGAAGGGGCCAAAATTCAGAAACAATTGAACCGGAGGACCAAAACCTAATTTTTCAAATATAGGGATCAATTTAAAAAAAAATGATCAAAAGTGAATTTAAATTTTTAAGTGAAGTTTATAAAATGGTTAAATATGTTTTTAATTCTTGGGAATTAGTGGTGTAAAACAAAATAATCAAAATCAAAACTAAAATTTAAAAAAAAAAAATAGTATGTTTGCAAAAATAAAATAGTTTTTATAGAGTAAAATCAATGACTATATGCATATCAAAGCCTTCATAAAATTATATTTAAAAAGGAACCAAGATTTGTAAATGTGAAAAACGGTAACAAAAAATGGTATGTAATCTAGAGAATAGAAAAGCAAATAAAATAATGAATGTTGGAGATACCATGTTAACATGTAGAGGGATTCAACATGTTGGTTGGATCAGATCAGATCATATCAGCTTTCTTCAAGAAAGCAAATATAAACCAAATTGCATGCTATTTTAATATTTTGATCAGATATCTTTTCGACTCAAAATTAATCCAAACTTAACCAAGAACACCGATGACAGGGAGAGTTGCCGAAATCCTGCGCCTTGCATTAGTTATAAATGTGGCAGTATTCCAAATTAAGCTACTCATTTTCAATATACAAAATTAGACAGGGTTATTCCCATTCTATTCCCATCTACTTAGACAAGACAGGAAACAGACATGGAATTAAGCACTTAATTAGTCCTACAAATTAGGAGTCAAACACAATGTCTTCTCTTTACAATGTCTTACCTACATTCCATACCTTGCTATTCCTTGAGGATTCACTTGGGCTAAATGAATGCCTTGACTTCTCATGTTAGTTTCACTCCATATCAAAGGTGATACCATCGAGTCCAATCCCACCATCCTCTTTGTCCCGGCAGGTGATCCTTCTAGGGTTAACCCCCTTAGACTCTCGAGGGATGTTAGGCAACTTTCAGTGGAACAGTTAGCCCCTTGAGGCTGGAGAATGTACGGTATGTCTGAAACATGCATTCCACCTAGTTCGTTACTTGGTAGTTCTTGATATTTTTGGATGTCTGTGTCTAGAGTTGAGTCGCCAATAAATTGATCAGCCAGCATCTTACAAGCTCTCTCAAGCATGGTCATATACCTCCGTTCTGCATCTTGGCGAATTAGCAGGTGCTTCTCTGCCTGCAATACCATATCATTTTTTAATAGTAAGCATTCGGATACACTTTTATAAGACATAATAAGATTAATTCTTTGATACAACTGCAAATCAACCATCATCAGTTACAAAAAGTTGAGGACGTCTAAGCCACAAACTACAACCATATGATATATTCTCCTTACTACATAACATGTCTCCTCCACACATGACCAAACAATCTAAGTCAAGATTCGACCATCTTTGCTACAATAGGTGTTACCTCAACTATATTTAAAGCTAACATTAATTATCTTACTTCATTTAGAATTTTTTATACCAATTAAAATGGTCTAAAATGAATATAACCAAAACAATAATACATTGGGCATCATACCATGAAAAAGAAATTTACCTCCACTAGTAAATGTAGCTTACTTTGCACCTCCATTTGGGCTCTTAGAGCCTCCTTGACTTCATGACCCCTATACATAACATTGCAATTCTTAATTAGGCCATCAAGGACTCATTCAAGCATAAATGGAGGAATAAATTGTATCTAAAGAAACCATGAAACTCTTACTCGTTTGCATCAGAAGCTAATAATTTAGGAGATGAGTTTTCAGTACCAGGGCTTTCTAGAAGATATGAACCTGATATTCCTTCCATAAAATTTCAATGTGTTAAGAAAAGCATAGACTTTAACCAAAAAAAAAAAAAAGAAAAACCTTAGCCAATCTATTGAAAAGGATGCTGATAGGGATATATAACTAGAAAATTTTATATCGAGTAACTCAGATGAGTGGCATATAATTCAATATGTAGAGAGAAAAATGTACCATCTTTGCATCCCTCGTCAGAATCTTTTCCAGCTTGTTTACCAAGCCTGTACTTCTGCAATGCAATAAAGAATAATGTAACACAAAAAAAAAAATATCATAAAGTTTCTATTGCAACAGTGATATACGGAAATGAACCTGAAGATGACTCTTTAAGTGATAGAGTGTCAAACCCTTGACATTCATGGTCCTCATGATCGCTTTCGGTGTGGCTTCTGCAGATGATAATTTTAATAATATAATAATTGAGAGGACAAATAGATGCAGTTAGAAGAGTTTGCAGATAGAGGAATGCCCAATAATTAGAGTTAGAGAGATGTATATTACTCACATGCCATGATAGGTAAATTTTTAAAGAATTCTTAGAAAATATTCACAAATCATAGCATAACCCCACTACAAAGTGACTTAGTGACAAAAGAATAAATGCCAAGAAATTTTATTTTTGGCTTTTCTACTTATTTATGGTCCTTAATGCCTTTAAATAACTATAGCTTGAGATTGAATTTTTAACACCTTTAAAAGCTAAAAGACACTATCTGAATCAAACATTAATTTTACAAAAAAAAATCAACCAAGAAAAATATGACAACTGAATCCAGTGATCCTTACATTTTGTAGGATTTGCTATGGTTTGAATTTAATGGTGTCCTAAATTATTTGTTGAACTATTTTATTTTATAGCAATTTTGCTGAAATTTATTAATTGCAGCTTGAAAGAGCTTTGCGTGCAATGCAAGAAGAGCTTGCCCAAGTCAAGCCTTCCAACCAAACATAGCTAGATGAAGCAAATGCATTGGTGGATGGAATTGGCTTCTATTTAATTCCATCCACCAATGCATTTGTTTCATCTAGCTTTGTCTGGTTGGAAGACATGACTTGGGCAAGTTCTTCTTGCATTGCACGCAAAACTCTCTCAAGTTGCAATTAATAAATTTCAGCAAAATTGCTACAAAATGAAATAGTTTAACAAAAAATTTAAGACAACCTTAAATTCAAAAGAAAGCAAGTCCTCCAAATTCTAAAGACATACAAATGAAGAACCATCCTCCCACAGGGAACTTTATAATTAATAAGGTTGAGGTAGCAACTAATGAAAGCATTATCCGCACCTCAACTGTGGACGCTCGTGGTATCATGCTAAGCAAATGCCAATTATTGTTTATACACCCTTGGTAAAGTCAGTTTTCTTTTCAGAAGAATATTTCATTACAAAGGTTTAGTTGTATTTTTCCCAAACCAATGATGTCCCTTTACTATTAAAATTAAGCAAATCTGGTCCACCCATCCATTAAATTTTAAGACCCTAAGATTCTCTTTTTTTAATTCGTATATTTGGAATTTATTTGACATATGAAATCAATACAAAACACTAAATTGTACTAACAAATAAAAAAATTGGGGACCAAAATCACTCATTAGATACCAAAGAGAGACTAGAAGTATACAATTATATCTATCAAAGAAAGAAAACAAAGTAGCACAAGTACATGAAAAATATGCATTATGCATATATTATAATGACACAAAAACAAAAATTATTCATATGAACAAACTACAAGAATGATGCATAGCAACATACAAATATGAAACAAAACCCTATATGCTGTAGTGACCAGTGGTTTCTACATCATTCACAATACATGAACTAAACACTTTATTAGGATGAAACAAAATTAATTACAAATTAATAAAAAAATTCAAGTCCAAACTGAAATTTGCAACAAATTTCACAAGAGTTAAAAAATCAATAGTTCATGGCTATTAGACAAAAGTTAAGCATGTGTTTGAAAACTAGAAATCACTGTGTCTTTTCAAGGCAAAACCTCCAGAGTCACTTTTGCCTCTTTCAAAAGTGAATCAATTCTAGAATCAAAATCAATTCTGCTTTTAGAACACCAAACATGTCAAAATCAATTTTATACCTCCATAATCACTTTTTGCTCTCTCAAAAGTGGAACCAAACATACACATTCTCCAAACAAAACTCACAGCAAAAATAAATTAGTAAATCAACAAAATGGGGTGCATCAAAACACAGTCAAGAAAACATGATTAACCCACACAAAACAAGAGTATAAAAACTTAAGAAGAAACAAGAAAATAATGCGACGTGAGAGAGAGAAATGAGTTACTGCTTGGTCCACCGAGTTGAGTAACAGCGTCAACAAAGCGTTGGTGAAGGTCAGTAGTCCAACGAAGACGAGGTTTTGGATCAGAAGTGAGAACAAGACAAGGGTCTGCAAGGTGACTGTGTTGATGATTTGTGTCTTCATGAACAACACCAACACCTCCTTCATGGTCGTGAGGACGTAACAACCTAGAAAACATCTTCCTATGATGAAACCCCAGAAATGGAAGAAGAAGAAATAATAATGAAATTTTTGTTAGGATTATAGAAAGAGAAATGGAAGGAGATAGTGATGAGACATTTGGTGAAAGAGTGAAAATTGGGAAGTGAGTGAAGTGAAAAGAACAAGACCTTGATTTTGGGAAGAGAAGCCTAGCAAAGCAAATGGAGCTGACACTGTCACGCTTTACTGTGATTTTGTCACTTTCTGCACTCTTTTTGCTTTTTTCATATTATAAATACTATACGAAAAATCAATGGCTTTCTTTTGCCCCCTTTGTGTTTTCCCTCCAATCATTTTTATGTGGGGTTTAGTTTAGGGTTCTTATGAGTGTGGTGTGGAGCATTGTTACTCTTCTTTTTTGTTTTTGTTTTTATTTTTTCTATAGATTTTGTACAAATTATCTCTATATTAAATGTATATTTAAATCAAGTATTTTGGATTTTTCAAAAAAAATTATATCATTTTGGATTTGTGTGGAATTGTCAGATATACACAAATACAAAAAGCTATTTTTTTGGTTTTATAAATTCATATCAGATTTTATTCAAAATCATGACAATCTCATACTTTTACTTCTACAAGGAGGCGGCAAAATTGGAGGCTGAACAAGATACTCTTTAATTTTATAAAAAGCTTTTTGTCGCGTTTGCCCCCATTCGAAGCCTTCATTCTTCAGTAGAAGTAGAGGAGAAAATGCCTGAGTCTTGCCACTCAAGTTCAAGATGAACCTCCTTAAGAAGTTAATCTTCCCTAGCAGTGGTTGCAGTTCCTTCTTTGTTGATGATGTTTTCGCCGCCATAATGGCCTTAGTCTTATTCTGATTTATTTCAATTCCCTTCTTGTGAACTAAAAAGCCTAAGAAATCTCCAGCATGTACACAAAACGCACATTTGAGAGGATTCATATTCAGACCATGCTTCCTCATCCTTTCGAATGACTATTGAAGATGGTCTATGTGATTTATTCCTGACACAGACTTAACAATTATATCGTCAATATAAATATGCATAAACGTTTCTATAAAATCATGAAAAATGGAATTCATTGCTCTTTGGTATGTTGCCCCAATATTTTTTAAACCGAAAGGCATCACACCCATTCGTAGGTGCCTAAAGCCCCAGGACTTCGAAATGTCATTTTTGGCACATCTTCGTCAGCAATGAATATCCGATTGTATCCAGAGTATCCGTCGAGCATACTATGATACTCGTAGCCTGCAGCGGAGTCGTCCTATGGGGTCGCAACATTCAGATCCCTGAAGTCAATGCAGACCCTTAAAGTCTCATTCTTTTTAATGACAGAAACTATGTTAGCAATCCATTCGACATACCTTGTTGTACGGATGAACTTACACTTGAGAAGTATTTTGATTTCTTGCTTGATGTTTGACAAGATTCCTGGTGCAAATCGTCTTGGAGTTTGCTTAATTGGCTTCCTTCCAGGATTGATGGGCAACTTTAGTTCTACTAATTCTCTATGATGCATGTTATCCGCAAGTGTACGGATTACGTCAGAGTAATATAAAAGATTTATCGTTCCCACAGAGACCAATGTCAATCTATCGATTACTATTGTTACGTTGTTTATCTAAGGCTAATAAATATCGGAGTAAAAGCTTTCTATTGAACGAAAATAGAAATAAATCAGATAAATACTATACTGGAATGTAATTCACATCAATCAAACAATACTCCTATCATCTAATTAATAACACTTACGGGGCAATGTTTTCTTCTTTGAAAAAAAGTTAATTAAAAAGGATCCGCCGCGTTAGCGTGATCGGAACCAGACCTAACCTTTAATCTATACCAGCCACTCACGCTGCACCGGTCGCTCCTTGCGTTAAAGTGATAAAGTCCTTTTTATGTAATTACCTCTAAGACTTAGTTAAAAAGTGCTTTCGATTGAAAATATTTTATACCAAAGGGTTTCCGGCATATGCTCGGCCAACCGGATCCTAAATCTATAAACGTGTCCGAAAATAGTTTAAAACCTCTTTCTAATAATATAAAACTTTCCTAGTTAATCAATAAAGTGCTTCCGCTGTATTTATTTATTAAAAACTAACAAACTCTTTTCTAAAATGTCGGACGACTTTCGATCTTACCCGATCTAGTCACAGTCATTACGTGAACAAAATCACGGTCTCATTTACGTAATGACCGATCAATTAAAGTTTAGAAGAGTTTAATTAAAATAAAAAACAACCCCTAAAGTATTTCTAAAGAGATGACACATGGAGTACCGTCAGAATGACGATCCTCACATCCCAGCACAAGGGATTTAGCTAGACATAGTAATTGAAAACATAACGATAAATTGAATTGCAAAGTAAAACATTTTTAAGATAAAAACGTGCGAAGTGTGAGAGTGTATTTTGAGAGAGTGAACACAAGTGCCACGCTTAAGTTCAGTTCCAAAGGACACAAATCACACAGATAAATAAAATAATAAGGTAATGGCAGAGACAGAAAATAAACGAATATAAAGCAGTGCAGGAAAGTAAATTTATATAAAGGCGATGCGGAATATAATAAAATGCAATTTATAAAAGAAACCTTCTCCAAAGTAAAGACTGAATCTGGTACAAAGCTGGAAAGTAAATTGCGGGAAAGTAAATAACTTCTAACTAAGATTGCTCCAATCTACCTAATAATTATAGCGCAATAACCCCTCGATGTGACGGATTATTGCTTTATAGAATGAACTTTATGCCTAAGGTTGAAGACTAAGATTGGATGATTGAAAAGTGAAAATGCAAGGCCTATTTATAGGAAACTCGAAACTGCAACTGCCCCTAATCATTATGAAAAACGTTTTAGAAACTAATTTCTTCAGGTGTAACTGCCTTGAATGTTTCAGACCGTTTCCTCTTTATAATTGTCGGTGCCCGCCGACCCCTGCTCCGCGTTCGCCGAGTGTACTTTGGAAGGTGAAACGTCTTTTGTGACCGTTGGCGTGTGAGTGAAGTCATTATGCAAACGGTGTCCTCCTTGGCGTCCGCTGAGTGAAATGGCTAGTGTACAGTTTACACAAGAAATCTTCATTTTAGCTCTGTTTTGCTTCGTTTTCTTACTGTAAGCTCGAATCAGGCAATATATCTGAAAGTAAAACAAAATACCATAATAGCAAAAGAAAATAACAAATAAACAACTAAAATCATGTAAAATCGGAGCCAAATATACAGTGTATTTTAGTGTTATCAAATTCTCCCACACTTAAACCTTTGCTTGTCCTCAAGCAAACTCTCATAAACTGAAAAAGAAAAACAGCAAACAAACAAGTATCTAATCTGGGCTAAGAACTTAAGTTTGATCAATGATACATTAGTAGGTACTAACTCATGAACCAAGGGTATCGTAATGACACTTTCCGCGATTTGCAGGCATAAGTTTCTCTCCTATACAAACCAATCCAAACTATGATATTATACTTAGGCCTATCTTACTCATTCCTTTCTTACCCTTTTTCATTCAGGCGCAGTCACATTAAGCCCGTTATCTTTCACTCGCATGATGAACATAACCTGTGATAATCCTAATCTTTTTATATTAATGATTTTATTCCTTTTTTTTTATATATACTTTTCTTGCAAAAAAAATTCTGAAGATACTTAAACATCTTCTTGAATTTTTATCTTCTTCTCTTCTTTTTCTTTTGCAGGATCTTACCTATTTGCATCGGTTTGTCACTTAGCGGTGGTTAAGATGGTGCTGACTGCTAAAATAAACTACTTAAGGGTAAGTGATGAAGGGTGAGATTTTAAGGCCACCGTATAATAAAAATCTAGATAAGCTCCTATAATTGAGAAACTTACGGTGTAAAAACGATATCGATTTTTCAAATAGTTTTCCCAAGCCTTTGCAATTGATATTTACTTGTCCTAATAGCCCAAATTATCAAAATTAACGGTGTTTCTTTTATTTTTGTTAAGGCTCGAGAATTGGAAGAATAGATAAACTACACAAAAATGACTCGTAAAGCACATTTTTAAAACAAACTAAACTATACTAGAAAACAGTAAATAAAAACAACTAAAAACAGTAATTATCTCCTCCCACACTTAAACCGAACATTGTCCTCAATGCTTCGATAAAAGTGAGAAAGGGATAGGTGAAACCTGGTACTCAATCGTGTCGGCCACTGGGGCCATCTCCACCATGCTCTAGACGTCTGGGACGACAGCTCCTACTGCGGTGTCGGGTAGTAGGTGACAGCTTCATCTGCTCAATCCTGCATTTTGATCTCTAAGTGCTTGGAAACTCTCAAGAGTGGATTTCTGTGACTCCCGTATAAAATCCATCATCTCCTGCTGTTGTTGGTACATGGCATAGAATAGGCTATCACGCTCTTCTTTTCTGGCTTGCTATGCTCGCCACATTTCTTCGATGATACAAAATCCGGAGGAAGTACCTGCAGGACAGTTAGTAACAGGTGGGGTGTGTGCAGGTGATACAGGAATGGGGGAATCCTCCATATGGTCAAACTCATCATCCATCTCATTTCCTTCGTCCTCGGGGACGTTTGGTAATAATGGACCTAAAATAGGCTCAGCTCTCAAATCATACAGCCAGTTTTCCCTTTTGCGCACATCAGTGCGTCTTGAGCAAGGTAAAGCGACACTCTGGATGGCAGCATTGTGAACCATGAGGATATATCCTCCTTCCGGCCTCGTTTTGCATAAACGCATATCTCTTAGAAACTTTAAATCAATGGTGCGCGGAGGAAGTGATTCCAATGTGGCCAACTCAGCGTCCAGGTGGAGGGCTCGGGCAATGAAGGTAATCAAGCCTCCAAATGATACGGTGTTTCCCTTTTTCTCAATTGATCGCATATGTGAGATCATAAATGGTACAGGATTTAATTTTTTTCTAAGTAAAGCAGCCTGCAAAAATATCAATTCCTTGGAATTCAACTTGTTAGAATTTTCACGAGCAAAAATAGTGTCAGCTAATAGAAGGCGGAATACCCGTATGGCTGGGTTGTGAATGTCGGAAGCCAAATTTCCGTCAAAGGAGTAGGTGGTCATACCTGAGATGTCTCTCTACAGTTGGAAAGCCTCAATCGACCAATTTGTGTTTATGGGTGCCTCACAAACTGCATCATTCCCGAAATGGAATCCTAATAACTCAGCAAGTGCATCAGTGGTGTAAATGTATTCAACGATGAACATCCTAAACCTTACTGTGACTACAGTGCTAGCAGTATTTTCTCTGACAGAGTATTCCAAAGAACTCAAAAATTCGCGGGTTAGCCTTTCATAGGCAGGCTCCTTGCGAATAAAAATACTCTCTAATTTCAAATTTCCTAACAGATAAAATACGCTAAATCTTATACCAAGGTTATACAGACAAGTATCATTAATATACCTCGTTGCAAGAATGTTGCGTGTCCGCAATCTCTTCCATTTTTCCCATTGCTTGACTCTGTCATCTCCATCTCGAAAAATGATGTTTTCTTAGTTCTCCGCTGCCATTGTTGAAGTGAAATGAAGGTTTGGTGATGGAAAAATGGGTAAGTTGGGTTTTTGTAGATTTGGGTGAAATCTATGGTTTTTATAGGGATAGTGTGTGATGGAAGGTGTAATGGTAAGGGGGAAGTTATGAAATAAGGGATTTTAATGGTTTTATGGGGTTTTATGGTGATTAAAGTCGAAATTTTTGGAGGTAGAAGATGAAGAGAGTGGCAAAAATGGTGGTTTTCTTATTCTGGCCCATTTAAATCCCAGGACGCCTCCGCGTCTGCCGAGCCTGGGTCCGCGTCCGCGGACTGTGAAAATTGGGCTGGGACGGGTTTGGGCTTTTGGTTGGTTGATGAATTTCTCCTTGGGGTGTCTATAGCATATTGGTACATGTAAGAAACATAGAGAATATTTTGTTCATTATTATTTTTTATTATTAATAAAAAAATTAAATATAACCAATAGATTGTAATGATGTAGATATTTATTATAACTTGAAATAATATAACACTTGCAAAAAAAACATAGGCTAGTGTTAATGACGATGGAAAATAAAATCTACTAATAGTCTGATAATAACGATAATAAAAACAAAGATAAGATTTCGGTAAAGGTAAAGATAAACGATCATAACAAGCATGTGGTATGTCTCTCCCACACAAAGTGTGAGCTATGCCCCAGAACTCCTGAATATCTTCTAGGAAGACTGACGGCGGACACCCTGAGTCATGTGAGGATAAGGTGCTTGTGCCTCTGCAAGCTGGCACCTGAGATTGCAAATCTCCTGCTCCAAAAGATCATATGATGAAGCGTTTGTTGCGTATGAGATCTGTATCTGTAAGGTAAGCTCGGCACATTCTTCGCGAAGAGAAATGATCTCCTTGCGCATAGCGTCAAACTCTGAATATATGTCCCTGCGTTGCAGATTAACGTTAGAGGAATAAACAGTAGTCCTTTCAGGATAGGGTGTAGGGTGGTACTCAGGCACAGGGTGGTTCCTAAGTCGGATGGGTGTCTCGTCTTGGCCTTCCAAAGCGTATGACCAGTTAGCTCTATCATGGACACTTGTTCGGGTATGGTTTGGCAAATCAAAGTAGTGAATGACTTCGTTGTCTATTAGGAGCTTAAAGTTATCTACACTAAAGAATGCTCTCCTGATAAGACCACGGTCAAGGCAATGATGAATGTCAATTAAGGTGTAGCCACAATGGGAGGTAAGATGAGTTAGCTTATTGGCTAGACCTAGGGCATAAGCTATGTGTGTAATACTACCACCTACATGGATGGGTCCTCTGGAAGATGCAGCATTCAAATATAGGTTATACATCAGAAAATTACCATTGGCTAATGGTCGTGACTCAGCAGTACAAAAGAGCATCAGAATCTCTTATTCGGTAACCTGGTTCTCGGTTTCACTTCTACTAAAGAAAGTATCGGCCAGGATCATTTGGAAATAACGGAAAGCTGGATTATGGATTTTGTTTGCTAATTGGGTGGAAGGATCGGGTCCTCCTCCACCAATGATTTTTCTCCAGAATCCATCAAGCTCATC
This sequence comes from Lathyrus tuberosus, assembly GCA_022829125.1. Classification (NCBI taxonomy): domain Eukaryota; kingdom Viridiplantae; phylum Streptophyta; class Magnoliopsida; order Fabales; family Fabaceae; genus Lathyrus; species Lathyrus tuberosus. Next base: position 3,293,730 of record JALAZF010000301.1, on the reverse strand, counting down.
TTGCATAACGTTGGTTTCATGCATAAAATGGATTGCATCCGTGCCACACTGAAAACCAAGTAATCTAGCAAAATCTATGTGGTTCAGTGCATACTCATTCCCAAATAGTATGAATCTTATGCTTCCGCTGTTGCAACCTCTTCCACTGTAAGGGTCATAAATGAGTGAACTGAGGAACTCTAAGGTTAGATGCTTATAGGTTACATTTATAGCTTCAGAATACTCATCCCACTGGAGCTGGTGACAAAGGTACCTCACACTAGCCTCAATACCTAAAGTTGTTAGACAGTTTGGGTCAAGGTACCTAGTAGGTAGGATTGGTCTCTCAGAAAGGACTACGTATTTCTTCCTCTGTTCGTCATCTCTGAACACAATGTGCATGTCATCATAGCTCTGCATCCTGCAAAGAAAGTTAGTGTGGAATGTCTGAGATGATGTGATCTGTAACCTGTAAACATAGACATTTCATAAATCAGTCCAGTTAGTCAAATAATAAATCTTTTTCTTATTCTCCTTAAATAAATTATATGCATAAAAAAAATAATGAAAAGAAAACCGTGGGTTGCCTCCCACGCAGCACTTGTTTAACGTCGCTAGCTTGACGACTGAAGAACTTACGTTGTGGATGTTGCTATAGGTGGGTCTATCAGAGTGTGACCAGAGTAGTAAGTAGGGATGTCACCTCCATAGTAGGGTTTCAATCTTTGTCCATTCACTAGAAAAGGACTACATGAATGATTTGCAATTTCAAATGCTCCAGATTTCAGGACTTTGGTGACCTCATAGGGTCCAGTCCATCTTGAGCGTAACTTACCTGGAAACAATCGTAACCTAGAATTGAAAAGAAGTACAGGATCGCCAACATTGAACTCTTTTTTGGCAATCCTTTTGTCGTGCCATGCTTTGGTTCTTTCTTTATATATTACAACATTTTCATAAGCGTTTCGGCATAACTCTTCTAATTTGTGAATATCTAGAATGCGTTTATCTCTGGCTGATAAGTAATCCATATTAAGGGCTTTTATGGTCCAGTAGGCCTTATGTTCAAGCTCAAAGGGTAAATGGCAAGATTTTCCGTAGACTAATTGATATGGGGTTGTTCCTATAGGGGTTTTAAATGCGGTTATATAAGCCCACAAGGCGTCTTGTAGTCTTAAAGACCAATCTTTTATAGAAATTGATACTGTTTTTTCTAAGATTTATTTTATTTCCCTATTTGATACTTCTACTTGTCCACTAGTCTGCGGGTGATAAGGTGTGGCTACCCGGTGTTTAACTCCGTATTTCTTTAAAAGGTTCTCAAATATCCTAGATATGAAGTGTGATCCCCCATCTCTTATTACTAATCGAGGTACTCCTAACCTAGGGAATATATAGTTTTTAAACATTTTAATGACTACACGAGTATCGTTGGTGGGTGAAGCTAAAGCTTCAATCCATTTGGATACATAATCAACAGCTACTAGGATATACTTGTTTCCCATCGAAGATGGAAAAGGTCCCATAAAATCTACACCCCAGACATCAAAGAGTTCTACCTCCTGAATATTTCTTAGAGGCATTTCATCTCTTCTTGAGACGTTCCTAGTGCGTTGACATCTGTCACATCTTACAATGTGGGCATGAACATCGCGCCATAAAGTTGGCCAGAAAATACCTGCTTGAAGTATTTTAGCGCATGTTTTGGATGAACCTAAATATGTAACACCCTGATTCTACCCAACGTAATTATATAATATCAGAGTATAAAATTACAACATACAGGATGTCACGTTCATTTCAACTTTAACATATCATACAATCACCTATAAATCATACATAACTAATATAATTCTACGGATAACTGATTCAAACCTGTTTAGTCTTTAAAATATAACAACTTTAACTTTCATGCAGCGGATTCATAAATTCAACATAAAAATTTCTTAATTTTGAAGTCAACAAAAACAACAACTCCCAATCAACAAGTCTTTACCAATCAAATAGTTAAAGCATCTTCATCCAACAAAAAAAAACAACTTCAAATGTAAGCCTTTAATAAAAACAATATAAAATTCAGCAACTTAAACATAATTCAATCAATAGGAAAACACGCGATTATCCCCCCGAGTGCTACGTATCAGAGCGACAACCACCGACTCGAACTAATGAAGGTAGGCTTCCTTCATTCCGGATTACCTGCACGTTACCAATATAAAGGCAACGGCGAAACAATAAATAGTGAGATATCCAATAATATAATCAAAAGTATGATAATTAATATATTAGAATTAGAATCGTACAAGTTTCACCACTTCACAACTAATAACCATATCACAACCAATCAACATTCATCATAACAACAAATCCATTAATACGACTCAATGCGACTCAACTTATGCAGATGCATGTGGTACCATTCGGAGTAGAACTCCTAACTTAAACATATGCCAGATTATCGAGGCAATTTTCAACTTAAACAAGTGCCATCAAGGGCCAACTTAATCAATGCCATCAAGGCCAACTTAAACAATGCAATGTATGCGACATATGAACGACATACAATTAACAACATCAACACAACAAATACAACTCAGCACAACATAAACAACTTTCAATTTTGGCTATTTAAGCCTCCAACAAAAACATGTCCATATTTTGGGACAAAACCAATTCAATCAGCTGTACCTGCAATTCCACGCATTCCACTTAATTTGACAAAAATAAACACCATTCACGTATCTACTCGTATATACGAACTTCCGCATAAATTTTCATTCGATTCCGAGCAACTAATTATACCGCTTAATTTTGCTCTCGACACTGTTTTCTGTCCAGTTCTGCTACTAATTTATTTTTCTGCTACAACATATTATGCTACTAATTTTTTACTGTCATCAAAATCAACTCTGCTACCAAATTATCACTACCTGCTAGGACATGCTATCTGTTATTTGTAATCAACTAAAAAAATTAACCAAACTAAGCTACAGGTGTATGTGTAGCGCCTGGAATTAACATAAGGGGGAGTTCCACCAATACATGTGGCGGGCCCCACGTATCCATAATATACATATAAAATTTGATAGTTTTCTTCTTCTTTTGGAAGTTCATGCACTGCATTCCATGAGCATATATATATTATCTCACCAACTAATATCCAAATAATCTATTTTTCCATCACATACTCCTAACCCCACTTCAATTATATATTAATTAACTAAAACAAAATTAATCAAAAGTATGCTACCTACCATCCCTGTAGCGCATGGAATGAAAAGAAAGGGGTGTTCCACTTTCCAAGTGACCGCCCCTCCCCCTCCACGTGACCAATATATACATACTGTAAATCGATTTCCTTTTTTTTCTTTTTGTTCCTTGTTGTCTTTCATGTGAATACATAAATACATTATATCTAATCCCCACCTTTTCAATTATTATATATCAACGTCACAAGCCACTAGTTGGAAAAAAAGGTCAACAATTGCTACAGTACCAGAAAGATAAAAAAAACGCATCGCTACAGGCTATGGCTTGAAATATGGTTTCTAATTACTCTATCAAATGATAATGGGTCTCTATAATATACCAATTTCAACCCAGTAAATACCACACAGTGAAAAATTATAAAAATCCCAATTCCTACATACTAACTATCATTCTCCCGGTTATAAAATTCGAACCTCACCCTTACTTGATTGGATCGAAGGTAGCTCGAATTTCTTGATTTTTTTGACACCGGCAGAAATTTCTCGTCTTCTTCTCCCTAAATCTGGTCGCAGCTTTTCTCCCCTTCCTCCAATGCTCACGTTCTGTTTTCTTTTTCTTCCTCTTAGACAACACCACTTCTATTATATTCCTCTTATTTTAATTTAATAGAATTATAAGCATTAGTTTCTATTTGGGCTTAAGTTCTCACACACCCTTAATTGCTACTAAAAACCCCAATGTAAACCCAATAGTACTATTTCTCACAAAATCAATTTAATAAAAATACAATATTAATCCTAGTGTTAACTTCTCGGCTAATTTTACCCGACTATCAACTTAACGACTTAAACCATATATTCGACATATTCATCAATTATTCGGGAATTACTTAATAATATTTTAATTATATTATTTCTAATATAATTCTACGACTAAACCAACTTAAATACCAACTTATCAATTAAATCTCCTCAATACAAAATTAACCGAATAATCAGAAATAATTAATTAAATATTTAATTAAATAAATAATTAAATATTCGGGGCGTTACAACTCTCCCCTACTTAGAATATTTTCGTCCTAAAAAATTACCTGATTCAAACAACTCGGGATAGGAGTCTCGCATCTTGCTCTCCAATTCCCATGTCATGCTTTCTCCAGCGGTTCCCAACCATACAACTTTCACCAATGCAATTTCCTTTCCTCTTAGGGTCTTCATCTCACGTTCCGCAATTCGTACAGGCATCATTTCCACGGTAAGATTATCCCGTACTTGCACGTCATCCATATTAACCACATGAGATGGATCTGAAATGTACTTCCGGAGTTGTGACACATGAAACACATTGTGCAAATTCGAAAGATTTGGCGGCAATGCCACCCGATAAGCAACTTTTCCAACTCTGTCCAAAATCTGATATGGACCGATAAAACGAGGAGTGAGCTTCTTAGACTTTAAAGCTCGTCCGACACCAGTCACAGGCGTGACTCTAAAAAATACATGGTCATCAGCTTGAAATTCTAAATCCTTCATTAGCTTATCATGATAACTCTTCTGTCTACTTTGGGAAGCTTTCATCTTTTCTCGGATTAACTTCACCTTTTCAGTAGTCTCTCGGACAACTTCCGGTCCAAACACTATACTTTCTCTGGATTCATGCCAACATAAAGGAGTCCTACATCTCCGACCATACAACGCTTCGAAAGGTGCCATTCCGATACTAGAATGGTAACTGTTATTATAAGTGAACTCTATTAACGGTAGATGGGTGTCCCACGAACCCCCTTGCTCGAGAACACATGCTCGCAACAAATCCTCCAACGACTGAATAATCCTCTCAGTTTAACCATCCATCTGAGGGTGATATGCCGAACTCAACCTCAACTTAGAACCCAACGCTTCTTGCAAACTCTTCCAAAAATCAGAAGTAAACCTCGGATCTCTATCCGACACAATACTCAAAGGAACACCATGCAGCTTCACAATTACACGAATATAAATCTCCACCAACTTCGACACTGGAAAAGTGATGTTAATAGGTATAAAATGAGCCGACTTCGTAAGCCTATCAACAATCACCCATATCGAATCATGTCCTCTTAAGGTATTAGGTAACCCTGTCACAAAGTCCATAGAAATGTTGTCTCATTTCCATTATGGAATTTCCAACGGTTGCATCAACCCTGCAGGTTTCTGATGCTCAACTTTCGATTTCTGACAGGTTAAACACGCATGCACAAATTGCGCCACATCGCGCTTCATCCCAGGCCACCAAAACAATTTCTTCAAGTCGTGATACATCTTTGTAGCTCCTGGATGAATACTCAAATTGCTCCTGTGACCTTCCTCAAGAATCATCTTTTTCATATTTGCATCATCAGGAATACAAATCCGATCGCGGAATCTCAACACACCATGCATATCTAACTTAAAATCATTATTCCCAAACTGATCGATTCCAACCATCGAATCTACCAATTTCACATATAACTTCTGAGCTTCTCTGATACTGTCCAGAAAATCATTGTTAATCTTCAACATTCCCAGAGTAACACTCTGCGGCGTCACTTCGCAAACTAAACTCATATCTCTGAATTATTCAATTAATTCCAATTCTTTAGCCATCATTGCTGACATATGTAAAGTCTTTCGGCTTAAGGCATCAGCCACTACATTAGATTTTCCTGGGTGATAGTTCAAACCGAAATCATAATCCTTTAGTAATTCCAACCACCTGCGCTATCTCATATTCAACTCTTTCTGATCAAACAAATATTTTAAGCTCTTATGATCACTATAAACTTCAAATCTAGAGCCATAGAGATAATGCCTCAAAATCTTCAGCACAAAAACCACTGCAGCAAGTTCCAAATCATGCGTAGGATAATTCCTTTCATGAGTTCTCAACTGTCGAGACGCATAAGCAATTACTTTATTATTCTGCATAAGCACACCTCCTAAACCCATCAACGAAGTATCACAATAAACCATAAACGGTTCTCCTGGATTCAGTAATGTCAAAACCGGGGCCGACGTCAACCTCTTCTTCAATTCTGTAAAACTCTCTTCGCACTGAACATCCCACACAAAAGCTTTGCCCTTGCAAGTCAACTTAGTCAACGGAAGTGCCAACTTAGAGAAACCTTCAATTAACCGTCTATAATAACCAGCTAGTCCCAGAAAACTTCTAATCTCAGTAGCCGACCTTGGAGTTTCCCATTCTAAAACAGCCTCTACTTTATATGGATCCACAGCAATACCACTACTTGAAATCACATGACCAAGAAAGCTGACTTCTTTCAACCAGAACTCGCACTTGGACAGCTTCGCATATAACTTCTTGTCTTTCAAAACTTCCAATACTGTTCTCAAATGTTCTTTATGCTCTTCTTCTAACTTAGAATAAATCAGAATGTCATCAATAAATACAACCACAAAACGATCCAGATAAGTATGAAAAATACGGTTCATGTATTCCATGAATACTCCCGGGGCATTTGTAACACCGAAGGGCATCACCGAATACTCATAGTGTCCATACTGTGTTCGGAAGGCCGTCTTTTGAATATCCTCATCTTTCACTTTAATTTGATGGTAACCCGATCTCAGATCGATCTTGCTAAACACAAGAGCACCTACCAATTGATCCATCAAATCATCTATTCTTGGAAGTGAGTACTTGTTCTTAATTGTCACTTTATTCAGCTGTCTATAATCAACACAGAGCCTCATACTTCCATCTTTCTTCTTTACTAACAACACTGGAGCTCCCCACGGCGATACACTTGGTCTTATAAACTTCTTCTCAAGTAACTCTTCCAACTGCTTCTTTAATTCAGCCAACTCGGATACCGACATTCTGTACGGTGCCATCAAAACAGGTCTAGTACCAGGTACAAGATCAATTGCGAATTCAACCTCTCTCTCTGGCGGCACATCAGGAATTTCATCAGGGAAAACTTCAGGAAATTCGTTCACCACTTGTAATTTTTCAATCTTTGCTTTACTCTCAATAGACAGCGTTGCCATCAATGAAAACATCTGAGCTTCCTCCTTCATCAATTTCTGCAACTCTCTGAAAGACAACAATCCAACTCCTTCCTCTTCTGGAGTAGAAAACCTCACCGACTTGCGATAACAGTTTATATGAACATAGTTATACTCTAACCAGTTCATACCTAGGATTACATCCATTTCGGTCAACGGCAAACAAACCAAAACAACATAAAAGTCTTTATCGAAGATCGATAAAGGACACCTTAAACACACAAGAGAAGTAGTCACTGATCCCTTAGCTGCAATCTCGATGATTAATTCTCCACTTATAGTAGACAATTTAAGGCCCAATCTTTGAACACAATCAGCAGAAACAAAACAATGAGTAGCACCAGTGTCAATAATAGTAATTAAAGGAGTACTATTAATGAAACATGTACCTCTGATAAGTCTGTCCTCATTAGCTGTATGAGTTCCTGCTAACGCGAACACTTTTCCGGTCTGAGCTTTCTTTGGCTTCGGACACTGATTACCAATATGCCCCTCTTCACCATAATTAAAACAGATCATCTCCTTATGCTTACATTCAGACATAGTATGTCTCATCTTACCACAACGAAAACATTTCTTCACCTCTTGATTGCACGCAGTACTCTTATGGCCAGGTTTCCCGCAATTGAAATAAGTTATGCCAGCAGGAGCATCTCCCCTACTAGTCTTCTTGCCCTCAGTCGCTCTCTGTTTACCTTTTCCAGCTGGAGCATCATAAGGCTTACCACGGTTCTGCTGTTGCTTGCCTCTTCTATCACTAACAATCTTGTAGTGAGCATTGTTGTCCTCTTCATAAATCTTGCAACTATCGACCAAATCAGAAAAGACACGAATCTTCTGATACCCAATAGCTTTCTTGATTTCAGAGCGCAACCTGCTCTCAAATTTGATGCATTTAGAAAACTCAGCATCATCACCGGCATAGTACGGATAAAACTTAGCCAGCTCAACAAACTTCGCAGCATAATCAGTAACCGACATAGTCCATTGCTTCAACTCAAGGAACTCAATCTGCTTCTTACCACAGACATCTTCTGGATAATACTTCCTCAGAAACTCCCTTCGGAATACATCCCAAGTGATAACTTCACCTGTAGTCTCCAACCTCTGACGAGTATCTAGCCACCAGTCATCAGCTTCGACTGCTAGCATATGAGTCCCATAACGAACCTTCTGCGCTGGAATGCAGTCCATCACCCGAAAGATCCTCTCAATCTCTTTCAACCAATCCAACGCTCCATCAGGATCATACTTGCCCTTGAAGGTAGGCGGATTCTCTCTCTGAAATGTCGCCAAGCTACGAGATCCATCATTCTCGCCAGCGTTCGGTAAATTCTGCACAGCTTGAGCCATTGCTTGCATTGCAGCAGCCATTGCAGCATCATTCCCTCCAGCCATCTCAACTTATCACTGCAACATAAACAACGATTAGAACTAATTAACAATACTCGATTGATAAACTACACTACGACTCGACAACTTGGCCGGACGGACCAACCAGGCTCTGATACCACTAATGTAACACCCTGATTCTACCCAACGTAATTATATAATATCAGAGTATAAAATTACAACATACAGGATGTCACATTCATTTCAACTTTAACATATCATACAATCACCTGTAAATCATACATAACTAATATAATTCTACGGATAACTGATTCGAACCTGTTTAGTCTTTAAAATATAACAACTTTAACTTTCATGCAGCGGATTCATAAATTCAACATAAAAATTTCATAATTTTGAAGTCAACAAAAACAACAACTCCCAATCAACAAGTCTTTACCAATCAAATAGTTAAAGCATCTTCATCCAACAAAAAAAAAACAACTTCAAATGTAAGCCTTTAATAAAAATAATATAAAATTCAACAACTTAAACATAATTCAATCAATAGGAAAACAGGCGATCATCCCCCCGAGTGCTACGTATCAGAGCGACAACCACCGACTCGAACTAATGAAGGTAGGCTTCCTTCATTCCGGATTACCTGCACGTTACCAATATAAAGGCAACGGCGAAACAAAGAAAGGGTGAGATATCCAATAATATAATCAAAAGTATGATAATTAATATATTAGAATTAGAATCGTACAAATTTCACCACTTCACAACTAACAACCATATCACAACCAATCAACATTCATCATAACAACAAATCCATTAATACACTCAATGCGACTCAACTTATGCAGATGCATGTGGTACCATTCGGAGTAGAACTCCCAACTTAAACATATGCCAGATTATCGAGGCAATTTTCAACTTAAACAAGTGCCATCAAGGGCCAACTTAATCAATGCCATCAAGGCCAACTTAAACAATGCAATGTATGCGACATATGAACGACATATAATTAACAACATCAACACAACAAATACAACTCAGCACAACAACATGTCCATATTTTGGGACAAAACCAATTCAATCAGTTGTACCTGCAATTCCACGCATTCCACTTAATTTGACAAAAATAAACACCATTCACGTATCTACTCGTATATACGAACTTCCGCATAAATTTTCATTCGATTCCGGGCAACTAATTATACCGCTTAATTTTGCTCTCGACACTGTTTTCTGTCCAGTTCTGCTACTAATTCATTTTTCTGCTACAACATATTATGCTACTAATTATTTACTATCATCAAAATCAACTCTGCTACCAAATTATCACTACCTGCTAGGACCTGCTATCTGTTATTTGTAATCAACTAAAAAAATTAACCAAACTAAGCTACAGGTGTGTGTGTAGCGCCTGGAATTAACATAAGGGGGAGTTCCACCAATACATGTGGCGGGCCCCACGTATCCATAATATACATATAAAATTTGATAGTTTTCTTCTTCTTTTGGAAGTTCATGCGCTGCATTCCATGAGCATATATATACTATCCCACCAACTAATATCCAAATAATCTATTTTTCCATCACATACTCCTAACCCCACTTCAATTATATATTAATTAACTAAAACAAAATTAATCAAAAGTATGCTACCTACCATCCCTGTAGCGCATGGAATGAAAAGAAAGGGGAGTTCCACTTTCTAAGTGACCCCCCCCCCCCCACGTGACCAATATATACATACTGTAAATCGATTTCCTTTTTTTTCTTTTTGTTCCTTGTTGTCTTTCATGTGAATACATAAATACATTATATCTAATCCCCACCTTTTCAATTATTATATATCAACGTCACAAGCCACTAGTTGGAAAAAAAGGTCAACAATTGCTACAGTACCAGAAAGATAAAAAAAAACGCATCGCTACAGGCTATGGCTTGAAATATGGTTTCTAATTACTCTATCAAATGATAATGGGTCTCTATAATATACCAATTTCAACCCAGTAAATACCACACAGTGAAAAATTATATAAATCCCAATTCCTACATACTAACTATCATTCTCCCGGTTATAAAATTCGAACCCCACCCTTACCTGATTGGATCGAAGGTAGCTCGAATTTCTTGATTTTTTTGACACCGGCAGAAATTTCTCGTCTTCTTCTCCCTAAATCTGGTCGCAGCTTTTCTCCCCTTCCTCCAATGCTCACGTTCTGTTTTCTTTTTCTTCCTCTTAGACAACACCACTTCTATTCTATTCCTCTTATTTTAATTTAATAGAATTATAAGCATTAGTTTCTAATTGGGCTTAAGTTCTCACACACCCTTAATTGCTACTAAAAACCCCAATGTAGGCCCAATAGTACTATTTCTCACAAAATCAATTTAATAAAAATACAATATTAATCCTAGTGTAAACTTCTCGGCTAATTTTACCCGACTATCAACTTAACGACTTAAACCATATATTCGACATATTCATCAATTATTCGGGAATTACTTAATAATATTTTAATAATATTATTTCTAATATAATTCTACGACTAAACCAACTTAAATATCAACTTATCGATTAAATCTCCTCAATACAAAATTAACCGAATAATCACAAATAATTAATTAAATATTTAATTAAATAAATAATTAAATATTCGGGGCGTTACAAAATGCCCACCGTATGGTGAAGAGTGACAATGTTTAATTATAGTTTCTACTTCTTCTTCAGGGACACAGCGACAAAATACCATCTGCGCCTCTCTTGAATAGAAGGGGTTCGTCCCAATAGAAGTGTTCACGTCATGAAAGAACTTCTTCTTCTGTTGGTAATTTAGATCAGGGGGTATGATATCAGCTGCTAGATAATTAACAAAGTCCGCGTACCAAGGTACGGTTGTTACGGTGAGAGTTTTTTCAACGGAACCAGGGTTAGGATCATTATCATGGACTGTTCGAACTGCTCCTACTAATTTATCATATGCGAAATCATCATTAATAGGAACAAGATCTGGTTTTAGATATTCAAGCCTCGAAAGGTGGTCAGCGACCACATTTTCGGTGCCTTTCTTATCTCGGATCTCCAAATCAAATTCTTGAAGTAAAAAGATCCAGCGTAGTAATCTAGGCTTAGCATCCTTTTTACTTATGAGATATCGTATCGCAGCATGATCAGTGCAAACTATGATTTTTGCTCCTAATAAATAAGATCGGAATTTGTCGATTGCAAAGACTACTGCCAGGAGTTCCTTCTCGGTTGTGGCATAATTAAGCTGAGCCGCATCTAAAGTTCTACTGGCGTAGTAAATTACATGGAGTTTCTTATCCTTCTTTTGTCCTAAAACAGCACCAATAGCGTAATCGCTAGCATCGCACATAATTTCAAAAGATTGGTTCCAATCCGGAGGTTGAATTATGGGTGCAGAAATCAGTGCTTATTTTAAGTATTTAAAGGCTTTAAGACATTTATCATCAAATTTGAATTCAGCGTCTTTCATAAGTAAATTGGTTAATGGTTTAGTTATTTTGGAGAAGTCTTTAATGAAGCGTCGGTAGAAACCGACGTGTCCAAGAAAACTTCGGATTTCTCTAATGGTTTTGGGTGGTTGAAGGTTTTCTATTACTTCTACTTTAGCTTTATCAACCACAATGCCTCTTTCAGATACTATGTGTCCTAGTACTATGCCTTCAGTAACCATAAAATGGCATTTTTCCCAGTTTAGAACAAGGTTGACTTCTACGCACCTTTCCAGGATTTTCTCAAGGTTTGTTAAACAGTTTTTAAAACTGGATCCACATACCGAGAAATCGTCCATAAATACTTCCATGATCTCATCAAGGAAATCTGCGAAGATTGACATCATACAGTGTTGAAAGGTAGTTGGGGCATTGCATAGTCCAAATGGCATTCATCTGTAAGCAAATGTTCCATAGGGACGTGTAAAGGTTGTTTTCTCCTGATCATCAGGATGAATGGGTATTTGGAAAAATCCAGAGTACCCATCTAAATAGCAAAAGTAAGAATGCCTAGCTAAACGGTCGAGCATTTGGTCAATGAATGGAAGTGGGAAGTGATATTTCCTAGTAGCCTTATTAAGCTTTCTGTAATTAATACACATCCGCCAACCATTTTCTATACGTTTTGCTATTTGTTCTCCTTTTTCGTTTTGTACAATGGTGACATCTCCTTTCTTGGGTACCACATGTACGGGGCTTACCCATTTACTATCTGAAATTTGGTATATTATTCCAGCCTCTAACAACTTTAACACTTCCTTTTTTACTACGTCACTCATTATAGGATTTATCCTTCGTTGATGTTCTCTAGAGGGTTTTGCATCTTCCTCCAGCATAATTCGGTGCATACACACGGAAGGACTTATTCCTTTGAGATCGGAAATTTTATAACCTATAGCTGAGGGATATTTTCTTAAAACATCTAAGAGTTGATTGGTCTCAGAACCATCTAATGTGGCACTGACTATGATTGGGCGGTTTAATTCTTCGTCCAAGAACTCATATCTTAAATTCTTAGGTAGCTCCTTAAGCTCTATTGATGGTTTTTTCGGACATGGCATATGATCTGGGGTAAGTGCCAAGCATTCGTAAAGACTGTTATCAATGTAAGGTTTAGATAATCGTTCAAATCCGTCGTCCTCCATAATGGGGATCGAAGGTAGTTTGATGATTTCCACTGGATCTTCTTTATCTAATTCTCTTATGCATTCATCAATTATATCAATGATATAACATGAGTCATCTATGGCTGGTGCATTTAAAAATTGGGATAGTATAAATTCTACTTTTTCATTACCTACTTCAAATGTCATTTTTCCTTTCTTGACATCTATTATAGCTCCAGCTGTTGATAAGAAGGGTTTACCTAAAAGGATTGGGATCTCATCGTCTTCTTTAATGTCCATTACGACGAAATCTGTTGGAATATAAAGTTGACCAAGTCTAACTGGGACGTCCTCCAAAATGCCAATTGGATACTTAACTGATTTGTCGGCTAATTGGAGAGACATTCTAGTTGGTTGCATTTCTCCTAGGTTTAACCTTTTACAAACGGCTAAAGGCATTAAACTTACACTTGCTCCTAAGTCTAGAAGTGCTTTATCAATAACTTGGTTTCCCAAAACACAAGGTATAGAAAAACTTCCTGGGTCTTTCTCTTTCTTGGCCAGCTTATTCTCAGCAATTGAATTACATTCTATAGGTTTAGGATCATCTAATCTTCGTTTATTGCTTAGAATGTCTTTAAGGAATTTGGCATAAGATGGTATTTGGGTAATAGCTTCTGTGAACGGAATCTCTACGTGGAGTTTCTCAATCACTTTTATGAATTTCTTATATTGATTATCCAATTTGGTTTGTTTAAGTCTTTGTGGGTATGGAATCAGAGGTTTGTAAGGAGGAGGTGGTACATAAACTTTTTCATTCTCTTCTTTTTCCTTCTCCTTAACTTCCGTATCCTTAGATTTTTCAGGTTTCAGCGATTTCTCAATTTCTTTCTCAGGGGTGGTCACAACTTCTTTCCTAGGAGGTTCTGGATCATTCAACCTAGGGTTTATAGGTCCATCGTAAGTGGTCACACTCCTTAGAGCGATAGCATTTGCATGCCCTTTAGGGTTAGGTTGAGGTTGTCCAGGGAATTGTCCTCCTGGTGTGGTATGAGTAGATTGTTGTTGTGTTACTTGAGAGATTTGGGTTTCAAGCATTTTGTTATGGGTGATTACATAATCGAGTTTAGTACCCAACTGAGTAATTAGTCCATTCATATGAATGTTTTGGTTCATGAAATCTTTGTTCTGCTGTAATTGGGCTAAGATGAATTCGTCCATCTTTTTCTCAAGATTTGACTACTGAGGAGCATATGGTGTAGATTGGTTGGGTCTTTGAGTTTGGAAACCCGGTGGTCTTTGAGGTGTTGAATTTTGAGTAGGGTTATTATTCTTATAGGAAAAATTTGGGTGATTCCTCCATCCAGGGTTGTATGTGTTTGAATAAGGGTTTCCTTGGGCGTAATTAACCTGATCTGTGGTACTCTCGGCTAAAAGGTTGCATTCAGCTACAATATGTCCTGAGGTTCCACAGATTTCACATCCGGGTTGTATAGCTGCTATGGTTGCTGTGGGGTTGATAGTCAGGTTTTCTACCTTTTGGGCTATAGCGTCCATCTTTGCGTTCATATGGTCAAAATAACTCACTTCATACACACCTCTTTTGGCCTATTTCTTCTCCACTGGTGCCCGTTGGGTCCCCCATTGGTAATGGTTTTGTGCCATATCCTCAATGAGAGCGCTAGCCTCGGGGTAGGGTTTGTTCATTAGAGCGCCACCAGCGGCAGCGTCTATGGTCATCTTTATGTTGTACATGAGTCCATTATAAAAGGTATGGATTATAAGCCATTGTTCTAATCCATGATGTGGACATGCTCTTAATAGTTCTTTGTATCTTTCCCAAGCGTCGAAAAGTGATTCTCCCTCGCTTTGGGTAAATCGGGTTATTTGGTTTAGTAGGACAGCGGTTTTACTCGGTGGAAAGTATCTAGCAAGGAATACTTTCTTTAGGTCATTCTAAGTGGTTATAGAGTTGGATGGAAGGGAATCAAACCATGATCGGGCTCTATCTCTGAGGGAAAATGGGAATAGTCTTAGACATATTGCCTCAGGAGGAGCTCCGTTCGCTTTTAAGGTATCGGCTAGTTGAATTAAGACTTTAAGATGTTGGTTTAGGTTTTCTGTAGGAAGACCTACGAATTGGTTATGTTGTACTAATTGTAACAGAGATGGTTTTAATTCGAAGTTATTGGCTGGTATAGCTGGGTTAACTATACTAGAATGAGGTTCTTCGTTAGAGGGTAGGGCGAAATCCTTAAGAGGTTTAGCGTTTTCTTCGTCTGCTATTGCTCTTTTGAGTTTTCGAAGTAAAAGACGAGCTAGGGCGTAACATTCAGGTTCTTCTAATGGGTCAACTAAGTTTCCGGTACTGCGAGTTCTTCGCATTTACCGGCTACGGGATGCCTTAGTCTAGACGGTGTAACAACAGGGTACGAAATTTTGACCTAATTAGTCCCCGCCAACGGCGCCAAAAACTTGATGTGTGTTATCCGCAAGTGTACGGATTACGTCAGAGTAATATAAAAGATTTATCGTTCCCACAGAGACCAATGTCAATCTATTGATTACTATTGTTACGTTGTTTATCTAAGGCTAATGAATATCGAAGTAAAAGCTTTCTACTGAACGAAAATAGAAATAAATCAGATAAATACTATACTGGAATGTAATTCACATCAATCAAACAATACTCTTATCATCTAATTAGTAACACTTACGGGGCAATGTTTTCTTCTTTGAAAAAAAGTTAATTAAAAAGGATCTGCCGTGTTAGCGTGATCGGAACCAGACCTAACCTTTAATCTATACCAGCCGCTCACGCTGCACCGGTCGCTCCTTGCATTAAAGTGATAAAGTCCTTTTTTATGTAATTACCTCTAAGACTTAGTTAAAAAGTGTTTTCGATTGAAAATATTTTATACCAAAGGGTTTTCGGCATATGCTCGGCCAACCGGATCCTAAATCTATAAACACGTCCGAAAATAGTTTAAAACCTCTTTCTAATAATATAAAACTTTCCTAGTTAATCAATAAAGTGCTTCCGTTGTATTTATTTATTAAAAACTAACAAACTCTTTTCTAAAATGCCGGACGGCTTTCGATGTTACCCGATCTAGTCACAGTCATTACGTGAACAAAAGCACGGTCTCATTTACGTAATGACCGATCAATTGAAGTTCAGAAGAGTTTAATTAAAATAAAAAACAGCCCCTAAAGTATTTCTAAAGAGATGACACATGGAGTACCGTCAGAATGACGATCCTCACATCCCAGCACAAGGGATTTAGCTAGACATAGTAATTGAAAACATAACGATAAATTGAATTGCAAAGTAAAACATTTTTAAGATAAAAACGTGCGAAGTGTGAGAGTGTATTTTGAGAGAGTGAACACAAGTGTCACGCTTAAGTTCAGTTCCAAAGGACACAAATCACACAGATAAATAAAATAATAAGGTAATGGCAGAGACAGAAAATAAACGAATATAAAGCAGTGCAGGAAAGTAAATTTATATAAAGGCGATGCGGAATATAATAAAATGCGATTTATAAAAGAAACCTGCTCCAAAGCAAAGACTGAATCTGGTACAAAGCTGGAAAGTAAATTGCGGGAAAGTAAATAACTTCTAACTAAGATTGCTCCAATCTAACTAATAACTATAGCGCAATAACCCCTCGATGTGACAGATTATTGCTTTATAGAATGAACTTTATGCCCAAGGTTGAAGACTAAGATTGGATGATTGAAAAGTGAAAATGCAAGGCCTATATATAGGAAACTCGAAACTGCAACTGCCCCTAATCATTATGAAAAACGTTTTAGAAACTAATTTCTTCAGGTGTAACTGCCTTGAATATTTCAGACCGTTTCCTCTTTATAACTGTCGGCGCCCGCCGACCCCTGCTCCGCGTCCGCCGAGTGTACTTTGGAAGGTGAAACGTCTTTTGTGACCGTTGGCGTGTGAGTGAAGTCATTATGCAAACGGTGTCCTCCTTGGCGTCCGTTGAGTGAAACGGCTAGTGTACAGTTTACACAAGAAATCTTCATTTTAGCTCTGTTTTACTTCGTTTTCTTACTGTAAGCTCGAATCAGGCAATATATCTGAAAGTAAAACAAAATACCATAATAGCAAAGGAAAATAACAAATAAACAACTAAAATCATGTAAAATTGGAGCCAAATATACAGTGTATTTTAGTGTTATCACTCTACTCAATCTAGGAATCTCGTCATAATCCCAAGCAAAGCAGTCTTTGTACTCCTTCAAAAGTTGGATCACTTCGACTTTGAGTTTTGGGCCAAGGTTGGCGCTTATATACGTTGGTCTTTTAATTGTACCTTCTCCTAAGTCAATTTCCTCTAGGGGATCTTGCGCTAGCATTTTTATATTAGGTGTCTGCGGGTCCCTTTCGAATCCTAAAGGCTCATCGTCATAGATGGCATCGAGCCTCTGGCTTGGCACTTCGTTTTGAATCTTATCAGGTGGCTCAGGTTCGAAGTCTATCACAGGCCCCTCAAGGTGCACATCAGCTTTGTTGGCTTCGACATCCATATATTTAACTTCGGCCTCTAAGTCCGCTTTTAATTTATTTTCGGTTATATAAGCCAATATCTTTTCCAATATTTTAGACTCAGACATAGTCACCAAATTTGTCTCCCTAGCCAGTCGAATGGATGTCCAACGTCCCTTCGAATTAAAGTTTTTCTCCTACGACCTCTCTGTCCCATTGAAAATCATATGTTGGATGTAGATGAATGGAGTAATACGCTGCATCGGCAAGGTTGAATGCAAAATAAGCGGGAATGTATGGAGCAATGTTCGCCAAATTTTTGTCGAAGTGACATATATCCACGTGATTAACGTCAGCCATAAAATAGCTCTGATTCGTTTCGATGTTATCCACTATACCATTATTCCTCCATATCGAGATCCTCTGATGGAGCGAAGAAGGTACAACCCTAATGTCGTGTATCCACTCACAGCCCAACAGCACGTTGTAATTGGCTTTCGATGCAATAACCATAAACATTTTTAGCCTGGTAACGGTTCCAACTGTTAAATCCACCTGGATCACTCCCAAGGTGTGTCCAATATTTCCTTCGTAATTTGACAATACCATGTTATGAGGTTTGAGGCCTGTGTCGAACTTTCCAACTTTCTGCAACATAAAGTGTGGCATTAGGTTCACTGTCGCACCACCATCCACCAGGATCTTATTGACTCCCACATTTTCCATATTTCCTCTGATGAAAAGAGGTTTAAAATGACTTCTCATTACTTTGTCAGACCTTTCGAAGAAAGCATTCTGCTCCTCGACACAGGCGTTATTCATTATGTAGTAACACACTGGCCTATGTCTGGCCATTTCAGCCTCTACTTCCTCAGACTCTTCGACCTTGGTAATTTGGTCGTACTCCACAGGTAACATAGAAACCACGTTACAGTTGGTGTCCAAAGAGGGCTCCGACTTTGTGTCGAAGTTATCAGTTATTATATCATCATCCGTCAGTGGTAATTCTGACTTATCTTTAGATTTTTCTTTCGAACAGGGAAAAGATTCCTCCCTACTGGTTTTTCCTCTTCACCCCTGTCCTTCCTTGGAGGCTGGTTGATGTTAGACTCTGCCATCGCCTTCTCATTAGCATATCTTCCCGCTTTCCTTCTCCTTTGTTGCCTTAGCCACTAAGACCTCGACATGGGGTTCTTAACCTTATAATTCTCAGATCTGTAAGCTTGTTGTTTTGAAACCTGGAACTCCCTTCGATAGGATATTGAGGAGCCTCGACCTACTTCAAAACTCTACCATTTCTCCTGGCCTTGCTCTCTCTTCTTAGCAAGCTTCACCCATCTTCCTTTGGGAGCGTCAGTAGTTGGTTTGAAAGTAGCTGACCTGTTCGCCTGGAAACTTGGACCTCCTTGCTCTTGCCTTCGAGGGACTCCCCTTTTGTCGAAGGTGTAGGGACTACGAGTATCTTTCCAGATCCTTCTGTGACTAGCCACTCGAACTCTTTATATGTTCTTAGCAGCTTTCTTGTCGAAGACAGAACTGCACCTAAGGCACAACATCACTTCAGTTTTCTTTCACTGACAGCAGTTGAGGAACTCCTCCAAGCTTTCATCATTCTCTGGGTAAGCCACTTTCACTTGCTCTTTGCTTCTTCGAGTGCCTTCCTCGTCAGCTTCCATCTCAATTTCTCTATTCACTTCGACCATGTTGACTTCCAGATTGGTGCCATTAGTGATCTTCATCTTTTAAAATTTGACCCTAAGGCCCTCAGTAGCCTCAGTTATGTTATTGTCCTGATTGAAACCCTCAGAGGTTTTGACTATAGTGGTATTCTTGTCACGACCTTCAGATGCTTCGACCATGTTGATAATGGTCGGCTCAGTGTAATGGGCATCCGCCACTTGCAGACGTTGTGGTCGTAGTTTCCCCCGTCGAAAGAAGGGGTTGTTCTCCATTGTTATTTGGAGGATTCGACATCCTTCTTATGTATCTCCTTCTTGGTATTATTTTGTTATTAATGGCTATTTTACCACTTCTCAATCTCATGCAACAAAGTTAGAGAAACTATGAATGAAGAACTTCTAAATAATTTCAGAAATTTGAATAAAAGCATTGGTCCCACTGGGCTTGCCAATTTGTTTACCTTCGAAATTGGTAAACAAGCGCTAGTCTTCTAAATTTTTATATTTTTGGTTACTTACATGTTCGACTAGATTGATCTTAGGACATGTGCTTTTATTTAGTTTCAAGTTTTGTTATTATTTTCCTTGAAAAATAGCAAACAACCGCTAGTCTCCTAATTTGCAAAATTAGTTTACTTGCAGGATCGACCATACAAATCCTAGGACAATGTGCTTTAAGAGTTTCGATAATTTATGTGAAAATCAACCTTTTGTTCATTAAGTTCATCATTGTTTTCATAAACTGATGTAATTCAAATGAAAATGATAAAGTTTTGTTCTTAAAAGGAATAACGAAAACGTAATAAAAGTACAAGAATGAAATTGCAGAAAAGTAGAATAAATTGCGAATGAATAACTTAAAACTTCATTGAAATGTAAAGAATAAAGCTGGTGTTTTTCCAAACGTACATTTTCTTAATGCTAACTCTTTTCTCTCACACGGGTACTTTGAATATTTTTGAGTAACTTGTACAAATTTTGAATACACACACGAAAATCTAACACTATGACTCCCTATTTATATACAGTCGAAATAACCGTCAACAACGGCCATTTCCTCTAATGCAGACAAATGGCATCCTGCATGCCTTCGCCTCTTAGATGCATTCCACGCGTATTGTTTTCAAAACAAATTTCCCTCCTGGATTTAAATTTTAAAATATCCGTCGAAGCGAGGTCTTCGTAAAATTATGTCGAAATAATTTTAACACTTAGAGAAATCTCCAGCTCTTCCATTCCAACTTAACCCTTATTTTCGACTGACCTTCTTCACAAGAAATAAATTGTTGTCGAAATGCTCTGTCAAATCTTAAACTTTTACCTCCTTAACAAAATCCAGGTGTCGAAATTAGGAGCCTACGAATTGCCCCCCAGAAAATGCATTTTCGATAAAGGAGAAAAAGCATTTTTTTGACAACATAATTCGTCGCCTTAAATCATTTCGACGAAACAACTGTTCATATGACTTGACATTCGTGACGTCATAGTCATCATTACAGTTTTCTAAAACGTCTCCTCAGCCCACGTTCTAAGATCTTTTTTAATCATCATGATCCGAGTCCCTAAGAGATTGTGGGTCGAAAATAACTGCCACCGTCCAATCAATCCATTCATGGCTAACACGTGTCCCATGATTCTTTTTATTAAATGGAAACCCCTTTGAATAGTAACCGCATCAGTCTCCCTATTACCACTTATAAATAAGTGGAAATTTCTGAAATTCTGGTTAAGCAGATCACGAAGATGTCATACAGGATGTCATGACGCTTGATCTCTGCTTCTCACAAGGATCTAAGGAAGAACAAATGCAAATAGCAGAAAGTAAATAACACCAGAGATTGTTAACCCAGTTCGGTGAACAACAACACCTACGTCTGGGGGCTACCAAGCCAGGAATGAAATCACTAAGTAGAATTGGTTCTAAGCTAAACTCAACCGTTTACAACTTAGTACCTAGAAACTACCCTTCCTAAATTTCTACCTAAGACACTCCTAGGTAAGAGACCCTTCTCAATTCCCTTTCAATCACAGTAGTGACTAAAAATATTACAACTCAATAAGAACGTCCTTCTCAAGTATTCACACAATACACGAGAGGCTCACAAGTACTAACTCTAGTACTTCTAAACAGCTAAAACAACTAGTCTCAAACTAGGTTAATTCTAACCTATTTATATTGCAAACCACAGCTGGACTTGGGTTTCTAAAACGCAACAGAAATCTTCCTCAGAATTAGTGACCTAATTCTTTCTTCAATCCCAAGTTACCAAAATTGTCTCCTTCACAAGGAAACGAAAAATTCATTTAGAATCAGAATCTCTGATTCCACAATCTCAGGTGCCACATGGAATCCTAGTCATATTCCAATAACACATGTTAACAAAGACAGTTAATCCAAAACAGTAACAGACAAAGATGTCGAATCCTCCTGATATGACATCTTGTCTAACATCTCATCGTGCAGTTAGTATAACATGTTGGGACATCTTGTCCAACATCTTTCAGTTAAGTTAGTTTTACCAAAATTAATGCTAACCTCAGAAGCAGAGACTCAACAATCTCCCCCTTTGGCAGATTTTGGCTAAAACTAACTTCCATATACCTGCAGAAACAAAACATCAGAGAGGCAACTAATAGAGCAGCAGCGGAATCAAAACATGTCTCCCCCTCAATCAGTTCAGATTTACTCCCACTCAGTAGTTAGTAGATCATCAGCAGTCAGCAGTGGTTAGTGATGTTAGTAATTCTCCCCCTTTTTAGCCACTAGATGACAAAGGTAGAAAGACTAACCCAAAAACCCATAAACCAATTCAAAGTAAAAGTTTACACACCCAACAGAAAAGAAAAAAATATCCTGGGCACACAACCCTTACACAACCAAAAAGAAACAACAAAACAGTAAAGAAAACAGTAAAGAAGAAGATAACTCTCAGAGGTCATCTTCAGACTCCTCATCATCCTCTTCTCCTTCTGCACTTTCATCAGTGCCATTCTCAGCATCTTCCTCATTTTCTTTATCACCTTTCTCATCTTTCTTGGCCGGTTTATTAGCAACAACTTCTATCAATCTTTCAAGCTTTTCTTTTTTGGCACTACTTACTTTGATCGTATGATCAAGTTCTTTGCAGGCTTTTTTCAGTTGAGCAATGATGTCCTCTTCTGATACTGTAACTCTTGATGTTGAAGTAGATGTTGAGATAATGTCTGGAGCATGCTTGCCAATTATCCCACATATAAGTGAAGGATAGCATATAGGAAGTTTTACAACAGTTGATGTAGACTGTTTAACGATTTGATTGAAGATGTGGATTCCAAAGTCAAATTGTCTTCCTTTTCCAATCATATAGATAAATCTACCTAGACTGGCAGAGATGGTCGAGGTATGATTGGTAGAAATCCTGTTGACTGGGCCAATTCTATGCAAGATTGCATACTTCACACTCAGGTTCCCGGCTGGAAGCTTTCCATTTCTAGGCCACTCCTTAAAGATGTTGCAAGTGAGCTCTTTGCAAACTTGGTCATCAGTGTCTTTACAATCAGGTCCAGAATCTTCAGATCTTTCTAGAAACTTGTTTATCATTGTGGGAGAAAATGTCACAGCATTTCCTCTGACATATATTATCCTATTTATTGCATCACTGTAATTATCATGAATGTTCACAATGAATTCTTTCACTAGCTTTTCATAGCATTTTCCAAGCTCAGTGACTGTCCTTTTTAGACCTGCATCATTGATCAGTTTCATGACCTCATGGAATTCTAATGCATTTTTTCCAAGTTCCCTTTCCAGTGCCACTCTTCTATGATACGCATATTGCCATTTGTGAACATACTCAGGTGCAAGAAAAGAGATATTATCCAGAGGGACCTTGGTACTGTTCACAGTTTGTTTCTTTGTACTTGGAACCTTTGTGGGAGTCATGTCCTGGATATCATAGTCTGACTCAGTGTCAGACCCCACCTTTCTTTTATCAGGCACAATAGCAACCTTACTCCAGGATTTCTGCAGTCCAATAGCAATTTTGGTGCTTCTTTTATCAACTTTATTTTCAGTATCCCTAATTTTCCTTTTCCTTATTTTCAGTTTCTTGACAACATTACCTATGATCTCATCATCAGATGGAGAATTATTCCGGTTAGTTTCTGTATCATTTCTCCCTTCCGTGATGTTTTCCAGTGTATGTCCTAGAAATGGGGTTGTTTTCTTTTCAAGTCCACAGTTGTTGTGGCTTGACTCAATCCCTTCATTGGTATTCTTACCATCCTCTTATTTCTTACCAGGAGACAATGTGACTGACACATTTCTATCAGTATTCACTTTACACTTAGTATTTAGTTCCTCAGCAACTAGTAGTCTTAATATTTTATCAGTCTCAACATCAATTCCGTTCTTACTCCTAGAATCATAACAAGGATTAACAGATTCAGACGTATTACCTGTAGAGAAGGTTTTAGCTTTTCGTACAGGAAATTTCTTAGGCTTGCATGGCACCATAGACAAGGGAACAACATCAATTGCATCTTCAGTTGACATCTTTCCTGATTTTGCCCTAGCGACTGAAGATGTCAAAATTTCTTTAATTCCTCCTTGTTGGTGCGACATCATGTGAAGCTTGAACTCTTTTTTGCACTGAGGAATCGTGGTTTCTGAGAAAATGCAAGTAGGTTTAGCGCGGTTTGTGTTGATTTGAATTGATCCTTTTTGAAACCCTCTTTTAATTTGTTGAGAACTTACACAATTTTTACCAGTGCCTTTACCGGTTAGTCTGTTCAGGCCCCACGTAAGGCAAACCCCTACTTTGCTTTCTAGTTTTCCAAGCTTATTTTTGAGGATATCAAAAGTACTCAGGTTGTCATGAGAAAATGTTATAACATCCTGTGTGACATTTTCCTTTGTTGTTGAGTTAATGCACATTTACTTCCTTTCCGATCATCATTGCGAGGAAGGTCATGTATTCTTGAGATAGCCTTTAAGTGTGTAGTTTTGGTTAATCTTCCAATTTCCCATTTATCAAGATCTAATGCTGATAGCCCTTGTTGATGCTTCCTGATTATCATTTGGGAGGGATCAGTTGGTACATGAATCCAAACATAGCAGTTGTCTGTTGATTTGACCCCCTTCATAAGAACTTTATTTGTAGCATTTACAACCAAACATTCTAATTGTGTAAAGTTTACCTTCAGTCCTTGATCACAGAGTTGGATGATACTGATAAGATTTGCTGATAATCCTTCTACATATAGCACATTATCTAGTCTAGGATTACCAACTTGAATCGTTCTCCCTATTCCTTTAACTTTTACTTTGGAACCGTCTCCAAACGTTACATAATTAGGAGAATAAGTCTTCATATTCACTAGATATTTTTTGACACCCGTCATATGTCTTGAACATCCACTGTCGAAATACCATATTTCTCCAGTGTGCTCCTTTTGTGATGAGTGAGCTATCAGAGCCATAGATTCATTCTTTAATCTCCTTTTCTTTTCAACAATCCTACCCTTGGGATATCCATGTAGTTTATAGCAATAACGTTTGATGTGGCCATATTTGCCACAATAATGACATTTCCAGTCTTGTCTCCTCTGATGTCTGTAATGATGTTAAGACACTCGATTGAACATCTTATGTTTTCTTTCAGAGTTTCTTTTCTTACTTGACAATTCTTTATCAGTGCAAACAAGTTCTCTGATGTTTTTAGTATCTTCTCCACCATATGGTGTCTTATCAGATCTATCTTTGATTATTTCATCATTATTAAGTTTGGATTCCAGCAAAGTGATTTCCTCTTAAAGATTAGATATGATATCAAAATGCTTTAATCTTTCAATCTCAAGAAGCATAATAATCTTACGTTGATCTTCTTCAAATTTGTGGATTTCCGCATTTCTTGTGTACAATTCCCTGTAGAAATTGACTAAAGCATCATGAGGCAGACCTTCAATATCTAATCCTACACGAGTGTCAAATACTCCCGTGAGTGCAGACACTTTCTTTGAGGATTCCTCGTTACTGGTAGAATCATCTTCTGACCAGGACGTAATGAGACTTTTCTTTTCCCTCTTGAGAAACGCAGGGCACTCCCATTTTGTGTGTCCTATTCCTCCACACTCAAGACACTTTGTCCCTTTTCCTTGGTTGGATTTCTCGTCATGGCTAGGTTTACTTTCAAAGCTTCTTGGTCTATAGATGTTGGAATTTTGAACTGGTTTTCTTTCAAAACTTCTTGGTCTATAGATGTTAGAAGATTGAGCCTTAAAATTTGTCTTATACTTCTCATCTAATCGTTTTTCCAGTTGATGAAACTGTTTTTCAAGGAATCCAACAGTTTTAGACAAACCCTCCTTGGTGTCACTTTCTTCTTAATTTGTCACCAGGGCAAGACTTTTCTTCTTATCATCCTTTTCGTTGATAGCCATTTCAAAGGTTTGAAGGGATCCTATAAGCTTATCTACCTTCATGGTATTTATGTCCTGAGCTTCTTCAACAACTGTCACTTTCATGTCAAACCTCTTGGGGAGAGACCTTAGAATTTTTCGAACCAACTTGGCTTCAGGAACCTTCTCACCAAGGTCACTGGATGTGTTGGCTATATCAACAATATTCATATGAAAGTCATGTATGCTTTCATCTTCTCTCATCCTCAGGTTCTCAAACTTAGTAGTAAGCAGCTGAAGTTTTGAGGTTTTTACACGAGAGGTACCTTCATGTGCAGTCTTCAGAATTTCCCACGCATTCTTTGCAACAGTGCAATTCTTAATGAGTCTGAAGATGTTCTTGTCCATCCCCATTGAACAAGGCATTCAAGGCTTTAGAGTTTCCTTGAGCAAGTTTATCATCTTCATTATCCCAATCTTCTTCTGGTTTCAGCTCCTCAATGAGCTTCCCATCTTTGTCTTTTCTCTTTGGTGGATCCCACCTTTTGACCACAGACTTCCAAGCCTTTCCATCCATAGACTTGATAAACGCCACCATACGAACTTTCCAATAATCATAATTGTAACCATCTAGTATTGGCAGTCTATTCAGAACTCCTCCTTCTTTATCCATCGTACCAGAAAGTATCATCCCTGAATCTCACCAAGATGCAGAGCAGGATGCCTGCTCTGATACCAATTGAAATTCTGGTTAAGCAGATCACAAAGATGTCAGACAGGATGTCGTGACACTTGATCTCTGCTTCTCACAAGGATCTAAGGAAGAACAAATGAAAATAGCAGAAAGTAAATAACACCAGAGATTGTTAACCCAGTTCGGTGAACAACAACACATACGTCTGGGGGCTACCAAGCCAAGAATGAAATCACTAATGTAGAATTGGTTCTAAGCCAAACTAAATCGTTTACAACTTAGTACCTAGAAACCACCATTCCTAAATTTCTACCTAAGACACTCCTAGGTATGAGACCCTTCTCAATTCCCTTTCAATCACAGCAGTGACTGAAAATATTACAACTCAATAAGAACGTCCTTCTCAAGTATTCACACAATACACGAGAGGTTCACAAGTATAAACCCTAGTACTTCTAAACAGCTGCAATAACCAGTCTCAAACTAGGTTAATTCTAACCTATTTATATTGCAAACCACAGCTGGACTTGGGCTTCTAAAAAGCAGCAGAAATCTTCCTCAGAATTAGCGACCTAATTCTTTCTTCAATCCCAAGTTACCAAAATTGTCTCCTTCACAAGGAAACGACAAATTCATTTAGAATCAGAATATCTGATTCCACAATCTCAGGTGCCACCTGGAATCCTAGTCATATTCCAATCACACCTATTAACAAAGACAGTTAATCCAAAACAGTAACAAATAAAGATGTTGAATCCTCCTGATATGACATCTTGTCTAACATCTCATCCTGAAGTTAGTATAACATGTTGGGACATCTTGTCCAACAACTTTCAGCTAAGTTAGTTTTACCAAAATTAAAGCTAACCTCAGAATCAGTGACTCAACAATCTCCCCTTTTGGCAGATTTTGGCTAAAACTAACTTCCATATACCTGCAGAAAAAAAACATCAGAGAGACAACTAACAGAGCAGCAGCAGAATCAAAACATGTCTCCCCCTTAATCAGTTCAGATCTACTCCCCCTCAATAGTTAGTAGATCATCAGTAGTCAGCAGTGGTTAGTGATGTTAGTAATTCTCCCCCTTTTTAGCCACAAGATGACAAAGGTAGAAATACTAACCCAAAAACCAATAAACCAGTTCAAAGTAAAAGTTTACACACCCAACAGAAAAGAAAAAAAATATCATGGGCACACAGCCCTTACACAACCAAAAAGAAACAACAAAACAATAAAGAAAACAGTAAAGAAGAAGACAACTCTCAGAGGTCATCTTCAGTCTCCTCATCATCCTCTTCTCCTTCTGCACTTTCATCAGTGCCATTCTCAGCATCTTCCTCCTTTTCTTTATCACCTTTCTCATCTTCCTTGGTCGGTTTATTAGCAAGAGCTTCTATTAATCTTTCAAGCTTTTCTTTTCTGGCACTACTTACTATGATCGTATCATCAAGTTCTTTGCAGGCTTCCTTCGGTTGAGCAATGATGTCCTCTTCTAAGACTGTAACTCTTGATGTTGAAGTAGATGTTGAGATAATGTCTGGAGCATGCTTGCCAGTGAACAGTTTGTAGTGCAGAATTAAAGGAGATGCTCGTTTCATTACCTGATCTGTAGAGTCAAGAACTTTTGGGTACTTATTCATAATTATCCCACATATAAGTGAAGGATAACATATAGGAAGTTTTACAGCATTTGATGTAGACTGTTTAACGATTTGATTGAAGATGTGGGTTCCAAAGTCAAATTGTCTTCCTTTTCTAATCATATAGATAAATCTGCCTAGACTGGCAGAGATAGTCGAGGTATGATTGGTAGGAATCCAGTTGACTGTGCCAATTCTATGCAAGATTGCATACTTCACACTCAGGTTCCCAGCTGGAAGCTTTCCATTTCTAGGCCACTCCTTAACAATGTTTCAAGTGAGCTATTTGCAAACTTGGTCATCAGCGTCTTTACAATCAAGTCTAGAATCTTCAGATCTTTCTAGAAACTTGTTTATCATTGTGGGAGAAAATGTCACAGCATTTCCTCTGACATATATTATCTTGTTTATTGCATCACTGTAATTATCAAGAATGTTCACAATGAATTCTTTCACTAGCTTTTCATAGTATTTTCCAAGCTCAGTGACTGTCCTTTTTAGACCTGCATCATTGATCAGTTTCATGACCTCATGGCATTCTAATGCATTTTTTCCAAGTTCCCTTTCCAGTTCCACTCTTCTATGATGCACATATTGCCATTTGTGATCATACTCAGGTGCATGAAAGGAGATATTATCCAGAGGGACCTTGGTACTGTTCACAGTTTGTGTCTTTGCACTTAGAACCTTTGTGGGAGTCATGTCTTGGATATCATAGTCTGACTCAGTGTCAGACCTCACCTTTCTTTTATCAGGCACAATAGCAACCTTGCTCCAGGATTTCTGCGGTCCAATAGCAATTTTGGTGCTTCTTTTATCAGCTTTGTTTTCAGTATCCCTAATTTTCCTTTTCCTTGTTTTCAGTTTCTTAACAACATTACCTATGATCTCATCATCAGATGGAGAATTATCCCGGTTAGTTTCTGTTAGTTCTTGTATTGGCTGGAATTTTGGTAAAACAAAGCTGAACAATGTTGATGTCATATGTCTGATGTCATAACATTGGTTCTTATCATCAGCTGTTGCAGGGGTGCAGTTTTGTGGTATGATGTTCATGATGTCTTGACATCAGTTGACAGAACATCAGAAAACCATCTCAGTGGTTTTTGGATTGAAGAATGTTAAGGTGTTGAAGAGTTAAAGTGCTGAAGAGTGATGTCACATGCGATGTCTTGACATCACTATACCAGAACATCAGTCTGCTGTGTTATTAGGGCTGCGCGTGTTTCTGTTATTGGAGAGATATTCTGCTGAAGAGAGTGAGAGATTGTAGGCGAATATCTTGGTAAAGATATATTCTGGTGCAATCATAGGTGGAGCAGATCTTGTTGCTATTTTTAGGGCTGAAAGATTTGAAAAGATTTGAAGATAAAATATGTTTTTAAATTCAAATCAAATCAGATACTTGGAGAAGATCTTGCAGCTGAATAGTGAAGATTTAAAAGATACATAATATCCTAGAAATATTATGTGGAGCTGAAGTTAATGGAGAATATTTAGAGTTAATGATTGAAGATTTAATTGAAGATTTGATTGAGGATTTAATTGAAGATCTATTTAGTAGCAGAATCTTTTGGAGATTTGGAACAGAAGATTTGATATGATTTGAAGGCCAAATCCAGTTGGGAAATAGGTTATAAATAGAAGCATTGTAACCTAGTTTTAAAAAGCCAGCCATCATGTAGATTATAAGGGCTGTGTTGGTTGATGAACCACCCGGTTTGTGGGATGGTCATCATGTTTATCTCGAAGCCTGTAGGTAAGAGATGTATTGTTCTTGGAGGAAGCTTTGAAGCAACTCCAAAGGGGTGTCATGGAAGTGTGTCTTCCAAAGTCTATGTGATAGAAAAGATTAGGAAATCAAGTTGTTGATGTAGTGACGGTGTAGTTGACTGCTAGACATCATTGAGATGATTGGAAGTGAGATGGAGTCTCTTATCTAGGGAGGACTTAGGTAGAAGGGTCATTGGGTAGTGATTAAATTAGGTAGATTGTCAACTGGTCTGTTGAGTCTATAATTTAATACTACTAATAGTGGACTTCCTTCCTGGCTTGGTATGCCCCCAGATGTAGGTTGGTTGAACCGAACTGGGTGAACAATTGATTGTGTTCATATTCTGTTTTTATTGGCTTGTTCATGCAACAGAGTTTGATGTTGTGACATTGCACCTTAACATCACACATCTGTACCAGAATTTTAATTGGTATCAGAGCAGGCATCCTGTCTGTTTCTGGATGAGATCTCGGGAAGATACTTTCTGGTTCATGAGCAAGGAAGATAGTGTTGCTGAGATGGTGCTTGAACTTGGTCGGGTCACATGTTGTTTGAATGGTCCCTTGAAGTGGAGGATGGACTATTCATGACAGGGATTATGGAGCAGTGCCTGAAGGTTGTAGAGGAGTTTTCTGGTGTGTGTTCTACTGCATATATATATATCTGATGGAAAACTCCTGGTGGTTTTGTGTTAAGGCTGCAACATTCTGTTCTCCTCTGAAGATGTATCACATGGTGTGGTGATACTTGAGGATATCTTCAACTAGCTTGTTAGAGTTGCCAAAGATACTAGTGGTTCATCCCAAGTCCACTCATAAAGGAACTCTTATATGAGCTTGTTGAAAAGAGGTCTGAAGAAAGAAGCAATTTATTCTTGCCTCCAACCTTACAAGGTCAATCTCTGGGCTGTGTTAAAGGATCTTTTGGTGTGTTTCTTGTGAAGAGAACTTATGTCCTACCAGATGTTGGAACATAAAACCAGCAGATTGTGCAGAATCTTGTTGGATAAAGGCATGGCATAACAGATGCTTGGGGGCTAAACAAATGTGTATTGATCACATCTGTTTGGAACCTACTCCTGGCTTGGAAGAGGAGGCATCTGGGTTGTGTGTCTAAGAAGTTTCCTTCAAGAAACATGTCTTAGATATGTATGTTGGTCAAGAGATGATCAATATAGTGTCACTCATTGGATTAGTGTATTTCGGATCCAAGTGAGTAGGTGTTCAAAGGCTGTTTGTTTTTGTGAAGGTCAAGCTCAAATGTCAAGGACATTTTCTCTGTTATCTGAAAGTTCCTTCTGATCAAAGCAGCCAGTTGTTTGCAATCTCGTTTATGGCCATGGAGCAGATTCTATGTGAAAGAAGTTATATGTGTGTACCAACCATAGGATGAGCATTTCAGATTTGTGCAAGGAGAAGTTGGTGTTTTTTTCAAAGGATTATGGTTCCCTGGTATCTGCATGAGAATTTTCCGCTAAAGCTGGAGTTCAGTTATGTGGTGTCCTCACATAATGGAACTTTTTTTGGCAAGGATTGAAGGGCATCCTTGTAGGTTCAAGTGTTGGGAGAAGCATATTAGATGACCAATCATTGATTGTTTTCAGAAACTTGTTAGAGGGAATCTCCTCTTTAGGTGCAGAAGGATGGCATTCAACATCTCAAAGACAGACAGAAGGTCTGAACATCAGAAGGTTGAGAAGAAGATTCTTGAGATGTAGAGGATGCAAGCTCTTACTTGTGTGAAGGTTGATCAGGTGCTGATGGTCGATTATCTTGTGTCCTTTGCTAGAGATGTGTGTGGATTACTGTGGTTGTTGTCTCCAAAGCCATAGTAAATGGTTAATGTGATTTAGACTGATGACGGAACTGATGTTGAAACATCATTGCTTTTTCAACCAAGGAAGTTAGTTGTGCTCATGGTGGAGTTTCAGGAGTGATCAGTGGTGTAAATTTATAAAAGAGGGATCAGCTAGTGCCAGAAGTGTGCAGAAAAGAATGCCTTGTGAGAGAAGGTAATATTTTTCTGTTTGATAGTAGATACTTTGACGAGAGACTTAGTATCTGTCTATTAGTGATGTTGTGCATGAGGGTAAATACTTTGACGGGAGACTTAGTATTTGTCTAGAGGATTATGCAAATCTATAATCTGGATATTTTTGTGTGGCCATGATGGAGAAGCTTGGTATTTGAAGATGACAACCTGAGGTAGCCTTATCAGTTGACTGTATTAGAAGTGTGTGAATGAAGGAGTGAGCATCATCTGCTGGCTGTGTGTAAAGACCTTGTTGGGAGCTTGGCAGTTATCTGGAAGAGTGTGTTATGCAAGTTACTGCAGTATTGTTGGTCTAATCTTGGAAGTTGATAAGATGAAGATGGAAGACCGTGAAGATAGCATAATCTTGATGGTTACAGCTTGGATCAGTTTATTTCTGATCTAAGTGGTTTGGAGCATGGTGTTGGCTCTGGTTATGAAGGTTGAGGATAAGTGGCAGTTATCTCTGGCTTTCTACTGACGGCTCTACTAAGGGAAGTGACTTTCTTTAGTATTGCTATGGGGTAGTCTTGGACTACTGATTTTCTGAAGATTCAGATGTGGTAGGTTTGAAATCTTTGGAGGTTCTAAGCAGGATGGAGGTTGTCTACTCAAACTTGTTTGTTGAATCAAGTCTATGAGAGCATGGAATTCTATTTCTGCAAAGGGAGGAGGTTCTTCTGAGTGGCAGAAGGAAGAGCTAAATTCAACAGTTGGATGTCATAACGTTCTGACATCTAGCTTATCATCAGAAGTCTCAGCCGGTGATGTGGCACATCAGCTTAAGATATAAGTGATCTACAGTAATGGAAGTTATGGATACTTCAAAAAGGCCTGTCTCATACAGTTTGCGGGAGCTGTGGTTTGAGAAGATATTACTGACTTAGAGATTCTAAGTGTAAGCAAGAGGAACATATGATTTGAAGATCAATTTCAGTGGGTAGACCAGGATATCTTTGTGAGAGTTTTGACAAACGTGAAGAAGACAATTTGTGGCAGTTGGCTTTTTCATATGAGGAGTCATGAATGAGGTGATCAAACTGTGGCATTTGGTTGATCTCAGAAGTGGATTCGAAGAGTCAAGATAATCAGAGTGTGGCAGCTGGTTATTATTGAGGATTATCTTGGAATAAGTTACTCTTGGGCAGAAGGGTGATGAGTTGAAGACTCAAGGAGATTATTCTTCTTGAAGGTGGAGGAGAGGTTATTCTTTGGATTACTATGCAATAGTAAGTCCA
Source organism: Lathyrus tuberosus (assembly GCA_022829125.1). NCBI lineage: Eukaryota > Viridiplantae > Streptophyta > Magnoliopsida > Fabales > Fabaceae > Lathyrus > Lathyrus tuberosus. The sequence goes on along the minus strand of JALAZF010000301.1, from coordinate 3,260,579 downwards.
TTTGGTGGAACATATCAAGAATCATGGTGATAATGTCTTGGTATGTGGCAGATGCTCTAACTTGTGTTGGGACATTATCTGGTTGGATATCCTTGGTAAAGGATGATTATGCCTTGGTTCAAGAACTTGGTACCTACATTATGCCTAAGGAGTGTCTACATAGTCATACGGGAGAATGATGAAGTAGAAGGTCTGCCTTGGATGGGGAATGTAGAGAAGACTGAAGTAGATCAGGGTCTTGCTAAAGGCAGAAGAAAAGCCTGTGAAGGGGACATAGCCCTATTGACAAGTCATGTTAGAGAGAAGTTGATCAGCCTGGCAAGATGTGGAGTTTTGAAGCATGTGAAGATAAGGAATATTGTGAATATGCAAGTCTGCAGTCTGAACCCTTTGCATCAGAGAGGGTGTGTGAGCTTATGGTATTTAGGTGTGTATGTTAACCTGAATAAGCTGCTCTGACTATGCTTTATTGGGAGCTTCTTGAAGAACTGCTATGCGAAATGAGTCCTTTGAATGGTAATGAGAAGCTGATATCCCAAAAGATGTTGCTGAATGGTGATGAGAAGAGATGTTGTAACATCATGATTGCTGATGGTTATATTTGGAAGATGATTGAGTTTGTCCGTGTGGAGTTGGATGCGTGGAGTCTGTGAGCAGTGTCAAACCAGACAGGATACTTCGTGGTGTTCTCCAAAAGTGAAAGTACAGTTTGTGAATGTGCTCAGCAAGGGTGCTCAAATGTTCATCTCCATCTAGAGCATTAGTTAACCATGACAGGGGGAGTACTTGTCTATGGATGTTGCAGCAAAGGCAGATTCAGAGTTTGTCAAATTATGGCTAAAAAAGGGGGAGAGAGTTGCCAAGGCGTGGTGTGGTTGTGAAGCCCTTTTCTGATTTGGTGCAGAAGTTGAGGGGGAGAGTGCCCTATGCTGATGAGGTGATTTCTGCATTGTTGGTTTTTGTTGCTGCTGGGTTCTCTGATGTTAGCAGAGATTGTTGTTGTTGGGTTCTCTGATGTTAGCAGAGATTGTTTTAGCCAAAATTAGCCAAAGGGGGAGATTGTTAGTTCTTGTATTGGCTGGAATTTTGGTAAAACAAAGCTGAACAATGTTGATGTTATATGTCTGATGTCATAACATTGGTTCTTATCATCAGCTGTTGCAGGGGTGTAGTTTTGTGGTCTGATGTTCATGATGTCTTGACATCAGTTGACAGAACATCAGAAAACCATCTCAGTGGTTTTTGGATTGCAGAATGTTAAGGTGTTGAAGAGTTAAAGTGCTGAAGAGTGATGTCACATGCGATGTCTTAACATCACTATACCAGAACATCAGTTTGTTGTGTTATTAGGGCTGCGCGTGTTTCTGTTATTGGAGAGATATTCTGCTGAAGAGAGTGAGAGATTGTAGGCGAATATCTTGGTAAAGATATATTCTGGTGCAATCATAGGTGGAGCAGATCTTGTTGCTATTTTTAGGGCTGAAAGATTTGAAAAGATTTGAAGATAAAATCTGTTTTTAAATTCAAATCAAATCAGATACTTGGAGAAGATCTTGCAGCTGAATAGTGAAGATTTAAAAGATACATAATATCCTGGAAATATTATGTGGAGCTGAAGTTAATGGAGAATATTTAGAGTTAATGATTGAAGATTTAATTGAAGATTTGATTGAGGATTTAATTGAAGATCTATTTAGTAGCAGAATCTTTTGGAGATTTGGAACAGAAGATTTGATATGATTTGAAGGCCAAATCCAGTTGGGAAATAGGTTATAAATAGAAGCATTGTAACCTAGTTTTAAAAAGCCAGCCATCATGTAGATTATAAGGGTTGTGTTGGTTGATGAACCACCCGGTTTGTGGGATGGTCATCGTGTTTATCTCGAAGCCTGTAGGTAAGAGATGTATTGTTCTTGGAGGAAGCTTTGAAGCAACTCCAAAGGGGTGTCATGGAAATGTGTCTTCCAAAGTCTATGTGATAGAAAAGATTAGGAAATCAAGTTGTTGATGCAGTGACGGTGTAGTTGACTGCTGGACATCATCGAGATGATTGGAAGTAAGATGGAGTCTCTTATCTAGGGAGGACTTAGGTAGAAGGGTCATTGGGTAGTGATTAAATTAGGTAGATTGTCAACTGGTCTGTTGAGTCTGTAATTTGATACTACTAATAGTGGACTTCCTTCCTGGCTTGGTATGCCCCCAGATGTAGGTTGGTTGAACCGAACTGGGTGAACAATTGATTGTGTTCATATTCTGTTTTTATTGGCTTGTTCATGCAACAGAGTTTGATGTTGTGACATTGCACCTTAACATCACACATCTGTACCAGAATTTTAGTTTCTGTATCATTTCTCCCTTCCGCGATGTTTTAAAGTGTCTGTCCTAGAAATGGGGTTGTTTTATTTTCAAGTCCACAATTGTTGTGGCTTGACTCAATCCCTTCATTGGTATTCTTACCATCCTCTTGTTTCTTACCAGGAGACAATGTGACTGACACATTTCTATCAGTATTCACTTTGCACTTAATATTTAGTTCCTCAGCAACTAGTAGTCTTAATCTTTTATCAGTCTCAACATCAATTCCGTTCTTACTCCTAGAATCATAACAAGGATTAACAGATTCAGACGTATTACCTGTAGATAAGGTTTTAGCTTTTCATGCAGGAAATTTCTTAGGCTTGCATGGCACCAAAGACAAGGGAACAACATCAATTGCATCTTCAGTTGACATCTTTCCTGATTTTGCCCTAGCGGCTGAAGATGTAGAAATTTCTTTAATTCCTCCTTGTTTGTGCGACATCATGTGAAGCTTGAACTCTTTTTCATACTGAGGAATCATGGTTTCTGAGAAAACATAAGTAGGTTTAGCGCGGTTTATGTGGATTTGAATTGATCCTTTTTGAAACCCTCTTTTTATTTGTTGAGAACTTACACATTTTTTACCAGTGCCCTTACCGGTTAGTCTGTTCATGCCCCACGTAAGGCAAACCCCTACTTTGCTTTTTAGTTTTCCAAGCTTATTTTTGAGGATATAAAAAGTACTCAGGTTGTCATGAGAAAATGTTACAACATCCTGTGTGACATTATCCTTTGTTGCTGAGTCAATGGTGGCCGCAAATGCACATCTACTTCCTTTCCGATCATCATTGCGAGGAAGGTCCTGTATTCTTGAGATAGCCTTTAGGTGTGTAGTTTTGGTTAATCTTCCAATTTCCCATTTATCAAGATCTAATGCTGATAGCCCTTGTTGATGCTTCCTGATTGTCATTTGGGAGGGATCAGTTGGTACAGGAGTCCAAACGTAGCAATTGTCTGTTGATTTGACCCCCTTCATAAGAACTTTATTTTTAGCATTTACAACCAATCATTCTGATTGTGTAAAGTTTACCTTTGGTCCTTGATCACAGAGTTGACTGATACTGGTAAGTTCTGCTGATAATCCTTCTACATATAGCACATTATCTAGTCTAGGATTACCAACTTGAACCGTTCTCCCTATTCCTTTAACTTTTCCTTTGGAACCGTCTCCAAACGTTACATAATTAGGAGAATGAATCTTCATATTCACTAGATAGTTTTTTATACCCGTCATATGTCTTGAACATCCACTGTCGAAATACCACATTTCTCCAGTGTGCTCCTTTTGTGAATAGTGAGCTATCAGAGCCATAAATTCATTCTTTGATCTCCTTTTCTTTTCAACAGTCCTACCCTTGGGATATCCATGTAGTTTGTAGCAGTAGCGTTTGATGTGGCCATATTTGCCACAATAATGACATTTCCAGTCTTGTCTCCTCTGATGTCTGTAATGATGTTGAAACACTCGATTGAACATCTTCTGTTTTCTTTCAGAGTTTCTTTTCTTACTTGACATTTTTTTATCTGTGCAAGCAAGTTCTCTGATGTTTTTAGTATCTTCTCCACCATGTGGTGTCTTATCAGATCTGTCTTTGATTATTTCATCATTATTAAGTTTGGATTCCAGCAAAGTGATTTCCTCTTAAAGATTAGATATGATATCAAGATGCTTTAATCTTTCAATCTCAAGAAGCATAATAATCTTACGTTGATCTTCTTCAAATTTGTGGAGTTTCGCATTTCTTGTGTACAATTCCCTGTAGGAATTGACTAAAGCATCATGAGGTAGACCTTCAATATCTAATCCTACACGAGTGTCAAATACTCCCGTGAGTACAAACACTTTCTTTGGGGATTCCTCGTTACTGGTAGAATCATCTTCTGACCAGGACGTAATGAGACTTTTCTTTTCCCTCTTGAGAAATGTAGGGCACTCCTATTTTGTGTGTCCTATTCCTCCACACTGAAGACACTTTGTCCCTTTTCCTTGGTTGGATTTCTCATCATGGTTAGGTTTTCTTTCAAAGCTTCTTGGTCTATAGATGTTGGAATTTTGAACTGGTTTTCTTTCAAAACTTCTTGGTCTATAGATGTTAGAAGATTGAGCCTTGACATTTGTCTTAGACTTCTCATCTAATCGTTTTGCCAGTTGATGAAACTGTTTTTCAAGGAATCCAACCGTTTTAGACAAACCCTCCTTGGTGTCACTTTCTTCTTGATTTGTCACCAGGGCAAGACTTTTCTTCTTATCATCTTTTTCGTTGATAGCCATTTCAAAGGTTTGAAGGGATCCCATAAGCTCATCTACCTTCATGGTATTTATGTCCTGAGCTTCTTCAATGGCTGTCACTTTCATGTCAAACCTCTTGGGGAGAGACCTAAGAATTTTCTGAACCAACTTGGCTTCAGGAATCTTCTCACCAAGGTCACTGGATGTGTTGGCCAAGTCAACAATATTCATGAAAGTCATGTATGCTTTCTTCTTCTCTCATCCTCAGGTTCTCAAACTTAGTAGTAAGCAGCTGAAGTTTTGAGGTTTTTACACGAGAGGTACCTTCATGTGCAGTCTTCAGAATTTCCCACGCGTTCTTTGCAACAGTGCAATTCTTAATGAGTCTAAAGATGTTCTTGTCCACCCCATTGAATAAGGCATTCAAGGCTTTAGAGTTTCCTTGAGCAAGTTTATCATCTTTATCATCCCAATCTTCTTCTGGTTTCAGCTCCTCAGTGAGCTTCCCATCTTTGTCTTTGATCTTTGGTGAATCCCACCCCTTGACCACAGACTTCCAAGCCTTTCCATCCATAGACTTGATAAACGCCACCATACGAACTTTCTAATAATCATAATTGGAACCATCTAGTATTGGCGGTCTATTCATAACTCCTCCTTCTTTATCCATCGTACCTATAACGCCCCAGTTTTGTCAGTTTTTATTTAATTGAGTCGTTTTTTATTATTTTATTGTTATATTATTTTATTTCTGACTTTTATGTGAAAATATGTTATTTTTCATCGTGAATATATTTTGTCGCGTTTTGGGAACATTTGCGAGATATTTGAGTGTAGGGGTATTTTGGGCATTTTGATTTATTTTGTTAAGATAGAATATAATAGAAAATAGAAAGAGAGAAAAATAGTAAGAGAAAGAAAAAGAAGAGAAGAAGAAAAGAAGAGGAGAAGAGAAGAAAAAGAGAGAATTTGAGAAAACTTGGAAATCAATCAACCGACTTTCTAGAACGCGATTAAATCGGGTAAGGGTGCGAAACTCGATTATACTATGTTTGCGTATGATTATGTATGTGTTTGCTTGGATGTTTTCTTGCTTTTCCATAGCTTTGAGTTCTAGGTTGGAAATGAGAATTTTGTTAGAAATCGATGTTTTCACGGTCGAAAATCTGTGTAAACGTAGTAGCATACTTGTTATCATGATTGAGTTATGTTTTGATTGTCATATGTTGGTTTGGGAAATGTTTGGTTTGAGAAAATCTCATTTTTGGAGGAACTGGTGCGCTGCTGGGTTTTACTGAAATCGCAGGTTCGCACTGCGAATGGCCAGTGAATAGGTGGCGAGTGTTCGCTTGATGTTCGCACTGCGAACGTTGTAGTATTTTTCATTCTGCCACTGTTCGCTGGAGGGTTCGCACTGCGAATGGGGTAGCGAGCATTCGCTGGATGGTTTGTACTGCGAACAGTGGGAATTTTCTAGGATATTTTTGCTTCTGCCTTGGTTCGCTGGGACATTCGCACTGCGAATGAAGTAGCGAAAGACTCGCTAGGAGCTTCACACTGCGAATGTAGCAGTTTTCCCCAATTTGTTTTCTTTGTAACTTTTGATCCGTAGGACGGTTTGAGGCGTGGTTTGATGCGTTAGAAAGCTTGTAGCATGTACTTTATTATGATGATGGTTTTGAGAATTGTTGGCCGATTAAATTATGTCGGGAATTAGAAAATGTGTTGTTTCGTTGTCGACTTTTGCCGTTTAATTGGGTGAACTTGATGTGTATGTACAATATGTTGTTGGTATGGATATTGTATGACTTGTGTACTGTTGAGTGATGAAATTGCATGAAATACATATTGTGATGATGGTTGGTGGCCTTACGGCAATAAAATGCGATGTATGGTAATTGTTGATATATGCATGATTATGGATGTGTATATGTGTGCATATTAAATGTCATGAGTCATTGTATGACAAGCATCATGATATGTATTGTTGTGACGTCCTGAGTGACGGATTGATTCCAGAGGGAATCTGCTATAACATCGTGCGCCTTAAAAATAAGAGGACCTAAAGCGATTTGATATATCGTGCGCCTTAAAAATAAGAGGACCTAAAGCGATGGTTATAGACGATCGTGTGCCCATGTGGGGTGTGAGCAATCAGATTGTGTGCCTTATACCGAGAGGACCTAAAGCAATCCATAAACGTCGTGCGCCTTATACCAAAAGGACCTAAAGCGACGGGGAACATCGTAGGCCCGACGTGGTGTTACTTGAGTGATCCTCAGTAACGAGCGATGATTCCAGCAGAGTTCCTGAGTGAACTAGTGATGAGAAATATTGGAAGTCGATACCGCATGGCATGTGCATAGAGTCGTTGTGTCGGTCTCAGTGCATTTGCATAAATCATGGATTAAATGTGCATGGAATTGGTAATGTGATTGATGAGATGGAATATGTGTAATTGTATTGATGATGAGTGTATTGTGTATGATTGATGTGTAGTGGTATTTGATACTTGAGAATTGTACTGTGTTGTGTTGTATTTGATTGTGGTGCATTTGTGGTGAGAATGTTTTATTTGTGTATTTCTGTGTGAATATATAATTCTATGCAACTGTAATATGATTGTTTTTCTCACCCTTCTACTGTTTTATAATGCTCTATGAGGCATTGCAGATTATAGTTGCTGGAGGTCTTTTTGTGAAGCATTGCGTCTTCATTCTTTTGTCGGTCGGCTCTGATATGTGACACCGGGTAGTTAGGGTGGCCGTCTGTGATTATTTTGTACTATATATATGTATCTTTTGGATTGTACATGTATGACTTGATGTATGACAAACTTTCATGATATATATATATATATATATATATATATATATATATATATATATATATATATATATATATATGTTGATATTCAGTTATGGATTTTCCGCTTATATTCTGTAATTGGATTATGGGTGTATTACAACCTGATTGGTTGCATATCTGTATGATCAGGTGTTGTATGTATTGTTTCAAATTGACGTGACCCCTCAGTCTATGCCGTGTATGTTTAATTATACTCTGATGAAATTTTGAATTTTATTTATCGCATTAATAGCCTGGGGGTAAAGAAGGGGGTGTCACAGTACCAGAAAGTATCGTCCCTGAATCTCACCCAGATACAGAGCAAGATGCCTGCTCATATACCAATTGAAATTTTGGTTAAGCAGATCACGAAGATGTCAGACAGGATGTCGTGACACTTGATCTCTGCTTCTCACAAGGATCTAAGGAAGAGTAAATGAAAATAGCAGAAAGTAAATAACACCAGAGATTGTTAACCCAGTTCGGTGAACAACAACACCTACGTCTGGGGGCTACCAAGCCAGGAATGAAATCACTAAGTAGAATTGGTTCTAAGCTAAACTCAACCATTTACAACTTAGTACCTAGAAACTACCCTTCCTAAATTTCTACCTAAGACACTCCTAGGTATGAGACCCTTCTCAATTTCCTTTCAATCACAGCAGTGACTGAAAATATTATAACTCAATAAGAACATCCTTCTCAAGTATTCACACAATACACGAGAGGCTCACAAGTACAAACCCTAGTACTTCTAAACAACTGCAACAACCAGTCTCAAACTAGGTTAATTCTAACCTATTTATATTGCAAACCCCAGTTGGACTTGGGCTTCTAAAACGCAGCAGAAATCTTCCTCAGAATTAGCGACCTAATTCTTTCTTCAATCCCAAGATACCAAAATTGTCTCCTTCACAAGGAAACGAAAAATTCATTAAGAATTAGAATATTTGATTCCACAATCTCAGGTGCCATCTGGAATCCTAGTCATATTCTAATCACACCTGTTAACAAAGACAGTTAATCCAAAACAGTAACAGAGAAAGATGTCGAATCCTCCTGATATGACATCTTGTCTAACATCTCATTCTTCAGTTAGTATAACATGTTGAGACATCTTGTCCAACATCTTTCAGCTAAGTTAGTTTTACCAAAATTAATGCCAACCTCAGAAGCAGGGACTCAACAATTTCCCTCAATTCACTTTTCCCACTTCTCTTTCTCTTAAACAAGAAACTTATTTTACGCAACTTCATCTTCTTCATTTTCTCTCTGAACTTTCTACGATCAACAATGTCTTCTTCCACAGCTCCTCAAGGAACCAACACCAAGAACAGAGATTCCCAAAAATCCAAAGGCTTGCCGCCTGTTCACAGTATTCTTGGTCCAAGTGTTGTGGGGAATCAACAATACGTACCAGAACCTCCCAACGAAGAAGAGAAAAGATGCATTTACCAGTCACAGGTATTAATCCCCATTTTTATTTCTGGTAAATCCCATGCAACCTTAGGACCTTTTCCTGATTTAAAGTTAGATCCCTTAAAAGTAAAGGAATTTTTCCCAACTTATCATCGTTATAACCCAATAGCTAATGGAGTTAGACCTAGGACTGAGCAAGAAATAGCCATTGATGAAAAATCCAAAGTAGACGGTCAAGGGTCACCCTCTGGGGAAACCATAAATCTAGAGTACATGAACAACTTTAGGATTTTTAGGTCTTGCCCTTTGTCGAAAGACCCATCCAACTATTTATCTTGGCTAACAAAAATAGAGGTAGCCAAATCGGAGGCTTGGAAAACCATGGGCATTTTCGACCTTATCCAGTTGTCGAAAGTAGGACCTGGATATTGTTCATCTATGCTTTTGGCTTCCCTTTACTTTCGGGACAACACCTACAACAATTTTCATCTTCCTTGTGGAATAATCACCCCCCTTTTCGACGTAGCTGTCATCACTAGCCTTAGCCCACTCGGGGTGGATTATGTTCCCAACCTCTTGTCTGACGATTCCATAGGTTTCGACACCAATAAGGCTACCTTTACCTCCTACATCGTGAATTATCATGATAAGGAAACTAATGAAGTCTCATACCAAGAGCACGTGGCCTTCTTAACCCTCTGGCTATCGAGATGCGTCTTCTGCTCCAGGTCTCTCTAAGTGGCGAAAAGATATATCACCATGGCGAACCAACTCCATGCTGGACACCAACTATGCCTCAGCGAAATCATCCTAGCCAATCTGTACGAGTCCCTTGGCGAAGGAGTTACTTTACTGAAAAATATTAAGGATAAAGGAAATCTTCTATTGTCGGGACCATTCTGGCTCCTACAACTGTGGCTCAATGCCACATTCGAAGCTTCTCTATCCAACAAAAACCCTGTGGATGAAGCTGCTTTGAAGGATAGAAGGGTCGAAGGAACTAGGCTGGCACTGCTACGCCCAATGATGAAGGTCTGAGCCTCCAACAAACCTTTACTGGCTATGTCATGATGTTTGCCAAATGTCATAACTTTACTTCTAATATGACCCCTTTTGCAAACAGAAAAATTGGACTAGAATGGTTTACCAGGAAGTTCCCCTTAGAGTCGAAAGCCCAAGAAGCGGAATTTCTCAATGTCTGAGAATCTTTTCTAACCCCTAGGCTCTTAGCCTCCAGGCTTAACCCCTCAAAGCTGAAAATCTCACTTGTCAACTACCAACCCAATCTGGTCTCTCGACAGTTTGGATTAATTCAAATAAAACCCAAACCCCTCTTTTCAAAGAAAGGTTCTCTGATACACTACAACATGACCCATAACGAAGCTGAGTGTACCAAACTGCTGGAGAAATACTCAAATTTGGTCGAAATTCAACCAGTGCCTTTTAAACCCAGCTTCCTCTGTACTCAAGAGTTTGATGAATGGTGGAGGGATTACTATAATTCACAATTCTTCAACGTGCCTTCTTTTACTATTCAACTGACCAGAGTTTTCGCCCTTGTGTAGGACAAATCAAAGAAAGGTACCTCAAGACACATCAAAGAAATCCAAGCATTCCAGAAGTACTTTGAAACTGCCTATAGACCCAACGAACTTAGTCGAACCATAAGCGAAGCAACCGTTACTTTGAAAGAAAAATTTACAAGGAAACTGGATGGGTTAAAACTACCTTCATACGTTCGACCAAATCAACGTTATAAGTTAGTTTTTAATCTCTATCCACCAAAGTTCCCTCCTCTACCATCTACTGAATTTGGTGTGGCTTTTAGCCTTCCATTTCCAGACTGGTTCATCTGTGGGAATTCCATAAAAAATCTTTGCCAAGACTACCAAAAACGTGTTAAGCGAGTGGTTCTGACTAAGTACACTTTGGGCAATTTCAAAGGCCACCTTCATATTGGCATAGAACATGTTCGCGTGGAATCTCCTATATATGAAGGTGTGGAATGGGAATATATTCGACACCACTTCCTTTTATTTACGTATGTTTTTCCTTAATTCGTATTAACTTTTTTCCTTTCTTCTTAGCCATAAAAATTCCTGTTAAGAAGTCGGCTACCGTCGAAGGGTCAACTGCAGAGGATGAAGAAGACCAAAAAGACACTACCAAGAAACCCGTGGCGAGGGTATGGTTTCGCCTATTCCTTGATCATTATCTTTATATTTCCTTTATTTATTATTATTATTATCATTTTCTGAAATATACTAATGAAATCTCTCTTTTTTTTACAGGTAAGTCGGAAACCTCCTTCGACGCCAAAGAAAAGAAAAGAGAAGAACCTGACATTCATGTTATTGAATCTGATGATGGTGACGAATCACCTGACCAAGTTAAACCTTCGAAAAAGAAGAAGAAATCGTCGAAAACTCAACAGCCCAAACCTTCTGCTTCTAGAATATTGGAGAAGGTTCCTCATAAAAAGTCTGTCGAGCAAGCCACTCCAGCCCCAGCAAAAAGTGAAAATTCTAGTCTCAAAAATAAAATCCCAAAGGTATGTTCTTTTCGTATTTCGACAGTTAAAGTCGCTTTCCCTTATAATAAAATTTTGACTTATTTACCTTTTAGGTTCTTGTCGATACTCATGGACATCCCCTTGTGCAAGTTCTTCCCAAAACAAGCAACGATCCAATTACAAACCAACAAGCTTCTCCAAGCCTTCCCCAAAGGATTCGACCAAAGAGTCTGTTACTGAGGTGAATCGACCCATCAATACTTCTGAGAAACTTTCCAAAATCACCATCACAAACCCATCTCCTGATGTGATCGAAGAGAAAGTTGGTCCTGAGGAAGATATTTTGGTTGATGTTAGTGGGGACACTGTGATACCCAATGCAGACATTACCATGGAAGAAGATCCTGAAGACAAATCCCCTATCAACCAAACAGATGATAATGAAGAGAAAGATGGGGATGTCGAAGCTGATGACGAAAAGGAAGAAGAAGAAGATGGTGAAAAGCAAATAACTCCAGAGACTGCTGCTGGTGAAGAAGGAAGAAAGGACGGGGAAAACCTTAATGATCATCCCAAATGTGCTTCTACAAACACTACTTCGACCAGTCTCTCTCACGAAGAACTTGAAGACCATTGGAATATCTGAAGGCTATGCTCAGTACGCGCTACAACTTCTATGACACCACCACCAGCGGTTCGACCACCTCAGGGACTCTTTCTGGCGCAAAATCCATGGACGAAGTGCTGACCTAGATTCGAGAGAAAATCCTCAACATAGATTTGTTCCAACTCCTAGAGAAGGAATTCTCTGCTCAATTTTACTTGAAAAAGATCTTAAAATAAATCAATGTTCTAGAAGCTCCTCCTGAAGTGACTGACGTCGTTGTGGATCTTACCACACTGATTGACCTTGTGGTAGCAGACTTTAACCGATTTTGAGATTACTCGAAAAAACTTGAAAATAAGTCGGGAACTTAACTTGCTGAATGAGATGCCGCCTCAAGTTCTACCATCAAGGTGACTGAACTGGAGAAGACTTCTGAACAGAACAAGAAAGAGGCAGCAAGCTGTGATGAAAACATTCGCGAATGGGAGAAACAAATCACCTTCCTTCAAGACAAAATATCTCAGGCCAAAAAGCGCAAAGAAGAACTGCAACAGATCAACCAAAAGGAGATAGCTAAAGAGCTTGAAGTTGGGGTGCATCATGTCGAAAGAGCTCAAAAGCTTGGCAAAGAAATCGAAGAGCTTTCGACTAGCAAGTCCCTCTGCGAATGTCGCCTTCAGATTCAGTGGTCCAAATTTGAGAAGCTGAAGAAGTCTTTTCCTGTTTAAAACTTGTAATTTTATTTGGCCCTTTGAGGCTTAATTTTCTAATGACTTTTAAGCCATATATTTGGCGAAAAGAATTTTAATTTCACCAAGTTGGTTATTTCTCTTGCATGATTATTCGACTTCTATCTTAACTTCTTGCAATATGGGCTTATATTTTTTCAAATATTTCCCATTTATTTTTAGCACTCGCTTATCTTTGTCTAATTCTTCAACTTAATATGCACCGTTCGAAAACGCTTTAGTAATTTGAAATGGCCCTTCCCATTTAGGGCACCATTTTCCCATAAGTTTATCTTTTCGATCCATGGGAAGAATAACTTTCCAAACAAGGTCACCAATCGAAAATACCTTGCCTTTTACTCTTTTATTGTAGGATTTTTCCACCCTTTCCTTTTTCCTTTTTAATAACTCTAGCGCATTTTACCTTTCTTCGTCTAAATCCACCAATTCGTCTATCATCATATTCCAATATGAGTCTGATGGAATTTCATGCTGCCTTTGGACTCTTGTCGACTGTAAATATATCTTGACCGGTAGAACTGCATCATGACCGTATGTTAATCGAAAAGGCGTAACATTTGTAGCTTCCTTATGAGAGGTTCGACATGCCCACATAATTTGGTCCAAAGTCTTATGCCAATTCTTTGGTTTCTTTCCTACATGTTTCTTTATTAAACAAATTATAACCTTATTTGCTGCTTCGACTTGTCCATTGGCTTGAGCATAATAAGGCGTTGATGTAAGAAGTTTGAACCCCGTATCTTTCGCAAAAGCTTGCATATTTTTACCAGTGAAAACAGATCCTTGATCTGTTGTTATAGTCTCTGGGATCCCGAACCTATAAATAATGTGTTTTCAAATAAATTCGATCACGGCTTCTTGATCCACATTTACTAAAGGTATGGCTTCGATCCATTTTGTGAAATAATCAACACCCACCAAAATAAACTTCTGCCTTTTTTATGATGTTGGTCGAATTTCTTCAATCAAATCCAAAGCCCAACCCCTAAAAGGCCAAAACTTTACTATAGAATGCAACTCACTTACAGGAATGTGTTGTAGGCATTCTTGACATCCTTTCGCGAATGTGACGCAATCTTTTAACATGGTTGGCCAATACATTCCTTGACGAAATAACAACCACTTTATCTTATGGCCTACTTGATGCGCACTGCATGCCCCACTGTGTACATTCGACAGGGCAATGCATGCTTCGGATTCACTTAGGCACTTAAGTAATATCCCTTCAGGAGTTTTCTTAAATAATTCATTACCCAGAATAACATAACTCAAAGCTCGATACCTGATTTTCCGTTCGATTGTTCCTGTTGGATTTTGTAGATAGTCTATTATGGGCTTTCTCCAATCTGCAATTGTCGAACTATTTATGTTAAAAACCTCAAAATTTTCTTCGTCGGCGAATCCTAGCTTTATTGTTTCCAAATCCGATGGGGATAATCTGGATGATACGACTCTTCCTCTAACTTCAATGGCCTTTTGCAGATTTTCCTTTGATATTTTGTAGCCAGAAACAATTTATGCTAAGTCATTTGCCTTATGGTTCTCTATTCGAGGGATGTGTCGAATCATTACCATATCGAATCTTTTCAAAAGTCGATTGGCTATTACAAAGTACATGATCAAATTTTCTTTGACACATTTGTACTCCTTTGTTATTTGTTTTATGACTAACTCTGAGTCGCCCATTATTTCGACTCGAGTTGCCCCTAATTCCAATAAAATTTCAAGTCCGGCTATTAAAGCCTCATATTCTGCCTCATTATTTGAACACAGGCCTTCGACTTTATACTTGAATTTTGTTGGAATTTTATTAGGAGAAATAATTAGAACTCCTATACCAATTCCATTTTTATGACTAGAGCCGTCGAAGTATAACTTCCATGGTTCTAGTTCAATGTAGTCCAAAGACTTTTCATTTATAGCATGGTCGACTATGAAATCAGCCACTACTTGTCCTTTGACAGCCTTTAAAGGTAAATACGTCAAAGAATACTCAGTTAATGCTAACGGCCACTTTCCAATTCGACTATGTAAAATTGGCTTGGATAACATGTATTTTATAACACCAAAAATGAGAAGAAACGAAAACATCCACTAGTTTTATATAGTGCTTCAATTTCATACATGAAAAGTATAAACATAAACACAATTTTTCGACTATCTAGTCTCCGCATCGTTCAAGAGCCTACTGTGGTAATAAATGGCTCTTTCGACACCATTTTCATCCTCTTGAGCCAACATGCTCCCTAATATCTTGTCCGACGCAGATATGTATAGCCTCATACTCCTAATTCTACAAGGTGACATCAAAATTGGAGGATGCGTCAGGTATTCCTTGATCTTGTCGAAGGCATCCTGCTGGGCTTGCCCCCATTCGAAGTCTTCCTTTTTCAATCGAAGTAGAGGGGAAAAGGCTTGCGTCTTGCCACTGAGGTTAAAGATGAACCTTCTGAGAAAGTTAATCTTGCCAAGTAGAGACTACAATTCCTTCTTTGTAGATGGCGCTTTCGCTTCCATTATTGCCTTGGCCTTATTTTAATTAATTTTGATCCCCTTCTTATGGACCACAAAGCCTAGGAAATCTCCCGCCAACACACAAAGCGCACATTTGAGAGGGTTCATCTTCAAGCCAAACTTCCCCATCCTTTCAAAGGACCGTCGAAGATGGTCTATATGATTTTTTCCTGAAACAGACTTAACAACAATATCATCAATATAAATCTGCATGAAAGTATCAATGAAATCATGAAAAATCAAATTCATTGCTCGCTGGTATGTTGCCCCAGCATTTTTTAAACCAAAAGGCATCACCACCCATTTGTAGGTGCCTAAGGCTCCGGGGCATCGAAATGATGTTTTAGGAACATCTTCCTTAGCAATAAAAATTTAATTGTAACCAGAGTACCCATCAAGCATACTGAGGTATTCATGGCCTGCGGCAGAATCGACAAGCATTTCCGCCACTGGCATAGGATATTCATCCTTTGGGGTAGCAGAGTTCAAATCTCGAAAATCAATACATACCCTTAGTTTGCCATTTTTCTTTATTACTGGAACTATATTGGCAATCCATTCGGCATACCTGGTCGTGCGGATGAACTTGCATTTGAGGAGCCTTTCGACTTCTTCTTTAATCTTTGAAAGGATCTCTGGTGCAAATCTCCTTGGAGTTTGCTTAATAGGCTTCCTCCCAGGCTTTATTGGTAGCCTTAATTCGACCAGATTCCTATCCAGACCAGGCATTTCGTCATAGTCCCATGCGAAACAATCCTTGAATTCCTTCAGCAACTGGACTATTTCGACCTTGAGTTGGGGGCTCGCTTTTAAACTGATGTAGGTTGGTCTTTTTTCTGCCCCCGACCCCAAGTTGATTTCTTCGAGTGGATCTTGTGCCATCATCTTGATGTTCGCTGCTAATGGATCCTTCTCAAAGCCCAAAGGCTCATCGTCATAAATCGCGTGGAGCCTCTGGTTTTGCAAATCTCCCAAATCTTTGTCAGACGGATCCGGGTTAAAGTCCTTCCCAGGACCTTGTTGATCTTTCTCGATCTCATTGGCTTTGACAACCATATACTTTACTTCGGCCTCTAAAGCAGCTTTGAATTTATTCTCGGCTATATAAGTCGCGATCTTCTACAGAACTAGTGACTCACTCATTGTCACTAAATTCGCTGCCCCAGCCAGTTGGCTGGATGTGTGAGGTTCTAAAAATATAATTTTCTTCGCCAACTACCTCTCTATCCCACTGAAACCCGTGGGTGGGATGAAGGTATAGTGAGCAGAAGGCGTTGTCAGTTGGCGTCATGTCGAAGGTTGCAGGACTACAAGGAGCAATATGAGCCAGATTTCTGTCAAAGCTTCACCTGTCAACCTGGTTTACTTCAGCCAGAAAGTAGCTTTGGTCAGCCTCTATATTTTTGACAATCCCGTCGGCACCCCAAATTGTAATTCTTTGATGTATCGACGAAGGGATGACACCTATGCCGTGTATCCATTCCCTGCCTAACAACAGGTTGTAATCTGCCTTCGAGGCAATTACCATAAACATTGTCGGCCTTGTGATGGTTCCGACTGTTAGATCTACTTGTATCATACCCTTGGTGGTTCCCAATTTACCCTCGTAATTCGACAAACCCATGTTATGAGGTTTGGTGTCGGAATTATCCTTTCCAATCTTCTTGAGGATGCAATGCGGCATCAAATTGACTGCCACGCCTCCATCAACCAAAATCTTGTTTACCACTATGTTGGCCACATTTCCTTTAATGAACAGGGGTTTTAAGTGACTTCTCATTGAATCATCTGGCCTTTCAAAAAATGCGTTTTGTTCTTCCACGCATCCATTGGTCATAATATAGTAACAAACAGGCCTGTGTCTGGCCGTTTCGACTTCCATAACCTCTTCCTCATCTTCGACTTCCATTATCTGGTCGTACTCCATGGGGAGTACTGAGACAACGTTACACATCACGTCGAAAGATGCTTCTGACTCTGAGTTAAAATCATCCGTCATTTCATCATCCCTAGTTACGTCCTCCTTCGACGACACTTGTTCTGGAGCAGTGAGTGGCTTTTCGTCCTTCGATTCCTCTTTCTGATTCGAAGTTTAAATATTACTTCTGGTTTCTAGCTTGGCCTTTCCCGCAACCTCCTTCTCTACTTTCTTTCGACGTTGATACCTCCTCTATTGTGATTTCGTCATAGGGTTCTTGCCCTTGTAGTTTTCAGATGGGTAAGTCATCTTCTTAGACTTTTGGAATTCTTTCCTATATAATATGGAAGATCCCCGTTGTACTTCGAAATCCTTCCATTTCCCTTGTCCTTGGGCTTGTCGGATTGGATTAACCCATTTGTCATCTGGAGCCTTATTTGTAGGCTTGAATATGTTAGGGTACCTTTCTCCTAACCTCTGCCTGTTTTGGTCTCCTCTTCTGGGGTCGAATCTTTCTCCTCCTGCTGGTTGGGAAGGCTTTCAATTTCCCCTTCTTTTTGCTCTTTCCACTCATTCTAGGTTCTGTGCTTCTTTTTTGTCGAAGACTACATTACAACGAGGATAGAGCATTACTTCAGACCTCTTTCTCTGACATCTGTGGATGAAATCTGCCAAGTTTTCCTCTTCTTTGGGGTATGCTAATTTGTGGTACTCCTCACGTCGACGCTTTTCATCGACTTGCATCGAAACATTCTGAGCCACCTCCACCATGTTCACATTGGCAGCTGTCTCTGTGTCAATGCTCAATTTGTTCAACTTCAAACTGAGGCCTTTATTGACCTCGTGTTCCTTCTTGATACGGTTGAAACCCTCAATGGTTTCCTTTATTGGTACCTTCGGAGGCAGACCCTTGGTAACCTGTTGGCTGACGAATCCGACAACCTTCTCCTTTGGATCCTCCATGGTTCTCCGGAGGAGGCCAACAACAGCCTGTTTGTAAGGACCCTCAGTAGTCCCTTTGTTAACCTGGACGAAACCATCAGTGGTCTCGTTATTGATTTGGACGAAACCATCAGTAGTTTCATTTTTAATTCTGGCGAAACCCTCAGTAGCTTCGTTGTTGATTCTAGCGAAACCCTCAGTAGCTTCGTTGTTGATTCTGGCAAAGACCTCAGTAGCCTTGTGGTTGACGCCGTCAGTGGCCTCAGCAATGTAATTCTCCATAATCTTTCCGTCAAGGTCTTCAGTAACCTTAACCATCACATCCTGGTTTATGAAGTGATTAGTAACTTCAATCATGTCACTTTTGTTGGCAGGATCCTCAGTAATCTCCACCATATTCACATTACTATCGAAGCCGTCACCAGCCTCGATTATATTCATGTCATTGTCGAAGCCTTCAGCAACTTCGACCATGTTCACCACGGATGGCTCAGCATAGTGGGCTTCTACCACTTACAAAGGGTTTGAATCCACCTTTATTTGGGGCTTCGACTTATCGTCGAATTTAAGCCTTCCATCTCTGATTGCATTTTGCACTATATCCCTGAAAAAGAAACATTGAGACGTTTTATGACCCAAAAAATTATGGTATTTGCAAAAACCTCTCTTTTTCTGTTGTTCTAAAGGAGGCACTTTAGTACCAAGTGGCACTATCATTTGGCCATCCTTGACTAACAAATCAAATATTTCGTCACACTTTGTGACGTCGAACGTATAAGTTCTTTTGGGGAACTTGTCATTCTTTTCCGATTCGACTGGGTTTTTCCCATTCGACAGAGCCAAGACTTTGCAAGCATATGGCGGACCCTGTTTTAATTCCGCCAGATCGACCTCATGTTCGTCAAAATTCAATGATTCATCTTCTTCGTTGTCTTCGTAAACTTCGACATAGGATACTCTTTCTTTTTTTTATTTTTGTTAGCCTTAGCTTTTTCGGCTTTTAGTCGTTCGACCTGCCTAACCCTATCAGCCAATTGGGCCATGTCTCTTAAGTACTGGGTATCTAATTTCTTTATAATTGAGTAGTCGAGGCCTCCTGCAGCCATTTCGACTAACTCGTGTTCAGGCACTTGTGTAAAACACCTTGCCTTGAGCAACCTAAACCTATTCAGATAGTCATCAATTAGCTCTGAGAACTTTTTCTTGACGCTAGCCAATTCCTTCAAACTTATCTTTGTTTGTCCCATGTAGAATTGTTCATGGAACAATCTCTCCAATTGGGTCCAGGTATGTATCGAATTTGCAGGCAGGGTAGTAAACCAAGTGAAAGCGTTTTTTGTTAGCGAACTTGGGAAATATTTTATCTTCAAATTTTCATTATTTGCTATTTCGCCCGATTCAATCAAATATCGCGCCACATGTTCGACCGTTGATTCACTAGTATCCCCTGAAAATTTCGTAAACTTTGGAACCTTCCATCTTGGGGGTAAATCTTGCTGCAAAATATATTCAGATAAAGGGGAAGTCTAACTGGGCCTCTGGAGGCCCACATTCATGCCATTTTGAACCATAATCCTTTCGACCATGGCTGCCAAATAATTTTCTGCAGGCATATCGTTATGTCACATCTATTGTATAATATTATAAGTATTTTGGTTTCTATTAACTAATACTACCCTTGGTTCTTGTTGGATAGGAATTTCGACTACTGGCTGTTCGACTACTCCTCCTTGGCTCAACACGTTCTCCTGTGGGATGTATAGTTGTCTTTGATTTATGGTAGGGTCTTCTTCGACAGTTACTCCTGGATTCTGAATTACACGTTCCCTTTGAGGAGGTTGGGGGACACCAAAGAAATCAGTGATACGCGTCATTTGCGCTGCCAATTGTTGGTTTGTTTGTGTAGTGTTTTGAATCAAAGGGTTAAATATAACCCCCATTTGTTGGGCTAGCATCTGAACCATATTATGGTTGCTTTTATCCATTTGTTATCTAATTACTGCTGCAGAATTATTAGTGATGTTTGGCATATATGTTTGATATCCCGTTCCTAAAGGTTGGCTAATCCTACCCATATGGTTTACACCAGAACCGGATCCTTTTAAAGGCGAAGTTACATTAACCGTTGGATCGGTAAATGCTGATGACGTATTATATAAACTTGCCATTACTGATGTTGGCATTCCATACGTCTGTTCTCGATTTAGTGGAGGCATAGAAAAATCGTATATAAAAGGCCTGTACATACTCCCAGAAGGGGGAGGGGTCATTTGAGAAATTTGGGGCCCTATAGTAGAGAAACTATGCACATTCTGGGGGATTGAATGCGCTGATGTCGAACCCGCTGTTGATGGTATGGCCTCTGACACTGGTATTAAGGTCATACTGCCCCTAGTCAAAGGAATAGGGGGTGGCACTCCATCATTTGTGGAATTCTGATTGTTTGGCGGATTTGGATTCTCCATTCTCCTTATTCGTCTTCTTCTGAGTCTTTCTTCGTTATTTATGGCTATCTTACCACTCCTTAGTCTCATGCAACGAAGTGAAGAAAGTTTTGTACGAGTAAATGTAAAATAAAGGTTTTAAATTGTCAATAGCACAAGGTCCCACTGAGCGTGCCAATTTGTTTGCCTTGAAAAATAACAAACAACTGTTGGTCTCCTAATTTGTGAAAATTAGTTTACTTGCAGGATCGACCATACAAATCCTAGGACAATGTGCTTTAAGTGTTTCGACAATTTGTGTGAAAATCAAACCTTTTGTTCATTAAGTTCATCATTGTTTTCATAAACTGATGTAATTCGAATGAAAATGATAAAGTTTTGTTCTTAAAAGGAATAACGAAAATGTAATAAAAGTACAAGAATGAAATTGCAGAAAAGTAGAATAAATTGCGAATGAATAACTTAAAACTTCATTGAAATATAAAGAATAAAGCCGGTGTTTTTCCAAACGTACATTTTCTCAATGCTAACTCTTTTCTCTCACACGGGTACTTTGAGTATTTTTGAGTAACTTGTACAAATTTTGAATACACACACAGAAATCTAACACTATGACTCCCTATTTATATACAGTCGAAATAACCGTCAACAACGACTATTTCCTTTAATGCAGACAAATGGCATCCTGCATGCCTTCGCCTTTTAGATGCATTCCACGCGTCTTGTTTTCAAAACAAATTTCCCTCCTGGATTTAAATTTTAAAATATCCGTCGAAGCGGGGTCTTCGTAAAATTATGTCGAAATAATTTTAACACTTAGAAAAATCTCCAGCTCTTCCATTCCAACTTAACCCTTATTTTCGACTGACCTTCTTCACAAGAAATAAATTGCTGTCGAAATGCTTTGACAATTCTTAAACTTTTACCTCCTGAACATAATCCAGGCGTCGAAATTAGGAGCCTACAGTTATGTATGAATATTTTGACAATGTTATTTTGATTAATTAAAGGTAAAGTTATAATTCATTAAAGAAATGCATAAACGTAAATCACAAGGTAAATGACTTCAAATTAAATTTACATGAAATGTAAATAACGAAATCTTAATTATTCAATGAAAAGTATAAAAGTATGGTGGTCACACGTACATTTCACTCAGGAAACTCTTTTCTCAACACACACAGATACTTTAAGTAAATTTGAGTTTTTGTACAAGTTTCAACACACGAATCCTAATTACTAAGACTCATATTTATAATGAATATAAAATAACAGTAATTAAACTGTCTTTTCTCCAGAAGATGCCATGTCTTCGATTTGCATACATTTCACTGCTCAAAGCTTTCCACGTGTCTTTAAGAAACGGATAAGGCCAAAACACAGTTATTAGCCTCAATTTGAATTATACTTCATCGAACGCCACTCCAAGCAACTACGTCGAACTCAAGTCTAGACCAAAAATATTTCTAAGTCCCAGACCATAATTTCTTGTATGCAACGGCAGTCTTCTTCGACTATATCCTTCAAAGCCTCTCTGTCGAAAACAACATATTCTTTTTTAAAATATCTCTTCAAATTCCATTAGCTTATTTCAAATATTCATGTGTGTCAAAATCCCAGCCAACAAAATGCCAAGAAGCAAAAGGGTGCAAAGGAAAAGGGAAAGAACAAGAAGTCAAAGAGTGCAATACAGACTACTCAATAGATTGGATCCTGCTCACAAGCACACAACCTACCCAAGAATAGCTTTTCTGTCTTTGTATTATGGTGTCATGACCTAGCATATGTCATTTTGATATGTATGGACTAAGTTCCATTTTGGATTGTATCTGTCATTTTGGTATATATGAACTAAGGATGTATTTTGATATGTATGATCTATGTTGTCACAAACAAAGTTGTCATGTACTAAGTTTCAATGTAATGCAAACATATGTACTATTATTAATCAACTGTCAAGTGTTTAAACTAAGTATATATTTTGATATGTATGATCTATTTTGTCATGTTCATTATTACAGGTCTGTCGTGACCAAAATAACTTTACAAAGGCATGACCAAATTATGAATAACTTAAAAGAGTCATTTAACTGCTTGCTATGAAAAACTTAACAGAGTCATTTAACTGGTATGACCAAATTGCAAATTGTTTGCTATGAAAAACTGGTACGACCAAATTACCATAACAAATGCATAACTTAACAGAGTCATTTAACTTAACAAATTCAATTACAGATAATAAACAACATTACAGCAACAATACTTAAATGTCAATTTAAATTTGAATTTCAATATTCAACAACAACAACATTCTTCATTCAACTTAAGATTATATTGATACAAACCAAACACAAACAAACCTAAAACACACAACCTAACCGAAACACCTAATTTATTACATTTGATACAACAAATCCAATTAACAACACTAATGACATTCCCATGGTAAACTTGTTCATCATCTTTAAGAACTTGATTTTCAACTTCAGTTGATCCTCTCTGATAATGGCTTCATTCAATTTGACCTTTTCTTGATTTAATTTTTGGTGCATTGAAGATATCACTTCCTTGACTCGTTGTGACATTTCTTCATCGTACCAGACGAAGTGACTACATCTCTTGTATCCCTGATTCTAAAAATAGACAAGAAAAATTAGGGATTTTCTGAAAATCACAAAATAACATTGTTCATTGATTTTGCAGATGAAACTAACCTTGTACATCCCACATCCATAAAAACAACGACCTGCGTTCAAATCCGTCCACGTCGTCATCAATGGAGAAGGAAGATCACACTTGCATTCGACATGATTGGAGCGAGACACACTGCGATTACTTGATGTTGAATATTAGAACATGTCGCTGAGGCCTGGATCTTGAAGCGTGGTACGAATTTTATGCTTTTCTGGAGAAGAAGTTCACATTTTTAGGGTACAACGAGCTTGCAAATGGGAAAGAATAAGAGAAACCAATATGAAAATGGGGAAGAACAACAAAAAAGTTACTGAAAATCGTGTTTTATAACGCATTTTAATAAAAATGTTTAATTAAAAATGTTTTTTATTTAAAATGATTAAAATAAAATGTTTTTTAATGACGTGACAATTTTATTCCAACTTGGGTCAACCTTTCCATTGTCACGTCATAAGTGAGATTGTCACATAGTCTAAACTGATAGGGGATAAAAAATATCTCAAAAAAAAAAAAATTCAAAACAAGGGACCTATTATCTGTTTTTTTTTTTTCGGGGGTTAAAAGTTCAAAAAAATGAAAGAAGAGAAGACTAAAAATACATTTAAGTCTAACCATTTTATTGTATTCTTTTCTTTGACATTGTTTCTCTCTCTCCATTTCTTCATGTTGATTCTGTTTATATAACCATATTAATGTAGTGTTTATTTTGGAGGTTTATAGAATGTATGTAGAGAATTTTTTTATTTATTATTCTTATATGATTTGGAAGTATCACAATATGTCTGTAGGGGTTAGTTTTTAATTTTCTTTTAAATAGATTGTGGGGGGGATGGATTATAAGGTGAGATTTTGTTGTTTTTATTATTTTTATATAATTCTCATTATGCAATGTTATAATCCTATTTTTATATAAGATCTTTCAGGATGAAGGGTTATATTTTTTCAAGATGTTTTCTCTTTTCATTTTTCCATATTAAATCTCTTTATACAAGGCCATCCCATCATCTTGAAGCTCTTTTAAATTTATTAATATTTGTTAATTCTTGATTTTTTCATGTATTAGTTTTGAATAATTATGAAATATATTTTTTAGGAAAAATATTGTTGAAGAAATTGAATTGTGAAAGATGGAGGGTTATATTTATTTCAAATTGTTTTCTTTTTCATTTCTCCATATTAAATCCCTTTATACAAAAGTTTCATTTTAAAAATCATTTAAAATTATTAATGTTTGTTAATTTCTGATTTTTTTATGTATTACAAAATATATTGTTTAGATAAAAAAAACTATTAAAAAAGTTGAATTGTGACAGATGGAGGGTCATTTGTTTGTTCTTTATATTTGGAAGTACTTTTAAATTTATTAATGTTTGTTAACTCTTGATATTTTTTTGCAAGTAGAAATTTAAAGCATTACAATATATATTTATTGATAAATAATTTGTTGAAGAAATTGGATTGTGCAGGATGAAGGATTAGAAGATTAATATTATTCATATTTATTAATTGTCAATTATGGTTTTCTTAGGTACAAATTTTGAAGTATTGCGCAATATATTTTTTTATAAAATTTTGGTTGAAGAGGTTGGATTGTGGAAGATTGAAAATTAGAAGATTAATGCTATAATATTATATTTTAAATTTATGCTATAATATTATTTTTAAATTTATTTTTATTATAATTTTCTTGATATTTGTTAATTCTTGATATTTTTTTTTATAAATTCTTTTGATTTTATTGATATTTATTAATTTTAATTTATTATATGATTCCGTTTTTATCCTGCTTATTTTTATTTTTTACTTATGTTTTCTTTTCATTTATTTTCTATTATTTACAATATTTTTTTTATTTTTATCATAGTTTATCTAATTCTTATTTATCTTAAATTTTAAATTCTTTTTGTATATATATATATATATATATATATATATATAAGATAACTTCGACCTTACATAATTAAGCTAGTTGGTTACAAAAGTAAAGGGCCTACAAATATTAAGAAAATGTAATAGGGCCCTTGAATTTGCATGTGCACTCGATGATTATTCTACAAAACCTCTTATTATTTCCTGGGATTTTCATTGACTAATTGCAATTAGTGGCCTCTCCATGTGGAATGAAGTCGATTTGATAGTGACTATACTCGTTTTCATGTCAGCATTTGACAAGGGCATTGCGGATTCTTTCTCAATTTTGCTTTATTTTTCTTGGAATATATATTCACTATACGATATGGATAGCTTGATAATATAATTATTAGAAAAGTTATGATATGCACTGCACGTTCATTATAAATTTTGAATGTGATAATTTTCTACTATGTTCTCTACTCATTTTAATATTTTTCTGAACCATCAACTCTTGATCGAATCTTGATCGGACGGTCATTATTTCTAAGAAATCCAATTTCTGTTTTTCAGTCTTTATGATGGGGAGTCTAATTAGATCTACTCTTCAATGGAAGACATAGTAACCCTTAAATAAAGTGTACTTCATGTGAAAGCAACAACTTTTGGAAAATAATGAAAACACAACAATAACCTTCAATAAAAACCATGCCATTTAAAGCCTAGTTACCCCATCCTCTTTCTACCACAGTACAAAATTGTGTCTCATATTTAAAATCACATTTTTCAATTCCTAACAATTTTACACAATTTCCCCCCTAATAATTCAACCTCATTTAACCAAAATATATACATAATAACACAAAGATCTTAATCAGGAAAACATTAAATGCCAACAATAGATTCTCTCTTTTGCAACATAAAAACATTACAAAAGAAAATCACTATCAAAATTCACCTTAAAACTCTATTTTCAACCATTTTTTATCAAGTTAAATTCACGTTAAGCTGAATTTAACTCGATAAAATAGAAATTATTAAAAAAAGAGTGATAAAGTAAGTGTTACTAGCATTCTACCTATGAAAATGGTGGATTTGGTAGAAAATGATTTGAGGCAATGGTAGATACTGTTGGCAAGTTCTGAACAACTTTTCTACACTTTGAAACAGAACAATCAGAACCTGAAGAGAACACAAACTCCCTTTTCTTGCTCAAACAAAGCTCCTTCGGAGACAAAATCGAAACCGGTGGAATCTCAATTGAATTCATCTGTGGAGGCGGATGTTGCCACTGTGGTAACGGTCCCGCCAGGAGAAGTGTCTGCAACAATGGTCCAGCTTCAACCACTGCCTTCAAAAGCTTTCCTTTCTTCGGCAACGGTTTCTTCTCTGCTAATTCCAACACAGCTTGAAACTGTGTCGGTAGTGTTGTCGAACTATTTTCTTCGCAATCCGAAGAAGAAGCATTTGGTGCTGAATACTCATTTTCACTTTGTGATTTGTTCTCGGTTTGGAACTCTTGTTTTTCAAGCATTAGGTTATGGCATTTTGCTCTGGCTTCATCTCTTTCTTTGATGACTCTGGTTAAAAGATCATTAGCATGAATGAGTTCATATTCTTTCTTTGTAATCTCTTCTTTGGCTGATGCAATAGTTGCTTCTAGCTCTAAAGTTGTGTATAGAAGTGAATGCTTCAAGTCCTCTAATAATCCCTGCAAAAATTCATGAATGAAAACAACAAAACTAAATTAAATTAGTGAATAAAAAAAAACATAAGAAATTTTTGAGAGAAGAAAGAAAGATGTGAACCTCATCATGGTTATAGAATTCCCAATTAAGAGGGTTACATTCATATTCCATTTGTATTGAAATGGTTTTAGTTTAAGAGATGGAAGTGAGGGATATTATGGTGCTTACTTTCTTTATATTCTTGTTGTGTTAACATTATTTTATGGGACAAGGAGTTGAAAAATAAGACACAAAAGGCCAAAAGAATTAAAGCACAAAAGGCCAAATGGTAAGTGCATTTGGCTTTGTGAAAAAATGTATGTTTCCATAAGGACTTAAATTCGGTGGGGATAGGGTCTAAGGTATAGGGAGAGGGAATGTGATTTTATTTCATAGGTCCAACTTGTACCCTAATCCTCTTCATATTAAACCCTTTTTAGGTAATGGAGTATGGCACGTGTGTTTGTACATGTAAAAATTGAAAGTAAATTTGAGCATGTCAAAGTACTAATTCTAGTTAGGTCCATTTTGAAACAACAATATTATACATATCATATTATATCATGTTTTTAAAAATTAAAAAATATATTAAAATTTAAACTCAAGCTTTCAAAAATTAAGTCTCAAACATATTCTAAATTTTAGTGAGTTAGAGTTTTACAGCAGAGCGGTTACATAGATGATTAAAATATCTTTTACTATAGATTATAGTTTCAAATATATTCTAAGGAATATATTTAAGGAATACATTACAGAGAATTTTTTCAGATTTCAAATATTTACATGACTTTATTAGAGATGTCTTATTGTATATATATTTTGATGATCCGAAGTATCGAAAGATAAAAAGGCGCTTATGAATTTTTTACAAAACCACAGGGAAGGAGATTGACAGTTAGGACAACTAATATTCTGGTGTACGAGTAGATAGGAGAAAAACATGTTTGTGTAGTCTTGACTGAAGTTTTTTCACTGGTCGGACTACGAACTGGAGATTTTAGTATGGGTCAAGAAACCCTCAAAACCGCTTCAAATAAAGTGACCAAACATAAGAAAACTTGTTCCAATAATCAATGCGTTTTTATATCAGTTGTTTTTGACATTTTTAGTTTTCTAACACTAGAGAGAGTGAATCTTTTAGAGAAAGTCCAAAACCACAGGCAAAACAATGTTGTGTCTCATAGAATAACGAATATAGTTTTTAAGAGAATTGATTTTGTATAATATGTATTATATATAAATGAATAGTAATTATCACATTAATTTCTAAAAATATATGATCGAGATGTCTGATGTATTAGGTTAAATAGTATATATTCATCAGAGTCACACATCGGATAATAGGAAGAAAATAAAATTGAAGTATTAATATAAATAGAGATAGTTAATTTAAGTTCTACACATCATAATAAAATGTAGTATTTTGGGTGTATTTGAAATTTGGGTTGTTGTTTGTCTAGAGAGGATTTCCCATTTTTCCGTTCAAAAATAGTTTGTTAAGAGGATATCCTATTTTTTTGTTCAAAAACAGTTTGTTGAGAGAGTTTGCAATTATTCCGTCCAAAAATTGTAATTGAGAGAGGATTTACAATTTTTCCATTCAAAAATTGTAATTGAGAGATGATTTGCAATTTTTTCATTCAAAAATTGTAATTAGGAAGGTTTGCAGTTTTCTTCTTAAAAGTTGCAATTTAATAAGAGAGTTTGTAATTTTGTTTTGTAAAGATTAGAATTTGATTAATGAATTTGTGAGTTTTGTTTGTGAGTTTTTTTTAATTCTTTTTCTTCTTTTATAAATTTGTTTCTGGGTGCACTAGTCTTTGTTTATTTGTTATTTTCTCAAGTATCAGAGTTAAGGTTCCGATCAAGGGAGGAAGTAAGAGTAACGAAAAATTCTACTCAAACGAAAAAGGAAGAGTAACAAAAATTGTGATCAAGAGAGGAAGAATACAAAAAGATTGAAAAATAATAATTTTACAACTGTGACTACTCATTATAATGATCTTAAATGCTTTGAAGATAACAAAGTGAAGATATCTGAGACTTTGGATGAAGAGAGGATTTGTTGGGTCAAATTGTATATTCATCCATGTCTCACATCAAGTAGTAGGAAGAAAATAGAATTGAAATATTAGTATAAACAGAGATAGTTAGTTTGAGTTTTACACGCCACAATAGAATGTTGTTTTTTGGAGGATTTGAGTAATTGTGTGTCTAATGAATGTTTTTCTATTTTTCCGTTCAAAATAGCTTCTTGAGAAGGTATTTTATTTTTTCGTTTAAAATTAATTTGTTGAAAGAGTTTGTAATTTTTAGTTCAAAAATTATAATTGAGAGAAAATTTATAGTTTTTTCTTTCAAAAATTGTAATTGAAAGAGAGTTTGCAATTTTCTCCTTAAAAATTCAATTTAATAAGAGAGTTTATAATATTGTTATGTAAAGATTAGAAGTTGATTAATGAATTTGTGAGTTTTGTTTTTGAATTTTTGCTTTTTT
Source organism: Lathyrus tuberosus (assembly GCA_022829125.1). Lineage (NCBI taxonomy): Eukaryota > Viridiplantae > Streptophyta > Magnoliopsida > Fabales > Fabaceae > Lathyrus > Lathyrus tuberosus. The sequence continues at coordinate 3,231,270 of JALAZF010000301.1, read as the reverse complement.
CTCTTCTTTTATAAACGTGCTTCCGCATGCGCCGATATTTGTTTATTAATTATTTTCTCAACAATTGGTATTAGAGTTGAGGTTCTGATCAAAGAAGAAAGAAAGAGTAACAAAAATTTTGATAAAGCGAAAAAGAAATAGTAACAAAAATTCAAATTAATGGAGAAAGAAAATAAAAAGATTTAAGAATGATAATTTTACAACCGCGACTATTCATTATAATGATCTTAAACGATTTGAAGATGAAATTGTTGACAAAGTGAAAATACATGAGACTTTGGATGAAGGGAAGATTTGTTGAGTCAAATAATATATTCATCCAAGTCTTACATTGGTTAGTAGAAAAAAAATAAAATTGGAATATTAATATAATTAGAGATAGTTGGTTTGACTTTTACACAACAAAATTTAATTTTTTGAGTGTATTGAGAATTTGAGTAGTTGTGTATCTAGAGAATGTTTTTTTTTTTTTGGTTTTTTTCGTTCAAAATAGTTAGTTGAAAGAGTTTTCTATTTTTTTTTGTTCAAAAATAGTTTGTTGAAAGAGTTTGCAATTTTTTTTTCAAAAATTGTAATTGAAAAAATGATTACAATTTTCTGTTCAAAAATTATAATTGAGAGAAGGTTGGCAATTTTTCTATTTTAAAAGAGCATTTCTTAATACACCACCCAAGTTTCTTAGGCACCACGTGAAATTTCTTTTTTGCCCCCTGATTTCAGATGTGCACATCCAGACGCACCAATTTTTTAAAAAACGTCGATGTGTTCCGGATATGCATATCCAGAAAAATTCCGGATCTGCAGATCCGGAACAATTTCTTATTAATTCGCGCCAGACTTCTTCCTCCCCCTCATTCTTCACATTTTCATTTTCCAAACTCTCTCAAACTCTCAAATTCTCAATCACACAAATTTTGACTTTTTTCACTCGAGTTCAGCGCAGAGCAACTTCTACAACGTTCAAGACACTCCAAATCCTCCGTATCTCAATTTAATCGGTAAGTTTTCGAATTTTAGAGTTTCGGAGTTATATTTCGAGTAATCAATTTAGAGTAGATATTTAGGTGTAGAAATTGTTAGATAGTATGAATAATATAGGTTAGAGATAATGTAGGTATTGTTTGCTGTGTCAAACGGATGATCAGGGCATTAAAATGCCCTTTTCCATGGTACAACAGTCATGGCTGCAATATTTGAACTTGAAAATACGTACCGGATGTGCAGATCCAGAAGAATTTTAACGTTAAATATTCGGAGTGCTTTCGGATGTGCACATCCAAAAAAACCCAACGTTAAATATTCTGAGTACTTCCAGATGTGCAAATCCGGAAGATCTCTATTTTCTTTTGTTTTTTTTAATTATTTTTAAAAAATTATAATTTATTTATTATGTTTTGCAGATTACATGGCTGGCAGAGACGATTGTATCATACATGGACGGATAGCTCAGCACGCATCTGTCCGACGTGAGCGGACGCAGTCTACAACCGAGGCTTCCGGCGCAGAGGGAGTTGGGGTAGCCCCTACAGTTGAGGGACATCCTACACCACAACCTTCCACATCACAGGTTCGGGCCCCTTCCACATCACAGGTTCAGGTCACTCCCTCGTCAGCCGCCGATTCTACATCTCGGAGGCGTCAGGCTTCTACTGCTGGTTCATCAGGTTTCCAACCCGCACGCAGGCGTCGTCGGGAGACTCCAGCTCCATCCCCTATTCCTGTTCCTGTTCCTGAGGGTGATCACCCAACACATGAGGGTGGTGACGCCGATGACGATTTTGATGAGCTGGACGGTTACCTCGGGGGACCGTCTGATATGTCCCTACTCGTGGGGTACTTTGAGCATACTGCCAGATATGTCTGGCTAGGACAGGTAACCTTTCTCGGTTTTTTTATAGAATTGTATTCGTTGAAAATATGTTCATTTGTAACATTGTTTTATTTGGAAATTTTCAGGAGAAGGATTCACAGAAGTTCTATAACCATGGGGGCAAGGTTATTGACATGCTTGCGGCGCTGCCAAGGGATGAGTGGTTCACGTCTGCACTTGCTACCTCTGGTCTTAGAGGCCTGTCTAAGATTGGGTATCCCCAGATCATGTACGGTATGTTTATGGCCATTGTTGAGAGATGGCACCCTGAGACATCCTCATTTCATCTACCGTACGGCGAGATCACGATCACACTCGATGACATCTCGTGCCTTTTACATCTACCGATCACGGGTACCCTTCTCCGTCACGGTATGATTTCGAAGGGGGACGTGATGGAGATGCTGATTGAGGAGCTTGGGGCACGCGATTGATATGCCACGTGCTGCTGCATTTCTCCTGCTCAGAGGGAACCAGCACCCGACCCCTACAGAGTGTATCTTGATCGGATGGCTGCTGAGGACGTTTTTTATGACGCCTATGCCGATCACCGTGTGACGCGCCCGTTCGATGAGGTTTCGTTGTTCTCAGGATGGTTGGCATGCAGTTCGACCATTACTGCTCGATACCTGCCGGAGCGCGTCTTGCGCTAGTTCGGTTACACGCAAACGATCCCCAGGATGCCTCATGAGTGTGCTCCTTTAGGCTTGACCCGCGTGCAGATATATGAGATATATGCTGACTTCCAGTCCCACTTGGTACCGGAAGAGGCTCGGGCGACCAGAGCGCCGAGAGATTGGAGCGTTGCTGCCGGGTACATCATGTGGTTCTACACCGTCTCACACCCATGCATGGTGCCCACTGCTGAGGGATCGCCACCCAAACCTGCTCATCAAAAGATATTAGAGGAGCGGCAGTCTCAGCTGGACCATACTCAGGATGTCCTACCTCGCTGTCGTGAGATAAAGCAGATAGCGCGGGCGGCTATTGCGGACGGTCACCTCCCTGAGGGCTCTGGTGCCAGACTTGCCGTGGATAGGATTATTGAGATTGCTCAGGGGGCACTTCAGTACCGCAGACATCGAGGCAGGACGGCGGGTCGGGGCAGAGGAGCAGGGGAGCCAAGAGAGATCCTTCGCCATACGCAGTAGTTTTTTTTTATGTATTCTATTTTTATTACATGCATGTACTGTATCTTGACAGAGGTTTATTATGTATATATATCATTTTATTTTATATATGGATGTTGTCGAATGTATATTAAGTTGCGACGATATATTAACATATGCGACCAACCAACAAAATCGATTTTTTTAAAAAAATTAAAGTTCTGCTTTTTCCCGAATCTGCATATTCGGAATTTTTCCGAATGTGCATATCTGGAACACATCAACGTTTTTTTAAAAAATTGGTGCGTCCGGATGTGCACATCCGGAATCAGTGGGCAAAAACAAAAATTTAGGTGGTGTCTAAGAAACATGAGTGGTGTATTAAAAAACCTTCTTTTAAAATTATAGTTTGGAGGATTTGCAATTTTCTTCTTTAAAAGTGCAATCTAATAAGAGAGTTTATGATTTTTTTGTAAATATTAAAAGTTGAATAATAAATTTATGAGTTTAGTTTTTGATTTTTTTTTTCTTCTTTTATTGATGTGTTATTTTTCCAACACGATCTAGTTAATCTCAGTTTAAGGGATTAACCTCTCCGATTAGAGTGTTTTAACTACCTAGGTAACCAGTAGTCTATTCCCTCCGTTTCATATTATAAGTAAATTTTATTTTTTAGATATATTGAAAAATTAATATATCTGTTCTATATATAGACCATATACATTAATTATTCAATGTATCTAATAAATAAAATTTGCTTATAATATAGAACGGAGGGAGTAAATGCTATGAATATTTTTGTGTTTGAATTATTTATTTATTTTTTCTTTCTTGTTGGAATCCTTATTCTGTTTTTGTCTCTTAGTAGAAATTTTTTAATTCATCATATAGGAAAAACAAGTGATCTTGATATGTTGATATATAGATGGAACTACTAATGCCTTTATCAAAATTAGACTAATGTAAACCATTGCTTTTCTGTTAGTATATAAAAAGAGTCTAGTTTAAGGAATGATTAAAGGCATGCAATCGTAATTCCTTTTTCTTTTGTGTGTATATGCTTTGTTTTTTCTTTTGACTAAAAAGACGATTTTGTTATGACTTTATTACCCATACCATACTATAATGTACTAAACAAATATATATATATATATATATATATATATATATATATATATATATATATATATATATATATATGCATATGCAAAATATTCTTTTTGGTCTCGTATCTTAACTTCAGAGTTTATTTTCCTCCCTTAACTTTAAAAAAATTCATATAGGTCCATTAACTCTTCAAAACGTTTTAAATTAGTCTTTTATGTCTATTTAACGACTGAATTTTGAATTTTTCTGTCGCTAATAAGACAAAAATGACTAATATAGAACGTTTTGAAAAATTAAAGGACCAATATGTAATATGGACCAAAATGAACCCGAGGTAAAGACACGAGATCAAAATGAATATTTTGCTATATATATATATATATATATATATATATATATATGTGTGTGTGTGTGTGTTTCGTTTCCCTCTTTAATTATCATTCCCTCCATAATTTCCCTGTTCTCACTCAAATGGTTATAATGCAATGTTGGATGCTTCTCTTTTCAAATGAAAGCGACACATCAACTTTTAAGATTTTAACCCAAATCTCCAGCCAATTTTAGAGTTTACCTTTTACCATGTTGTGATTGGAAGTAAAGTGATGTAAATATCATTACATATCTGAAAAAGATATTAGGATCATATGAGAATATATCCTAGCTAATTTCTAACATGGTATGTAAAGTGCTAAATACTTACCATTCTAAAACAATCAACATATTTTATTCAACAAAACTAAAAAATAATACCATTCTCGTTGAGTTGAAATAGGTTATGAAATTCAATTAATAATAAATTATTCAAGAAATCTCAATTACAAATTGTGACAAAAATAATTATTTAATGCAACGAGTTCTCAATTGTTTTAATTTTGATGATTAATTTTATTGGAAAAAAATTCTCTTAAATTGCTAAGTTGTTTTTGATATCTCGTCTCACACTTCATATGAATGAACATTAAGATTGAATTATATATGATTTTGGTTGATTCTCATTGTTTGTTTTGATATTGTTTGTGTATATTATTTGGTGATTTCTATATTCGTGATTTTTTGATTTTGGTTGACATGATATTGTTTTGTTTTGTTTTTTTATGTAGGTTTAGTTATGTTTGATTTGAGTTTAGTTTGATTTAATTTTATTTTGTTTGGTACGATTTTGTTGATTGGTTTAGTTTTTCCATTTGATTGCTCGTATCCCTATTGATTATTTTACTTATTTAACTTCTCCCTATTTATTCTTCTATTTGATTGCTCTTATTTCTATTGATTCTTTTACTTCATTTAATTTTTTTCTATTGGCTCTTATGTTTGATTGTTCTTCTCCCTTAATGATTCTTCTATTTTATTGTTCATCTCTCTATTGATTATTTTTATGTGAGTGCTCCATTTCATATTAATTTTTGTGTTTGATTGCTCTCATCCTTATTATTTTTTCTGTTTGGTTACTTTTATCTATGATTTCTTATGTTTGATTACTTATCTCTATGAGTTCTTCTATTTAGTTGTTGGTTTAGTTTGGTTTCTCTATTTGTCTTTTTTAGCTCTTTATGTTGGTTTCCCTCTTCGATTGACGCTTCTCTAAATTAGGATAGTTCACATTTCTGTCAGTTGCTTTTTTTTTCTGTTGGTTATAATATTAGTTATTTCAGTTTTATATTATATATTATTAAGTTTGTTTTTATTGTTTGACAAACTTTTAATATTTTATGTTATTGCATTGTGAGTTTAAGAGAAAGTGTTAGATAATATGAATCCTTTTGTTATTTGTGATCTAATTGTAGTTTAATATATTTATATTTTATTGGATATTCTTATTGTAATCCATACTTTTATAAGTTATGATATTTATTGTAGTATTTTGGATCAAACTTTATAAGTTTTGTTTCAATTGGGTTGTGTATGGTGTAGTTGAAGTCAGTTCGAGCATGCAGTAGTCAAAGATGTGCATGTTGTAGTCAAAGTCATTTCGAGCATGCAAATGACTTAAGTTAGTTATGTACTTTGTTATGTAATAATTATGTATGTCATGTATGATGTTTATCATCATACATGACATACATATACTAGGAGTCTAGATATAGGTTGTACTCTAGTGTGTTAGAGTAATGGTTAAGTTGTTATTCACTTCTAATATGTAAACCCTAATTCCGGAGAAAGTGAATAGGAAAACTATTATAACCAACTCTCTCTCTCTCCCTTTCTCTCGGTAACTAAATCATTTTCTTGTGTTTGTTCACTACGCCAAAAATGATTTTAGGCAGCGCACCTTAGACAACGCTTTTTTTCCAAAAGCGCTGCTATAAGTTAAATAAAAAATAAAACACAGAAAGTATGTACGAAATTGTGTAAAAGCGCTGCTAAAAGGCCCACCTTAGACAGTGCTTTACTTAAAGCGCAGCTAAAGGCCCAACTACAAAGCGAAAGCGCTGCTAAAAGCACTCATTAGACAGCGCTTCACAAAAGCGCTGTCTAAAGTCGTTTAAAATTAAAATTAAAAAACATATTCTATTCATTCTTTCTCTTCTCAGAACTGTTTCTCTTCTCTCGCGAAAAACCCTAAACCCAGAAAAAATCTCCGTCCTCCGTCCTCTCACGCACCACGCACCTCCGTCCTCTCCGGCGAGGCTTCTGGGTTTCACAATCAGACGAAGCTTCTCCACAATCAGACGAAGCTTTTTCACGGATATCTCTCTCACTTTGCATCTTCCATTCCAAGGTTAGTTCACTATCTCCTATGTTCTTTGTTCAAGTGAAAAATCATGTTAGAACATTGTTGTTTTTTCTGTTTTCAACTCAGTTCAAGTTTCCTATTTTTGCAACACATGTTTCATTTTTGAGCTTATTTTTGACAGAATAATCATTTTTATTTCCAACTTATTTTTCGTCATTTTATTCTTAATCACTTAGCTTCATTAAGTTTGTGTGTTTGAGAGCATGCATAATGAAGTTTTTCAAGTTTGCCAATATTATCAATTTGACATTAAAATGGTTTTTGTGTGTTTGTTATATGAGGTTTGACAGTATTATCTTTTGTTTTTGTTCTGTTATCAGCTTTGACATTTCAAGTGAAAAATCATGTTAGAACATTGTTCTTTTTTCTGTTTTCAACTCAGTTCAAGTCTCCCTATTTTCCATTTTTGAGCAACATATGTTTCATTTTTTAGCTTTTTTTTGACAGAATAATAAGCTTTATTCTTTTCCATTTAGGAACATGTGTTTGATTAGTGAGAAGAGTCTTTTATTAATTGTATCATTCTTTTCCGCATTAATATCGGTATGTCTGGTAAGCAATTTTTAAGCCCTATGCAATTTCCGTACATTTCTGTGTTTATACAACTATATTGATCAACAACATAACAACATCACAACATATCTATATTAATTAACATATTTAATACTAATTAACAACGAACTGCCAATAGATAATAGAATTGTGAGAATATTGTGATATTGCATTATTTTGTAAATGAAATGTAACTATTACAATCTCTTATTACAGGTTAGATGGCTAGTAACGAGGATCACCCACATGATGATTCTATTCATGATGGAGATGAGACCGGTAATGCAGTGGAAAGGGAAATTAGACGAGGAATTACAATTATGAAGCGACCCATTCGTGATAGAGATCGAGGCATAAAACATGATGTGCATTGGAGTCAAGATAACCAACTAATTGAGCCTAACGGTTCAACGTCGACAAGTTATCTTGGTTCAGTTACAAGGAGAGAAGTTCCAATTACTTGTGATGATTGGAGAAACAAATTGTTGAAAGACGCTAAAGACAAAATATGGATTGAGATACAGGTACCATATGTGATGTTATTTGTTTTTAATGTCGATTATGTATTTAAATTACTTATACTAACGCACTCTGTGTATGATTTTCGTAGAGGTATTTCAACATTGATGATACCAGAAAAGATTATATACTCGGATTGGCCAGAAAAATACATAGAGGGTTTAGATCTTTTTTATCAAACAAGTATCTTAAGGATGCGGATAAAAAATTTATTGATGCAGAGCTTCCACAGAAATATGCATAGTTGATTACACCTCATGAATGGGAAACTTTTAAATCCAAACGAAAAACCCCAGAATTTGAGAGTGTAAGTGACATAAATCGACAACGAGCATCAAGTCTCGCGTATCCATACAAAAAAAGGCGTATGGGATATGCACGCTTACAACAATCTATAGTAAGTATCTATAAATTGCAATGATATACTTGTTCATCATGAGTTATTTTTGATCATGTTATTTGGCTTAATGTGCAGTTAACAAAGGAGAAAAGTTCTGAAGCATCTCTTCCGGACCATGTTTTGTGGAAGGAAGCCCGCGTGGGTAAGGATGGAGTTGTTAAAGAAGATGTTCAACAAATTTTTGAGAAATGTGTAAGTATAACATTATTGCTTGAATTAAATCAAATGTTTATTAACATATAATTAAGTCAAATTTTCGATATTCATATGAATTTCAGGAGCAGCTATCTCAGTCTATATCTCCAGATGAAGACAATGATTGCAGGAGGCTACTTAGTCGAGCATTAGATGTTCGTGAGTATTCTGGTCGTGTGAGGGGTAAGGGATATGGGATCACTCCAACATCCTTGAAAGAACCAAAGAAAAAAACGGCTAGCAATAAAGAACTGCAGGCAAAGTTGGAAGCATTAGAATCTGAAGTTCGTGAATTGAAAAAGGAAAAAGAAAGAGATCAAGCTTCAACTTTTAAAGATACTAGTGAGAAAGATAGTATCAATTGTAATTTTCAACCGAATATTCCCGAGGTAATTATATATATTATTATGAAATTAAATTAGCTTAATTTATTTAATTGACATATATACACATTAACAATGTCATATTTATTATTGGTTTTAGGGAATTTCCCATTGTCAACTCTATTTATCGTCACCGACTTATCGGATGGTTGGCAAGGGAAAAGTGCATAACACTTTGGGAGAAATGCTTCACCATAAACCGCTCCCCACTGGATTTTTGAAAGTATCAATTGATATTGTTTTAGAGGGGGATGCCTTATTACCATTACCTGACGATGTTTCGGATGCAACATTGTTGGGAGATGCAATAGGATCGTTTGTTGCATGGCCGTCAAGCCTCATTTGCCTAGATGATAAGGTAAGATTAAAACCATTATGAACCTTTGGGTATTCAAATTTTTTACGGGCATTTTACGTACATTTTGTTTACATGGTAATGTTAGACTCCAACAAAATCCAAATCAAATGATAAGGGGATTATGCGGGAAACCGAGTCGGTTGCATCGAGAAAAGAGGTACAACACAATTATATGATATTTATGCATGGAAAATGTTAATTCGTGATCTTATACTTCACCTAACTAATTATATGATATTTAGATTCAGGCTAAAGAGATTGAACAAGTCAGTAGGGGTAAGATGCCTAAAATTAGCAACATTCCCACACAAACAAAGGGTGTTGCTAAGAAGACCGCGGTTAGAAAAAAACCTACTTCTCAGTATAGGTCGTGCCTTCAGACATGTTTACTTATAACAGATATTCCGGATGGTGGTACTCGGCTTATACCTATGGAGGAAGGTATTTTTGGTTTTGAATATTTAGAAACAATTGGTTGAGAAGGAGCAAGTTTTTAAACATTTGGAATTGGGCATCGGTGTTGTCGATACATACATTCGGTATACTCCGATCAACTTTGTTTAATTAATTGAACAATTTATTTACTCATTTCAAATGAATAGTCTAATATGTTAATGATGTTTTTATTTAAGGTTTCTGTATGACAAATTGATGCGCCCGCGTGGATTGGAACAAAGATTCACTTTCTTATCTCCCATGACTATCAACTCATGGTTAATCGTACAGAAACCAGATGAAGTCATACAGTATGTACTCGGTTTATTTATGGCCAGAAAAGTTGTTCTTTTTACCATATAATACTGGCAACGGGTTAGATTTTCATTCTAACTTCATCTATTATAATTTTTTGTTTTTTGAAGTTGTGTAGGAAGTTTCCATCTAACCTTTGTTTTCATTCTAACCTTTGTTTAATCTTACAGTGGACATTGGTTGTTGGTGGCAATTAATCCGATAAGAGAAATTGTATATTATCTGGATTCTTTACACAATGATCAAGCAACATACCCAGATATGAAGAAGTTGATTGATACGTAAGTGAGATTGTTCTAAAAGTTCGTGTGTATATTTATTTATTTATGTGACATGTTCTAAATATTCGTTTATATTTTATTAGCGTTATACAAGTTTTTCGATCACAAAGAGATATTCAAGTTCCAAAGAGCAAAGCCAACAACATTACATGGATTAGAGTGGAGGTATATTTTCACAATTTTGATTATATTAGTGATGATACTTTATAAAACTAGTTAAGGGGTATATCCTGATATATATCCGTATTTTCTTTCCATGTGTAGTGTCCTCGTCAGCGCAATGGAATAGATTGCGGATATTTCATGTTGAGGTTTATGAAAGAAACTCTTCTTTTGGATCGAATAGATATTCCATCCAAGGTATGGATTTCTAACTTAGGAATTATTTTAATATTTACCACATATGTCTCATATAATTAAATAGTTTTAGCTAAATCATACTATGTTATATTATTATGTAGTACTTTGATGAATTCAAATGTGTTCATTACTCAAAAGATCAATTGGATGAACTTAAGGAGGAATGGTGTCAATTCATTATTGAGCTGAGAGTTTTATAAGGTATATTGTCTCTCTTTCATTGATGAGAATTTTGAGTATATATAAGTTTGAGTTTTGATGAATATGTCGTCATTAGTATATTAAATTGTGTTGCAATGTTGTTGTTGTTTGTTATAGAAGGTTGGAATCATAAATTGTGTTGGTGCTGCCAAATATTGATTGATATCTTGTCCATAGAAGATTGGAATCATATACTGATTTTCATAGGCACTTGGCAATATTCAATAACTCATGATCATTTGTTGACATTTTTGGCAATGCTTGCAGCTTGAATATCAGATTTGGCAATGCTTGCAGCTTGAATATCAGATAAGAACAATGCCTTCTTTGTTTTCTTCTATATTTTGTCTAATGTTGTTGTTGTTTTGTTTCAGGTTATATGTGCAGATGTAGAAGATAGAGCTAACAAGTTCATTGTTGTTGTTTTTTAGCTTGAATATCATATTTTTTGTAGCTAACAAGATATATGAATTGTTGTTGTTTTTTAGCTTGAATATCATCAATTTTTTGTAGATATAAATTATTGGATTAAAGATGTATATATAAATAGACAAATTTGGTGCATATTTATTGTATTGAGGCTCTAATTTATGAAAATTTGGTGCAAATTCTAAATGCATATTCTGGTGCAAAATGTGGTGAAAACCTGGTGCAAAATATGGTGATAATCTGGTAAATATTTATTGTATATATTAGACAGCACTTTTTTTAAGTTTTATATATAAAAAATTTTGTGGACATTAGACAGCGCTTCAAAGAAAAAAGCGCTGTCTGAAGTGGGGATTAGACAGCGCTTTAAATAAAAAGCGCTGCTTAAATTAGAGAATAGACAACGCTTCTAAAGGAAAGCGCCGTCTAAAGCAATGCCTAAAGATAACCAAAAGCGCTGTCTAAAGTCAAAGCGCTGCCTAAAGGGGTTATTTAGACAACGCTTTTACAGACAAAGCGCTGGCTAAAGTGACAAACAGATTGCGCTTTCAAAGTAAAAGCGCTGGCGCTGGCTAAAGCAGACATTTAGCAGCGCTTTCTCATTAACTAAAGCGCTGTCTTTACTTATAGCAGCGGTCGAATAGGCAACGCTTTTAAGCGCTGTCTAAGCCCAAAAAAAGCGTTGTCTAATCCCTTCTTTGGCATAATGGTTCAAGAAAACCTCTCTCATAGTATTACTTCGAAACTGATGTGGAGTTTGTCATAACAAACAAGTGCACTGAGCGTGGATCAAGATGTCATCAACAAAGTATGAGATTGAGAAATTCATCGGAGTGAATAATTTTGGCTTATGATTCTTAAAGATGCAAGCTCTTCTGGTTCAACAGGGCTTGGTAGAAGCATTGAAAGGATACGAGAAGATGGATGTTGCCCTAATAGAGAAGGAGAGACGATGATCGAGAAATCCTACAATGCCATTATATTGAGCTTTGGTGATAAAGTTCTCCAGCGGGTCTCGAAAGAGATGACCACAACAGGTGTGTGGAGAAAACTCGAAGGGTTGTATATGACCAAATCTCTGGTCAATCGTCTATGTCTGAAATGGACTCTATATTCGTTCAAGATGAGTGAAGATAGAGTCTTGACAGAGCCGTTGGATATGTTCATCAAGTTAATTCTTAATATTGAGAACATTTATGTCAAGATTGATGATGAAGATCAATCGTTACTATTGTTGTGTGATTTACCAAGATCTCATACTCACTTTAAAAAATCTCTCTTGTATCGAAGAGACTCTCTGACCTTTGAAGAAGTTAAGTCAGCCTTATACTCTAAGGATTTGAACAAACGGAAGGAGCAAAAGCCATCATTTGTTGGTGAAGGATTGTTTGTGAAGGGTAAATTCCTAAATAAAGATGGTAGGTTTGAGAAGAAGAAAATTAAAGGTCAGCAGAAGTATTATGGAGGCGACGCTCCTACAATTACGTGTCATTACAGTAAGAATGAGGATCATACAAGAAATTTGTTCCCCAAACATTTGAATAATCATGGAGGTAAGGATAATGGCAACACAACCATTGTGCAAGATGATTTTGAATCATATGATGTTCTTGTGGTTTCTAATAGCAATTCTAGCAAGGAATGGATTATAGGTTTTGGGTTTACTTAGAACATGACTCCAAACAAAGATGCGTTTGAGGAATTATGTGATCAAGTGATGGATCAATGATGTTGGGAAACAATAAAGTTTGCGAAATTATAGGTATTGGATTTGTGAGATTCAAGCTCCATGATGAGTCAATAAAATTGTTGAGTGGTGTCAAGTCTGTACCTGACCTTAAGAGAAATTTGATTTGTCTTGGAGAATTCGATAAGAAAGGATATATTTTCAAGGGAGAGAAAGGTATCTTGAGATTCATGAAGGGGCCGAAGAAAGTATTGAAAGGTGCGAAGAAACAAGGCTTGTACACCCTTGAAACTAAGGTTGTAAGTTGTAACGCCCCATTTTATTTAATTTTAATTATTTTTCGTAATTAAAATTAAGTGATGTTTTGTGCATGTATGTGATTATGTGTTGCTGTGTATATGTGTGTTATCGGTATTTTCAGTGGGGTACCCGGTGGTAGAGGGTAGTGACCCTAGAATTTTAGACTCTAAGAGTGAGAGGTGTATGGCCAATTGTGTAGAAATTGATGGTGTGGTGAGAATGACTACTTAAATAATATTACTAATATTAGTTGAATATTATTAATTTAATTAGTTGGTGGATATTATTATTATCTAATTTGTGGAATAATAATAATAATAATAATAATAATAATAAAAGAAATAAAAAAGGGGAAGTTGTGAGAGGAATATTAGTCACTATGTGTTTTTGAAAGAAAGAGGAGGAAAGAACGTGAAGTGAGAGATAGGGCAAGGGAAGAGGAATCCATTGTTGAGGAAGAAGAAATCGTTGCAAGAATCCCATGTTGTTGTTGAATTGGTTGATTATGAGGAATGTTGTATGTTGTTGTTAATTCGTTTAATCGATGGTTGATTGTTGTTGTGGTTGTGTCAGTTGTGTGAAATCGCGAATCAGAGTTGGAACGATTGTTTTGGGTGTTTTCGGGGAAAGAAATTGGAGTTTTTGTGTTGATGAAAACTGATTTTTAAGTAGAACAATGGATTACACATTTTGTATGAAAAATGGATTCTTTTTGTGTGTGTGTGGGGGGGGGGGGGGGGGGTTAAAAAGCACTTTTCATACTGATAAGCAGCAAAAAAAGTGATTCTGCTGCAGGTGTAATCGGTTACCAGATATAGGGTAACCGGTTACACTATTGAAAAACAACGTTTTTGGGAAAACTGTGAGGGGGTAATCGGTTACCCTGATTTAGGTAACCCGTTACCCTATGTTAATTTTTCGTTGTTGACTGGTTTCCAAGGGTGTAACCAGGACTAATTTTTTAAAAATCTTAAAAAATTCATAACTTTTGTTCCGGGAGTCTGATTTGAGTGTCGTTCAGAGCGTCGGAAAGCTAGCGTGACGAACTTTAATCTAAAAATAGTTTTAGTAGCAGAAGTTGAAAGATTTTGCTGTTTGTTGATGTTGAACGCATTATTATTATTTTGTTGTGGTGTAAGATGATTTTAAATGCCTTGTGGTTGCTTTCCATGTTGTATGTCGTTGTTGCTGAACTGTATGGCATGTTGTTGTTGCTGGCCTATAGTGGCATGTTGTATTCTTTAGATGGTCGTTGTTGTTGTCATGCATTTCACGGTTGCATGAGTTGTAAGATAAGATGTGTGCCCATGTGGGGTGTGAGCGTCTTATCCAGATTCTAATTGTGGAATCGTATTGTTGTTGTTGTTGTTGTTTAGGCGATTGTGTTCCCATGTGTGGTGTGAGCGATTACAGTGATTCGTGTGTCCATGTTGGGTATGAGCGATCACATAAGTCGTGTGCCCATGTGGGGTGTGAGCGACATTATGGAAATTCCGACGGGAATTGTGATCCTAAAATAGGGATCGGGTTCTGAAATAGGAACCGATGGTACCACATGCATTGAGTTTGGTTGTGAGTCTAATTGCATCACATAAAATTGTTGCATTTGTTGTTACGCTGAATGTTTTAGTTGTATGTTGGATGTTGTTGTTGTATATTATATGTTGTTGTTGTATGTTGGATGTTGTTGTTGTGTTGGATGGTTGTTGTGTTGGTTGTGTGGAATGAGTGATATGCATGAAATAATCTAATGCATTATCATGCTTTCCTTTATCTATTTACGATATCTCACCCCTTCTGTTTGAATGTTGCCTTTACATGGGAATCATGCAGATAACTCGCAGTAGAGGAATTGGAGTAAGTAGAGGATGAAGTCTTCTATTTTTCCTTTTGTGTCGACATCTGCTCTGATGTGTAACACAGGGGTCGGGGAACGTTATGTTATGTTGAGTTTGATAGAGATTTTTGGATATCTCTAGAATACTTGTTGTTTATGTTATTTTGAAGAATAATTATGCTTTGAGTAACTATTTATGTTGTTGCTTCTGCTATTTCAATAAAGTTTTGAAATTAAGACATGTTGAGATGTTTTAGTGATTTTAAATAATTTTCAAATATTTGCATGTGTTACATATCTTAATATATGAGCAGTTGATTGTGCCGAATTGTGTGACATCCTAAATATGAAATGTTTGAATTCACTCTGATTTTTAATTAAACGCACAGGGTATATTTGGGGTGTTACATAAGTGGATTAGCAGGTATTGTATCCACAAAACCTGCGTCAAAGACAAATCTATGGCACAAGAGATTGAGCCATGTCAGTGAAAGAGACTAGGTCGAACTGGGGAAACAAAATCTTCTAGGTGGTGACAAGGTCGAAAAGCTGGAGTTATATGAATCTTGTGTGTTTGGTAAAGCATGCACAGTGAAGTTCAATAAAGTCAAACAAAGAACACATGGATCACTTGATTACATTCATGCTGATCTTTGGGGGGCTGCAAGAAATCCTTTACATTCAGGGGCAAGATATTTTCTATCCATCATTAATGACTATTCCAGAAAGTTATGGACATTCACTCAGAAGACCAAGGATGAAATTTTTGAGAATTTCAAAAGTTGAAAGACTCTGGTAAAAAATTAGACTAGCAGGAAGGTTAAAAGGGAGGACCGATAATGGCCTTGAATTATGCAATGAAGCTTTCAAATGTTATTGTGTTATGTTTGGTATTACTAGGCACAAGACTGTAGCAAGTACTCCTCGGTAAGATGCATGTTAGTTAGTGCTAGATTGAAAGAGTAAGATGCATGTTGGTTAGTGCTGGATTGAAGAAGGTGTTTTGGGTTAAGGCTGTCGTGACTGCAACATACCTAATAAATAAGTGTCCATCGTCTGCATTGGGGATGAAGACACCTGAAGAAGTCTGGTCAGGACATCAACTTAATCTCGACAGACTTAGAGTATTTGGCCATGTAGCCTATGCTCACATTAGGCGAGACAAAGTCAAACCTAGAGATCTGAGATGCATGTTCCTTGGGTATCCTGGGGGAGTTAAAGCTTATAGGTTGTGGTGCCTAGAACCATGTCACAGAATTTGTATCATAAGTCGTGACGTATTTTTCAATGAAGCGAATGGCATTCGAGAAATCTAATGATGTTGGTAGAAATGCAAAGATCTCTATAGAAGATATGGAACATGAGGAGTTTCTTGTTGAGGTGAAGCATGTCGATGCTAAATTGCATAACCCAGATGAAGTTGAAGAAGAAGCACAAGTTATTGGTGAAGATGAGGAGCCTTATAATGACTACCTGCAAAAAAAAGACAGATCGAGAAGAGTCATCAAGCCACCTAAAAGACTTGGCTATGCATATCTCATAGATTTTGACTTAATATTTGCAAGTGAGGTTCTTGATGAAGACCCTATAGATTACAAGGAAGTTGTGAGGAGTCAAAATAAGACTGAATGGATGAAAGTCGTGGATGATAAGATGAAATATCTTTATGATAATAACACTTGAGAGTTGATCGAGAAACCTGCAAAGGCCAGGTTAATCAGTTGTAAGTGGATTTTCAAGGTTAAGAAGGAATCGAAAGAGTGACGTCGAAGCTGTTTAAGGCAAGGTTGGTTGCTAGAGGGTTCACTCAGAAAGAAGAAGTTAACTTTAATGATATGTTCTCACCTGTTGTAAAGCACATATCTATTAGAATGTTGTTTGCCATGGTGGAAAAGTTCGACCTAGAACTTGAATAGATGGATGTGAAGACCGTCTTCTTATATGGTGATCTAGATGAAACAATCCTAATGAGGCATCCTGAAGAGTATGCAGAATGAGGAAAGGAAGATTATGTGTGCAAGTTGAATAGGTCTTTATATGGACTGAAATAATCTCCTCGACTTTGGAATAGGAAATTCATCAAGTTCATGACACACATAGGTTTTACTAGGAGCCAATTCGACCATTGTGTTCGCTTCATATTTTGACCTAGAAGTTTACTTGTTATTTTTTTGCTTTTTGTGGATGAAATCACCATAGAAATCAACAGTGTCGAGGATGTTATGAAGGTAAAGGTTGAACTCAATAAGGGGTTCAACATAAAGAATCTTAGGGCTACCACCAAGATTCTTGGGATTGACATTCGAAGAGATAGAAAGCAATCGAGATTATGCTTATCTCAAGAGGCGTGCCTGAAGAAAATTCTCAAAAAATTTGGTATGTCAGATTCAAAGCTTATTATAACACTGACAAATCCTTAATTCAAGTTGTGTACGACTTAAAGTCCTAGTACTGAAGTCGAAAGATCCTCTATGAATAGCATAACATATGATAGTATAATAGGTTCTTTGATTTGTGTTATGGTTTATACGAGGCCATCCATAATGTATGGAATGAGTCTTGTTAGAAAGTATATGGCTAACCCTGGGAAGGCACATTGTAAAGCTTTGTAGTGGATTCTGAGATACATAAAAGGATCCTTGAGTAAGGTCCTGGTTTATGGTAGATCCATGAGTGATGGCAAATTCGAAGTCGAAGGATTTGTCGACTATGACTATGCAGATGTATGGATACCAAAAAATCTCTTTCTGGATATGTCTTCACAATGTTTGACACAACAATCAGTTAGAAAGCTTTTATTCAGAAGGTTGTTACCTTATCAATCATTGAAGCCAAATATATTGCCCTTACTGAAGTTGTGAAAGAAGCATTGTTGCTTGAAGTTTTTGTCACGGAAATGAAACTTCAAGGTCAAGCTATCACTATTAAATATGATAACCAAAGTGTCATACAGTTGTCGAAGAATTCAACCTATCATGAGATAATCAAACACATTGATGTTAGGCTGCATTTTGTTTGGGAGAAAATCGAGAAAGGAGAAGTAAAAGTGCTGAAGGTTTGAACTGAAGATAATGTTGTAGATATGATCACCAAGTCATTGCATAGTAGCAAATTCTTTCACTGTATGCAACTGATAAAGTTGTATGATGTTAGCAGAGCCGTCTCAAACTTTTAAGAGGCCCTGTGTGAGAAGTTGAAGTTACCTTCGACTGAGTAGTGAAATTTTTTTAAGAGGCCCTATTTAACTGTAAAAATAATCGTGTAAATGTGTATGGAAGCCCTTTTTACCATATCTTAATCAACAAAAAAATGTGAGGCCCTGTGCTATAGGCCATCTTGCACACCCTCAAAGACGGCCCTGGATGTTAGCTAGTTTGTTTCCTTAATGTTATATAGTTTGTTCTAAGGTGGAGATTTGTAGTATTTTGGATCGAACTCTAGTCTCGATAGGGGAAACTTCTTGGTTCAAATGGGTTGTGTATGTTGTAGTCGAAGTCAGTTCGAGCATGCACTAGTCGAAGATTTGCATGCTGTAGTCGAAGTTAATTTGAGCAAGCAAATGACTTAAATTAGTTATGTAATAGTTATGTATGGTCATGCATGAGTTATCATCATACATAACGTACATATACTATGAGTCTATATATAGGTTGTAATATAATATATTAAAGTAGTGGTTAGATTGTTATTTACTTGTAATATGTAAAGCCTAATTTTGGAGAAAGTGTATAATAAAGTGTATTTTAACCCATTTTAATATCATATGGCTCATTAATATTTGGTTCATTTGAAAAACGTGCAAGAATAAACTTTTTGATAGTGGATCTGATCGAGAAGGCTGGATCAGATCCTGTAGAATCAGGCCACCAAGCACGTCAGGGATGCTGGTCGTATGGAGAGGAGGAGGGTGTACCTGCAAGGCACTCCGACGCTCAAGTGAGAAAGGGTCAGAGAAAAAGGGCAAGTACAAAGTATGAATTCTTAGGGTGAATTTTGGATACCTGACCCTCTCAAGCGAGAGGGTTTATATAGAGCCCCCAGCGCATGTTATCATAAGAAAGGATAGATGAAAGATGAAAAGAAATGAAAAGAACATGCATAAATGGAACATGTAATCCAAAAATCAGAATTGAAACTAAATGGAAAATGGTCTATAAACATCAACATTCAAGACATTCAAAAAGTAATAAAAGAAGAAGTGAGGTGAAAGTTCAAAAGGAAAGTGCAAACAATACATGTTAAGGATGCACAAAGTTCAAGTTAAAATGAACATATAAAGATGACCTATAATGTGTACCAAAGACCTATAATATCACATGAATGGCTCATAAAATATGCAAATGCTCATACAAATATGCATAAAAGAATTCATGCAAACATGCACTAAAGTTAGAATGATATGACATGGATTATGCTTCCAATGTAATGCATCAAACAAAAATCAAATGGACTTATGAAAATTATGCAAGCATGGTATTTGAATGCCTAAGTCATAAGTAAATCATACATCAAGATGGCATATCAAAATTCAAAGCAAAATGACTTTAA
This sequence comes from Lathyrus tuberosus, assembly GCA_022829125.1. Classification (NCBI taxonomy): domain Eukaryota; kingdom Viridiplantae; phylum Streptophyta; class Magnoliopsida; order Fabales; family Fabaceae; genus Lathyrus; species Lathyrus tuberosus. The sequence goes on along the minus strand of JALAZF010000301.1, from coordinate 3,211,650 downwards.
ACAATGCCTTAGGTCAAGTTGAAACATCATGCAAAATGGTGCAAAGACAAGCATCAAAACGTGTCATAAAATGACCTAAAAAATCAAACAAAAATCACCTAACATCCTTCAATGTATTATTGAATCAATGCAAAAAGAATCATGTCAAAACAGTTTGTAATGAGCAAGAACAAAATTCTACAAATTCATGTATCATATTTGGAATGCATACAAATGGAAATTCAAATAAAATTATGAAACAGTGGTAAAAATGTAATAAAATCATAAAATAAAATTATCAAAAATTTCCTAAATGTCTTGATAATATTCATGAATTTTTCCAGAATTTTTTGATGTTGTTTTGTCATTTTAAAAATTAAACATGAAACGTGTATGAAATGAAGAAAATAAAAAGAAATTGAAACAAGAAAGGGGTGTATGCATAGTAAACAACCAGTTCAAAATTGTTTGGGCCTTAAAACGTGAGGTGTAAATAGTAATGACCCAAGGTCCATACACGCGCAGTCCACACCAACAATTGTGCACTCTCAGTCAAAATAAAAGTCAAAACAATGAGCAGCATTGGATCAAGTCCAGTCAACAAACCAGTCAAAGTAATCATATCCAATGCACACGCGTGAAGGAACACACTCACTACCATGCACTGCACCACACATTGCTTAAATGAGATCAGAAAATGAACACGTGAGGTGCACATTTATTTTAATGCGCTGGCAAGATCTCATCCCTTCAATCTCCTCAATCCAACGGCCATGATCAAAAGAAACAAAAACCCTAGCATTTACAGCCACCGGCCGGAGAAGGACCTCCGGTCACCTTCTCCGGTCACGCACCACCATCTGTAACTCCACATTTTCCAGAATTTTGCAAATATGATACCAAAATGAAGAGTAGCTTATGTAGATTAAGAATTCAATCATAAAAACAACACATCATGCACACATAGCAAGAACAGAGGAGATGAAGATGTGCCCTAAGTTTTGAAACTACGCCTCTAAGAGGCCTATCAACTAGCCGGAGTAAAATAGAGCTTCTAGCAAGCTTATATTAATAAAAACAAGCTAAACATAAGGTGAATCGTGCCAAGTAAAGTTGAGATGTTAAAACCTGTAGATGATGAAAACTGGAGTAACAAAGAAAACCAGAGGATCGTGCTTCTCCTTTGAGCTTTGCTTGGCCAAATAAAGGCTTGAGAATCTTAAAGAATGGAGAGGAATCTGAATCTGCAGTGTAGCTACTTCAACAATGCAATGCCATTTCCAAAACTTGAAGATGAAGTTAGAAGAATATGATGATGACTTCGCACTAACTCAGAGAGAAAATAGAGAGAAACTGAGAGAGAAAGTGAGAGAACTAGAGAGAAAGTAGAGAGAGTTTTGGGGTGAAAATGGGAAAATGAAGTTGAAATGAAAAAAGTGAGTGAAATTTGGTTTTATATGAGAGCTTAACTATGGTTAACATGATTTGGTTAATTGAGTTGAGATGGTTTAGGTGAGTCATCCCTAACTAACTGAGCCAAGTTAGTTAGGGCGAGTTGCCTTGGCTGTGCTATAGTGAGGGTAGTTTATGGTGTGTTATGGTGAGGGTTCATAGAATCAGTGGTGGTGATGTGTTATTATGAAGTAGCAGCTGCAAAAGAAACTTGCTGCGCAAGTTTTATACTCTTCCTTTCTAGTGTATGGTAAAACAAGATGAAGATAACATAGTGTAAGAAGAGTGTTTGTACAAATAAGCCAATAGTTGGATGGTGTGTACATGCGTGCGTGGGAATGTGATAATCATTATTAATGCTATTATTTTTTCTAATGTTGTAGCAGCATAAGAACCATGGAAGCATGGTTGTTTGAAGATGAATTTCTCCATGTATAGGGGATGATATTGCATGATTTTGGTGTCAAATGGAAGATGGCACATCATGGAATAATATTGATGTTGAAAATAAGTCAAATGGAAGTGTATAAGATGGTGAAAAATTGCTTGAAACAAAGGGAATCAGAACTGGTGTAGGGCGTGGTAAAATGTGGCATGTCAAGGCAACATGGCGCCTGGGTTTTCAGCATGATCATACCAAATTGGAATCAACATAACTTCTTATCCTTTGATCAAATGAACAAATCATGAACTCCAATTTTGAAGATCTCACATAGAGGAACAACTTTAATGTTGAAAGATTTTTAATTTGAGTCCTCTAACCATGAGTAATTGATCAAGACATTTGGTCTACCACATGTTTGTGAAAATGACTGCGCATGACCTCAGATTTGCCCAAGCTGACTTGCATTTTGCCCAAGTTTTCCTCAACTTTGATCATCCATAACTCTCTCAATTTTGATCCAATGGAGATGTTCTACACATGGATTTGAAGCTTAAGATGGGATCTTTTGTTGTGGCCGAGTGGAATTTTCATTTGATGTCTCAATTTTGAATGGCCTTGGTTCAAAGTTTGGTGCAAAATGGCCAAGACTTTCCTTATTTAGAAACCCTACTTCTTCCAAAAATGGCAACTTTTCAAATCTTGATTTTTCATGATCCTTTTGGAGTTTCTTGATCAAATTTTGTACATTGGTCACATATAACATGAATTTCATGAATTTGGCCTCAAAAAGTCAAGAGTTGACTTTTTTCTCTGATTATTTGACTTAACCCCAATTTTCCTGATTTTTGATCTTTCTTCCAATTGAACCACTTCTAAAACCAATTGAGAGGCAATTTTCCACACACATACACTTAAGGACATGTTGAATACCATGATATCAAGTTTTGTCCAAAAAATCAGAGATGACCTGATTTAATTGGAAACCCTAGTTTTGATACCCACCTACTAAGGGGAAAAAGTGCAGTCTTCAACTTCAAATTCCTCAGAGTATGTTGTGTATCCTCTTAAAGGATGATGAGATATGCCACTTGAGGGTTACTTTGAACCAATGAACGATCTCTTTTGAGGGTTTTCCTTCAGTTTTTTTTTGGACCTCTTGCATAGTGAAGGATGTAATGCTTCAATCTCTTATTGAATCTCACTTTCTTGAGGTTTTGGAAGATCAATTGAGATAGTATGAGACATGAAAGACCTCTTGGCTTGCCTTGAGGTAACTTGTTTGACCTTTTTTGCCTTGAATGATTCCTTGATTGTCCATCTTTCACCTGATCACATGCCTTGATGGTAAGACGGATGCTATGCTTCATTTTTCTATGTTAAAGATGCAATGCAAGGCTAATGAGAGGGATATGATATGATATATGATAATGCTATGCTATGATGACAAAAGAGAGAGCAAATTTTTGGGTATTACAGCTGCCCCTATTCAAACGCTGTAGACCTGAATGCCTGAAAGCGATTGCTTTCAGACTTTCAAGGTATATAGTGATTGAATACCAAATATAACCAAAAATTTGCTCTGGATGACGAAGAACAAAAGGGATATAAACCCAACGAGACTGCTGGATTGAATCTTCAATGAAACGTTGTCGGATAGATCTATCTTTTGAACGACGCCAGACGACTACTGGCTTGCCATACTATGGATGGACTTTCAACAATGTCTTTTTGAACGACGCCAGACGACTACTGGCTTGCCACGCTACTGGTGGACTTTAGCAATGTCTTTTTGAACGACGCCAGATGACTACTGGCTTGCCACACTATGGATGGACATTAGCTGCTCTGCCATTCTAAATAATAGACTTTTATCAATTCGTGTTGGATTTCTGCCAATCTGTCGTTGGACTTCAATGATTACCAAACTGGCTTTGGAATCTCAAAATTGCCATCCTCAGATGGACTTTTGCAGCTTTGCCAAACTAACATTGGACTTCGATGCTTACTAAACCGGCTTTGGAAGCTTGGCCAAACCAACGTTGGACTTTGCCGAGAATATAGTTGTTAATCACCATCCCACCTGCTGGAACAATATAAACCACTGTTTGTATGATCATTCCACCTGCTGGAAAAAACCATCTGCAATACTATCCCACCTGCTGGAATAATATGAACGATTATCTGTATGATCACCCCACCTGCTGGAACAACCATCTGTAATACTATCCTACCTGCTGGAATAATATGAACGATTATCTGTATGATCACCCCACCTGCTGGAACAACCATCTGCAATACTATCTCACCTGCTGGAATAATATGAACGATTATCTGTATGATCACCCCACCTGCTGGAACAACCATCTGTAATACTATCCCACCTGCTGGAATAATACGAACGAACTGTCTGTATGCCAAAATAAATTGGACTTTAAGTTGTAAATGAGCAATGCTGAGAATTACACCACCGGCTGAGTAATATCATATGCTGACACTTTGCTGAAGAAGAGATTCCCTCGATCTATTTAGACCTTGCTGGGGAAATTACTGTCAAAATGTTGAACTCTGTGGGGAGAGAAAACAATTCAGCTGGGAATTATTCTTTGATAAATTTCACATGCTGAAACCTGCGGGAAATATGACACTACCACTTGCTGGTAAATCCTGCTGAGAATAAACTCCACAGGGAATGTTACCGCGAGAAGCTTCGTCTCTTAAGAGGCTTTTATAGAAAACCAAGCGTTTTCAAACTCTTAGACGAACACCCTGTCTTCAACTTCCGAACATTCGCTCTTGCACTACCATTCACATCGTCTGCAAGGTACCAGAAGATTTGCACTTGTTATGGACATGGAGTGCTCACTGCATTAATAACTGTTATCAACACAGAAGAATTCAATCTTTGACAACCGTTGTCGTCACAAAACCCGGTGGGAAATCTTGAATGAAAGAATCGACTTAATAAGATACAACAGTATCAAGTCATAGCAAATATCTGTTGGTGCTGAGAGATAACTTTCGTGCTGCTTGGATCGATCGTACTCATTACCTGCAACAGAAGAAATATATGCACATGCCCCAGGATATTGCGTGGTTTTTTTTTAGTCCACCATCCAAGGTTGTCCAACAAGCAAAGTAATTTTAATTGTCTTTTTTATGTGTGCATGTTTTTGCAAGGCCATGATATTTTCAAAACAATGTTTTATTATCAAAAATCGGACGTTTTTGCAAACAAAGCAGTAAAATGAAAATAAAAGCTTGTGACTGAATATTCAATTTTATTGAGGAAATGCCAAAATCGGCGAATTTACAATCGGAAGCAAACCCCTGAAAGAGTTGATTGCCATAAACATGAGAAAAGAAACCTATCCTAATGATAATGCGGAAATTGGGTTCCAACTGATTTCTGATTCTGTTATAGCCAGTATGTATTCCTACTCTCTTGATTATCTTCGCCTTCGGAAGCTCGTGGTCAGGACAATTCCTCCTTCAGAAACTTTGCTATTCTGCTGAAGAGTAGAGAACGTACAGATTAATTCAGACTACAGTCATTCGCTTAAATCCCTCTTTTGCGTGGATCGCCTTTTCAGGTTTTCAATCCACCAGGATACCCATTTTTGCCTAAGTTGCCCTTTCAGGTTTTCAACTTACCGGGTGTACAATTTTTCACTTATATCCCTAATTTTTGCCCGAACCTTTATTCTGTTTTTGGTTTGCCAGGATGCCCTTTTTTTCCTGGATTTTTTCTTCTTTTTTTTTCTTTTTTTTTTATCCAGCGGGTCTATTTATACGAAGTATTTTTTAACTGCATCTGAATTAACAGGGGATGAAAAGTCTTCACCATCCATGGTTGTCAGCAATAAGGCTCCACCTGAGAAAACCTTTTTAACCACGAATGGACCTTCATAATTAGGAGTCCATTTGCCCCTGTGATCTGTACTCGGAGGAAGTATTATCTTGATTACCACATCTCCGACCTTGTAAACTCGAGGTCGAACCTTTTGATCGAATGCCCTCTTCATTCTGCGCTGGTATAGTTGGCCATGACATATTGCTGCTAATCGCTTTTCCTCAATAAGGCTCAACTGATCAAATCTGACTCGAACCCGTTCAGCTTCATCTAGCTTAACATCCATTAATACTCGGAGAGAGGGAATCTCAACTTCGATCGGTAGAACTGCCTCCATACCGTATACAAGTGAATATAGTGTTGCCCCAGTGGACGTGCGGACTGATGTTCGATACCCATGCAAAGCAAATGGTAACATCTCATGCCAATCTTTGTACATGACAACCATCTTTTGTACAATCTTCTTGATATTTTTATTGGCCGCCTCGACCGCGCCATTCATTTTTGGGCGGTACGGAGAAGAATTGTGATGTTCGATTTTGAAGTCCCGGCATAGCTCAGCCATCATCTTATTATTCAAATTAGAACCATTATCAGTAATGATTCTCTCGGGCACTCCATATCGATAAATGATATCTCGTTTCAAGAAACGAGCTACCACTTGCTTAGTGACATTGGCATAAGATGCTGCTTCAACCCATTTAGTGAAGTAATCAATGGCGATCAGGATGAAACGATGGCCGTTTGAAGCAGTAGGCTGAATTTTCCCGATCATATCAATGCCCCACATTGCAAAGGGCCACGGAGAGGACATGACACTTAACGGATTTGGAGGAACGTGTACTTTGTCTGCATAGATCTGGCATTTGTGACACTTGCGGGCATACTTGCAGCAATCCGACTCCATTGTCAACCAATAATACCCCAATCTCAACAATTTCTTAGCCATCACATGTCCTCGGGCATGGGTACCAAAGAGCCTTCGTGCACTTCAGTCATCAACAGGTCTGCCTCGTGTCTATCCACGCATCTAAACAGAACCATGTCAAAATTTCTTTTATACAGCATGCCATCTTTGTTCAAGAAGAAACTACCGGCTAGCCTTCTTAATGTCTTCTTGTCTTTGGAAGATGCCCCAGGCGGGTATTCTTGATTTTTCAAGAAGCATTTAATGTCATGGTACCAAGGCTTGTCGTCAGACACTGCATCAACATCAAACACAAAAGCAGGTCTATCAAGATGAGATACATCAATCCTGGGTACAAAGTTCTAACCATGCACTTTGATCATCGAAGATATAGTGGCCAAGGCGTCTGCAAACTTATTTTCATCTCTAGGAACATGGTATAACTTGACAGTTGTAAAAAATGTCAGCAATCTCCTCGTATAATCTCTATACGGAATTAAATTCTGCTGATGTGTGTGCCACGTCCCCTTTACTTGATTGATTACCAGTGCTGAATCACCAAAGATATCGAGGGTCTTGATTCGTAAATCAATAGCCTCCTCAATCCCTAGTATGCAAGCTTCGTATTCTGCTTCATTGTTGGTACACTCGAAAGTTACTCGGGCAGTGAAGGGCATGTGAACGCCTTCTGGCGTAATGAGAATTGCACCAACTCCGCACCCATTCATATTAACTGCCCCGTCAAACATCAAACTCCATTTGGATTCAGGGCCAGGCCCCTCCTCCAGAAGTGGTTCCTCGCAGTCTTTCGCTTTGAGAAACATGATGTCCTCATCAGGGAAATCAAACTTCATGGGCAGGTAATCATCAAGAGGTTGTTGCGCAAGATAATCTGACAGTTTACTTCCTTTGATTGCTTTTTGCGAAGTATATTGAATATCGTACTCTGTCAGTACCATCTGCCTCCTTGCAACTCTGCTTGTAAGTGCTGGTTTCTCAAAAATATACTTGACCGGATCCATTTTTGAGATCAACAGGGTTGTATGTGTGAGCATATATTGTCTCAATTGCTTTGCGGCCCATGCGAGTGCGCAGCATGTCTTCTCAAGCATTGAATAACGTGATTCACAATCTGTAAACTTCTTGCTCAGGTAGTAGATAACATGTTCTTTCCTACCTGTCTCGTCGTGTTGACCGAGAACACAACCCATGGATCCTTCGAGCACTGTCAAGTACATAATCAGTGGTCTCCCTTGAACTGGAGGTATCAGAATTGGAGGTTCCTGCAAATATCTTTTTATTTTATCGAATACGTTTTGACAATCATCATTCCACCTGACCGTTTGATCTTTTCTTAGCATTTTGAATATCGGTTCGCAGGTGGCAGTTAGGTGAGATATGAATCTTGAAATGTAGTTCAATCTCCCTAGAAAGCCGCGAACTTCTTTCTCAGTTCTCGGTACAGGCATATCTTGTATAGCTTTCACTTTAGCAGGATCAACCTCTATTCCTTTTTCACTGACAATGAAACCCAGCAATTTTCTGGACCGCACGCCGAAAGTACACTTGTTAGGATTCAGTCTCAACCTGAATTTCCTCAACCTCTCAAACAACTTCTTCAAGTCGATCAGATGTTCCTCTTCTGTCTTTGATTTAGCAATCATGTCATCCACATAGCACTCGATCTCTTTATGAATTAGATCGTGAAATAACGTCACTATTGCTCTTTGATAAGTTGCTCCTGCGTTCTTCAACCCAAAAGGCATTACTTTGTAACAGAAGGTACCCCACGGGGTAATGAATGTCGTCTTCTCCATGTCTTCAGGCGCCATCTTTATCTGATTGTACCCGAAGAATCCATCCATAAATGAGAACACTGAAAACTGAGCAGTATTGTCAACTAGCACATCAATATGAGGGAGTGGAAAGTCATCTTTAGGGCTCGCCCTGTTGATATCTCTGTAATCCACGCACATTCTGACCTTGCCATCTTTCTTCGGCACTGGTACTATATTGACCGATGTACAGGCCTCTTTCAATGGTAGTCTATGCACAACTATGTCTGTATCTAAACCTGGCATATCTTGATATGACCAAGCGAAGATGTCAACGTATTCACGTAGCATGACTATCAGCTCTTGCTTTACATCAGCCCGCAGATTTTCACCGATCTTGATCTCTTTCTTGCTTTCTTCTGAACCAATATTGATAACCTCAAGAGCTTCCTGATGAGGCTGAATGGTCTTTTCTTCCTGTTTCAACAATCTAGCCAACTCTTCCGGGAGTTCATAGTCTTCATCACTTTCCTCCTCACCTTGATAGATCGGATTGTCGAAATCATACGTGGGCATAACAGAATCATTTTCAGAGGAATCCACAAAATCAAGTCTGCATGATTGGATTGATGCTTTATTTTAGATTATTTTTGCTTGAAAACAAAAGAAAAGAAAGTGAATTATCATTTTTAATTTTCTTTATGCAAAAATAAAAAATAGAAGGAATAAAGGAACACAATTTGTAAACAAAAACGTCCTTTTTATTGATGTTTGAACATTATATGAGAAAATATGGTGGCCCTACAAATGGATCCTCACACCTTGGGCAGAGTGTGGGATTTTACGCATTATGAAAGACAAGAATTATTACTCTGAATGGTGTACAACATGAATGACTTCTTCACTAGACCAGTTTTGCAATGCCTCGCCTGGAGCTAGTGAATACACCCATCTGTCCAGATAATCTGAGCTTTCAGCGTCATCTTCTATTGCTGAGCATGACTGATTAGGGTTGATAATTCCTCCACTGTTGAAATTGATTGGCCCGCAGAATCGGGGAACTGGCGTCTGGTCCAGTTGGTATCCAATGCCGAACTTATCCTCTTTCACAAACACGTCGATAGCTTTACCCCAACCTTGGGCATTTCCGCTTTCAACCACTTCTCGGGCCTGCTTGTAGGACGCAATTGATGCACTCGACCCAACTGGCACATTTGACACCACTGATGTTGAAGTAGGTTCTGGGAATTTGTTGATGTTCAGGGCTTCAAAAGACTGGCACAGGGTTTCATGAATCTCTCCATCCATTTCCACATATTTGAAAGTGGATAGATGACTTACAAATATATCTTCCTCACAGCAAACCGTAACCACTTGACCCTCGAACACGTATTTGAGCTTTTGATGTAGTGTGGAGGTAACTGCGCCTGCTGCGTGAATCCACGGTCGGCCTAACAAACAGCTGTAAGCAGGCTGAATGTCCATAACGTGAAAGATTGTCTTGAATATCTGTGGACCAATCTGTATTGGTAATTCTACCTCTCCAAACACCGATCTTTGGGATCCATCGAAAGCTCTCACAATCAAATCGCTGGGTCTAAGTATCAATCCATCTACTTCAATTTTCATCAGGGCCTTTTTGTATAATACATTCAAGGAAGAACCTGTGTCGACCAGCACATGCGACAAAATAGCTCCTTTGCATTCAAGTGTGATGTGCAACGCTTTATTATGATTACGTCCATCTAGAGTCAAATCCCTATTCGTAAACCCCAACCCGTGGCTCACATTGACATTAGAAATTACTCCCTCCAACTGATTCATAGTAATTTCTTGGGGAACATATGCCATATTAAAAACCTTCAACAAAGCAGCCCGGTGTGCATCTGAACTCATTAACAGGGATAATATTGAGATTTTAGAGGGTGTCTGATTGAGCTGATCAATGATCTTATAATCGCTCTTTTTGATAATCCTCATAAATTCCTCAACATCACTATCAAAATTGACCTTAGGGTCCTCTTCCTGAACAGGCACCTTGTCACCAACAACCTGTTTTCCTTTTGTTTTTGCAGCTGCTTCAACTTCTTTATCACTCCTTAGAGTCTGGGGAGCAAACAGTCAACCACTCCTGGTGAAACCACTTGGTCCACTGACATTCTCAACGCTGGTACCAACAGCAGCCTCTGCTTTCTGTTGACTTCCTCCTTGATGAGTATTAGTTCCATATTGCCATGGAACTGCCCTATTAGACACATAAGAAGTAGATTCAGGAACTATAATCGTAACTGGTCTCGGCCTCTCGGGCGCGATGATAGCAACAAGATCTTCAACGGGCACCTGTATTTCAACTGGATTATAATAAATGGTAACGGCTGAAACATCTTTTTCCTTCTCTACCTTATCAAACTGAAGGCTTCCTTCGTCCATAAGATCCTGCAGTCCAACTTTCAACTTACTGCAGCCATTAATCTGTCTTGAACAATCCTCACAATCAGAGCCACATCCAGGAAATACCTTTCCCTTTAACAAACACTCTTTTACAATCAACAGCGGGGTCTTTACCAAATTAACATCAGTAATCAGATTCAATTTCTCGCCATCAAAAATAGCATGCATGCCTGCATCTCTATAATGAGGCATTGGATTATCACGAACATTCGGAGGCTTAGAGAAATTAATAGCTTTTGCGTCAATCAAATCCTGAACCTTATGTTGAAAGGCCCAACACTTTTCTATCGAGTGACCCGGCGTACCAGAATGAAATTCACATCGAACATTAGCATCATAATTTTGAGGCAATTTTCCAGTATCTGCCGGCCTCATAGTTCGAAGTTCAACCAACTTCTCTTTGAGCAATTGTGGTAACAAAGCAGCATATGTCATAGGCAAGGGATCAAACTTACGGTCCCTTTGTCTATTAGTCTGGAATCGGGGTCTAGCTTGCTGATCTGGAGCTTGCGGTCCTGCTGGAACCGGAATGGTTACATCGTCCACCTGATGGTAGGATTGAGTCCTGCCTCTGCCCTTTCCTCTATGCACAGCACTGGACTCCCCTTCTCTTTTCCTTGGTCCATTAGCAAAGGGTTTCCTCGAACTCGAAGCACCAGTCCTACTGACGTCTTGAATCTTACCCAACTTCAGCAGACTCTCTATTCGTTCCCCAGCAATAACAATGTCGGCAAACCCTGTTGAAGGACACGCAGCCAATCTATCCAAATACGGCCCTTGGAGTGTGCTCATGAACATATCAGCCATCTCACGATCAGCCAAAGGTGGTTGAACTCGAGCAGCCAATTCTCTCCATCTCTACGCGTACTGCTTAAAGCCCTCCTTGTGATCCTGAGTCATACTCTGCAGTTGAGTATGATTGGGTGCCATGTCCAAATTATATTGATACTGCTTCAGAAACGCAGTGCACAGATCTTTCCAGCTCTTTATATGAACCATGTCCAGCTTAATATACCATTCCAGGGAGGCGCCTGACAGGCTGTCCTGGAAGAAATACATCCAGAGCTTTTGGTCTTCAGTATAAATGGCGATCTTGCGATTGTAAGCTTGCAAATGTGTTTTGGGACAGGTACTACCATTGTACTTATCCAATGTAGGGAGCTTGAACTTGGGAGGGATTCTCACACCTTGCACGAGACCCATGTCCTCTACGTCAATCCCCAGAGGATTTTGGCTCTCAATAGCCTTGAGTCTTTCATCCAACCCCTCATACTTCCGGTCTTCATTGTAGAAACCCATGTCGTTGTTGAATGCGGTAAACTGGTCATCTTGACCATCCTCTAAACCATTATTATCAAATCCCAGATGTACCCCACCAGTGGGGATGCTGACAACAGGAGGAGTGTGCACATTGTGATTTGGGATTTCAGTCTCCAGCCTCTGAATAGTGGCTCTCATGGCATCTTGACCAACCCTCATGGTTTCCTGACCGGCCCTCAGCTCTTGCTGACCTTGAGCAATCTCCTGCATAAGGTTCATGAACTGCTCCATCCTCCCACTCAAATCAGCTAATTCAGTCTGAACTTGTTCCATGACTCTGGCTTGATTGCGTCGGGTAGAATATCGGTGAACTGGGGTATCAGCTATCACGCCTGAAAACCAAATAAAGGTTAGCAGGCGCCTGCAAAAAAGAACCTGCAATGCAAAAATGATATGCTATGCAAATGCAAATGCACATTTATGTTTGTCATTTCAAGATACTTTTCATATCCTGATTCCAATCGTAACCACGAATTCCTGACGACCAGAAATCATGATTATTGAGTTTTGCCTTGAAGAGATATTCATATACGCCAATCACAAATATCTGATGACCAGAAATAGTGATTTTGTAGTGTGCCAGTGTGCAGATATCTTATTACATCACATATATCTGAAGACCAGAAATTGTGAATAGAAATAGCTCATTTCATACAAATTCCCAAAAGTTTTCAAGGACATTTGTCATAGTTTCAGCAACAGAATAAGAAACAAGCAGTCAAATGGATCCATTAACAATTCTGATGGTAACCATTGCAAATTACAAAGAAATGACAAAAATCATTAATCTGATAGCTCTACGTCCTTCAGCTTCTGGCTGGAATACTTAATCTCTTCGAACAGGATGTGGGTATGCTGATGATGTGGCTTCTTAATCAGCTCTTTGATTACGACGTCCCTTTTTTCCAATGCATCAGCTAATGAACCCATGTGCATCAGCAAGGCTTCATCTTCATCGACTCCTTTGCACCTCTTAATTCTAGCTTGAATTTTAACCTGCTTCAGATCTGCCGTGACATCTTCAAGCTCTTTGTTGGCAATTTTCAGCTTATCTTCAGCATTCCTTACCTGTTCTTGACTTTTGCCAAGATCCTCTCGATACTTTCTTCTTTCTACATGTGCTTTCTTCAGCTCTTCATCTTTATCTTTTAACTGGGTCAGCAATTCAGAGTTTTCAATTCTAACTTCATCCCAAGCTTGACGAAGTTTAGCTAATGAATCCCTGCTTCGGGCTAATGCCTGCTTTGTAGTCTTGTGAGCCTGACTAGTATCATCTGCTCCTAAAGTAAGTTTTCAGAAGTACCGAGCTCTATCATCGAAATCTTCTTCTTTGTCTGCCAAGATTTTCTCCGCTTTCAATACTCTCTTCTCCAAATCTTTGTTGTCAGCCAAAGCTTTCTGAAGACATCTGCTCATTCCAGAGTTCTCTATCTGCAACTCTCTAACCATTTTCTTCCATTTCTCGCACTCTTCAGCCGGCACCATGGAGTGTTGATTTGGACATAAGAGAATCTCTCTTGAAAAGGGTAGCAACAACTCTTTGACCTTCATCTCAATCCAAGCATCATAGTCAGGGTATGATCTACAGTCTCCTTTGCCAAAAATTAACTTTCCCTCTCTTTGCCTAAATTTCCAGGCATTTATTACTTCTGGCACTCTTTCATTCTTAGTTCCCACGAAAAACAGAGAAGCACTAATCTCTTCATCAGCAGGAGGATTTCTCGAGGCATAACCAAATTGTCTAACAGCCAACACCGGGTTGTAATTAATCCCACCTCTTCTTCCAAGTAGAGGCACATTTGGAAAACTTCCACATTTAACAGTAAGCTCTATTGTCAGTAATTTGGGATCAAACCAAATGATTTTATTGGCAGTCAAACCTATCAATCTCTTGGACCATTTCATTGTCTCAGTAGTTTCTAAGAAAGCACCAGTTCGAGGTAAATGTTTGAAGAGCCAATGACATAACAATTAGGTACATCAACTAACCAGACTTCCTCTTCCCTTCTCATTTTAGTAGTGTACTGAGTAATAAAAATCCCCTAGCAGGGTAGGAATCAGATTCTTTGAAACGAACACTTTCATTGCCTGCATATCAACAAAGTCAGGTTGACAGGGGAAAAGTACCAAACCATAGATACAAAGAGCTAACACAGCATTGTAAGTAGTCCAGTTTTTAGCCTTGGCAGCCTTCGGAGCTTGTTGGAAAAGAAACTCTAAATGAAATCCTTCATCTTCTTTAAGTTTACTCAGGCCACTTTTCACAACAGACAGGTCCAAATGTAGAACAACAGCAATTACTTTGGGGGTAAGAGCATCTTCAGAAAAATATGGTATAGAAGACGTGACTGGAATTCCCAAAATAAATAAGAATTCCTCCAAAGTGGGCATCAAAATGTAGTCAGGGAACAGGAAACATCTCATTGATGGTTCATAGAACTGTAAGGAAGTGTGTAACCCATCCTTCTCATACTTTGTGAATGCACATACCATTTTAATCAGCTCTCCATATTCCTTCTGAAAAGTGCTGAGAACACCAGAACCAGCCATGCCTATCATCTTGTTCAATGAATCCAGCTTAGGATCAGGGAATTTATATGACGCATTATTCTTCCTTTTAACCTCAACCTCTTGGAAACTCATGATTGGAATCAGACAATATGGTAGGTACCTGAAAATGACAAACATAACCTGTTATGATATAAGTATGCAAATGCAAAAGGCATGTGATCAAGTATTCAGATGTCTGTGTCTGTGTTAAACTGTGTGCACTGTGTCTCTATACTGAATCTGGCAATATATCTGAGATGGATACTCAAACCACTGTCATAGGATACACTGTCTGTAACAATCATAGAATCACAAGTAAGGTATGTAGGAGGCTAGGTTACCTGCAGACATGTAAACATCCCACCCATACTCACATGTGGTTCCTAGAAAACAAGGCTTGCCAGCTTCGGAGGTTTGAGAAGCGATAGCACATTCAGCCCGTAGGATACAATGCTATGCCAATCAAAGAGGTCGTCCACTGACTCGCCTTAGAAAATAAAGGTCATCCTATGCAAGTTCCAAAGTGGGCCCTCGGGTGCGAGTGGGTTTGCCACAGAATGTGGTCTGCCACTGTCACCACTAAAGAGAGATGTTTCCACTAAGGTCCTCATGATCGGTAACTAGAGTCGACAGCTCTCTAGATCTACATCCTGGAATACGCAAGATGCGTACGCCATGATGGGTCCCAAGATAGCCTCGTCTAGCTGTGAATTTCGTGATTACCCAACGTACACAGATGGTACGTAGGTCCCACTACTATTCACTCTAAATCTAAGTGTGCACTCGAGCCTTGGTAACGGGCTCCTCTCTCAAAAATCCCATCCCGCCAAACAGACAGAACAGTGCAACACAGTATAATATACGAAATGTAAATGCTAACATGCTGTAAATATGGTACAAGTAATAAAATACAGTAAACAACAAATACAAGATAACAGTGAACACCCAATGAAAGAAAAGCAAACAAGCGTTAGGATTGACTCGCTTAGGATGAACCAGCAATAGGTCAACACATCCCCAGCAGAGTCGCCAGCTGTCGCTCCCAGGATTTTCATCCTAGTACAAACGGGAAAGTGGCACCGAAACAGAGTCACCAGCAATGTGTATTTATCCCAAGAGAGGGAAAGGAAACACTGCATAAACCTGAGGTAAAGGAAAAGAGTAAGGTCTTACGACCAAGAGAACTGGATTCGGGAGTCGGTTACGCGAGAGGAAGGTATTAGCACCCCCTCGCATCCATCGTACCCGATGGGATCCACGCTTGCTTGTCTCGATCAAAGGGTGATAGAAAAAGATACTGGAAAAGGAACAAGAAAGGGGAAGAAAGAAAGGAGAGAGAACAAGAAGCAAATGTAGGGAAAATAAAAGAAGTGCTCGAATGGGCCCTACCCCACTGCCTACGTATCTCATCGGGAGCATGAGAATCAGAGCGACGTAGTTCCCCTCACTAGGGACGGATTATTTGTGTTTTTTAAGGAACGAATAACGTTCTAGCTCAGGTGTTGCAGGCTCGCTGGTCCGAGTGCGTTACCATCTTGCAAGAGAACGAGAAGAAGCACGTTCGTACGTTGAAAATGAGTGAGATGAGAAAAGAATTCCCGAAGGAAATACGTTATTGTTTGTTTTTGTCTTTTAAGAAATTTGGTTATTTGTTTGCATATGATAGTGTATCTAAATCTTAATCATTGGAGTGTATACATCCTCACATTCCAAGATGGAATGAGTAAGAAAGTACACTAAATATGAAGAAGACCCTCACAATTAGTTCCAATTATTAAGGTTCAAATACACTAGCATACTGGTATTTATTAAGTGTTTTTGTTGATTATGAAATGAAGAAGTGTTTTTCTTTATTTGTATCTTCAACAAGTATTGCATTTAAGTCCCTCATACAAGATCAAATGTTTAACACATTGACCCAAGATGGGCCATATGCTACACATTCTAAGATTATAAGAGAAGACCCCTTATAATCTTTTCTTTATATGAAAGGCCTAAATGCAATAAATGCCTACCTTTATTAGATATTTTGAATTTTCTTTAAGATGAGAAGATGAAAGACTCAAGTGGGCGAGAAAGATAAAAATCTATGTGAACTAAGACTCAATCCTAATTGATTAGTTAAGGGATGATCCTAAAGGTTTGTGAGGTTGCAAAACCTAAAGTCTAAAGAAGGAATGAGTTATACAATTCACTTTTAAGGTAGAAGATGAATTGTAACTCAAAGGGAAAGTAATGAGTTAATCAAAGAAAGCACATAAGTACTTAACAAAACACAAGATTGAATTGTAAAAGATGAAAGGAAAGAAATTTGAATGTGGATTCCTTATCCACACTCAATTTCAACTTACCAAGGCCCCTACATGGTTAGTAAACATGGAAACATGTATAGGAAATAAAAACATTTAATACACATTAAAGTTCAAAAGAATAAGATGAAGAATCAAATCTTAATATCACAACCAGAATGTGAACCATATTGACAACAAGTGATTATCATCATACAAGTTCAAATGAATAAGCAACAATCATCATCCATAGCATTTAAACATGTTATCATAAGAAAGGATAGATGAAAGATGAAAAGAAATGAAAAGAACATGCATAAATGGAACATGTAATCCAAAAATCAGAATTGAAACTAAATGGAAAATGGTCTATAAACATCAACATTCAAGACATTCAAAAAGTAATAAAAGAAGAAGTGAGGTGAAAGTTCAAAAGGAAAGTGCAAACAATACATGTTAAGGATGCACAAAGTTCAAGTTGAAATGAACATATAAAGATGACCTATAATGTGTACCAAAGACCTATAATATCACATGAATGGCTCATAAAATATACAAATGCTCATACAAATATGCACAAAAGAATTCATGCAAACATGCACTAAAGTTAGAATGATATGACATGGATTATGCTTCCAATGTAATGCATCAAACAAAAATCAAATGGACTTATGAAAATTATGCAAGCATGGTATTTGAATGCCTAAGTCAGAATTAAATCATACATCAAGATGGCATATCAAAATTCAAATCAAAATGACTTTAAACAATGCCTTAGGTCAAGTTGAAACATCATGCAAAATGGTGCAAAGACAAGCATCAAAATGTGTCATAAAATGACCAAAAAAATATTAAAAAAAAATCACCTAACATGCTTCAATGTATTAGTAAATCAATGCAAAAAGAATCATGTCAAAACAGTTTGTAATGAGCAAGAACAAAATTCTACAAATTCATGTATCATATTTGGAATGCATACAAATGGAAATTCAAAGAAAATTACGAAACAGTGGTAAAAATGTAATAAAATCATAAAATAAAAATATCAAAAATTTCCTAAATGTCTTGATAATATTCATGAATTTTTCCAAAATTTTTTGATGTTGTTTTGTAATTTTAAAAATTAAACATGAAACGTGTATGAAATGAAGAAAATAAAAAGAAATTGAAACAAGAAAGGGGTGTATGCATAGTAAACAACCAGTTCAAAATTGTTTGGGCCTTAAAACGTGAGGTGTAAATAGCAATGACCCAAGGTTCATACACGCACAGTCCACACCAACAATTGTGCACTCTCAGTCAAAATAAAAGTCAAAACAATGAGCACCATTGGATCAAGTCCAGTAAACAAACCAGTCAAAGTAATCATATCCAATGCACACGCGTGAAGGAACACACTCACTACCATGCACTGCACCACACATTGCTTAAATGAGATCAGAAAATGAACACGTGAGGTGCACATTTATTTTAATGCGCTGGCAAGATCTCATCCCTTCAATCTCCTCAATCCAACGGCCACGATCAAAAGAAACAAAAACCCTAGCATTTACAGCCACCGGCCGGAGAAGGACCTCTGGTCACCTTCTCCGGTCACGCACCACCGTCTGCAACTCCACATTTTCCAGAATTTTGCAAATATGATACCAAAATGAAGAGTAGCTTATGTAGATTAAGAATTCAGTCATAAAAACAACACATCATGCACGCATAGCAAGAACAGAGGAGATGAAGATGTGCCCTAAGTTTTGAAACTACGCCTCTAAGAGGCCTATCAACTAGCCGGAGTAAAATAGAGCTTCTAGCAAGCTTATATTAACAAAAACAAGCTAAACATAAGGTGAATCGTGCCAAGTAAAGTTGAGATGTTAAAACCTGTAGATGATGAAAACTGGAGTAACAAAGAAAACCAGAGGATCGTGCTTCTCCTTTGAGCTTTGCTTGGCCAAATAAAGGCTTGAGAATCTTGAAGAATGGAGAGGAATCTGAATCTGTAGTGTAGCTACTTCAACAATGCAATGACATTTCCAAAACTTGAAGATGAAGTTATAAGAATATGATGATGACTTCGCACTAACTCAGAGAGAGAATAGAGAGAAACTGAGAGAGAAAGTGAGAGAACCAGAGAGAAAGTAGAGAGAGTTTTGGGGTGAAAATGGGAAAATAAAGTTGAAATGAAAAAAGTGAGTGAAATTTGGTTTTATATGAGAGCTTAACTATGGTTAACATGAGTTGGTTAATTGAGTTGAGATGGTTTAGGTGAGTCATCCCTAACTAACTGAGCCAAGTTAGTTAGGGCGAGTTGGCTTGGCTGTGCTATAGTGAAGGTAGTTTATGGTGTGTTATAGTGAGGGTTCATAGAATCAGTGGTGGTGATGTGTTATTATGAAGTAGCAGCTGCAAAAGAAACTTGTTGCGCAAGTTTTATACTCTTCCTTTCTAGTGTATGGTAAAACAAGATGAAGATAGCATAGTGTAAGAAGAGTGTTTGTACAAATAAGGCAATAGTTGGATGGTGTGTACATGCGTGCGTGGGAATGTGATAATCATCATTAATGCTATTATTTTTTCTAATGTTGTAGCAGCATAAGAACCATGGAAGCATGGTTGTTTGAAGATGAATTTCTCCATGTATAGGGGATGATATTGCATGATTTTGGTGTCAAATGGAAGATGGCACATCATGGAATAATATTGATGTTGAAAATAAGTCAAATGGAAGTGTATAAGATGGTGAAAAATTGCTTGAAACAAAGGGAATCAGAACTGGTGTAGGGCGTGGTAAAATGTGGCATGTCAAGGCAACATGGCGCCTGGGTTTTCAGCATGATCATACCAAATTGGAATCAACATAACTTCTTATCCTTTGATCAAATGAACAAATCATGAACACCAATTTTGAAGATCTCACATAGAGGAACAACTTTAATGTTGAAAGATTTTTCATTTGAGGCATCTAACCATGAGTAATTGATCAAGACATTTGGTCCACCACATGTTTGTGAAAATGACTGCGCATGACCTCAGATTTGCCCAAGCTGACTTGCATTTTGCCCAAGTTTTCCTCAACTTTGATCATCCATAACTCTCTTAATTTTGATCCAATGGAGATGTTATACACATGGATTAGAAGCTTAAGATGGGATCTTTTGTTGTGGCCGAGTGGAATTTTCATTTGATGTCTCAATTTTGAATGTCCTTGGTTCAAAGTTTGGTGCAAAATGGCCAAGACTTTCCTTATTTAGAAACCCTACTTCTTCCAAAAATGGCAACTTTTCAAATCTTGATTTTTCATGATCCTTTTGGAGTTTCTTGATCAAATTTTGTACATTGGTCACATATAACATGAATTTCATGAATTTGGCCTCAAAAAGTCAAGAGTTGACTTTTTCCTCTGATTATTTGACTTAACCCCAATTTTCCTGATTTTTTATCTTTCTTCCAATTGAACCACTTCTAAAACCAATTGAGAGGCAATTTTCCACACACATACACTTAAGGACATGTAGAATACCATGATATCAAGTTTTGTCCAAAAAGTCAGAGATGACCTGATTTAATTGGAAACCCTAGTTTTTATACCCACCTACTAAGGGGAAAAAATGCAGTCTTTAACTTCAAATTCCTCAGAGTATGTTGTGTATCCTCTTAAAGGATGATGAGATATGCCACTTGAGGGTGACTTTGAACCAATGCACTATCTCTTTTGAGGGTTTTCCTTCAGTTTTTTTTGGACCTCTTGCATAGTGAAGGATGTAATGCTTCAATCTCTTATTGAATCTCACTTTCTTGAGGTTTTGGAAGATCAATTGAGATAGTATGAGACATGAAAGACCTCTTGGCTTGCCTTGAGGTAACTTGTTTGACCTTTTGTGCCTTGAATGATTCCTTGATTGTCCATCTTTCACCTGATCACATGCCTTGATGGTAAGAGGGATGCTATGATTCATTTTTCTATGTTAAAGATGCAACGCAAGGCTAATGAGAGGGATATGATATGATATATGATAATGCTATGCTATGATGACAAAAGAGAGAGCAAATTTTGGGGTATTACACTGCCCAAACTAGCCGTTATGTCGGGCGTAACGCAGTTCCAAGCACCTGTCCTTTGCTGTTCGGGCAGCGAGGAAGCCGTGCGTAACAGTCATCAACGTCGGGGAGGAACGTTGCATTCCTTGCCCGGTTGGAGGGGCAGAAAGGTCATTTTTACCCCTCTGTGGATTGAACTTAGGCAATTTGGGCCGCTCTGAAACAGAGGCGGATTTGGTCAATTCTAGCTATTGGTCCAGTCCAGAACAGGATCAAATTAGAATTGATACTTGGTGATGGCTTAAAATTAAGGTTAAAAACTTTCTCTAGAAATTTTTTCTTTGGTGGCACAATCATTTATAACGTTTTGAGATGTAATTATTTTTCTTGTTCTTGTGCCTTTCAGTTAAGTTTCAGCCAACTGAACTGTACTTTTCGTTCTATTTTTCATGCACGCCTTATGTCACAATTGTTAAATCTATTAATTTTTTAGCTATTCCAAAAAAAAAAATTGGACGAACTTTGAAGTATTATAACCTCTATTTTTAAGATTTTTTTTTCTTGAGATGATGAGAATTTTGTGATCTCCCCACATTTCACATATAAATCAGTCAAATAAAGGAGCGGGGTAAGAATATGTTTATACCTATTTTAAAAGGAGAAACTGAGATAATGGTAGGTCCATTGTGTTTTGCATAATAAAGTGAAATCCTTTTATATGAAATGGAAGAAAAAGAATAACGGCTCATGATACACTTAACTGTTTTGCCAAGAAAATATTGCCATAGGTCTCATTGCAACCGTGTGGGTCCTCTTCACACTCCTTGGTTTCCCAATCTTCATGCACTAAAATAGAATGTTTACATATCGACAACTTATTTTAGTTTTCTAAAAAATGAAAAATCACATTTTCCTATGAATGCATTAAATGATATTTTCTGTCATTTTTAAAATTAAATTGTTTTTATATTTGTAAGATTTCTTTATGGGGAGGAGTTCATAATTTGTGTTCAAAATCCGGAATTTCTGTCATTTGTATGAGAATTCTCAGTATGTACACTTCTATTGAGGGAGAGACTCAACATGTTCCTTGATTTAATCAATATTATATTAGAATAAAAGAAAGCATAGTGTAGAAACTTTAATCTCTATTTGATGCATAAAAAATTGCATGAAAATAAAATAATATAGAACGAATACAATTCAAAGTATGAACAATTCCTTGAACTAGAAAAAGGTGATGGTGGCTCTAAGCGTGCATGGAACAAGAACACTAAAATAATATATCTTTATCTTTGTAATTGATGGTACGTTCTAAATTATAAGATTCTTTGGATACAAATATGGAAATTAAAAAAAAAGTTAGTTATTATTTTAATTTGATTTATAATTTGTATAATTCTACAAAATCTTCTTTCAAAAGAAAGTAGGTTTTTCTTCTTTCTTTAACCTTACTTTTTTTTTTCTTCATATGCTAAAGAGGGTAATTTTAAGGTCAAATTTTGATTCAATATCACCCCTCAAAAAAAAAAAAATTCTCTTCATTTTTATTTAAATAAGTGATTTTACATATTTTTTTAGTTTATTTCATCGTGATATCGTTGTCTTAGTACAATTTTCTGTTGGTCGTCGTCTTATTGTGATGTTATTTTGTTTTCCCGTCTTGGTATTGTGTTTGTTTGGTTTAGATTGACATATTAGTTTCGACTCAATGCATATTCAATCAATGATTGACATCGTCAACGCTGCAGACTCGGAGACATGAATATTTCGAGCATTTCAATTTCATCACATTTGTATGTTTTGTCACATTTGTAGGCATTTTGCCGTTATATGCTATTAATGTGAGTGTTGTGAGTTTGTTTGCAGATTCATCCTTTTCAGTATATAACGATTTTGAATTTGTATTATTCGATATATTTTATCAATTTGAATGAATGAATGTCGTTTTTAGTATTAAAAAAAAGGAGTTAACACACACACACACACACACACACACACATATATATATATATATATATATATATATATATATATATATATATATATATATATATATATATATATATATATATATATATATATATATATATATATTGTTCTGGACAAGGTCAGAGGTTGGACCACCGTCAGGCACGACCCAACCCAGCTCCTCGTCGGGGAGGGCCCAATAAAGGCCCAATCCATCAACTCGCACGGGGAACGCTCCTTACGCATCTTCCCCCACGGTCTCCACGTGCTCCCCATGCAGGGACACATCATCAGCCAACTACCCGTGTCCGAGAGAACAGGTCTTCCACCTTTCGAAGTTCACGGGGGAGTTGACCCAGGACGAATACCACGTGCTAGTCTTTCCTACTCCACGTAGATCTTGGCAATTATCCGTATTGGGCCTAATGATCCAACCCAATGCAGATAACCATTGGCCCAGCACTGGGGGCACATTATAAATACCCTTTTCCACAAGAGGGCCATGTATTCTAACTCTTTTTTGTACTTGTTTGCTCTCTCCCGCTAAAACTTACTTTATCATCAGAGTGCCTTGCAGGTACACCCCCTTCCTCTTCTCCACCACTGGCGAATTGGGAGCTCACGACGTGTTGCTGACTGCTGATCTCTTTTCTAATTCGGTAAGATTAGTGGCGACGTCTGTGGGAACCTTTTGCTTCCCCATCTTTTCTTCATCCGAAATCAAAGGACCAAAGTAAACCTTTAACTTCCATCGATCATGGTCAGCCCACACGTTGACGATAACGTCCATGAATCTGCTTTCACCACCTTCACCAACGACGACGACCGCGATCCCAACTTGGTTGTCCCTGTCGAAGAGGAAGACCCTAGGGACGGGCTGATAAGTGCAAACTGTACCTATTTTTGTATATAAGTTTTGTTTCACTTATCGATACTTTTTGGTTAATATCGTTCGAATAAACCCCGATTTGTTTATAAATACGTTTACTTTACATTTTAGTGTATATATTATGTATAGTGTAAATATCATTGAGTTTAATTTATTTTCTCTCATTTTTGTAGGTATTCAAGCAATAATATTTTGCCATTGTTGTATAGAGCATTGAATAACCTTTCCAATGCTTTCTACCGTGCGTCAATCCGAGTTACGGTTCAGAAGTTGTGGTCAAAATAAGAGCTAGTTTGCTGTCAAGTTCGCAAAGCGAACTTCCCAGCGAATGAGACAGTAGAAAAAGGGACCAAAGTTAGCAAAGCGAACATCCCAGTGAATGTTCGCCAGAAAGTTTGCAAAGCGAACTTTCCTGCGAAGGTTCGTCCAGAGTCGGTTTAACTGTTAGGCACTTAAGTGCCACTTTTTGAGGCTCGCTTTGCGAGTAAATCGTTCTCTTAGCGAACATGACAGAATTTGTAATACTATAAGTTCATTTTCAGTAATTTTTTAGGTTATGTTTTGGGGTATTTGTTCCCAATTCATCAAACCTTCATTCTTTGTAGTTTAGAGCTTAGAAAAGCATCAATGGTGGTTGCAACTTGACGATTAGAGGTGGATGATTCTTGGATCGTGATTGACACCGCGAGAGATTTTGATTCCTCTTCTCTCTTCCCTTTGTAGTTTCCATTGGTGTGAGTTTGTATGTAAGTTTACTTTGATAGTATGTATATTTATTGCACATGGCTTTGTATGCGAGTTATTTTACAAATCTCTATTGGTGTTATCCTCGGTTTAATTGCTTTATGTATGGATTTTATTTGCGGTAGACATATCCTTCTTGAATCCGGAATTAGGAAGAACATTTATTAGGTTCTTGACTCTAGAGATAGATTGAGGCTTAACATTCACATGAGTATCAAAACTTAAAGCCATTCATATCTTGAGTCGGGTACGAGAGTATCGACGATGGTAATACGGTTGTTCTCTCAACTTTGCGTTAGACATAACCTTTGTTGCGGGCGATACGTGATAATATGGACGAGTGATTTTGGTTGCGTGCAAATGAGTGGTAACTTTGAGTATTTGATAGGGTTGATGAAATGTAAACTCGAGAGTTCTCTACTCTCCAAAGAATGAATTCTTTTTATTTTCATAAGTTTTATTTCTTGCATTTAATTTAAAACCATTTTAAACCCAAACTCTTTAACATTTAAACTGTCAAACGACCTTCTTTCCCTCTAACCGATCTTTGTGAACACGACATAAATCCCGGAGGGAATTCTTCTAAAAATAAATATTTTTGCTGCTTGCCACTATTCCGCATCCAACAAAATGGCGCCGTTGTCGGGGATTGGTTTTGATATTGAATCGCATTGCGATTGTTTCTTTGTTTTTGAGTTTGGTATATTTCGTATATATTGTCTATTTCCATTATGTTTGTTCAAGTGTTGCATTTTGTTCCCGTAACATTTGTTTAAGTGTTTGGTTAGGGCACTTGCTTTTGGTTTGCACGGTGAGGCATCACCAAGGCATGAAGGAAGGAAGTTGCTAGCTTAGCACTGTAAAGGCGTCGAGCTTACGACGTAAAACAAGCATGTTGTATTATTTTATTTTGTTGTGATTTATCTTAGGTAGTGTGGAGAGCATTCATTAAACAAGTTGTACTCGGATTTTTTGTGAAATTCTCAACTCTTCACTTTACAACTTGTTTAATGCATTTTCACCCGGTCTTGTAGTTTGTTTATATTAATAGTTTTTGTGTTTGCCTTTGAGCTTGTCTTGAGTTATTTGAGGATGCTTGGTGATTTTCCAAGTTTGTTCGTTTCAACTTGCGAATGCGTGGTAATGATATTGTTAAGTTTTGTACACGTCCAAGGTATGTGTTTATTGCTTTTTTGACTTTAGCATATTCATGATACTTAGGCATTTTACAAACTTCCATGCCATTCATTCTTTTGTATACTTGTTCTTGTCGTGAATCACTTTAGTTTCCAACCTTTTTGTGAGGTGGCTTTCCATTGTTCATATATGCGCGGAGTACCAACATTCGTGTTCTAACTGGATTTTATTATGCTTAATCTTTTGTTTGTGTTGATTATATGAAAGCATGAAAAGGATCAAGGCATTTTGTTTCATTTTGAGCACAACTACCTAGCCAAAGAGTCATCCACCTTGTGAGCGTGTGATCATTTGTTAAACCCTTTTGTGCCTTTCTATCATTATCCATGTTGTTTGAACTTAATGCTTGTCTATGAGTCTTGAATTCACTTTTTGTATGGATTTTGATTGATTATTTTTTCTTGAACCCTCAACTTTGTGTTGTTGTATGAATTTTTACCTTGCCTTAGAAAGTAGAGAGTATTCACATGATGATGTGGTTGAATTCAAGTTGGGGAGAGAATGATTGTTTACTCATTGGTTGGTTTCTATGAGGTTGAAAAAGAAAAGAAAAAAAGAGAAAAATATCAACAAAAAAAAAAAGAAAAGAAAAAAAAAAGAAAGAAAAAGAAAATCCTTGAGAACAAAAACAAAAAGAGTTCAAATAACTGTGCTAAATAAGTATTGTGTTTTGTGTAACACTTGGGATTTTGGAAGAAGTTGATTGAAATTTTGTGTTTGAGTCTTTGTGAGTTGATCACTCCCTTAGGTTTAGGCAAGTTTTTGTTTCAATTACCTTTAGAAATTGCCCCTTGTTTGTTTACCCGACCACGCTACAACATTGAAAGTCCTTGTGATTCTTGCCTTTATATGTTCAATATGATTTTTGGATTGTTGCATAATTTAGTCTATTGTTTGTATGATTGTTGTGTGAGTGATAAGTACCTTATTTTGTGTTTTTCATCTATTGATGATTGTTTTTGCTAGGTGTGATTCACATTTGAACTTGTGTTGTTTTAAGATGGTTTGGCATGATTTTTGTCTTTTGCATTTGTTTCATGACTATGTTATCATTGTAGTTTAGTGGTAAGTATTTACTTTGTGTGTATCGTTTTTCATTTGAACCATTCATTTGTTCGTTTTTCAAAACCTGTTGATTAGTGATTCTTGGGCTGACACTCTGTTTCTTTGAGTTGTTTGATTCTTGTTTGAGGACAAACAAGTTTAAGTTGGGGAGAGTTGATAAGTGCAAATTGTACCTATTTTTTTATATAAGTTTTGTTGCACTTATCGATACTTTTTGGTTAATATCGTTCGAATAAACCCCGATTTGTTTATAAATACGTTTACTTTATATTTTAGTGTATATATTGCGTATAGTGTAAATATCATTGATTTTAATTGATTTTCTCTCATTTTTTTAGGTATTCAAGCAATGATATTTTGCCATTATTGTATAGAGCATTGAATAAGCTTTCCAACGCTTTCGACCGTGCGTTAATCCGAGTTACGGTTCAGAAGTTGTGGTCAAAATAAGAGTTGGTTTGCTGTCAAGTTCGCAAAGCGAACTTCCCAACGAACGAGATAGTAGAAAAAAGGACCAAAGTTAGTAAAGCGAACTTCCCAGCGAATGTTCGACAGAAAGTTTGCAAAGCGAACTTTCCTGCGAATGTTCGTCCAGAGTCAGTTTAACTGTTCCATAGGCACTTAAGTGCCACTTTTTGAGGCTCGCTTTGCGAGTAAATCGTTCGCTTAGCAAACGTGGCAGAATTTTTAATACTATAAGTTCATTTTCAGTCATTTTTTAGGTTATGTTTTGGGGTATTTGTTCCCAATTCATCAAACCTTCATTCTTTGTAGTTTAGAGCTAAGAAAAGCATCAATGGTGGTTGCAACTTGACGATTGGAGGCGGATGATTCTTAGATCGTGATTGACACCGCGAGAGATTTTGATTCCTCTTCTCTCTTCCCTTTGTAGTTTCCATTGGTGTGAGTTTGTATGTAAGTTTACTTTGATAATATGTATATTTATTGCTCATGGCTTTGTATGCGAGCTATTTTACAAATCTTTATTGGTGTTATCCTCGGTTTAATCGCTTTATGTGTGGATTTGAGTTGCGGTAGACATATCCTCCTTGAATCCGGAATTAGGATGAACATTTATTAGGTTCTTGACTTTAGAGATAGATTGAGGCTTAATACTCACATGAGTATCGAAACTTAAAGCCATCTGTATCTTGAGTCGGGTGCGAGAGTGTCGACGATCGTAATACGGTTGTTCTCTCAACTTTGCGTTAGACATAACCTTTGTTGTGGGCGATACGTGATAATGTGGACGAGTGATTTTGGTTGCGTGCAAATGAGTAGTAAGTTTGAGTATTTGATAAGGTAGATGAAATGTAAACTCGAGAGATCTCTACTCTCCAAAGAATGAATTCTTTTTATTTTCATAAGTTTTATTTCTCGCATTTACTTTAAAACCATTTTAAACCCAAACTCTTTAACATTTAAACTGTCGAACGGAATTCTTTCCCTCGAACCGATCTCTGTGGACACGACATAAATTCCGGAGGGAATTCTTCTGAAAATAAATATTTTTGCTGCTTGCCGCTATTCCGCATCCAACACGGGCGCACCGCCTATCCCTCCCCTGACGATGTGGCCTACAACGCCGCCCAACGCTTCAACAATCTAGTTGTTTCTCAACCAATTCTTGTGCCGTCCAACACCGACCCGACCATGGTGGCCTTGTTCGCGGCAATCAACCAGACGAACCTGATGATTTTCCAGCAGAAAGAATGGATCAGGATGCTGGAGAAAGAACGACAATCGCGCTCTCACCCGCAGAGACATCGGCGCCCGATTTCTCGTAGCCCGTCCCCGCGACGACGTGAGGCCCGTCCTCCCTCTCCCCCGCGGAAACTTCAACAGGATGAGTCTAAGAGCCTCTCCCTGCGGTAACCTGGACGTCGTTCGCGACTAGAAAAGCCTCATCCCGTGGCTATCTAGAAGTGTGACCACACTACTACCCAGAAAAAGCGACGCTCCCCGGCTCCCAAGAGAAACAAAGTCAGTGGGTAGACGGAAAAACCGAAGAGTCGACCAAGGAGCTCGCCACGCTGCGGCAGGAGCCCTCGGTATGACCTTTCCCCGTCACAATCACCAATCAGAAGTGACTAGAATGACCCCCGCGGTCCACTATCCAGAGCCATCATGGAGACTCCCCTTCCCGTTGGGATGGAGAAACCCTCGAGTCTGGTGACCTACGATGGCACGACCGACCCGGACGACCACATTGAGAGAATTGATGCGATGCTCAACTACCGCAACGTCCAGGGAGCCATAAAGTGAATACTTTTTCCCCACGACCATGAGGAAGAGCGCGATGGTGTGGTACAAGAGCCTCGACCCTGAATCCATCACCTCCTGGAAAGAGCTAAAGACACAGTTCTCCAGGCACTTCACCGCCTTTCGGTAACATCCGAAGACAGAGGCGTCCCTGGAGGCCATTATTTAGGGGAAGGACAAATCTCTCCGGGACTATATAGAGAGATTAAATCAAGAGGTTGTCCAAGTATCCACTACGGACGGTATGAAGAGATACCTGATTGAGCGAGGGCTGCGACCCCGCAGAGATTTTACTAAGGCGGTTAGTATCGAAACACCCAGCACGCTAGACGAATTCCTCCTCAAGGCCCATACCTACATCCAATACGAGGAGAAGGTGGTCGTTAACAACGCCCGTAACTCACAGAACCAGGAGAGTGCCAAAGTCTCCAGGCACGAAGACTCCGTAGCTCCCCACCGAGGCGTGGAGAAAAGGAGAGAAGATAGGCCTCGCGACTCCTGAGAACACAGGGGGCCAGTAGGCCATTTCGTCGAGTACACGCTACTCACCGCTCCCCGCGAGCGCATTCTGGCAGAGTGCATCAACTCCAAATTCCAAAGACGTGGGGTCCGCTTTCCAAAGCCGACACCCCCAAGCCTAACATCGACAAGTCCAAGTACTTTCGGTTCCACAGGAGCCATAGACACGTCACGGAAGACTGCATCCATCTCAAGGATGCAATCGAGATCCTGATTAAGGAAGGGCATCTAAAATAGTACACTAGGAGGAACGAAGCTCCTCGACAGGAAGCCCGCGAGGTAATGAAGGTCGAGAAGGTGACTCCACCCTTCGACGACGTTGGGTTGCAAGTCGCCTTGTGCGTCTCCCGGCCGGAGGACTTCTACCTCCCATACGAGGCTGACACACCTTTGTGCGGTCGTAGCACATGGGAGAACTTCCCCTCCGCTATAGTCATATCCGGTGGAGGGTTCAATAAGCTCTCCGTAAGGTTAGTAAAGAGGAAGTTCGAAGAGCTAATCGATGCAAGCTCGAAGCAGAACGCCACCCTCGACAGGTTCAAGGGAAAGTCAAACCCGATCACCTTCTACCTCGAGGAGATACCGGGTGGCGCCCCTAATTCCAGCATTCCTCTACTGATCAAAGCCCAGATGGCGAACTTCGAAGTTCGCCACATACTTGTCGACCAGAAGAGCCCGGTCGACATAATGTATGCACACCTGTTCACCACTCTCCAGCTCGACGAGATGCATCTGACTCCATATGTCAGCTCCAACTTATAGGACTTCAATGGCACCACCACGAGGCCATGGTGTTATGTTCAGGTACTCGTCACCTTCGGATCCGAGGAGACTGTCAGGCAGGTCAAAGTCTGCTTCTTGGTAATAGTGTGCCCATCTCTATACCAATGCATTCTAGGAAGACCAACCTTGGCCGAGCTGACTGCAGTACCATCTACAGTCCACCTGAAGATGAAGTACTACACGTCAAGGGGTCGCGTCGTCACCCTCCACGAGGACAATGAGGCTGCAAGGAGGTGCTTCGAGGCGGCCACCAAAGGGTTGAACTTAATCAACATAACGCCCAAGATTGCTAGCAAGCTAGCTCGAGCCGAGGAGCAGATGCCCCTTCTCCGCGTCAACTCAGTCGACCTCGGCAGCCGCTTCCCCAATAAGCAGGAGCAGAACAAAGCGGCAGTTGACACCCCTCCAGCAAATGACGGCAACAGGCAACCTCTCCATCCTGTGCGCCCCATTCTAGATGGCGACTTCGAGCTCATCAGTCACGACGACGACAAAGACAGGAGCATGAAGATTGGCACGGGACTCCCCGACTTGGAGAGGAAGTAGCTTAAGCCCTGCCTCAGGAAGAATGGTGACCTGTTCACATGGAGCACTACAGAGATGCCCGAGCTTGACCCCGACGTGGCCTGCCACCAGCTCACCATAGACCTGGCCGCTAGAGCCATAGTACAACGTAGGCGTAGGCAGTCTTCCAAAAAAGCGCAGGCTGCCGAGTTAGCTGTAAAAGACCTCATAGATGCAAATTTTATTAGTGAAGCCCAGTACACAATCTGGCTATCAAATGTTGTACTTGTCAAAAAATCTAATGGAAAATGGCATATGTGTGTTGATTATACTGATGTCAATAGGGCCTGCCCCAAATATGCATATCCTTTACCTAACATCGACAAATTGGTCGACAATTCTATAGGTTTCAAGCTATTATCGTTCATGAACGTGTACTCGAGGTACAACCAAATCCCCATGGAAAAAGCGGACAAGTAATACACGACAATCATGACCAAGTCGGGCAACTATTACTACAACGTAATGCCCTTCGGCCTGGAAAACGTTGGCGCTACTTAGCAATGGATGATGAACAAAGTCTTTCGAGGTGAGATCGGGGACATGCTCGAGGTCTACATGGACGATATGATCGTTAAATCACGAGAAGAAACTGGCCATACTGCTCATCTCAGAAGAGTATTCGACACGGCGAGGAGATGCAAGATGAGATTCAACCTGGAGAAGTGCATCTTCGGTGTCCGAGCAGGCAAATTCCTCGGCTTCTATTTGATAAAGCAAGGAATCGAGGCAAACCCCAACAAGTGCAGGGCTTTCTCCGAGTTCCCATCACCGAGATCGAAGAAATCGATCAAATCCCTAAACGGGATGCTCACCTCGCTGTCCCGCTTCGTGGCTAAATCTTCCCAACACGCACTCCCATTTTTTAAACTTTTGCCCAAGGAGGCCACGTTCGAGTGGACCGAGGAGTGCGAGCAAGCTCTCCTCCACCTCAAACAAGTCCTCTCACAACCCTTAGTTCTTTCGCGACCAGAGAGCGGGGAAACTTTATATTTGTACCTTGTCATCGCGACTGAGGCCATCAGCGCGACTATCATTCGCGAAACCCCCGAGGGACAAAAACCGATTTACTTCACTAGCAAAGCCCTACAGGGCCCCGAGCTTAGGTACCAGTAAATCGAGAAGGTCGCTCTGGCCCTCATCAATGCGGCCAGAAGATTACGACACTACTTCCTGGCCCACACGATCGTGATTAGGACAGACCAGCCCGTAAAGCAGCTACTCGGCCGCCCCGATATGGCATGTAGGATGCTCAAATGGTCACTCGAACTCTCTGAGTTCGACGTTTAGTTCGAGAGCAGGAAGGCCCTTAAAGCTCAAGTGCCAGCCAATTTCGTCGCAGAAATGACTGCTCCGATCTCCCCGACGAACGGAGCCTGCAAGTTGACCATCTATGTCGATGGGGAATCCAGCTCGACAGAAAGTGGAGCGGGCATCATTCTTGAGAATGAAGAAGGCATCTTGATTAAGGTCTCCCTCACTCTATCCTTCCCGACCTTGAACAACCAAGCCGAGTATGAGGCCTTCCTCGCCGGGTTGCGCCTAACCGATTATCTTGGCGCGAAGGAGGTGAAGATATTTATCGACTCCCAGCTCGTCGCTTCTCAGTTAAGGGGGGATTACCAGGCCAGAAACGAGAACCTCGTCGAGTACCTAGCCCTGGTGAAAGAGAAAATGAATTTGTTTGACTCTGCGGAGGTAAAGCATGTACCCTGCGAGCATAACACCCGGGTAGACATCATGTCAAAGCTCGCGAGCACGGAGAAGAAGGGTGGAAACAAGTCCGTCATCTAGGAGGTACTTTCTTGACCAAGCATCGAGAAACCCACCTCGACCGTTGACGTGAACGCCATCGGCGACAGCAACTGCTGGATGACCCCGATATACACGTACTTCAACACATAGGTACTCCGCAACGACCCCAAAGAGGCTAGCGTAGTTAGGCGCCGAGCTTGCTCTTACGTCTTGATCGAGGACAAGTTGTATAGGCGGGGATTCTCCATCCCTCTCCTCAAGCGTATTGAGGAATCCAAGATCCCTCACATACTCCAAGAGATCCACAAAGGGATCAATGCCCAACACCTTAGCAAACGATCCCTCGCCCGAAAGGCTCTGCGAGCAGGATACTATTGACCCACCATGCAGCAGGACACGAAGGAGCACGTCAAGAAGTTTGACAAGTGCCTATGACACGGGGACATGCACCTAGCCCCGCCCAATAAGCTCAAAACGATGTCGTCTCCGTGGCCTTTTACCTGGTGGGGGATGGATATCCTCGGCCCCTTCACCATAGGGTCGTACCAGAACAAATATTTGATAGTCGACGTCGACTACTTCACGAAGTGGATAGAGGCTGAAGCCCTTACCAAAATCACGACACATAACATATTCTGTTTCTACAAAAGGAACATACTTTCTCGGTTGGGCATGCCCTAGACAATCGTCACTGACAACGGGACACAGCTCATTGACAAAAACTTCCAAGACTTCGTTACCAAACTAGGCACTAAGCAACATTTCACGTCTGTTGAGCACCTGCAGACAAACGGGAAGGCTGAAGCCGCGAACAGAGTGATCATGCGAGGCCTAAAATAAAGACTAGGCGAAGCCAAAAAGAGGTGGGTCGAGGAGCTACAAAGCGTGCTCTGGGCCTACAGGAGAACCCCACACTCGAACACCGAGGAGACCCCATTCCGACTAACGTACAGAATCGAGGCAGTTATTCTGGTAGAAATAAGAGAACCATATAGGCGGATCGAATCTCCCCTCGACGAGGAGATGAATGACGAGGCACTAAGGGAGGAGCTCGACCTGGTCGAAGAAATTTGGTCGGGGGCAGACCTCCGCGAAGCCTCGCTCAAGCAAAAGATAACTTTGCTACATGACAACAAAGTCATTAAACGTGAATTCCAGATAGGCAACCTAGTCCTGCGGAGAAACCAGAAAGACTCGCGTGAAGGCAAACTCGCCGCAAACTGGGAAGACCCCTATCTTGTCTTTGCGAAAGTAGAAAATGGGGCCTACTACCTCAAAAACCTACACGGGTAGGAACTTGCTCGACCATGGAACGCTGAAAAGCTCAAACAATATTACAGTTAAACATTGTCGTCGGCGTACTTGGTTCGACCATGACGAAGTACATCCCGACTACATGAGCGTGTTAAGGTACAAGCACGACTTCCAAACTTGAAACAAAAAGATAAGAGTCTACTCTCATGTGTGCGAGCAGACTTTTGATCCGACGGGGAAACCTCAACTGAGCTCCGCCTTTTCGTACTGATAAGGCAGAACACCCAACTCGCGATGGGAAGTCCACGCCACAAAGCAAAGACCTTGACCAAGATCTTAGCTTCGTCACCGGTCGGAAACCAACTCCGACCACTCGATTAGTTCCCCGCACGATCAAGAACCAATTATATTGAGCAAAGGCCCAAATTACTTAACAAAAACAAGCAAACACAATATTGCATACATATTAACGAGGAAATAAGTACTCGCCATACAATGGCACACACACATAGCATAAAAGCAAGCATATATTGGAAGTGCAAATTAAACATCCAATTACAAACGAGTAAAGCCCAATATTCAAATATTACAAGCCATGACGCGCATGCTAGGTAAAGTCAAAAAGCAAA
Organism: Lathyrus tuberosus; assembly: GCA_022829125.1. Classification (NCBI taxonomy): domain Eukaryota; kingdom Viridiplantae; phylum Streptophyta; class Magnoliopsida; order Fabales; family Fabaceae; genus Lathyrus; species Lathyrus tuberosus. The sequence continues at coordinate 3,177,029 of JALAZF010000301.1, read as the reverse complement.
ATGTGGCGCACAGGCCAAACAACTAAATGAACTAAACAATTGCTTCCTCCTCAGGTTGAGTCTCCCATTCAGTTTGTTCAGCTCCACCATCGAGCCCAGCTGGAGTGACCACCTGACCGTCGACCACTTGGTGGAAGGGCCTATCCCCTCAGTAACGAGCTGAAGCCCAGGGTTAACAACCTGGAGTTGCTCCGCCGCGGAATTAAAGCCCATCTCGAGAGTACCTAGGAAATCCTGCTCGAGCTCCCGAATTTGAGAAACCAAATCACCTCGGGTTACCAAGAGCTTTTCCTCGGCAGTTTCATCCTCGACAGGCCTTGTGGTAGCCTCTAACTCAGTGACCCTCTCCTGGAGCCATTTCTTCTCCTTGTTGGGCTCGGTCGCCTTCTTCCACATCTCCTCCATCTCGCGGTAAAGGTTGATTTGGATCTGATACCTCTCCCGGTAGTCGAATAAGTCATTGTCCACTTTCTCCTTCTCCATCCCGAGGTCCACGTGTTTCGCCTGCAATTTCTTTAGCTCAGCAAGAGGGCAGGTCCCATCATTGAGAGCCAAAGTTGTCTCAAGGACCCTTAACATGGCGGCCGCATCCTAGGACAATGCTTTTCTTCTGGTATCCTTGTCGAGCGCGAGGATTGCCTTGGATTCAGCCTCGGGCACAATCATGGAGTTGTCCCCGCCGAAGAGCCCCTGGGTACAATGACAGGGAAGTAGCACGAACCTCTCTCCGACAACGCCCTTCAAAAGGTCGATAGGACCAGACTCCTCGAGGGGCTATTTCTTGACCGGGTGATCCTAAGAGATAGGAGATTGTCTTTACTGGGGTTATGAAGAACCCTTTGCCAGTTGGTTATCCTTAGCCATCTACTGGACCTGGGAAACGTGACCCTTACGTGTCTTCTTTGCACCTTTGGTCGTCGCGATCTTAAGCAAACGTTCTTGGAGGTTCGACATCTGACCAGCAACAAAGAAAAGAACGAGTCAGTATAACGAAGAAAAATAAGCGGACACGCAATTTGGAAGCACTCTCGTTACCTAAGAGCCTCAAGGCCTCCTCGTCAGAACCGCATTCGAGGAGTGCCTTAGTGTTGATTAGGCGGGCCTCAAATGCAATTTCCTCGTGGTCGTCCTGAACAAAGTTCCCGTCTTTGTTCAAGCACTAGGCGGGAGTGAAGCTATCAACGAAGGGCAGGCAAAGCCCCGCATCCTGGAAGGCGGACTCATAGATTCGAAAGCGTTTCCCCGGGTAAGACGAGCAGATTCGGTCCATCTCCTTGGGTTTGTAAACCTGCTAGTTCGCGGATGTTCCTTTCGCCCGGTTCTCGACAGTGAGGAAGGCGTCTGTGTCGTCGAAGATGAAGCGCAAAACAACGGCCAGGGGTTCTAACCCACCCTAGTCGGCTAGGGATTCACCATTCGGGTTGGCTGGATTGTCTTCGATAACTACAACGATATCTTCTACGTCGACAACGTCTACATCAACCACGACATCATCCTCGGGCTTTAGAGCTATTTAACCTGAAAAGCAGAAGGAAACTATGAATTCAACGTTAAGATCAAATCCACCCTTCCACCGAAAATTAAGTGAAAGGGCGAAAGGAAAGCGCGAGGATGCGCCCTCAACCAAAGCCCGCGTCGACAAGCACAGGGTCATGAGAAACTTCTCCTCGACATAAGGCGTGAAGCTCACTGCTCGGGGTGATTCTCCTTGACAGAAAAAACTTCCTACCACGAGCATCAAAGGGAGCAGATCTCCTCGACCCGAGGCATTTTTTCTGGCCCCCTGCGGGAAGGAATCCCTCCCGAAATCAACCCAGCAAGGACGCTAAAATCTTCTCGACCTGTCTTTTGCTACCAGGTAGTCATTATCAGTCTCCTCAACTTCATCAACTACTTGTGTTTGCTCTTCGACTTCATATAGGTTATGCAATTCAGCATCACTATGCTCCACCTCAAAAGGAATCTCTTCATGTTCCAACTCTTCTCCAGAGATCTTCGTACTTCGACCAACATCGTCGGTTCTCTTGAAAGTCATATCCGCTTCATTGAAAACTACATCTTTACTTGTGATACACCTCATGTGACATGGCTCTAGTATGGGTGTTCACGGTTCGGTTTGGATCGGTTTTGAAGCAAAATATCATTTGTTCCAAAGATAAATTTACTTGCGGTTCAGTTCGCTTTTAGATGATTGATTTAAAAAATCTGATCCGATCCGATCCAATTTATTGAGGTTTGATTTGGATCAGTTTTTTGGATATTCAAATTACAAATTATAATTTTATTAATATTATAAAAACACTAATAAATAATAAATTTGATATAACATATAGTATATACTATATTAAAAGTTAATATTACAAAATTATAATGATCGGTTATGATTGAAACAAATGAAATAATAAAAATTAATAGATTAAATCAAACTAATAAATAGTATTATATAAAAAAAGCATCATCTAATAATAAATTAACACAACATATTATACTAATAAAAAATAAATAAGTTTAAAAGTATATACATGCAGTTCGGTTTGGTTTGGATCAATTTTAAAAAACCAATCTGAAATTCGATCTGAACCGATCGATTTTTACAAAATGGCATCCAAACACATCCAATAATTTTCAGATTTTTGCGATTTTCGATTTTTTTAGATCGATTTGCGGCTTTATTTGGATCAGTTTGGATTTGAACACCCCTAGGCTCTAGGCATCACAATCTATAACCAGGAGCGGAGCCAGCATGTAACCAGGGGATGCAAATGAACCCCCTCAATATTTTTTTTCAGTCTAATAATTCACTTATTTTTATTTTTGAACCCCCTGGAATTTCCTAATTACACGTCTTTTGCACCTACTGACACATATACATTTAATGTTGCACCACATATTGAATTAATGGTATGCATGTGCTAAGTTTTTCTGAGCAATTAATAACAAACGTGTTTGGATTAACTCATTTAAAATATTTGTTCAACAAAATGTTTTCTTTTGCCTTTCAAAAAAAAATATTTAACAAAATGATAGATAATTTGAATCGAACCATGGACTTTGGCATAAAAACGCTCAATTAACCACTAAGCTAATGCACAACTAATTATTTAATGTTTAAAATTATATATATATATATATATATATATATATATATATATATATATATATATATATATATATATATATATATATATAATTAAATATAACGTATTGGAAATTCAATATAATTTTTTTATTAAATATAAGAGAAAACAATTATAAACTATATAAAATTTAATTATATATATATATATATATATATATATATAGAGAGAGAGAGAGAGAGAGAGAGAGAGAGAGAGAGAGAGTCGTCTCAAACTTTTGAGAGACCCTGTGTAAAAATGTAAAGTTAACTTCATTTGAGTCGTAAGTTATTTTGAAGAGGTCCTATTTAAATGTGAATAATATGTATGAAGGTCTTTTTTATCATAGTTTATTCATGAAAAAATGTGAGACCATATACTGTAGGTCGCCTTGCACGCCCTCAAAGACGACCATATATATATATATATATATATTTCAAAGATATATATCTTTATTATATAAATATATTATAATTTTATCTCCACTTACATATTATTATAAAATATATTAATATTAAAATATTATTATTATTATTAGTATTATTAATTTGCACCCCTGGCATAAGTTCCTGGCTCCGCCACTGCCTATAAGTTTTAACTTCTTTAGGATAGCCAAGGAACATACATCCCATAGCTCTAGGTTCGACTTTGTCTTGTCTAATATGAGCATAGGCTACACAACCAAATACTCTAAGTATGTCGAGACTAGGTGGATGTCTCGACTAGACTTCTTTAGATGTTTTCATCTCTAAGACAGTTGAGGGACACCTATTTATCAGGTAAGTTGCAGTCATGACTGCCTCAGTCGGCGACAAATCTTTTGATTCGTTTTAGTTTTTCGTCATCAATTAATTTCATGTAATAATGTATTAATATTAATGAAGTGTAATATATATAATTTCAAATATGTTAATACATTTTGATGTTTGCCAAAAAATTATCCATTTGCTAAACAAAACACACAGGTTCTGTTTTCTGTCTGGATCAGAAGAGCTTCTGGAGATGCATCTCTGGAATAAGACAATAGGGTGGTATCGGAGATGCATCTTTGAAACCTCCATTGATACAAGATATAATTTTTGAGGTCCATATTTGTCTATAACTACTATAAATATAGGATTTTGTATCATATCTCATATAAACTGAAAATGTCACAAATGTCGCAAATGACCATCATCTAGTATGTCGAAAATGTCCCTTTTTTCCAGTGTGACATCCGAGCGAAAATTTAAGATCAATTAGTACACCCCTTTTGCAGATTTGCAATATGATGTGCAGAATCTCCTACCTTACGGAGGTAATCGAAAAATTGTGAAGCTCGAGTACTATTCAACGTCAATTAACAACGAAGGCAAGATTGAGTTCAACAATTATGAGCTCAAGACGGGTGCAGATGTAAGTGCTATGTGGAATACATTCTTCCGTTTCGAAACAAATGTTCTGATCGAGGTGGAAGCGGCGATTTCAATATCTGTCAAATATATTGTGAAGATGTTGAAGCACCCACCTGGATATTGAAATGTAATGTTTGATTTTATGTTATTACTGATAATTATATTTTGTCAAAATATAACTTTCTAATTTTCTGCTTTAGTATGCTCTACAAAAATGCATCTACAAACCGGTTACGGAAATGCATATCCGAATCTAAAAAAGTCACACTCCTAAGGCGTAACTCAGAATTAGTCTAGAATGTGTGTGTTTGAGGTGCGTCCTGATATACATCTCTGAAATTATGAACATTTTTTTATTTTCACGTGGTGCCCTGATAATATATAAAGTGCCAAACAAAATTCTTCATAAACACACCGCCAAACACCTTGCATTTCATCTCAAACACCTTGCATTGCAAAAACAAAATTCTTTGTAAACATTGCATCGCAAAAACAAAATTCTTCATAAACATTGCCGAAATACCTTGCATTTCACCTCTAACACCTCGCATTGGGAACATAATGGAAAATTTGAAATCTCTAATTCTCTTAAATCACGCTCCATATTTGCATCTCAATTTCAAGATCTCAATTTCAAAATGAAAGTTTGTTCCAAATATTAATTGATTGAACAAATTACACTCTCTTCTTTTTTATAGATACTTAAATTACACTAACCTCTTAAATCAAAATATACACTGTCTTTTTCTATTATGCTAAACATCTTGGATATAATTACAATTAAGGGTGGCAAAATGGATGTCTCGTTGGACATATCCGTTTTGTCCGCACTTTAATGCAAGACGGACTAAAGGTATAGACTCTCACTCTCTAATATGTCTGTTCCACCGCGTTTTCTTTGCGGGCTCAGACATTTCCATAATTTTTTGTATTTTTTAACTTAAAAGTTGTAATGTCCCGCAGACTTTCTCTGTTCCACCCTGACTTCTTTGCGAGATAAACTTATGTTTTAAGTTCGCATCTCCAACTATATCTGTCCCGCCTCACCCTGTTTTTTTTTCTAGATTTTTGTTGAACAGATCTAAATGGGACAGACATACCCGTTTGTCACCCCTAATTACAATCCTCTCTCTTAAATGATAATTGAATTATATGCCTCTCCGCTCCTATGTTAAAATGTATCTTTCAATCACTTGTTAAAATGTATCTTTAAATACACATAAATTCAATTATAAATTAAAAAAAAAAAACTAATTACACTCAGTAATTAATAATAAGGTTTAGAGTTAAATTCAATTATGATTTAGAGTTACAAAAAAAAAACCTCAAACAAAACCTTTACCTTGGATAAAATTATTTTCTAGATAAAAATTAGTAAAACATATATACCTGGATTCACAGCATACATTCTCACTTCTAAACAAAATCAATTTTAAGAAAATCAAGTTCAAGCACAAAAAAGTTTGCAATTACAATTCATCTACCTTCTTTTTTGCTGTGAACTCCATTTGCATTTGAAAATCTAAGAACCACCATGTTAGCACAGTAACTTTAACTTACAATGTGACAAGGAGGAAGGGAGAGGAGACAGACATAAAAAAAAAGCATTTGGTTGCCTCCCAATTAGGGATGGCAAAAAAATCCGTACCCGCGAATATCCGCGGATAAAATCCGTAATGGATATGGAGCGGATAACTTAATGGATATCTACGGATAAAATAAATGGATAATTAAATACCCGTTTGTTAATGGATATGGATACGGGTTTAATGATATCCATATCCGCGGATATCCATATCCGTTAATAAATTATAAAAATCATTTAAATATCATTAGTTTATTATACCTTATTTTTTCATCTTCTAAAAAAATTAGTCTTCTTATATTTCTTTCATTTTTTTGTAATTTTCTTTGAAGAAAACCTTTCAAATTTCATTTAAATTTTATTAGCCCTTTCATATTTAAACTCTTCAATACTCCATACCTCACTTCAACAATTTTACATTCCAACCAATGTGTCATCATTCACTGTCGAACTAATGTCTCCCTGCCTACTCCTCTGTCGTCCGCTCTTTCATCATAACTCACAATCACAATATTTTTTTATTTGTTTGGTTAAAAATGAAATGTATGTATATTATGTTTGGATCTAATTATGTTTTTGTGAATACGAAGAAAATCAATGTGATGAAATTTAATTGTTAAATTAACAGGGAATTGTATGTATGTTATGTGGTAATAACCTTTTGTATCTTTAAAAGAAGTTAAAAATATTTTTTTTCAAAAAATAATTTTTATAAGAAAAAGTATTATCCATAGATATCTGTAAATATCCGCGGATACCTTAAAACCCGCGGATTACCCGCTTAACGGATACCCCCGCATGGATATGAGGCAGATATGGATATCATATTTATCCAACGGGGCGGATACGGATATCATAGTATCCGTCCCCATGGATATCCATTTACATCCCTACCCCCAATTCTCACTCCTCACTGTCCCCCTACAATATGTATAACAAGTGTCCTTACTATTCAGACGCATCATAGTTTCTATATCTAAGTCTCCTTTTTAAAGATATTATGGAAGTGGATCAAATATTATCATCTAAAATTGCCTATAATAGAACACAAGTTTCAAATATGCAAAGTCCTAAACAATAAACTATTCAACAAATCAAAATAATCCCTACCACCATGCACTGTGGCATCAGGGAAGTAGGACATATCATCAGGCCTTTTGGATTTCCATTTCATTCTTCTCTACAATTGACAATACAGTTAAAACTTTATAGGAAACTGACTCAATTATCTCTACGCATCTTCACATTAAGTGGAACCTCCTTGTAGGAAACAACCTTCAGAGCTGATCGACGCGAAGGCCGGCTAATAGATGATCTTCTTTCATGAGGATCAAGTGCACAGTTTTCTGAAGTGAGACTTGATGCTGTAGGAAGACTTTCTGACAAGTTATCACATAAATTGGAGACTTCAAAGTTTGGATCGTCCATATCAAAGAAGTCTTCAGCTGGTTCTGGATTCCCATGTTTGAACAGGGAAGATTGCCTTCTCAAACTATGCCTGTAAATATTGAGGGAAGACATGTAACTGACTTATCTAATTTAATCACATATTCCAATTCCAGTCATTCAAATCCAGTCAGAAAGTGGATGTTTAGAATAACATACCTCTTATTTTCAATATTCCTTTTGGCAAGAACTTGTTGAGTGTTAGTAGGTCCCAAGGCTGCAAGCAAAAGAAAAAGAGATAACAAAAGAAAACAATTACAAAAGAAAAAGAAAAATAGCAAAAGAAAAAGAAGGGAAAAAAAGAGAAAAATAGCAACAATTACATTCAGTATCTTGTCTCGCTACATCATTGGATCCTAAAGATGTTGATTCATTCTCATTTGCCAGATTTTCTAGTGGTTGTGAGGCATCATATTTTATTTCAGGTAAGTCTTCTGTTGGTCCTGATTTTTCAGCTTTAAACCCGGCAGATTTCCGTCTTGTAGAATGCCTGTTTGCATATTTGAGGGAGACATGTAAGTTGCCTTGTTCCTAAGTATCCCAGGGTCCAACATTGGAGCTCAGTCATTAGTCATGCATAGAAGGTAAACTTAAACCCATACCTCTGAGTGTCAACCTTTTCTATTGATTTGACTTGTTTAACAACATCAGCTGCAGAAGCTGCATGAGAAAAATACCTACTTAAAAGATATCTACAAGAAATTTTGTACACACAGTGAGTTCAGTATATACTAATTACATTGACATCTGGATACTCTCTTCCTTTTCGCTTGCCCCTTGTTAACTTCTTGAAACTTTAGATCTGACTGCTTACTCAAAGAAACGGACAAATTGATGAAGTGCCAGTGAGTTGGAATGGAAAGAAAGATGAACATGCACAAAAAGCCAATGAAGGAAAATACCTCATCCGCATCAATGTCCTTATTCAGTTTTGCTTTGTGATCATTTTCCTACGAAAAATAAATGCAAGAGTCAAAAACTAAAGTAGGGCTCTCTGAATCTCTCATTTACAAATCATCAGATTAGAGATGAGTTAAACTGACCATCAATTTTAATCTCAAAGTATTGAGTATAGCACTTTTGCCTACTAATTCAAGTTGAAGTTCCCTCACCTAGACGACAGCAAATTGAATGTCACTAAACAAATCAAAAGAATAAGAAATGAAAGCAGCAGGTTGACATGCACCAGAGGTGTTCAAGACTCACCATCTGTCTACTTGTATTAATCTCCTGCATTGCATATAGATAGATAGATAGATAAAAAGCAACACAAATCAGAACTCGTAAATTTGAATATCAACAATCAATTAATAATATCAAACAAATCAAAATAAACAATATCAAAACACATATAGTCAATACCCGCATCATTTGAGTATTTGCAAGTGCAAGTTCTGAATTTTGCTTCCGAAGTTTCTGAAAATTGGTTTGATACTTTTGATGCTGTAGTTTATATGATTCTATTACCGCACTGTCCATAAAAGTGAAACAAACCAGAGTAAACAAAAACTATTACCACGGTAATTACATTGATTACAGAGAAAAATATAGAAAAGTAGACACCAAATTAACATAAAATATTACTTTCTATGAGCTAGGAGCTTCCTCATCGTTGCGTTTTCCTGGGAAGCAAATTCAAAATATCCATAAACGTAGTGATAATCATCAATCAATAACAATTATACTACTGTAACATTACATATATAGATACCTTGAGAATCAGGTCAATAGAGACATCAGTTGCTGGTGGAGGAAGTGGTGGTGCAGGTTGTAAATGTTGGTCCATGTTGGTAATGTCAGCCAGAATTTTCTTCTGAGCAGCTCCCACAGAAACAGAATCTCCCTTCGAAAACAATCCTCTTTTCGCTTTCTGACCTGCAAACAAATGTAATCCATTTTTCAAATACTACCCGGAACCCAAAATAACCTAAACTTTTGCATATAGAATATGATTTGGATTTTGGAACTTCAGTTAGATCTAAAGCTACGCAATCCCATATTTGAAGTTAAACTATCAACTGTATGTCCTCAAACAGCGCTTAATTCATAATTTGTAAAAGAACTGGAATTCACGAAATGAACAGGAAAACCCTAATTATAGTGAGAAAAGAGGGGTGAGAAAATTCTAGGGTTTAGGGACGAAAATGAAGTGAAAGAAGAGTGAAGAAAGAAAGATTGGTACCTCCAGTTTCAGAAACGGCACCGGGAGGGTGCAAATCGGAGTCGTGGCAGACGGCAGTATCTTCCATTCGCTGTTTGTCGCGATTCAACGGAGGGAGGGAAACTCAAAAAGATATCGTCAATTCGAATTATGTGCTACTAACGGCGTTCCGAACCTGTTTCCAAACCTCTTTTTGAATTTTTAATATTCGTTCGGTCACGTTATCTGTTTTATTAGTATCAGTAGAGTTTAGTTTTGATATATTTTTTAGATGTAAAAAAATGGTAAACACTCCGGTACCTTCCAATGTAATTGGATACTAGTATCTTTAATCAATTAAATATCATGATTCAATGACACGTTATTTTTTTTATTTAATTTTATTTTAAAATAAATTAAAATTTTATCACAATTTACACTAAAAATATCATGGGTACCTAAGAATTAAAAAAAAAAAATCGTATTCATAATGTAACGTTTAAAGATGTAACATCATAATCATGTGTCTATAATTTTTTGGATATATGTATTATATATATTACTTTTTCATCTACGTAAAAAAAATCAAAATTATTTTTAAATTTTGAAAATATATTTTTAAATGCATCACAAATTCATCAAATTTATGTTAATGAATCACACCTTCGTTTTTGTCCAAAAACTAATCTGAAAATATATTTTAAAATTCAGAAATATACTTCTTTCAACATGAGACATGATCTCAAATACCTACTGATCGTACCTGGATCAGATAGTTATGCAGTAGCCAGCAACGTCGTATGGACTTCAGCTCCGGTGATGATGATACGGCGGGAGGGGGTGTACCTGCAAGGTACTCCGACGCTCAAGTAAGAAAAAAGGGAGTAGGCAAGTACAGTAAAGCAGGTGTGAGTTTAGAATGCAATGTAACCTGACCCTCTCAAGTGAGAGGGTATTTATAGAGAGAGCCCCCAGCGCGGGGTCAACGGTTACTTGCACTGGGCTGGATTGCAAGGCCCAATCCAAGTAACTGCCAGGGCTTACGTGGTGTAGTGAAGACCAGCATGTGGTCTTCGCCCTGGTGTAACGGTCCCTGATTCTCCGGAAGTAGGGCAGACCGATTCCTTCGGGAGTGGGAAGTTACAAGAGAACGTGTCCTCGCGGGGAGGAGCACGTGGGTGTCAAGGAGCGGTGCATCCGTGGGCTATATACTTCTGCTCGACAGTCTTTGCCTCGCGTGCCCGACGTCCAAGGGGATTGGTACGTGCCCGACACGGAGGCGATGTTGGGCCTCGTTGGGCCTTCGCTGGTCATTGGGTTTGGGCCTGCCCGACAGTAGGGCAGGCGCTGGCCCAGTCCATAACACCTACTTTTGTGACAGTAGTTCTGCATTAAGTAAGAAAATTAATTATGACATCTCGGATGCTACGTATCCGTCACTTATGCTGCAGTTCTACTATCTCTTTAAAAAATAATTTTTTTTATTTTTATGTGCAGAATTATCACACCCCTTTCACTATTTTCATTCATCTTTTGGTTTTAAATATTTTTAGAAGTATACTTCTTGATTTATTCCAGAAGTGTATTTTTTTTTTTACAAAACGAAGACTTGACTTATTTAGGTATGAATTTAGTGTAAATGGGGTATAGGATGAATCTGAAAATACATCTTCTGACTAAGTGTTTTGCAGAAATGGAGTGAGTTTCACTTAGGACGTGTTTTGGTGTAAAAAGGATGCATCCGAAAATAAATTTTTGGAATCAGAAGGACATTTTTTTATTTTCATATGGTGTTTTTCTACCATTTAAGATGGGATTATTAATTCCTTTTTTAAACCAAAAACCATATATTTAATTTTGGACTTGACCTAATTAGACTCTAGTACAATCTAGTTCAGCCCCTTTATGGGCCAAAATTTAAATGTTAGGCCATTACTTTATACATCATATGCGGTGAGGGTGAACACACTGAAAATCTGAATTTGTCATTTTCGTATTCTAAAGATGCATCTCTAGACGTACCTTATATGCATACAATGCTTCATAAGTGAGTCAATGCATATACAGAATCACCCCGAAAAATTATGGAGATTCATCTTCAGATTAACCCCTAAAAGCACTTTGTGCTTCACAAGTGAATCACCCACTCCAAATACTTTCAGAGGTTACTCCGAAGATGCATCTCCGTATTTTTTTTTTAGTGGGGAGGAGTAAGAAATAATAATGTTGGGAACTTAAAGTTGGGCTCCATTTGGATGACAGTGGTGTAGTGTCATTGGAAGGAAAGGAATAACATAATCTTTAAGGGTGGGTCTTGTAATGCTAACGAATCTGTTGGAACATTAAAATTTTTGCTTTGAAATGGGCTTGCATCGAAGATATTCTTTATTCCAACTCTAGCTTACATGTTTTTTGTGTGAAACATTTTTAGGTTTGTTTAGTGTTGGTCGGGATTTTTTTTTTGCGTTGATTGTAATGGGTTAAAATACTCCTTGTATTCCCTTTCTATACAATTACTTTTAGAAAAAAAATCTTTAATAAGGCCTTATTCGAAAAAGTTTTTTCTTTTTTCGACAAAGGCCTAGTTTAAATGCTATCCTCTTAAAAGTTTAAAGAAGATCTATCATACTTGCAAGCATATAACCCGCCACCCTTCAACTTGAACCTGACACCCCTTTATAGTTTCATAATTTTAAAATTGTCCCTGAAAAAATTTGAAATAAATTTTCGTACGAAATTTCTGGTAAGCATATCAGAATTTCCGATACCCACTAAATTTTCGATAGTGTATTTAAAATTTCTGGTATACTGCAATTTCTGAAATTTACGTGAACTTAAAAATATTACTGAAAATTTTAAATGTTCCATTTTATACCGAAAATTTCAACTACAATGAAATTTCCGGCAGTTAATATTCATTAAAAAAATTTTTTTTTTAACACTATCAGAAATTCGAAATTTCTGATAGCATACTAGAAAATTTGAAATTTCCATTAGTGTAATTTTTTTTTGAAATTCCGGTATTCTACATATTTTATTTTCGAAAATTTTTAACTTTCTGGTAAAAAATGAAAAATTCAATTTTTTTTCATAAATACTACTAATTTCCAGTAAAAACAGGTAAATTCAAAAAATATCTGATTTTTATAAAAGGATATAGTGGTATAAGTGTTCAAAAGTAGGGGGCTAGGTATAAGTGAAGGGGGTGACAAGTTAAATGCTCCATACCTACGCAAAGCACCAACCCCATTTATGAGAATTTCTTAATGTGCACTATATATTACTAAGGTATCACGTGAAAATATAAAAATGTCTCCATTTTCGAAGATTCATCTCCATACGCACCCTGAGTACATAGAATTCTGAATTAACGTTAAAAAACTTTGGAGATGCATCTTAAAACTTATTTCGGAGATCCATCTCAGAACGGTATTAGGGCTTAAATCGCGTTAGAACTCTTCTCTTTCCTCATTTCTAAAAAAACATAAAAGTTTCTCAAACTCTCAAAAAAAATTTCATTAATCAAGTTCAAAAATCAAACAACCAAGCTCAAAGGTTCTTCAATCAACATCAAGTACATCAGAGACATCATCCAACATTGAAGTAAACTCTAAATTTGTAAGTTTTTGATGTTTTGAATTTTTTTTTTTAGTTTTTGTGTAAATGAGTAGAAATTGATGATTTATGTAAGAAATAAGTAGAAATTGCATGAATGATAGTTTATACATACTGTAAGACATGTTTGTTGGTTGAATATAACGATCAAACCATTATTTTTGTGGACAAGAGCGTCACTTATACAGATGTCATCTACCTACGGTGCTTTGAGGACTTTGAGCGGATCCATGAGTACTACTAGGGGCCGCTTGTTTGGTTTACTTGTACTTGAAGTTATTAGAGGACTGTAGGTGGAAGACGAAATAGGTCACAGATAACATCACACTACAAACAGTAATATTTATTAGTCTTTTAATGTTTCTGTGTCATTTGTATTTCATTTTTGCAACACCCTTACTGATGATTCGAGTGTCCCAACATTTTTTAGGCTTGGACCCTCTAACACTTCTTGCGCATCTCCGGCTGATCGTGTGTACCGACTTAAACTGAGGATATGCCGCATGCTTTTGCATTTTTCCCACTCAGAGGAAACCAGACGATAAAGTTGTTCAGAGTGTATCTTAACCGCTTGGTTGCCGAGGATATGCACTTCAACAGCCATATCGATCACCTGAGACGCGACCATTTGACGACATAGTGTTATACTCAGGATGGTTGGCTTGCGTCTCATGCCTCACATTTCCTCATCTGCCTCAGCGTGTTATGCGACAGTTCAGTTACACTCAGACTATTCCAAGACACCCTGTTGTCTCTGCTCGTCCTGCTATGACAAGTAGAGAGATGGATGCCATGTTTGATGATTATCTAGTCATCTGGTACCAAAGGAGACACAAAGTATCATAGTAGAGAGCGACTAGAGCTACGTAGACGGGTACATCGGGTGGTTCTTCAAGGTGTCACATCCATATATGGTGTAAGATGCTCGCGGAGAACCACCGAGACCACCTCGTCAGGAGATACTAGAGGATGAGCAAACACAATTAGATTATGCTCGTGATGTCTTGCCTAGAGGTCGACACATATTGGAGATTGCGTAGGCAGGCATTGACAGAGGTATCTTTCCTGATGGGTATGATGTGAGGCAGATCCTAGATGCCATTATGATGGAGGCACGAGAGACATTGATGTACTAGAGATAGCGCCAGATGACGGGGGTAGTGGAGTTCGAGGAGGCAAATGAGCTGTAGTGCAGCATACGCAGTAGTATATAATAGTTGTACTTTGGATTCATTATGAATTGTATTTTATTTTCACTTCATTCTATTTTATAGCGTATTTCGACTTTATATATATATATATATATATATATATATATATATATGTCATTTTTGGACCATCTGGATTTATGTCATCTTTTGCATATCGATTGTATTGTTTAAATCTCATCATATAACATGATCCTTAATATTTATAAATCATCACTCTCATCTGCGTAAACCATAAAACAAACATAATTTGCACTGTTCTGATAAGGTGGCTACAAAGATGCATCTCTGTAAACTCTAAACGGAGATGCATCTCCGAATCAATAAATGTCTAAAATGTCTTTCAGAGAGGGATGCATGAGTATTTGTTGAAATATTTCGGAGACGCATCTCCAGATCATTTAACGTTTTGATTTAAAATAAGGTGTGTTCGGAGATGCATCTCCAAAATCTGAAGACATTTTGGGTTTTCCAAATAGTATTTTTCCACATAAAAAGTATTTTTCTACATAAAAAATTCTCTTATTCATATCATAAGTTTACACAAGAACTTATATGTGTTTCTTCAAAAATAATTATACTTATTGTAAATAACATTTATGATTGATAGTATAATATTTTTATAATGACAACATATATGAATTAAATAGTTATTGATATTATTTTTATTATTAACAACACTCTCATGCTTCAGATTAACAATATGTTGTTTTATAAATATCAAAACATGGTGGAAACATGTTGTAGTAAGGTGGAGAGTTCAGGTCCTGCTGCCTATAGATGATATGGGATTGTGATACCACATTTTAATGGTTATGCAACCTAACCTAAGTAGGTCCTTATTTTTGTCATTTAAAAAATGTCACTTTTCGATGCAAAAGTGAGTACTTATTCTCCTGCCCATTTATATAGAAGAGTGATTCACATTATTCTTTAAGTGGTAGAGTCATGTCAAGTCAAAATCACTTATTCAAGTGACCACATTCAATTGTTGATGGAGAAATATTTTAGACAGGAATATGAGTACTAGATTGGAACATATTCCATGTGACCTTGACTTGACTGTAGGCTTTAAGCTGGACTGTCCCATGTGGGAAATCAGCAATACATTACTAAGAATATATCAAAACCATGAGTCTAGCAATTCATGACCTTAACCAATGAGTTTAGCAATAGTTGAATCAAAATAGAAGATTAGAAATATTTGTATGCGCAATACGGAAATATATTCTCTTCGGTTAAGAAAATATTTATTTTTTAAATTTATTGAATAATCCATATATATGAATTATATATAGTTGAGATGCGTTGACTCTTCATTGAATCTAATAAGTAAATTTTTCTTATATCAAGGATCAAAACCAGGTAGTAGAGGTAATATACATCGAATATGAACACCTTAATTTGAACAATTGTGGTGCTAGCAATATAAATCAAATTAGAATAACTACTTCCACCAGGAATTTTCAAATTAAATTTACATTTACAAGGATAATTCAATTTCAGGACTTCATAAATATAATCCCCTCTCCCAAAGAAAAGAACAATCAACATTGGCTGCTATCAACATCAACTAATAAGGTCTAAATTTCCTGGCAGCTCTCAGCTGTTGCAGACGTTTTTTATCATCCTTAAATTTGGCCTGCAATTCCATTATTTCTGCAAGTAAAACATGAATAGTTTATCTCAGTTTGATCATCAATCAAAATCGATTGTAAATGTTACCACCAACTAGCACTCTAAAGTTTCCCTAACACCAGCTAAGATCTTTTCCATTCCATGTTGGTGCAGATTTTGATGGTAAAAGATTAAGAAATTTTTTTGATAACATGAAAAAGTGGTTAAACATGAGTATTTAAGATAAATAAGGTAAAAAAATACAAATAATAAGTGATACCATTTCTTAGAGCTTCTCTTTTCTGAAAGCGGTAGAAATCTAGACCAACTTCTTGAGGTTTCTTTTTGGCCAATTTATTCTCCACAGCAGCTTGAGCAACTGAACCAACAACAATCCCACTTTCAGAATCAGTTGTTTTCTTCCTACCCTTGTGGTGTTGAACCACTGTCCACCCTCCTTCTGCAACAAGGGCTTCTTTTGCTTTTCTTTCCTGTATTGACCAAAAAATAGGGAAACAAAAAATAAGTAACAAATCGTGCGATCATTCCTAAGTTGTAACTGAATATTGAATGTGGATTATTAAAAACCTGCGGATCACAAAGTGAATGAGTAAGTCAATTAGTTAGTTAGTTAGGGGTGTAAGACGAGAGACTATAAATAACAGAAAGGGGCGACTAAAGGGCACTTTGAGGACAGAACAAGCCTCTCGAATATATAGTGTACAACTGTTTTCCATCAATAAACATCATTTTTCTACCATCTGATGCAGTTCCTATATTGGAGTAGTGGATGATGAGGAATTCAAGAGTTGTTCAATGTTTGACAGGGGGAAGCAACTATCAAAGAAAAGAATGATCAAAGTCCTCGTGGGAAGTAATTTGATATTTGCATTCCAGTTTATCTATGAGTTCACTCTTCCCCTTGCTGAAACATATATCCCTGTTGCTTCAGCTATGTCTAAGAGAAAAGAACAGACAACTTATAGAATTCTTTGGAAACATCAATGGCAGAATAAATGCCACAGCTATAAGTATTTAGCTAGCTTTTGTTGTGATGTGAGCATTGAAAGTCTGCAGACCCCAGAGCTCATTATTGACTCTCATTTGTATCTTGGTAATCATTTATCAAAGAATGGGACCGTGGTGGAATAATGTTTTCAGCAAACGCAAGGTAAATGTTTTGGGGGAGTATTGTTAGGTGACCATCAGAACTGTTGGTCAGATAGTTTCATAGTAAGTAGGGTTAGTTGAACTGAGATTGTTAGAAGAAACAAGGCATGTTACCTGTAAATAAAAGGAAAGTAGAGAATGATTTATGGTCATTTTAGAGGATATAACGGCCATTGGGGAAAGAAGTTGCAGGCCCTCATCGTTCTTCATGATTGTTCTATAAGAGACATATTCCCTATCCTTTATCATAAAGTATCACATTTCTATCAACTACATTCTTTCTTTCCGGATGAGTTATATTGTGCTCATGAGAAGTACACACGATGTCTAGAGAAAGTCACTTTTTATGCTGTCTAGGCCAAAAAGACAACCTCAACTCAAAAGAACACATAAGAAATACGAAAAAATCCCAAATGATATGCAAGAACATTTATAAACAAAAACGAACTTCTAATCTGTGTCTACAACTTAACAGCTGTGAGATATAGATCAATTCATTCTAAGAATAAAAACTGAAATATCATCGACATCCCAAAGCCATATTTAGAATCAACTATCATATCCTAGAAATAGAAAAGCTCTCTGTCAAAGCAATATTTAAATTCATGCATTAAAGCCCTCCCCCTTATTAATGAAAATAACTTTTACTAGTTAATTTAAGGGGTACAAAAGAGAACTCTAAATAAGAGATTTTTCAATCCGACATCAATTTCAATTCAATATATTACAGAGTTCATGCCAACATGATTATTATCCTGAATGAGAAAAGGGCTATCTGCCTATTATTTGGGAGAAGTCTGCATGAAGTAGTAAAATTTGAAGTTTTAAAATGATTTACCTCTTTCAATTTTTCCTCGTAATCAGTTACAAAGTCGTCGATTTGATTTTGCAATACCTCCAACCCTGGTTTACTTTGACGGTATTCCTTGATCCATTCTGTAGTTTGATATTCATAGTTTATATGTCCAACATCAAATATGTGCATAATATTCATAGTTTATAAGCAAATTCAAATAGAATCTTCTTAAATAAAGCAATTCATACTTTCCATTCCATTTGAGCAATCATCATCTCCAGAGAAAATGACATGACATTCATCCTGATGATCTTGTTCTGTCTTTTCTGGTGATTTTACAACCTCCTTTCTTCTTTTCTTCTTAGCTTCTTTTGATCTACCTACAAAACCAAGATAAACTCCATGAGCAATATGAACGTTTAAGTCACGGTATTTCATAATAATACAAAAATGGAATCAACCATAAAACAAAATGTTTTATTTATATTACAAGGCAATATTAGAATCTCTATAGTGTTTGATCTCCACTAATCCATGAGGAATATAATAATATCAACATGGATGGTTCAAAACAATTTAGTAAAATCTAATAATTTACATAAATAAATGTATCTATCCAATAATATAAAAACTAAAATACATTTAATAAATCACCAAAAAAAAAGAAACTTCTATTTCAATACCATCACTGTTCACGGTTTCAACATCAGCAATTGGCACCGTGTTTATTTTTTCCTTCTTTTCCCTAATTTGTCTCTTATTTAGTTTTATTATAGCAAAAATTCAATCAGTTAATCAACGTTTTAGTGTCTTTTTCGTCAATCACGACGCTATATCACAGAGTGGAGTTCTTCGGTGACGCAATTTTCTGGAGGCTAGCGTTTTCCGGTCAGTTTTTTTCTCTTTACGGCAAGGCGATAGCGTTTTCCGGTCAGTTTTTACTTTTTCCGGCAGGGAGATAGCGTTGTTTTTTATGTTTGATGGAGCTCTAGGGTTTTAGTTCTGAAGAGAGTTTTAATTGTTTAAATGTGTTTTTTATCGATGATGATGGGCCTCTTCAAAATCAAGTGGATTGGGCTTGTGATAAGAATTTTTTTGGAAAATCTTTTTAACACCAGCTTATATTTCACTTCCTACACCCTAACTTTATGAATTGCAACATAAATAAAAACTAATTTTATTTTTTTTACGACAAACTCAAAATATGAATTTACTGGAACATTAATATGTTCAAAGAAATTATATTTTGAGTCAAACTTTGAATTTCCCATACCCTAATACAATTTTTATTTATTTTGAAAAATATTTTTTTTAAACTTAATTGAAATACATATTTTTTTTCTCTGATTTATCCTCTATCAACTATATATCAACTATATAACTAATTAATTATATACCTAAGAAAATAAACTACTACAATTTTTTCCTAATTTACCCTCATCTATCAAAAAATTTAATAAATATTTAACAAATGAACCAATTAATCACAAACCAAGCATTTCCAACAATGATATGTGACACGCATTTTTCAGCCGACATACACTACTTCATCATTTTTCTTCTCTCTCTCTTGAAGACACATAACCCCGAACCTTACCCTTCTCTTTTTCGTTTCTCTATTCTTCTCTCTCTTTTTCCCTCAAACCCTATCACAGTCAAAACCCCTTTCTCCACTTTATTTATGTCCACTACTACCTCCAATGAAAAAACCAAATTCATATTCGTACTCTTCATCTCACGACCTTCCTAATAAACCAGTTGAATTTTAGTTTCGAGCAACCTCGTTGTCAACTATCGTTTCTCCTTCTACGACCATCCCAACTCAAAATAAAAAAAAAAATATTTTTCTTGCTCTTCTCTTCAGTCTCTCTTTAGAGAACCAAACATCTTTTAGATCGGAACAACTTTATCAGAATCCTTTTTCTCGTCTCTATCTTCGGCCACCAACACTCCTAATTGCAAAACCAATTCCAAATTTGAACTACTTACCAAGTGTCCTTTCGCTTGAACCAAACGAATCTTCATTTTGACCCAGCGTCGCGACTCTTCTTGTCCACTATGAAAAGTTACATTGGACAAGTCATAGGCCATTCAAATATGAGAGAATATGTTTGCAAAATGGAAGATTCATCTCTTTTGATTTACTGGCTTTCTATTGCTCAATGCCTTTTTGTTGATTTATTGCTCTTTATTTTTTTCCTGTTTTCTTTTGCTTCACCCAAATTTTCAACTTTCCATATTGAAATTTCATAGTTTATTGCTGCTAAGTTTGTTTCACATTCATATTACTTTCACATTCATCTGTAAGCTCCATCAATGAAAGTACATCGTCGTTCAACATGCTCAATGGAGCATAGATCATGGATCACAAGTAGCTGAAATGACAGGTAGCTATGCAAACTCTTTTGAATTTATATAATTATGATACATTTTACAATTAAATAATTTATTTCAAATTTACATGTGCATCTAAATACATTTTATACCATATCAAATAAATTTACATTTGCATGGATATCTTCCTAGTTTTCTAACTAATTTTTTGCTTGACCAAATCATAAAGTTTTATTTTACGGTGTACATTATAAAATTAAATTTCAATAAAATAAAACTTACATGGCATAGAATAAATACACTCACTTACACGTAATGTTTTTAGATAAGGTGAGTTCATCTATTTTTCTGAAAATCATGAAAAAAATAGATTTCTTCATAAGAAATAAAATCTTCTATAATGACAATGAATTGTCTAATTATTGTAACCTGATAATAAAGAAAAAAAATACATAAACTAAACAATGAAATTTTTAAAAGGACAAAAATTCTAGATAAGAAATATCAGAAATTTTGTCTCGTGGATGTATTTGAAAATTGAATTAGATTGTCTGTTGATAAGCGGAAAACAAAATACTTAACTAAAATATAAGATTCATTCTTCAATGGTCACGTTCATGGAGAAATTCAAAAAAAACATTTCACCCTGCATTACGAATGACACTTACACAACAAACGATATTTTAATAAATAAGATTCATGATCTCAAAAAAATATAGAGAAATAAATTTTTTTAATAGAAATATTTATTTTTTCCAAAACTAAATTACATTACAAATAATAAAATAAAACAATCTCAAAAAATTTCATACATACATTTCAAATATTTTATATAATAAATACAAATTAAAATATCAAAACATTAGTTACATATTTAATATTCAAAACCATAACAATTAAATAATAATCTACATAATGAAATAAATAGGGTGGATTCAAGGTGGTTCTAGTGTCTCCATTATCCGACCTATTCCCATATTTTATAATTGGGAAAAACCCAAATCTGAATCCAAACTCAATCAAAGCGAGTTTTCCTCATCAACTTTGGGATGAGTTTAGGTGGGTATCCGTGAATACGAGTTATGTTGTCATGCCTAGATCTTAATGAAAGGAGGGGAAGGAGAGGTGAGGTGAGAGATTTTATTTTTAATTATATATATGTTTGGTTCAAGAGAAGGGAGATGAGGAGAGGGGGAGTGAAAGATTTTAATTTAAAATATGTTTGGTTCACAAGGGGTGAAGAGAGATTTTATTAATAATTTATATTTTTATCCTTATGATTTTATATAAATCATATGATATTCAAAAAGAGAAAAAATCATAGATATTTTTTGATACTAACATATGCATAAATAATTAAACACAAAATTTAAATTGTTGAGTGATTAAAAAAGTTATAACCTACTACATAATGTTATAAAAATTAAGTACACTTCATTCGTAGTATAGTTCTCCGACACAAATTAAACTATGTTTTGGTAACAATTTTTAAATTGTGATCCAATAGACAAAAATATAAAATGAATGTTTTAAAATTTAATATAAAAAAGAGTTTAATGGTGATGCACTGACAGTGTAAAAAAGTTTACACTGTCATTCAATAGAAATATAACATTCTGCCATGTCATTTAAATAATTTAAAATTTTCAGTCTGACTTGGCGTGGCGGGATGCATGATCGTCATTGATTTACAGTGTAAAATTTTTTTACACTGTTAGTGCATCACCCATTTTCTCTATAAAAAAAATATAATAGAATACCAAAATTAGAAAGAAAAAAAAACATTAATAAACATAAAAATAAAAACTATAAAAAAATGAAGTGATTATAATGTATATTAAATAACAAAAATATGAAAAATAATTATAAGCTGGAGACAAATTATAATAAAATAACGGAATCATCAAAGAAAAATCATACAAGAGATAAGCACATGAAAGAAAATGGATAATTTTGAAATAATAAAATAAAAGTAAGGATATTTTAATAAATGTAATAATTTTTTAAATATCAAAGTTAAGAGTCCTTCTCCTCCCCTCAAAATCTCCCCAATTTGGAAGACTAACAAAGTGTGTTTTTGAGGGGTTTTGCTCCCCTCATTTTCCCTCATAAAATTTGATCCAATGACGTTTAATTAGAAATATTTCCTTCACTCCCTTTCGCTCTCATCCATTTATCTTGAACCAAACACACTCTTAGATAATTATTCACGCAAACCCATGTATTCACGAGATATAATCATATGATTTATGCACCCTTAAAGGTCTAAAACAATAACTTGATAATTTAGGAGGATTTATTAATGTACCCTTTAAGTTTTTTTAGCCACCACGCGAAAATACTGAAATGCCCCAAAATTCCTAAGATTCATCTCCAAACGCACCAAAAGCTCAGTTAACATTAAAATATTCCATAGATGCATCTCCATAATATTTTGGAAGTTAAATCGCGCCAGACCCTTCTCCTTCATCATTTCTCATTTTGCTCAAAATTAACTTCAAACTCTCTCAACGTTTCTCTCTTCACCTAGTCAAAACTCAGTCAACAAAGCTCAAGGGAATTTCAATCAACATCTGTAACATCAGAAACATCCATTTCTTGTAAGTTTTTTGAGTTTTTGATAAATTTTTGAGATTTTGTGTAAATGAGTAGAAATTGATGATTAAGGTTAGAAATGAGTAGAAATAACATTTATGATAGTTTAGACATAGTATATTAGACATTTGTTGGCTGGAAAGGATGATCAAAGCATATTTTTTGGGATTGCTTGAGGTACATTGACGCCATTGACACAACTTGTGAGTTGCAGAAAATTCTGGAGATGCATCTCCGAAATTTTTCAGCATTTTAGTTTCCCAAATTTTGGAGATGCATCTCTGGAATTTTCTCAGTATTTTTTATAATTTTCTTGCTTGTGGTGTTGTTTGCCTACACTAATTGGTGCTTTACTTTAATTTACATGCATAATGGCTGATAGACACGGTAAACTAAGGCACATGAGGGTTGCTCAACATGCATCAGTGCAGAGGGAGAAGAGCCAGCAGGTTTCAGGGGGTCCTGGTCCCTCTGGTCATGCATGGCCATCTACTTTGGGCCTCATGCCACTCCATCTTCTTCTTCTTCTTCCCGTAGGAGTCAGGATTCACCTACTGACGTATCACTCCCCCCATCCTCCTGCAGGCGTCAGGTTTTCCCTATTCAGGCACCTGAGGTACCCGATTCACCAATGCCACCTCCTCCTATAGATGTTTGTTAGTTTGTGCCACTTTCTACTACTGATGTTGTTGATCTAGTGCTGAGCCAGAGGTATTTGGAGTAGGCCCTATTGATTTGTCATTATTGCCTATGTACCCACACTATACTATCAGACATATATGGGACGGAAAGGTATCATTAGTTGGATTCGTTATTTTTTATTTACGTTAATTTTAAATGACAAATTTTTTACATTGATTTTTATTTTTTTTCAGGAGCAAGATCTGCAGAAGTTTATTAACCACGGGCGAAAGATTACTAGCTTGTCTTAGCCGAATGAGGATTGGTTTTAGGCACTTTTGTTATTATCTGGATTGAAGGACTTGTGCATGACCGATTATCCTACAATCAACCACGAGATGCTTAATGTGTTCGTTGAGAGATGTCACTCGGAGACCTCGTCATTTCATCTTCCGCATGGTGAGATGTCTATCGCACTCGACGATGTCTCGTGTTTGCTACATCTTTCGATCAGGGAAGATTCTTAGATAATGGGAGGATTACCAAAGATGAGACACTCGAAATGATCTTATATTATCTGGGGACTCACCCAGGGGAGGCAAAGGAGGAGTTGGATAAAACCAGGGGTGCTCATGCTAGATTTGAATACCTGAAGAAGATATATACAGTTGAGATCTTAAGAGCACAACAGGTTACAGGTGATATTGAGCAGGTGGCACTTAACAAATTGTATGCTATGAGAGCATGTCTGCTATATTTGGTTGGCACTGTGATTTTTGTGAACAAGAGTGCCACTTATACAGACGTCATCTATCTACGGTATTTCGAGGATTTCGAGCGGATCCATGAGTACAACTGGGGGGCCGATTGTTTGGTCTACCTATACTCAAAGTTGAGAGATGGCTGTATATGGAAGAAGAAGCAAGTCATAGGCAATGTCACAATACTGACGGTAATAATTATTGGTCTTTGAATGTTTCTTTGTCATTTTCATTTCATCTTTGCAAAGTCATTACTGATGTTTCGTGTGTTCCAAACTTTTCATTTCAGACTTGGATCCTTCACCACTTCCCGCGCATCTCCGATTGGGCAAGTGTGCCGACTTACACTGAGGATATGCCGCGTGCTACTACTTTTTCCCCACTCAAAAGGTACCGGGCGACCGAGTCTTTCAGAGTCTATCTTGACCGTTTGGTTGCTGAGGGTATACACTTCAACATCTATGTCGATCATCGTGAGACGCGACCATTTGACGAGATAGTGCTATACTCTGGATGGTTGGCCTGTAGTTCACGTTTCACTACTCCTCATCTTCTCGAGCGCATTGTGCGGCAGTTCAGCTACACTCAGACCATTCTCAAACACCTTGTTGTCTCTGCTCCTCCTTCCTTGACACGTAGACAGATAGATGAAATGTTTGATGATTATGAGAGTCATCTGGTACCGAAGAAGGCACAAAGTTCCATAGTTGGGAGAGACTGGAGCTAGGTCGAAGGGTACATCAGATGGTTCTTTAGGGTGTCACATTCGTACATGGTGCATGTTGCTCCAAGAGATCCGTCGAGGCCAGCTCATTAGAAGATACTAGAGGAGGATCATACACAGTTATATCATGCTGAGTATGTCCTGCCTAGATATCGTCGCATAGTGGAGATTGCGTAGGCAGACATTGACAGAGGTATCTTCTCTGATGGGTCTGATGTGAGGCAAGTCCTATATGCCATCATGACGGAGGCACGAGGGACATTGATGTATCAAAGGCAGCGTTGGAGGACACGGGGATTTGATGACCGAGGAGGTAGAGGAGGCAAAGGAGACATAAGCGGTAGTCAGACATATACAATAGTGCATTAGTATATAGTAGTAGTAGTAGTATGCTCTGTATTTTATTTTGACATCATGCTTATTTATTGGTCTCGATTGAATGATATATTTGACATTTATTGGTCTTTTATTTATATATGGCTGTTTTGGACCATCTGGATTTATGTACGTCTTTTTATTTTAATTTCGATTATATGGTATGATTTAAACTGCATCTAAATACACATAAACAAAGCATAACGAGAAGGGTAATGTTCTGATATATTACAAAGATACATCTCCGTAAAATTTACGGAGATGCATCTCCGGTACAATACATGTGTATAATGGCTTATGAGTGTGATGCATAGTATATTTTAAATTGTTACGGATATGAATCTTCGAAATATTTCAACGTTCATTAAGAATTTGGTGCGTCTGAAAATGTCTCTCTGAAATTTGAAAAAGTTTAAATCATTTCACGTGGTGGCTAAAAAAACATAAATGATACATTAAGTAATCTTTCAATTTAGTTGCTAATAGTAGGTCCAACTCAAGAGGTAAGCCATTTAGGCCATTACCTTGGATCTTCAATTTTTTTTCTTTACATTAGTATTAAGTTATATTATATTAGTATCCTTGTCCACTTTTTATTAAGGAAACATTGATGGCTTACTTGTACAAAAAATAACATTGATAATTTAATAGTAGTAAAAAAACACATTTTGGGCCTGATTGTTTTAGCTTTAAAAAATAGATTTTTTCTTTGTATTTTTAAAAATGAATTTTGTAAAACCGTTTTTTAAAATATTACAAGTTTTTCTATATTCATTTTTTCCTAAATTTTAAGACTAATTTTGACATCATACGACATAAACATACATTATTGAAGATCAAAACATAGTAAAAATCGCAATTTTTGAAAATAGTTGTATCTCAAAAATGATTATTATGAAAACCTATTTAAAATAGCTTTAAAATTAAGTGATTTTATTTTTGAAATTTTGATATCCAAAATTTTTTTTGATAAAATGTTGATAAATCTAAAATAATATATTAAGAATAACTATTCAAATCAAATATATATATATATATATATATATATATATTCTTATTTTATGTCATAACTCACAATAATAATAATAATAATAATAATAAATTTTCTTTAAGATCAATATTATGTAAATAAATATCGAGTGGTTTTCTTTTACTATAGATGAAAAAACATATTAAATAAAATCAATTAGAAAAATTTAATAAACAATTTTAAGATTTAAAAATTTAATAAACAAATTTAAATATTTTATATTACATTTTACTTAAAATTCGTCAGTCCTCAATATGTATTAGACTGACTCTACCGATAAATGTAAAGATATTTATTGCAAATAGCCGTGTTCAAACTCTCAATACTTTATTTATTTAATTTTAAAAGATGAATTTCTTTAAACTTTTAATTTTATAAGATATCTTTGTTGAGAATAACAAAGGTGAGTTAGAATCTTTGAGAAACAAAGTGCGAGGAAGTCTCACATTGATTAAAAAAAATGAACACTTGAACATTTATAAGTGAGAGAGTTCATACTCATACACTATCACTTTAAGATTTTTGGTAAGTATGTCATAAGGTGGATTGCTCATAGAGAAAAAAAAGATGGCAAAATATCCAAATTGGTCCCTTAAGTTTACCTCGGGGTCCAATTTGATCCCTCAATTTTAAAAAGTTCCAAAGTGTTCCTTTAAGTTTTTAAATGGTGCCAAATTGGTCATTTCCGTCAGTGACCCTCTAACGTCCGTCAATATGTGCAGACGTGGCTGATGAGCTGGCCTGTTGTATCGTCTTCTTCCTTAAGACGTTGCTGCACTTTATTTCTTCCCCAAATTGATTCAGAAATTTGAGTTAGGGCTAGAGCTATAGATTCAAGGATGAAATCATGCAGATCTTCGTCATTGCTGAAACAGAAAAATGCAGAAGGTGGTTGTTCTTCAAAGGAAGGTTCGAATTTTTATACAACCTCCGGTTGGAAACCCTTATATTATTGTGGGGACCGGGCCACTCTTCGAAGGGCAACAACTGTTAAGAACTATGGAAAACATTTCTGGGGTTGTCCTAATTATAAGGTATATTTCATGTAAATATGATGTTTGTAATTTGGAAAACAAATATTGCTGCAACTAATTGATTTGTAGCCTATGAATTTTTTAGGGATCTATACAAGATGGCTGTGGGTACTTTGGTTGGTTTTATGAAATGTTGGAGATGAAAATGAGCAGTTTTGGATGGATAGAGTTGAAAAGCTATCAAAGGCAGTTGCAGAAGGAAAAATGGCGAATGGAGAACTTGGGCAACAAATGATGAATCTTGAAAGGGAAATGAAGAACATTATGAAGTGGAAAAAACTTTGGATTTTGATGTTGTTTATGATTATAATTGTAGTAATTTTTAGATTTGTATAAGTTGGTTATATAAGTATTGAAATTCTGGTTAAGCAGATCACGAAGATGTCAGACAAGATGTCGTGACACTTGATCTCTGCTTCTGACAAGGATCTAAGGAAGAACAAAAGTAAACAGCAGAATGTAAACAACACACAGAAATTGTTAACCCGGTTCGATGATTAACAACACCTACGTCTAGGGGCTACCAAGCCAGGAATGAAATCACTAAGTAGAATTGGTTCTAAGCTAAACTCCAACGTTTACAACTTAGCACCTATAAACTACCCTTCCTAGATTTCTACCTAAGACACTCCTAGGTATGAGACCCTTCTCAATTCCATTCCAATCACAGCAGTGACTGAAAATATTACAACTCAATAAATAGTCCTCAAGTATTCACACAATACACGAGAGGCTCACAAAAGTACAAACCCTAGTACTTCTAAAACAGCTGCAAAAAATCAACCAACAAACTAGGTTAACTCCAACTTATTTATATTGCAAACCACAACTCGACTTGGGCTTCAAAAGCGCAACAATTCTCCTCCTCAGAATTTGTGACCTAATCCTTTCTTCAATCCCAAGTTACCAAAAATATCTCCTTACAAGGAAACCGTATATTCCATTTAGAATCAAAATCTCTGATTCCATAATCTCAGATGCCACCTAGAATTAAGTCATATTCCAATCACACCTGTTACCAAAAACAGTTATACCAAAATTGTAACAGACAAAGATGTCGAATCCACCTGATAGGACATATTGTCTAACATATTAACCTGCAGTTAGTTCAACATGTTAGGACATCTTGTCCAACATCTTTCTGCTAAGTTAGTTTTACCAAAATTCATCCCAACCTCAAAAGCAAGGACTCAACAATCTCCCCCTTTGGCAGATTTTGGCTAAAACTAACTTTCATTGACATGCAGAAACATATCAGGGATACCACTATCAGAGCAGTAGCGGAATCATAACATGTCTTCCCGTTAATCAGTTCAGATCTACTCCCCCTCAGTGGTTAGTAGACAATCAGCAGTGGTTAGTGATGTTAGTAATTCTCCCACTTTTTAGCCACAATATGACAAAGATAGAAAGACTAACTCAAAAACCAATAAAGCAGTTCATAGTAAATTAAATTACACACCCAACAGAAATGAAAATTATCCTGGGCATTCAGCCCTTACACAACCAAAAGAAAAACAAAACAAAAAAAACACAAAAATTAAAGAGAAGACAACTCTCAGAGGTCATCTTCAGTCTCCTCCTCATCTTCTTCTTCTCCTTCATTTTCACCAGAACCATTTTCAGCATCTTCCTCTTCTGCTTCACGGTTTTCCTCATCACCCTTCTTAGCATCTCTAGCATTGACTTCAGTGTCCTTGATCTCTTTAATAGACAAGACTTGTATCATTTGTTCAAGCTTCTCTTTTCGGGCAGTGCTTACCTTGATTATATCATCAAGTTCTTTGCAGGTTGCTTTCAGCTGATCAATGGTATCCTCCTCTAAGAATGTAGCTGTAGATGTTGAGGTAATATCTAGAACATGCTTGCCAGCAAACAACTTGTGATGTAGAGACAGAGGTGGCTTTGTTTTCATGATGACATCACCAGATAGAGTTATCCTAGGATATTGTTGAAGTAGTATTCCGTAGATGAGTGATGGAAAGCAGATTGGCAATTTAACAACTGATGAGGTAGCTTGCTTCAGAATCTGATCAAAGATATATTCACCAAAATCAAAGGATTTCCTTTTTCCAATTGCATAAATAAACCTCCCAAGCCCTGTGGAAATAGTTGAAGTGTGATTTGTAGGAACCCAATTTACAGTACCAATTCTATGAAGAATGGCATATTTGATGATGAGCTTCCCACCAGGCAGTTTCTGTTTGCTTGGCCAGTTTTTCACGGTGTTCCCAGTAATTTCTATACAGATTTGATCATCTGTATCTTCAATTTCAGCCTGAGAACATTCAGATCTGCCAAGGTACTTGTTTATTTCAGCAGGAGAAAATGTCACAACATTTCCTCTGACATACACCTTAAGTAGTCCTCACTTTTTCTATCATTGCATCTTTCTGGAATATTTACAACGAATTCTTTCACCAGTTGCTCATAACATGAGTCAAAATGAGAGACAGCCCTTACCAACCTAGCTTCTTTAATTAAATTCATCACTTCTTCACACTTGAGAACATTCTGTCCCAGTTCTCTCTCCAAAGCAATTCTCCTATGATAAACATGCTTCCGTCTGTTGACACTTACAACATCATGAAAGGAGATGTTGTCCATGGGGGCTTTAGGAAGTGTGACTGTTGTCTTTTTGGAAACATGTTTCTTTAAGGCACTTTGTTCATCATAGTCTGATTCACTTTCAGACTCTGCCTTTCTTTTCTTGCTTTCAACACCAACCTTGCTCCAAGGCCTATGGGGGCCAATTGCGGACTTCTTAGTTAGCTTGTTGGAGATGGCTACACCTTTATCTTTTCTTCTTTTTAATCGTTCTGACACACTTGGCTTGAGGCTTGTTGCAATGATTTCATTGTCAGAGGGCATGTCATCTAAATCGATGATTTTATCAGCCTGTTCTGAAGCCCCTTGTGTTGATGAGGATGTTTCATCATCTGTTCCAGCATTTTTAACCACAGAGTCAGCAAGGGTGTACAGATTCCCTTCTGACATTTCAACATCATTTCCTCTTTTGTCAGCATTCTTCTTAGTAACATCTGATTCCTGAATGAGTTGGGTGGCAAAATCTGTGCAAGAGGTCTGGTGATTCCAGCAATACCCATTCTGTCCCCCTTACTTATGAGATTCTTTATTATGTTCCCAATCCTTTCATCTGTGTTGAATTTTTCAATGCCTTTCCTAGGACTAACAAAAGCATCAGAGGTATTTGAAGGATTACCTGGTGGAATATTTTTGGATCTTTTGATCGGAAGCTTGTCCGTTTTGCATGGCATGATAGTAAGCGGAGTAACATCAATTACCTCTTCAGCGTGTAGCTCTTTAGACTTTGACCTAGACTCAGATGTCACTTCTGAGTCCTTCTTGGTAGCTTGTGTTAGTGATTGTTGTTAAGACATCTTCACACAATATGCATGTTCTTCAATCGGAAAGATGAGCGAGTTTGAGAAGATTAGATCAAAGTGACGATAGGTATGATTTAGAAGGTTTTGAGAAAATTGTTTTTCAAGAAAGACGAACCCTTGTATACCGTTCTCACAAATTAAGAAAAACCTTAATTTGTCCTTCAGGATTTTTCTTTTTATTTCTGTAACCCCTGAGTAACTCAAGATGTCGTGGTTGAATGTCATGACATCTGGTATTACACTATCCCATATCAAAACATTTTCAGTGCCAATGTTTTGAGGATAGTCACTCTTATCTCCCGTCTCATGGCCTGAGTCTGATGTGATGGCATAAGAACATCTATTTCCAGTCATTTCCCTAAATCTGGAGGCCTTCTGAAGCATATTCTCCATCCTTGCTATAGTCTGACGTTGCATCCTCATATGTGCTAGTTGAGTTAATCTTCTAATGTCTGTATCTGGGGATGGTTTTTGAAGTCTCTCCGTCTGTGAGGTAGTCCACACGTAATAGTTATTTCTTGATCTGAATCCTTTCATGATAGTTCTACCTTTATCATCCAAGACTTGACATTCAGATCTGGTAAAATTTACTTTTAGGCCTTGATCACAAAGTTGACTAATGGTGATCAAATTTGCGGTCAATCCCTTTACAAGCAACACATCATCTAGTCTAGGATTCCCAACATGATCCAATTTTCCAACTCCTCTAATCTTTCTCTTGGATCCATCTCCAAAGGTGACATAGTTGGAAGAATGGGGCTTTATATCCACTAGATATTCCCTAACACCAGTCATGTGTCTTGAACATCAACTGTCAAAGTACCACCTTTCTTCAGGGTACTCATCTTGATAGGAATGGACTACCAGAGCCATCGACTCATTCTTGGAACTCCTTTTCTTTCCAGTACTTATGCCTTTGGGATATCCATGTAACTTGTAGCAATATCGTTTAATGTGACCATACTTGCCACAATGATGACATTTCCAATTTTGTCTTCTCTGATGTCTATAATGATGTTGAGACATTCTATTTGACATTGTCTGTTTTCTTTTGATCGGATTGAGACTGCACTCTGGATCATTGTAGCCAAGTCCTCTGACATCTCCAACATTCCTCCCGACTTGAAGAATTTCATCTAGAATACCAGAACTGCTGCTGAGCATCCTAACATTTTTGGTCACATTTTCAAGTTTGGACTTTAGCACAACCACTTCCTCCTCAAGATCAGAGATGACATCAAGATGTTTTTCTGTTTCAGCCTCAAGAAGCATAATGATCTTGTGTTGTCCTTCTCCTAGTTGAAAGATTTCAGTACATCTCTTATAGACCTCTTTGAAGGATTTTAGTAGATCATCATGGGATAGACTTCCAATCTCTGAATCTATGTCAGAATCAAACATTCCTGTAAGAGCAGAGACTTGTTTAGGTGATTCTCCATCACTTGCAGACTCATCTTCAGACCAGGATGTAATGAGTCATTTCTTTTCTTTCTTCAGAAAGGTAGGACACTCATACCTGATGTGTCCGTATCCCTCACACTCATAGCATTTTATTCCTTTTATCTTGTCATCCTTTTCTTCATGCTTAGAGTTTCTTCTAAAGTCATTTCTTTTAAAGTTTTTGAAAGATTGAGGCTTAGCATTCGATCTTGCTTCCCCCTCCATTTTCTTCATCAATTGCCCATACTGCTTTCCAAGAAACACAACAGCCTTAGACATTACTTTATTTGAGTTGATCTTTTCTTCATCATGATCTGACACCAAGGCTAAGCTTTTCTTTTTCTCAGATTTCTTATTCAATCCCATTTCAAAAGTTTGTAGAGAACCCATGAGCTCATCAACTTTCATAGTAGCTATGTCATGGGCTTCTTCTATAGCAGTCACCTTCATGTCAAATCTCTAGGGAAGAGACCTTAGAAGTTTTTAAACCATCTTGGCTTCAGGAATTTTCTCTCCAAGGTTACTAGAAGTGTTAGCGATATCAACAATGTTCATGTGAAAGTCATGTATACTTTCATCTTCTCTCATTCTCAAGTTCTCAAACTTGGTGGTAAGCAACTGAAGTCTTGAAGATTTAACTCGAGAAGTACCTTCATGAGCAGTTGTAACACGGTGGGAGAACTGACTTTTTTTTATTTTGTTTTCGCAAAACATGTTGCGGTTAGCAAGAGTCGCCACCGACTTTTCTTTTATCCAATAAGGAAAGGCTGAAAAGAACAGGAAAGACCTTGATAGATTTTGAGTTCGGGGGGTAAGTTATACAAAGGGAAGATATTAGCACCCTTTGTATCCATGGTTATCCATGGGCTCTTAAATGCTTAGCTCACCTTTTTTACTTACTTTTTGAATGTGTGTGAACGTTTTGAAAATATTTTGTAAAAGTTTGACTTTGTAATAATTCGTGTAAGAATGTATACAAAGTGTTTTTTTTTGAAAATATTTTTGGAAGAGTGAGATATGAAAAATATTTGTTTTTGAGTTGTGAGCAAGCATTTAAAAGTTACTTACCCCTAATTTGTAAGGTCTTTCTTGTACTTATCATTTTCCTTGAAAGATAGTATTATCCATACCATTAATGGGTAGGTAGTACTGTCTATTGGATGTTGAGGGACAAAGAATGGTCATCGAATAGTCATAAAAGACAACATGTAAGGATACCTTAGCAATGCGAAGGGACTATCATCATTTTTCCATAGGGTCGTCGAGGGACAAGATCATCTTTTTGTAGGCGGCTCGAAGGGTCATTGAGGGACTATGATCTTTATATCGAAGGAACTATGATGATATTATTCGTAAGCGTCTTTTACTAAAGTACCCTTACTTTCGAGGGACATGATCGTTTTAATCGTAAGGGAACAGAGAGAGGCTACCCTAGAGGTGAATGTGTGCAATGTGCGTTGATTCAATTATATTATCTTGAGTTATAGGTTATTCTAACGTTTGATTTTAGATCTTGCCATACATGCCTATTTATCTAGCAAATAAAATATAAGTGCGAAAAAAATAAATACCTACACTATTACATGGCTTATGGGCAGTTACATGATATAATCGTGCGAGAATGTAACATAGACTATTACAAGGCTTATGGACAGTTACCTAATATAATCGTGCGAGAAATGTAAACTACACTATTACAAGGCTTATGAACAGTTACATAATATAACCGTACAAGAAATGTAAACTACACTATTACAATTTATGCACAAACCTATACATTTATTCTAAGAAAATAAATGATAAACGAAAAGCAATTACATATTAAAAGTCAAGTTAAATGTCCTAAATATCTAAGTCAATATTCGTTTTATTTTTTATTTTTGAGAAATAATTTTAAAATAAATAAACCTAATTTCTAATTCATTTGTACAAAAATTAATTAATTATAAGTCAAAGTCTAAAAAATTAATTTTGATAAAAATAATCTAAGTCTAAAAAAATGATTACATAACCTAAACTATATTTTTTATTCTTTTAACGGTTTTATGATTTTTTTTGTTGTTTTAACTTAACTGAAAAGAAATAAATAAATTACTTGAAATATGATAAAAGAAAGGGATTAGAAAATAGTTAAAAAGAAATTGCATGGGGTGGGAATCGAACCTTCAGGATGAGTATTTAATCCTTGGTTTGGATTGAGAATGATTGGAAATGGAGTTTTGAATTTTCACTTTTATTTTCAAGAATTTTGTGATTTGGAAGCCTTCCTTTGTGAAGCCTCTTGCCCCCTTTTTCTCTGATGTTTGAGCCTTGTATTTATAGGAGAAACATGGTAGACAAAGAATCATTGAAGAGCTAGGATCAAGGAACATGTTTCCAACCATTTTAATTTTTTGAAAACCATGTTTCCTTCACTCTCTCCCATGGGTTTATTTGGGTTTTGATGGCCTTGAATGACATGTTTTAACCTTCTAGAAACTCCATTAAAAGGATCCATGTGCCCACCATTATTTGATTTATTTTGTTTTATTTAATTTTGTTTATTTCTTTGAATAAAATCAAAATAAAATAAAATAAAAATCAAAATAATACCAAAGTGAACCTTGAGATACTTGAATATGTCATAAACATGATTCAACCTTAAAAGATAGGCCCATTGGTCCAAAAGCTCAAAAATGTTCAATGTAGGTTTCATGCGTTTCTCAAATTTTGCTCAACTTGCACCAATCGTAACTCTTTCAATTTTTGTCATATGAAGGTGATCTTGGACTTTTTGGAACCCTCAAGATATCCCCTACAACTTTCGTGTTGATCACTTTTTCATTTGAAATCTTTATTTTTTGTGTAAATTGCTTTGACGAAAAAATTGTCTTTTTGTTGAATTTCAAAATGACCTGTAAAGTTTTGGTCCATATCTCTCAAACGAGGCATTTTTGGCCTTGAGCTTAGAGAGACAAAGTTGTAGAGAATTGAATTTCCTTCAAAATGAGCTTTGGTTGAGGAATTTATGATGAAGTATGTGGAAGTTGTGCATGGTCAAAGTTCAGTTGACTTTTCCTTAAGAAAACTCTAATTTGGCAATTTTTGACTTTTGAGTAAATCTTGATTTTCTTGAGGAATCATGATCAACCCTTGATCAAATGATGAATGGGACTTCAAAATCTTGATTTTGGCAAGAAATGATGACGTTTGACTATAAATTGGTCAAAGTTGACTTTTGGTCCAATACAATCGACTGTTGATCATTTGAGCAATTGACTGAGCAAACTTGTGAAGCAAGGCTTGAGACTTGACATGAGGATACCCTAGAGCACATAGAGAACCATGAAGTCCATCTGAGTTATTGAGAGCTCAATTCCTTTTGAGAAAAATAAAACCCTAGTTGTAGGTTGATTGTTTAGGAGGAGAGCTTGTATGGCCAATCCTTGAGTAGTCTTGAGCTTTTGAGACCCCTAGGAGTGTGAGGAAGCTCCTTGAATCAATTTGTCTCAAAGATGTGAGGGCAAATTTTGGGGTGCAACAGCTGCCCCTGTTCAATTTTCTTAAACCTGAAGAGTTAGATTGGCGCATCCGCCATTCGTGATCTGAAGGTGGAAGAGGATTGAACACTTAAGTGCCCATAAATTTGCACTCACAGGTGCACGAAGTGACGTTGTTGGTTGATTGTATTGCTTAAATGGACTTAAAGATGCCATTCGGAAAGATGACAGTATGGAGATGGGCTTATAGATGCAATCCAAAGTAACTGTTGACAGGAGTAACAGAAGGAGTCTAGGTTTGATTGTATCTGAGGAGTATACTAGAATGAGTCTGTGTCCAACTGTATCTAGCAGATGTGCTGGGGAATGTCAGAATGAATCTACGCCTTGATTATATCTGAGGATGTATTGGAATGAGTATCAGAATGAAATCTATATCTAGATCGTATCTGAACCGTATCTGGAAAATATACTTGACCATCTCTGAACTGAATCTGGAACATATTCTGGAATAAGTATCAGAATTAAATCTTCGTCTCGATCATCTTTGAACCATTTTTTTGGAAAATCTTCTGGGATAAGTGTCAGAATTAAATCTTTGTCCTGATTATCTCTGAACTGTTGGAGTATTAGAATTAAATCTCTGGGTTGATTATCTCTGAGCTGTTGAAGTATCAGAATTAAATCTCTGGGTTGATTATCTCTGAACTGTTTAAGTATCAGAATTAAATCTCTGGGTTAATTATCTCTGAACTGTTTAAGTGTCAGAATTAAATCATCTGTCTTGATTATCTCTGAACTGTTGAAGTATCAGAATTAAATCTGTCTTTGAATCAGTGTCAGAATTAAATCGTTGTCTCGATTATCTCTGCACCGTATCTAGAAGATGATAATGTTTGTCTGATTGTGAACTCACCTGAAAAAGGCAAAGTTAGTTTTATGCAATGTCATGATGTATGTAATGCATTGCATAATGATGCTCTCAAGATAAATGAGAATGTTATATGTTTTGTATGTATATGCTATGATATTTTGTACATGATGCATGGATGTCAATGTTGCTGATGATAGCGGTGGCTTTGAATAGTAACGTCTGGCTGGGGAAAATAAATCCATGTCTGTTGCTGGGAATGAAGAATATCACTCTTCATCTTTTATTTGGAACGACTGTACTGGGAATTCCCGCTTTTCCGTTTGGGAATACTCCGCTGGGGATCTTCGACTTCTGCTTGGGGATAAAAGCGTTCAAGGAGAGTTTGGTTGCATGTACCCTGACTGGGGATAAACGAGATGGATAATCCTCCGATGCAATATCTGCCCGGATTCCAGATATGAGCGTCAACTATGCTGGGGGAGAGAATTCTGTTGGAGAATTTATAGTGTTAGAGGAATAAACTCAGTTGGGGAACTGAATTCTGTATACTACAAATAGGGAATAATCTCTGATGGGGATTAGAATTTCATAGGCTGTGCTGAGGAAGTTTCTGCTGTATGCTGGGGAAATGATCAACTTCTTTATCTGCTAGGGGACCTATTGGGGAAGACGATCATACCAAGCTGTCCATCAAATATATGGAAGTGAACCGCTGGAAGATGCCCCAATTTCTGTCTGAGGGCATACTAATTCTGTCGGGGAATATATCTCTGTTGGGGATGAGCTTGTGAAGATAGCTCTATAGAGATAGTTCCATGGAGACTGCTCTGTGGGGATATTTCCATGAAACTGGCTATATGGGGGTTCGTGGACATCTTGAACATTATCCCAACTCCTAGAGTCCTTAGTAAATGCTATTCCTGTTTTCACGTATATTTTTGGTAAACTTCAATCATATTCAAGTGCATATGTTCATTCAAAGTACCCATTGGACTTTTACGCAAACAAAACAGGGCAAGTAAAAACAATTTTGAATTTGAAAATAGACTTGTATTGATTTTGAAATTGGCCTATAAACAGGAAATTTTGTACAAGGAGACAGAAATCCTAGTAAGAGGAAATTGTCGTAAAAATTGAAAAGGTACAAAGTGATAAACAAAGAAAAACAGCTATGTGGAAATGATCCCATTGAGTTTCAACTCTGCTATTGCCACTATATCTTCAAGCATCTCATCCCTTGCTGTCGAAAGGAAGATGACTGGATTGATCTGCGCCGTTCGAACTTGATATTGATAACAAAACTAAGCTGGAAGCAGATAAGTGATCCAACGGGACATAGTCGTATGCTTTAATCCCTAACTTTTGCCTGGACCGCCTTTTTAGGTTTTCAGTCCACCGGGATACCCTTTTTTGCCCAAGCCGCCTTTTCAGGTTTTTGACTTGCCGGGTGTACAGTTCTTTTGTATATATATCCCTAATTTTTGCCCGAACCCTTTTGGTTCGCCGGGATGCCCTTATTTTTTCCTAGGCCAGTCAACTTAGAGGGTCTCTTTTTATGCGTAGTATCTTTTGACTATGTTCGCGTTCACAGGGTGCGGGAAATCTTCACCGTCCATAGTAGTAAGCATCATAGCACCGCCAGAAAATATTTTCTTGATTACAAATGGACCTTTATATGTGGGAGTCCATTTGCCCCTGGGATCACCCTGTGGTAGTATGATACGCTTTATTACCAAATCACCGGCCTGGTACACTTGGTGCTTGACTTTCTTATTAAAGGCCTTGATCATACGCTTTTGATACATCTGGCCATGACAGACAGCCGTGAGCCTCTTCTCATCAATCAAGTTTATCTGATCAAGTCGAGTCTGAACCCATTCGTCTTCGTCTAAGTCTGCATCTTTCATAATCCTTAGGGAAGGAATCTGAACTTCAGCAGGTAAAACTGCCTCCATACCATAGACTAAAGAGAAAGGGGTTGCCCCTGTTGAGGTACGTACTGAGGTGCGATAACCATGAAGAGCAAATGGTAACATCTCATGCCAATCTTTGTATGTCACCGTCATCTTTTGCAAGATCTTCTTAATATTCTTGTTGGCGGTTTCTACTGCGCCATTCATCTTTGGTCGATATGGAGAAGAATTGTGATGCTTAATCATGAACTGCGTGCATAGTTCAGTGATCATAATGTTGTTCAGATTAGTACCATTGTCTATGATAATCCTTTCAGGGATGCCATACCGACAGATAAGATTATGCTTGATGAACCGAGCTACAAGGATGAAACGATGTCCATTGGAAGCGGTAGGTTTAATCTATCCTATCATATCAATGCCCCACATTGCAAAAGGCCAAGGAGCAGTCAGAACATTCAACGGAACCGGAGGTACATGTACTTTGTCAGCATAGATCTGGCACTTGTGACAAGTTATGGAGTGATGATGGCAATCAGTTTCCATGGTAGACCAGTAGTAACCTGCTCTCAAAATCTTCTTAGCCATTGTATGCCCACTGGAGTGAGTGCCAAAGATTCCGCCATGCATCTCTTCCATAATCTTTTCTGCTTCCTTCTTGTCTACACAGCGAAGCAAGGTTGAATCGTGGTTGCGTTTGTACAAAATTCTGTTACTCAGAAAGAACTTGGCAGAGAACCTCCTTAGAAACTTCTTGTCATTGATAGATGCCCCTTCAGGATATTCCTGAGTTTTGAGATATCTTTTCACTTCGTGGAACCGAGGTTTCTCTTCTACTCCATCAGTATCAACTTCATAACAGTATGCCGGCTCGTCTAGTCTGTCAATAGTAATCCTAGGAGCCTCGTTGTCCCATCTGACTTTGAACATAGAGGACATGGTGGCTAACGTGTTTGCCAACTGATTCTCTTCTCGTGGAATATGCTCAAAAGTGATTTCTTCAAAGTATGGAATCAAAGTCAACACATGTTCTCGGTAAGGAATGAGATTTGGACGCTTCGTATCCCATTCTCCTTTAATCTGACTAATCACTAGGGCTGAGTCCCCATATACATTCAAGAATTTGATCCTCATATCAATGGCAGCTTTGATACCCATGATGCATGCTTCATATTCAGCCATATTATTGGTACAGTCAAAGCAAAGTCTAGCAGTAAACGGCGTATGGCAACCCTTAGGAGAGATAATTACAGCACCAATACCATTACCAAGTGCGTTAGAAGCTCCATCAAAAACCACAGTCCATTGGGATCCCAATTCAGGTCCTTCATATAGTCCAGGTTCTTCATAATCAGTAACAAGCATAATATTCTCATTTGGGAACTCAAAATTCATAGACTGATAGTCATCCACCGCTTGATGAGCCAAATAATTAACTAGTACACTTCCTTTGATTGCTTTCTGCGTAGTGTACTGGATGTCGTATTCTGTCAAGACCATCTGTCATCTTGCTATTCGTCCGGAAAGAGCAGGTTTCTCAAATATGTATTTGATAGGATCCATCTTAGAGATCAATAAAGTGGTATGAGTCAACATATACTGTCTTAGTCGGCGAGCAGCTCATGGCAAAACGTAGCAAGTTTTCTCAAGCAGTGAATATCTTGTTTCATAGTCTGTAAACTTTTTGCTAAGGTGGTATATTACATGCTCTTTTCGACCAGACTTGTCATGTTGCCCCAACACACACCCCATTGAATTCTCTAGCACTGTTAAGTACATAATTAGAGGTCTTCCTTCAACTGGTGGCATCAAAATCGGAGGTTCTTGGAGATACTCCTTGATCTTATCAAAAGCTATCTGACATTCGTCGTTCCACTTCACCACTTGATTTTTCCTCAGTAATTTGAAGATTGGCTCACAAGTAGCGGTCAAATGGGAGATAAATATGGCAATATAGTTCAAACGTCCTAAGAAACTTCTGACTTCTCTCTCAGTATGGGGAACGAGCATATCTTGTATAGCTTTTACCTTTGCAGGGTCGACTTCAATACCTTTACCACTGACGACGAAACCCAAAAGTTTACCGGATCTAACCCCAAAGGTGCATTTGTTTGGATTCAATCTCAACTTGTACTTCTTCAACCTCTCAAACAGCTTGTGTAGGTGGTCAAGGTGCTCTTCTTCATTCTGAGACTTGGCTATCATATCATCAACGTATACCTCTATCTCGTGATGGATCATATCATGGAATAAAGCAACCATATCGTGCTGGTATGTTGCC
This sequence comes from Lathyrus tuberosus, assembly GCA_022829125.1. Taxonomy (NCBI): domain Eukaryota; kingdom Viridiplantae; phylum Streptophyta; class Magnoliopsida; order Fabales; family Fabaceae; genus Lathyrus; species Lathyrus tuberosus. The sequence continues at coordinate 3,136,074 of JALAZF010000301.1, read as the reverse complement.
CCTGTGTTCTTCAAACCAAATGGCATTACCTTGTAACAAAAGGTGCCCCAATGTGTAACGAACGTAGTCTTCTCCATGTCTTCAGGTGCCATCTTGATTTGATTATAACCTGAGAAACCATCCATGAATGAGAATACCTTGTGCTGAGCAGTGTTGTCTACCAGAACATCAATATGTGGGAGAGGAAAGTCATCTTTCGGGCTTGCCCTGTTCAGATCCCTGTAGTCCACACACATAGGAACTTTACCATCCTTCATAGGCACTGGTACCACATTTGCAACCCACTGAGGATATGATGTGACAGCTAGAAAACCTGCATTGAACTGCTTCATAACCTCGGCTTTGATCTTTTCAGACATCTCAGGGCGCATACGACGAACCTTCTGCTTTATCGGTAAACGGTGAACCACAATATCGGTATCAAGTCCTGGCATATCTTCATAAGACCAAGCGAAAATATCAGCATAATCATGTAGCATCTGAATCAGTCTTTTCTTGACACGGTCTTCTAATCCAGCACCTATCTTGATTTCTTTCTTATCCTCCTCAGTACCTAGATTTACGACCTCAACTGGCTCTTCGTGCGGTTGTATGGTCTTTTCTTCTTGCTCTAATAGTATAGCAAGCTCTTTAGGCACTTCACAATCTTCCTCACCTTCGTCCTCGGCTTGGTAGATTGGATTTTCGAAGTCATAATTGATAATAGCATAACCGTTATCAATGGGATCCAGAGTGGATGTGGATCTGCAGTTTGTCGCGTGGGTGTGTGTAAGAACACATAGCTATTTTGATGAAGATAAAGTAAAAGAAAAGACAAAGAGCGCAAAATTTGAATGCAAAACGTCCATTGATTTATTGAATGAAAATATGCGATAAAATGACAACCCTAACAAATGGGCCACTGTGCCCTGGGCAAGGCATAAGGCTTAAAAGTTTTATTGTTCAAATTACAAAACCAAACTTTAAAAATAAGAAAAACAGAAAATAACATTTACTCCTGACTAAAGGAGATATGAATAATGTCTTCAGTCTTCCAATTGTTGAGCCCATTGCCAATGGCAGGAAAGATCCAACTGTCTAGGTCACAGTCACTATCAGCATCTTCCACATCGTTGGCCTGATCTTTATGAACTCCTTTGTTGGTGATACGAATAGCACGAGCACGACGTACAACCCTCTGAGCCTCTGAAGTAAAACCTAAACCAAATTTGTCAAACTTGTAAGGAATGTTAGGAAGCTGACCCCAAATGGTACAACCACCTTCGTCAACCACAGCTCTAGCATCCTTTAGGGAAGCCATTGTAGGAGGCACTCTAGTAACCTTGGGAACAGTAGGAACTTGTTTAGCAATAGGAACAGTCTGAGGAGCCAATTCAAATGTTTGACAAGGAGTCTCGAGGAATTCTCCATCCATCTCAACATACTTAAAGGTATTCAAATGACTAACCATGTACTCTTCTTCACCACAGACGGTGACAATCTTGCCTTTCACGGGATACTTCAACTTCTGATGTAAGGTAGAAGTCACAGCGCCTGCCCCATGTATCCAATGGCGTCCAAGCAAACAGGAATAGGCAGGACGAATATCCATTACATAGAAAGTAGAATCAAAGACTTGATAACCCACTCTAATCGGGAGATCAACCTCTCCATGCACCATTCTCTTCGAACCATTAAAGGCTCTTACCACGACGTCACTAGGTTTCAGCACAACCCCTTCATAGTCGAGTTTGTCTAGAACAGCCTTTGGCAACACATTCAATGAGGAACCATTGTCCACCAATACATGAGATAGGGTAGTGCCCCTACACTCAATAGAGATGTGAAGGGCCTTATTGTGGTTCCTTCTGGCGGGAATCAGATCAACATCAGAAAAGCCTAGACCATTATCAGTTGTCAGGCTAGCGACACAATTTTCAAGCTGGTCAACAGATATTTCTTGCGGCACGTGCGTAGATTTCAAAAACTTCACCAAAGCTTTAGCATGGGCCTCGGAGCACAACAACAGAGATATCATAGAGATCTTGGAGGGGGTGTGCCCCAACTGTTCAACAACATTGTAATCACTCTTGCGGATAATTTTCAGCACTTCCTCCATTTCTTGCTTGGAGGAATCTTCGATAGCAGTTTCACCCGGGGCCTCCATCTGGGCAGGCTCAATCATTGGTTCTTTGCCTCGAGTCTCAGTAATTGGCTCGGAGGCAGAGATACGAATTGGAGTAGTAACAGTCTTCGGAGAGATTTCTGGGGAGAAGATCCTTCCACTTCGGGTAACCTTACTAGTCCCAACGATATTGTCGACATCGGGATTAGTAACTTCAACAGTTCCATCAGTCAAAGGCTCTTGCTTGACACCATGAATGTAAACATCAGCACCATAATTCCAAGGGATAGCCTTGCTAGAGGAATATGGAATCAGACCGGGTGTAGTAATAATCAGGGGAGCCACTCTAGGCTCGGCAGTAATCTTCACAGGACCTTTAGAGGTGATCCTCACTGGAGTTTTGGAATTAGTAACCACAGATACGTCCTCAAACTTCAGACCTCGGGACAAATTTTCACATATGCTCTCCATGGAAGGAGTCTTCTCAAACAATATAGTACGGTCGTCCATCAAACGCTGAATGCCTTCTTTCAGCTTTACACAACCATTGGATTGAGATGCACAATAATAATAGTTTTCAACGCAACCCGGAAATAAACCGGCTTGCAACAGCTTCTTCTTAACAATTGATAGAGGAACAATCAAGTCAACCATGGTAGAAACACAAGAACCATCGTCAATAGCATTAACGATCTTGTCATGATTCGGCATAGGAGCGATAATCACATTAGGAGTCTCAGGGGGATCAAACTCAATCTCCTTAGCGTCAATCATGTCTTGATTCTTGTTCTTCAGTGCCCAACAGCTGTTCGTATCATGTCCAGGACTATTATAATGGTATGCACACCTTGCATTGGGATTATAGCTAGGAGCGGAAGTATTAGGATTCCTAGGAGGATTCCTCAAAGTAATCAATTATGCCTTCAACATATGCTGCAATGCCTGAGCCAATGACATGTTGATCTTTGTAAACTGTCTCCTGGGTGCATCCTGCTTATGCTGACTACCCTGTTGTTGTTGTGGCACGGTGTAGAGATCAGAACTGCCCCAACAGATTGGTTGCGGTCATTCTTATTACGACCCTTCTGGCCGTACACATCATTAGGCTCCTTCTTCCCATTATGTGGCTTCTTTGTAGTGTTTGAAGATGTAGCCACTTGTATTTTACCACTTCGAATTCCACTTTCAACACGTTCTCTTGTCAATATCAGCTCAGTGAAACCGGATGACGAGCTTCCAAGTAGATGACTATTGAAAAGACCGGTTAGTATGCTCATGAACATGTCAACCAACTCTCTGTCAGCTAAAGGAGGCTGAACCCTGCCTGCAAGATCTCTCCATTTCTGGGCGTACTCATTGAAACTTTCATTAGGGTCCATGGACATGCTTTGGAGTTGCATTCGAGTTGGCACCAAATCAGAGTTATATTGGTATTGTCGGTAGAAAGCTTCAGCCAAATCATTCCAGGTATGAATATTGGTACTCTCAAGTTGATAATACCACTCCAATTGAGCTCCAGACAAACTCTCTGGGAAAAAATGCATCCACAACTTTTTGTCAGTAGTATGTGGCTGAATCTTTCAGACATAAGATCTCAAATGCAGCTTCGGGCAAGACACACCGTCATATTGAGCAAACGTGGGAATTTTGAACCTAGGAGGAATGACAACTCCTGAAACCAAGCCCAAGTCCTCAAAATCCAAACCAGGTACTTTCTGAACCTCCATGGCCATCAGACGTTCTTCAAGTAATTTGTATTTCTCATCACCAGGGGGATACTGATCATCCAGATAATCATCTTCCTCTTCAGAGTGTCCACCGGTGTCGTGGTTACTGTTTTCCTCATGTTTGTCACTTTCATAGTTGTCATCCAGTTCATCATCTTGGTCTACTGGGATCCCAATTTCCTTGACCTGTTTAGCCGGACCTTTGAATCTCCTCCCCATGTTGATGACGCAAGTTGATTTTCTTGATTTCTTCTTCTTCTTGGTCAGAAGTGCTTTCAGTTCTTCTTGCCCCTTGGACAAGTTCAGGATCATCTCTTGGAACTGGGCGTTCTGGGCCTGGAGATCTTTGACGGTTTGCTCGAGAGCCATTTCTGCTGAAATAAACAGCGAGAAGATGAGAAACCTATCTTAGAAACCTGCTATGCAATGATTATGAGATGTAGATGCATATGCAATGATTTCAAGGACTTTAGAGTTTATCTTTGCAGACAAACAGAAACAAAAGGAAAAATTTTATTAGTAAACTCAAAATTCTTTTTTTTTCTTTTATGCCTCTTGGGCTACAATGAAAGGAAATTTCAAAAAGAAAATTCAAAAACGCCTAAGATCTAGGACTCAAGACTCAAGTCTCCCACGGGCGCTTCCTCTTTGTGCCGATGTAAGCATTGATGCTCTGCTCCTCATGAAGTAATTTCGTCAACTCCAACACCTTCTTCTCACTAGCATAGAACTGAGTCTCAAAGGTGTCCCTTTCTTCTTTCATCCGAACCCAAGACTTCTGCAGCTCTTCAAGATCGGTAGGCATATCTGGATGGAGAATGACTTGAGGAACACCTCCTTCAAACTCAGGTTTAACAATCACTGGTCTAACAGCTGGATATGGCATAATAAAATCTTGAGCACGAGTGCGCACCCATCTGAGGTAAGGCTCCAAAGGAATAGAGTTCTTCTATCCCAAGGTCTTGCTTTCAATCTTATACACCTTATTCCACGCGCGTATAAACCTTTGACGGTAACCTTAAGGATCATCTTCATAATTGAGCACAATACCCTGAATAAGCATATCATGAGGACCATCCCTTCAAGCATAACCAAACTGGCACAAAGCTAGCGAAGGATTATAGGTGATGCCTCCCCTAATTCCAAGGAGTGGCACATTAGGGAATTCCCCATAATGATAAATAAGAGTGAAGTCTTCAAGAGATCGGGCACACCAATAGATATCTGAATGGGAGAGTGACATTATCCTTCGAGACCACTGCAACCTTTATTTATTCTTCAACACTGACCGGGGAAGGTGCGAAATAAACCACCTGGATAGTAAGGGTACGCAACACATGAGAGTCCCTCGCTCCCTGATAGTACGAGTGTGAAGCGAGTGCAGAATATCTCCGAGCAAGGTAGGTACCGGGTTATAAGTCAAAAATATTTTGATAGCGTGCACGTCTATGAGTTGGTCTGGATTAGGGAACAACACCAACCCATAGATACACAAAGCCAATACTTCCTCGAAAGCATGGTAACTCATAGCGCTTAGGAACAATTGAGCCTTCTCAATCAGGAACTTAGCAAGAAACCCCTTGACTCCACTCCTTGTTTCCCAATTGGACACAATGTCTGACCTTTTCAGATGCAAAGCAGCTGCAATGACTTCAGGCTTTGGAACGTCTTCTAGACCGGTAAAAGGTATCTGATCGAGAATAGGTATTCCAAGTAGCTTAGAGAACTCCTCCATCGTGGGCACCAATTGGTAATCCGGGAAGGTGAAACAGTGGTGCTTAGGATCAAAGAACTGGAATATGACTCTCATCATGTCTTCTTCAAAACCTGAGGCAATCAAGTTGATCAGAAAACTATGCCTTTCAGTGAATCGAGAGACATCGGGAACCTTTGAGACCAATTCTTTAAGCTGGGAAGGAACCCTTACAAAGTTGACTCGGATGAAATTTCTAGGAACGGAAGCCATGGTCTGCAACGACGAATAAAGATAAATTCCTTGGTCCTTGAAATGGTTAGTGAAAATGATATGTTATGATGTTATGATGTCATGTACATGTTAAAAGTAAATAAGTAGCACACACAAACAAGTCATACAAGAGCCTTAGGTTTAAAGGCTTGCATGAAGTCCAAAGGTAAGTACCCTTCCCCACTGAGGTTTAGTTGGCTCAACCAGTCCTAGAATAGTAACCGGGTTCTAAAGGACTCATATCACGGATCTTTCTCGAAGGCTTTATTTTAGTGCGACACTCGAGTGGCCGACCAAAACATCCCGAAAGTTTGATCTCAATGAGCGTAGCCTCGAGTATCAACCAGCTTCGGTCTAAATCCAAAGCCGACCATCTCACTACCTTCTAATGGCCAAAGATAAGTTAACTAGGGTTCTAAAGACTGTGACCATCATATCAACCATATCGGTACATGTCGTACAGTCTCCATGATCTATTGTCACTTACCTAAGGAATCACTAGGTCCGGGTGTAGGACCTTTCACACAAGTAACCCCAAATCAAAACCCATTAAAAATAAAGCACACAAGTCAAACAATTTTAAGCAAGTAGTAAAATGATCTAACTCTAAGGTAACCCCTCTTTTTATTGTACATCCCCAACAGAGTCGCCAGTTCTGTAACACGGTGGGAGAACTGACTTTTTTTATTTATTTTGTTTTTGCAAAACATGTTGCGGTTAGCAAGAGTCACCACCGACTTTTCTTTTATCCAATAAGGAAAGGCTGAAAAGAACAGGAAAGAACTTGATAGATTTTGAGTTCGGGGGGTAAGTTATACAAAGGGAAGGTATTAGCACCCTTTGTATCCATGGTTATCCATGGGCTCTTAAATGTTTAGCTCACCTTTTTTACTTACTTTTTGAATGTGTGTGAACGTTTTGAAAATATTTTGTAAAAGTTTGACTTTGTAATAATTCGTGTAAGAATGTATACAAAGTGTTTGTTTTTTTTTTTGAAAATATTTTTGGAAGAGTGAGATATGAAAAGTATTTGTTTTTGAGTTGTGAGCAAGCATTTAAAAGTTACTTACCCCTAATTTGTAAGGTCTTTCTTGTACTTATCATTTTCCTTGAAAGATAGTATTATCCATACCATTAATGTGTAGGTAGTACTGTCTATTGGATGTTGAGGGACAACGAAGGGTCATCGAATGGTCATAGAAGGCAACATGTAAGGATACCTTAGCAATGCGAAGGGACTATCATCATTTTTCCATAGGGTCGTCGAGGGACAAAATCATCTTTTTGTAGGTGGCTCGAAGGGTCATTAAGGGACTATGATCTTTATATCGAAGAGACTATGATGATATTATTCGTAAGCGTCTTTTGCTAAAGTACCCCTACTTTCGAGGGACATGACCGTTTTAATCGTAAGGCAATAGAGAGAGGCTACCCTAGAGGTGAATGTGTGCAATGTGCGTTGATTCAATTATATTATCTTGAGTTATAGGTTATTATAACGTTTGATTTTAGATCTTGCCATACATGCCTATTTATCTAGCAAATAAAATATAAGTGCGAAAAAATAAATACCTACACTATTACATGGCTTATGGGCAGTTACATGATATAATCGTGCGAGAATGTAACATAGACTATTACAAGACTTATGGACAATTACATAATATAATCGTGCGAGAAATGTAAACTACACTATTACAAGGCTTATGAACAGTTACATAATATAATCGTACAAGAAATGTAAACTACACTATTACAATTTATGCACAAACCTATACATTTATTCTAAGAAAATAAATGATAAACGAAAAGCAATTACATATTAAAAGTCAAGTTAAATGTCCTAAATATCTAAGTCAATATTCGTTTTTTTTTTTATTTTTGAGAAATAATTTTAAAATAAATAAACCTAATTTCTAATTCATTTGTACAAAAATTAATTAATTATAAGCCTAAGTCTAAAAAATTAATTTTAATAAAAATAATCTAAGTCTAAAAAAATGATTACATAACCTAAACTATATTTTTTATTCTTTTAACGGTTTTATGATTTTTTTTTGTTGTTTTAACTTAACTGAAAAGAAATAAATAAATTACTTGAAATATGATAAAAGAAAGGGATTAGAAAATAGTTAAAAAGAAATTGCATGGGGTGGAAATCGAACCTTCAGGATGAGTATTTAATCCTTGGTTTGGATTGAGAATGATTGAAAATGGAGTTTTGAATTTTCACTTTTTTTTTTCAAGAATTTTGTGATTTGGAAGCCTTCCTTTGTGAAGCCTCTTGCCCCCTTTTTCTCTTGTGTTTAAGCCTTGTATTTATAGGAGAAACATGGTAGACAAAGAATCATTGAAGAGCTAGGATCAAGGAACATGTTTCCAACCATTTTAATTTTTTGAAAACCATGTTTCCTTCACTCTCTCCCATGGTTTTATTTGGGTTTTGATGGCCTTGAATGAGATGTTTTAACCTTCTAGAAACTCCATTAAAAGGATCCATGTGCGCACCATTATTTGATTTATTTTGTTTTATTTAATTTTGTTTATTTCTTTGAATAAAATCAAAATAAAATAAAATCAAAATCAAAATGATACCAAAGTGAACTTTGAGGTCCCTGAATATGTCATAAACATGATTCAACCTTAAAAGATAGGCCCATTGGTCCAAAAGCTCAAAAATGTTCAATGTAAGTTTCACGCGTTTCTCAAATTTTGCTCAACTTGCACCAATCGTAACTCTCTCAATTTTTGTCATATGAAGGTGATCTTGGACTTTTTGGAACCCTCAAGATGTCCCCTACAACTTTTGTGTTGATCACTTTTTCATTTGAAGTCTTTAGTTTTTGTGTAAATTGCTTTGACGAAAAAAGTGTCTTTTTGTTGACTTTCAAAATGACCTGTAAAGTTTTGGTCCATATCTCTCAAACGAGGCATTTTTGGCCTTGAGCTTAGAGAGACAAAGTTGTAGAGAATTGAATTTCCTTCAAAATGAGCTTTGGTTGAGGAATTTCTGATGAAGTATGTGGAAGTTGTGTGTGGTCAAAGTTAAGTTGACTTTTCCTTAAGAAAACTCTAATTTGGCAATTTTTGACTTTTGAGTAAATCTTGATTTTCTTGAGGAATCATGATCAACCCTTGATCAAATGATGAATGGGACTTCAAAATCTTGATGTTGGCAAGAAATGATGACGTTTGACTGTAAATTGGTCAAAGTTGACTTTTGGTCCAATACAATCAACTGTTGATCATTTGAGCAATTGACTGAGCAAACTTGTGAAGCAAGGCTTGAGACTTGACATGAGGATACCCTAGAGCACATAGAGAACCATGAAGTCCATCTGAGGAATTGAGAGCTCAATTCCTTTTGAGAAAAATAAAACCCTAGTTGTAGGTTGATTGTTTAGGATGAGAGCTTGTATGGTCAATCCTTGAGTAGTCTTGAGCTTTTGAGACTCCTAGGAGTGTGAGGAAGCTTCTTGAATCAATTTGTCTCAAAGATATGAGGACAAATTTTGGGGTGCAGCAGCAGTCTTCAGGATTTCCCACGCGTTCTTTGCAACAGTGCAATTCTTAACGAGTCTGAAGATGTTCTTGTCCACCCCATTGAACAAGGCATTCAAGGCTTTGGAGTTTCCTTGATCAAGCTTATCATCTTCATCGTCCCAATCTTCTTTAGGTTTCAGCTCCTCAGTGAGCTTCTCATCTTTGTCTTTGATCTTTGGTGGATCCCACCCTTTAACCACAGACTTCCAAGCCTTTCCATCCATAGACTTGATAAACGCCACCATGCGAACTTTCCAATAGTCATAGTTGGAACTATCAAGTATTGGTGGTCTATTCAGAATTCCTCCTTCTTTATCCATCGAACCAGAAAGTATCGTCCCTGAATCTCACCCAGATACAGAGCAGGATGCCTGCTCTGATACCAATTGAAATTCTGGTTAAGCAGATCACGAAGATGTCATACAGGATGTGGTGACACTTGATCTCTGCTCTCACAAGGATCTAAGAAAGAACAAAAGTAAACAGCAGAATGTAAACAACACACAGAAATTGTTAACCCAGTTCGGTGATCAACAACACCTACGTCTGGGGGCTACCAAGCCAGGAATGAAATCACTAAGTAGAATTGGTTCTAAGCTAAACTCCAACGTTTACAACTTAGCACCTATAAACTACGATTCCTAGATTTCTACCTAAGACACTCCTAGGTATGAGACCCTTCTCAATTCCCTTCCAATCACAGCAGTGACTGAAAATATTACAACTCAGTAAACAATCCTTCTCAAGTATTCACACAATACACGAGAGGCTCACAAAAGGACAAACCCTAGTACTTCTAAAACAGCTGCAAAAAATTAACCAACAAACTAGGTTAACTCCAACATATTTATATTGCAAACCACAGCTGGACTTGGGCTTCAAAAGCGCAACAATTCCCCTCCTCAGAATTTGCGACCTAATTCTTTCTTCAATCCCAAGTTACCAAAAATGTCTCCTTACAAGGAAACCGCATATTCCATTTAGAATCAGAATCTCTAATTCCACAATCTTAGATGTCACCTGGAATCAAGTCATATTCCAATCACACCTGTTACCAAAAATAGTTATACCAAAACTGTAACAGATAAAGATATCGAATCCACCTTATAGGACATCTTGTCTAACATCTTAACCTGCAGTTACTTCAATATGTTAGGACATCTTGTCCAACATCTTTCTGCTAAGCTAGTTTTACCAAAATTAATGCCAACCTCAAAAGCAGGGACTCAACAAGTATGTACCATTTGAAATGAATAGACAATTAATTTTTGGAATTTGTTGTATTATTTGTTTGCATTTGTTTATAAGCTGGTTCTATAAGCATTGTTTATAACAGTTATTACTATAAGTTTGTTCTATAAGCATTGTTTATAACAGTTGTTGTATAATTTATTTGCATTTGTTTATAACAGTTGTTATAATTTGTTTTTGATGTTACAATTTGTTGTATCAGTTGTTACAGTTTGTAGCAGTTGTTACAATTTGTTGTGTCATTTGTAAATAAGTCAGATTACATAAGTCATAGGCAAAATACATAGTGATAACATTGAAACCATAAGTCATAGCCAAAATACATAGTGATAGCTTGTGTCAGATTACATATGTCATACCCAAAATACATAAGTGACACCCAAAATGCATAAGTGACACCCAAAATACATAAGTCATACCCAAAATACATAAGTCATAGCTTGTGACAGATAACAGACAGAAACTAACAAAGTGGTAAAGGTTCAAACTTAAACTAACAAAGTGAACACAAAATTCCATAGACTTAAACTAAATTTTCCAAGTTGGCCCAACAATTGATCTCTTAGTAGGTGTGGATCTCCTTGTTGTTGGCCCAACAATAGTCTTGGCTGCAGTCAGTCTTGTGGTAGGTCCTTGTGGTATGAAAGGCTTAGTTGGCCTTCTGATAGGTAACTTCTTGGCCCTTCCATGAGATGCTGAAGTAGATGATTGACCCTTCTCAATTGGTTGTTTTGCTCCACTTCCATGAGATGCTTAAGATGCTTGGGATGGCTGCTGAGATTCATGAGTGACTCCTTGTGAAACTTGTGTTGATGGTTGTTGGGATGGATGCTGAGATTCATGAGTGACTCCTTGTGAAACTTGTGTTGATGGTTGTTGGGATACCTGCTGAGATGGTTGTTGGGATGCCTGCTGAGATGGTTGTTGTGAGGCTTGCTGGCTAGATGGGGTCACCTTGCAAGTAAGCTTGTTGTGACCTGGTTTCTTACATCTGCTACACTTAACATTGAAACCAATCCTTCTTATTTTTTTTGTCTGAACCATCTATCTCACCCTGCTTTAAATTCCTTCTTTTTTTTGGCCTTCCAGGCATCTTCCTATACTTGGGTGGCAACACATCAGGATACTCAGTCCTTACCCAAAGATTAGACCCATTAACTGGAAAAATAACATGTTTATACACTTCCATATATCTTTCCTTTCTGTAATAATCTGGAATGTAGTCATCAATTCTGTAGTTCTTACTCTTCATAGCTGACAGTGCATGAACACAAGGTAAGCATGTAAGTTCCCATCTTCTGCATGAACAACTATGCCCATTCAAATCTATTAAAAATGTGTCAGTTTGGTTTTCAAGGCGCCTCACCTCAAATATATGCTCATCAGACATCCTAAAACATGAACACATGATCATTAGACATAGTTGTTTAAAAAACTTCACCAGACATAATATTAAACTTAGGTTAAGTTCATGTATCTTACCTGACAAGCCAGAGGTTTGTGTATGAGATGGTTTTCTCAATTTTCCTTCTTATGTTTGTTCAGAACAACATCACATTTGTTATGTGTCTTGAAATATGATTGTTCCAGACTGGACCAATGGCTAGACATGGCCCAATCCACTTCTGCTCTCGGAACGACCCAATTGCCTAAGTCCAGTCAAGAAGGGGCATAATTTACCTTTCTGCCCTCTAACCGGGCACATATGGACGGATGAACCCCCAAGGCCATTTGCCCCTCCCCGGTATTCTTGCCTGTCACGCACAACTGCATTACCCCGGGACAGTCATGGGCATGTGCCAGGAACTACGCCTTTTCCCGACATAACGGCTAGTTTTGGGCACCCTGCCCGATGTAACGGCTAGTTTTTGGCAGTTACCTATTCTTCGGGAAACAGTTATTTCGCCCCGAAAATAGGGACCGTTGGCCACGCGCTGGGGGTATTATAAAAATCCTCTCATTCGAGAGGGTCAGGTATCCAATAATCATCCTAAGAACACACTTTGTACTTGCCCTTTTCTCTGACCTTTTCTTACTTGAGTTTCGGAGTGTCTTGCAGGTACACCTCCTCCTCTCTTACGAGCACCATCATCTGCCCTACACAGAAGGCCACGACGATTCAGTCTGATCACCTCCAATCAGTGGCGCCGTCTGTGGAAAACTAGCTTCCCTGTCTTTGTGATTCAAGATCCCCTCTTTTTCACCTAAAAGACCAAAGGTCTCCCCCCATAATTCATCTGATTATCATGGACTCTACCAAAAATGATGTTGTCCGTCAAGAATCCACTGTCGCTGTTATCCCTGATAACGCCGACCACATCCTCTCCGGAGCTGCTTTCCCGGAGACAGATCATCGAGACGGGAAAACTGCCTCTCCTACTCCCGATGATGTGAAACCTCGGGCACAGGCTGCTGACCGCGTTTTTGAGCCTATTCCGGTTTCACAAAACGCTGACCCCAGCACAGCTGCTCTCATTGCCTCCCTCAACAGGTCAAACCTCTTGATCTTCCAACAAGGAAAAAAGATCAACGCTCTCGAGCACGTCCTCCAGGAGCGCTTGTCCTCGGAGAAACCTCGCAGCCCTTCTCACAGTTAGGTATGGATTAAATTGAACTTGGTGAGTTTGAACTTGTTAGAAGGTAAATTGTGATAATAGTTATGATGTTAGTGTTTGTTGTACTTGCTAAATTATAGATGCTCTGAATAATGTAGTTCATGGATGGCTCTTGTTATGACAGATGGAGGATTGCGTTGTATAGATGAATTTGATAGTATGAGGAATATGAAAGAGAAATAATACATGAAGCCATGAAATAACAGACAATAAGTGTTGCCAACGTTGATCTTGTAACAACCCGAAGTCGCGTTTCTCATTGACATCAAAGGTTGTTCCTCTCTCGCTGTTGTCATCTCAGTCCCATAACTCTTAAAGCTAATCGTCAGGAATTCTTGCGCCACGTCATTTGGTCGTCCCAAGAAGCCCATAGCCATAACCATTATAACATGAGTCAGGTTTCCGAAAATATGTTAGGAATGAGTGCATAAGAATCAAGTGGCGTGTCAGATAGGTTTCTGTATGAATTAAATCTAACAGATGGAAATAATCTCATATTGATATCAGACAATAACTGTCCATGTTGAAATGGCTGATCGGTTTTTTAAGGGTCAGACTTTGTCAGTATGAAAGGTTGTCTTTCGTATGAAGACAACACAACCATTGACTCGCTTCAAATTTCGTCACAACTTCGGTGCGTCGAGCATCAAAGGCGAGCCTTGCAGCGTGCATGTTATGACAGGCACCGATGATAGTAATCTGGATCAATGTAAGGCATAGAGAAAGAGAAACTTAGCATCTGGCAATCCCGCAATTCATGAGATATTAACTAGACTTAGTAGCTTTCTTGCGCCGAAAACAAATGAATATCTGCCCAAAGGTTGTGATACACCAGCCCCAATTCAAATTTTCCTTCAATTAAGAAGGGATACAATCGGCACAATTCAGTCTTCCGAAGAAATCATTGCCAACAACACTTGGTATATGTAACTCAGACTCTCAACCATAGAAGTACAGGGAAACACTCATAACGTCTACAGCAGAAGATAAATTAGAAGGCAAATTCTCTAGCTCACCAGCATTGGAAGTAAGCTTCTCATTAATCTTCTTGATAATCCTAGGCAAAGTTTTCGAAATTATCATAGCCTGAGCCTAAACAAGCTTTTGTGCCAAAACAAGAATGCAAACAATGTACTTGTCAATTTTAGAAAGAAATGGATAAGACTTAAGCAACTTTTGTTCTATGCCATTGTCGCATTTCATGTTGCACCTTAAAGTTATGGCTTGTATGAGTTGTATTGATGAGTCTTTATGGTTTGTTTATCTTCTGGTTTTGCAGGTTGGTGAGTAGAATCTTTGGGCGTTGACGTTGAGGAAGATATGATGCAAGATATATAGGAAGTTGATAAATATGTTGACCAAGAAGCACTTCCTCTTATGAGAAAAGCAGAGTTCAGTTGTTGATTGTGAGATTGTCTCCTATCATGCCTAAAACCAAACAATCTCTCTTAATGATTATGACTGTTTGACAACATAATTACACTTCTGACTGGGCAACAATTGGATGACATAATGCAGCTGGTCGTGTGAAGTGCGCTCATGCTTGGAAATGGGCATAAGCTTGTCATGGTTTTGTGTGCGTGAGAGGCTGGCTCGTGAAAGGCTCGACAATTACAAAGGCTGGTGTGGTGTTGGATAACAGCTTGTGTTTGGTTCCTGTGAACTTGCAGCTGATGCATGTAATGTAGTAAGTCGGCTTGGAGCTTGTGGAGTGGTTCGTGTGACGTAGTAGCATGTAGCATGCCTTGAATTGTCATGAAGAAGTTGGCTTAGTCCGTGTGGCCTCCCTGAGGCTCTTGTTTCATTATTTTTGCAATTATTTTTGTGAATGGTATATGGGCTCAATTGTAATTTTGTATTTTCTTGGCCTTTTTGGTAATAGACTTATAGATTATTAGATTAAATGATAAAAAATGGATTAAGAAATGGTTATTGAAGCTAATTTGGAGAATGGATAATGGATGATCAAAATGGATAAAAAAGGTTATTGAAAATAATTTGGATAATTGGATGTTGGAGAATGGATTTGAAAAAAATTGATTTAAGAATAGGAAATGGGTATTGAATGGATAATGGTTTAGAAATTGGTTAATACAAAAATGGATATGGGCTTTTAGAAAAAAATGGTCTAACATGTGATATGGTTTACAAATAGGAAATTGGATATGATGGATTTAAGAATATGGATATGATTTTAAGAAATATGGTTTTGGAATTGAAATGTGAATTGGATAACTTGGATATGGTTCTTGATTTTGGATACGGTTTGGAAATGGATATTGAAATTGAAAATGGATTTAGGAATGGTTAAATGGACATGGATTTGAGTATGAATTTTGGGTAATTGGATTTTCCCTTGTAATGAATTTTTTGGAAATTTGAATGAAAATTGACTTTTCTTTGAATTGTGATGTAAGTTGCGATCCAAGCAAACCTTTTCCCTCCTCTTTGAATTTGAATTTGAACATGTACCTTTGCTTTATCTTGCACCATTTGAATCAACCTTAAAAAATTGAATGAAACTTGCACTTGGCCTTTAATATGAGACTTGAATCACAATCAATGGCTTTCCCTCTTATTTGATTTGCTTGAATCCACCTTGAATTGACTAAACTGGTGTCAACCTTGGAATGAATATGATCTTGAATCTCGTATGAACTGTGCCTTGCCTTGAATCCATACTGAATAACCAAAGGCTAGTGTATTGAGAAAGCCCCTAAAGAAAATTAGCTAGACAAGTAAGTCTTGTATGGTGCTTGCCAGCCCTGATCAAATCCAATGCCACAACGCCACACTCAATTATCCCCTAGACGCCACCGGTCAACCTCGTATGAATCGATTCCCAACCTTCTTGTGCCAATGGCTTAAATGTTTGGATCTAATCCCCTCTTGAAAGCCATATGACTAGGGAAATAAACCCTAATCACTGATGATGATGAGCACCAGAAGATGCTCCAGATGATTGCATAATTAATCAGGCCTTGAGGATCCATCTGATAACCATAAGCACAAGGGACAAACCCTAGTCCATGATATTTGATCTAAGTAACAAGCTTCGATGTTAATGAATGCATGATGTGTTTAAGATGCCCTAATGGAGGGTATGTACATGAGGAAAATGAGATGCATAAGCCATAAGATTTAGACGAAAGGGTAGGACAAATTTGGGGTATGACAGAAGTATTGAACAAGTAACTGAAATAGACAAGTATAAGCATAACAAGTATTGAAAAAGTATATGAAATAGACAAGTAATATACCTTTTGTTGGTCAGATATAAAAGTGTATGTGAGGCATTTTTCTCTCCCACCAAGATCATCAATAAGCAGCTCCAAGAACCAGGTCCAGCTATCCTTATTTTCACTTTCAACTACTGCAAATGCTATTGGTAGCATTTGATCATTTGGATCTCTACCTATGGCTGCCAATATTTGACCTCTACATAGCCCTTTCAAAAAACAACCATCAAGACCAATGAAATGTTTGCATAATTTGAAGCTTTCCTTACAAGCTGCAAAGCAAATGTATAGCCTTCTAAAATGGGGTCTTTGATCATCAATACCCTCTTGTGCAGGTTGGACATTCAGTTTCACAGTAGATCCTAGATTTGATCTCAATAACTCATGGCAGTAGTCATAAATCCTTGTATAATCCCCTAGGAAAGATCCATCAACCATGTCTCTAGCAGCAAATCTAGCTCTTATTTCCTTAGTCTTATTGACCCCTACATTCCACTTCTTTTGTGCTCTTTCCTTTATGTCCTTAAGCTTCAATCTTGGGTTGGTTTTCAATGGATTTTGTAGCCTTCTGCTTAACCATTTCACTCTCATCAACTTTACATTATACTCCCTACTGCAACTATGACAATCTATTATCTTCCTTAGTTGCTAAGAATCCTCATTAAGTAACTTATCATAGAAAGCTTCCCACTCACAACCATACTTACACTTAACCCTCACTCTAAGCTTGTCATTTTTAGTGAACTTCAGGTTCCTGCCAGTTTGGATTGCATAAGAGGTTATAGTGTAACGCCCCGATTTGGTTAATCGTATTTATTTATTTCATTTATGTGAAATTTTGTGAATTGTGTAAATTAAATGAGTTTTACCTGTTAATTGAATAATTTCTCAGATAGATAAAATAATTGCAATTGATAATATTTTAGTATTAACTTTTAACTCCTGATATATTTGGTATCGATGTTTATGTTTTATCGCATTTTGAGAGCGTTTGGGAGATATTGGAGAAAAAGGGTAATAGAGAGAGAGCAACTAGAGATCAATTATTTTATTAAAGAGACAAATTAATTATTAGTTCAAGAGAGTATTTAAGGTAACTCTAATAATTGATCAATTGGGTTGAGATGACAAATATCAATTAGAGATGTTTTACACTATCGGATTATATTATATAATATTGGATTATATATATATATATATATATATATATATATATATATATTTGTTAGTAAGAGAGAAAAATAAGAAAAAAAGAAGAAAAAGAAGGGAAAGAAGAGAAGGAAAAGAGAGAAGAGGAGAAAGAGGAAAATTGAAGAAATCACCGTTTCAATCGCGATTAATCGGGTAAGGGTGGGAAGTTCCAATTATTTCATGCTTGTATATGTGTATGTATGTATTTGTTTGAATGTTTAGTGGAAAAATATATGTTTTCCATTTGGTTGAAATTGTGAACAATTGGTAGGAATCGATTGTTTTAACGGTTAAAATGTGGAATAAACTGTCTAGAATTCTTCTTGTTATGTTTGGAACATGTTTTGGTTGATATAGTATGGATTGGAAGTGTTTGGGTGGAAGAAATGAGGGATTTTGGCCCCAAATGACCTATATTGACGCTGCAGAGAATTTCTGAGTTCGCAGGTTCGCCTAGCGAACCACAGCGAAGTGCAGGGCGAATGTTCGCCTAGCGAACTTTATACTATTTTTTCTCTGCCTTGGTTCGCTGGGGTTCGCCTAGCGAACCCTGGAGCGAACGTGACAGATTTTTCTATCTTGTATCCTTCATAACTTTTGATCCGTAACTCGGATTGAGGCACGGTCGGATACGTTGGAAAGCTATTTCAATGCTATTTATGATAGTGGAATAGAAACATATTTTTATGCCATGGATTGATAAGAAAAATATGGAAAAGTAATGTATGAGTGAAAAGTGTGGTTTATGTTTCCACCAAAATTCATGAATCGAGAATCCGATTGATATGGGACTTGAAGCCTTGGAAAGAGAATCCAATGTGCTATTAAATGGTAATGTGAGACCATGATTTTAACCAAAGATGCTTGGTAGAGGACATCAGTGGCTTGTATGCCTTAAAATGTGTGTGAACTACTATGTGAAAATAATGTTTATATGACGTTGAATCTTGATATCGAATGTGGTTATTAAATGATGGCCTTGTGGCATAAAGGTATTGAATAAATGAATTTCAACGATTGATATCGTATTGATGTTGCTGCGGGTAGCCTTTGTGGCGCGAATCCTAGTGAATTGTATATTAATGCAGGTGATAAGTGATTGGACGGTTGTGGTAATACTAGTGTGTATTACGGTGAGTATGTATCTCACGTGTGATCATGAGGATCGTGAAGAGGTATAATTGTTATTATACTTATGTTTTTGTTCATCATTTGTGTCGTGCATTTCATGATGTGTCTGGTGGAGACAGCTAGGTGGGAATCCATGAAGGGTGCCTAGTATTGTCCGGACTCCAATGTGGGGTTATGATGGAGATAAATCATTGCTCAGTGGGAGTGTATGTGATTTATCCAGATTCCAGTGGGAATCGGGTTCGATTGAATGAACCAGGGTGTATGGTGGCCAGGAGATAAATCATTGCTCAATGGGAGTGTATGTGATTTATCCGGATTCCAGTGGGAATCGGGTTCGATTGAGTGAACCATAATGGGCAGCACCACTTGCATTATATCATTGAGTCACATTGCATTATTATATCTTTGTTAGTGACAAGTGTGTCGTGAATGTGTGCATATTGTGTGTGATTGCTTGATTACTACTCCTTAACATGTATTTTACACCGTTAATTATCGAATGTAGTTCTCAACCTTTGGTTGTTTCTTGTGTCTGTGCTTCTTGGGAAGTGCAGATATATATCATAACTTGTGTATATGAATGTATGATATCATTGTATGCTATATGTGTTAGCATGTGGTGTGTGGGTGAGTTGAATAATAAATGTGAATTATATGTTTCCATATTGTTATGCAATCTTGATTTAGTTGTTATTTCTCACCCTTCTGCTGGAATATGCTTGTTAAGGCATAGTGCAGATTAGCCGCTGTAGAGACGTGAAGGCAAGTGGAAGAGTTAGATCTTCATTTTGCTTAGATCTTTGGTGTTTGCTCTGATACGTAACACGGGAGTAGGGGGAAACGCTTTTGTTATTTATGTTTATATATGTGAATACACATTTTGATAACTTGTATGTATATTTTGATGTTATGAAATAACTTATTTTGTAAAACAAGTCAATTATGGATCGTTCTGCTTTATTCCATAATTGAACTTTCCTTTTGTTGGAAAAAGTTTCCTGTTATTATTTATTCCATTTTGTGTTATGTATCAAAGTTATGAGCTGGTGGATTATGTTTTTCTCAAATGTGGCATCTTTATTTCAGTCGAAAAATATTTTTTGTATTCACTCTGATTTAATTATGTATTATTTATCCGCGATGGGAATTGGGGTGTTACAATTGGTATTAGAGCAGGTTGGTCCGTCCGGCCAAGTTGTTGAGTCGGTGTGGCATGACAGTTGAATACTGTCGATGCTGTTTATTCCTTAGTACGTGATATGTGTGTGAAACACTGTCAGTGCTTTCTGGTTTTCTAATCTTTCATCTTCAGGATTGAGAATGAGATAAGTGGGGGAGAAGCTGGTGCTTCTCCAAGTTGCTTCAGTTGTGGAGTGTCGGCTTAGTGTGCCATTGTTTGCAAGATTATAAGTGTTGTTTGGATAGTGTTGTTCTCGATTCCAGAGGGAATGCAAAGGCAAGGTTTATGTTGACTAAGGATTTGTGCCTTAGGTAGTTTTGTGCACAAGATGCAAGAAATGCTATTATGGTCTGGTAACGATGATCTATGCCCCATCATGATTGTCGGCTGTCTATTGACAAATTGAGGAACTGATCACCCTTAATCTCTTGTTGATAGTAGACGAAATTATGTTGGATGGAATAGACGTGTCTTTCCGGCCTTGGTAGTGTGTGCAATGAATTATTTGGAATTAAGAAAATGATTACAAATTGTTTTGATGAGTCGATGAAGATTCTTATATCAGAAGATGAGGCGAATTAGAGGCTTTGGTATGTTGGTCAAGTCGGGATATCTCTGGGGGAGAACGATCGGGTATTATTGATGGTTGCTCCTCAGAGAGTAGAAAGTGAACTTAAATTGAACGAAGGCGAATGGTTGAGGTTATATCTGCTAAGTAGAGAAACTCTTAGGAGATGAGGCTAAGATGCTTGTTACGTTTGTGATAATAGTGTTCTGGAATTAACAGGAAAGCCACAGTGAAGGGCTGCCAGTTGTGCGCGATTTCCAGGTGTGTTCCGGATGGAATATTGGATGTTAGCGTTAGAATTACCCGGACTAAAAAAGCAGTTGGAAGATTTACTGGAAAAGAGATTTTTGAGACCAAGTGTGCCGCCTTATAGAGCTCCAGTATTGTTAGTAACAAAAATGATGGATGACTGAATGGAATAACAAGCATGATGTGTATAATGGTATTGAGGCTATGGAAAGCAAAACTTAGAGTTTTGATGAGTTTTGGAGTTCTTAGAGTTTTAGGGCATTAATGGAAAATTTGAGAAAACCCTTGTGTGTGGATGTAATATTGAGATTGAGAGTTCTTTTTGGTTGATTGTTGATACATGTTGGAATTTATGGTTTGGAAGTTGCTGTCAAAAAGGGATATTTTTCTGCATAACGCAGTGCCCGCTTAGCGCGGTAGGCGTGCTTAGCGCGGTCTGGAGAAATTTCGTCTCTTCGAGGCAGTGAGTAGCGCGTTTAGCGCGACCTGGGACTAAGAAAAAAAAATTTATAATTTGGATTGTCCAGAGAATGAAATTGTGTATGGATTGCTGACAGTTGAATAAGGTAACGATTGAGAATATGTGTCCACTTTCAAGAATAGATGATTGGAATGGTTTGGTTGAGTTTGATTGAAATTACAATTGTTTGGAACGTTTAATAAGAGTGGTGAATTTGTGTGAGTTGAGGCTTTGATCGATTTCATGTGACTGGTTATGTTTGTTATCATCAGAATAGGTTGTTATTTACTCGGTTAAGCTTGTATGTGAGTTTGGACAAGTTTGGATGAGGTTTGGTTTGGTTTTATGTCATAAAAACAGGTTTTATTCAATTCTGTAGCAGAGTAACCGGTTACCCAGTGAAAAATTTTGCAAAAACTTTAAGAGTTTATATCTTTTGGGAATTTGGTTGGGCATTACAATGTACAGTGATGTTGTTAGGTGTTAGTAATACGTCTGGAATGTTTGTGGAGTATATGAATCGTATCTTCCATATGTAATTGGATAAGTTCAGAGTGGTGTTCATTAAGGATATTCTGATCTATTACAAAATGAGAAGGAGAGTATGTAGGGTGTTTGAGAATCGAGTCGCAAGTGTTGAAAAGAAAGGAATTTTTATGCTAAGTTATTCATTGAGAATTTTGGTTGAAAAAGGTTAGTTTTCTTGGATATGTGAGTTCTGATGATGGTATTGTTATGGATCCATCGGAAGTAGATGCATTTCTACAATGAGAGGCTCTGAAGTC
The DNA here is from genome assembly GCA_022829125.1 of Lathyrus tuberosus. NCBI lineage: Eukaryota > Viridiplantae > Streptophyta > Magnoliopsida > Fabales > Fabaceae > Lathyrus > Lathyrus tuberosus. The sequence continues at coordinate 3,114,062 of JALAZF010000301.1, read as the reverse complement.
GGTTAAGGTGATTAGAAGCTTGTTGGACTTTAGTTGGTTATTACCGGAGGTTATGGAAGGCTTTTCCAAGTTAGCATTTTCGTTACTTCAGTTGACTTGCAAAGGATAATTCGTTTGCTTTGGATGTTCATTGTGAGGAAAGTTTGAGAGGGCTAAAGTAGAATTTGTCTACGACTCCAGTTTTGATTCTGCGTGATCCTAATAAACTGTTTGTGAGGTATTGGGATGCGTCTATGATGAGTTTATTCAGTGTGTTAATGCAAGATGGTAAAGTCGTGGCTTATGCTTTACGACAATTGATGATTCATGATTTCAAGATGGCTGCAGTTACTTTTGTGTTGAGAATCTGTAGGTATGATTTTTATGGTTTTGAGTTCGAAGTGTTTAGTAATCACAAGAATATTGAGTACTTGTTTGATCGAAAATAATAGAGTATGAGACAACGAGGATGGTTGGAATTCCTGATGAGTTATGACTTTAGTTGGAATTATCCTATTGGTGAAGTTAAGTCGGGAGTTTTTATACCTGTCTGTTTTGATGGCCAGGGGATTAGAATTATTTGAGCAGTTCAGAGACTTGTGTCTGGTGTGTGAGATAACACAGTATAGTGTGAGGTTGGGTATATTAGAAATGAACTATGATTTTGCTGGTGAATATTAGAGAGAGTCAGAAGTTGGATATGAAATTGGTAGATTTGATTGTTGCGAGTCATCAGAGTGCGCATCGAAAGCGTGATGTGGCATATTTCGTATATGTGTGTGTGACTTGTAAGAGTTCATAGGTTGAACATTGGAAACATGTAGGAATGATGAGACCATTGGATGTTTCAGAATGGAAGTGTTAGGTGAAAGGTTTAAATATTATTCATGGGCTACTATGTAGATGGATGTTTTGGTTATATGTTCGGTTGGTGAATCGTAGCATTGTTGTAATAATGTTGTGTGACAAGGATGTTGGTATTATGGTTATGTAGAGGTTTTTGAAACGATGTTGTGTCGTGGAACTTTATGTTATTGTGTTTGTTGTTGCCTCGGTTCCATCGTGATGGTTCGAGTGCGAGTAGCTAATTCCTATGTGGGGAATTAGGGGAGTGTTACCTATGGTGAGGGTAACGATCTTGTTGTGTTCTGGTTCTAGAGTGAACCTATGTGTGCCGTAACTTCGGTATTCTTTGAGTCGTGAGTTAGTCGTCAAGTGCATTGTATGGGTATTGCATCTTGTAGTTGTGGTTGTTGCTGTTAGCAAGGTGGTTTGTCAGTTTGTGTTATTCGTGGTGTGCCTAGTGTTGGCATGGTAGTTGGCTAGTCGGATGCGAGATTAGTGTCCGGAGTTGTTCATCTCAGTTATATTTTCGAGGACGAAAATGTCTAAGTGGGGGAGAGTTGTAACGCCCGATTTGGTTAATCGTATTTATTTATTTCATTTATGTGAAATTTTGTGAATTGTGTAAATTAAATGAGTTTTACCTGTTAATTGAATAATTTCTCAGATAGATAAAATAATTGCAATTGATAATATTTTAGTATTAACTTTTAACTCCTGATATATTTGGTATTGCTGTTTATGTTTTATCGCATTTTGAGAGCGTTTGGGAGATATTGGAAAAAAAGGGTAATAGAGAGAGAGCAACAAGAGATCAATTATTTTATTAAAGAGACGAATTAATTATTAGTTCAAGAGAGTATTTAAGGTAACTCTAATAATTGATCAATTGGGTTGAGATGACAAATATTAATTGGAGATGTTTTACCCTATCGGATTATATTATATAATATTGGATTATATATATATATATATATATATATATATATATATATATATATTTGTTAGTAAGAGAGAAAAATAAGAAAAAAAGAAGAAAAAGAAGGGAAAGAAGAGAAGGAAAAGAGAGAAGAGGAGAAAGAGGAAAATTGAAGAAATCTCTGTTTCAATCACGATTAATCAGGTAAGGGTGGGAAGTTCCAATTATATCATGCTTGTATATGTGTATGTATGTATTTGTTTGAATGTTTGGTGGAAAAATATATGTTTTCCATTTGGTTGAAATTGTGAACAATTGGTAGGAATCGATTGTTTTAACGGTTAAAATGTGAAATAAACTTTGTAGAATACTTCTTGTTATGTTTGGAACATGTTTTGGTTGATATAGTATGGATTAGAAGTGTTTGGGTGGAAGAAATGAGGGATTTTGGCCCCAAATGACCTATATTGACGCTGCGGAGAATTTCTGAGTTCGCAGGTTCGCCTAGCGAACCACAACGAAGTGCAGGGCAAATGTTCGCATAGAAGTTCGCCTAGTGAACTTTATACTATTTTTTCTCTGCCTTGGTTCGCTTGGGTTCGCCTAGCGAACCCTGGAGCAAACGTGACATATTTTTCTATCTTGTATCCTTCATAACTTTTGATCCGTAACTCGGATTGAGGCACGGTCGGATGCGTTGGAAAGCTATTTTAATGCTCTTTATGATAGTGGAATAGAAACATATTTTTATGCCATGGATTGATAAGAAAAATATGGAAAAGTAATGTATGAGTGAAAAGTGTGGTTTATGTTTTCACCAAAATTCATGAATCGGGAATCCGATTGATATGGGACTTGAAGCCTTGGAAAGAGAATCCAATGTGCTATTAAATGGTAACGTGAGACCATGATTTTAACCAAGGATGCTTGGTAGAGGGCAACAGTGGCTTGTATGCCTTAAAATGTGTGTGAACTACTATGTGAAAATAATGTTTATATGACGTTGAATCTTGATATCGAATGTGGTTATTGAATGATGGCCTTATGGCATAAAGGTATTGAATAAATTAATTTCAACGTATGATATCATATTGATGTTGCTGTGGGTAGCCTTTGTGGCGTGAATCCTAGTGAATTGTATATTAATGCAGGTGATAAGTGATTGGACGGTTGTGGTAATACTAGTGTGTATTACGGTGAGTATGTATCTCACGTGTGATCATGAGGATCGTGAAGAGGTATAATTGTTATTATACTTATGTTTTGGTGGAGACAGCTAGGTGGGAATCCATGAGGGGTGCCTAGTATTGTACGGACTCCAATGTGGGGTTGTGATGGAGATAAATCATTGCTCAGTGGGAGTGTATGTGATTTATCCAGATTCCAGTGGGAACCGGGTTCGATTGAATGAACCAGGGTGTGTGGTGGCCAGGAGATAAATCATTGCTCAGTGGGAGTGTATGTGATTTATCCAGATTCCAGTGGGAATCAGGTTCGATTGAATGAACCATAATGGGTGGCACCACTTGCATTATGTCATTGAGTCACATTGCATTATTATGTCTTTGTTAGTGACAAGTGTGTCGTGAATGTGTGCACATTGTGTGTGATTGCTTAATTACTACTCCTTAACATGTATTTTACACAGTTAATTATCGAATGTAGTTCTCAACCCTTGGTTGTTTCTTGTGTCTGTGCTTCTTGGGAAGTACAAATATATATCTTAACTTGTGTATATGAATATATGATATCTTTGTATGCTATATGTGTTAGCATGTGGTGTGTGGGTGAGTTGAATAATATATGTGAATTATATGTTTCCATATTGTTATGCAATCTTGATTTAGTTGTTATTTCTCACCCTTCTGCTGGAATATGCTTGTTATGGAATAGTGCAGATTAGCCGCTGTAGAGACGTTGATGCAAGTGGAAGAGTTAGATCTTCATTTTGCTTAGATCTTTGGTGTCTGCTCTGATACGTAACACGGGAGTCGGGGGAAATGCTTTTGTTATTTACGTTTATATATGTGAATACATATTTTGATGTTATGGAACAACTTATTTTGTAAAACGAGTCAATTATGGATCGTTCCGCTTTATTCCATAATTGAACTTTCCTTTTGTTGGAAAAAGTTTCCTGTTATTATTTATTCCATTTTGTGTTATGTATCAAAGTTATGAGCAGGTGGATTATGTTTTTCTCAAATGTGGCATCCTTATTTCTGTCGAAAAATATTTTTTTTATTCACTCTGATTTAATTATGTATTATTTATCCGCGATGGGAATTGGGGTGTTACATATAGCTTCCTTGAAATCAGCTTTGGTAATAAAGTACATTCCAACCTCCCATTTGTAATTGGCCATGTCTTTTTGTAACTTGAACATGGGGTACTTTTTTCTCCTCACTCCACTACTATCATCACTATCACACCCACTTTGTAAATCATCACTTTCATTATCACTACCTTTAACCTCATCTTTGTTTTCCTGCCACTTTTCTTTACCTTTTTTTCCCCCTCTTGGTCATCATATTCATTCACATAATCAATTAAATTATCCCCTTGTTCCTCATCTAAATCATCATCATACTCATCTAATTCATCATCAAATGCTACCTTCATTGCACTGTCATAGATGAAGCTTTCATCCTCACTATCTTCAGAACTAAATACATCATTGATAACACCACCACCTTGTCCATTATCAACATTTCCATCAGTTTCCATAACAACATTTTCCCTATTAACTTTTTCCCTAACAACATTTTCCCTCTCATCATTTTCACTAACAACATTCTCCCTACCATTAGTTTCCTTTGCACTATTCTTACAACTACCATCCCCTTCCATCTGCCCAGTTTCCTTCAAACCCCCATTAAATGCTTCCTTCAACATTGCAGCAATGACTTGTGCAGTTTCATCCACAGTTTCATTTTGCTCTACAACTATTTCATCAACAGGGCCATCATAGTAATCAGGTTGTGACAATGCGTGTTGAATATAAATTTCAACACTAAGATGCACCCTATAGAGATTAGCAATCTCTAAAGCACCTTTGTCATCAACCAACAAGTTCATCCCAAAGGTTGGATCCCTATAATATATCATCTCAATCGCATTGTACCCTAAATCCTTAAAACAACCTAACAGTTCAAAATAACTCCATCTATCAGAATTTATTTTCAACTCAGCTACCTGACCCCTTTCGTACACATTCATTTCTTCATCAATAAATTCACCACTGTGGTGGATTTTCAAGTTCAGATACTCAGCCATATCAAACTATATCCTATGTCCTAAAAAGAAGTGCAGAAAAGAGCAATATTTTAGTTCAATCACTAGAAGCTACATTTCAGTTCAATCACTAAAACCCTAAAATGAACAAAATGGAAACATTTTCACTTCAATCAGTAGAAACCATACCTGGTTGTCTTCGAAATCAACTTGAAGAGTAGAGATTGCTTCAAAACGCAGGTGAATCGCCTTCAACATGCAACAATGGCTGCACTAGGGTTCCGCCAACTTTACTTCTTTCGCTCCTTCTGAACAATGGATTCGTTTCAGTTTCCATTTCTTTTTTAGGCATTCCAATTCCACATGGGATCCACATGGCATGACTAATCACACTTCAGCCCCACGTGTTCGCCAACTGTACAAACCCATTGACTTTGACTAACGTTGGTGACGGTAAGGACTAACGTGGCACCATTTAAAAACTTAAGGGATCACTTTGGAACTATTTAAAATTGAGGGACCAAATTGGACCCAGAGGTAAACTTAAGGGACCAATTTGGGTATTTTGCCAAAAAATATCAAAGCTTGTAATATAAATATACTTTTGATTGTAAAAATATTTAAGTATTTTTATGTAATTAAATTTACTTTAAGTTGTAAAAATATTTATGTATTTTTTATTTTATCATTTTATGCGGTAAATCAAAATAATAATAATAATAATAATAATAATAATAATAATGTTCTGGACTGGGCCAGGGTCTGCCCCTCAGTCGAGAAGGCCCAACCCACATGACATGAGATGGCCCAACAAGGACCTCTTTACAAGACCACTGTCGGGCACATACACGCCCCAACAGCGTCGGGCACGTGCCCGACGCCTTAACATGGTCGGGGTTAAGCAGAGTTCGTCGAGCATAGGCATCGAGCCCCCTGGGCTCGCCTCTCCTCGACGCTCATGTGCTCCTCCCCGCGAGGAGCCATCTCCGTCCACAAGCAAGTCCTCCCCGCGAGGACATGTCTCTCCCCGAAACACAAGACTACTCCCCGCGAGGACACGTTCTCATGTAACTGCCCCACTCCCGATGGAATCGGTCTGCCCTAATTCTGGAGATCTAGGAACGGCTACCCCAGGGCGAAGACCACGTGCTGGTCTTCACTACGCCACGTAAGCCCTGGCAGTTACTTGGATTGGGCTTGGCAATCCAGCCCAATGCAAGTAACCGTTGGCCTCGCGCTGGGGGCTCTCTATAAATACTATCTCACTTGAGAGGGCCAGGTTACTCACTTCTTTACTCTCATCTCTGTACTTTTTATTCTCTGACAGTTACCTTACTTGAGCGTCGAAGTACCTTGCAGGTACACCCCCTCCGTCTTTCAACCGCACCGGAGCTGAAGGCCAGACGACGTTGTTGGCCACCAAAAACTGTCTGATCCAGGTACGATCAGTGGCGCCGTCTGTGGGAACCCTTTGCTTCCCCGTTTTTCCTCCAGTAAACCAAAGCAGCTCTCATTCATCACCATCATGGCCGACAATCCGTCCGCTACCAAAGCTCTGGACACCGTCCTCGCGCAACTCGAGAACGGGAACCACTGCGAAGACGTTGCTGCCCTCCACGTCGAAGAAGGAGATGTGAGGGACGGGCATACCACATCCTCAGACTCCCAAGACGTGGCTTACAATGCCGCCCACCAAGACGATCATCATGCCGTTTTTTAGCCAGGTGCTCCTCCACCCAATGCAGATGCGAGCACCGTGGCCCTGTTCGCCTTGATCAATCAGACCAATCAGCTGATCGTGCACCAGAATACCAGAATTGAAGCGCTGGAGGAAGGGCGGGCACGACGATCTTCCCCGCGAAGACATCGTCGTCCACCGTCGCCTCGTCGTTCCCCTTCCCTGCGAAGGACTCCTTCAGACGAATCTCGGACCCCCTCGCCGGTACGCGAGGGTCGTCGGCCACGTCTTGAGCACCTCCAACCGACGATCTCCCAGAAATGCCCTCGTTCCCCGCCTCGGAAGGAACCCAGGGCCTCCACCACTACCAAGAAGTCCAAGCAGACCGAGGAGAGGCCGAGACACCGCTCGAGGAATTCCCCTCCACGGCATCAGCGATATCCTTCGGTGTCCCCGACAGGAAGTGACGACGACGACCAGAGGACCCCTCTGTCGTGGGAGATCATGAACGCCCCAATCCCTGCGGGCATGGAGAAACCTCCGCAGCTGGGAAACTACGACGGCCTATCCAACCCTGACGACCACGTCGAAAGTTTTGAAGCCATGCTCGACTTCAAAAACGTCAAGGGAGCCATCAAGTGCAGGCTTTTCCCCACCACCTTGAGGAAGAGCGCTATGACTTGGTACAAAGGTCTGGCACCCGGGTCGATCACATCCTGGAAGAAACTAAGGCAACACTTCACCAATCACTTTATCGCGTCTCGTCGATATCCGAAGACGGAAGCTGCCCTAGAAAGTATCTTTCAGGGGAAGAACGAATCTCTCCAGAACTACATTGAGAGATTCAACAGAGAAGCTATCGAGGTCCATATGACCGACGGCATGAAGAAGTATTTGATCATCCACGGGCTACGCTTTGGATCTGACTTTGCCAAGTCCGTGGGCCTCCGCAGACCCCGCCGTCTTGAGGATCTCCTCCAACGGGCGTAGTCGTACATCGAGCTCGAGGAGTCGGAGGCGGCACAGATCACCCTTGAATCGAGGTGCAAAGAAAGCCCCCGCGGCCACAAAGAAGAAGACTCCCCTCCCCGACGAGGAGGAGAAAGAAAGAGAGATAATTGCCCCCAGGAACCTTGTGAACCACGCAGACCAGCTGGCTGGTTCACCGAGTACACCCCACTCAACGCTCCCCACGCGCGTATCCTCTCCGAGTGCCAGAACTCAGAATTTGTGAAAGGAGGAGTCCGCTTTCCGAAGCCCACTGCCCCCAAATCAAACGTCGACAAGTCAAAACACTGTAGGTTCCACCGGAGTCACGGGCATGTGACGGAAGACTGCATCCATCTCAAAGATGCGATTAAAATTCTAATCAAGGAGGGGCACCTAAAGAAATACGCCCAGAAGAATGACACTCCTCGTCCCAGCTCCCGGGAAGCCCAGAACGTCGAGGAGACGACGCCTCCCCCCGACGAGAGTCGCCTTCAAGTCGCCCTCAGTGTCACCCGACCCGAAGATTTCTTTGTCCCCCCAATCATTGAAGGCCAAGAAGCAATTCGCAACATGTGGGCGACCTTCCCCCAAGAGGACCCCGTCACTACCCGTAGCACCTGGGAAAGCTTCCCCAGGGCGATGGTCATCTCCGGGGGAGGTCTAGAGAAGTTGTCTGTCAGGTCGATCAAGCGGAAATTTAACGAGTTGGAATCCGCAACGTCGGCGAAGGCGACCACTCTCGAGAAAGTGCGGGGAAACTCCAACCCTATCACCTTCTACCTCGAGGAACTCCCCGGGGGAGCGCCAAACGCCACTATTCCCCTCCTGGTCAGGGCGCAGATGGCGAACTTTGACGTTCGAAGGATCCTAGTCGACCAGGGAAGTTCGGTCGACATCATGTACGCCCATCTATTCGGAACCTTTCAGCTCGACGAAAGGCATCTGACCCCGTACGTCGGTTCAGATCTACAGGGGTTCAACGGAACCACCACCAGACCATGGGGTTACGTGGAGCTGATGGTTACATTCGGGTCCGAAGATACTGCCTGGCAGGTGAAGATCCATTTCCTGGTGGTCGAATGCCCGTCCCTTTACAACTGCATCCTCGGGAGGACCACCCTGGCCGAACTTACGGTTGTACCATCAACGGTCCACCTCAAAATGAAGTACTACACGACTAGGGGACGAGTAGTGACGATGCACGGGGACATCAACGCTGCCAGAAGATGCTTCGACGCCGTCATCAAAGGCCTGAGTTCCATCGGCCCTAAACCCAAGACCGTGGCCAAGCCACCCCAGGACGCCGAACAGGTATCTCTCCCGTGCGTCAACGCGGTCGAGCTCGACAGTAGGTTCCCGAGCGAACCCGATGAAGACGGGGCAGAAGACCTCGACCTCCAGGCGGAAAACAACGGGCGGCCTCTCTACCCAACGCGCCCCATCCCAGACGGGGACTTTGAGCTCGTGGTCCTCGGGGACGATCCAAATCGTAACGTGAAGATTGGCACCAGGATCCCCGACCTGGCAAAGGAGCAGCTGAAGGCATGTCTAAGGGAGAACGCTAATCTCTTCGCGTGGAGCGCATCCGAGATGCCTGGCCTCGACCCCGAGGTGGCTTGTCATCAGCTCGCAGTAGATCCGGCCGCTAGGGCCATAGTACAACGTAGGCGTAAGCAGTCTCCCGAAAAAGCGGAGGCTGCTGAAAAAGCTGTAAAAGACCTCCTAGAGGAAAATTTTATTTCGGAGGCCAGGTACACAACCTAGTTGTCCAACGTTGTACTTGTTAAAAAAATAATGGAAAATAGAGGATGTGCGTTGATTACACTGATCTTAACCAGGCTTGCCCGAAAGACTGTTATCCCTTGCCTAACATCGACCAACTGGTCGACAATTCTGCAGGTTACAAACTACTATCCTTCATGGAAGCTTACTCGGGATACAATCAAATTCCCATGGACAAGGTCGACAAACAACATACGGCCTTCATGACCGCATCGGGCAACTACTATTACAACGTAATGCCCTTCGGTCTGAAGAACGCCAGTGCGACCTACCAACGGATGATGAACAAGGTTTTCCAGGCTGAATCAGTGACATGCTCGAAGTTTACATGGACGACATGATCGTCAAATCCGCAGAAGAAGTCGACCACGCTGCGCACCTCAAGAAGGTGTTCGACACGACGAGGAGATGCCGCATGAGGTTTAACCCCGACAAGTGCACCTTCGGAGTTTGGGCAGGTAAGTTCCTCAGATTTTACCTCACAGAGCGAGGAATCGAAGCAACCCCGACAAGTGTAGGGCTTTTTCCGAGCTCCCTACTCCGGACTCAAAGAAGTCGATACAATCATTAAACGGGATGCTCACCGCCCTCTCCCACTTCGTCGCCAAATCCACACAGTACGCACTCCCATTTTTCAAACTTCTTCGACAAAAAGCGGAGTTTGAGTGGAGCGAAGAATGTGAGCAGGCGCTCGTCCACTTAAAACAAGTCCTATCACAACCCCCGGCCATCTCACGGCCTGAGAGCGGGGAGACACTCTTCTTGTATCTTGCAATCACGAGTGAAGCAGTCAGTGTCGTCCTCATTTGGGAAGCCCCGGATGGGCAGAAGCCAGTCTACTTCACGAGCAAAGCCCTCCAAGGCCCCGAGCTCAGATATCAGTAGATTGAGAAAGTCACCCTGGGCCTCGTTACCGCGGCCAGGAGGCTACGCCACTACTTCCTCGCCCACACCGTCTTCGTAAGGACCGAACAACCTATAAGGCAGCTCCTCGGACGACCGGACATGGCGGGGAGGATGCTCAGGTGGTCGCTCGAGCTCGCCGAGTTTGACATCAAATATGAAGGGAGGAAAGCCCTGAAGGCACAGGTATTGGCCGACTTTGTAGCGGAGATGACCGTCACGGAACCTTCGACCAACGGATCACAGAAATGGACGATCAACGTCGACGGAGCATCCATCCCGAAGGGAAGCGGGGCGGGCTTCATCCTTGAAAATGAGGAAGGCATCCTGATCGAGGTATCCCTCGAACTATCCTTCCCGACGTCGAATAACCAAGCCGAATACGAGGCCTTCCTCGCAGGACTCCGGCTGGCCTAGGACCTCGGCGCCAAGGAGGTCAAACTCTTCACCGACTCCCAGCTCGTGGCCTCGCAAGTCCGAGGAGAGTACCAAGCCAAGAACGACATCCTCATAGAATACTTGACCTTGGTGAAAGAAAAGATGAAAAAGTTCACCTCCGCGGAAGTAACTCACATCCCCCGCGAGCACAATGCCCGATCAGATGTCTTGTCCAAATTGGCTAGCACAAAGAAGAAAGGCGGGAACAAATCCGTCATACAAGAAGTGCTTTCCCGCCCGAGCATCGACAAACCGGCCATAAATTCAGACATCAACGCCATCGGGGGCAGCAACTGCTGGATGACCCCGGTATACGAATAGCTCATGACGGGAAAACTACCCGAAGATCCCAAAGAAGCAGGAATGGTCAAGAGGCGAGCATGCTCGTACACCATAGTCGGGGATAAGCTATACCGGCGAGGGTTCTCTATTCCCCTCCTCAGATGTGTCGAGGAGACCAAGGTCCCTGACATACTCCAGGAGATCCATGAGGGAATCAATGCGCAGCACCTCGGCGGGCGATCATTAGCCTGTAAAGCACTTCGAGCAGGGTATTACTGGCCCACCATGCAACAGGACGCCAAGGAACACGTCAAGAAGTGCGACAGATGCCAGCGACACGGGGACATGCACCTTGCTCCTCCCAACGTGCTCAGTCCATTTTCCTCCCCGTGGCCGTTTGCATGGTGAGGGATGGATATCCTCGGACCTTTCGTCCAGGGGTCGTATCAAAACAAATACCTCATCGTCGGGGTGGACTACTTCACGAAGTGGATTGAGGCCGAAGCGTTGGCCAAAATCACGGCCTTTAACATACTACGTTTTTACAAAAGAAATATCCTCGCCCGATTCGGCGTGCCTCAAGCTATCGTCACCGACAACGGAACACATTTCACCGACAGGAACTTCCAAGACTTCGTCAAAAAACTAGGTACGAAGCAACACTTCACGTCGGTCGAGCACTCTCAGACGAACGGACAGGCTGAGGCGGTGAACAGGGTGATCCTCCGAGGATTAAGAAGTCGACTAGGCGACGCCAAACAACGGTGGGTCGAGGAGCTACACAGCGTCCTCTGGGCCTACCGGACGACCCCACACTCCACAACCGGGGAGACCCCCTTCCGTCTGACCTACGGAACCGAAGCGGTGATCCTCTTGGAGATCAGGGAACCCTCGAGGAGGACAGAAGCCCCCCTCGACGGGGACGCGAACGATGAAGCCTTGAGGGAAGAGCTCGATTTTGTCGAGGAGATACGCTCGGGCGCTTCCCTCCGAGAAGCTTCGCTTAAGCAGAAAATAACACTACGTTATAACGACAAAGTTATTAAACGTGATTTCCAGGTGGGCACCCTCATCCTACGAAGGAACCAAAAAGACTCGCGAGAAGGCAAACTCGCCGCGAACTGGGAGGGCCCGTACCGCGTCCGCGCGAAAACGAGGACAGGAGCCTATTTCCTCGAAAATCTGCACGGGGAAGAACTTGCTCGACTGTGGAACGCTGAAAAGCTAAAACAATATTACAGTTAAGCACTGCCCACGACGCACTAGCACCGTGATTATGGGGACGCGCTAAGGTACGAGCGCGACACCCCTAGACAGAACATGATGATCGAGGACCACGTTGTGTGTGCGCGAGGACTTTGATCCGACGGGGATACCTCGACCGAGCTTCGCCATCGTTGTACCAATCAGGCAGAACACCCAGCTCGCGATGGGAAGTTCACGCCACGAAGCTAAGACCTCGACCGAGCTTTTAGCCTCGTTGTAGGTCGGAATACATCTCCGACCACCCGACCAGCTCTCCACACGGTCAGGGACGATCAAGGTCGAGCAATCCCAAAGTCTTTATTACTTAGACAGAAAAACAAAGTATAGAAGTCTTCAATACTTAGACAAAAAAAAACAAAGTATAGCAAATGCGTTAACATCACACACAATTAAAACCATGCACAATTAAAACCATGCAAACAATACCAGCAGATAAACAAAGGTACATTAAAACGGGCAGAAACCCAGTGTACAAATATTACAATCAAATGTCAAAAAGCCCCTGGCACGCAGGCCGGCCAAAAATATCACAATAAGTAAAAATGGCTCGAAGGCCGAACAAAACAGGAAAGAAAATCCTACTCAGCGGCGGTCCCTTCAGGCTGCTCGGGATCATGGACCTCGTCGTCTCTCATCGGTTGCACGATCTGACCGTCGACCACCTCGTAGTCGGGGTCAATCCCCTTGGTCGAAAGGTCGGGGTTGAGGACCCGAAGCTGCTCCACCGCGTTCTTGAAACCTATGCCACGACCGCGAGATTGTCTTCCTCAGCTTCTCGGAGCTTCGCTATCAGCGCTGCCCACGAAGTCAGCAACCTGTCCTACTCGGTTTCCTCCTCAGCGGGGCGGACAACCTCCTCCAATTCAGCGTTCCTCGCCAAGAGACGATCCCTCTCCTCCTCAACACCGGCGAGACGTTTCCGCTCCTCCTCAGCACTCTTCAACTTTTCCTCTAATTTTTGTTGAAGCTCGACCTGGGCCTGGTTCTGGATTTTGCAGTTATCCAGCTCCTTACCTACCTTCTCCATTTCGGCCGAGATGGACTGGAAACTTTCTTGCAACCTGTTCAGCTCGCTTGCGGGGCACGCCTCGTCGTTCAGAACCAAGGCAGCCGCGCAAACCCGCATCACGACAGACACGTCCTCCACCAGCATCCTTCGTCGAGAATCCTTGTCGATGCTTAAGATGGCCTGAGCTTCGGGGCCACCCACGCACAACGAATTGTTCCCCGTAAAGAAGTTCGGCCTTGTGTGACAAGGCGGGAGCACAAATTTCACGGCAGGGGGACTCTCGTGCTCGATAAGGTCGATGTCCACCGTGTCTGCGAGCCGTTGCCTCTTCGGAGAGCTCTGGGGGCTGAGAGAATCACTACCCTGGTGAGAGCCAGAGGAACCTCCGGGTGTCGGGGTGGGAACGAGCTCCTGCACTCAAAGCTGATCGACGCGACTCTTGCCTCCTTTCTTCGCAGCACGGGTAACCTTCAGCTTCTTGAAGCGCTCCTCAGCATTCGACATCTTTCCTGCAAAAAGAAAATAAACATGCCAGTAATCTGGAGGTCGAAGAAAAAGTAAGTCGAAGAGAATGGCACCACCTAGCAGCTCAAGAGCATCCTCATCGGAGAATGTCTCGAGGAGGGCCCTCGTATTTATCAGACGACGTTTCGTCAACCCCTGCCCGTCGTCCCCCCGGACGAATTCCCCGTCCATAGTCACGAACTTGCCCCTGTTAAAGCTATTGACGAACGCTACTATCTGCTCGTAGGCCAAGCGACCCCCCTCATCGAGGCGGCTAGGCCTGACTTTGTAGCTGTATGTTCCGTACTTGAAGTGTTCTTCCGTCCAGAACAAGGGGAATCTCAGCTCGAGGACCTCCTCCGTTTGCCCGTCCACCTCACGGGAAACTCGACAGTACACCGAATTCACGGCTTCAAGAGTGACCGACCTCACGATATAATACCGGTGTTTAAAGTCACGAATGGAATCCAAATAAGTGTGAAACAGGCTGCTCACTTGCTTGAAAGACACCCAGCCGTGTCTGCCATCGGAGGCCTCTCGCTGGAGGTGCAAGATGCGAAAGAAGAGGGGCACGGTTGCCCCGATTCGAAGGTATTTACAGACGAGCTCGAAAGCTCGGATGAAAGCGAGGGAGTTGGGGTGGAGCTGTGAAGGCGCTAGGCGCAACCAAATGAAAATAGCCTGTTGAAAATCTGTAAAGGGTAGACGCCACCCCGCCTTGTCGAACATGAACTCGTAAAGAGGGAACCTCATCCCTCGGTACATCGAGCATATGCGATGGTGGGCTTAAGGTCGGAACACCTTCCACGACTTTGAGGAACCCACCACTTGATGCTCGACGATACAAAAAATAGTGTCCTCGTCCTTGTCGACAAAATAGGAAGCAATGTTCAGCGGCTCATCGCTGACCCACTCCTCGAGGGGACGTTCCTCGACCCTAGCGATTGGCGCCATTGGAGAGTCAGGTTGGGCATCGACGTCCAAAGATCCCTCAGCCACGGGCAATACATCCATCTACCTGAAAAGCAGAAGGAAATGGTGAATTCGATGACCCGTATCAAATCCACCCCTCCACCGCTGATCAAGTGAAAGGGCGAGGAGGGAATATCGGGGAACACGAACCCGCGACCATCCCCGATCCCGCGGGGAGCGAGGTTAGGCGGGTCCCCGAGATATTCGACCCATGTCCCCGAGACAAACTTCGGTTCCCCGGGGATCCCGTCCTTATTCCCCGGGACGTTCAACAAACGAACTAAGAAACATTCATCTCAGGACCCCGGGATATTCTTCATGTCCTCGAGGATATCTTCATCTCTCCCCACGAGATTCAACGACTAAACTATGAAATTCCACCGTTTTCGCCGGATATTTCACGAATTCCATGGGAACTTCACCAGTTCACCATAAGATTCGCCCTACAAATGCAAACGAAAAGAGGAAAAAGAAGAAAGAAACTTACTTGAAATACGCTTTTTAGGTTTCCGGCACGGCGATCGTCGGTGGAGAACGGCGGAAGGCAGCGGCGGAAAAACGGAGAAGAAGAGAATGGAGAGTCTGAGAGGAAAAGAGCAAATGGTGCAAATGAAATGAGGTTGTTAGTTCTTGTGTTGGCTGGAATTTTGGTAAAACAAAGTTGAACAATGTTGATGTCATATGTCTGATGTCATAACATTGGTTCTTATCATTAGCTGTTGCAGAGTTGGAAGTTTTGTATGCTGATGTTATAAGTGATGTCTTGACATCACTATACCAGAACATCAGAACATCAGTTTGTGATGTTTTAGGGCTACGCGTGTTAGTAAGAATTTGAGGAGATCTGTTAGAGTGATTGGATGCGAATTTCTTGGAGAAGATATTGGCAATCAGAGATGGAGCAGATCATGGAGCAAATCATATAACAAATATTAGGGCTGATTTGAAAAGATTTAGGAGATCAAATCTGCATTAATTTCTGATTTCAAAAACAAATCAGATCAGAATCTTGGGAGCAGGTCCAAGCCCAAGTCAGAAGGGTATAAAAGCAGCCTCAACCCTTATTGGAAAACAACGAAGAAAGAGAGCTAAAGACTGAGTGTCATTTGTGTCTTCGTGTGTGTTTGTGTAAACCATTCGTGTGTGAATTGGTGTTACTATTTTGAGTTGTAATTGTATTCACTCTAGAGCTTTTAAGCAAGAGTGTGTTGTTCTTGATCAAAGCTGTTAAGCAGAATCAAGGTGGGTGAGTAGTGTGTAATCATTGGATTGTATCACTGTGGTGAATTAGGGAGTAAGTGGTTTCTCATATCTAAGTGGTTTCTTAGGTAGAAGGTTCATTGGGTAGTGATTAAGTTTAGTAGATGTCAACTGGGATTGTTGAGTCTGTAAATTAATACTACTAATAGTGGAATTCCTCCCTGGCTTGGTAGCCCCCAGACGTAGGTAGTTAGACCGAACTGGGTGAACAATTCTTTGAGTTATTTACTATTGCTTTTACCTTGTTCATATAGCAGAGTGTGTTGTTGTGACATCACACCTTAACATCACACATCTGATACCAGAATTTCAATTGGTATCAGAGCAGGCATCCTGCTCTGCATCTGGGTGAGATCTAGGGCTGATACTTTCTGGTGCAATGGACAAAGAGACTGGTGGATTTGTGAATATACCCCTTATTCTTGATGGCTCTAATTATGACTATTGGAAACCAAGGATGGTTACCTTCTTGAAGTCACTAGACAGCAGGGCTTGGAAGGCTATTGTGAAAGAATGGAAACATCCTGTTATTGTGGAAAAGGATGAGAATGGAAAGGAAGTAGAGGGTAGCTCAAAACTGAAACCTGAAGAAGAATGGACCAAGGAAGAAGATGAGCTTGCCCTTGGGAATTCTAAAGCCTTGAATGCCATATTCAATGGTGTTGATAAGAACATCTTCAGGTTGGTCAACACTTGTGAAGTTGCTAAGGAAGCATGGGATATCTTGAAGACAACTCATGAAGGGACCTCTAAAGTCAAGATGTCAAGACTTCAACTTTTGACAACAAAGTTTGAAAATCTGAAGATGAAGGAGGATGAGACAATCCATGATTTCCACAAGAACATCCTTGAGCTGTCAAATGCTTCTAGTGCCCTAGGAGAGAGGATGACTGAAGAGAAGCTGGTGAGGAAAATTCTTAGATCCCTTCCCAAGAGATATAAGATGAAGGTAACTGCAATTAAAGAAGCTCAAGACATCACCAAAATGAGGGTTGATGAGCTAATTGGATCTCTTCAAACTTTTGAGTTGGGGTTGAGTGAAGAGGAACCTGAAAAGAAGACCAAGAGTATAGCTTTGGTATCTAATACTCAAGAAGAGAAGAAAGGGAATGATGCTGAGTCTCAGGAGGAGCTGTCCCACGCCATTGTCTTGCTGGGAAGACAGTTTAATAAAGTTATGAAAAGGATAAATATGAGTTATAATCCTAATGTCAAGAACATCACATCTGACACCAACAGATCAGGAGATCAGGGGAATAAAACTAGTGATGAAGAAAAGTCCAATAAGGGAGTCCAATGCTATGAGTGTGAAGGGTATGGCCATGTCAAGAAAGAATGTCCTACTTATCTCAAAAAGCAGAAAAAAGGGTTATCTGCTTCCTGGTCTGATAGTGAAAGTGAATCTGAAGATGAATCAGCTAAGCTTGTTAGAGCTATGATTGGGGTTTCGTGTGATGATGAGGTTCCTTATGAAGAGCTTGCTGCCTCTTATAAAGAACTGTGCATGAGAAGTGAATAAGTGTGTCTTGAAGGAGAGAAGTTGAAGAAAACCATAGTGCAGTTAGAGGCTGAAAAGACTGAACTTGAAAATGAAGTCAATATGCTTAACTTTAAATTGGATTCTATGACCAAAACTGTCAGAATGTTGAACAATGGTACTGATGCTCTAGACAACATTCTTAGTATTGGGAAAATTGCTGGAGACAAAAGTGGCTTGGGATTCAACAATGTTGCAGCTTCTGATGATGGTATTACCAGTTCCAAACCAGTGATGTTAAAACAGATGTTTAAACATCCTGACAAGAGTCCTTCTAGGAAGAAATTCAGGCGCTGGAGATGTCATCACTGTGGGCGTTTTGGACACATAAAGGCCTATTGTTATAAGTTACATGGGTATCCTCAGAAGGCACATCAGTATACTCCCACACAGAAGTTTCCCATAGGTAATCAGGCTTTGAATTCAAAGAAGCAATGGGTTCCAAAAGGTAAAGTTACCAGCTTAATAGCTCACACCACTCTTAGGGTTTCCACCAAAGAAGACTGGTACTTTGATAGTGGGTGTTCAAGACACATGACAGGAGTTAAAAATTTGTTGGTAGATGTTAAGCTTCAGTCTACAGGTCATGTTACATTTGGTGATGGTGTTAAAGGAGAAATCAAGGGGATGGGAAAGCTGAATTGTGCTGGTGCTCCTAGACTGGATGATGTTCTACTTGTCAAAGGGTTGACAGCTAACTTGATCAGTATTAGTCAACTTTGTGATCAAAGATTCAAAGTAGACTTTACAAAATCTGAGTGCAATGTCACAAATGAGAAAGGAGAAGTCATCATGAAGGGTGTTAGGTATAAGGGCAACTGTTATCTATGGATGCAACAAGACTCAAGTACCTCAAAATGTGTGTTTGCTAGAGATGATGAAGTCAAAATTTGGCATCAAAAGTTGGGACATCTTCATTTGAAGGGAATGAAGAGAATAATATCCTCAGAAGCTGTCAGAGGAATTCCTAATCTCAATATTGAAGAGGGAAGAGTTTGTGGAGATTGTCAAATAGGGAAGCAGACCAAGATGTCACATCAGAAGCTTCAACATAACACCACTTCCAAAGTTTTGGAACTTCTTCATATGGACTTGATGGGTCCTATGCAGGTAGAAAGTCTATGAGGGAAGAAGTATGCTTATGTTGTTGTAGATGACTATTCTAGGTACACCTGGGTGAGCTTCATTAAAGAAAAATCAGAGGTGTTTGATGTTTTCAAAGATCTTTGTCAAAGACTCCAAAGGGAAAAGGAAAGTAATGTTATTAGAATAAGGAGTGATCATGGAAGAGAGTTTGAAAATAGCAAGTTTGCTGAATATTGTTCTGATGAAGGCATAAGTCATGAGTTCTCTTCTCCAATCACTCCTCAGCAAAATGGAGTTGTTGAAAGGAAGAATATAACTATTCAAGAGTCTGCTAGGGCAATGATTCATGCCAAAAAGCTTCCTTACCATTTCTGGGCTGAAGCTATGAACATTGCTGGCTATATTCACAACAGAGTTACTTTGAGAAGGGGCACTTCAGCTACTCTGTATGAACTATGGAAAGGAAGAAAGCCAAATGTGAAGTACTTTCATGTTTTTGGAAGCAAATGTTACATCTTGTCAGATCGTGAACAGAGGAGAAAACTGGATCCTAAAAGTGATGAGGGAATATTTCTAGGATACTCTACAAATAGCAGAGCTTACAGGGTTTTCAACTCCAGAACAAAGGTTATGATGGAGTCTATAAATGTGGTGATTGATGACATTGATAAGCAGGAAGATGATGATGTCCTGGATAATGTTGAAACATCAGTTGAAGAAGTCACAGAAGAAACTGAAGACAGAAGTGGGTCTCCTAGTCAAGTTGATGCTGAGCCTGAACCTGAACAATCTAATAAAGAACCATCTATTAGAGTGCTAAAGGACCATCCCAGGGAGCTTATCATAGGTGATCCCAAGTCAGGGGTTAGCACTAGATCAAGGGAGGTTGTGTCAAATTCGTGCTTTGTTTCTAAAATTGAGCCCAAGAATGTCAAAGAAGCCTTGACTGATGAGTTTTGGATTAATGCCATGCATGAAGAGCTGGAACAATTCAAAAGGAATAAAGTGTGGGATCTTGTACCAAGGCCTGATGGAGTTAAAGTGATTGACACCAAGTGGATTTACAAGAATAAATCTGATGAACAAGGAGTGGTCACCAGAAACAAGGCCAGATTAGTTGCTCAGGGATACACTCAGGTTAAAGGAATTGATTATGATGAAACCTTTGCTCCTGTGGCAAGACTGGAATCTATCAGATTGCTCTTAGGGGTGGCTTGTAATTTCAAATTCAAGCTTTTTCAGATGGATGTTAAGAGTACCTTCTTGAATGGTTACTTAAATGAAGAGGTGTATGTTGATCAACCAAAAGGATTTATTGATCCAACATTTCCTGACCATGTGTACAAACTAAGGAAAGCTCTATATGGTTTGAAGCAAGAACCAAGATCTTGGTATGAAAGGCTTACTGAATTCCTGGTTGTGAATGGCTACAGAAAAGGAGGGATTGACAAGACTTTGTTTGTTAAAGAGGAAGGAGGAAAACTGATGATAGCTCAAATCTATGTTGATGACATAGTATTTGGTGGGATGTCAGATGCAATGGTGAAACATTTTGTGGAACAGATGCAGTCTAAGTTTGAAATGAGTCTTGTTGGTGAGCTAAACTATTTTCTTGGTCTACAAGTTAGACAAATAGAGGACTCCATATTCATTTCTCAGAGCAAGTATGCAAATAACATAGTGAAGAAGTTTGGTCTAGAGAATGCTAATCACAAGAGGACACCTGCTCCTACTCATTTAAAGTTGTCCAAGGATGAACATGGTGTTAGTGTGGATCAAAGTGTATACAGAAGCATGATGGGAAGTCTATTGTATCTCACAGCTAGCAGACCTAATATTTCTTTTGCTGTTGGAGTTTGTGCCAGATATCAAGCTGAGCCTAAAGTTAGTCACTTGAATCAAGTGAAGAGGATTCTGAAATATGTGAATGGGACTAGTGACTATGGAATGCTTTACAGTCATGGATCAGGCACAGAGTTATGTGGTTTTTGTGATGCTGATTGGGCAGGGAGTGCTGATGATAGAAAAAGTACTTCAGGAGGGTGCTTCTTCTTAGGGAATAATCTGATATCTTGGTTTAGTAAAAAACAGAACTGTGTGTCTCTTTCTACTACTGAAGCTGAGTACATAGCAGCAGAGAGTAGTTGTTCTCAACTTGTTTGGATGAAGTAGATGTTAACAGAATACAATGTCAAGCAAGATGTCATGACATTGTACTGTGATAATTTGAGTGCCATCAATATCTCTAAGAATCCTATTCAACATAGCAGAACTAAGCATATTGATATAAGGCATCATTTTATAAGAGATTTGGTTGAAGATAAAATAGTTGCTTTGGAACATGTTGCTACAGATAAATAATTAGCTGACATTTTTACTAAAGCCTTAGATGCAAATCAATTTGAAAGTCTAAGAAGCAAACTGGAAATTTGCATTTATGGGGATTAGGTGTGCTGGAAGATGTATTTGTGCAGTTATGATATGTTTAATGAAAACAAAATTTTATTTAACTGCTGAAAGCATACAAGATTGGATTTTGGTACATCAATAGCAATATCTAAAGATTGTCCCAGCCCCCTGCATCAAGAAAAGTTTTCCAATCTTCATCCCATTCATCATCAGAAGCATGGTCCTGTACTTTTGTCTCTGTTGGTTTTCTTGTTCTTGTTGCTCCTGAAGAAGTTCCAGAGACCTTCCTTGGTGTGCTCTTGTTCTTCAGTGGATCTGGTTTATTGTCCTCTTGCTTATGTTGCTTTCCTGCATCTTTGTTTGACTGACTAATTTTTGTGTGGTGTCTGGTGCTGTTAGAAGGAAGAAGGCATGGACTTTATAGTACTATAAGAATCCATAGGTTGTATCGCCTGACCAGTCAAAGTTTTTGGGATATTGTGTTCCTTGGGAAGCTTGCTTTTGACCATGTCTTAATGGATGTCAGATCTTTGTGTTTGATGTTGTCAAATTGTGGCTAAAAAGGGGGAGAAGGTATATGTAGCCTATGTGTTTCCTAGACTGAACAGCTGTGGGCTGGTTCTTGTTTTGAGGGGGAGTTTGCCCTATGCTGATGTGAAGGTGTTTTGTGTAGCTTGTTGAAGAGGTGCTGCTATGGTTTGAAAATTTATCAATTTTTATCCGCTGCTGGGTTCTCTGATGATGGCAGAGTTTGTTTTAGCCAAAATTAGCCAAAGGGGGAGATTGTTAGTTCTTGTGTTGGCTGGAATTTTGGTAAAACAAAGTTGAACAATGTTGATGTCATATGTCTGATGTCATAATATTGGTTCTTATCATTAGCTGTTGCAGGGTTGGAAGTTTTGTATGCTGATGTTATAAGTGATGTCTTGACATCACTATACCAGAACATTAGAACATCAGTTTGTGATGTTTTAGGGTTGCGCGTGTTAGTAAGATTTGAGGAGATCTGTTAGAGTGATTGGATGCGAATTTCTTGGGGAAGATATTGGCAATCAGAGATGGAGCAGATCATGGAGCAAATCATATAACAAACATTAGGGCTAATTTGAAAAGATTTAGGAGATCAAATTTGCATTAATTTTTGATTTCAAAAACAAATCAGATCAGAATCTTGGGAGCAGGTCCAAGCCCAAGTCAGAAGGGTATAAAAGCAGCCTCAACCCTTATTGGAAAACAACGAAGAAAGAGAGCTAAAGACTGAGTGTCATTTGTGTCTTCGTGTGTGTTTGTGTAAACCATTCGTGTGTGAAGTTAAGCAGAATCAAGGTGGGTGAGTAATGTGTAATCATTGGATTGTATCACTGTGGTGAATTAGGGAGTGAGTGGTTTCTCATATCTAAGTGGTTTCTTAGGTAGAAGGTTCATTGGGCAGTGATTAAGTTTAGTAGATGTCAACTGGGATTGTTGAGTCTGTAAATTAATACTACTAATAGTGGAATTCCTCCCTGGCTTGGTAGCCCCCAGACGTAGGTAGTTAGGCCGAACTGGGTGAACAATTCTTTGAGTTATTTACTGTTGCTTTTACCTTGTTCATATAGCAGAGTGTGTTGTTGTGACATCACACCTTAACATCACACATCTGATACCAGAATTTCAGAGGTGAAGCCTATTTATAGGATCCTCACGGAATTCGAAGGGTTTTAGACTACTAGAGTACACAACCCTAGCCTAGCCGCCCCTAGGCAATGATGGCGTCTGACACGTGGCACACATGCGACCGTTCGCTCCCCAACACGCGTCTCTCCATTTACTTCGACACCCAAGTTCAAACTTCTCGCATCCCCGCTGAGTCGACCAACCGCGAACTCCCACGCTCGAGTCTGCTCGTTGATTTCTACCCAACGAACGTTTGGCTCCCCGACTACACGGCCAGTGGACCTCAAACAAGTTCCCCTCATCGCGGTCACGCGATCGATACTTCCCCGACAGGCTTGTTGGCCCTTAAGTCATTGCTCCGACACTTCGGAGCAACGACTTAGGGGGCTCCTGTTCTGGACTGGGCCAGGGTCTGCCCCTCAGTCGAGAAGGCCCAACTCACATGACATGAGATGGCCCAACAAGGACCTCTTTACAAGACCACTGTCGGGCACATACACGCCCCAACAGCGTCGGGCACGTGCCCGACGCCTTAACATGGTCGGGGCTCAGCAGAGTTCGTCGAGCATAGGCATCGAGCCCCCCGGGCTCGCCTCTCCTCGACGCTCATGTGCTCCTCCCCACGAGGAGCCATCTCCGTCCACAAGCAAGTCCTCCCCGCGAGGACACGTCTCTCCCCGACACACAAGACTCCTCCCCGCGATGACACATTCTCATGTAACCTCCCCACTCCCGATGGAATCGGTCTGCCCTAATTCCGGAGATCTAGGAACGGTTACCCCAGGACGAAGACCACGTGCTGGTCTTCACTACGCCACGTAAGCCCTGGTAGTTACTTGGATTGGACCTGACAATCCAGCCCAATGCAAGTAACCGTTGGCCCCGCGCTGGGGGCTCTCTATAAATACCCTCTCACTTGAGAGGGTCAGGTTACTCACTTCTTTACTCTCATCTCTGTACTTGCTATTCTCTAACAGTTACCTTACTTGAGCGTCGGAGTACCTTGCAGGTACACTCCCCCGTCGTCTTTCAACCGCACCGGAGCTAAAGTCCAGACGACGTTGTTGGCCACCAGAAACTGTCTGATCCAGGTACGATCAAATAATAATAATAATAAATATTAAACTAATATATTTTCTTTAAGATTAGTATTACATAAATAAATATTGAGTGGCTTTCTTTTACTATTTATGAAAAAACATATTAAATAAAATCAATTAGAAGAACTTATTAAACAACTTTAAGTTTTAAAAGTTTAAAAAACAAATTTAAATATTTTATATTTTATTTTATTTAAAATTTGTCTTAGACCTCAATATATATTGTGCCGACTCTACGATAAATGTAAAAGGTATTTGATTACAAATATGCGTGTTCAAATTCACAATGCTTTATTTATTTAATTTTAAGAGATGAAATTCTTTAAAAGTTTATTTTTATAAGATATTGTTGTTCAGAATAACAAGTGCGAGTTGGAAACTTTGAGAAATAAAGTGTGATGAAGTCTCACATTGATTAGAAAAGTGGAGACTCGAGTATTTATAAGTGAGAGAACCCATACACCTATCACCTTAAGGTTTTGGGTGAGTATGTGGCGTCTCTCTCACAAGGTGAGTTGCTTATAGAGAAAAAAGCTTCAATAAATGTAAAAATACTCTTATGTTGACACCCCAAATAAATGTGCCAATAGTAGTATCAATAGTCCTTGGTTCGAAAGACCGACTTCCTTGTATTGAAAGTCCTCCCCACATGGTCGTGGGTAGGAGGCATGCTTTCTTGAAAAAAGTGTTAGCGGCGGTAGAAGTGTATGTAGATGAAAGAGCTTTCACTTGAGTGAGATCATCGTTGATAGACTCACACTTGAGGGAAGAGTGTTGAGAATAACAAGTGTGAGTTGGAAACTTTGAGAAACAAAGTGTCAAGAAGTCTCACATTGATTAGAAAAGTGGACACTTGAGCATTTATAAGTGAGAGAACCTACACACTATCACCTTAAGGTTTTTAGTGGGTATACTGTGTGTAAAAATCCTATGAAATGTAAAACTATTCCCTCATGTTGAACCCCTAAATAAATGTCTCATCAATCTTTATATTATCAGTACATATCAATCAAATATAAATATTAATTATTAATATTTCAAATAAATATAAATTTTAATATCATATTAAATTTATGTTGATTTGTTTCAAATTTATAATTTTTTTAAAATTAAAATTATTTTTTAATTTATTTCTAAATTTACTTTTATCAGCGGAATCTGTCTTTTTTCCCTCTCAATAAAATTGAACTATTATCGAGGGGTTTTACTATTAGCCTCTTCTAAAATAAATAAATAAATAAATAAATAAAAATAACTGAGAGGTGTTTTTTTTAATATTTACCGTTAATCGAATACTTGTATTGATGTACTTGTCCATATGGGATGTGATCTAAATCATACTTTAATATTCTATAAACGAATTCCTGCTTAATTTTGTTTTCTTTTGTTAGCTAATTATAACTCCTAGATTGTTAATATTTTATTTTTGGGATTCAGTCCCCTTTTCTTTAAAAAAAATAGTCTTTTAAAAAATTAATACACACTTAATTTGTTTTTTTAACTAAAAATAAAATAATATATTATTAAATTTATAGAATACGAAAGATGAAGAAAAACACACATTCAATTAAAAAAATTATGAACTTATTCACATACTAATAATATAAAATGATAAATTACATAGTTAAAATTGAAGGCGTTAAAGTTATTGATTGAAGATGTCATAAATATGAACCAAATGATCAATTAATATTAACTAAAATAAACACTACAATTTTACACAAATACAGAACAAAAGAGTGGCCAAGCCATCAGATGGAGGTGCATCTAAAGCTCCTAAATCGTCGTTCTGGGATATTCTCACTAAAGGCCAAGGAGTTACTACTGTGAAAAAGAGAGTGAACCTGCATGTAAAGAGACTTATGAAAGTCTCTCTTAAAGGATGAAACCGATTGCTACCAAAGACCTTGATGGATGAGAAACTTTTTTAAGAACTGTGCAATCTTTGGAAGGAGACGCTAATCATCAAACTCCTTGAAAAGAATGTGAGCTATCATTTGATAAAGGATAGGTTGAAGAAGAGGTGGAAACTTACCAAAATTTTTGAGATCATGGAAGTTGAAAATGGGTTCTTTATGGTCAAGTGCAAACTGCTTGCAGATAGGGAAAAATTATGTCAAAAGGCCCGTGGATGTTGTTTGACCATTATTTGGCAATGGGTCGATGGAATATAGACTTTGCATCTCCTCTCGCAAAGGTGGAGAATACTCTGATTTGGATTCAATTTCCAGGGCTTAACGCATTTTATTATGGTGAAAGTTTCCTTCTTGGTTTGACATCTGTTATGGGTACTCCTTTTAAGGTAGATACTAATATCCTGAATGTAAAGAGGGAAAGGTTTGCAAGAATTTTCGTGGAGATTGATCTGATCTTGCCGATTGTCGGAAAGGTCAATGCTAATGGCAAGGTCCCCTTTCACCCCATCTCTTCGTTATCTGCAAGAAATTCTTGTCACAGACAATCATCAAGGCAGTTGATGAAGGCCGTTAAAAACCTGTCATGTTATCTTGTAACGGACTTCCTCTATCGCATTTATTTTTTTGCTAATGATGTTCTTCTTTTTGTGAAGGTTTCTAACTCCCGTGCATAGATCATTTTAGATATTTTGAATCATTTTACCATGTTTTCTTACTCTAGATAAATACTCTTTTCCAACATAGGTAGGTATCAAGTAAACTCTTACTCTAGATAAATACTTGTGTTTTCCTATGTTGCATGGTCGTATTCAACGCAAAGACTTTGAGTTCCTAAAATAGAAAATCAGCTAGAGATTAGCATTTGGCAACATAAATTGTTAAACAATGCTGGTCGTTTGACTCTGGTTAGGTTTAACATCTTCATCCCAAATTATTATATGCAAGTGGTTTGGCTACCTCAACCAACTTGTGATTTTATTGATAGGATGACTAGGAATATTTTGTAGAAAGGTAATTCAAACTCTGATATATCTCTTTGGCTGAAATAAAATCTAGAAAGCCAATTTAGATTATATTTATACTGTTCAAAATGGTTATAACTATTGAGGTAATTATAAAAATCTCGAACAATATAGATACCATCTAAATTGCATTTTCATGTTAACTAATTAGTCACTAGAGAATTCAAATAAATGAAAAGAACTTTCAATCGATCACAAACAACTAATATTTAATAAATTGGAGTTCCAATTCCGATCAAGTAAATCATTCACTCGTATTTTTAAATTGTGGATATCCTTAGAAAACCTGCACTAATTGTTGTTACACTTAATTTGTTATGTACTCTATGTTATGAAACATCTAAATCATTCATCAATGATGAAGTCACCAAAATAAAAACTGCATAGCACATGTTTGGGAATAACTCAAATAATTAAATAAAACTAACATCAAACAAATCATAAATTTGAATTCAAACAATAAAAGTCTAACCTACATAATAGTATTGAAGTACATGTATATTTATAGGAAAGAATTAAATAATGCTTATTGTTATTATTTTTACCTGCTCTTCTACATTCATTGAGAAGAAGAAAAAAGAACAACACACACTATAAATTTAAGAATTAAGAAAGAGTTATATATTTATAAAAACTATATTACTTTAATAATGCATAAAAAATTTATTCTATATCAAGATCTTCCTTCTTCATATCTTATATTATGTCATCTTATTTCCAAAAATATGTCAGACAACAGAAAACCATGATTTAGACTCGTTAAAATCCTGAAGAAAGCCAACTTTTCACAACTGAATTATGCAAACACAGATCCAAAGTAACAATATATTTATAAAACAAAAAACAAAACAAATTAGTTTTTCACACAATCTTTTTTTATTTGTTAGTTTGTGATTCATTCATTATTCCATCAATCATTCAAAAGCAATATTATTATTATTTATTATTATTCCTTCTTCTCCTCAAAAAAAGATAAAAAGCTAAAGCCTATATACCTCTCTCTCACCACCACTACTGTAGTTCCATGTCTATTCAACCAGACAGACAGTCCTCTTGTTCTTTTTCTTCTTTGTTAATTTCCTCAATAACCCTTTTCTCTTTTTCTCTTGTTCATGTTTTTAAGTTTAGCTTATTCTTAACAAAAGTGATTTATTCCATTCATAATGTTTAAAGCTATACCTATAGTCACTATATACTTACTTTTTCTATTTATATATTTTTTTCACTTCTCTCTATATCATCAAACAGAAGCTTTTGTTAATCCACATAACTTTGCATGTACAATAAAGAAAGAGAAAGTTTCATATCTCATAACCAAAATCACTTTCATATAAAAAGCCAAAATTTACCTCCCTGACAAGAAAGGCACATTATTCATACATTATATCTATATCTTCCACTTCTTCTCTCTTATTCTACCAAACCAACTATAACCTTTCTTTTCTACTCTCTCTTCTTTCTCTAACCAATATCATGAGAGGAGGAATTTGTAGTATTCAGCTTCAAGCTCTTACACAAGAAGCTGCTACTGTTGTTAAACAAGCAGTGAATCTAGCAACAAGAAGAGGTCATGCACAAGTCACACCTCTTCATGTTGCTAGTGCCATGCTTGCAACTTCAACTGGTTTATTAAGAAAAGCTTGTCTTCAATGTCATTCTCACCCTCTTCAATGCAAAGCTCTTGAGCTTTGTTTCAATGTTGCACTTAACCGTTTACCAGCTTCAACACAAAGTCCACTTTTAGGTCCTCAGTATTCATCTTCTCCTTCACTTTCTAATGCTTTGGTTGCAGCTTTCAAGCGTGCTCAGGCTCACCAACGACGCGGAACCATCGAGAATCAGCAGCAGCAGCAGCATATTCTGGCCTTGAAGATTGAAGTTGAGCAGCTCATAATCTCTATACTTGATGATCCAAGTGTTAGTAGAGTTATGAGAGAAGCTGGTTTCTCTAGTACTCTTGTGAAAGCAAGAGTTGAAGTTGAACAAGCTCTTCCGATGGAGGTTTCTTCGCAGAAAGAAATTTGCATTAAGCCTCCTCAAGCTCTTAGCTTTGGCGGTTCGAATTCATTCACCAGGCCTATAGAATATGTTAACAATGATGATGTAACAAGTGTGTTGAATGAGTTAGTAAAGAGGAGAAGAAACACTGTGATTGTAGGAGAGAGTGTTTCGAATGCTGAGGGAATAGCTAAAGGAGTGATGGAAAGATTTGAGATAGGTAATGTTCCTAATGAGCTAAGGTATGTGCAAATTGTGAGTCTTCCTTTGATATGCTTTAGGAATATAAGCAAAGAGGAAGTTGAAAAGAAGTTTGTGGAAGTTAGAAGCCTAGTGAAAAGCTATATGGGAAGAGGGGTGATTCTATATTTAGGTGATTTGAAATGGTTGTTTGAGTTTTGGTCAAGTTACTGTGAGCAAAAAAGGAACTACTATTGTTCTATTGAGCATATGGTTATGGAGGTTAAAAAGTTGGTGAGTGGAAGTGGTGAGAGTACTAGATTATGGCTTATGGGAATCTCAAATTTCAAAACATACATGAAGTGTAAAACATGTTACCATTCTCTAGAATCTATTTGGGAGCTTCATCCTTTCACAGTTCCTGTTGGAAGCCTAAGCCTAAGTTTGAATTTTGACAGGTAAGTTTAAGATTCTTATGAAACTCTAGTTCTTCTTTTATTGAGTGTTTTTTTTTTGTGATTAATTAAAATCTCTTCTGTTTTACATTATTTATAGTGATTATCAAGCTAAGGAGAGAAGCATGGTGTTATTCAAGGATTTGGCTTTTGAAGATAAAGTAGGAGTTGGAAAGTATCTAACTTGTTGCAAAGATTGTTCAATGAAATTTGAAAATGAAGCTCAGAGTTTGAGTAACAATTCAAGCAAGAAAGCATGCAGTTCTAGCTTGCCAACATGGCTTCAAAGTTGTAAACAAGAAAGAAGTTACATGATGGAAGATCAGGTTTGTATCATAAAATTCACACTTGGTTGAGAAAAATTTATCTGTATAATTTTTAAGATCTAACGGTTACGATTGATTGACAGTGTAAAAATCGTTATATTTTGATTAAATTCTTTCATTAAGATTTGTCCTTTTTCTATTGTCTTATTGTTTTTTTTCTTTATGAAACAGGAGAATGCAAGGCTTAAGGATCTGTGCAAGAAATGGAACTCAATATGCAGATCAGTACACAGAAAGCCTTTGATTCTCGACAAACAAGATTTGTTTGTTTTATCATCAACCCCTTCATCACCTAATTCATTTTCCTCGCTCGAAAAAAAGTCTACTTTTCAACAAAGCCACTTAAATTGGCCTATAATTTCTGAACAAGAAAAATCATCAAAAGAATGTGAGTTATTGTACACTGAAAATGCTGGTGGTGACGACGATGACGGTGATTGCTATGATGGCAACTTGATAATGTTCATGCCACATAGAAATGTTCCGAAACCAGATCTTTTGTCAAATCCAAACTCAAGTCCAAACTCAGCCTCTTCAAGTGAAGCAGTGGAAGGTTTAGAGAGCACTGAAATGTTCAATGAACATAATGAAGAGAATCTCAAGATTCTCTGTGATGCCTTGGAGAACAAGTTTCCACAATATAAAGAAACCATTCAAGAGATTGCAAGTACTGTCCTTTTTTGTAGATCAGGAATGAGAAAAAGAGATAACCACTTGATCAAAAGAGAAAATCATAAGCAAGAAACTTGGATGTTATTTCTCGGCGACGATTCTCAATCCAAAGAGAATATCTCAAAGGAGCTAGCAAAAGTTGTTTTTGGATCTTATAGCAACTTTATGATAATTGCCATAAGCACTTTTTCTTCCTTAGGTGAAGATGTTGATGATTCTACAAGCGACGAAAAATCCAAAAGGAAAAGACCAAGAGATGAACTTGGAAGCACTTATTTGCAAAGATTTGGAGAAGCAATGAATGAGAATCCTCATAGAGTGTTCTTCATGGAAGATTTTGAACAAGTTGATCACTTTACTCAAAAGGGTATCAAGAAAGCTATTCAAAGTGGAAGTTTAAAAATTCCTGACGGTGAATCAATTCCTCTCAAGGATGCAATTATCATTTTCAGCAGTGAAAGCTTCAGTTCTTCAATGTCAAAGTCACAACCATCATCATCATGTGCTGAAAACAAAGGGAAAGAGACCATGATAGAGGATCATGAAAATACTCTAAACCTCTCTTTGGATCTGAATATAGCCATTGAAGATCATGATAATACAGACACTAGTATTCTTGAGTTAGTTGACAAGAAAATTAGTTTTAATTAACATGTAAGATTTGTGATTGTGATAGAGAAAAAAAAGTTGAATTAATATATATGTTAAATTTGAGTGTAACTTTTTTTCTTCAAATTGTATTGTTTTTCAGTTATATAGTTTCTTAAACTTGTATATATTTTTAACTAAGTGAGATTTGGTTTCTGTTCTAACTAATGTTTGGCAGACTGTTGAATATTTGATACAATTATTTGTGAGGACAGTGTAGTACTATAATGTTTCCACTTTATTTATCAATCTCGTGTTATAATATTGGCTGTATTCTCAACTGTTAATGTTTTTTGAAAAAAGAAGAGTAAATAGATTTGATGTACAAGTGAAATGTGTCAATTGTTCTGTTGGAAAAAAAAAACATGAAAAGTGCAATGTAGGGTCAAGATGGTAACAAAGGGAGAAGAGGAACTAGAAAGAATAATATCTCAGAATATTTTGTCACATCACCTTTATATGGATTGGAATGTCTAACATATCTTTAAGGATAGATTATTTTAGCAAAGAATGTGAAATTTATATTGTGGCATGTTGTTAAGGATGCATTGTGGTTCAAATGCATTTCATTAGGAAGTATGTAGTTGAACGATAAAGGTTTGAAAAGGTTGATGGGAGAATTATTCATAGCGTAAGCATTATGTAAAGAAAGAAAAAACAATTTGTTCAAAAGGTATTCGTTTTGATATAATGTATTTGTAGAAATTCAAAAGCAACTAGTTGGACTAAGTACATGAATATCATTAAGAAGCACCATGGTAGGGTGTGTTGAAAGGCTCAAGTCATTTGAATTAAGAATTAAAAATCACATTTAGACTCAAGTTACAAATCACTTAAAGTAAAATAAATTCTTGAAAGCATTCTAAACATACAATTGTTTATTTCTTCCCAAGTGAAAACCAAATATAATCTAACCAATTTTCTTAGTTGTAAGTTATATATATATATATATATATATATATATATATATATATAGAGAGAGAGAGAGAGAGAGAGAGAGAGACGTTACAAACTCTACTTCAAAAAAAATAATAATAATTAAAGCCAAACTTACTTTTATAAAAATATTGGGTTAAATATGTATAAGGTCCCTATAAATATCTCAACTTTCTGGTTTGGTCCCTCTAAAATTTTCCTTCAAACAATGGTCTTCTGAAAATTTTCCGTCCCTAACTTTAGTCCCTCCCGTTAGTTTCCACTAACGGTGGCTTATGTGGCATGCCATGTGGAAATTTTTGATGACGTGGCTTACATGCGGCAATGCCAACGTGACAAAAATTGCTGACATGTATGCCACGTGGCAATTGTTTCAATTTTAATTTTTTATTATATTTATATTATATTTGAATCCAGAAATAGTAGATAATCTGCAGCTACTTTCTAACTAATTCCTAGCTAATCTCTAGCTAATTTAAACACATTATTTTTGTAGCTAATTCATAGCCAATCTCTAGGTAATTTAAACAATGTGAAATTATATTATTGATGATTAATTATATTACAATAAGATTGATGATTAATTATATTAAGTAGATGTGAAAAAGAAAAACAATGTTATGGTAAGACATAAAACCTCCAGATTCTTTTTCCATTCATACTGAACACTCACCTTACAAAATTAAGCTACAAAGCTTCTCAAATTAAGCTTTCAATAACGAATGGATTTCTAAACATAAACTTCTTAATTTGAATCCCATACACTCAACCAAACTTGCTAAAGAAGCTATGAAATCCATAATCATTATAATTAATATTTTCCTTTTTCCATTTAGAGCAAAATCTTAAGAAATGAGGATTTTACAATCATCAATCACTAGTTACACAAAAAAGGAAGAAAAAAAGCTATACACTCAAAAATAGAATGTTCAAACATTTGAAGCTCTTTTCAAAACTGATTTTACAATCATCAGCCTTCAAACTAGCCTTCAACCAAAACTACAAACTAGCCTTCAAAATTTATGAGTGGGGTATAAGATGAATGCGTATTTAGAAAATGAAAATAAAATGTTTTCACAAAAATCTTTTGCAGCCTCCTCGGTCATCACCTTATCGCCCTCACTCTTATTTAAAGCTTCATCAGATCTTCCATCCTCTGTTAAGTTATTTTGCTGGAGTTCATTTTTCAATCTTTGGATCTCCTGATCTTTCTCTTCTAGCTTCTCTTGAAGCATAAGAACCTGCATGAAAATCCATAAGTATGGTTCTCAGAATATTGTTAGTTACTTATTAATTTCAAAATAGTTTTGGTGTCAGAACATATTCATGCATGGTAAACCACTGTTACAGATCACTCTCCAAACATGCACTTGGGGATCTGTTTCAGTATTGAAATAGGAGGTTACATTTTTATACTCCCCCAACCTATATAAGCAAATCCTATCTTTCTGTAGCTACATAATGATACCTTTCTTATAAATACTTTTATATTAATTAAACATTCAAGATCCCAAACAAGATATTATCATGAAACAAATAACAACTAGAAATAGTTTGAAGGATGCAATTATCTTTTTTTATCACATTTAAGAAAATTTAGTGTGCTAATTTTCTTATAAGGTTTTAAGGTAGTTAATTTTTTCCATTTTCTCAAAATCATCCATAACCAAATCCAATGAAGCATTTTAAAACTGAACATGCATCACAACTTGCATAAAGTAAGAAACGGGGAGAAGTAAAAACTGTTTCATTTGATCTCTCCACATCATTTTTCAGTCCTTCCATATGCTTTTGCAATCCTGTAGTCAATCAATGTTAAGGATTAATGTTTACATGAATTGTAAGTGCGTGGTTGGCCACATAAATTGACATTAGCTAGACCAATATACAAACTGTAACACCCCCAATCTATCTCCCCAATTAATTAAAGCGATAACAAATAATCAGAGTATAATTAAAACATTCATGGCATAGACGGAGGCGTCACATCAATTGAGACAAAATACAACAACATGCATGCTCATATAGATATGCAACAATCAGGTAGCACACAACAGAGGAACTCAGTTCCTAACACCCACAATTCAGATACAGAATAAAAGCGGAAAATCTGCAACTGAATCTCATATATATATATATATATATATATATATATATATATCATAAAAGTTTGTCTGTCATATACAGAGCCATACATATACAATCCAAAAAGAACATATACATATACACATAATCACACACGATCTCCCTGACTACCCGGTGCTACATATCAGAGCCGACCGACAAAAGAATGAAGACCTAAGCTTCACAAAAAGACCTCCAACATCTAATCTGCAATGCCTCATAGAGCATTCAAAACAACAGAAGGGTGAGAAACACAATTATAATATAGTTACATACAAATATATAATAACACAAAAATACACATGTAAAATATTCTCACCACAACTTACACCAGAATTCAACAACAAAGCAACACAATGCATATCTCATATATCCATCACCAAGGCTTATCAATCATGCACAATACAATTATCACCAACATATATATATATATATATATATATATATATATATATATATATATATATATATATATATATATATATATATATATATATATATATATATATATATATATATATATATATATACTCATCAATTCCATTCACAATTTCACACAAAATCAATCCATTATTAATTTATGCAAATGCACAGAGACCGACACAACTACTCTATGCAATGCAATGCGGTACCATTTCATCCATCATTCTCATCATTAGTTCACTCAGGAACTATTGGAATCATCGCTTGTTACTTAGTGTAACTCCCCGTAGGGCAAACGATGTTCCCCGTATCTTTAGGTCCTCTTGGTATAAGGCTCACAACGTTTATGGTTCGCTTTAGGTCCTTTTGGTATAAGGCTCACGATCTGATCGCTTTAGGTCCTCTCGGTATAAGGCTCGCGATCGTCTATAATCATCGCTTTAGGTCCTCTCGATATAAGGCTCACGATGTAATAGCGGATTCCCTCTGGAACCGTTTCGTCGCTCACACCCACTAGGGCACACGACATCACAAGAATGCATATCATGATGCTTGGCATACAATGACTCATGACATTCAAATGCACACATATACACATCCATAATCATGCATATACCATCAAATACAACACAATGCATTTTCTTGCCCTTAGGCCACAAAGCATCATCACAACATTTCATCACATGCATTCACCTCATATAACATCACACAAGTCATACGATATATATATATATCAAAAGCATATTGCATGATAACACATCAAATACACCCCATTAAAATGGTAAAAGTCGACAAAACGACACATTTCCAAATTCCCGACATAATTAAATTGGCCAACAACCTCAAAACCATTTTAATAAGAAAGAACATTTTATTAGCTTTCTAACAGTACCAAGAACGTCTCGATCCGAGTTACGGATCAAAAGTTATGAATTTTCAAAGAAAAGAATTTATTGAGAAACAGCCAGATTCGCCTGGCGACTTAGGATTTCGCCTGGCGGATCCCCCTTCGCCAGCACTTCGCTTGGCGAACTAGTGGCGAACCACAAATTTAGAAAAACCCCAAGAGTTACAGAAGCTAACCCATTTCCGTCTTTCCGATTTCGCCCGGCGATTTACGATTTCGCCTGGCGAATCATCCTTCGCCCGCACTTCGCCTGGCGAACTAGTGGCGAGACCTAATTCGCCTGGCGAACTTCCAATTCGCCTGGCGAATCGCACCAGAACCAGAATTTTCTGCTGCGGGTTACATGGTTCCAAAACCCCCCAAAAATCCCATTTTTCATCCCAAATCAATTCCAACAGCAAAACAAATATCAATAATTGCTCATAAACACAGTGTGATCATACAACGCAATTTATATCGATTTCCGTCCGCGAAAACATCGATTCCTAATCATTTTCTCATTTTCAACCTAGAAGTGAAAACTATGGAAAGGCAAGAGAACATTCAAACACACACATACATATTCATACACAAACATAAGATAATCGAGTTTCACACCCTTACCCGATTTAATCATGTTTGAAAAGTCGGTTGGATCAATTTCTTTCTCTCTAAGTTTTCTCCCTTTTTCTTCTTTTCTTTCTCTTTTCCTTCTTCTCTTTTTCTTTCTCTCTATTTTTCTCTCTTTCTAACTTCTAAGTTCTATTTTAAATGAAAAACATAATATCTACCCATCAAAAGACCAAAATACCCCTACACTCAAATATCTCGCAAACGCTCTCAAAACGCGATAAAACATAACAACAATGAAAAAGAATATATTGCCACATAAAAGTCAAAAATAAAATAATATAAAGACAAAAAATAATTAAATCGACTCAATTAAATAAATCTAACAAAACTGGGGCGTTACAACTCTCCCCCACTTAGAGATTTTCGTCCTCGAAAATATTGCCTGAGACGAATAACTCCGGATACGACTCCCGCATCCGACTCTCTAACTCCCAAGTCAAATTGCCCTCGGCAGTGCCTCTCCATGCTACTTTCACAAGCGTAATATCCTTGCCTCTTAACCGCTTCAACTCGCGATCCAAAATTCTCACTGGTAATGCCTCAACCGTAAGGTTCTCCCTTACCTCAACCTCATCCATCGGAATCACATGCGACGGATCCGGAACATACTTCCGAAGTTGTGAAACATGGAACACATCGTGCAAATTCGAAAAACTCGGCGGCAACGCCACCCGATAAGCCACAGCACCCACTCTCGCGGATATCTGGTAAGGACCAATAAACCGATAAGTAAGCTTTTTCGACTTCAATGCACGACCAACACCCGTCACCGGTGTAACTCTCAAAAATACATGATCGCCTTCTTGAAACTCAAGATCTTTCCTCCTTCGATCATGATAACTCTTCTGCCTACTCTGAGAAGCCTTCATCTTCTCACGAATAAGTTTCACCTTTTCCGTAGTCTGTTGCACTAACTCCGGGCCAACCACCGAACTCTCACCAGATTCATGCCAACACAAAGGTGTTCGACATCTTCTTCCATACAATGCTTCAAAAGGTGTCATTCCAATACTCGAATGGAAACTGTTGTTATACGTGAATTCAACCAACGAAAGATAACTATCCCAATCACCACCTTGCTCAAGAACACAAGCTCTTAGCAAATCTTCCAATGACTGAATAGTTCTCTCGGTCTGACCATCCATCTGAGGATGATAAGCAAAACTCAATCTCAACTCGATCTGAAACAATACACAATGGAACACCATGTAGCTTCACGATCACACGGATATACATCTCAGCCAACCTCTCCAAAGAAAAACTGATGTCAATCGGAATGAAATACCCCGATTTAGTCAGGCTATCCACAATCACCCAAATGGCATTATGTCCCCTCTGTGTATTCGGCAACCCTGTTACAAAATCCATAGAAATGTTGTCCCATTTCCACTCGGGAATATCCAACGGTTGCAACAATCCACTAGGCTTCTGATGTTCTACCTTTGACTTCTGACACGTCAAACACGCATAAACAAACTGAGCCACATCCCTCTTCAATCCGGACCACCAAAAGATCTTCTTCAAATCTTGATACATCTTATTAGCTCCCGGATGTATACTCAAACTACTCCGGTGTCCTTCCTCTAAAATCATCTTTTTCAAGTCCGAATCATCAGGAATACAAATTCTACCACGGAATCTCAAAACACCCTTATCATCCACTTTAAAGTCACCATTCACACTTTGATCTCCAACCGTCATCAAATCAACAAATTTCACATCCAACTTCTATTTCTCGCCAACGGTTAACATAAAATCATTAGTGACCTTTAACATTCCAAGCCTCACGTTGTCAGATGTCAATTCACACACCAAACTCAAATCTCTAAATGCTTCTAAAAGTTCTCACTCTTTAACCATCAAAGCGGACATATGCAAAGATTTTCGGCTTAACGCATCGGCTACCACATTAGCTTTACCGGGATGGTAATTCAATCCAAAATCGTATTCCTTCAAAAATTCCAACCATCTCCGTTGCCTCATATTCAACTCTTTCTGATCAAACAAGTATTTCAAACTCTTATGATCACCAAAGACTTCGAATCTTGCACCATAGAGAGAATGCCTCCAAATTTTCAACACAAAAACCACTGCCGCTAATTCCAAATCATGAGTAGGGTAATTCTTCTCATGAATCCTTAATTGCCTCGAAGCATAAGCCACAACCTTACCTTCTTGCATCAACACCCCACCTAAACCAATCAAAGACGCATCACAATACACCACAAACGGTTCAGTAGGATTCGGTAAGATCAAAATCAGAGCTGTAGTCAATCTTCTCTTCAGCTCACTAAAACTTTCCTTACACTGAATATCCCAAATGAACGCTTTACCTTTACAAGTCAACTGGGTCAAAGGAAGTGCTAACTTGGAAAAACCTTCGATGAATCTTCGATAATATCCAGCTAAACCCAAAAAGCTTCTAATTCCAGTAATAGATCTAGGAGCCTCCCATTGTAGAATTGCATCTACTTTAGATGGATCCACAACAATACCATTACCTGAAATCACATGCCCAAGAAAACTCACTTCTGACAACCAGAACTCACACTTGGACAACTTGGCATAAAGTCTCTTCTCCTTCAAAATTTACAATACAACACGCAAATGTTCCGCATGTTCCTCCCGGGACTTAGAATAAATCAAGATGTCATCAATAAACACAACAATAAATCGACCCAAATGCTCATGGAAAATACGATTCATATACTCCATAAACACACCCGGCGCATTCGAAACCACGAACGACATCACATAATATTCGTAATGACCGTATCGTGTCCTAAAAGCCCTCTTCTGCATATCTTCCTCTTTCACTCTAATCTGATGATAACCCGACCTCAAATCAATTTTACTAAACACACACGCACCTACCAACTGGTCCATCAGATCATCAATTCTCGGAAGAGGATACTTATTCTTAATCGTCACCTTATTCAGCTGGCGATAATCAATACACAATCGCATACTTCCATCTTTCTTTTTCACCAACAAAACTGGAGCACCCCAAGGCGATACACTCGGCCTCACAAACCTTTTTTCTAACAATTCATTCAAATGCTTCTTCAACTCAACCAACTCAGATGCCGACATACGATAAGGTGTCATAGACACAGGTCTAGTACCAGGAACTAGATCTATAGAAAACTCCACCTCTCTCTCTGGCAGCACATCTGAAATATCCTCTGGAAACACCTCCGGAAATTCACACACAACTGGAAACACATCAAGTGCAACTTGACTATCCACTTTCAACGATGCAAACAATCCGAACAACTGAGCATCATCCGCCAAAAATTTCTTCAACTCTTTGGTAGATAAGAAACTCGATTCCTCTTCTTCCTCAAGAGAAGGAAATCTTACCAGCTTATGATAACAATCAATATGAACCCGATTGAACTGCAACCAATTCATTCCCAGAACCACATCTAAACCCTCCAACGGCAAACACACCAAATCCATCTCAAAATCTTTACCATAAATGGTCAAAGGACAACTTAAACAAACCAAAGAAGTAGTTACCGACCCCATTGCTGGAGTATCAATAACCATCTCTCCACCCATCGATGACAACAAAAGATTTAAACGCTTCGCACACTCAGATGAAATAAACGAATCAATCGCTCCGATATCAATAATAGCAACTAAAGGCGTACTATTAATAAAACAAGTACCTCTGATCAGACGGTCTGCACTAGTAGTCTGAGTTCCTGCCAACGCAAATACTTTCCCTCCAGCCTGAGATTGCTTTGGTTTTGGACACTTCGTACTAATATGACCAGGTTCACCACAGTTGAAACAATTCACCACATTCTTCTTACAATCAGCTGCGACATGTCCTAAACCTCCACAAATGGAACACTTCCTCATATCCTTTCTACATTCAAACTGACGATGTCCTAAGTCACCACACCTAAAACATCTCAGAGGATTAGACATACCTCCCCCATTTGGCCTTTTATCAAAACTACCCCTTTGCTTACCCTTATCAGCTGGTGTCACATAAGGACCACCACGAAACGGTTGCTTCCCTTTCCTTTCGTTCACACTCTTATAGTGAGTAGAACGAGCTTTGCTATCCTCCTAAAAAATTCTACAATAATCCACCAAATCTGAAAACCTCATAATCCTTTGATAACCGATTGCCTGCTTGATCTCAGGATGCAATCCGTTCTCAAACTTCACACACTTGGAAAACTCTGCAGTTGCTTCAGCATAATGTGGATAAAACTGAACAAGCTCTATAAACCTAGCAGTGTAATCCACAACAGACAAGTTACCTTATTTCAACTCTAAGAACTCTATCTCTTTCTTTCCTCTAACATCTTCAGGAAAATACTTCCTCAAAAATTCCATGCTAAACAAAGTCCAAGTGACCTCTTCACCTGTAGTTTCCCACACATGATGCTTACTAACCCACCAATCATCAACCTCCTCCTGCAACATGTGAGTACCCAATCTCACCTTATGTTCCTCAGCACAGTCCATCACTCGAAAGATTCTTTCAATCTCTTTAAGCCAAATCTGAGCACCATCAGGATCATGTCTCCCTTTAAAGATAGGCGATTTGTTCTTCCTGAACTCATCATTCCCACCAGCATTAGGTGCACCCTGCACAACCTGAGCCATAGCTTGCATAACAGCAGCCAAAGCAGCATCATTCCTACCAGCCATATTCTGTTCATATCCAATAACAGCAACTATGGTTAAACAAACAGCTCACCCAAACACCAAGACCGACACGGACTGACATAAACTGACACAACTGACACGAACTGGCTCTGATACCACTTAATGTAACACCCCTAATCTATCCCCCCAACTAATTAAAGCGATAATAAATAATCAGAGTATAATTAAAACATTCATGGCATAGACGGAGGCGTCACATCAATTGAGACAAAATACAACAACCTGCTCATATAGATATGCAACAATCAGGTAGCACACAATAGAGGAACTCAATTCCTAACACCCACAATTCAGATACAGAATAAAAGCGGAAAATCTGCAACTGAATCTCATATATATATATATATATATCATAAAAGTTTTTCTGTCATATACAGAGCCATACATATACAATCCAAAAAGAACATATACATATACACATAATCACACACGATCTTCCCGACTACCCGGTGCTACATATCAGAGCCGACCGACAAAAGAATGAAGACCTAAGCGTCACAAAAAGACCTCCAGCATCTAATCTGCAATTCCTCATAGAGCATTCAAAACAACAGAAGGGTGAGAAACACAATTATAATATAGTTGCATACAAATATATAATAACACAAAAATACACATGTAAAATATTCTCACCACAACTTACACCAGAATTCAACAACAAAACAACACAATGCTTATTTCATATATCCATCACCAAGGCATATCAATCATGCACAATACAATTGTCACCAACATATATATATATATATATATATATATATATATATATATATATATATATATATATATATATATATATATATATATATATATATATCTCAACTCATCAATTCCATTCACAATTCCACACAAAATCAATCCATTCATGATTTATGCAAATGCAAAGAGACCGACACAACGACTCTATGCAATGCAATGCGGTACCGTTCCATCCATCATTCTCATCATTAGTTCACTCAGGAACTATTAGAATCATCGCTTGTTACTTAGTGTAACTCCCCGTCGGGAAAACGATGTTCCCCGTCACTTTAGGTCCTCTTGGTACAAGTCTTACGACGTTTATGGATCGTTTTAGGTCCTCTTGGTATAAGGCTCACGATCCGATCACTTTAGGTCCTCTCGGTATAAGGCTCACGATCGTCTATAATCATCGCTTTAGGTCCTCTCGGTATAAGGCTCACGATGTAATAGGGGATTCCCTCTGGAACCGCTTCGTCGCTCACACCCACTAGGGCACACGACATCACAAGAATGCATATCATGATGCTTGGCATACAATGACTCATGACATTCAAATGCACACATATACACATCCATAATCATGCATATACCATCAAATACAACACAATGCATTTTCTTGCCCTTAGGCCATAAACCATCATCACAACATTTCATCACATGTATTCACCTCATATAACATCACACAAGTCATACGATATATATATCAAAAGCATATTGCATGATAACACATCAAATACACCCCATTAAAACGGTAAAAGTCGACAAAACGATACATTTCCAAATTCCTGACATAATTAAATTGGCCAACAACCTCAAAACCATTTTAATAAGAAAGAACATTTTATTAGCTTTCTAACAGTAACAAGAACGCCTCGATCCGAGTTACGGATCAAAAGTTATGAATTTTCAAAGAAAAGAATTTATTGAGAAACAGCCAGATTCGCCTGGCGACTTAGGATTTCGCCTGGCGGATCCCCCTTCGCCAGCACTTCGCCTGGCGAACTAGTGGCGAACCATAAATTTAGAAAAACCCCAAGAGTTACAGAAGCTAACCCATTTCTGTCTGGCGAATCATCCTTCGCCCGCACTTCGCCTGGCGAACTAGTGGCGAGACCTAATTCGCCTGGCGAACTTCCAATTCGCCGGCGAATCGCACCAGAACCAGAATTTTCTGCTGCGGGTTACATGGTTCCAAAACCCCCAAAAATCCCATTTTTCATCCCAAATCAATTCCAACAGCAAAACAAATATCAACAATTGCTCATAAACACAGTGTGATCATACAATGCAATTTATATCGATTTTTGTCCGCGAAAACATTGATTCCTAATCATTTTCTCATTTTCAACCTAGAAGTGAAAACTATGGAAAGGCAAGAGAACATTCAAACACACACATACATATTCATACACAAGCATAAGATAATCGAGTTTCACACCCTTACCCGATTTAATCGTGTTTGAAAAGTCGGTTGGATCAATTTCTTTCTCTCCAAGTTTTCTCCCTTTTTCTTCTTTTCTTTCTCTTTTCCTTCTTCTCTTTTTCTTTCTCTCTATTTTTCTCTCTTTCTAGCTTCTAAGTTCTATTTTAAATGAAAAACATAATATCTACCCATCAAAAGACCAAAATACCCCTACACTCAAATATCTCGCAAACGCTCTCAAAACGCGATAAAACATAACAACAATGAAAAATAATATATTGCCAAATAAAAGTCAAAAATAAAATAATATAAAGACCAAAAATAATTAAATCGACTAAATTAAATAAATCTAACAAAACTGGGGCATTACACAAACAACTTTCAATTCTAAAAAAATTATCACATTATTTCAGCCCCAATAATCTCCAATTTTCTAGACAAGTGAACATGACGCAACTACTTCTAACAGACTAATCTAACATGTTCAGAAGACAATGAGATAAACACATATATAATAATATGTCTAGCACGTTATTATGAGTCAAATGAATAGCTTCAAAATCACACACAATAACATTATTATTCTGCATAATGTTTGATATGAAATAAAACACAACTACAAATACAGATGCACTTATTAATCCGCCATGAAAGGTGACAGCAGTTACTGAGTTGCTGGAAATTGTAAAAGGATCGAAAAAGCGAGAACATAATTAAATGAATTCCATTAAGCAAAAAAACCTTCAAACTAAATTCTGAGTTGTGCATTTTGAGACTTCTGCAATGCAAGCTTCATCGTTAATTCATGTATCTGCACACCAAAAGAAATGGAGAGCAACACAATATCAATTTAATAAATGAGTCATATTTATTTATAAAAGGTTCATTTATAGTGCGTTGCCTATCGTATTAATGCCATGCTTTGATTCGAGTTACTTCAGAAGTTTTAAGATTTGATTTGAATTGATGTGTTTAAATTAGCTAGGAAATAACTGTAAATTAGTTAGGAATTAGCTACAGATTATTACTAATAGGATGGTGTGTTTAGATTAGCAAGGGATTAGCTAGGAAATAGCTACAAATTAGCTATCATTTATGGGTTTAGATATGATATTAATATATAAAAAAAATTAAAATTGAAACAATTGACACGTGGCATTCGTGTCAGCATTTTTTGCCACGTTGACATTGCCACATGTCTGCCACATCATAAAAAAAAATCCACATGGCATGCCACATCATCCTCCGTTAGTGGAAACTAACGGGAGGGACAAAATTTAGGGACGAAAAACTTTAGGAGGATCAATGTTTGAAGAAAATATTTTGAGGGACCAAACCTCAAAGTTGTGATATTTATAGGGACCTTAAACATATTTAACCAAAAAATATTTGAACAAGATTCAATTTATATTACACAAAACGAACTTAATTTATACAAGACTTAGATTAAGAGAATTTTGATTGTTTTTCAGAGTAAAGAAGAGGTTGTGTGCTTCTTCGATCGTTTGCTTCTTCTGTCAAAAGTTAGTCTGAAACATTTCCACCAGATTCAAGAGTCCAATCTAAAGTTCAAAACTAAGTTGCTACGAATCACTAAAGACCTAGACTTCCGACATGAAAAGGTTGAAAATACCATTCAAGAGGTAAGAGATCTCCTTACTTCATGAGTTGGAGAATTTCTGGTGAAAGTGCAACATATAAAGAAGCAGTCAAAGCCACTGAATCCATAGAAGAACCTGCAATAGGTTTTGCAAAACCTATCAAGTCTTCAAAAGGAACTATAACTAGATTGTCAACCATCATCAAACAAAACAACACAAAATACAGCTTCTAATTCAAATTCACGAAAAATTGGAAGATCTTGTGGAATCAGCGCGCCACACAAAGTCTTTACAAAAGGAAGGAGTTCAAAGCTCTGAGGTGGAAAAGGCTCTGGAAGATATCTAAAAGAACCTTGCTGGTCTATCTCTAGGAGAACCTGTCAAAAGGCCTCAAAAGGAGAAAGGACCTTTTTACGTTTTCAAAGATCCTAAGAAAAT
Organism: Lathyrus tuberosus; assembly: GCA_022829125.1. NCBI lineage: Eukaryota > Viridiplantae > Streptophyta > Magnoliopsida > Fabales > Fabaceae > Lathyrus > Lathyrus tuberosus. The sequence continues at coordinate 3,069,101 of JALAZF010000301.1, read as the reverse complement.
CTTTGACAAAGAAAAGCAGAAAAACCTTTAATGCTAAGCGTTCCTGGTTTTCTGAAATCACCAAACGGAAGGTTAATCCGAAGTACAATAATACTCAAGCCGCGATATACAGACCTAACTGAAGCAAAGATTCAACTAAGGTGGATAAATGACATAATCAAATTTCTTGAAGAAAGAAATCAGATTGACGACGACCTTGTTGCATTATACAAAGAGCATAAAACCACTCTCCAGAAGCAAATCAAAGAACTTGTGATATGAGTCAGATAAACACAAGCTTACCACCCGTAATGGCTCTAAGCGACGGTGAAAGAATACCATCTCAGGAAGACCAAATCAGAGGTTACCGAACTGGAAGTAGGTTTCGATATGAAATGCAGAGGCGAATCCTAGGACTCTTCGGGAGGAATTAACAAAGAAGCATGGAAAGTCGAATTGACCCAGATCAAGAATTAGAATTATCACAAAGAAGAAGGGCCATGATGGTACCAGCTGAAGTCTTATACGATTCTCGGTGGAATGAGCCCAGACATCGGGTCTATCAACATCAATCTGAAGAACGAATCCTTGTAACTGGAGAAAATCAACAACTGGATCTAAAATTCATAAATAATACCAGTTATGAAACCCTCAAAAGAGAAGGATTCCAGCACATTCACTTAGGTCTAATAATGATAAGAGTGCATCCCTTACATAACCGACATGCAGGGACAAATACTCTTGTCCTCCTTCGTGACACCAGATAGAATGATGAGCGAGCAATCATAGGATCTATGGAAATAGATCTATTGGAGGGAACGCAGCTTGTATATATTGCTCCAGAAATCATGATGAGCATCCATGATTTTTACAATCATATATAACTCGCGGTACATACACATGCGTATGAAGGATGGCAAGGAGCAGAAAGCAACCTCCTGATTTCCAGGGCTCTCATTGCCAGACTAACAAATACCAGCTATGCAGCTTTCATATATGATGTTAGAAACGTTACTGAATATCTATCCAGCAGAGGTGTAAAGTCAATCCCCGGACAAAAATACTCAGTAACAGAACTGCAAGGAAGGCGATGGATTATAAAACCACCAGACAGGCAAAATGACTCTGCCCTTACAGGAGTTGATATACGAAGAAGATCCGACGGATCAACTTCCGTAAGGTTTCCAGACTATTTTAGCCTCCCACCTTCACAAAGCTTTCAGGCAAATGAACAGGACGATGAAACTCTTGATAAAGATGAAGAACAGTTTGCAGTAGTTTTATGGGAAGAGGAGAAGGAAGAAATATGGGATACGCTAGGAGAACCAAGCGATAAGTATGACTTCCTAGTCAAATATACTGCCCCTGAAAGTTCCCATATCCCACTTGAAGATATCCAACACTCAGGATGGCTGCTCCCGGAAGATGAAGAAGATCTCCAACCAAATATCATCAGAACAGAGGAAGGTGATTTGATAAAAGAATCCAATTTGGACGATTTTGAACAGTACTGTCAGTATCTTCAAGAATTCCACGAGGAACCAAATAAAGAAGAACGTCATGAAGATTCCACAAACCCTTTTTCGGAAGAAAAAGCCTACGTAACACAGGAAAAGGATGAAGACACAAGAGGCTTACCCTACCCAATTCTGAGAAGGTTAGAACAAGCCTATCCATCCTCATCGGCATCAGGCGTAGTTTCTTATACCCGTCCTCCAGAAGCAACAATGGGAGGAGTAAATTACCCCCTGCAAGCTCTGATGTTCAAGAAGGGAGGTTCACTAACCTAAGGCCCCTCGTTGGAAAATTCTGAGGAGGTAACAACAATGAACAATGGATGTTACCTTCAGCCCAACAAAACAATGGTGTAGTACTAGTCCTACCAGAAAATGTGGGAATGTACGAAGACGTCATAGCCAGATGGGAGTCAATCACCCTGAATCTACTAAATGAGCGACTATTTGACAGCAACAAAAGCAAGGTAGCCTACATTGAAAATCTTCTAGGAGAAAATGAAAAGAAGATCTGGATCCAATGGAGGATGGCTTATCCCGTGGAATATGAAGCCTTAGAAAGTATTGCTGATGATCCTCAAAACATAATTTCACAAATACGAAGGATAATAGTTCTTGAAGATCCCTACCAAGGATCCACTGAAGAGTAAAACAGGGCCTACAGAGACCTAGAAAGATTGACTTGTGATAGCATGAAGGATGTGATCAAATACATGAATGATTTCAAGATCATTGCTGCCAAATCAGGAAGAATGTTCATTTCAGGAGACCTCTCTAACAAGTTCTTCAGAAAGCTCCCACCTACGGTTGGAGATGAAGTTCGAAAAGCTTATGAAGAAAAATATCCTGGAAATACAGTTGGAGTAATGCCTAGGATACATTTCACATACCAATGCATGGCTGACCTATGCAAAAGGGCCACGCTCCAAAGAGATCTGAAGGATTTCACCTTCTGTAGCTAAATCCCGATACCAGGTTACTACAAGACGTCTGGAAAAAAAATATGGTCTCAGAAAAGCAACATCTTACAAAGGCAAACCACATGAAACCCATGTTCGAGTCTTCAAGAAAAGACACTAAGATAGACAAAGAAAGTGCAAATGCTATATCTGCGGCATGGAAGGTCATTTTACCCGAGAATGTAGGAACCAGAACGGAAACATAGCCAGAGCCGCAATTCTTGAAGAACTAGATCTTCCAGAGAATTGGGATGTAATTTCAGTTGACCTCAATGAACCTGACAGTGATGCAATTTGCAGCCTTTCCGAGGGGGAGGTAGGAAGAACGTCCTTAAATGCGAAATCCGCCGTGGAGCAGGTACCCCTGGAAGAATGCGCTTTCGTGTTAGGGGCTGAAGATTGTGGATGGCAAAAAAGAGTACAAATTAGCCTAGAACAAGAAACCTGTAAACATATATAGACCCTCATATCAGAACAAATGAAATCACAAACATCATGCACAATATGCAAAGAACGGACTAACCAAGCCAAGAGAATGTATTGCGACCAATGCAAAATGTTAACCTGTGCGCTATGCGTAAATTTTTATTTTCAGATCTCCCTACAAATACCAAAAGACCAGAGGAAATATGCAGGTGACAAAGAAGTTCTTATTCGAGAACCTGTCAGTATGTAGATTTCCTACAGGAAAAGAATGACAGTTTAAATGAGCAGATCAAAGGAAAGGAAGAAGAGGCAAGGGAAGAAGCAGAAATCGTAACATTCTGGCAAGAGGAAACAACCTTGAAAATCCCAGAAAATGCTAAATCCAAACGAGTTCTCAACAAATTGTATAACTTGACAGTTGAATTTGAACTCCCAGGAGTAAAGCAATTCTCGATACAAGCAATCCTTGACACAAGAGCAACCTCATGTTGTCTCAACCAGTCCTCAGTGCCAAGAGCTGCTTTGGAACCTAATCCCATAATCACATACTTTAACGGAATTAGTTCACGACAAGAAGCAAAATGGAAGCTAAGGCCAGGAATCATGAAGATCGGCGAAAACCGTTTTCGAGCCCCCTTAATACATGCCTTTGACATGAATACTCTGGATGGCATTCAAATGTTGATTGGGTGTAATTTTATCCGATCCATGTATGGTGTACTCCGGATCGAAAGAAATGTCCTTACATTTTACAAAACCATTACATCAATCAACACTAGTGAGGAGACAGGAATCGTAGCATCAGCTTTGGAAGAATTTGAAATGGAGGAAGAAGAATAACTCAACATTCAAGAAGCAGTCTTCATCAGTGTAGGACACTCAATCCCAAATTTCCTACAAACCTTCAAAGAAACAATTAAGAAACTACAGGAAACTGGATACATTGGTAACAACCCGTTGGCACATTGGTTCAAAAACAACATCAAATGCAAGATAGAAATCATCAACAAATATCTAACAATAGAGGACAAACCATTGAAACATGTCACTCCTGCCATGGAGGATTCCTTTAAGAAACATGTGAATGCTTTACTAGAAATCGGAGTCATAAGGCCAAGCAAGAGTAGACACAGGACCATGGCAATGATTGTCAGATCAGGCACAGAAATTGACCCGGTTTCAGGAAAAGAAACAAAAGGCAAGGAAAGACTGGGTTTTAATTACAAAACCCTGAATGATAACATATACAAAGACCAATATAGTTTACCATGATCAACACGATACTCAAAAGAATTGGAAACAACAGAATTTATTCAAAGTTTGATCTCAAGTTAGGTTTTCATCAGATTGCAGTGGATGAAGAATCAATCCCATGGACAGCTTCATTGTCCCAGGAGGTCTCTTTGGTTAGTAATGCCCTTTGGTCTCAAGAATGCTCCAGCAGCCTTCCAACGAAAGATGGATAACTGATTTAAAGGAACCAAAAGTTTTATAGCGGTTTACATAGATGACATCTTGATTTTTTCTATGAATGAAGAAGAACATGCCAGGCACTTATAAAGATTTGTGGAGATAATAAAAAGAAATGGTCTAATCTTATCCCCCACAAAAATGTAGATAGCAACCAGGGAAGTCGAGTTTTTGGGGGCCATAATCAAACAAGGAAGAATCAGGTTACATTCCCACATAATAAAAAAAATTCTGGATTTTGAAGAAAAGAAACTAATGGATAAAAAGGGGTTACGTGGTTTCTTGGGAATCCTTAACTATGCCCGTAGTTATATCCCAAACCTGGAAACCCTAACCGGCCCGTTACATACAAAGACCAGCCCCCATGGGGACAAGCGAATGAAGCCCAGCGATTGGAAGATCATCCACCAAATCAAACACATAGTCCAAAACCTACCAGATCTAGAGATTCCACCTGAAACCTCATACTTAGTCATAGAAACAGATGGATGCATGGAAGGATGGTGAGGAGTTTGTAAATGGAAAAATAGGAAAAGTGGCCCATGAAACTGTGAGAAAATATGCGCCTATGCCTCAGGGAAGTTCCAGAAAATCAAATCCACTATTGATGCTGAAATATATGCGTGTATGGGATCATTGGAAAAATTCAAAATTCACTACCTTGACAAAAAGAAAATAACCCTTAGGACAGACTGTCAGGCCATAATCAGTTTCTATAATAAATCTGTTCAAAATAAACCCTCTAGAGTTAGGTGGTTAGCTTTTATGGATTTTATCACAGGATCAGGAGTTAACATTCATTTTAAGCATATTGAAGGAAAGCAAAACATTTTAGCAGATACACTATCTCGTATAGCTCACTTTGTTGCTTTTGCAGGATGTCAAGAACAGGAAACTCAAGTACACAACCACCTTCTTCTTTTCGAAGAAGCCTTTCAGGAGTGGAAGAAAGTTCCGCCGCATCAGCAAGAACAGTATGCCCAAAGATTAATCCAAGCAACTATGAAGGAGATCCCCTCACAATACTGGAACAACTGTATCAAACCCGCCAAAATTCAGGACCACTTACTCTGGAGTCCTTCTCAAAAATTAGTGAAGCCGCCGTCAACTTGTTCGAACGCCAAGGAAAAAGGATGCAAGCAGAACTCAGTCTACTCCATCAGATGTCCCAGTCAAGAGCCCAAGAATGTCGAAGACTCTCTAGAAAGGACAACTATTGGAATGATCAGAAAGCATACGTCAACAAAACAGAAGAACTTGAGAGATACATCGAAAGCTACAGCGATGGATCCAGAGGTACGGAGATACCCATGTATGAACAGTCACACAAGGAAATTAGGCTATAGCCTAGCCTGGTCAGCAACTACCTTTTGAAAAAAGTTTTTCATCGCTTTGTAATAATGGGAGACAGGATAAGATTCTCCATATCTCGAATCTACTAGCCTCGTCAGCAACTACCTTTTGTAAAAAGTTTTTCGTCGCTTTGTAATAATGGGAGATAGGATAAGATTCTCCTTATTTCGAATCTGTCGGGTTGTTGATAAGAATGATGTCGATGGGGCCCAATGCGCACCCGGTCTCTTATCATCTCACCTCGACCATTTCTTATAAATATAGGGTTTCTTGATTGTTAGATCATCGAAGAAGCACACAACCTCTTCTTTACTCTGAAAAACAATCAAAATTCTATTAATCTAAGTCTTGTATAAATTAAGTTCATTTTGTGTAATATAAATTGAGTCTTGTTTAAATATTTCTATAAAAGTAAGATCATAATAATATATAAGCTAATATGATTTTTTGTTTTGTTTGAAAGAGGTACAAAATTGATATTGTTTTGAAATCTGAAAGATGTACCCCTTGCAACTGGCCAATGTTCATAATGAGAATTTCCCGCAATAAATTGATATAGTCGGAAGATTCATGAAGGATACGATTTGTAACAACATGTTAATGTCCTCAACAACATAATCACTAATCTGGTGAGACTTAGGATAAAGATTGATGACGAAGATAAGACAATTATCTTGAACATTGGAAGAGGGATTATCTAAAGACAAAGCAGGGTTCATCCAGTTCTGTAAATATGGTTCAAACCAATGGTTCTGGCAGTGAAGTAGATATATTATGTGTTTCATCCAACAAGTGCACTATTGCATGGATTCTTGTCTCTGGTTCTTCATACCACTTGACGCCGCACTAGAAATGGTTCACTATATTCAAATCAAGTAAATTTGGATTTGTTTATTTAGGCGATGATAAAGTATATACTATCACTAGAATGAGATAAATTGAAATTGCCACGGACGATGGTGGCGTGCGAATATTGAATGATGTCAAATATATTTATAAATGAGAATGAACTTGATTTCCTAGGTACTCTCACTACTACGGAAAATCCATTTAACAACGGTTGGGAAAGGTATGTAATCACGCGTGCACAAGCGTTGTTATGTAGAGTGTCGTTGTATATATGATACACACAATCACATACCAGTAACCATTGTATTAAATTGGAAAGAGCACTACCTATCACAACGGTTGATATAAACAACCGTTGTGATAAACCAATTGTCCTAGGTTCGATTCTCAGCTGTGCTGTTTTGATATTTTTTTTACAACGCGCGAGATATATAATGGTTGTGTAATATAACCGTTGTTAAAGCATAAGATATTATTACGGTCATCTTGTATAACCGTTGTTACATATTCTGCAGAATTAAGAAAAAAATTCCTGATTTTATAATTAATCCATTTTTTTAACCTGTATTATTGTTCACCATATCACAACAGAAAATATAACTAATGTTTGTGATAAAGTAATCATAATAATGTTAATTGTATCATATTCATAATATCACATAACTGTATCATATGCAATTGTAACAAATATCTTACAATATATCATAACAAATAACCTGCAGTTTACACATTACATAACATCACATAATTGTATCATATTCAATTGTAACAAATATCTTATAATTTATCAGAACAAATGGCCTACACTTTACACATTACATAACATCACATAGTTGTATCATATTCAATTGTAACAAATATCTTACAATTTATCAGAACAAATAACCTACAGTTTACACAGTACATAACATCACATAATTGCAACTTAGTGTTTTGGTTTCTTATCTCTTGGTGTCTTGACTCTAAAGACCTATGATTTCAAATAATTATACTTGTTAGTAAAAATATTTAGAAACTATAATATACAATTAATATATTATGAATAAAGAGTAAATTACATAATTGTTAATTTTCCCATATGCCTTCTTCATGATCGATTCGAACAACGTGCACGACATCTCCATCAACTTCATCATATGAGGTAGGGACTTGTGTTGTGTAAGAAGGTGTGGACGGAATATCAAGACTTTCATCACTAAGAGGAATGTGTTTTCCTTGGAGAACGATTGACCATTTCCCCGATATGTTTGATGGGTCAGTAACATAGAAAACTTCTTTTACTTGAGAAACCATGATGAATGGTCCGGTCATAAAAGATGCCTTACCAAGGTCGACCCGTGTGAATCCTAAGTCATCAATGTGCACACCATTACTATTATTGGGAACCCATTTGCATTTAAATAAAGCCACTTTGAAAATAACATAATCAATCTCCCAAATCTCATCAATGACACCATAAAATGCGGTAGTTGCCAATACTGGATTCTTATCTTTCGAACTAGAGAAATACATCGATTCGGGTTCAACCATAACCCCACTATTTTGCATTGTACTACGATCATCTTTTGATTTTGTATAAAAGGTATAATGATCAATGTCTTATGCGGTCCAAGTAATGACACAAAATTTTGGCTGGTACGACAACCATTTAAGTATCTCGGATGCACTACGATCATTAGATACACTTTTATTAAACCATTCTATGAATCTCTTGTTATGCTCTATCAACAACAACTTGTCACTCATTCGGGGATATTTTTTCCTCAAAAGTCCTTTGTGAGTATCTATGAAAGGTTGAACTTCATCTATATTATTCAATATATAGAAATGTGCTTGAATAACTACATCCTGAGCCATTGACTTATAGAAATGTGCTTGAATACCTCTTTCGTCTGTGTCAGCATGACGAGAAATTAGAATTCCTATAGAATTTGCGTCCGACAAATAGTTTGTACAAAACTCAACAGCTTCTTCTGAGATGTATCTTTCAACAATCGAAGCTTCTAGTCGGTGATGATTCTTCGTATATCCTTTAAAGATCTTCATATATCGCTCTATTGGATACATCCACCTTAAATAAACTGGACCATAAATTATGATTTCTCTGACTAGATGAACAAGTAAGTGAACCATAATGTCAAAAAATGATGGAGGAAAATACATCTCCAATTGACACAAGATTATGACAGCCTCATCTTCTAATTCATCTAATTTTTTGAAATCAAGAACTTTATTACATATGGAATTGAAGAATAAGCGCAATCTTGTTATAATTACTCTCACATTTTTTAGTAGGATCCCACAGATAGCCACTGGTAGAAGTTGTTGCATCAATACATGACAATCATGAGATTTTAAACTAATTAACATGAGATCTTTCATTGATACAAGTTTCTTGATGTTTGATGAGTAACCTTGCGGAACTTTAATACCTTGCAAACACTCGTAGAAATTTTTCTTTTCTTTTTTAGAAAGAGTGTGACATGCTGGAGGCAAATAAGTTCTTTTTCCTTTCTCTATTGGAGCCAACTGTTTTCTTATACCCATCTTCTCCATATCAAGACGAGAAGTCTTACTATCTTTAGTCTTGCCTGGAATGTTTGGAAGTGTGCCAATCAAACTACCACACACTTTTTCTCCATGTGCATCACATCAAGACAATGTCTAACATCAAGACTTGACCAATACGAAAGATCAAAGAAGATGGATCTCTTTTTCTGAATATTTTTCGCAACTGCCCCTTTTTCTTTTTTTCTCTTCCCAAATACAACATTAATGTGTTCCTGCCATTGATAAATTTCTTCCCCGGTTAAAGGTTCAGGTGCCTCATCAAACTTTTGCTCTCCATTAAAAACCTTCCGCAATCTAAGATAAGGATGATCGGGTTTTAGAAATTTTTGATGCCCAAGGTAAACAACCTTTTTTCCAAACTCAAGTTGGTGATAACAAGTATCATCTTCACATATAGGACACGCTCTATGTCCTTTGACACTATATCCATCCAAGTTATCGTAAGCAGAAAAGTCGTTGATTGTGCAAAATAACATTGCACGCATCTTAAACTTTTCCCCAGATTATGCATCATTAACTTCAACGCCTTCATCCCACAAAAGTCGTAAATAATCAATTAATGGACTTAGATAAACATCTATGTCGTTACCAGGTTGTCGTGGTCCAGAAATCATCATACTTAATAGTATATAATTGCGCTTCATACTCAACCAAGGAGATAGGTTGTAAATAGTGAGAAGAACAGGCCACGAAATATAATTAATGCTCAGATTACCAAAGGGGTTCATTCCATCGGTGGCAAGTCCAAGCCTAAGGTTTCTTGGCTCAACTCCAAAATTCGGAAATAACGAATCAATTTTCTTCCATTGTAACGAATCAGCAACATGGTGAATGTTTCCATCACAAGTCCTTTCATCTGTATGCCATCTAATATTCTTTGTGTCATTCGAATTAGCAAAAAGGCTCTTAAAACATGAAATTATTGGCAAGTACCATAACACTTTAGCAGGAGGATGCTTTCTACTAACATTGTCATAGTCATTGTCATCACCATTGTTGGCCTTCAGCTTGTAACGCGATACACCATATTTCGGACATTGATACAAGTTTTCATACTCTTTCCGGTATAATATGAAATCATTAGGGCAAGCATGTATTTGATATACTCCAGACCCATTGGACACAATATATTCTTGGCCTCATAACAACGATCCGGAAATTGTCATCTTTTGGTAACATTTCCTTTAGCAGTTCAAGTAATTCCGTGAAACTTTTATCCGACCATCCATTTTTTGCCTCCAGATTAAACAACTTTAACACCGCTGACAATCGTGTAAAATCTGTGCATCCCTTATATAAAGGGGTGTCTTTATCACTATATAAAGTATCATAAATATGAGCATTCTTAAAAGAAGTTCCCCAATATCATGAAACATATCATCTAGTTGATCTTCCATATATTCATCTTTGTCAACTCTTTGACTTTGTGACGCACGACTTTCCTCACTTCACCAAGCCACGTCTATATTATATAATTTTGACATATACCATCAAAACAAAGGTGATGAAATATTTCATCCTTTCTACACTTTTTGATATTCGCGCAAAGAACACAAGGATAATAAAAGATACAATTATTTTCGGGAAGATCTTTAACAGCGTATTCAAGAAATTCAAGAACTATTTTCTCATAAATTGGACCTAATCTATCGGCTTTCATCCAACTACGATCCAAAACAACTTCTAAAATTTATACACATATAATAATGTGAATGACACACCAAAATGTAATCCAAAAAATTAATGCATTTGCAAATCTAAACCTAAAGCATATAAAACATTTACTCTAATACTGACTTGAGCATAAACAACATAAACATACTGACTTGAGTATATAAACAAAGAAAAAAGGAATGAAGATGTTGAAGAATACCGTACTTCGAAGCTGAAGAATCAAATGAACGAAGAGGGTGTGAAGATTTGAGTTACGAAGAGGGTAAAGTTTACGCCACCGTTGTCGTCTCTGGTGGCTCACTTGTTCAACTAGGGCGTCTTTTGAAAGAAATAATACAGAATAAGTTTTGTTTTAATTTATCAGTGAACCCTTTAATTACGGTTAGGAAACACAACCGTAGTGGAATTGAAGACCTCGTACAACGGTTTTTTACTTCACCATTGTAAACTATTTTACAATTTATTTTTAAAGTAATGGATTTAAGTTCTATAACAACGGTTGGTTTAAAAAACCGTTGTAAAACCATTTACAATTTATTTTATAAATAATAGACTTAAGTGACAAACGCTTAATGTACTCTAAAAAATGGAAAAAGTGTAACTGCAGGAAATCGAAGCTTGCTGCACAATATTTATTACTACTGTCTTTTAAAATAACCGTTATTATATTTCTGTTTATACTTAGGGCTAGTTACTGGGCGCGAAAATTTTAACCTATTACAACGGTTTAGATGAATCCGTTGTAAACTTGGCGTTGTTGTTTGCGTGTTTTGTAGTAGTGTCTACAGGTAAATGGTTTCTCCTATAGGTTGATGGAGATAGGTACATTAAGAAAGTTAGAAAGGGTGCATTGATTATAATGAGAGCAAGGAGGATTGTAGGTGACATCTACAAAGTTTTAGGGAACACTATTATAGACGATGTTGCATTATTGAGTCTAATAATGATGCAACCAAAGAGGTTTCCATGGGTAGTTCTAGGTATTTAGTGACTTTCACATAATATTTTTTTTTGGAAAGGTTTAGGTGTATTTCCTGAAACAGAAATCCGAAGTCTTTACCAAATTCAAGTTGTGGAAGATAAAGGTAGAGACTCAAACAAGTAGAAAAATCAAGAATTTATGGTCAGATAATGGGATAAAGTACGCTGATTCGAATTTCAAGAGGTTCTGTGAAGAACATGTTATTCAACGGCATTTCTCGGTTCGTAAGACACCATAACAAAATGGTATGGCAGAGAGAATCAACATGTCTCTAATTGAAAAGGCAAAATGTCACTTGTTGAATATTGGATTATCAAAAGGTTTCTGTAAAGAAGCAATTAACATGACATACTATCTTATCAACAGGTCACCACAAGCTTTATTAGAGGGGGAGGTTACAGATGAGGTATGTATAGGTAATCCTATTGATCTTGACAACTTAATATTTTTGGGTTTCCATCTTATGTGCATGTATCCAGTGAAGATTGATTCAAACTTGATCCAAAGTGGAAGAAATATGTCTTCATCAATTACGCAAAAGGTGTGAAGGAGTTCAAGTAATGGGATATGAATAAAAATAAGATGGTAACCAGTAGAGATGTTGTTTTGGAAGATCAATTAATGTTGAAGCACATAATTTCAATAGATGTGTCACATTTGAAGAAGAACTTCCAATAAACAGGTAATTCATGTGAATGTTGATATGTAGGTAGTGCCTGAACCACAAGAGGAACCAACCGTTGATACTAAAATTAACCACGAGCCTGAAGTTTCACGGGGGGAGTACATTATTATATTCTTGTAGGTGACACATAGTATTGTTCAACCAAGCCACCCAAAACATATGTGTATGAATTCTTGTCAACCTATGCACTTCTTGCTAACTTGGAAATCCTTCCACCTTTTGAAAGGCTATAGCTATCCAAGAGAAATATAAGTTAATGGGTGCGATGGTGGAGGAGATTGTTGAACATGTGACTCGATACACAAGAAGGGGGTGAATCATGGAGGTTTGAAAAATGATAGTTTGAAACAAAATTATCTTATAAAATAGAGTTTGTAAACATTTTAATAAAAATATTGAATATACAGTAGAATTAAAGCATAAAATAAAGGAATTAAGGGAAGAGAGATAACACCGAAGATTTATAGATGTTCGATCTTAAGGAAGTGACCTACTCCTCTTCCCAATAAGTGATATTGAGAGTATTCAATAATGCTTGAGAGTTTTCTGAAGGTTAAGCTCACGAACACCCTTATACGAGGAAAATGAAATTTTTGGTTAACTTCCAATCAAACAATGAAATGAGAAATGAAGCGGTTAGTCTTCACATCAAAATAACGAACAGAGCTTCAAGCAGTTTATCTCTAAGTTAAACTGATATTTTGCAACGACTGGTCCCGAACCAAGTTGGAGTTTTGAGTTGGCCATCTTATGAACTGAACCGAGGTTTTATAGAGGATGAACACAAACCAAAACAATATTTTTATCGGGATGATCTCCAACCTATTGAGCTTTTATACATGATAAACTCAAAAATCGAGTGAGTTTTATACATGGTTAATCTCAAACTAATAGATCATTTAATCAGGAGGAACTCAAGAACCGCTGTGAAGATTTTTCTCTGGTTATTTTTCACGAACCCAAAAAGAGATTTTTTCTTCAATGGCATAGCTCACAAACCTAACAGAGACTTATACTAATCCCCCAAAGAGCTTTTATACAGTTTTAGCTACAAACCAAAACAAGCACTTCCTAAGGAAAAGTACTTTACTCAAGAGAAAAAAGAACTCTTGGTAAGTTTACAATAAATCCTCAGTAGAACAACTTTCTCACTCAACTCAAGTACGCTTTCAAAGTGCTATGACTAAAAGTATGTGAGAGAAAGAAAAATATTTGAGAGATTGAGACAGAGGAAAAGTGATAAGTTTCATATTTTTTGGATTGTTTGAAATGAAATGGGAATCCTCTATTTATAGGTCAAGATATGGTTAATTTTAGGAAATAATCCATGGGCAAAATAAATGACCTAATCAATTAGGTACTTGTAAAAATCAATTATTTTTTATCAAATTGGAAGATTTTGATATATAGTCAATATCATTTATTAAGACATTATCATAATAGATTATGAACATGATTTTCCCTAATCTAATTTATTAGTTATTTGTGCTAATTAATTAGACTGTTCAAAAAACTTGTCTTAATCAATTTTATAGCTTTCAAAACAACCACCTAGGCTCCAAAATTATTTTGGTGATTTTATTTGAAAAAGAGTGACTTCAAAAATATTTATATGTGTGTATTGTGTTGTGTGTGTGTGCGTGCGTGTGTGTGCGCTGCGTGTGTGGTGTGTGTTTGTACGTGTGTGTGTGTGTGTGTGTGTGTGTCTGTGCGCGTGTGTGCGTGCGTGAGTGAGTGTGTGTGTGTGTGTGTGTGTGTTGTAGCCGCGCGAAGATTCACCCTTTTACATGTGAACTTATGATTTATCCCAAAGGAGGGAAGGGGAAAAAATCTGAATAAACCAGTGAGTGGGGGAAATGCAAAAACAATGCACTTGGGAGATCGGGAATCAGGATTGGTTATACAAAGGGAAGGTATTAGCACCCTAAGTATCTGCAGTATCCTATAGGAACCTCTTGCATATATTTGTGTTACTGTTGTTTGAGTTACTTGCTATGTAGTGGGCATTTTTGTTTGATTGGTTTTGAGTGAGTGATAAGAGATATTTTTGTTGTTTTTGTAAGTTGAAAAGGTATAGGAACCTAATGGTTTTATTTATTACCGTACTCGCTAAGATCTCGCAATCTTATGCCTACTTATTCTCAAAAGGAAGTTGAGAAATCAGAGCATTCGTAGTTCCACTTACTAATGGGTGGAATTGGGTTTGTTGGGTTTGAGAGAAGAGACAAGTTGTCATCTTAAGGGAGATATCTAACCTATTCACCACAATTTTTTTGAGAAAGAAGATAATAAGGGAAGAAGCTTTAAACTTGGATGTAAAAAATCCAGAGTAATGCCACATCTTCCTTTAAACGAGTCTTTGCATATTTAAGAGAAGGACCTTGACTTGGATATAGAATCAACAAGTGTGCCACTTATATCACTTAAATGTGTAGCGCGGTTTTCGTGACCGCCCGCATCCGCTTGCGGATGGGATTGGGTGCTACTTTCTGATTTCTTATTTATCCTATGAAGCTGGAAAGGAAAGGGAAGCTATCTCAAACTAACCTTGCACGCAAATGTTTTCTTTAATAAATGCTAAGAGATTGGGGAGTTCGGGGTCAGGTTATACAATGGGGAGTTGTCAATTACCCATCCTATACATGGTTATCCATGGGTTGTTAGCAATTTTCCTTACTGCTTTCTACTTACTGGTGTTTATCTGTTGTAAATGGGAAAGTTTCTCCTTTGGGAAGGTTGAGAGATGTTGAAAAGGTATTTTTGTTGTTTTCGGGTTTTTTGATGTTTTTGGTAAGGTACTGGACCTAAGATTTTTGTTTAGTGTGCTCGCTAAGATTTCACAATCTTATGCCTACGTATTCCCGTAATGATAACAGGGAAATCCGAAATCTTAGCGAGCACCGAGTGATTTTTGGATGTGGTTGCGAAGCACAATCGCTCTGGTACTACAGCTCGATTCATTTTTTATCCTATTAAAGCTGATTAAGGAAGGGAAATAGATGTCTCCAACTAACCCTGCTTGCATACTGAGTTTGAACAACGACCTGTTAGGTTACAGATGCTACAAAGATTCGGGGGTTTCTCTTAGGTTATTTCTCCTGATTGACACATGATGTTAAGACTAATGCTTTATGAAGTGATGGGATTTTGGGTTTTTGTTTAGTGTGCTCGCTAAGATCTTTTCTTTTGATCTTATGCCTACGTATTCCCGTTTACCGAAACAGGGAAATCAGAGCGTTCGTAGTTCCTCCTATTCTATGGGAGGAAATTGGTGTTTGGTGTCTTGTTCAAGGCCCAAGACGTGAAGCGTAAGGTGTTTTGTATCTTGTTCAAAGCCCAAGATGTGAAGCTGAAGGTGATTTGTATCTTGTTCAAAGCCCAAGATATGAAGCTAAAAGGGTTTTTTTGTATCTTGTTCAAAGCCCAAGATATGAAGCTAAAAGGGTTTTTTTTTTGTATCTTGTTCAAAGCCCAAGATATGAAGCTAAAAGGTTTATTTGTATCTTGTTCAAAGCCCAAGGCATGAAGCTAAAAGGGTGTTTGTGGAATTGATTGAAAAGAGTGAAGAGATTAAAGATTGAGATATAAATATCCGGGAAAAACATCGGATGAAAATAAAAAGGAATATCTGGGAAAGCGTCGGATGTAAAGAAAAAGGAATATCCGGAAAAGCATCGGATGTTAAAATAAAAGGAATATCCGGGAAAGCATCGGATGAAAAGAATAGGAATATCCGGAAAAGCATCGGATGTTAAAAGAAAAGGAAAGGGTTTTTCCTGTGATTAGAAGGAACTTGAGAATGTCTTTAAGACTCAAGAGGGGATATAGACTGTCCAAGTCTAGAGTTTCATCTTTTATACTATGTTTTGAGAAACAGTAGTAGACTCTATGAAAGGACCGTTCTATGAAGATGATTAAGTTCTGTTCCTATACCTCTAGGAGGTCGTCGGGACAAGTTGTGCGAAGCCCCAGAGGAGGCGGGTAACTTTTAAGAAGCCGACGGGTCCTTGTACTAAGTCCAAGAGGAGGCTATCATTCCCGGAGGAAGAGATCATTATACGAAGCCTAAGAGGAGGTTGTGAATACTTCTAAGAAGCCGTAGGGTCCTTGTACTAAGCCCAAGAGGAGGCGGGGTTGCTTTTAGGAAGCCTATGGGTCCTTGTACGATGCCCAAGAGGAGGCCGATGCTTTTAAGAAGCCCGTGGGTCCATCATCTCCTTTCCATTAGGGGAGATAACTCTTTTAAAGATAAAAACCACTGGTAAACGTGCGAGGTTTACTATCCAGCGACTTTTAACTTTTAAAGAGGGTTTCTTAGTTAAGGTCCAAGATTATGACGGTAGTGGGTCCCCAAACCCCGAGACATTCAAGGCAAGCTATTCACAAGGAATAGAGCAAGTCAGGAAAGTTCGAGAATTTGGAAGAAACTCAAAGATGCCATTCACGGAGAATACATTCATCTTGGGGAGTAGAGTTTCTTGACGATTCCTAAGGAGGACAGCCGAAGAGAAGACTGTATCTGGTAGATCCTATTTAGGGATCTAGGCGTCTATTTCTACGAATAAACGAAACGGCTTTACCTAGTGCTAGACGTAGTTGCCGGGGAAATTCTAAATATCTATACTATTATTACACAGTAGATATGAGTTTATGAAAGGAGACTTACAGTGAGCAGCCCCACAATACAGTTATATATATATGAAATCAGTAAATGAAAGCGATAACCACTTACTCGGTTGTAGAGCTTCCATGCTGTTGGGTTAGTTGTTCAACAAAGAAAGATTGAAAACAACAGTATATTCAAAATCAAAGGAGAAAGTATTTTGAAAAGAGGTTGGGGCTTACAGCTCAAGGAGAGGCCCAAGTTTTTATCAGTGATTGCACTGTGGTTTTGAGTTTATATAGGGACTTATACAAGTGACTGAGGCCCAAAAGGGTTTTTGTACAAAGGGATGAGTCTTACACTCTCTCAAGAGGCCCAAAAAGTTTAAAGAAAAAGAGTGGGGCTTATAACACGAGGGTAGGCCCAGATGACTTTTCGTTTAAAAATGGCGATCGCGCCGAGGTTTTCTTTTAACGCAGAGGGACTTATACAATAAGTGAGGCCCAAAAGGTTTTTGGTTAAAAGGGGGTTGGGTCTTACACTCTAATAGAGGCCCAAAAATTATTTATACTCAAAAGGGTTGGGGCTTACACCTTAAGGGATGCCCATTGTGTACAAAGATTATGTTAAGCTAAAATTCACAAAAGAAGTACAATATTTAAAGAATAAACAAAGTGTGTTTGAAATGAAGAAAATCCTTGGAATTAATAAATTAAAAGATTTAAATAAATTATAATCATATTTTAAATGACAAAAGTTTAAGTAACCAAAAGAAAGTTTAATAAAGTGATTAAAAGGATTTTTAGGAAAATAAAAAGATAAAATAAATGATTTAAAGGAAAATAAATAAGAAATTAAAATAACTAAGATAAAAGAAAATATTATTAAAAAGAAGAAGTTAAAATAAATATTTGGTTAAAAATAAATGAGAAAATAAAATAAATAAATAAATAAAAAAGATACTAAAAAAAAAAAATAATATATAAAGAAAAGAGTTTTAACAGCGCACCTGGCATGGTAACTGTAAATTGTAGCGCAGGAAAATAAGCAACATACTTTCAACAGCGCTCCTGGGCAGCACCGGTGTGTATCACAGCGTAGAGGAACAAAAACAACATGTTTTAACAGCGCTTGTTGCACAGAAGCGCTGTCTATTGCAGCGACAAGAGCAGAATTTTTTCCATGATCAACAACTTCTTCCAAACACAACTCTCTCATTTTTTAACCAAATCACATGTTCCAATATACCATTTTGAAGGGAAATTCATGAGGAATTCAAATATGGAATTATAACAAGCATATCATGAATTTAAATGGATGTAAATGATGCATATTTCATGAAGTTTCAAAGTCAGAATCCTTACCTTCCAAATAATGATGGATTGGAGGGGAAGTTGCTTGGAGTTGAAAGAAATTTGAAGAGAGGAAAGAAGAGAGAAAGCTTTGTAATGTTTTGGTGTAATTTGAAATGAGAATTTTAGTGGTATTTATAGGAAAAAAGAACCTTGGTGATCAAGTTTAGAAAAAGACTAAGTTAGTAAAAAATGATATAATATGTATTTAGTCATGAATTTTGAATTAGTGATGTAGGCCATGTGATGTAATCTTGATGATGTCATTTTGTGAAATTATATATTCATATTTGATTTTAATAAATAGGTTATTAGAAAAAATAAATAAGTTAGTAAGAAAAATAAACATTATTATATATTTAGAAAAAGGCAAAAATATAAAATAAGTCTAAAATAATAAAATTAATTAATAAAAATAACTATTAATTAAAATTAATATTGAAACCGGTTAAAAATGATAAAATCGCCCGGTATCGATGCGTCCGAAAAAAATAAAAAATGGACACACCAAAATGATCAGTACAAAATATTAAGTATTGAAAAAATACACTGCGCGATCAAATTGTGAAATTTTACCCGGTAAAAAGGCTCAGACGAGTCAGAGAAAAAATCTGGTAAAAAGGCTCAGATGAGTCAAAAAAGGCGACCGGAACTTGAAAAAGTCAAAATTGCGCACACCGGGTTAAATTACGTGAAACAAAGGAAAATAACACTGGCGTCTGCGAACTTGATTTAAAAATTGCCCGGACACCGACTTTTTTCACTGTTGACTTTTCAGTTTGACCAAAAATACATGAAAATTTTACGCGTTAAATCCGGCTGATAATTCAAAAAATATTCATGAAGAAAATATATGATATTGTATGCAGACGACACAGTATGAAAATATAGACAGATGAAATGAGAAAAAACAAAAATGCCTGGTCAAAATTTAGGGTATGACAGATGCCCCTATTTAATCTTCTTAGACCTGAAGGTATGAATAGCAAAGAGTTTTAGACATTCGAGGTATAAGAGGATTAAATATCAGAGTACCTAAAATTTTGACCGTGAATGCAGATGAAATGATATGTGATGAATGGAAGACTCTTGAACACTGTGGGGAATGATGCCACAGGAGACATACCAACAGAATTTTCTTGGGATATAAGGTATTGTAGAAATTTGCCAATGCGACAAAGGTATCCAGCAATATTTAGAAAGAGAGGGATAAATCCTGGAACAAAGATACAGACATCCGGAAAAACATCGAATGCGAAAGAAGTAACACACTCTGGAAAACATATCAGAAACATCTAGGAAAACATTAGATGTGGAATGAGACCAGATCTGAGAATATGTCAGAGACTTCTGAGAAAGTAGTTTAATTTTATTGTGGAATACACGGGAACATCCAGAAAGCGAAGGTAACTTTACTGGGAAAAAGGTTACAGTCATCAGAGATTTTCAGACATGTATTAAAAAACTCTGGAAAAGAACAGTAACAACCGTAAGAGACATTCAGGAGAACGTTGAATGAAACTTTGGAACATAAGCAGACATGATTATCAGAGACATTCAGAAGAGCATTGAATGAAGTCTGAAAAATAAATCAGGCACATCCAGAAAAACATTGGATAAATGGGGAACAAACTCGAAGATATCCAGAAAAGCATTGGACCGAGTTGTCGACCAAACTTGAAGATATATTAATGACATCCAGAAAAGCGTTGAATGTATTAAAAATAACTTTGAAGGTAAATCCGAAACATTTAGAAAATCGTTAAATGGCCGAATGATGGACATATCCGGAAAAGCATCAGATAAGTCATCAGAACAAAAGTTGCATCTGGAAAAGCATCAGATGAGGAAAGTCATATCCGGGAGAGCATCAGATAGACATGCAAAGAGTTTCTGGAAGAGCATCAGAATAAAAGAGACATATCCGGAAGAACGTCGGATGAAGACAAAGAAAGTTCTGGAAAAGCATCAGAACAGGCAGACATATCCGGAAGAACATTGGATAGTAACAAAGAAAGTTCTGGAAAAACATCAGAACGAGTTTTGGAAAAACTTCAAAACCAAAAGATACATCCGGAAGAACATCGGGTAAACACAGAGAAACATTCTAGAAAAACATCAGAACCGGTTTTGGAAAAAACTTCAAAACCAAAAGATATATCCGGAAGAACATCGGATGGAGAAAGAAAGTTATATCTGGAAGAACATCAGATAAGACATAAAAGTATAGGTGCCAGATAAGTTGGACTTTGTAGAAAGGTAAGATAATGATAATAACACGACCACTTGATGAATGCAAATGAGGATTAAAACACTCTTGGATGCATAATATATGAAAATGTTATGATGTATGATTAAATGTATGTAATGCAAATGAAAATGCTGTCAACAAGTTTAGACTCTTTGAGGAGTGAAAATCAACAAGTTTATACTCTTTTGGGGAGTGGAAATCAACAAGTTTATACTCTTTTGGGGAGTGAAAATCAACAAGTTTATACTCTTTTGGGGAGTGGAAATCAACAAGTTTATACTCTTTTGGGGAGTGGAAATCAACAAGTTTATACTCTTTTGGGGAGTGACAGACAAGACTGATTCTTCAACACAGAGATCACTGCATTTGCTTAGGGACTGAAAATGCTGTATACTGGGAAGGCTTGCCCCAGTAATGAGTCTTGAAAGTTTTTCTGAAATAAACCAGTTCTGAGAAGAACTTGCACTGAACAAGTCTTGAACTGGTTCTTAACAGGCTCTGGAAAGAACTTGCCCCTGATAGGATCACCGACCAAGTTTCTAAACTGTTTTGAAAATTCCTTGAGAGGAAAGCTAGTTTGCAATAAAAAATGTTTATTTAAACATGACAAATTTAATGCAAAGCTCATGTAAAAATTTTGAAAACAGAATCATTGTTTTGAAAAAAAAACAGTAATATGGATTACTGATTAAAAACACGGTGGTATAAATCATTTTGAATGAAAAGTAAAACAGAGGTATAATACCAAAACAAATGATTTGCGAAAAATGATTTTGGATTCAATTTACGCCACCTTGTTGTAGTATGCTTTCAAAATAACCTTGCTCAATTAGGTCTTTTGAGGGTTATAACGTGGCCTGGTTCACGGTTTATGAAAGAAAGATAAAGGCTCAAAGTTTATTTGGTGCCCACCCCCTTCGTGATGTTCTCCAGTCCTATGCTCAGTTAAACTTAAATTGTGCATTCAGATTCCAAAAGGTTTCGGAATTGTACTGATGATAGTGATGGCGATGGTCCAGAAGTCTTGAGACAGCAGCTACCACTTCTTTACAACATTTAGTTGTTTTTCGTCTTTGTGGATTTTTTGAAGATCGAGGATTTAATGACCTCTTCTCTGTATTATCCCTAACTTTTGCCTGACCTATTTTTTTTTGAAATTTATAGTCAGCGGGACACCCTAGTTTTTGCCTAAGCTTTTTGACTTAGCGGGTTTTTATTTTTATTTTTGATTTCTTCTTAGAAAGAAAGTGACTGCTTGATTTGATGATTATGACGGACCATCACTGGCTTTTGATTTGAAAAACGTTTTCAGCATCTGTTTGTTGTATGTAAACTTTCCGAACTTGAATACACAATTTAAATTAAACTGAGAACTACCCTGCCCCGGGTTAAAATTGCAGGTTTTTTATAAAGAAAGAAACTCCTACTTCAAGGCTCAAAGGGGTTAACGAGGGATTATCTTCCTTATATCTCCAGTGTTTGGGAATTGAAAAAATGCCTTACATCCTCAGCAAAGTTTTTTATTCGAAAGCATACCGACAGCAATTATGGGTATTTTGTTTTTATCATCCTTCCACAAATATTTGCATAGTCAAAAATTTGAAAAAGAGGTGTATTTTTTTGAAAGTTTTTGTTTTTTGAAAGAGAAAGGATAAAGATGATTTGAATCAAAATACTGTACATGATCATTTCATCAAAACTGACATTTAAAGATAAACAAGTTTGAAAGCAAATATGATACAAACAAGGAAAATGTAAAATAGACAGAAACAAGGTCAGTGACTAATCAAACCCAAGGAAGAGCTGTCCTGTCTTTGGGAAGTAACTGAGCTGAAGTTGATTGAAGTTTCAGTTCTGTATTGGTGATGAGGAATCAGTTTAACGATTTACAGAAGACTGAAAGAAAGAAGGTTGGAATGAATTGACGATGACCCAGACGTATGTATGAAATATAGAAGGGATGCAAATGCAATGCAAGGATGTAACACACAAAAACATAGAAAAAACATGGGGTTAAAGGTTCGGTGTCATGAAGTCAAGGCTCTACCCATCCCCAAAGGTTTATACTAAGGTGATTTTTGTACCTGTACTCATTATCATCAGCTCCTCCCAGGAAAGCAAAACAACAAGCGGATCGTCAGCGAGTTGTAGAGCAATCTTAGAGTAAGTGCTATTCACCGAGAATAGATCACCAGCCTCAAATGAGGGTAGTATCACGTGACAACTATTTCCGATAGTTTCCGTACTACAAAAAAAGGTGATTTTCCTATGTGTATACTCAATCTTTCCACATGCGGCATCACACGTATTCCCATTAGCAGAAAAATAAACACGTATAGCAATTAGGAAAAGCAGTATATATATTTGTCCTAAAACATCCTAGACCTAATGAAGCTAAGAAACTTAAGTTCCTGACAGAAAATGGGTTCCCCGGTGGAAGCCCCAATCTGTGGTATTCACATAAGTGAAGAAAAGAAAGAAGACCGTGCCTAGATCTAACTTTGATCAGCCCCACGGTGGGCGTCACTTTTTCTGTGAAATCAGGATTTTCTGCCTAAGAGATGGACCAGCAAGAGGTCAATCTTTCTCCCCAGCAGAGTCGCCATTTTTCTGTAGCGCGGTTTTCGTGACTGCCCGCATCCGCCTGCGGATGAGATTGGGTGCTACTTTCTGATTTCTTATTTATCCTCTAAAGCTAGAAAGGAAAGGGAAGCTATCTCAAACTAACCTTGCACGCAAATGTTTTCTTTAACAAATGCTAAGAGATTGGGGAGTTCGGGGTCAGGTTATACAATGGGGAGTTGTCAATTACCCATCCTATACATGGTTATCCATGGGTTGTTAGCAATTTTCCTTACTGCTTTCTACTTACTGGTGTTTATCTGTTGTAAATGGGAAAGTGTCTCCTTTGGGAAGGTTGAGAGATGTTGAAAAGGTATTTTTGTTGTTTTCGGGTTTTTTGATGTTTTTGGTAAGGTACTGGACCTAAGATTTTTGTTTAGTGTGCTCGCTAAGATTTCACAATCTTATGCCTACGTATTCCCGTAATGATAACAGGGAAATCCGAAATCTTAGCGAGCACCGAGTGATTTTTGGATGTGGTTGCGAAGCACAATCGCTCTGGTACTACAGCTCGATTCATTTTTTATCCTATTAAAGCTGATTAAGGAAGGGAAATAGATGTCTCCAACTAACCCTGCTTGCATACTGAGTTTGAACAGCGACCTGTTAGGTTACAGATGCTACAAAGATTCGGGGGTTTCTCTTAGGTTATTTCTCCTGATTGACACATGATGTTAAGACTAATGCTTTATGAAGTGATGGGATTTTGGGTTTTTGTTTAGTGTGCTCGCTAAGATCTTTTCTTTTGATCTTATGCCTACGTATTCCCGTTTACCGAAACAGGGAAATCAGAGCGTTCGTAGTTCCTCCTATTCTATGGGAGGAAATTGGTGTTTGGTGTCTTGTTCAAGGCCCAAGACGTGAAGCGTAAGGTGTTTTGTATCTTGTTCAAAGCCCAAGATGTGAAGCTGAAGGTGATTTGTATCTTGTTCAAAGCCCAAGATATGAAGCTAAAAGGGTTTTTTTTGTATCTTGTTCAAAGCCCAAGATATGAAGCTAAAAGGGTTTTTTTTTTGTATCTTGTTCAAAGCCCAAGATATGAAGCTAAAAGGTTTATTTGTATCTTGTTCAAAGCCCAAAGTATGAAGCTAAAAGGGTGTTTGTGGAATTGATTGAAAAGAGTGAAGAGATTAAAGATTGAGATATAAATATCCGGGAAAAACATCGGATGAAAATAAAAAGGAATATCCGGGAAAGCGTCAGATGTAAAGAAAAAGGAATATCCGGAAAAGCATCGGATGTTAAAATAAAAGGAATATCCGGGAAAGCATCGGATGAAAAGAATAGGAATATCCGGAAAAGCATCGGATGTTAAAAGAAAAGGAAAGGGTTTTTCCTGTGTTTAGAAGGAACTTGAGAATGTCTTTAAGACTCAAGAGGGGATATAGACTGTCCAAGTCTAGAGTTTCATCTTTTATACTATGTTTTGAGAAACAGTAGTAGACTCTATGAAAGGACTGTTCTATGAAGATGATTAAGTTCTGTTCCTATACCTCTAGGAGGTCGTCGGGACAAGTTGTGCGAAGCCCCAGAGGAGGCGGGAAACTTTTAAGAAGCCGACGGGTCCTTGTACTAAGTCCAAGAGGAGGCTATCATTCCCGGAGGAAGAGATCATTATACGAAGCCTAAGAGGAGGCTGTGAATACTTCTAAGAAGCCGTAGGGTCCTTGTACTAAGCCCAAGAGGAGGCGGGGTTGCTTTTAGGAAGCCTGTGGGTCCTTGTACGATGCCCAAGAGGAGGCCGATGCTTTTAAGAAGCCCGTGGGTCCATCATCTCCTTTCCATTAGGAGAGATAACTCTTTTAAAGATAAAAACCACTGGTAAACGTGCGAGGTTTACTATCCAGCGACTTTTAACTTTTAAAAAGGGTTTCTTAGTTAAGGTCCAAGATTATGACGGTAGTGGGTCCCCAAACCCCGAGACATTCAAGGCAAGCTATTCACAAGGAATAGAGCAAGTCAGGAAAGTTCGAGAATTTGGAAGAAACTCAAAGATGCCATTCACGGAGAATACATTCATCTTGGGGAGTAGAGTTTCTTGACGATTCCTAAGGAGGACAGCCGAAGAGAAGACTGTATCTGGTAGATCCTATTTAGGGATCTAGGCGTCTATTTCTACGAATAAACGAAACGGCTTTACCTAGTGCTAGACGTAGTTGCCGGGGAAATTCTAAATATCTATACTATTATTACACAGTAGATACGAGTTTATGAAAGGAGACTTACAGTGAGCAGCCCCACAATACAGTTATATATATATGAAATCAGTAAATGAAAGCGATAACCACTTACTCGGTTGTAGAGCTTCCATGATGTTGGGTTAGTTGTTCAACAAAGAAAGATTGAAAACAACAGTATATTCAAAATCAAAGGAGAAAGTATTTTGAAAAGAGGTTGGAGCTTACAGCTCAAGGAGAGGCCCAAGTTTTTATCAGTGATTGCACTGTGGTTTTGAGTTTATACAGGGACTTATACAAGTGACTGAGGCCCAAAAGGGTTTTTGTACAAAGGGATGGGTCTTACACTCTCTCAAGAGGCCCAAAAAGTTTAAAGAAAAAGAGTGGGGCTTATAACACGAGGGTAGGCCCAGATGACTTTTCGTTTAAAAATGGCGATCGCGCCGAGGTTTTCTTTTAACGCAGAGGGACTTATACAATAAGTGAGGCCCAAAAGGTTTTTGGTTAAAAGGGGGTTGGGTCTTACACTCTAATAGAGGCCCAAAAATTATTTATACTCAAAAGGGTTGGGGCTTACACCTTAAGGGATGCCCATTGTGTACAAAGATTATGTTAAGCTAAAATTCACAAAAGAAGTACAATATTTAAAGAATAAACAAAGTGTGTTTGAAATGAAGAAAATCCTTGGAATTAATAAATTAAAAGATTTAACTAAATTATAATCATATTTTAAATGACAAAAGTTTAAGTAACCAAAAGAAAGTTTAATAAAGTGATTAAAAGGATTTTTAGGAAAATAAAAAGATAAAATAAATGATTTAAAGGAAAATAAATAAGAAATTAAAATAACTAAGATAAAAGAAAATATTATTAAAAAGAAGAAGTTAAAATAAATATTTGGTTAAAAATAAATGAGAAAATAAAATAAATAAATAAATAAAAAAGATACTAAAAAAAAAAAATAATATATAAAGAAAAGAGTTTTAACAGCGCACCTGGCATGGTAACTGTAAATTGTAGCGCAGGAAAATAAGCAACATACTTTCAACAGCGCTCCTGGGCAGCACCGGTGTGTATCACAGCGTAGAGGAACAAAAACAACATGTTTTAACAGCGCTTGTTGCACAGAAGCGCTGTCTATTGCAGCGACAAGAGCAGAATTTTTTCCATGATCAACAACTTCTTCCAAACACAACTCTCTCATTTTTTAACCAAATCACATGTTCCAATATACCATTTTGAAGGGAAATTCATGAGGAATTCAAATATGGAATTATAACAAGCATATCATGAATTTAAATGGATGTAAATGATGCATATTTCATGAAGTTTCAAAGTGAGAATCCTTACCTTCCAAATAATGATGGATTGGAGGGGAAGTTGCTTGGAGTTGAAAGAAATTTGAAGAGAGGAAAGAAGAGAGAAAACAAAAGCTTTGTAATGTTTTGGTGTAATTTGAAATGAGAATTTTAGTGGTATTTATAGGAAAAAAGAACCTTGGTGATCAAGTTTAGAAAAAGACTAAGTTAGTAAAAAATGATATAATATGTATTTAGTCATGAATTTTGAATTAGTGATGTAGGCCATGTGATGTAATCTTGATGATGTCATTTTGTGAAATTATATATTCATATTTGATTTTAATAAATAGGTTATTAGAAAAAATAAATAAGTTAGTAAGAAAAATAAACATTATTATATATTTAGAAAAAGGCAAAAATATAAAATAAGTCTAAAATAATAAAATTAATTAATAAAAATAACTATTAATTAAAATTAATATTGAAACCGGTTAAAAATGATAAAATCGTCCGGTATCGATGCGTCCGAAAAAAATAAAAAATGGACACACCAAAATGATCAGTACAAAATATTAAGTATTGAAAAAATACACTGCGCGATCAAATTGTGAAATTTTACCCGGTAAAAAGGCTCAGACGAGTCAGAGAAAAAATCTGGTAAAAAGGCTCAGATGAGTCAAAAAAGGCGACCGGAACTTGAAAAAGTCAAAATTGCGCACACCGGGTTAAATTACGTGAAACAAAGGAAAATAACACTGGCGTCTGCGAACTTGATTTAAAAATTGCCCGGACACCGACTTTTTTCACTGTTGACTTTTCAGTTTGACCAAAAATACATGAAAATTTTACGCGTTAAATCCGGCTGATAATTCAAAAAATATTCATGAAGAAAATATATGATATTGTATGCAGACAACACAGTATGAAAATATAGACAGATGAAATGAGAAAAAACAAAAATGCCTGGTCAAAATTTAGGGTATGACAAAATGAAATAAGTGTTTTTGTACCATAATAAAAGAAGGACTCCAACTTGGATTTTGAATCAACAAGTGGCCACTTACATCACTTAAATGGAAAAAGTTTGAAATGTTTGATTTATGTTTGGTGAGGGAATAGAAAAGACATCTCTTCCATAGAGATGATTCATTTCTCATCTCTGGGAGTGTTGAATTTGAAGCCAAAGGTTGGCTATGGTTGACTTTAGGACTTCAAAAGGGAATTCTCAGCTCTTTGAAGAGTTGAGTCTGAAGTCTAACTTCCTTGTACAAAGCCCAAGAGGAGGCTAAGTTGATTGTGAAGTCTCCTTGTATAAAGTCCAAGAGGAGGCTAAGTGTTGGTATTTCAACAAGGGAAACCTAATGTTTGAACTAAGTTGTAATTGAAGAGGATCCTAAAGTTTGAACTGAGTCTAAACTAGGGATGAGTATTAAAATGCAACAGTTATGTAAGTGTTGTAAATGTCAAGAGAAACTTAACAAGACAAATCTAATTAAACTTTTAAACAAAATGTAGTCATCGAGGATGGCATGAATATGGTATTATTAAGCATGATATATCAACATGTGAAAGTGTATCAGACAAGGAGATATGTTCATCATGGTAAGAGTTTATGAAGGAAATGCTTGAATATGTGAGCAAAGATTTTAATATATAAAAGCAATGACAAAAAGCTCAAGTAGTATGTTTAGGATGAATCGAGGATCCAATGAATATGGTAAAGGGTAATAAAAAACCCTAATAGAGATAAACATATGGACAAAGCATTCAAACATGGTTGAATCAAGAGATTTGGGGAATCCAAACTCAAGTGGAAGCCCTAGCTATGTATCAAAGTGTTTTGAAAATTTAATTAAACTAAAAACACTAATTAAACATTTAATCGGAGTACTTTCCAAAGGAGAATTATTTAATCATGGTATGAAAGACAAGACAACATGTAAGGTATATCAAACAAGGCTTGAACAAAGTGTATCATGACCATATAAGCACATGTGATCAATTAGGTTAAGAGGAAAATCAAAAGAAAGTGATTAAAAGTATGAAAATACTTTAAAATGGACCACTTTTCAACTTAATAAAATGTGTTAAATAAATATTATTTTTGAAAATTTTTAATATATTCACAAAATAGGACATATGAATAAGAAGTGTGCAAAAATTCAATAAAAAATAATGAAATTTTCTATGTGAAATAAATGTGTGAAGTTGTGAAGAAAAATAAGGAAAATAATGGTAAAAAATTATGTTTTGCTCCCACCAAGGGTTGAACCTGCGCCCTCCATGTCATGGGTTTAAAACATTACCAACTGAGCCAATGCGCGCATGGTGACAAGGAATGACTAGAGTAAATAATATATTAAAATTTCAAAGTAAAAATGTATAAAAAATAAAACCCAAAAGGTCTGGGGCGAGGGGGATTCGAACCCCAGACCCAAGGGTCACACAAAGCCTTATAACATGCACTCTAACCACTGGGGTGGTGATACATCCGTGTATCAAACCACACCCATTTAATTAAATAGTAAAACACGAAGATTAAAATGAACATGGCGCCACCTCCATGTTGGTCTTCTTCCATGAGCTTCAAAAAATTGAAATTCTGAACTTGCTCGTTTCTCAACCAAATGCCACGAAGTAAAAATGAAACTTGTGTGGATTTTGACAAGGAATTGAATGGTTTTATTCAATTTCATTTATATTAAGTGTATCAAACAGAATCAATGTTGACACCATATGAACCCTTACTGAACTTTTTAATATGAAATCTCATATAATCATGATACACGACAATTAATTGAGGGAAAATGATCACAACATCATGATAAAAATGTCTGTAACTCAAATGATTAAAATTGATGCATGAATCATAAAGTTCAGTTCAAAGGAAACTTACCTTACAAGTGAGAATCGAATTCTCTTTTGGAGGTGTTACATAACTGATTTGATGATTCAGATAGCTTCCTTGACCCTTAAGGATGATGTTACAATGTTTGAATTGGTTTGAAAGCCTCTGAAACTCCTAGCTCGAATCCATCTGCAGCTTATGGTGTATATGTAGCAAATGACATGTGACTTGATGATTCTGAGGTTATAGTTAGTGTTTGAGTGTTTGGATCACTTACACATAATGTATGTGAAATGTTTGGATGCTTGGTTTGATTGGAAACGACCTTGAACTGAGAATTCAAATTTTCACTCTTTGAGAACTTTGAATTTTTGCAAAAGGGGGGGGGGGGGGGGTGTGAGAAAACAAGGTTTCATCTCATTCCTTGATGTTTTGATCAAGTTCTAACAATTTGGAGGGTTTTTGCTCAAAATCATTATTCCACTTTAATGCTAGAGGAAAAACCTCACTTCATGGTTTTTGAAATGATTTTTAACATATGCGAAAGATGGAATCTTGAAAATTCAGTTGTGTTTTGCAGAGCACATGGTACATGATCATTTTGGAGTTGATCTTGTGAAGATTTCAAGCTTGCAAAGCTTATCCAAGCCGTGTGGCACAAAGATGTTTAGCAAGTCTGTCTTGAAAATCAGTTGTGGCAAGGCATGTTGTGAGATTCATATCTCCTTGCTCAAATTAGGTAAATGTGTGTTCTTGGTCATTTTGGAAATCTGAGATATCATACTTCAACTTTGATGTTCAAAGTTTATCTTGAATCATTGTGGATCATAATGAAAAATAACCATAAAGTTTGCTTAAACACAAGACGGATTCTATCTAAAATTTCACTAAGTGTTTTAGGTTCGAAATCATGGAACCTCCAACTTCATGGCCTTATATCTTAAAATCTATGCATTTTTTTGGAATCTACCCTCAAGGACAAAGTAGTAGTATGTAACAATCCCTTCAATTTGATCTTTGGATCAAAGAAAATGATTACTTGGTTTGGAATTTATGCCCTTGCAAAGTAGGGTAAAAATCATTGGATTTTATAACTTAGAAAAAATTCAACTTCTCCAATGTTGCCCTTTTTACAAGTAACCTCACATTTCTTGATTTTTCTTGATCAACCATGATCCAAATCACATATTAACATTATTCTTGACTTGAAGAGACTATGTTTGACCAAAAACTTCAAAAGTCAAACTTGATTTTGACCACAATTGACTTTTGTATTAGATGAACTTTGAACTTAGTGATCCTTTATGAAATCAAACCCTTGGGCTAATTAAACACTATGGATGGACTCCAACGGTGATTTTGAGTGTCTTGAGTCATGTCCCAAGGCTTGAGATCATGTCTTGGTTAAAAGTCAAATGTAAGTTGACTTTTCATCAAAAACCCTAGTTTGTGGACCAGATGATTTTAAATTCTTGCATTGCCTATTAATCAAGCTCCTTGGATTAATCCAATCATATGAATGGAATAATATGATGCATTTGAGGTCCTTGAAACATATCTTGAGGTTTTGGATCATGCCTTACTCCAAAAATCAACCCGGGGACTGAATTAGGTCAAAAACCTAATTTGGATGCACTGAGGATCTTGAGGCTTGATGAACTTGTCATGGTGCTATTTTGCATTTTATTATTGATGAATGAAATCTCTTGACCTTCATGGATGAATAAGGGAATTGAGATATTGAATATGATGCCCATACCTTGATAATTCATCTGCTTGAGCTTTAGGGGGATCACCTAACCTATGAAGTAAGTGAGCATACATATCTTGTACTTGTGATGGGTTAGTGATGTATAAAGACATGTATATATGTAATTATGAATGTTATACCAATGATACAAATGAGGTGGCATCTTTGGGGTAAAAAATTAGGGTATGGCATGTGTGTGTGTGTTTATGTGAGCGTGCGCGCGTGCGCGTATGTTTTAGCCATACTACTTACGAAAATGCCTTAGTGTTTTTACACTACACTAATCACTTAGAAAAACATGATCAACCAAGCTTTCACACTCTAATTCTTCAAGTCCTTTTGACGAATATACCAATCATATGAGTACTTAACTTGAATCTTCTTATAGATGAGGCTTGAGATATCTTCAAGTCAGTCACCATCATCAGAGAGTTGTAAAAATATCATTAATGATCTTAAACTCTGATTATTTATTTTGATTCGAAGGAATAGCTTGATTAATCATCTTGTGCATCTTTGACCACTTGAACTAGCTTTAGTACTTACTTGTATTCATGCGTTGTTGTCATCAAAACCACTTCAAGAGTTGTTACAACTTCAGGCATTGTCATCATCAAAACCATGACATTATATGGGCTAAGCATATATTGCTTATGTATGAGCTTGGATTACTTCTTGATTATAACTGTAAGCATATAGTTCCACAAAGATGAAGTCCTTGAAGAAAAATTAAACGTGGGAGCTTGTTCAAATTCCTAAGGTGAAAATGGTCATCGGTTGTACGTGGGTGTTCACGAGAAAACTAGTAGTATGAGAAAAATAAAGGAAAAAGTTCAAGTCTCGTCTTGTAGAAAATGGGCACTCATAGCATAAGGGATTAACTATGATTAGATTATCTCTTTGATCGTCAGACATACTTCTACCAGGGTCATTTTAGTCGGCTAAAAGATGCATTTATAGCAAATGGATGTGAAGACAACATTTCTTCAAAGTAGTCTAACATTTCTTCACCGTAATTTAGATGAGTAAATTTATATGGAGCCGCAAGAGAGGTTCAATGACACTGGACATGACATACTAGTTTGTAAATTGAAGAGGTCTTTGTATGATTCAAAGCAGTCTCCAAGACAGTGGTACAAACACTTTGATTCATACATGCTTCAAGTTGAGTAGAGAAGGTGTGAGTATGACTATTGTGTTTATGTTAGAAGCCTTGATGACAAATCTTTTATTTTCTTGTTATTGTATGTTGATGATATGTTAATTGCTGCTAATCATTTACATTACATAAATGAACTAAAAAATTGTGTTAGGAAAGGAGTTTCACATGAAAAATTTAGGTGCTGCTAAGAAGATTCTTGGTATGGAAATTCACAAGGATAAGAGTCCTAGAAAATTATGGCACTCTCAGAAAAGCTATGTTGAAAAGGTGCTAAAAAGGTTTGACATGAGTAATTCGAAGGATGTGAGTATTTCATCGGTGTATCACTTTAAGCTCTCATTGAATTAGTGTCAAAGACATATGCAAAAGTTGAGTATATGTCAAATGTTTCTTATGCCAGTGTTGCAAGTTGTTTATTGTATGTTATGGTCTGCACTTAACTGAATTTGGCACAAGTTGTAAGTCAAGTGTGTAAATTTATATCCAAAACAGACAAACGTAATTAGGAATTAGTCAAATGAATTTTTTAGGCACTTAAAGAGTACGACAAGTCATCGTATCATGTTTAGTAGTGAACGAGGTGATCCTTTGATCGTAGGATATGTTTATTCAGACTATACTGATGATATGGATAATAGAAGGTCTCCAACATGATATGTCATTACTTTAGCAGGATGACTTGTTTGTTAGAAATCACCGGTTCAATTTATAATAGTCATGTCGACAATTAAAGTCGAATACATGGCAGCAAGTGAAGCTGCTAAAGAATCCTTATGGCTTACATGATTGGTAACAAGATTGGGTGTTCAGCAAGGTGGAGTACACTTGGATTGTGATAGTCAGTGTGTCATTTATTTGGCAAACAATCAGGTGTATCATCCCAAGAGCAAGCATATTAATATTAGATTTTACAAGATCAGAGAGTTACTTGCATCTGGATAAATATTACTTGAAAAAGTTCACACCTTAAAAAATGTAGCTGATATATTAACCAAGACATTCATCAGTGACAAGTTCAACCATTATTTGGACTTGTTACATGTTTTTCAGTGTTCAGAAAGAGGTGTACCTTACCAAGATTGTCTTACAGTAAATCTTCGTTAAAATTTGATATTGTTGAGTATGACTTATATTGTAGAGATTATTATAAGTATTATGAGTATGGTTTATACTGTGAAGATTATTGTGGATAAATAACTAAGGTGCAAGAGCTTCAGAATTATTATTGTAAACTGAGTTTTAGTATTATATAAGTTCTAGTATTATATATTGTTTATAACAATCTAACCCTAAGGAATTTTAATTATTAGACTCAAATAAAGGAAACTATATACACTCAATAGTTACTGAGGTAAATGTCTTTTACTTGTCTTTTATGTTTTTCTTTACTTTTTATTCTGATTACTTTTTACTTAGAAAACTTATCAGATTTTTTAGAGAAATTAATCTTGATCGGTTAAGATAAATAAATGTTATAAAATATTTGAGTTTGACAATTTTTATTAAATAAATCAAACCGATCCCGGACTCTAGAACTCTGTCGGACATTCGGACTAATTCGGTTTTTTAGTCAAAATTCTCACCTACTCTAATCTACTACCTCGAACAGGTTGAATTAATGTTTAAATTTTAACCATAAAAAAAAAATATCTATATTTAACAAACGTTACTAATTCCAAATATCTACCCCGCTAGATGTGTGTATATGATTATCTTGCTAAGGTGT
Source organism: Lathyrus tuberosus (assembly GCA_022829125.1). Taxonomy (NCBI): domain Eukaryota; kingdom Viridiplantae; phylum Streptophyta; class Magnoliopsida; order Fabales; family Fabaceae; genus Lathyrus; species Lathyrus tuberosus. The sequence continues at coordinate 3,034,847 of JALAZF010000301.1, read as the reverse complement.
AAACTAGCACACTTGTTTTCTACCTAGAAAATTCAAAGTGGAATTTTCAAAATAAAGACTTTCCAAGACTCTACAATCTTCTAAGAAATCATCAAACTAAAATGAATTTTCTTTACAATCCACCGCATAACAGAACAAACATGTCCTTTTCTCAAACTCTCTTTTAAACATTATTAGCATCCTTTAAGCAATTAATAACTATGGCATAAAATTAAAGAATTATTCTCTTTTCTTTTTCTTTTTTATTTTCCTTTTCCTTGAAAGTATGTAAAACAAAAGTTAACCAAACTCAAGTGATCACCCAAATATTGCTAGCAAAGTGTCAAAAGCTTAATGATATGTACAAGTTGATTCTTCATGCTCTAAAAGATGCAAAGAAGAGACAAAAATTAAATTGACCTTTCTTTAGAAAAGAAAAAAATAAAGAAACTGTGAATTAATCTAAGTTTATGTGCTTTCCCTAACTTACAAGAAACCTACCGCCTTTTGAAAAGATTGTGTAACTTTTCTTTTCAATGTTTTTCAAGTTCACCAATCTTAACCGACTCTCAATAATTAATATATAGATTGGAACTATTTCCTTCATTGTTACTCTTTCCCACCCAAAATCTGTTATTTTTTTCAAATATAGGTGTCAATACTCTCATATTTATGAATTTTATGCATATCTTTAAAATAATAAATTAAATTTTATTTATTAAAACATTTCTAATGATAGTAGTTAAGTGAGTTGAAATAATAATATATATATATATATTGCATTGATATTTTAAAGATATTTCATTTAAACTAAAAGATGTTTTGTAAAAAAATACTATAAATTATTTTATTAAAATTCATAATTGTCTCAAACAACCTAAACACTTGTACATTGGACATCTAATAAAATAAAACATATCTCAAACAATTTAAAGATTTTGTTTTAATAAACTGGACTTTCAATAAAATTAAATAAATGACTTCAGAATTTGAGTTGAGTCTAACTCATCTCTATAAAAACACTTTTTAAGGTATAGATTACTCCGACTTACAAATACAATATATGTTACATCTTTAAGAAATGTAAGATTAAATTCATCACTTCAATCGCAACAAAATAAAGGTGTTGGCGGTTGCATTAAAGACAATCAAATGTTGTGATTTAAGAAACTAGTCCGTAATGAAGACTGAAATTCAAACACACTTCCTCATGCTTGGGTCTCGTTAACATCAATAACATAATAAATAATTATTCTTGTAATTTATCTATTATATTAAAATACAACTTTAAGCAAAAGAAATTACCAAATTAGTAAATAGGTAAAAAAAATTATGAATAAAAAAAAGACAAATCGAGTGAAGTAGTTCAACTGATATGTACTAATTCAGTTAAATGAATATAAACTGTTGGAATATGATGCAATCTTTGACAAAAATATTTATTTATATTTATGTGTAAATGTAAACAATTATTGATGTTTATAAATCAACCGTTTAAAAAAAGAATGATACAAAAGAAATTGAAAAATCCAAGAAGGGATATTCAGTCATACCGTTTAATGATATTTTTTAAAATTAAATTCTCTCATTTATTCTCGTGCATTAGAGAAAAAAATAATTTATAACTATTTTTGCAAAAACTTAAGTAATAGAAATACGATTTTCTTGTTTATTTTCAATTAGAGTTTGGCATAACCTAGTAATATTTTCACAAATCGTAATATTACATGGTATCAGTTTTTTTTATTCTAAACCTTTAACCCTTACTGATACCCTCCTCCTCACTACCTCTATGAATGAAATCGTCCCCCTCCCCCCACAAACCACGTTGATGACATTTCGTCAACGTCAAACCAAAATTCACTAGCGATGAAAATTAAATTTCACTCCGCTTTAGTTATCAATAGTGTCATAACCATAATTCCAGTAACGTTGAACAATGACTCCAAGCTTTATCTCTCATGGTCTGCCCTCTTTAAGGTGTAAACACGTGTTCACAATATGCTCAATCATATCATCCCTCTTTCTGATGAACAAGCAATCTACACAGCAACCAATCTCAAAGCTAGCAATTATTATCTTTGGAATCGTTTAGATGTTGTTGTGTTGTAATGAATGTATGCAACTGTCTCACAAGATATCCTCAATTCCATCTTTGTGATTGACGATTCAGGCAGATAATGTTGGAACTGCATCGCTGCAATGTTCAACGATAACAAACATTCAAGGGTTGTTTAATTAGAAAACCATTTTAGCAATACCAACCTGGACAATTTTCCATCCAACAAAGCTTATTGAAGTTGTTTCAAACTCTTTTCCAATCAACTTTCAAACGTTAATTCTCCGGTCTATAATACCCTTTTAGTATTGAAAATGATCTTTATCCTTACTGATGCTTATGTCGAGTTTGTGACTTACATCCAACAACACAATCCTTTACCAACATTTGCCACTGCAAAGTCTAGATTATAACTCAATTAATCAACTATTCTTCAAAGGGTTGCTCTTCCTCATCCATACCGGCAACACTTTTAGTAAAAACTATCGCACTAGCCTCTAACCTCCTCCCTCCATCCTACTCCAAAAACACCACATAACACCACATTGCTACACTTAATAACTATCATGACCGTGGAAAGAAGAATAGTTACAACAACGAAGGTGGCCAAAACTCCGGGAGAGGTCATAGAACTGGCATTCGCAGACAACATCCACATTAGAAATAGTGGGGCCCTTGGAAGCAGTGAGCTCCTTAGAACGTTCCACCTTGTCCTTACCCATCTTACAATTGGAATCGATCTAACAATGATGCCCAACAAGGAGTAATTCTTGGACGAAGATCACAGGTTGCTCTCAATGTGAATGCACCCAACCCAACTAACATTTAAAATATTAGTCACACCCTCAATCTTGCTCTGACAGATCAGTCTTGGTATATGGATACAGATGCTACTTCTCACATGACCTTCTCGCAAGGTAGTATCTCATCGTATTTTAAATTGAGGAAAAATATTAAAATAATCGTAGGAAATGGTCTTTCTATTCCAATTTATGGTCTTTGTAGTGCACACATACCATCACCCCACCCTTCTCTTATCCTAAAAAAAGTACTACATGCCCCAAACTTAATTAAAAATTTAGTATATGTCCGTAAATTTACTACATATAATAAAGTTTCAATTGAATTTGACTCATTTGGTTTTTCTATGAAGGATTTTCATGTTGGATGTAAGTCACAAACCCGACATAAACACTAGTGAGGCTAGAGATTATTTTCAATACTAAACCTGTATTGGAAACCGGAGAATCAAAGTTTGCAAATTAATCGGAGAGGAGTTTGAGATGGTTACAATAAGCATTGCTGGATGAAAAATCCTCCAGGTTGATATTTTTAAACTGGTTTTCAAGTTAAACAACCCTTAAATATTTGTTATCATTGAACATGGCACTGATGCGATTCTAGCACTGTTCAATTGAATGATCAATCACAAGGATGGAATTGGGGATGTCTTGTGAGATGGTTGCATACATCCATTGCAATACAACATTATCTAGATGGTTCCAAAGATATGACTCGCTAGCTTTGAGAATGGTTGTTGTGTGGATTACTATTCATAAAAGGGAGGGATGATATGATTGATCACGTTGCGAACACACGATTTTACATTAAAGAGCATACCATGAGAGATAATGATTGGAGTCATTGTCCAACTTCACCAAAGTGATGGTTTTGACGTTGTTAATAATGAAAATGAGGTGAAATTTAGTTTCCTTCACCAGTGGATTTTGGTTTGACGTTGTCGAAGTGTCATCAACATGGTTTATGGGGGAAATAATTTCAGCTATGGAGGTAGTGAGGTGGGGTGACAGTAAAGGTTAAAGGATTAGGATCGAGAAAGTTGATACCATGTAAGATTTTGGCCTAACTCATCCTTTAACCTTTAATCGTTAACCTTTAACCCTTAAACCTTACCTCCCACTCCTTACTACCTCCGTGGATGAAGTCGTTTCTCCCATAAACCACGTTGATGACACTTTGTCAATGTCTAACAAAAATTCACCAGCGGCGAAAACAAAATTTCACCCCGTTTTCGCTATCAACAACATCAAAACCATCATTCTGGTGACGTTGGACAATGACTCCAATATTTATCTCTCATGGTATGTCTTCTTTAAGGTACAAGTACGCATTCACAATGTGCGCAATCATATCATTTCTCCCTCTGATTAATAAAAAATATATGCATCATCCACTTTTAAAGCTAGCAATTTTGATATTTGGAATTGTCTATATGTTGTTGTGTTGCAATGGATGTATGCAATCGTCTCACAAGAAATCCTCTATTACATCCTTATTATTGACGATTAAGCCGAACAATGTTGGAACCGCATTGCTGCCATGTTCAAAGATAACAAACATTCAAGGGTTGTTCAACTTAAAAATCAGTTTAGCAATACCAACCTGTAGGATTTTCCATCCACTAAAGCTTATTGTAATTATCTCAAATTCCTCTTCGATCAATTTGCAAACGTTAATTCTCCAGTCTCCAATACCCGTTTAGTATTGAAAATGACGTTTGGCCTCACTGATGCTTATGTCAGATTTGTGACATACATCCAACAACATGATCCTTTACCAATATTTTCCATTGCAAAGTCCATATTAGAACCCGAAAGACCAACTATTATTCAAAATGATGCTCGTGGTTCTTTCCCATCCTCACCTGCAACGCTCGTGGGAAATTCTATTGCACCAACCTCTAATCTCCTCCATCCATCCTACCCCACAAGCACCACACAACACCGGATTACTACACCTAATAACTATCGCAGTCATGGGAAGAAGAATAACTGCAATAACAACGCTGGCCGAAAATCCGAGAGAGGTGGTAGAGCCGACGACTACGAATAACATCCAAAATGACAACAGTGGGCCCATTGGCAGCAGGGGGCTCTTTGGAACATTCCATTTTGTCCTTACCCATATTACAATTAGAATCGATGCATCAACAATACCTAACAATGAGGAATTCTTGGACCAAGACCATAATCTGCTCTCAATGTGAATGCACCCAGCCCAACTGGCATTGAAAATGCTATTTACACCCTTAATCTTTTTCAGCCAAACCAGTTTTGGTATATGGATAGTGATGCTACTTCTCACATGACCTCCTCACAAGGTAATCTCTCTTCTTATTTTAAATTGAGCAAAAATAATAAAAAATAATCATATGAAGTGATCATTCTATTCTAATTTATGGTCTTGGTAGTGCACACATACCATCACCCACCCTCCTCTTATCTTAAAAATTGTACTAAATTCCCTAAAGATAATTTAAAATTTAGTATTTGTTCGTAAATTTACTACGTATAATTAAGTTTCAATTGAATTTGACATGTTTAGTTTTTCTATGAAGGATTTTATGACCGGGATGGATCTAATGAGATGTGAGATTTGAGGTGATCTATACCATATCACCACTAAAGCCTTACTTGTAGGTGATGAAGCAGGGCAATAGGTTAGCATTAATTGTGGAGAAACCATTAGCCTATTTATCAAAATGGCTATTATTTGCACAATTCTTAGTATTTCTCTCTCTAAGTCTTGGCAAATTCATTAGTTAGAATGCTTTTCTAAATGGCAATTTCAAAGAAACTGTCTACATATCTCAACCATTAGGCTTTAAGGATTCAAGAAAATCCTAATCACATGTGTCGCATGTGCAAATCACTATATGGGCTCAAACAAGCCTCCTCAAGCTTAGTACAAGCGGATTGTCGACTATGTTTCATCTATTAGTTTTTATCGAAGCAAGTGTGATCACTTCCCTTTCATCTTCAAGAAAGATACTCACATGGACTGCATCCTACTCTATGTTAATGATATTATCCTTACCACATCTTTTGATGCTTTGTGACAATCTATCATTTCACTTCTTAATTTCAATTTTTCTATGAAAGATTTAGGACACCTGAGTTACTTCTTGGGTATTGCACTCACTGACCAACACAAAGGTTTATTTCTCTCACAAAAAAAGTATATCGAAGAAATTATTGCATGCGCTGGAATGTCTTCTTGCAAATTATGCCAAACCTCAGTCGATACAAAACCAATTATAAGTGCCACACATAACAGTCCATATGAGGATCTATCTCTCTATTTTAGCCTTGTTCATGCCCTTTAGTACCTAACTTTTACTCAACCAGACATTTCATATGTGGTATAACAAATATGTGTTTTCACGCACAACTCGATGGAAGACCACATGCAAGCTCTCTGACGTATCTTACGCTAAGTTCAGGGAACATAAAATTATAGTTTACATCTTTATCCCTCATCTACCGCCTCCTTAATTTCATTTACAAATGTCGATTGCGGAGGGTGCACTGGTTCCCGAAGGTCTACCTCTGTTAATTGTGTATTTCTTGGCGATAACTTGCTCTCTTAGTCGTCAAAATGGCAACCCATGTTATCTTGCTCTAGTGTTAAAGTTGAATACAGTGGCATTGCCAATGTAATATCTGAATCATATTGGTTGTGTAACCTTCTTCTCCAGTTACATTGTATCATTCACAAGACCATCATGGTCTACTGTGACAACGTCAGTGCAATTTATCTCTCTGGTAACCCAATTCAACATCAACGAATGAAACACATCGGTTAGATATTCATTTCATTTACAAAAATATAGCTCGAGGTCATGTATGCGTTCTTCATGTCCCATCACGATATCAAATTGCGGATATTTTTACAAAAGGTCTTCCCTTCATACTGTTTTAGGATTTTAAAGACAGTCTCAATGTTCGTCAACCTCCGACTTCTACTGCAGGGAAATATTAGAATATATATGTATTTATTGTATGTATCATATTTATTAAGCTTTAATTGTATTGATTAATTATCAATTATATTTATTAGCTATTATTAATATCCATATAAAATTTGACAAAAATTTATATACTTTTCAAATCGAAACAATTAAATATAGATAATTATATTCTTACATTTTCTATTTATATGCATATGTTCTATCACTTTTACAATCTAGTGATTTTTTTCAAGAATTTTAGCTAGACAAATTGAGTTCAACATTTATGATCCACAGTTTTATCATGAAAATAGAAAGAAAGTAATTTTTAAAGAAAGTAATTTTGAATGAAACATTTTTATCAAAGACAATAGATAGCTTGTTTACCACTAGGCACGAAAAATTGATATGTATCACAAGGTCGATTGTGAATGAAACATTAATATTATTTTTCTTATCAACCCTTTATTATTTATTACAATATTCTTCAAAACATTTAAAATTTTCTTTCAAATATTATTGATAAAAATTAATTTTGTAAATTATCATATAATTTATCTTTTACATACAAAATTAACTATAACTTTAATCTATCGAAAATGGTCAGAACATCATATAATTTGTAATATAAAGTTAACTTGAAAAATATGTTTTTATTCTTATTGTTTTTTATGACACGTGACATTCCTTTATATATAGGCTAATGATCTATCTTTCAGAGTTTGAAAATAGGATCAACTCTAACAAACTCTAGCAAACTAATAACAAACCTAACAAATCTAACAAACTAACAATAAACTATCAGAGCTTGAAAATAGGATCAACCCTAACAAACTCTAACAAACTAATAACAAATCTAACAAACTATTAAATTTATCTCTAATACTCCTCTTCAAATTAAAGGGTGAGGATCATCAACACCCAACTTGAACATGAGGTCTTGCAAAACTTTCACGCGTAAGGACTTAGTAAAAATGTCAGGATTTGGTTGTTTGGTGGGCAGGTAAGTTATGTTTATGGCACCAGAATGTATGTGTTCCTTGATAAAATGACAATCAATTTCAATGTACTTTGCTCTTTCATGGAAGACCGGGTTTGTAGCTAAATGAAGAGCTGTTTTTTTGTCACAATGCATAAGTGTGGGTTTGATGCATGGAACTTGTAGACTCTCTAACAAATTACGTAGCCATAGTACTTAACTTGTGGCATGTGCCATTGGACGATATTCAGCCTCACTTGAGGATCAAGAGACTGTGGCTTACTTATTTGTTTTCCATGATATTGGAGCATTTCCAAGTTTCATTACATAATTTGAGATGGACTTTCTGGTAATGGGACATGATGCCTAATTGAGTCATAATGGCCAACTAGATGTAGATCATTGTGTTGTGGAAGAATGATACCTTGACCAGGAGAAGATTTGAGATATTCTAAGACTCACATATCAGCATCCTAATGATCTTGGAGTGAAGTTTCCATGAATTGACTTAGAATATGAAATGAGTAGGTTAATTCATGCCTAGTGATAGTTAAGTAAATCAGAAGTCCAACTAATCTCAAATACCTTGAGGGTTCTAAGAGTGGAGCTCCCTTGGCCAAAGCATGTTTGTAATTCTGTTCCATTAGAAATAAGGAAAGCTTACAACCAAGCATTCCACATTCTTGTAGAATGTCTAAGGTGTATTTTCTTTGAAAAAGGAATATCCCTTCTGACCATTGTTCTAGTTCCAGGCCTAGGAAGTATTTAAGCAAACCAATATCCTTCATGTTGAAACATTGACTGAGATATTGCTTAAACTGATCATAGGCCTCAAGGTTATTACTAGCAATGATCAAGTCATCAACATAGATCAAAACAAAAAGAAAAGTTGATCCATGTGAATAAGTAAATAGACTATGATCACACTGGTTGTTTGGAAACCATATTTTATCAAAGATTGAGATAGCTTGCTATACCAATTTCTAGATGCTTGTTTCAATCCATACAATGACTTCTTTAATCTTCATACCAAATCTTTGTTTGGAACTTTATATCATTTTGGAGGACTCATACATACTTATCTTGTCAATTCTTCATGCAAGAAGGCATTGCTAACATCCAGTTGATGTAATTTCCATCCATTCGCCACTGCAACTGTTAACAAGCATCCGACTGTGGTTATTTTGGCCACTGGTACAAAAGTTTCATTGAAGTTGACCGGTAAATAGCAAGTGTACTATTTAACGATGTAGTAATAAGTGGGGTTATCCCCAGAATCGATCTCTCGAGGACTGCGTGTAATTATAAGTGCAGATGTTATTTCAATTAAACAAAAAGTACTTGTGGGGGTTGTTTGGGTTGGTAAAAGTTATAATAACAATAGAAATAAGCAGAATAATAAAAAGTGCTTTTGACAAATATGATGAAATATGCTAGGGAAGGTGTATAAATTGCTAGTAAGAACCCGAAATTATCATCAGAGATATATACCTCAAAACCTTAATTTTACTAACCCTCAAATATTTTTCTTAAATTCCTTTAAACGAAAAACCTTTGATATCCCCCCTTGACCCTAATTCCTTAGCAATCAATAAAGAACATCAAGCAATAGTTCTGACAAGGTTTATAAAAGTCACTACAGGGTATCCCTATTTCTAGGCAATATCTACCGTAATGTTATTATGCAAAATCAATGGATTGGTTTTTCAGGCCAAATCCCCAATTGTAAATCGTTCCCAATATAACCGATCGAAAAATATTAAATAATTTGCATAACAAAAGATTAAGGCAAGAAAACATAAACTCATCAAATAATTCAACAAAGGTTCATTACATCACAATTTAGGGACACCCCCTAGCATTGGGGGGTTTAGCCTCTCATAATATTCGAAACAAAAACAATAATAGGATTAAGAAAAGACATTACAAATTGATCGGAGTAATTTGATTCTTCAATCGCTTCCGCTCATGAACAATCCCCTTCTCCCAATCTCCTTCATCGCCTCCACTATTGTAAAATTCTTCGTAAAATCAAAAGTCCCTTCTTTTTTCTCTCAAACGAACCTAAGTAACCACAATTCACTTAACAACTACGGGAAATACCCAGAATGCCCTTAGGAAGTCCACAAACATAAAAATGATAAAAATCAGCAATTTCTCGCCCAGGCCAACACGGGTCGTGTCAGGCAACACGACCGGCCGTCTTGGCTCCCTGCCTTAGATATTCCATGCCAGACTTGCTGGCACGGGCCGTGTCAGCTGACACGGGCACCCGTGTTAGCCCCCTGCCTCAATTGAAGAAAATCATCATGCTCCAGACCTGCTGACACGGGTCGTGTCAGGTGACACGGGTGCCCGTGTCAGCCCACTGCCTTTCTTCAAAATCTCGTTCTCTTGGCTTCTTCCTGACACAGGCCGTGTCAGGTGACACAGGCACCCGTGTCGGGCCACTGTCTTCATTCCAATTTCATCCTGAATCTTGTGATTTTTCTCAATTTTTCGCTTCGATTCTTCTTGAATGTTTGTATGAACCTGAAAACACTAATGGACACAACCAAGGCATAAAATGTGGTAAAAGTGATGTAAAATAATTAAATAATAACAAAAGATAAACTAAAACAACTAGCAAAATAACGTATGAAAAATGACTGATCAGACTCCCCCAAACTTAAACTGTTGCATGACCTCAAGCCACAAGCTTGCATAAATATTTTTCAGATCAAATGGTACATATCAAATGAAAGACTTGTGAAGATAAGGTGTGTCGATACTCATACGTGAGCCTTTGCTCTGATCGGCTAAAACTAGTTCTCTTGGTAATCGTCCGTTAACGAATGTATTACACAAACACATACCACGGTAAAACCACGGGCCTAAATCCCCCTTTCGGTTACCTCTCCAACTATGCTTTGGGCTTGAGTCTTTTCTTCGATTTTCTACCCCTTTCATTTGGATAATTAGATTAAGGAAATTTTGTTTGTTTTCCCTCACATGTACAAGATTGATCAAGACTTTCTCTAGGAACCTTTATTCTTCTTCTTTTTTCTCACGCATTGGCATCTCTTAGTCCACTTTGGGATAACAATTGAGACTCAACCGTCATTAGGCTAAGTAACCAGGTGAGGGTTACCCAACTTAGAAGGACTAGTTGTCTTTATCGCCATTATTTACTTTTTTGGTGCCTTAAATCATTCTCTCAATCAACCCTATACAAGTGATTCTTTTTAGTTATACCGGACTATCACTATGAACTAATCAGGGAATACTTCTCAAATCCAAGTACTATGGCACAAATCTACACGTTGAACTCATTTTCTTACTTCGGGGAATCTAGGGTGTTCAGGTTATACCTCGATTTCCAAACATTCCCAATGTCCCTCATTTTATCTCTTCTTCCCTCAAACTCTATATACTTTCTTGATCACCTCAAAATCACAGTATTCACAAGAATTTATTTATTTATTTTACGGTTCTAATTCGGGGAGAATTCAGAGTGGTTTTCATAAAACAACACACAAAATAGACTAGACTCGTACAAAAAGGAAAAACTAAAAGCAGTAAATCCTCCCCCAAACTTGAACTACACATTGGCCTCAATGTGTTAGAACAAGAGCGAGAGAGGTACTCACAGAGATCCTTCTCGGGATGCTGACGGTAATGCAACACCACTGCTACATCATCGTTTGCACATGCAGGATCCAGATTATTTCCTGCAACCAAAATAAAACAAATAGCAAAAAGAAAGTAATTAATCATAAAAGCGTGGGTTGCCTCCCACGTAGCGCTTCCTTTAACGTCGCATGGCTCGACGGGTTACTCCCCCATGCTATGGGGGGTACCTCAGCTTACACGTTTTGTTGCCTTTATTGCTTGACCTTTCCGCAACAGAGCACCGGTCAGATTCAGGACTAAGAACAACATTGTGATTCAACTCACAGCCAACTTCCACATTCATCCTTTGATGTTTTTTTCTCTTTTTTCTTTGATGCTTCTTCCTCTTATTAACTTCTTGACTGGATGTTGGAGTCTTGCTAGGTGCAAAAGATGACTTAGATGCTGCAACCTGATGGATTATTCCAGAGACTTTTTCAAGAAGTGGTTTTGAGCTTTTGCTTTTTTTCACTGTTCGGATCATTCCAACTGAAGGGTGATTGCTATTCTCTTGACCTTGCTTCTCGAGTTCCAACACTTTCACGGTTCTTTCCTCCTCAAAATATTTCAAGGTTAGAGTACCAACTTCAATATCCACACTGCACCGACTAGTCATAAAGAAGGGTCGACCCAGTATGATGGTCGACTCCTCATCCTCAGGTAAATCAATGATCTCAAAGTCTACTGGATAGGTGAAGTTATCAATGGTCACAAGCACATCTTCTGCTAGCCCGTATGATCGCTTGGTTGTGAGGTCGGCAAACTTCAGATTTGTCCCCGTTTCACTTATTTTCTTTATATCCAGCTTTTTGAAAATCGAGAGGGGCATGAGACTCACACTAGCACCCAAGTCAATCAAGACTCTCTTAAAAGTTTTGTCCTTTATGGTACAGGGAATTGATATAGAACCGAGATCTTTTTGTTTGATTGGAATTCTCCTACCTTGTGATTACCCATTACTCTCCTCAATTAGACTCTTTACCTCCTCTCCACTAGGTTTCTTTTTTCCAATGATCTCCTTCATGAATTTCTTGTATAGAGGCATTTGTTCAAGTGCTTCAAAGAAGGGCATATTAATATATAACTTTTTGAACAATGAGCTGAATTTCTCAAAGTCTTTTTCTTGTGTCTCCTTCTTTGTCACTCTTGAAGGGTACAGTAACTTGATCTTAGGTTTACCCGCTTCTTTTATTTTCTCTTCGGTTAGCCTGGCTTCTTCTTCTGCAACTTCCTGGCTTTCTGTGGTAACAACATTGGCATTCTCATGAGTCTTCGGATTAGGGATTGTGGCACTTGGCAGGGCACCTGGTGTTTGAGAACTTGTTAATTGTTGTGCTATCTGGCTCATTTGAACTTCTAGATTTTTAATGGAAGCACCTGTGTTCCTCATATTACTTCTTGTCTCTTCTTAAAATTGGAGGCTTTGAGCGGCCATCTTCTCAATGGCAATCTCCCATTGTGCTTTTTGGGGAGCTTGTTGCTGTTGTGGGTATTGTTGTTAATTCAGATCTTTCCAGGAGAAGTTAGGATGATTCTTCCACCCTGGATTATAAGTTTGAGCGTAGGGATTATTCTGCTTCAGGAATTTTATCTCTTCAATTTGTTGCGGAGTCGCAACACAATGTGCAGTATAATGGGGTCCACTACAAATCTCACAACTCATGGGTTGACCAGTTTGAACTTGTGCCACACTTTGAGTACCAAGATTCATTTTCTTAAGTCTTCTATCTACCTCAGCTGCAATCTAGTCTTCCATCTTTACCACTTGCTCAGTAAGCTTCAAATCAATCAACTTTTCTGGTTGGCTTATACTGCGATCATACAACTCCAAATGCTCGTTAGCAGCTATGGCTTCAATGATCTTTTTGACACCAGTGGCTATTGTAAAGTTAGATGAGCCACCGACAGCTTTATCAATTAGTTGCTTAGTCTTTATCTGGAGGCCATTGACGAACACCTGCATCTGCTCAGTTTGATCCATGTTGTGAGTCGGACAGGTTACCAAAACTTTCTTGAACCTCTTGTATGCATCTCCGAGAGATTCTCCGTCCTTCTGTTTAAAGTTCACAATATCATATCTTTTTCGGATATAAACAGAGGCCGGAAAATACTCATTCAGAAATGCCTTCTCCATCTCTTCCCAAGGGGTAATACTCCAAGCAGGTAACGAGTAGAACCACTCTTCAGCCTCTTCCGCCAGAGTGAAAGGAAACATTCTTAACTTCTTTGCTTCCTCCGTGTGCCCCTCAATCTTGAGAGTGGTGCTCGTCGTCAGAAATCTTTGCAGATGTTTGTTGGCATCTTCATTAACCTTTCTAGTGAAAGGTCTCCTCTCAAGTTGAGTGATGGTGCTCGGATGCAGCTGGAAATTCGGCACATTCACCGGTTGGTTCACAATGGTCAACCTACCAGCCGGTGCATTTGCCCCACCGTAATCGCCCAGAAGTCTCTCCGCTGGTTGATTTCTAGCCATGGTCACTGTATCTTTCTCTGACTCTGAACCTGAGTTTGAGTGCTTCGACGGTTCAGCTTCAGATGCTACAAGTTTTGCTTGCTTACACCTCTCGTGTAGCGTTCTTTCAATTTCTGCGTCAAAAAGAAAATTTGCTGAGGATTCTCCTCGCATAAAAATGTTAGACGCAGATTAGTAGCAACAGTAATAATCCCAAAAGTTATAAAAAATGAAAATAAAAATAACCGAAAAATAAAATTTTAGTCACAGAGTGACAAAATTTCAATTGAATTAACACACAAACTTATAATTTGGCAGTCCCCAGCAACGGCGCCAAAAACTTGACTGGTAAATAGCAAGTGTACTATTTAACGATGTAGTAATAAGTGGGGTTATCCCCATAATCGATCTCTCGAGGACTGCGTGTAATTATAAGTGCAGATGCTATTTCAATTAAACAAAAAGTACTTATGGGGGTTATTTGGGTTGGCAAAATTTATAATAACAATAGAAATAAGCAGAACAATAAAAAGTGCTTTTGACAAATATGATGAAATATGCTAGGGAAGGTGTATAAATTGCTAGTAAGAACCCGAAATTATCATCAGAGATATATACCTCAAAACCTTAATTTTACTAACCCTCAAATATTTTTCTTAAATTCCTTTAAACGAAAAACCTTTGATATTCCCCTTTGACCCTAATTCCTTAGCAATCAATAAAGAACATCAAGCAATAGTTCTGACAAGGTTTATAAAAGTCACTACAGGGTATCCCCATTCCTAGGCAATATCTACCGTAATGTTATTATGCAAAATCAATGGATTGGTTTTTTAGGCCAAATCCCCAATCGTAAATCGTTCCAAATATAAACGATCAAAAAATATTAAATAATTTGCATAACAAAAGATTAAGGCAAGAAAACATAAACTCATCAAATAATTCAACAAAGGTCCATTACATCACAATTTAGGGACACCCCCTAGCATTGGGGGGTTTAGCCTCTCATAATATTCGAAACAAAAACAATAATAGGATTAAGAAAAGACATTACAAATTGATCGGAGTAATTTGATTCTTTAATCGCTTCCGTTCATGAACAATCCCCTTCTCCCAATCTCCTTCATCGCCTCTACTATCGTAAAATTCTTCGTAAAATCAAAAGTCCCTTCTTTTTTCTCTCAAACGAACCTAAGTAACCACAATTCACTTAACAGCTACGGTAAATACCCAGAATGCCCTTAGGAGGTCCACAAACATAAAAATGATAAAAATCAGCAATTTCTCGCCCAGGTCAACACAGGCTGTGTCAGGCAACACGACCGGCCGTGTTGGCTCCCTGCCTTTGATGTTCCATGCCAGACTTGCTGACACGGGCATCCGTGTCAGCCCCCTGACTCAATTGAAGAAAATCATCATGCTCCAGACCTGCTGACACGGGCCGTGTCAGGTGACACGGGTGCCCGTGTCAGCCCACTGCCTTTCTTTAAAATCTCGTTCTCTTGGCTTCTTCCTGACACAGGCCGTGTCAGGTGACACGGGCACCCGTGTCAGGCCACTGTCTTCATTCCAATTTCATCCTGAATCTTGTGATTTTTCTTAATTTTTCGCTCCAATTCTTCCTGAATGTTTGTATGAACCTGAAAACACTAAAGGACACAACCAAGGCATAAAATCTGGTAAAAGAGATGTAAAACAATTAAACAATAACAAAATATAAACTAAAACAACTAGCAAAATGACGTATGAAAAACGACTGATCAGAAGTCTTCACCTTCTATTTGTGTGTAACCTTTAGAAACTAATTTGGTCTTGTATTTTTAATTTTACTTGTAGCTTTATGTTTGGTTTTGTACACCCATTTATGTCCTATCATTTTTCTTCCTTGCGGTAAACTAGTTAGTTCTCATGTCTCATTGTCTTCTAGAGCCTTGATTTTTTAAGCCATGGCCTCCCTTCAAACTGCGTGCATGACTGCTTGGTATAAGATTGAGGTTTTTCATTATTAGTGATGGCTGCAAGGTAAGCTCTATGTCTTTGTGAAAACTTATCATAGTTTAAAAAATTTGAGATGTGATATGTGATACCTGAAGAGGATTCTAGAATTGATGCCATGCACTTGGGGTTTATGTTTAATTTTCCAATATCATAGTCTTTTGGTTAATTTGGAGATCGTCTTATGCGTGGCATGTTCTAAGGCTCCCCCTCATTTAAGACTTCTCCTTCATTTTCACTTGATGATTCTTTTTTAGAATCATTGGTGACTTCCTTATTCACGTCATCTATGGATACATGTTCTTGCTATATAGGCTCACCCTCAATTTGACTTGTGTATTTAGGCTCCTTAATGGTTAAACTTTCTATAGGACCTAATGTTTGGTCATTATGAGGAATTTCCCCAAGGCTTGGTACTTCCAGTTTTGTATCATTATAGTGTGAAGACCCATCATTGAGGTTATCACTTGATGAGTTATTTCTAAAATTAGTTGACTCATTATTGTCTTGCACATGGTAAGGAAATATATGCTCATAAAAGACTTCATCTTTCAATATGCAACATTCAAGTGTCTTTGGATTCTAAACTTTGCTTCCTTTTTGTCCTTGTGAATAACCAATAAAAATACACCTTTCAGCTCTGGGGTCTTTACTGATTCCCTTTGAGTCATTTTTCTTTTAGCACAAGCAGTCAAAAGTTCTCAAGTGCTCATAGGTTGGTGCTCTCTTAAAAAGTAACTCGTATGGAGTGATTCCCTTATTTTCCACTATAGGGGTTCTATTAATTAGATACGTTGTTGTCAATACATAATCTCCCCAAAAATTCAATGGGAGATTTGATTGAAAATGCAAGGCTCGTGCTATGTTCAAAATTTGTCTATGCTTGCATTCCATACGTCCATTTTGTTGAGGTGTCGTAACATAAGACGTTTCATGCATGGTCCCCTCTTTTTTAGTAAAGCACTTGAAATCAGAGTTAGTAAACTTTGTCCCATTGTCACTCTTAATCCTCTTGATATGCATATTAAACTGCCTACTCATCAAATGTTATAAAGTCTTTATCTTGTGCTTCATTAAATATACACATGTGTCATGAGTGTAGTCATCTACAATGGTTGGAAAGTAATGTGATCCATTGTTTGTGGTAGTATGATATTTCCCCCATAAGTCATAATGAATCAATTCAAAAGGCGCTTCAGCTTTATTAATACTTAAAGGGAAAGGGCTTCTATATTGTTTTTCCTAGTGGCATACATCACAACACTTTGATCTATTAAAATTGCATTTGACTAAATGTAAAATATGCTGAAGGACTTGACTTGAGCTATGTCCCATTATGATGTGCCTTAAGGTTGTCATGTCCTTCTTAGTTGCACCCATGAAACCTTGTTGATGTTGTTTTGTGAACACATGAACACCTTCATGCAGGTCACTTGATCCAATCTTCCTCTTTGAGGCTTGGTCATGTATTATACAAGAATTTTGATCATAAATCACATAACAATTTAAATCATAAGTTAGTTTATGAATTGAAACCAAATTGCATTTAAATTCATGAACTAATAACACATCTTTTAACGTAAGGGAACTTGATAAATTCACATCTCCCATATTTTCAACTAAGGTTGAAATCCATGTTGGTGTAGTTATGTAGAAAGGTTTATCTAATTTTCTGATTTTCTTCAATATTGAGGTCAAAGGAGTCATGTGGTGTGAAGCACCATTATCAAGTATCCATTTGAAACAATATTCAAATTTACGAGTCATGTTTTTCAGGTTTAGAGGTATTTTTCTTCTCCAATATCTCTTCCGAATTGGAACCGTGCTCGAATGCCATAATAGAAAGTTAACTTGAAAAATATGTTGTATTTATTGTTTTTATGACACATGATATAACTTTATATATAGGGTGATGATTTATCTTTTAGAATTTAAAAATAGGATCAACCCTAACAAACCCTAACAAACTAATAATAGACCTAACAAACAAAATACAAACTATCAGAGCTTGAAAATAGGATCAACCCTAACAAACTAATAACAAACCTAAAAACCCATAACAAACTATTATATTTATCACTAATACTCCCCTCAAGTTTGAGGGTGAGGATTATGAACACCCAACTTGAACATGAGATCTTGAAATGTGGGCATGTATATGTGCTTATGGAACCTGACTGTATGTGTTCCCTAATAAAATGACAGTCAATTTCAACATGCTCTGTTCTTTCATGGAAGATCAGGTTTGCAGCTAAATGAAGAGTTATTTTATTATCACAGTGCAGAAGCGTGAGTTTGATGTATGGAACTTGCAGAGACTCTAAAAAATTACGTAGCCATAGTATTTCACTTGTGGCATGTGCCATTTTACGATATTCAACCTCATTTGAGGATCGAGAGACTGTGGCTTGTATATTTATTTTTCATGATATTGGAGCATTGCCAAGTTTCATTAGATAACCTGAGATGGACTTTCTGGTAATGCCACACGATGCCTAATCTGAGTCACAGTAGCCAACTAGCTGTAGAACATTGCATGTTGGAAGAATGATACCTTGACTAGGAGAAGAATTCATAACTCAACGCTATTGTATTAAAGGTTCCAAGAGGTTCATAAGTCAAGGCCAAGTTTTATCCAATACAAAATCTTTATAAACAAAAAATTACGGAATGAGTCTAGACATTATTATAAGGCTGAGGCTAACCTCAGAGGACCCATAAGAGTACGGGTACCAAAGAATAAGATTGTTTTTGCTGGAGATATGCTAAAGGGAAAGAACAAAGTAACAACTTCTCCAAGACAATGTTTGCTTACAACCTTCAACAAGAAGAAGGCATACATTCCTAATTCTAACTCTAAAATAGGAAGGAGATGTGGAATCTAGAACAAACCAATAAGACAAGATTATTGGTACTGGGAAGACCGATGTTCTCCTTTATTGAACTCATGATTCATAATCTTGGCTATATCTCTGAAGTTTATCCAGTTGTTTTGGGAAGTCTGAGAAGACTTCTGTTGTCTTTCAATAGAGCATTGTTTGAACTATATTATTCCTCTTGGACAATCTCAAGAGCTGATTTGAAACTACATAATGAAGGGTATGACTATCTCTGTGTTTTTATGCATTGGTTTCTAATCCTAACATTTTAAATGTTTGTCAGAAGAACTGCATGTTTACGAAAGAAGAATTACAGTTCACTATGATAATTTTACTTCTATTAGTTGTATCAAAAGCTACCTTTATCAAAATATTTGTATCAACTTCTGATGGATAAATATCCTCTGAAGAATCTTAGCCCCTAATACTATGAATAAGATTAATTGTCTCTGATATACACATAAATGGACACAATGTGATAACTGCCTCTGGCATCTGTCCTCTTATGTGTCATAAATTTGAAACGTTTTCTGACACGTGGATTGTAACTGTTGAGTAAAAACTTATGTGTTGTTGGTTATTTGCCTTTATTACATTTTTTCCTATTTCTTTTTTGCATTTATGTTCTGTTTTGTTTAAAATTCCTTTTTCACTCAAAACACTCTATTTATATCAAAAGCACACTCATTTCACTCTCTCACTTCCTACACTTTTGGCTTCTCTAACCTCCTCTGAAAAACCCTTTTCAAAAAGAGAATCCTAGAAACTCGAAAATCTCCTCTCAACAATGGCATCCTCTTTAACTGCTCAACATGCACACATGATCGTCGATACTGGAAAAAGTTTGACTATTAAGCCTAAATCTATGGATTTAAATCAGGATGATATTAAGCTTTTGGTGGAATAAATTGTCGACTTTGAATCATTCAATCAAAATGTGTATGATCTTTAAAGCTACTTCAGAATTCAAGAGTTGTCTCCATTCTTTGAGATGCTTAATGGATCAACTTATCCTTATCTTGTAAAAGATCTCTGGGTTAGGGCAGAAGTCTTTGATGAATTTACTGCTTCTGAGGAACTCATACTTTTGGTGGAATATGACAATTCTTTTAAGGGGTATACTAGAGAATAAGCAGGCTTAAAGAAGTTTGAAGAAGTTCAGATTAGATATGTTATGATGGGTGTTGATGTGATCATCACTCAGAAGACAATTGTTAAACTTTTGATAGCACCAAACTCTGGAAGGTTTGTTGTGAACACTAAAGACAACAGTCCTGAAGCAAATTTTATCAAACGGTGTTTGTTTGATAATGTTGAAAATTTGTGTTCTTCCGACTTTGTAAAGGTCAAGAACATGCAGAAGGTTTTCAGGATTTTATTTAAGATTCTTATTGGTTTTCTGATCCCCAGATAAGGAAGTATTGATCAAATTTCATGAGATCACAAGCACTTTATCTTCTATATGAAGAATGAAGTTAAGATCAATCTTTCTGCTTACATCTTCAATGATCAGTGTGAAGCAATCAAGGATAACACAACGCTTCACAAGAAGAATGTGCCTTATGCTAAATTATTGTATGAAGTGTTTTATAAGGTCGTATAATTAATGCCCTTAAAACATTCTGAAAATGGGGATTTGAAAGAGATTCATGGAAACATCTTATATGCTTCTATTCTTGCTAAAATGAAGCTTGTGAAAAAGGTGATGTGGTTGCTTTAAATGTGTCTTTCTCTGTTAGGTATATTAATCTTGATTATGTTGAGGATTATCCTGTCATCACCAATATGGACCGTCTTGAAGTAATCAGATTATATATCGAACAAGCATTCAATGTAGGAAAGGTTATCAGATACAAAGACATTTCTAACAAACCTACTGATGTGTTTAATCCTTCTAAGAAGAGGAAGTAGGTTGCCTCAGTTGTTCAGAAACCCTCTAAAAGAAAGTTATACACCAGAAAGAGATTAAAAAGAAGATTGAAGAAGTAATTTCATCTACTGAGTTGATGCCATCCAAAACAAGAAGTGGAAGATCTCCTAAGAAGGTTGTTTCTACATTTGTCTCATCAGAAGCACATTTGAGGAGGAAGAGATTAAGAAAGTTGTCTGAGATTGAAGAGGAAGAAGAAAAAGAAGAGGATGTTGGTGTGCCCTTGGTCAGGAAAAAGAAAGTTGCAGACAACACTGCTCAGAAGAGTGTAGTTAAGCTTGTCTTCATAAATGCTTAACTGTTAGCATCTGTTATGTTGTACCATTTAGATATGCATCCAAAAACTTCTAATGCTTTGGTAGAAGAGGCTGTTGTTGTTGGTAATCTAGAGTCTACTGAGGTTCAGGATACTGAAGTTATTGTCGATTAAAGTCTGTTGAGACTGATGTTCCTAATATTCCTAAAGAAATCGCTTCAAAAGTTGTTGCTACTCCAGATGCTTTGAATACTAGTTTGACATGTATCAATCTCAACTTTATCTCTGAAGATGATTTTGATTACACCACCCTAAACCACAAATCACCAACCCCTCACCTACTCCCTCACACATTCTGTTACCTAAACACCATTCTTCACCTAATATTGAACCCACTAGTAATCATAATCAATTAACTCTTGTTTCTATTTTTGATCAACCATCACCTCTGAACACCATGTTCGAACCTACCATAGATATCTCTAGTGGGAAATCTGATTCCAGTCTTGAGTTTGTGTGATAAAGTTGGATTCATAGCTCACATTGGTCTCAAATATTTTACTCCCAAACCTGAATCCACTGAACTTATTCAAGCTATTCATATTCAAGCAGTTTCTCCTTAAATCCAACCCTCTAACTAAACTTGTTCTGCTCCTGAAGATGAACATGTAACCCATATCCGATCAAAAACTTCTCCTCAACCATAAATTACTTCCCCACCAGAAAATGTAACCTTTAACCAAACGTGTTCATTGGTATCATCACCTCAACCATGTCAACCTTCACCCCAAGCATCACCCCATAAAAAACCTAACCCTGTTTAGAATCAACCTCAAGGTCAAGTTGTATTTGAACTTCAAAGTGAAACTGAACAAATTGTTGAGGATCTATCTCTAGTTCAATTTGCTTCTGAGCCTAGAGTTGAGTCTGAATAGATTCCTTTTGACCTTCTTCACCCTGAAAACTCCTTAAACCAATCTTCCCATAGAAACCAAGCCTTAGGCCCTTCTCATACAAACACTTTACCCCTTCTACACACTATCCAAACCAACATGGATGCAATCAAAACTATCTTTTTGGGTAAAGTACATAGTCTGGTCAATGAGAGACCATTTACATCTGACACAATAGCATATTCTGCTAAGTGGGACTCTTAGCATTTGTCATTCAAAATTTGAAGGATGTCACTTCAAATTCTGTTGCATCTTCCTGCTTGAGATAATATCTTTTGAAGAAAAACCTGGCCTCTGTTGCTACTGCTCAACAAGTCACGAAAGTCAAGAAAAATGAAATGGATGAAAGGATGAAGTGAATGGATGCTAGAGAAGACATTATGGGTGATGATCTTAGAGTTGTGTTGGATCTTCTAAAGAAACCTTAGGCTTGGTGTTGCGGTGAAAATCGGATAACAAGCTATTAATTAACTTGCATCATATTTCTTTTACAACCGACTTTGATTTATCCAAAGGAAAGGTTCAAGATCGAAGAAAACCTAAAAGGGGGAGATCTAAGGTTCGGGGGTTGGTTATACAAAGGGAAGGTATTAGCACCCTAAGTATCTGTCGTACTCTACAGGAACCTCTTGTTTAGTTTATGTTATGTTATGTTTGTTTGCTAAAGGTAATCTGTACTAAGGTAAGGTAAAGACCTAAAGGTAAAGGTAAAGACCTAAAAGTATATACACTAAGTTTGCTCGCCAAGACGTTGCATCTTGTGCCTACGTATCTGACTAAAGAATCAGAGCAACCGTAGTTCACCTACCTAAGGGTGAATGAGGAACCATTGACTATGGTCAAAGTTCCAAAGGGAAATGAGTATGAGCCCATTTTAGAGTTCACGATAACTCTCTAAATCTAAGTTGAAATGAGAAAGTGAGCACTCATGATGATGAGACTCACATAGAGTTTAAGAACTCTAACCTAATGCTAAGTTATGATCCAATGGCTCTTATGAGGCCAATGGAAAAGGAAAGGCTCTTATGAGGCCTAGGTGAGGGAATGGCTCTTATGAGGCCAAGGTGAGGTGATCGATTTATTGACTTATGAGTCAACTTAGGAGGACTTTCCTTTGGAAAAGTTAAATAGGTAAATCGAAAAAGAAATGGCATCACGGATCAGGTATTAATCACAGTCAAATGCAAAAAGAACTATACTCACATATTGAACATAAAGAAATAACCAAAATGAAAAGAAAGATTATCAAGATTAATTAAGAATTAAAAATAAATGATAGTCTGAATAATAATGTCTAACTAAAGCTAATAAGATTAAAATTTAATTAACAACCAATTAACTAAATCCTAATAATGATTAACTAGTTAACTAATTCTAAATAATAAATTAATTCTAAAAAGAAAAAGAAACTAACTCTAGAGACTAATTCTAAAAAAGTTATACTTAGTCCTAAATACTAAAGCTAGCTAAAATCCCAATTGAGAACTAAAAAATAAGTTAAATTAGAATCTAACTAATTACTAATTAAATTAATTTCTAACTAATAACTAATTAGCTATACTAAACTCTAACTTAATTAATCTAATAAACTAGTTTCTAATCTAAATCTAAACTAATTTTTTTTAATTAACTAAATAATTAAACCCATAAAAAAAATCTAATTAAAAACTAATTTAAATTAAAACCTAATTAAATTCTAACTAAAGAAGAGTTCTAATTAAAAAAAAGAGTTCTAATTAAAATTAAATCAGATTATAACTAAAAATAAATTAAATTAAAAACTAAATTCTAATAATAATAATAATAAGAAAGGGCAAGGGATGTTACCAACAGACCCTAATACGTATGGGCCTAGGGTGTAGAACGTAACTGGAGGTGTTGAAAGAAAAAAACACGGGCCTAAAGGCCCACCCGAGCCATCAACAACATTAGGTCATCAGAAAAATAAACCTACAATCTTCAATCAGTTCTCTCTCTTGCCGTTTTCGACTTCTCCCCTTCTTCTTTCTCGTTCAACATTCCCGCTCCTCTCTCTATTTCTTTCTCGCCAATATCTCTATCTGGAATCGGCGACTTCGCGGCGGAAGCAACACGTCTGCGGTGTGAGTTTATGAATTTGACGTTATCATCGGCAACTTGGGGATACACAGTGCTCTATGGTTGTCACCTGTGAACTTCTGAAGTGTGGCGCTCACAATTGGAGATCTCGTCGTTTTCTTCTGCTCGATTTCGAATCCAAGTTTGGGATGGTTTGTGGTTTTAGCTTTCGACCTCTCTTTCTCTTTCTCCTTCATCTCCTTCTTTTTCTCTGTTTTCGTTATGGCTTGATGTCTGGTTTTGGAGAGGTTGGAAAGAGTTTATTGAAGAGCAGGCTGTTGTTATTGTTGTGTTATGAATCAATTCCTGGGATTTGAAACTGATTTGAGGAAGGTGGAGGTACAAGATAATGGTTTTACAGATTGAACAGGGGAGTATTTGGTGGTTGGTAGCGTTGTGTATGATGAGCCGCGAGTTGTTGTTACAACCCGAGTTGTGTGGATTGGTCGGAACAATAGGAAACGATGGTGGTGGTGTTTTGAGGGGTTTTGAGAAAGGCAATGGTGTTGTTGGAAGAATGGTTGGTGAAATGCGCAAGGCTGACGCGGGTTTCTTTTGTTGTTACAAGAAGATGGCGAGACACAAGGTGGAAGGTGTAATAGGATGAGAGGAACAAAGTGTGGATTTTTTTTAAGGATCGTTTTTCAGTGTTTGTGATGGTGAAAACCAATAGTGATGGAGCAATGCAATAGCGGTGGTATTTGCTAAGGATGATGGTATGGAGAACAAAGAGGGTGGAAAACTAGATGAGATTGATTCTGGTTCTTTTCTCAGCTTTTGAGGTTGCTCCCCCTTTCTGTGAAGTATCCTCTCCTCCTTAAATCAAACAACCCTTGCATCAAAAGAATTTAAATTTGTCTGTTGTGTCCATGAGTTGTTACTATTGCTCTGCTGTTTGGTTTATTGTCCACAGGTTTTGCTGCAGGAGTGTTGGTTTTGGTTTGTAGTATAGCAGCAGGGATAGCAGGAATTTGGCAACTGTGGTAGCTGTGTTCCGATGCTGTTGTTGTTGACTCAGTGCTGTGATTTAGCAGGCAGTATTTTGGTGTAAGTCAAAATGTGTTGCTGGCCTGTGAGATGATGCAGAGTTTGCAGGTTAATGGTTTAGCAAGATGGTGATGTTTCAAAGTTTGACTTTTGTGTGTAACAAGTTTTCTTGGTCGTTGCAAGCAATTGGTCAAAGTTTTGTGGCAATGTGTAGTAACAAAAGATGAAATAATAATAAAATAAATGAAATAATGATGATAAGAAGACTATATTAATAAACAAAAAATTTACTCTCTAAGAATAATGACAGCAATAAAATTTTAAATTAAAATAATTAACAAGATTATTTAAATTAAACTAGAATAAAGAATTTAAATTAAAACTAAACTAAAACAATCTATATTAACAATTAAAATTAATAAGTTATGATTAAAAATATAATTGAAAATAAATTAAATTAAATATAGACTTAATTAAAAAATATAAGCTAAATAGATCCTAAATAAATCTAAAATACTATTTAACTAAATATAGAATGATAATAATTAAAAATAAAATAGAAAGTTAAGGAAGACTAAAAAAATGCATGGTTAATGAAAACTGGATTGAAAACTGGATAAATAACAAATTGAGCGAAAGACGGTTACGGGGATGGATATGCACTTCCATGCTGGAACAACACTTAAACCTCGACAACTGCACTTGACTTCCACACATTCTGAATTACATGACCAGACATTTGCACATAACTTGAAATGTACCAACTGCTTTAACCTCTTTGATAGCTCTGCAACCTCAATTGAACTGAAATAGTACTGCACACACCATGAACCAGCTAGTCTTAGGAGACTCAACTACACAATATTTGTCAATCATAAACTCAAAAGGTGATAAGCCCTAATCCTCGTGCCTTGAGTGCACACTTTGTAGCACCCCAAAATTTGCCCTACCTTTTTCTGGCTTATGTTTCTTTCTCATTTTGCATCTTTAGATCATAACTGTACTTTTCATTTGCATTGGTCTTCTAAGACATGAGATTGAAGGGTTTTCTTATTATCAGTATTTTCCTATTCAGAGGTGCGTCAAGTTCTGAGGTTTTCTTATCCAGAGGGATCATCAAAGGCTGTGGGCCGTAGGTTCATGGGTGTGAATCAGGGTTTGATTTCTTCTCAGTTCAAGTCATCTTCTTCAAGGTTTATCAGTGTAAATCAAGGTGAATTAGGTCAAATTGTTGTGTGTGAAACTCATCAAGTTATCAAGCAGTGGTTTGTGTGAGGTGTGGGTTCAGAAAGTCATGATCCACTTGACCAAAGATTCAGAGGATGTGTGATTTAGGTGTTTTGTCTCAGTGGTAGTTGTGTGCCTTTAATCGGGTGTTGAGAAAGTCGAGAGTTGGTGTAATGTGGTTATCCTTTCTTTAGAACCATTTCTCTTTGTCCATGTACAAATCCATAACCCATACCAATTCATATATTTAAACCAATTTCTAAACCCATTTTCTTTTCAATTATCCAAATATTCCAAATTCATTTTCAGTCCACATAACCATTTCCATTTTTTATCCAATTTTATCTATTCATAACCATTATCCATTCAACTATTATTCTTTTTTATCAAATCCATTTTATCCAATTCTATATCCATAAACCCATTATCCATTTTCATTTCTCTTTATTTCTCTTAATATCCAATTTCCAAAAATCTTAATTATTCTTTTTTATTATATCCAAAACCATTTTCCAATCCACATCTATTTTTCTTATTCATTTTAAACCAAATCCATTTCAAAACCATGTTACAATAATTCAAAACCAAGCCCATTATAACTTGGTCACAACAATTACAATTAAGAGAGGAAGATCCAGCTGCAAAACCGTACTACCACGCAGCCACTCACAACTTTTCCAGCTAGCCAACAAAAACCGCAAAAAACCCACGCCAGACCATCACTGCAGCAGTACATTCATACCATTCCATATCAGTCCAAAAACAAAGAAAACTAACAGAAAATCAACACAGAAAAATGAAACAAATACAAAACCACCCTCCATTTCAAAACACGTACAAAACTTGTGAGCAATTGCAAATATTCTCTCAATAGAAATTCCAGCTCATTCACAACAGAATTTTAACTTGCAATACCTATTCTACCCCTCTCAATTCACTGCATAAAAAGCAAGGGAGAGAATCGTTTTGGAGGAGCGGGATCTCACCCTTCCATTCCGAAAAATGATGAAAAAACAAGTTGCTGCACTATCTCCAATTCAAAGCCAGCAAATTACACCTTCAGTTCATTCATCATTTGTAACCAACTCCTCACCTTCTTGAATCCAACACACTTCAAATTCACCAACCTACAAACTCCAGTTAACCTTCATATCCATCACAGACCTGCAACAAATATCATCACCATTCCTCTGCGGCCAAAAACTTGTGAGCCATCTTTAGAACACACCTTCAACAATTTTCATCGCCATAAAGTCACAACAACTCTGCAACAGAAATTTAGAATTCACACGAAGAACATTCAACAACAACTAGCAACGCCACAGATTTCAAGAAGTAAGAAGAAGAAGAGCTTTCAATAACCACACGAAGCAGAAGCAAGAGAGGAGAGGATCGAAAGTTTACCGTCTTCGGAGTTGGAACAGTCGGACTAGCTCCGACCTTGTAAGTCATGTTAACGCAAATCCTGACTCTGTTCTTTGTTATTGCTTGATTTCTGAGTGTAGTATGCTTATTTCTCTTGCGTGAATCCTTTGTGAATCGTTACGACGAGGTCCTGGTTAGAGCTTAAAGTCTCTGCCGCCGCTGGCGTGATGCCACGGCGCGGCGGAGTATTCATCTTCTGGCTCTTGTTGTCTGAGCTAATAAGAGGAGGGCTGAGATGAGGGTTGTTGAAGAGGAAGTTGAGCACGTCACCGGTGATGGTGATGAGGGAGTCGGCGTGTTGTGAGCGGTGATTTAGAGGGTTGATTGAGCGGCGAGAGAGGACGGAGAGATTAGTGTGACGTCGGCGCGGCGGAGAACTTCGATGGCGGTGAAATCATGAAAGCAAACGGACGTTGTGGTGGTTGTTTACGTGAGGACATGGATAAGAACACGATGTGAAGAGAGGGGCGTTGGTGGTCGCCGTTGGTTGCTGAACGAAAGAAGACGATGAGTATGGTGTAGATCGGATGAGTTGAACGTTGAGAGAGGTAACAGAGCGTATCAGCTGAAGAGTTTCTAGGTTTTCTTTAGAGGATGTTACAAACCGGGTATTGGGCCATTTCTATTACCGTTTGTTGGTTCCAAGCGCCCTCTCATCTGTTGTAAGATCATGGGCCTCACTGCTGGGCTTTAGGCCATTTTACGCCCTCAATTACTGACCGCACCCCTTCTGGATGATTAAAGGATATTGGGCCTCAGGCAGCCAACAGGCCCATGCGCCTGGCTATTCCCACCCTTATATCTGCTGACTGCACCTCATCTTTGATTAGTTGATAAATATATCTTTGATTTAATTTGATTTTGGTTAATTAGTTTGAGTAATTGATTTTGGAATTAATTTTAGAATTAGTTATTAATTGGATTTTTTTTAATTAGATTTTAGAACTTTAATTTGGTTGGTTTTTTTTAATTAATTAGACTTTTAATTAGAAATTGATTTTGATTTGATTTGTTATTTAGAAGTAAATTTTGTTTAATTAGATTTTAGGATTAATTTTAGAATTAGCTTTTAATTTTAGATTAACCTTTTTACTTAGAATTTAATCTTCTTTTAATTAGCATTTTAATTCTAATTTTGACTTAGACTAATTTTTGATTAAATACTTGACTTTCCTCTTTCTTGACTTTCTTTTGCGATTGCGATGCTTTGTGTTTACTTGTTGATTACCTCTGTATTCGCTTGTTCCCTTAAGGCTCCTAGTCCGACTTAATTTCTGATTAAGCTCGGAGTAGGATAGACATTAGGCTCTCAATCCAAGCATGATAACATTAGGTAGACTCCCCTATTGATCCTGACCTTAGGGCCATTTTGCATGATAACTTATAGGACAGAGCTTCCCCTTTTCTCTCGCACTCGTGCGATCGAGACTAGTTAGACTCCTCTCTTTTCTCTCGCACCCTTGCGATTGAGACTGTTCCTTTCTTCCGTAGTGCCACGAACTACGGACGCTCTGATTTCCTCTCTCTGGATAGATTGAGGATACGTAGGCACGAGGATCCCTATCCTTGGCGAGCACACTAACAACTAACTTCCCTCTTCTCTCGCACTCTTGCGATCGAGACCAACCTATTAGCCGAGCCTTTTCTCTATCCCTAGCGCGATCGAGACCCTTTCGACCCGTAGGTCGAACTACGTTTGCTCTGATTCCTCTCTCGTCCGATTGAGGATACGTAGGCACGAGATGCGATATCTCGACGAGCAACCTCCCCCCTTAGTTCGTGTCCGAACTACGTTGACTCTGACTTTCCCATTGCATGAGGGAATACGTAGGCATAGGACTCCGAGGACGTCCTATCGAGTCACTTCTTTTATTTTCCCTACATTTGTTCCTTGTTCTCTCTCTCCTTTCCCTTTTTCTTTTCCTTTTCCGTTCTAGTAGCAGTGGAGCTCCAGACGACGACACCCTTTGATCGAGACAAGCAAGCGTGGATCCCATCGGGTACGATGGACGCGAGGGGGTGTTAATACCTTCCTCTCGCGTAACCGACTCCCGAACCCAGATCTCTTGGTCGCAAGACCATGCTGCTTTTCCTTTCTCTTCAGGTTTATGCGGTGTTTCCTTTCCCTCTCTTGGGATAAATACACATTGCTGGCGACTCTGTTTTGGTGCCACTTTCGCGTTTGTACCAGGATGAAAATCCCGGGAGCGACAGCTGGCGACTCTGTTGGGGAACGAACCCAGAATCTCTGGTTTCCTTAGCGAGTCAATCCTAGCGCTTGTCTGTTTTTCTTTCATTGGGTGTTTACTGTACTTTGCTGTATTTACTATTTTACTGTATAGTTATTTACTATTTTTGCTGTATACTACTGTATATTACTGCATTTATTGTATTTTAGCATTTTTTTCATTTCATATGTTATATTATGCTATGCTGCTGTACTGTTTTCTGTTTGGCGGGATGAGGGTATTCTGAGATATAGGCCCAATACACAGGCCTGAGTGCACTTAGGATTAGCGTGTTTCATGTCCTCTCGCGTTCCATCTCGGTTCGAGGAAGGAATATGAAACACAATCTGGGTGTGGTTCTCTCTAGAGAATTCTGCGTTGTGGATTTCCCACGATGGTAGAGCTATCTGGAAGAGCTGCTAAGTCTGGATGACCTGTTAGGATGACCCCTCTTTGGTTTGAAGAGAATCAGCAGACGACCTCTTTGATTGGCGGTAGCATTGTATCCTTCGGGCTGAATGTGTTATTGCTTCTCAAACCTCTGAAGCTGAGGATCTTCCGTTTTGGAGAATCAGTTGAGGCCTCCTCGATTGATGATGATGCCAAACCAGAAATGGTGAACGTATCATCATTTTTCGACCTGAGAGCCCGGGATACTAAACATCCTAGTACCCACATGTGAGAGGGGCGGGTTGTTTACAGGTTTGCAGGTAACCTTGACCTTCAACATACCCGATATTCTGGATTTCCTGTCAGTGTGGACTTATCAGCCTGGTATTCTGGTTTTCTGATAATCTGGTATTCTGGTATTTTCTTCAGAGCAGACCTGTGACCTTATTCAGTCAGCAGCACAACAGTTATTCAGAATATATGGAAGCTTTGATCCCGTGTCTGCTGCATTCATATTGCATCGCATTTTGCATCTTGCACCTTTTTTTTGCATATCTGTCTCCGGCCTAATCAGAGTACTCATCCATCCTTTGTCTGAACCGCAGTTGATTTCTAGACTTTCTCACTAGACTTGAACCAGCTTTCGGGGAGATCATCATGAATTCAGGGGAACAGACTCAGTTTGTAACTAGGGCCGATGTTGAATTGATGAAGAGTCAGTTGGATCAACTTGTGGAAGCTATGACAGCCATGAATAGGGGAGAAGCCAATGTTTAGAGGACTTCTGTGATTGGGAATGTCATTCCACCTCCTGTGAACAATGTTGCTCAAGCTCAACCTGTTCGAATCCCTGTTGAGGATTAAGCTATACACGAGCGTACCATCGTCCGAGATTGACACTCTTCTTCTCTTGATGCTGCAGATTATCAGAGTTTTGCCTTCTCTGTGCCAGATGTCAAAGGGGTAGTTCCAAAGGTGAACCCTAAGGATCCACGATCTATTGATAACGAAAGATACCGTGTGTTGGAGGAAAAGATTACAGCCCTGGAGAGGCGTGATACTCTTGATCTGAATGCTTTGAGCATGTGTTTGGTGCCTGGCCTGGTAATGCCTCCGAAATTTGAGATGCCGAAGTTTGAAAAATACAAAGGAGATAGCTGTCCGAGGCTACATTTGGTGATGTTCTGCAGAAGAATGACCTCACATGTCGACAATGACAAGCTCATGATCCACTGCTTTCAGGACAGTCTGAGTGGGGCATCACTGAATTGGTATATGCAGTTGCAGAGTGGTAGCATCCGATTATGGACAGACCTAGCTAACGCCTTTGTGAAGCAGTACGATTATAATTTTGACATGGCTCCCAGCCGAATGCATTTGCAAGACTTGTCTCAGGAAGATAATGAATCATTCCGAGGGTATGCTCAGAGATGGAGAGAGTTCTCCTCCCGTGTTCAGCCGCCACTTTCGGATAGATAATTGGTTGATTTGTTCATGGATACCTTGCAAGGGCCATACTTGGAAAGGATGGTTGCCAATGGGGCAACAAAATTTTCTGACCTGGTGATGGTGGGAGAACGTATTGAGAGATTGCTCAAGTGTGGAAAGCTCCAAGGCGTCTCGAACTTCCAAGCTAATGAAAATGAATCAATTGTCAGTTCTCAGGAAGAATTTGGGGAAGAAAATAGTTCCATTCAGGAATCTTCACCACCTCGTTCTCAGTGTTCAGACATATCAACTGTTCAGAGTCAACAATCTTATGGGTCTTCATATCAGGGACAACATTCTTCTGCAAACCAGAGACCTCCTCAGAATCAACGGTCATATCGTCGTCAGTCGCGTCAGCACGCCCGACAAAGACCAAGGAAGCCAGAGAGGAATTTCACTCAGTTGCCAATGTCATATAGTCAGATGTTGCCGGATTTGATCAGAGGTGGATTGATAGTGCCGAAGGAATTGAAGCCAGTGCCTTATCCGTATCCACCAGGTTTTGATGTCAACGCCCGCTGTGATTACCATGCTGGGGCACAGGGGCATTCAACTGAAGACTGTAAGGTGCTTAGGAGCAAGGTTCAGACACTGCTTGACCCCAACATGTTCTCATTCACGCCTCAGGGTATTCAGATCCACGACTCTCCTTCGTCCAGTTATGTGGGTTCATCAGTTCAGGCTATGGAAGAAGTCACTGAGAGCAGTTGTGCAGATGATTATTAGACTGGCCTTGATGAGCAATTCTGAAGATGGCTAGCTCATTAGCAAGCCAAGCTTGGAAAACCCAGTTCCTCGAAGCTGGAAATCTTTTAGATCATGTCATTTCTTTGCATTT
This sequence comes from Lathyrus tuberosus, assembly GCA_022829125.1. Lineage (NCBI taxonomy): Eukaryota > Viridiplantae > Streptophyta > Magnoliopsida > Fabales > Fabaceae > Lathyrus > Lathyrus tuberosus. The sequence goes on along the minus strand of JALAZF010000301.1, from coordinate 3,002,284 downwards.
GTAGTTTCTTTTCTGTTAAAGTGCAAACTCATTTGTAAAACTCGTCTATTTTCAGTTGATAATGATAATGAAATGAATATGCATGTTTTGATTAAATCCATCTGTGTTCACTCATATTTTCTTTATTGATATCTAACCCTTGTTTAAGCAGGATCTGAGGGAGGATGATGAAATTCAAAGATGCAGAACTTCTGATTGTATGCTTTTAGGACAAAACCCTGCTGAGGATGTACAGGCATCGTTTCAAATCCCTAAACACCGGAGATATAAGGAAGATAATCCCTTGTCAACCCCTTTGAGCCTAGAAGTAGGAGTTTATTTCTGAAAACGAAAAACCCTCAATATTAGCCTGGGGCAGGGTAGGTGTCAATTAATTTGACCGAGCGTTCAATTCGAGGATCAAATCTATGGTTATCCCTCACCAACCGGAGAGTGAGACAGTCACATCCCTTTCAAACAAGTCAGACAAGCCAGTGTCACACGATTTGTTCAAAAAAAAAAAGAGAAAAAGAATCAAAAGAAAGAAAGCCCGCTAAGTCAAAACTTAAAGACAAGTGGCTTAGGCAAAAGTTAGGGCATCCCGCTGGACTTCAAAATCGAAACATCCAAAAAAGAATCAGTCCAGGAAAAATCAGGGAAAACAAAAGAATAAAAAGCAAAAAAATGGAAAAAGAAAAATCCTCAAATAAAGAACAAGTCGTGTGTTTACAGACACCAGAGGCAAAATGGGTGGCTGTCACTCCGAAAACCGTGTGGGTTTTTCTATCCTCCTACCATTCATTAACCTTGTTGAAAAGTGAGCGCTTATGTTGAGTTAGCTGAACGTAGGACTGGAGAACAACAAGGAGGTTGGGTGGGTTAAAACAAAACTTTGAGCCTTATATCCTTTCTTTCTCAAACCGTGAACCAAGCCACGTTACAACCTTTAAAAGACCTAATTGAAGCAAGGTTGTTTCGAAAGCATACTTCGGTAAAGATCGCGTCGAACCTGACTCCTAAAAGGATCTTCTTACCATTCATGTTGGTATCAGTGACATGCTGATTAGTGATTCATTCACTATATGTCACGACTTTTTTTTTCCAGTGAACAAACTTGGATTTCAAAACTATCATATGCATTGCATTAAAATTGTCATTTTCAAAACGAATTGTTTTACTTGCGAGTAAGTGCTTGATCAGGGAAGTTTCTGCAATGAAAAGATTGATCAATATAAGTGCAGAGTGTCCGAATACTCCGTCGAGTAGGGGCAAGTCATATCAAATGGGCAATTCATTCCAAGATTCAGCCAATTTGGGGCAATCAGGTCGAGATTCGACAAATCTCTCGAAGGTCAGTCAGTTAAAGGTACTCCTTCACAGATCAGCCAGACAGGGGCACCAATCATTTCAAGGCTGGGGCAGGCCATCCCAAGAGCATGAGAAGGTAGTCCATCCAGATGATTGGTCAGCTTATACAGGGTTCAGAGTATTGAGGCAGAATATCTCACGGTTATGGTTCTTGAATCTTCTCGAGGCGAATTTCTCTGTAGACCGTGCAGTCTGGGGCAGTTACGTCGAGATCCGACGAATCTCTACAAGAGTTTGAGGACATTGAGGCGTTTTAGATGTCAAGTCTTCTGTAAAATCCTCTTGAGGAAATTTCTTTTGGTGGACCATGTTGGTCTGGGGCAAGTGAAAAGGAAAAAATTGTCGTTCACGCATATGTAGTCAGTAAGCCAAAAGGTTTGAAACAAAGAGGCATTCCAACCCAAGGCATTTGTGATTCCCTATTTTCAGCAGGCTTCATAAATCATGCAGCAAAACCTTTCTCCCCATCAGGTGATGGTTCGGAGTTGGATTTTCTCAGTTGCAGAAGTCATATCCAGCACGGGGCATACGTGCATATCCTTTTTCTTACAGATAGCAGCCTCATACCAGGCTCAAAAACAAGATTGAAGCCTTTTCAGGAGCATGAGCCATTTCTCTCCTAGACGAGTAATCACTTATTCCCACGCAGAAGACTGGAGCAATCATGTTTAGGGAAGGGTTCACTGGTCACCCTTTTGTCGATAACGGTTGCGAATTCCCAGTAGAGTTGTTTCGCAGACACCGAAGTTGATGGTTAATCCCCAGTGAAGTCGTCAGGAGTTTGAAGATGCTTAATCTCCTGTAAAATCCTCTTATGACGTTTCTTCAGGTAAGTCTTGTATCATGGAGCAGGAAGCAAGTTGTTACCTTCCCAAGCATGGGGCATTTTGAATTTCCCCAGCAGGAGATGTTCCCGATCTATTACCCCCAGTAGAGTTTGAGGACGTTTGGTCTTCTGTAAAATCCTCTCAAAAGGCATTACCCAGCACGAGACGCTTTAAAGCAGTTTTCTCCAGCAAAGTTGATGATAAACTCATTACCCCCAACGGAATCGTCAAACGGAAAGTTCGCCTAACATGGGGCATTGTGACACTTATCCTAAGCTCAACAGTTTGTTCCTTAGCAGACTACCATGGAATTGCTTTGAGTTTTCCCAGCAGATCTGAGGACTCTTCCCCAGCATGTGGTAGCAGAACGGCTTATAACCAGGATTCGCTTATCCCCGGCAGAGTAGCCTTGATTCCCAGCAAGATCGTATCTCTGGTGTTGGTTTCCCCACAGAGTTCAGCATTGAATCTTGTCAACAATATTCCTCAGCTGAGTTGTTTTGTCCCCACAGAGGCTTATTGATCAATAAAATCTCTTCCTCAGCAGAGTGGTAGTATATTCTTGCCCCAGCCGGGTTAGAAGGTTGATTCTCCCCGCAAAGGATCTCAGGTTTGATAGATCCTCAAGCAAAGTTTTAATGACTTTTCTTCCCTAGCAAGACGTCATGTAAAGAAACTCTCGTCCCCAGCGGAGTTGCTTTGACCAGAATTCATCCCCCAAGCAGATGAAATAATTCCTGGCAGAATCATCACTCCCCTCATATTTCAAAGTCCAATTTATTTTTGGCAAACTTGACAATTCGAAGCAGACGGATTGTTCATTCATTCTCCAGTAGAGATGTTATCCTTTCAGGAATCTCCAAGATCAAATCATTGATTGTTGTTCCTCAGCAGAGTCAGCAGAGATGTCTAACACGAATGAAGAGCGTAATCCAATATTGGAATTGCTAAAGTCCACCTGTAGTGTGGCAAGCCAGTAGTCGTCTGGCATTGTTAAAAGAAATTCTAAAGTCCAACCGTAGAGTGGCGAAAGGTCCATCCAAGGGTGGTAAATCAGTGGAAAGTCCATCCAAGGGTGGCAAATCAGTGGAAAGTCCAACCGTAGAGTGGCGAAAGGTCCATCCAAGGGTGGCAAATTCTCAAAGTCCGACCGTAGTTTGGCAAAAGTCCACCCGTAGTGTGGCAAGTCAGTAGTCGTCTGACTCCTTTTAAAAGACCGCAGCTAAGTCCAACCGTAGATTGGCGAAAGACCATCCAAGGGTGGCAAATCATCAACAAGTCCAACCGTAGATTGGTAAAAGTCCACCTGTAGTGTGGCAGGCCAGTAGTCGTCTGGCGTTGTACAAAAGACATTGCTAAAAAAGACATCCCTTCAGTGTTGTTCTTCCCATCAGAGTTTTATTCAGCGAGAGTTCATATCACCGTACAGGATAAGAGTGTTGGGAGTATTGGATTTGTGCTTCCTCAGTTTGCTGTAAAGTTTTCGTCTCCCCAACAAGATAAGGGTAGAAGGTAAATTCACAGCAGAGGAGTAAGTCTGATCTTGTCCCCTAGCAGGGCTGATATCATCAACCATTATCCCCAAGCATATTTTTGGGTGATGGTTAGCGTTCCCCAGCAAGTCAAAGGTTGAGTGTCATTGGCACTTTTCTTCAGCAAGATTCATGGGATGTTTCCTCCAATAGAAGTTTGTTATTCATACTTTCCTGCAGAGTGGAGGTTTAGTTGGGATCTCGATCAGTTATGACCCTGAAGGCGATTCAGTTGTTATCCCCAGCGGAGTTGGCCTTTTCTCTTCAGCATTTATTTTGCTGGAGGGGTCCTTTTGCATATAGCAAGCATATTTGCATTCCATCCTCAAACGCGTAGCATTTCCATTTCGTATGGAGCATTACGCCAAAATTCAAACATACGCATGCGAAGCATAAGCCAGATTTGGTACCTTGCGCGAAAGCCCGAATCAAGTTCCAGTCAAGACGGTGACATATCCCTAACAGACATCACAATCAACCTCGCTGCTTACCTTTCTTTTGGGTCGTAGACCATACGTCAATCTTACCCTCGACCATTCATTGTCCATCAACCCCTTGATGACGACATTTCGGTCAAGTCTTCTTTCCGTCAAACCCCTTTGACGGTGTGCTTCCTTCAGTTGAGTCTTCTTGCCGTCAAACCCCTTTGACGATGTGCTTCCTTCGGACGAGTCTTCTTTCCGTCAAACCCCTTTGACGATGTGTTTCCTTCAGTTGAGTCTTCTTGCCGTCAAACCCCTTTGACGATGTGCTTTCTTCGGACGAGTCTTCTTTCCGTCAAACCCCTTTGACGATGTGCTTCCTTCAGTTGAGTCTTCTTGCCGTCAAACCCCTTTGACGATGTGCTTCCTTTGGACGAGTCTTCTTTTCGTCAAACCCCTTTGACGATGTGCTTCCTTCAGTTGAGTCTTCTTGCCATCAAACCCCTTTGACGATGTGCTTCCTTCGGACGAGTCTTCTTTCCGTCAAACCCCTTTGACGATGTGTTTCCTTCAGTTGAGTCTTCTTGCCGTCAAACCCCTTTGACGATGTGCTTCCTTCGGATGAGTCTTCTTTCCGTCAAACCCCTTTGACGATGTGCTTCCTTCAGTTGAGTCTTCTTGCCGTCAAACCCCTTTGACGATGTGCTTCCTTCGGACGAGTCTTCTTTCCGTCAAACCCCTTTGACGATGTGTTTCCTTCAGTTGAGTCTTCTTGCCTTCAAACCCCTTTGACGATGTGCTTCCTTCGGACGAGTCTTCTTTCCGTCAAACCCCTTTGACGACGTGTTTCCTTTCAGTCGGGTTTCCATTTTTCTTCCCGTCAAACCCCTTTGACGATGTGGTTCTCCAGGTTTTGTCTTTCCGTCAAATCCCTTTGACGAAGTGTGACTGGGCTCCATTTATATTTTCTCTCCTTGCGGTTAGTAAATTTTGCGGTTCTTTTTGTATTCAATCACCTTGTACCTTGAACGTCTGAAAGCCGTTACTATCATCCTTTCAGGTTCAAGTCGATTGAATAGGGGCAGCTGTAGCACCCCAAAATTTGCCCTACCTTTTTCTGGCTTATGTTTCTTTCTCATTTTGCATCTTTAGGTCATAACTGTACTTTTCATTTGCATTGGTCTTCTAAGACATGAGATCGAAGGGTTTTCTTATTATCAGTATTTTCCTATTCAGAGGTGCGTCAAGTTCTGAGGTTTTCTTATCCAGAGGGATCATCAAAGGCTGTGGGCCGTAGGTTCATGGGTGTGAATCAGGGTTTGATTTCTTCTCAGTTCAAGTCATCTTCTTCAAGGTTTATCAGTGTAAATCAAGGTGAATTAGGTCAAATTGTTGTGTGTGAAACTCATCAAGTTATCAAGCAGTGGTTTGTGTGAGGTGTGGGTTCAGAAAGTCATGATCCACTTGACCAAAGATTCAGAGGATGTGTGATTTAGGTGTTTTGTCTCAGTGGTAGTTGTGTGCCTTTAATCGGGTGTTGAGAAAGTCGAGAGTTGGTGTAATGTGGTTATCCTTTCTTTAGAACCATTTCTCTTTGTCCATGTACAAATCCATAACCCATACCAATTCATATATTTAAACCAATTTCTAAACCCATTTTCTTTTCAATTATCCAAATATTCCAAATTCATTTTCAGTCCACATAACCATTTCCATTTTTTATCCAATTTTATCTATTCATAACCATTATCCATTCAACTATTATTCTTTTTTATCAAATCCATTTTATCCAATTCTATATCCATAAACCCATTATCCATTTTCATTTCTCTTTATTTCTCTTAATATCCAATTTCCAAAAATCTTAATTATTCTTTTTTATTATATCCAAAACCATTTTCCAATCCACATCTATTTTTCTTATTCATTTTAAACCAAATCCATTTCAAAACCATGTTACAATAATTCAAAACCAAGCCCATTATAACTTGGTCACAACAATTACAATTAAGAGAGGAAGATCCAGCTGCAAAACCGTACTACCACGCAGCCACTCACAACTTTTCCAGCTAGCCAACAAAAACCGCAAAAAACCCACGCCAGACCATCACTGCAGCAGTACATTCATACCATTCCATATCAGTCCAAAAACAAAGAAAACTAACAGAAAATCAACACAGAAAAATGAAACAAATACAAAACCACCCTCCATTTCAAAACACGTACAAAACTTGTGAGCAATTGCAAATATTCTCTCAACAGAAATTCCAGCTCATTCACAACAGAATTTTAACTTGCAATACCTATTCTACCCCTCTCAATTCACTGCATAAAAAGCAAGGGAGAGAATCGTTTTGGAGGAGCGGGATCTCACCCTTCCATTCCGAAAAATGATGAAAAAACAAGTTGCTGCACTATTTCCAATTCAAAGCCAGCAAATTACACCTTCAGTTCATTCATCATTTATAACCAACTCCTCACCTTCTTGAATCCAACACACTTCAAATTCACCAACCTACAAACTCCAGTTAACCTTCATCTCCATCACAGACCTGCAACAAATATCATCACCATTCCTCTGCGGCCAAAAACTTGCGAGCCATCTTCAGAAAACACCTTCAACAATTTTCATCGCCATAAAGTCACAACAACTCTGCAACAGAAATTTAGAATTCACACGAAGAACATTCAAAAACAACTAGCAACGCCACAGATTTCAAGAAGTAAGAAGAAGAAGAGCTTTCAATAACCACACGAAGCAGAAGCAAGAGAGGAGAGGATCAAAAGTTTACCGTCTTCGGAGTTGGAACAGTCGGACTAGCTCCGACCTTGTAAGTCATGTTAACGCAAATCCTGACTCTGTTCTTTGTTATTGCTTGATTTCTGAGTGTAGTATGCTTATTTCTCTTGCGTGAATCCTTTGTGAATCGTTACGACGAGGTCCTGGTTAGAGCTTAAAGTCTCTGCCGCCGCCGGCGTGATGCCACGGCGCGGCGGAGTATTCATCTTCTGGCTCTTGTTGTCTGAGCTAATAAGAGGAGGGCTGAGACGAGGGTTGTTGAAGAGGAAGTTGAGCACGTCACCGGTGATGGTGATGAGGGAGTCGGCGTGTTGTGAGCGGTGATTTGGAGGGTTGATTGAGCGGCGAGAGAGGACGGAGAGATTAGTGTGACGTCGGCGTGGCGGAGAACTTCGATGGCGGTGAAATCATGAAAGCAAACGGATGTTGTGGTGGTTGTTTACGTGAGGACATGGACGAGAACACGATGTGAAGAGAGGGGCGTTGGTGGTCACCGTTGGTTGCTGAACGAAAGAAGACGATGAGTATGGTGTAGATCGGATGAGTTAAACGTTGAGAGAGGTAACAGAGCGTATCAGCTGAAGAGTTTCTAGGTTTTCTTTAGAGGATGTTACAAACCGGGTTTTGGGCCATTTCTATTACCGTTTGTTGGTTCCAAGCGCCCTCTCATCTGTTGTAAGATCATGGGCCTCACTACTGGGCTTTAGGCCATTTTACGCCCTCAATTACTGACCGCACCCCTTCTAGATGATTAAAGGATATTGGGCCTCAGGCAGCCAACAGGCCCATGCGCCTGGCTATTCCCACCCTTATATCTGCTGACTGCACCTCATCTTTGATTAGTTGATAAATATATCTTTGATTTAATTTGATTTTGGTTAATTAGTTTGAGTAATTGATTTTGGAATTAATTTTAGAATTAGTTATTAATTGGATTTTTTTTAATTAGATTTTAATTAGAATTTAGAACTTTAATTTGGTTGGTTTTTTTTAATTAATTAGACTTTTAATTAGAAATTGATTTTGATTTGATTTGTTATTTAGAAGTAAATTTTGTTTAATTAGATTTTAGGATTAATTTTAGAATTAGCTTTTAATTTTAGATTAACCTTTTTACTTAGAATTTAATCTTCTTTTAATTAGCATTTTAATTCTAATTTTGACTTAGACTAATTTTTGATTAAATACTTGACTTTCCTCTTTCTTGACTTTCTTTTGCGATTGCGATGCTTTGTGTTTACTTGTTGATTACCTCTGTATTCGCTTGTTCCCTTAAGGCTCCTAGTCCGACTTAATTTCTAATTAAGCTCGGAGTAGGATAGACATTAGGCTCTCAATCCAAGCATGATAACATTATGTAGACTCCCCTCTTGATCCTGACCTTAGGGCCATTTTGCATGATAACTTGTAGGACAGAGCTTCCCCTTTTCTCTCGCACTCGTGCGATCGAGACTAGTTAGACTCCTCTCTTTTCTCTCGCACCCTTGCGATTGAGACTGTTCCTTTCTTCCGTAGTGCCACGAACTACAGACGCTCTGATTTCCTCTCTCTGGATAAATTGAGGATACGTAGGCACGAGGATCCCTATCCTTGGCGAGCACACTAACAACTAACTTCCCTCTTCTCTCGCACTCTTGCGATCGAGACCAACCTGTTAGCCGAGCCTTTTCTCTATCCCTAGCGCGATCGAGACCCTTTCGACCCATTGGTCAAACTACGTTTACTCTGATTCCTCTCTCGTCCGATTGAGGATACGTAGGCACGAGATGTGATATCTCGACGAGCAACCTCCCCCCTTAGTTCGTGTCCGAACTACGTTGACTCTGACTTTCCCATTGCATGAGGGAATACGTAGGCATAGGACTCCGAGGACGTCCTATCAAGTCACTTCTTTTATTTTCCCTACATTTGTTCCTTGTTCTCTCTCTCCTTTCCCTTTTTCTTTTCCTTTTCCGTTCCAGTAGCAGTGGAGCTCCAGACGACGACACCCTTTGATCGAGACAAGCAAGCGTGGATCCCATCGGGTACGATGGACGCGAGGGGGTGCTAATACCTTCCTCTCGCGTAACCGACTCCCGAACCCAGATCTCTTGGTTGCAAGACCATGCTGCTTTTCCTTTCTCTTCAGGTTTATGCGGTGTTTCCTTTCCCTCTCTTGGGATAAATACACATTGTTGGCGACTCTGTTTTGGTGCCACTTTCGCGTTTGTACCAGGATGAAAATCCCAGGGGCGACACACTTATGAAACAAATGATTTGATGAGGACAAAAACCCCGATTCAGAATCTCTGTCACGACCTGATAACCTGATACTGATGCAAACCACTTGTTTGACCAAGATTAGGTCAAACTTCCACTGAATCTCAAACCATACCACACAAACCCTTAACCTGACGACCTTGCTTGATCCTTGAGGAAGAACTTGTGATGAAAGCAAATCACATTGGATTATTGAGGAGAGGAGGTCTCTTAGGAGGCCTTGAATCTCTCTATGTAAACCCTAATTTCAGACATAAGAGAAATAAACTGCAAAATGTGGGTTAGTTAAACAGTGCACAGATGATTGAACCTATATGTCAATGCAAGATGTTAGGACATCTAAGGAGTCAAAATTTGGGGTATAACAGTTGCCCCTATTTAAATAGCTTTACCGGATGGCTCGAGGGATGGAAATCCTCGGGACATCAAGGTGAAAGGTATTTAAATATAGCAAACCGAAAATTTTTCCCTTAGATGGAATGCAGATGCTAAGGACAAGCGACGGACATGCAAACGCTGACATGCTATGAAATTCTAATATGATGATACGATGTCTTGGTAGTGCAAGAAATGCAGACAAACCAGACACTAAAGGATAAAAAGCAAACAACCACAGATGAGCTTCACTGTGGAAGGATGAAAGTTGGTATCCACGAGTAAGACTCACTGGGGATACAGGCTAACCAACAAAAGAGACTCACTGGGGAGACTCTGAGGAAACATTGGGGATAGAAAAAATGAGGCGAAACCCTACAAGTTCTCACTAGAGATAGGACACCAAAGAGGTGTTCTCCACTGGGGAAAGATCCAGGGAGGTAGACGACGCGGTTCAAAAGTAACCGGACGATACTGGGGAAAAGACACATTCTTACTGGGCATGAAACCAGAAAGAAGACATGATCACCATAGGGGATCAATTTGAAATAAAAGGATAGACATCCTACAAAGATTTTCTGGGTATTTCCTATACTGAAGAGTTCAAACGGGATCTTCAAGAAAACCCAGAAAAGACAGAGGTAAACTCTGCGTCAGATGATGAAAGGTGACTGGACCTTTTGGTTGTGAATGAGGTTAATGAATAAAAAATGTACCAGAACTGGTTGAGATAACAAATATAATTCCGTTTATGGAGGATGCCAGCGATGAATGGACTTTAGGTTCAAGCTTGACACGATTCAAGCAGGAACAAACTGAAATAAAAGCCTAAGGTGACTCGATTCAAACCAAAGACGGTGCCAACGATAATTGGACTTTGGATTCAAGTTTGACACGATTATGTCATACCCCAAATTTTGACCACTAAGATTTCCCATCATTGTGAGAATCATCATCACAGTATGGGTGAACCATCATGCTTCATTAGTCTCCCCAAAGATGGGTGGGCATCCACTACAATCAAAATTAGGGTTTCTAGCCCTCTCAGAGCCTTAGGCAAAGGATCAATCAAGGAATGACATGATCTTTAACATGTCTAACCTCTCAAACATTCACAAGGGATCAAGAGGACTCCCACTTCAAGGATTAAGCACAAGGTTGCTCCCTTCTAGGTGGATCAAGCTTCAAGATCGCCAGTGTCACCAAATTAGGGTTTTGGTCAACCAGGGCCTCCAGATGGAAATTTTCATCTGGGCATGAGCCAATGATCCAAAACATATCCTAATATACTCCATGGAACCTCATGGACCCAATCATCAAGTCAATTTTGCCTCAGGGGATGCATTCATAAAAAATCAGGAATTAGGGTTTCTTGACCTAATTCACCCCTAAGTTGACTTTTGGGACAAATAAAGAGCCAAGACCTCAAGAGAGGGTTTGAGGGTCTCTAATATACCATATTGATCCATTTGGGACAATGGATTAATCCAAGAAGTTTGAGCAACAAGTCTCAATTTCATCTGCACCACAATTAGGGTTTTAAGGAAAAAGTCAACTGTAACTTTGACTTTTGACCAGGACATGCTCCCAAACCCTAGGACATGCCTCAATACACCCTATTACATCCATGAAACATGTCCATCAAGTTTGATTTAGGTCAAGGACATGATTTCCTGAAGAATTGCACAGTTTGGAATTCATCTGATAAAAAGTCAACTGTGCACAAAAGTCAACTTTGACTTTTTGAGATTTTTCACCAAAATGGATTTTTAACCCTAAAATGATGTTAATGTATGATTTGAACATCATTCATCAAGAAAAATCAAGAAAAGTTGGATAACTTGTAAAAGGGGTAACCATAAAAACTTAGAAAATTTTCTAAGTTAAAAATAAAGTGACAAGGGTACCAACTTTGGATGATCATAACAACTATACCACAAGGCCATTTTTTCCCATCCAAATATGGATTTGTAGCCCTTATTACCCTCTACAAAAACTTCAACTAGACCTAAGTCCAATTCATTAAGGATTTTGAGTTATGGAGTGATCAAAATGGCTGAAAAATGAAAATGTCACTTTTTCCAACACTTAGTGAAATTTTCACTAAGTCCAAATCTGTCCTCACTTTTTGCCAAATGTAGGGGGATTTTTCACTTGGATTCAGAAGAGATCAAAACCAAACATGTTCAAACAGTTGTTGTATCATGTAAGGGCTTTCCAAAATGGCCTAGAACATTGCCAAATTCCATTTAAGTCATGAGATATGACATTGGCAAGTTGCCTTGCTGAAATCTGTCAAAGGCAAGGCAGAATTTGCAATTTTGCTCGATTTGCCAAAATCATCCAAATTCAAATGCTCCTATCCACTTGGACACCTCAGAGGATTGAATCTAAAGGGGACAATCACTGAGCCAAGCCTCAAAAGTCCATGGAACAAGAAATAGCATGTTGAACCTAGAATGGCCAAAATAGGGACAAGACTCCAAATTTGGATTGAAGCATTCAATGGAAGCATCAAGGTGGCATGGACTGAGCCATTCTCATCTGAAATCAGTCAAGACTTATCCAAGACCAAGGGGACCAAAGCTCTGTGCCCTAACCTAGAGGAGACTTGGATTTTCATTTGCCAACATTGGCCAAACCTACTTAGCAGTTGCCATTCACTATTCCTTGCAAAACAAACTTGCTCTACTATAAATAGAGCTCAATTGTGATCAGTTTGAGTACACCAAAGCCATCTAACAGATGCTTTCCTCAAAATCTCTTTCTCTTGGCAAAAATGCCTTTCTTAGCAAGGTAGCGACCGGGTTTTGAGTTTGAGACCTTTTCCAATCAAACCAATCACTCACACACCTCACATACAACATATAGAAGTGATCCAAACACTCACATAACATCTGGAACACAGATTTCACAAAATCACCAGCCAATTGCTCAAGTTCTTGACAGTTTTGCAGTTGAGGTGCCATCTTCAACTCCAAACCATTTCAATCCATTCCAAGCACTCAGACACATCACTTGGCACCTAGGGAAGCTATCCACATCATTGGAACCTAGCTGTAACACCTCCAACACAAATCACGATCACCAGCTGCAAGTGGTAAGCATGAGCTCTTCTAACTCTATGATCCATGCAATTTTTGCTGCACAATAATTTGGCCATATGTTCATAATCATGCATGGAATGTTTCCCCCAATTAATTGCATTGTTTGAATTGTGTATCAAAAATCCTAGCCTTCATGCAGAAATTAGGGTTCTTGAGGATTTTTCATGATTTCTTGTTATATGTTTAATTTAAATGAAATTAATGGACATAGACATGATCGTGAGGTTGAGACGAGCATAATGATATGTGGATTGCATGTTATAATCAAGTATTCAGTGAGATTGGAGAGAAAATGCAAATCTGGCCAAGCCCAGAACACGCGCGTGTTCTTGGTGTGTTCTTGGCGCCATTTTTAGAAATTTGAATATTTAAATTTTGTGATTTTATTTAATTGATTAAAAAATTAATTTCTCTCTGAGTTTTAATGATTTTGAGTTGATTCTTTTTTTAATAATTCACAAAAATGTTAAAATATTTTATTTTATCAAAAAATCCCAAAAATATTATTTATTTCATATAATTGATATTTTTGCAAAGAATTAATGTTTTAATTGTTTTTGACATTTTAAATATTTTTTCCACATTGATTTTGCAACTTTTAATGCTTTCTAATTATTTTGTAGGTCAATACTTAATTTTTGAAGCATTAATCCAAGATCACAATTTGTTTTTCATATGTTAAACAATTTTGATCATTTTAATTGAATTTTTATTCAATTAAATACATTTTTGAAAACAAATTAGGGTTTTTGGATTAATTCAACCCTCATAAATCATTTTCAAAACACTTGTGGGCCTCTAATAGAGTGTAAGACCCAATCCTTTTTTTTGACCAAATCATTTTGGGCCTCAGTGCATTGTATAAGTCCCGATACCGTAAAAAACAAACGGCGCAATCGTCGCCTTTTGAAAAACCATATGGGTCTCTCCTTGAGCTATAAGACCCATTCAAAATACTTGGACCTCTAATAGAGTGTAAGACCCAACCCCCTTTTAACCAAAATCATTTGGGCCTCACTTATTGTATAAGTCCCTCTGCGTTAAAAGAAAACCTCGGCGTGATCGCCATTTTAAACGGAAAAATCAATTGGGCCTACCCTCGTGTTATAAGCCCCACTCTCTTTCTTTAAACCTTTGTGGGCCTCTTGAGAGAGTGTAAGACCCATCCCTTTGTATAGAAAACAATTTTTGGGCCTCAGTCACTTGTATAAGTCCCTCTGTACAAATTCAAACAGTGCGCTCACTGATAAAACCCTGGGTCTCTCCTTGAGCTGTAAGCCCAAAATCTTTCTTTTTCAAAGCACTTTCTCCTTTGATTTTGAATATACCGTTGTTTTCAATCTTTCTTTGTTGAACAACTAACCAAACAGCATGGAAGCTCTACAACCGAGTAAGTGGTTATCGCTTTCATTTACCGCTTTCATATACATATAAACTGTATTGTGGGGCTGTTTCGCTGTAAGTCTTCTTTCATAAACTTATATCAACGGTGTAATAATAGTATAGATATTTAGAGTTTCCCCGACAACTACGTCTAGCATTAAGCCCGTTGACCGCTCTTAGAAATAGTCTAAACTAGATCCCCATAGGATTACCAGACACAGTCTTCCCTCCTCTTGGGGTTAAACAATATGGAGATATGAAAGGCAGCATTCTCTGTGAACCCTTTCATAGATTGTCACTCATAGAAGTTATCAAAGAAACTCTATTCCCCAGAGATGATCTCTTCTCCGTGAATTACATCTCTTGAGTTTCTTCCAAATTCTCGAACTTTCCTGACTTTGATCTATTCTCGGTGAATAGCATTGCCTTGAATTTCTCAAGGTTTGGGGACCCATAGGCTTCTTAAAAGCATTTGTCAAGAAACTCTACTCCACAGAGATGATCTTTTCTCCGTGAATGGCATCTCTTGAGTTTCTTCCAAATTCTCGAACTTTCCAAACTTTGATCTATTCTCGGTGAATAGCATTGCCTTGAATTTCTCGGGGTTTGGGGACCCATCGGCTTCTTAAAAGCAATCGGCCTCCTCTTGGGCTTCGTACAAGGACCCACAGGCTTCCTAAAAGCAACCCCGCCTCCTCTTGGGCTTAGTACAAGGACCCTACGGCTTCTTAGAAGTATTCATAGCCTCCTCTTAGGCTTCGTATAATGATCTCTTCCTCTGGGAATGATAGCCTCCTCTTGGGCATTGTACAAGGACCCGTCGGCTTCTTAAAAGTTTCCAGCCTCCTTTTGGGCTTCGTACAAATTGTCCCGACGACCTCCTAGAGATATAGGAACAGAAATTAGTTATCTGCATAGAACAATCCTTTCATAGAGTCTACTACTGTTTCTCAAAGCATGGTACAAAAGATGAAACTCTAGACTTGGACAGTCTAACTTCCTTGAGTCTCAAAGACATTCTCAAGTGACCCCTTCGTTAAATAGGAAGGAAACCCGTAGACTCGGACAGTCTCAATACCCTTTGGATTTCCCATTTCCTTAAAGAATAAGGAATAACACTGATCCTTGAATCAAATCAATAAGTACAGTGTTGCTCATATAAGAACTGATTTTCTCTTTAAAATCAGTATACTGGACCTGTCACTTAACTGAACAGTAACCATAGCCTCCTCTTAGGCTTTGTATAATGATCCTTCTTCAGTGAAGTTAGCCTCCTCTTGGGCTTTGTACAATGATCCTCCCCAGCGGAGTCAAACAATGTTCAGCCTCTCTCTCGGGCTTTGTACGAGACACATAAAAGACTTCCTCTTTGAGTCAATCACCTTTTTCGCCTCCATCTCGGGCTTTATACGAGATACAAAAAGGTTCTTATTGAGCCAAACAAACAACGGCCTCCATCTCGGGCTTCGTACAAGATACAAAAAACTCTCTTGTTGAGTCAAATAGCCTCTATCTCGGGCTTTATATGAGATACCAAAAGATTCCCTCGTTGAATCAAAACCTTTTAGCCTCTCTCTCGGGCTTTGTACGAGACACATATTAGCCTCCTCTTAGGCTTTGTATAAGAAAACCACTGGTTAATCTAATTAACCTTTTAGCATTAAAGCTGTGCCTCGTTCACAGTACACAAACATCAATAACTCCTTCCCCTTCATCTAATTGCTGTAAGCGGCAAGCCTCTGGATCATCTATATCCATGCCACTGTCCCTCTTTTAGCATGAGAAATTCCTAAGGAAAGATAGCATTGCTCTACACTGAGTTAAAGTCTTCTCCTTCAGGTTAAACTCCCCTATAAAGGAAATTATGGCATTGCTAGGATCTGCGTATCCCGGTTAAAGTAATTCTCCTTTATAAACAGTTGTGACATACAACCCCCTCTTTAGAGATGACAAATTCTCTCTAAAGTCAAACCCTTTAGCTTCATATCTTGGGCTTTGAACAAGATACAAATAGACTTTTCAGCTTCACATCTTGGGCTTTGAACAAGATACAAATCACCTTTAGCTTCACGTCTTGGGCTTTGAACAAGACACCAAAACACCATTTCCTCCCATAGAATAGGAGGAACTATGAACGCTCTGATTTCCCTGTTTCGGTAAACGGGAATACGTAGGCATAAGATTGAAAGAAAAATCTTAGCGTGCACACTAAACAAAAAACCCAAATCCCATATCTCCATCAATCAAAAGCAGCAACTCAAAAGCATCAGTCCTAACATCCTAATCCTTGTTCCCCGCCAGAAACCTTCTGCCAAGATAAAAAGAAAGAAAACAGTATTGGCAAAAATACAAATAACCAGTACAAACCCCCCCCCCCCCCACATTGATAGCATTCGTAACCTAACAGACCGTTGTTTAAACTCAGTATGCAAAGCAGGGTTAATTGGAGACATCTATTTCCCTTCCTTCATCAGCTTTAATAGGATAAAAAATGAATCGACCTGTAGTTTAAGCTCAACCGCAGAGAGCGACCGACGCTTAAGAACCGCGTCCAAAATCGCTCGCTACAGAAAAATGGCGCCCACCGTGGGGCTCGTCTTTCTTTTTCCTTCTTCCTTTTCATCTCTTGTGTGAATACCACAGATTGGGGCTTCCGCCGGGGAACCCATTTTCTGTCAGGAACTTAGGATTCATAGCTTTAAAGGTCTAGGATGTTTAGGACAAATATATATACTGCTTTTCCTAATTGCTATATGTGTTTATTTTTCTGCTAATGGGAATGCGTTTGATGCCGCATGTGGAAAGATTGAGTATACACTTAAGATAAGTGATGGCGACGGGGTCGACCATCAACCTCAGTGGAGGCTGACCAATGCAACCCATTCTCTCACCTAGACAATGGGCCGATTGTTAAGTCTGAGAAGCTGAGGAGCCAAACCCTTTAGTAGTGCGGAAACTATCAGGAATAGTTGTTACGTGATACTACCCTCATTTGAGGCTGGTGATCTATTCTCGGTGAATGGCACTTACTCTAAGATTGCACTACAACTCACTGGCGATCCGCTTGTTGTTTTGCTTTCCTGGGAGGAGCTGATGATAATGAGTACAGGTACAAAAATCACCTTAGTATAAACCTTTGGGGATGGGTAGAGCCTTGACTTCATGACAACGACCCTTTGACCCCATGTTTTTTCTATGTTTTTGTGTGCTGCATTCATGCATTCATCTAAAAAACATTAAAAAATTCAAAAAACTTATCTTCTAGTCTCTCTATTTTTCAAATTAAACTAAGACTGTGATTGCAAATATCAGAGAAAAGGATTGCACTAATGGATTTCGGTAGAAGGAGAACTCATACGTACACCTTCAAGGTTCCAAAATTAGAGGATTTAAGAGGTTTGGCGAGAATGATCACAAACCAAGAGGGCTTCAGAGCCAAATACGGAGGTCTGCTACCTCTGTTAAGGGTCCATGTGATTGAGGGAATCATGGACGCGCTCGTTCAGTTCTACGATCCGGTTTATCACTGTTTCACATTCCCGGATTACCAGCTAGCACCAACGCTGGAGGAGTATTCTCATCTGATCGATTTACACATTACTGATCAAGCTCCATTTTCTGGACTGGAAGAAATTCCAAAGAATCAGACCATTGCGAGAGCAATTCATTTGGACGAGTCTGAGGTCAGGACTCACCTAACTACTAAGGGTGGCATCCAAGGTTTTCCAACCCAGTTCTTGATAGAGAAGGCCCTATATTCTGCCAGTATAGGAAACGTGACTGCTTTTGAAAGCATCTTTGTCCTGCTCACCTACGGGTTATTTTTGTTTCCAACATCAATAACTTCGTCGATATCAACACTATTAAGGTTTTTCTCATTAGAAACCCTGTGCTGACTTTGCTCGCAGATGCGTATCATTCTGTACACTTGGGAAATTTGTACAGCGGAGGAGAGATCACATGCTGTGTACCTCTGCTTTACAAATGGTTTATCTCTCACTTGCCCAAGTCTGCTGCTTTTTGGGATTGCAAGAGTGCCTTACGTTGGTCGCAGAAGATCATGTCTCTTACCAACTCTGATATAGATTGGTGTAATAGGATCTTTGAGGGAATCAGAATCATTGACTGTTGTGGAAACTTCCCCAACGTACCCCTTATAGGAACTAAGGGAGGAATCAACTATCATCCAGTTCTCGTTCATCGTCAATTTGGATACTCGATGAGACACGTCCCACGGGGTGTTCATCTGGAAGGTCTTTTCTTCAAAGAAGGAGAAAATGACAGAGCACTAAAAATGGAAATAGTGCACGCTTGGAAGCATGTTCATAAGAAAGGACGAGAGTCTCTAGGAAAACCGGACTGTGTCTCGGTGGAGCCTTACCTCCATTGGGTACAAACTAGAGCTCTCAAGCTAAAAATGCCTTATCCTCGTTACGGAATTCTTCCACCGAGGGAATCTGTCATGTACTTCATGACTAAGACTGAAAAGCTTCAGGTTACTCTCAATAAAGTTCAACAGGAGAGAAGTTCTTGGAAGAACAAGTATCGCACCCTCGACGTAGAGTGCATCAAAATACAGTAACTACTGAAAGAGAAAGACGCTCTGATTGAGATTTTAGAGCAGCATGCTGTGGATAATCAGAATGACAAAAGGAATCTGCTCACTCCTTTCACTTGGAAAAGGAATTACAACCCGACAACGGCCCAAGAGCCCCGGTCAAAGAAAAGGAAGATACCAGAATCAGCACCCGATTTCTCTTTAGAGAGGACTCGGGACCCATTAGCTTAGGTTTCTGTTTCTGCACCTTGTAATCTACTGTATTTCCATTTATGTAATCCTTTGAATTTCAATAAAAAGGGGTTTCCCCACCGTTTGATATTTGCAATCTAATTGTCAAAGTTTATTTTGATTAAACCAAAAAACAATTAATATAATCATTGCATTCATCATTCTCACATCGCATATTCTTCTTCCCTGCGAATCTCACGTTTGTGTCTCGATTCTAGAGTCAAACTGTCTCATTTGTATAATACTCGGGCCAATTGTCAGAAAAAGATGGATGATCTTGAGGAAGAAAATAGAGAGTTGAAGGAAGAGATCGACGCTCTGAGAGAGGATATGAGAAAGCTTCGTAACGACATGCAAGCCATGACAGAAGCTCAGCTACAAAAAACTGTGATCTCAGAGATCACCTCAACGCCTATAATGGAGAGGTATGATCCTAGGTATCAAATATCGAAAGATCGTCCTTGGGGCATGCCTGTTAACTATATCCCGGAAGGATATGTTCCGCCGATCACTGAAGATCAGGGAATCACAACAGAAGCCGCTGGGCCTAAAGGTTACAAACTTTGGGAAAGCGAAGATGCCAGGGGCATACTGAAGACTCCTGAAGGTTACAAACTTCGGGAAATGCCAAGACTCACTGTCGTAGTCACGGTACCACCCCCTGTGGTGCACACTGTCCCGGAAGGACAGATTCCACAGACACCTTTTGGTAAGAAGGAAACTATGTTTGACAGAATAGAGGAATTCCAGGAGCAGTTCTTGGAAATGCAGAAGGAACTGCAAGCCATTCGCGGTCAGGAACTATTTGGAAAAGACGCCGCAAATCTCTGCTTGGTCCCCAATGTGAAAGTTCCGCACAAATTTCAAGTGCCCGACTTTGAAATATACAAGGGTAACTCTTGCCCTCAAAGCCATCTGGTGATGTACGCTCGGCGGATGTCAGCTCAGACGGAGAATCTGGACCTACTGATTCACTACTTTCAGGATAGTTTAACCGGTGCCGCATTAAAATGGTACATGGGTTTAAACCGTGCCACGATCAGTACATTCAGAGATCTTGGTACTGCCTTCGTCCAACAATACAAATACAATTTGGACATGGTACCGGACAGAGATCAACTCAGATCAATGTCGTAAAAGGACAAGGAAACCTTTAAGGAGTATGCTCAAAGGTGGCGTGAAATTGCCGCTCAAATTTGTCCACCTCTTGAGGAAAAAGAGATGACAAAGATCTTCTTAAAGACCTTAAGCTCATTTTATTATGACTGAATGGTTGCCAGTGCGCCCAGTGATTTCACCGAAATGGTTGGCATGGGCGTACGTCTTGAGGAAGCCGTCCGAGAAGGACGTTTGGTAAAAGACACTGGATCGACGAGCGGTACTAAAAAATACGGTAGTGCTCTCCCTAAGAAAAAAGAGCAAGATATTGGGAATATCTCTCTTGGAAAGCAAAGGCGACGTTATCAACCGGTAGCAGCTGTGACTCCTGCTATCAACCCTGCGTCTATTCCTACGTATCAACCTCAGGTTGCGCAGAGCCAACCTGGTCAGCAAAGGACACAACAGCCTCTTCAGCAGGCTCGTCCTCCATATAACAACAATCGTGCAACACGGCCACCAGGATTTGATCCTATACCCGTGACGTACGCAGAGCTGTTTCCGTTACTACTGGCTAAGGGGAACATTCAGACTAAGTCTCCTCTTACAATACCGAAAAATCCTCCTTTTTGGTTTAAGGTGGATCAAACATGCCCTTATCATCAAGGAGGACCAGGGCATAACATAGAGAATTGTCTCAATTTCAAATCTGACGTGCAAAAGCTTGTTATGAGCGGGCTCTTATCTTTCAAAGATACGAATCCCAATGTTCTTACGAACCCGCTGCCTCAACATGAGAAAGCTGCAGTCAATTTGATAGAAAAAGAGACTAACGATGTCTATCAAATTCACGATGTACTCTTGTTGAAAACCAATCTGGTCAAG
This sequence comes from Lathyrus tuberosus, assembly GCA_022829125.1. Classification (NCBI taxonomy): domain Eukaryota; kingdom Viridiplantae; phylum Streptophyta; class Magnoliopsida; order Fabales; family Fabaceae; genus Lathyrus; species Lathyrus tuberosus. The sequence goes on along the minus strand of JALAZF010000301.1, from coordinate 2,981,460 downwards.
GTGCATTGTAGACAGAGTGGATATGGCCATGTGCCACCTCATAACTATCACCAGTGTGATATCTGCTCTAAAGATAACCAAGGATGTTCTGTAGTGCAGGCAGCTCTGCAGGAATAAATGGATCTCGGATGGATCCAAGAGCACCGAGTTCGTGGAGTTAACATGGTCTACACGAATTCCAACGTCATTCAAAACCACGACATCCGTGCGATGAATGTCAATCTGGTGGCAATGCACTCAAGGCAAAGCCAGTATCATAATCTGCCGCGGCACGATTACAGTTCCTGTCTGACTTGCTCGGTAAACAAATAGGGATGCTCTTTCATACAATAGGCCCTCCAGCATCAGATGGATCTTGGATGGATCCAAGACTACCATGATAGGAATTCCTATCAGATCAACATGGTTCAGATCTTCGATATTCGCGTGATGAATACCAACTTGGTAGAGTTACATGCTGAGCAGGTCCGACTCGGATTCTTAATATCACATGACTATCAAAGCTGTAAAGCGGGTTGTGAAAACGACCAGGGTTGTACCCTTGTCCAGGAGGCACTTCATCACTTGTTAAATCATTGGTGGATGCCAATCTACATGGACGAAGATACTCAGCAAATTAGTATCAGTAACAGGAATTCTACTCGTCGTCAAAGTCAAGATGTCCGATCTGTGGAAGCTAACCTAGTGAGGTTACATTGTATTCAAAGTGGGCGTGGCCAGGTGCCACTACACAATTATGACCGTTGTAGCATCTGTTCGGAAAGTAACCAAGGGTGTTACCTTGTGCGAGCGGCTCTTCAGGGTCAGGTGGATCATGGAGAAATTCGTCCATATCCGGGTTCTGGACCCATCAACTGGACGCCGAACTACCTTGCTGATCAAGTTGAGAATGTTGTCACAATTTCTGGTCGTCACCATACCAGGGATGTTTTTTCCATCATCCCTCTACTTGACGAATCTAAAGTTCCCAACCGGGAACGGATCGAGATTACTTATGATGGTCGGAAAAATCAGAAAGTTCCCATAGTCATCTATCTATCGGGACCATTACTGTATAAATTAACTAAGGTTATCCCTTACAAATACGGTGCAACGACAGTTGAAAATGGAAAGGAAATTCCATTACCCTCTGTTGTGAACATTGCAGACATCAGTCGAGTAACACGGAGTGGTAGAATCTTCAACCGAGGGGTTGGGGAAGTTAACAAGGAAAAGGAACCTCAGGCAGAAGCTCCCGATCCACCAGTCGGTCAATCCAGTAATCCCGACCTTTCGAAAAATAATGATGAGATGCTGAAGCTCATCCAAAGGAGTAAATACAACATTGTTGATCAGTTGTTACAAACTCCTTCAAAGATCTCGGTGTTATCGCTGTTGCTCAGTTCAGAAGCGCATAGGGAGGCTCTACAGAAAGTCTTGGAGCAAGCCTTTGTGGAACAGGATGTAACAATCAGACAGTTCGATAGTATTGTCTCTAACATCACTTCCAGCAATAATTTGGGATTTAGTGATGAGGAATTACCTGAAGAGGGTCGCCGTCATAACATGGCGCTCAATATCACAGTTAACTGCCAGGACGATGCTTTAGCCAGCGTACTGGTAGACACAGGGTCATCCCTGAATGTTATGCCGAAGTCCACTTTGACGCAATTATCATTCAAAGGCCCTCCGATGAGAGTCAGCGAGGTCGTCGTCAAAGCATTCGACGGATCCAGAAAAACAGTTATCGACGAAGTTGATCTTCCCATAACTATCGGTCCTCACACTTTCCAAGTTACTTTCAAGGTCATGGACATCCGGGCAACGTACAGTTGTTTATTAGGAAGACCTTGGATACATCAGGCTGGAGCGATCACTTCAGCCCTCCACCAAAAGCTAAAGTTCGTTCAGAACGATCAACTTGTTACGGTTTGTGGGGAACAAGCCTTGCTTGTAAGCAACTTGTCATCATCTACTGGTATAGAACCCGAGGAGGTTATTGGAACGTAGTTCCAAGCACTGTCGGTAAGCAAAGACAATCAGTTCAAAGAAGGAACTTCAATTTCTTCATACAAAGATGCTATCAAAGCGGTCGAGAGTACCAGTACAACCGGATGGGGACAGCTTGTCATTCCTATTGACAATAAAACAAAGAAGGGTCTTAGTTTTTCTGGAACCTGTACCCAGACAGTTGCCAATGATGAAAGTCTTCATCCCCTTCAAAACGTCTTCCACAGTGGAGGTTTCCTCCACCCGGTGTCTCAAGCAGTACATGCTGTCAATGAGGAAGCTCCCTCTGACACGAATGGAGAATGGAAGTCCTATCTTAATGAGGACCGTTATATGTCTCAGGAAGAGGTACCTATGCCTTTTTGTTTCCCTACAGAAAGTCTGAGATTTATACCAAGGTCAGACGTCGAAATGATCTACAGAGATTGTGATCCGGAAGGATGCCGTGCTTTGCCAAATTCATTAGAGGAAGACACTCTAATGAAAAACAACTTTGACCAGAATTACTATGGCCCAATGGATGGTCTGCCAATGTGGCATCCCTACCCAGGAAACTTGGGGCAAGAGAGTCAACCGAACAATGAAAATCAGCTGACCGTCATTGAACAGAATACCTGTGTCCCCACCATGTCATGGGGTCAACACTCAGGTCATTCAGAAACTACTCAACATGAAGATGAATTTGCAACGTTTGCAGGACTTGAATTCATCAACTATGCTTTTCCCGAGGTCAACGTCATCGAGAGAGATGACTCCTCCAGTTCGAAAGAAGTGTGGGACACCTTGGTACAACCGAGTGGAAAATACGACTATATGGTCAAGTACACCGCTCCCGAAAGCTCTCGTATCAGACTCGAAGATATCCAGCCTACTGGATGGGAAGATACAGTTGAGAGCACAAATACTATGCAAAATGCAACAGAGGAATTCTCCTACGACAACTCTGTCTGGGAGACAGATTCCAATGATCCCGCTCCACCAAAAATCAACGTCATTTCTGAAGACAAATTAATGAAGGTGCCAGACTTTGTGATTCACCGAGGAGTTCGCCGCCAATGGGTTGCCGTCGAGGTTCCGAAGATCGTTCACCAGTCAAAGTAATTGCCATCATTAACCTTTCACCCTGCCTAGGTGAAACGGATGTTTTGATAGGGCTCGCTTTCTGTAAATTTTCCCTCTTCGCTTAGCCCAAAGCGACATAGTTTTGTTTTATAGGGTTGTAGTTTCAAGGATCGACTTGTTCATTAATAAAATAACGTCGTTCTGTAATTTCTGCATTAATTGCTGTTTTCTCTTTTTGCTTTTTTCAGAAAATGGTAATCCTAAAAAACAATTCAAATAAAAATAAGCAGTAAAATAAATACACTGCACACACTTGCATTTTCTCTATCTCTTCTAAACACGAATCATAACGTCATGCAGATTGCTTGTTTTAAACCCCGTTGAAACATACGATCCGATGCCTTCTCCCAACTTTGAGTTCCCGGTATTCGAGGCTGAAGAAGAAGTTGACAACGAAATTCCAGAAGAGACCTCCCGACTACTCAGACAAGAGGAAAGGTCCATTGAGCCTCACAAAGAGCCGTTGGAAATGGTAAACTTGGGTTCAGAAAAAGAGAGAAAAGAAATCAGGATTGGGGCACTGCTCAGTCCAACTGCCAGAGAGGGTTTGATAAAGCTTCTCAGAGAATTTCCCGATGTATTCGCTTGGTCCTATCAAGATATGCCAGGGTTGGATACCAGCATCGTGGAACACCACTTACTGTTGAGATCGGAATGTCCGCCAGTAAAGCAAAGGTTGAGACGCACTCACCGGACATGGCCATCAAAATCAAAGAGGAGGTACAAAAACAGATTGACGCGGGTTTCCTCGCTACATCAGAATATCCTCAATGGTTAGCCAACATCGTACCAATTCCGAAAAAGGACGGAAAGGTCAAAATGTGTGTAGATTACAGGGACCTGAATAAGGCTAGTCCAAAGGACGATTTTCCTTTACCACACATTGACATGCTGGTTGACAGTACATCAAAGTTCAAAGTTTTCTCTTTCATGGATGGATTCTCGGGCTATAACCAGATCAAAATGGCGCCGAAAGACATGGAGAAAACTTCGTTCATTACCCCATGGGGCACCTTTTGTTACAAGGTAATGCCGTTCGGTTTGAAGAACGCCGGGGAAACCTATCAAAGGGTCATGACTAATCTGTTTCATGACATGATACACAAGGAAATCGAGGTATATGTCGATGATATGATTGCAAAATCAAAAACAGAGAATGAGCACGTTGAACATCTGTCAAAATTATTCGAACGTCTAAGAAAATTCAAGCTCCGCTTGAATCCCAACAAGTGCACCTTCGGTGTCCGTTCAGGGAAACTACTAGGGTTCATCGTCAGCCAGAAAGGAATTGAGGTTGATCCTGACAAGGTCAAGGCCATTCAAGAAATGCCTTCTTCGAAAACTGAAAAACAAGTCAGAGGATTCTTGGGACGTCTGAACTAAATCTCCAGATTCATATTCCTTATGACCGCCACATGTGCGCCGATTTTCAAATTACTCAAAAAGAACCAGGATTGCGTTTGGTCAGAAGATTGCCAAACCGCCTTCGACAATATTAAGGAATATCTGTTGAATCCTCCGATTCTATCACCTCCAGTGGAAGGAAGACCACTGATCATTTACCTCACAGTCCTAGAGGACTCAATGGAATGTGTACTTGGCTAACAAGACGAAACCAAAAGGAAAGAGTCTGCCATCTACTATCTGAGCAAGAAATTCACCGACTGCGAAACTCGGTACACGATGCTTGAAAAAACTTGCTGCGCATTGGCTTGGGCAGCCAAACGTCTTCGCCAATACATGATTCGTCACACTACTTGGTTAATCTCTGAAATGGATCCAATCAAGTATGTTTTCGAAAAACCTGCTCTCACGGGAAGAATTGCCCGTTGGCAGATGTTGTTATCAGAATATGACATAGAGTACCACGCTCAAAAAGCCATTAAAGAAAGTATTTTAGCCGATCATTTGGCTCATCAACCGATTGACGATCAAGAATCAACCGGGTTTGACTTCCCAGACGAAGATGTCATGTATCTAAAAATGAAAGACTGCGATGAACCGCTACCCAGTGAAGGGCCAGAACCAGGTTCCCAATGGGGACTTGTCTTTGACGGAGCAGTTAATCATTATGGAAACGGAATTGGGGCAATCATTGTTACCCCTCAGGGTACCCATATTCCTTTCACTGCCAGACTTACGTTCAAATGTACGAACAACGAGGCCGAATACGAAGCTTGTATTATGGGGCTCGAAGAAGCCATTGATTTAAGGATCAAAAACTTGGACGTATACGGCGATTCAGCCTTGGTTATCAATCAGATAAAAGGAGATTGGAACACATACCAATCAGGATTGATTCCTTACAAAGACTATGCAAGAAGGTTGCTACCTTTCTTCAACAGAGTTGAGTTTCATCATATCCCTCGTGAGGAGAATCACATGCCTGATACATTAGCCACTCTCTCTTCCATGATTAGTGTAGGTCAATGGAATGACATACCTAAGATCGACATAATGCGCCTTGAACGGCCCGCCTACGTCTTCACAATTGAAGCAGTCATACACAACAGACCTTGGTATCGCGATATCAAATGCTTCCTTCAGAAACAAGAGTACCCACCTGGGGCATCCAGAAAAGACAGGAAAACCCTCAGAAGATTGGCTGGAAACTTCTTTCTGAGCGGTGACACTCTCTATAAGAGAAATTTTGACATGGTCTTGCTCCGATGCGTAGACAGACCAGAAGCAGACATGCTTATGAAAGAAATTCATGAAGGATCCTTTGGCACTCATGCCAACGGACACACAATGACGAGAAAATTTTTGAGAGCAGGGTACTATTGGTTGACAATGGAATCCGACTGCTACAAGTATATGAGGAGGTGTCACAAGTGTCAGATATAATCCGACAAAATTCATGTACCGCCATCACATCTCAAAGTTCTTTCTTCCCCATGGCCATTTTCCATATGGGGAATCAACATGATTGGCATGATTGAACCAAAGTCTTCAAACGGACATCGGTTCATCCTAGTAGCCATTGACTACTTCACCAAGTGGGTCGAAGCAGCATCGTACGCTAATGTAACCCGACAAGTGGTGGTCCGATTTATCAAAAACAATATCATCTGCCGTTATGGTGTTCCGAGCCAGATCATTACTGATAATGGATCTAACTTGAATAATAAGATGATGAAAGAGTTGTGCGCAGAGTTCAAGATCGAACACCATAACTCATCTCCCTACCGACCCAAGATGAACGGAGCGGTAGAAGCGGCCAATAAGAACATCAAGAAGATCGTTCAAAAGATGGTTGTAACCTACAAAGATTGGCACGAAATTCTACTCTTTGCTCTTCATGGTTATCGCACATCTGTCCGCACTTCAACAGGGGCTACCCCTTTCTCTCTAGTATATGGCATGGAGGCAGTGCTCCCCATGGAAGTAGAGATCCCATCAATCAGGGTATTGATGGAAGCTAAGCTCACCGAAGCTGAATGGTGTCAAAGCCGACACGACGAATTGAATCTGATAGAAGAGAAGCGAATCACGGCACTATGCCACGGTCAGTTGTATCAACAGAGAATGAAGAAGACGTTTGACAAAAAGGTCCGACCTCACATCTTCAGGAAAGGAGACCTCGTGCTCAAGAAGATACAATCATTTCTCACTGATTCTCGGGGCAAGTGGACTCTGAATTATGATGGACCCTATGTGGTCACAAAAGCTTTCTCAGGCGGCGCCTTGAGACTTGCAACCATGGACGGAGAGGAATTTGCCTACCCCACGAATGTTGATGTAGTCAAGGAATACTTCGCCTAAACTAAAAAAAATGTCTCAGTGGACTGAAAACCCGAAAGGGAGGTCCAGGCAAAAGTTAGAGACATGAAAAAAAAGAATCATCCCGATGGATTGGAAATCTCATAGTATAATCCAGGCAAAAATTAGGGATAATGGCAAGTAACTATGTTCAACAGAGGCAAGTCCCTCAGCAGCAGCAGCAGTTACATCGTCCTTCAGGAAAACTCCAGTCAAGGTCATCTTCGACAGAAGCTCAGGATGCCCCGAATTCAAAGTTGGTAGAAGGATAACGGTCATTATGTTTCAACGTAGCCCTTTTCCCTGTAAATTACCATTTTCAAACATTGTATATACTCTTTGGAATCATGCGTTTGGCTGATCTCCATCTCATCAATAAAATTTGAGTCTTTGTGCTTTTGTTTGCAATTCTTATTTGTTTTAGCTTTACAGAACGGCATTTTAATATGATCAACGATTCTTGAAATAAAACAAAAATGAATTTACTTGTTAAAACTTTTTCTGCTTTTAAAATAAAGACAACAATTTCTTTTGACTGTTGAACATCAAAGGAACATCAACCGCTTCTTCAGGAGTAAGCAAACTTCAAAGTACAGAATCGAAGTACTCCTTCTAACCCAGTACGCCTGAATGAAGGGATCAACTGTGTCAGAGACCTTGTTTCGTCTGACACGCCTCGGCCGAGTTCTTATCTCCTAAGCCCGATCAACAGTATTCCCCGCAGGGACTATCTCTCCTAAGCAAGATAGAATTGCTACTTTTTTGACCAACGATACTTCTTCGCCCAGCGATGGCCGAGTATCCAGTCATGTTCATCTTTTAGTTTGTGTGTCGCGTCAGTTTTGTCAGCATAAACATACATACAATCATGCATTATTGATTTGTATTCACATTTCATATTGCATCACTATCACTCTAGTCGGTCTTGTCCCCTAGTGATAAAAGTCCTCTCAATCGAGTTGTCAGCCCTTTCCTCGTCAGGAAGTGTTACATCTGAACATTCTCTCTCCTCCAGTTTTATTTCTGGATTGAAGTTGGCCCTTGACCACTTTGATAACTTGAACCTCTGAAAGACCAGAGAGCCCTCAGTTAACATCACTCTTCGCCATTGAAGATGATATCCTTGCTTTCCCGGATTAAAGAAAATCCCGAGAGAAAGCATCCTAAATCGGAGCTTCGGCAATAAGGCAGTTTTTCTCCGAAAGAACCGTTGATGAAAAGGTCATCGGTACCTCAAAATTGGAGCCCATCATATGGCATTTCTCCGGGAAGATCCCGAGAAAAGTATGATGTAAGACCCCAAACGGAAGCAGTCTCTCAAGAGACTCATTTTCCCCGAGTAGAGTCAACAAATGGCATCTCCAACAGAGAAGTTTGTACACCTCTACAACTCAGACGACTGGGTTCCCCAGCAAGTCTGACATCAAAACTTTTTCCACACAAATGGCATCTCCCCAGGAAAATTCGGCGATAAGTTTGAGGAAAACCTCTACAAATAGCGTCCCTTGTCAATAAAGTTTATTGACGAAAGAAACTTAGACCAGTTCCTTGGTAGGAAACCAGGAATAAGGGGAAGTTTAAATCAGAAACTAAGACCAATTCCTTGGTAGGAAACCAGGAACGAGGGAAAGTTTAAATCAGAAACTAAGACCAGTTCCTGGGTAGGAAACCAGGATCGAGGGGAAGTTTGTTTCCGCAACTGAGACCAGTTCCTTGGCTGAAAACCAAGATTGAGGGGAAGTTAACCTTTTCTAAGCATCATTGCTTAGCAAAAGAAGATGAATGCGTAAGCTGCCATTCATAGCCATCAAAATTTCGGGTATTCCGATATTTAATCCTCGTGCACCCCGAATGCCCGAATACCTTCGTCATTCACACCTTCGTGTCCAAGAAGATTAAATAGGGGCATCTGTCATACCCCAAATTTTAACCACTAAGCTTTCCCATCATTGTGAGAATCATCATCACAGTATGGGGGAACCATCATGCTTCATTAGTCTCCCCAAATATGGGTGAGCATCCACTACAATCAAAATTAGGGTTTCTAGCCCTCTCAGAGCCTTAGGCAAAGGATCAATCAAGGAATGACATGATATTTAACTTGTCTAACCTCTCAAACATTCACAAGGGATCAAGAGGACTCCCACTTCAAGGATTAAGCACAAGGTTGTTCCCTTCTAGGTGGATCAAGCTTCAAGATTGCCAGTGTCACCAAATTAGGGTTTTGGTCGACTAGGGCCTCCAGATGGAAATTTTCATCTGGGCATGAGCCAATGATCCAAAACATATCCTAATATACTCCATGGAACCTCATGGACCCAATCATCAAGTCAATTTTGCCTCAGGGGATGCATTCATCAAAAATCAGGAATTAGGGTTTCTTGACCTAATTCACCCCTAAGTTGACTTTTGGGACAAATCAAGAGCCAAGACCTCAAGAGAGGGTTTGAGGGTCTCTAATATACCATATTGATCCATTTGGGACAATGGATTAATCCAAGAAGTTTGAGCAACAAGTCTCAATTTCATCTGCACCACAATTAGGGTTTTAAGGAAAAAGTCAACTGTAACTTTGACTTTTGACCAGGACATGCTCCCAAACCCTAGGACATGCCTCAATACACCCTATGACATCCATGAAACATGTCCATCAAGTTTGATTTAGGTCAAGGACATGATTTCCTGAAGAATTGCACAGTTTGGAATTCATCTGATAAAAAGTCAACTGTGCACAAAAGTCAACTTTGACTTTTTGAGATTTTTCACCAAAATGGATTTTTAACCCTAAAATGATGTTAATGTATGATTTGAATCATCATTCATCAAGAAAAATCAAGAAAAGTTGGATAACTTGTAAAAGGGGTAACCATAAAAACTTAGAAAATTTTCTAAGTTAAAAATAAAGTGACAAGGGTACCAACTTTGGAGGATCATAACTCCTAAACCACAAGGCCATTTTTTCCCATCCAAATATGGATTTGTAGCCCTCATTACCCTCTACAAAAACTTCAACTAGACCTAAGTCCAATTCATTAAGGATTTTGAGTTATGGAGTGATCAAAATGGCTGAAAAATGAAAATGTCACTTTTTCCAACACTTAGTGAAATTTTCACTAAGTCCAAATCTGTCCTCACTTTTTGCCAAATGTAGGGGGATTTTTCACTTGGATTCAGAAGAGATCAAAACCAAACATGTTCAAACAGTTTTTGTATCATGTAAGGGCTTTCCAAAATGGCCAAGAACATTGCCAAATTCCATTTAAGTCATGAGATATGACATTGGCAAGTTGCCTTGCTGAAATCTGTCAAAGGCAAGGCAGAATTTGCAATTTTGCTCGATTTGCCAAAATCAGCCAAATTCAAATGCTCCATCCACTTGGACACCTCAGAGGATTGAATCTAAAGGGGACAATCACTGAGCCAAGCCTCTAAAGTCCATGGAACAAGAAATAGGATGTTGAACCTAGAATGGCCAAAATAGGGACAAGATTCCAAATTTGGATTGAAGCATTCAATGGAAGCATCAAGGTGGCATGGACTGAGCCATTCTCATCTGAAATCAGTCAAGACTTATCCAAGACCAAGGGGACCAAAGCTCTGTGCCCTAACCTCTAGTCAATGGCTAGAGGAGACTTGGATTTTCATTTGCCAACATTTGCCAAACCTACTTAGCAGTTGCCATTCACTATTCCTTGCAAAACAAACTTGCTCTACTATAAATAGAGCTTAATTGTGATCAGTTTGAGTACACCAAAGCCATCTAACAGATGTTTTCCTCAAAATCTCTTTCTCTTGGCAAAAATGCCTTTCTTAGCAAGGTAGCTATCGGGTTTTGAGTTTGAGAGCTTTTCCAATCAAACCAATCACTCACACACCTCACATACATCATATAGAAGTGATCCAAACACTCACATAACATCTGGAACACAGATTTCACAAAATCACCAGCCAATTGCTCAAGTTCTTGACAGTTTTGCAGTTGAGGTGCCATCTTCAACTCCAAACCATTTCAATCCATTCCAAGCACTCAGACACATCACTTGGCACCTAGGGAAGCTATCCACATCATTGGAACCTAGCTGTAACACCTCCAACACAAATCACGATCACCAGCTATAAGTGGTAAGCATGAGCTCTTCTAACTCTATGATCCATGCAATTTTTGCTGCACAATAATTTGGCCATATGTTCATAATCATGCATGGAATGTTTCCCCTCAATTAATTGCATTGTTTGAATCGTGTATCAAAAATCCTAGCCTTCATGCAGAAATTAGGGTTCTTGAGGATTTTTCATGATTTCTTGTTATATGTTTAATTTAAATGAAATTAATGGACATAGACATGATCGTGAGGTTGAGACGAGCATAATGATATGTGGATTGCATGTTATAATCAAGTATTCAGTGAGATTGGAGAGAAAATGCAAATCTGGCCAAGCTCAGAACACGCGCGTGTTCTTGGTGTGTTCTTGGCGCCATTTTTAGAAATTTGAATATTTGAATTTTGTGATTTTATTTAATTGATTCAAAAATTAACTTCTCTCTGAGTTTTAATGATTTTGAGTTGATTCTTTTTTTAATAATTCACAAAAATGTTAAAATATTTTATTTTATCAAAAATCCCAAAAATATTATTTATTTCATATAATTGATATTTTTGCAAAGAATTAATGTTTTAATTGTTTTTGACATTTTAAATATTTTTTCCACATTGATTTTGCAACTTTTAATGCTTTCTAATTATTTTGTAGGTCAATACTTAATTTTTGAAGCATTAATCCAAGATCACAATTTGTTTTTCATATGTTAAACAATTTTGATCATTTTAATTGAATTTTTATTCAATTAAATACATTTTTGAAAACAAATTAGGGTTTTTGGATTAATTCAACCCTCATAAATCATTTTCAAAACACTTGTGGGCCTCTAATAGAGTGTAAGTCCCGATACCGTAAAAAACAAACGGCGCGATCGTCGCCTTTTGAAAATCCATATGGGCCTCTCCTTGAGCTATAAGACCCATTCAAAATACTTGGGCCTCTAATAGAGTGTAAGACCCAACCCCCTTTTAACCAAAATCATTTGGGCCTCACTTATTGTATAAGTCCCTCTGCGTTAAAAGAAAACCTCGGCGCGATCGCCATTTTAAACAAAAAAATCAATTGGGCCTACCCTCGTGTTATAAGCCCCACTCTTTTTCTTTAAACCTTTGTGGGCCTCTTGAGAGAGTGTAAGACCCATCCCTTTGTATAGAAAACAATTTTTGGGCCTCAGTCACTTGTATAAGTCCCTCTGTACAAATTCACACAGTGCGCTCACTGATAAAACCCTGGGCCTCTCCTTGAGCTGTAAGCCCCAAATCTTTCTTTTTCAAAGCACTTTCTCCTTTGATTTTGAATATACTGTTGTTTTCAATCTTTCTTTGTTGAACAACTAACCAAACAACATGGAAGCTCTACAACCTAGTAAGTGGTTATCGCTTTCATTTATCGCTTTCATATACATATAAACTGTATTGTGGGGCTGTTTCGCTGTAAGTCTTCTTTCATAGACTCATATCAACTGTGTAATAATAGTACAAATATTTAGAGTTTCCCCAGCAACTACGTCTAGCATTAAGCCCGTTGATCGCTCTTAGAAATAGTCTAAACTAGATCCCCATAGGATTACTAGACACAGTCTTCCCTCCTCTTGGGGTTAAACAATATGGAGATATGAAAGGCAGCATTCTCTATGAACCCTTTCATAGACTGTCACTCATAGAAGTTGTCAAAGAAACTCTATTCCCCAGAGATGATCTCTTCTTCGTGAATTGCATCTCTTGAGTTTCTTCCAAATTCTCGAACTTTCCTGACTTTGATTTATTCTCGGTGAATAGCATTGCCTTGAATTTCTCGGGGTTTGGGGACCCACAGGCTTCTTAAAAGCATTTGTTAAGAAACTCTACTCCCCAGAGATGATCTTTTCTCCATGAATGGCATCTCTTGAGTTTCTTCCAAATTCTCGAACTTTCCTGACTTTGATCTATTCTCGGTGAATAGCATTGCCTTGAATTTCTCGGGGTTTGGGGACCCATCAGCTTCTTAAAAGCAATCGGCCTCCTCTTGGGCATCGTACAAGGACCCACAGGCTTCCTAAAAGCAACCCCGCCTCCTCTTGGGCTTAGTACAAGGACCCTACGGCTTCTTAGAAGTATTCATAGCCTCCTCTTAGGCTTCGTATAATGATCTCTTCCTCCGGGAATGATAGCCTCCTCTTAGGCATTGTACAAGGACCCGTCGGCTTCTTAAAAGTTTCCAGCCTCCTCTTGGGCTTCGTACAAATTGTCCCGACGACCTCCTAGAGGTATAGGAACAGGAATTAGTTATCTGCATAGAACAGTCCTTTCATAGAGTCTACTACTGTTTCTCAAAGCATGGTACAAAAGATGAAACTCTAGACTTGGACAATCTAACTTCCTTGAGTCTCAAAGACATTCTCAAGTGACCCCTTCGTTAAATAGGAAGGAAACCCGTAGACTCGGACAGTCTCAATACCCTTTGGATTTCCCGTTTCCTTAAAGAATAGGGAATAACCCTGATCCTTGAATCAAATCCATGAGTACAGTGTTGCTCATATAAGAACTGATTTTCTCTTTAAAATCAGTATACTGGACATGTCACTTAACTGAACAGTAACCATAGCCTCCTCTTAGGCTTTGTATAATGATCCTTCTTCAGTGAAGTTAGCCTCTTCTTGGGCTTTGTACAATGATCCTCCCCAGCGGAGTCAAACAATGTTCAACCTCTCTATCGGGCTTTGTACGAGACACATAAGAGACTCCCTTGTTGAGTCAATCACCCTTTTCGCCTCCATCTCGGGCTTTATACGAGATACAAAAAGGTTCTTATTGAGCTAAACAAACAATAACCTCCATCTCGGGCTTCGTACAAGATACAAAAAACTCTCTTGTTGAGTCAAATAGCCTCTATCTCGGGCTTTATACGAGATACCAAAAGATTCCCTCGTTGAATCAAAACCTTTTAGCCTCTCTCTCGGGCTTTGTACGAGACACATATTAGCCTCCTCTTAGGCTTTGTATAAGAAAACCACTGGTTAATCTAATTAACCTTTTAGCATTAAAGTTGTGCCTCGTTCACAGTACACAAACATCAACATCTTCTTCCCCTTCATCTAATTGCTGTAAGCGGCAAGCCTCTGGATAATCTATATCCATGCCACTGTCCCTCTTTTAGCATGAGAAATTCCTAAGGAAAGATAGCATTGCTCTACACTGAGTTAAAGTCTTCTCCTTCAGGTTAAACTCCCCTATAAAGGAAATTATGGCATTGCTAGGATCCGCGTATCCCGGTTAAAGTAATTCTCCTTTATAAACAGTTGTGACATACAACCCCCTCTTTAGAGATGACAAATTCTCTCTAAAGTCAAACCCTTTAGCTTCATATCTTGGGCTTTGAACAAGATACAAATAGACTTTTCAGCTTCACATCTTAGGCTTTGAACAAGATACAAATCACCTTTAGCTTCACGTCTTGGGCTTTGAACAAGACACCAAAACACCATTTCCTCCCATAGAATAGGAGGAACTACGAACGCTCTGATTTCCCTGTTTCGGTAAACGGGAATACGTAGGCATAAGATCGAAAGAAAAATCTTAGCGAGCACACTAAAAAAAAAACCCAAATCTCATATCTCCATCAATCAAAAGCAACAACTCAAAAGCATCAGTCCTAACATCCTAATCCTTGTTCCCCGCCAGAAACCTTCTGCCAAGATAAAAAGAAAGAAAACAGTATTGGCGAAAATACAAATAACCAGTACAAAGGCCCTCCACATTGATAGCATTTGTAACCTAATAGACCGCTGTTTAAACTCAGTATGCAAAGCAGGGTTAATTGGAGACATCTATATCCCTTCCTTCATCAGCTTTAATAGGATAAAAAATGAATCGACCTGTAGTTTAAGCTCAACCGCAGAGAGCGACCAACGCTTAAGAACCGTGTCCAAAATCGCTCGCTACAGATTCAAACAGGAGCGGGATCTTAAGACAAGAGACAATGTTCGACACAATTCGAACAAGAACTCGGTTCAAGTTTGACACGATTCAAATAAGAACAAGATCCTAAAACAAGAGACAATGTTTGACACGATTCAAACAAGGACTCGGTTCAGGTTTGACACGATTCAAACAAGAACAAGATCTTAAAACAAGAGACAATGTCCGACACGATTCGAACAAGGACTCGGTTCAGGTTTGACACGATTTAAACAAGAACAAGATCTTAAAACAAGAGACAATGTCCGACACGATTCGAACAAGGACTCGGTTCAGGTTTGACACGATTCAAACAAGAACAAGATCTTAAAAGCCTAAGGTGACTCGATTCAAATCAAAGACGGTGCCAACGATAATTGGAATTTTGGTCCAAGTTCGACTCGATTCGACAGGAACAGTTTAAAACAAAAGACTCAATGTTTGACCTGATTCAAACAAAGACTCGGTTCAGGTTTGACTCGATTCAAACAAGAACGGTTTAAAGCAACAAACTCAAAGATGGTCAGTGTTTGACTCAATTCAAACAAAGACTCGGTTCAGGTTCGACTCGATTCGAACAAGAATGGTTTAAACAAAAGACTCAGAGATGGTCAGTGTTTGACTCGATTCAAACAAAGACTCGGTTCAGGTTCGACTCGATTCGAATAAGAACGGTTTAAACAAGAGACTCAGAGATGGTCAATGTTTGACTCGATTCAAACAAAGACTCGGTTCAGGTTTGACTCGATTCGAACGAGAACGGTTTTAAAACAAGAGGCAATGTTGGACTCGATTCAAACAAAGACTCGGTTCAGGTTTGACTTGATTCAAACAAGAATGGTTTTAGACAACAGACTCACGATAATCTGAAGCTAACAATGTTTGACTCGATTCAAACAAAGATGGTTTTGACAACAGACTCACGATAATCTGAAGCAAACAAAGGATAAACAACGAGCTCACGATAACTCGAAGTTTAGGTTCAGGTTTGATTTGATTCAAACAAGAACGGTGCCAATGATGATTGGACTTTAGGTTCAAATGAGACCTGAAAAAGAAAAGGTGCCAGTGATGACTGGACTTTAGGTCAGTACTAGGGTTGCAGGTTAGACTTCCTGGGGAATACCGCACCAAGAGTCAAAATCTGGCATACGAGGGTGATGACCGGACATAAGCCTAACATAGACAAAGGTTTTTAGAGATAAGCCGGGATGTCTTTTACTTTACTGGGGAAATAAAGATTCACATTCTTACTGGACATGAAACCAGAAAGAAGGTATGATCTCCACTTGGGGGTCAGTGTGAAACAGAAGGATAAGCATCCAACAACAGATTTCCTGGAATGTTCTTATAATGAAGAGTTCAAACGAGATCTTCAAGAAAATCCAGTAAAGACAAAGACAAACTCTGGGTACCAGTATGAGCTAGATTTTTGAATTCCTCATCAAACATATTGACAGCAAGGAAACTTCTCAAATAGGGATCACATCAAATGGGTTGATGGAAGATGACTGATTGTAACACCACTGGTAACTGTGGAAGTACGGATAAAACCACAGACGGATAAGCTTCTCAGGAGAGAGATTGCCACTTATCATTGTAGAGGTAATGATAGCAAAACAAGCTTCTCAAGGTGACTGCCACTTGTTGTTGGGTAGAAATTCCAAAGAGATGTTGATATTACAACACTGCTGGAGAAATAAATGTCTTCAATGAGGGTCTGCAAAAGATTCTTCCTGCGAGACACAGTGCAAAATAAATGCACTTTCGAAAGTGGGTTCAGAAACCACACCTGTCAGGGACCAAAGTTCAATCTAGGAACAAGCTATAAAGAAACGGTCAAACAAGACTCCAATTGAGGAATGAACTCAAATGGGGATTTATCTTATCCAAATGTGGAAAAGATAACTGAAACAACCATCATCCACGAGGATATAACTCTGTGGGGATTTTAGAAGGAATGAGCACTTTATGCCTAGGGCTGACACCTCTATTGGAGAGAAAAAATAAACCCAGTCACTTGGGGAGATAAACGCCAAAGTGAACAACACAGGTAAACACCAGAAACATGTAGCAAAAATGATAATATGCTATGCATATGAGTGCTTATGCCATGCTTAAGCTTATGCTGACAAAACAGACAAGAAGCGAAACTGGAGATGAAATAAACATCTCGACGAGGATACCCAGCCAAAATCAAAAGGTTGGACCATCACTGGGGGTGAAGTAGCTTTACTTCAAGGTTATGTCCTTCTCTGGGGGAAAGAGTACTCCACTTGATATAGCATCTTGACTTCACTAGGAATACCATCATGAGTTTAATTTCTTCATTGGAGAGAAAAGATCCATTGGGAAGTGCCAAGATTAGATGAAGAGAAAACTTACTGGGAGCTGGCAGAGACGCCACAAAAGCTGAGTAGTTCTGCATAACTCATCTGCCCCAGGGTACATGGTCTGTCAGAAGAATACATCAAGAGGATTTTATAGAAGAATTGGTATACAAGGTGTTTCAATATCTTCAAACTCTTGGAGAGATTCATGAATTTCAGCCTGACTGCGCCTAATTTACTGCCTTTGCACGACAAAGTCCTTGAACTAGTTGTGTGTCTTGATCGAAGCCAAGGTTGAAGCTAAGAGGTTAATTGGATTCCCCTGGGGAAAATCATTATACAAAGCCTAAGAGGAGGCTATCTGATAGGGGTGCTCATTATACAAAGCCTAAGAGGAGGCTGGCTGATAGGGAGCACTCATTATACAAAGCCTAAGAGGAGGCTAAAAGTTGACCGACTGACTCCGCAGGGGAGAATCATTATACAAAGCCTAATAGGAGGATGTCTGATAGTTTATACTCATCCCGGAGTGTCTTGTACAAAGCCTAGATTAACAGCGTCTGCACAACAAAATCCTTGAGTTAATTATCCAGTCTGGTTGTTGACAACTGGGGAATAAACTTGCCCCTGTCAGCTTGGTTAATCTGTGAAGAAGATGTCCCAGACTAGTTGACCTTTGAGAGGTTTGTCGAATCTTGACTTGACTGCTTCTGATTAACTGGTCTTGTGATGATAAGTCACCAAGAGGATTTTACAGAAGAATTGAAATGCCAGATGCTTCAATGTCTTCAAACTCTTGAAGAGATCCATGAGTCTTGACATAATTGCCCTAGTTCAACTGTATTCGCAATACAAAGTCCTTTAAACTGTGGTAGAAACAACTGGGGAATAAACTTTCCCCTGTTGATGGGTCATCGGAGTCCAAACTTGTCATGAAATGACCTCAAGAAGGCTTGCCCCAATATTCCGAACTTTGAAGAGTTCTGCCCCTGATTCAACAATTCTTGAAATGATGGATCGGCAGAACCTTCCGCTTAGCTGCCCCTTGACTGAGCTTCCTTTATCAAATCAAATTCCCTAGCTGACTGCATTTGTCAGGATTCCTTTGATGTTGAATCATTTCACAAAGAAGTATTGTTCATTTAAAATTGGCAATTTCAGTGCAAAAATTCATGCAAGCTTTTGAAATCAAGTTTTATTGATGAAACACGCACAGCGGAATGATTAAGTAATCAAAAACAAAGTGGATTTGGTCATTTACAGAATGACAGATGAAGTGATCAACACACACAACTAGCAAAGATCATTAGGAGTCAGGTTAATCAACCTTGTTGTAGTATGCTTTCAAAACAACCTTACCTCAATTAGGTCTTTTAAGGGTTGTAACGTGGCTTGGTTCACGGTTTTATGAAACAAAGATAAAGGCTCAAAGTTTGTTTGGTACCCACCCCATCTTCGTGATGAACTCCAATCCTAAGCTCAGTTAACTTAAGCTATACATTCAGGTTCCTACAGACTAGGAACGAGCTGATGATCATTGATGATGATTTAGACACCTTGGATAGTCAGTACTCCCTCGCAGAATTTGGTTAATCTTTGAGACTTTGAGACTTCTCCTTGTCTTTGCTGGTTGAGGTCACGATACCTCTTCTTTTGATTTGATTGAGGTCACGATACCTCTCTTTGTTTGCGGTTAGGACCTCCTTTTTGTTTGATTGTTGCTTTGAAACTCCTTTTTTGGCTGTTGTACAAGTTCTTTTTGTATAAGGCAAAGTTCTGGGCTTCCCATCTTTCTTGGCTTTTGCCTTGAAAGGGACTCGGCTCATCCTTTGATTAAGGATTTTTCAGCTATCCTTCCTTATTGTTGCTTGGATGAACAACTTGTACAACGCTAACTCATTTGATTTGAGAGAGCTGACTGGTGTCTTGCATGAAGCGCTTGCGTTCGAATGCGTAACCAAGTTAAACTGAGAACTACCCTGCCCCAAGGTTGAGATTTTAAGGGTTTTTTGTATAAAGAAAGAAAACTCCTACTTCTAGGCTCGAAGGGTTAACGAGGGATTATCTTCCTTATTTCTCCAGTGTTTGGGAATTGAACCAATGCCTTACATCCTCGGCAAGGTTAAATCGAAAGCATATCACAGCAATTAGGGATGTAATGTTTTTGTCATCCTCCCCAATCTTTGCTTGAACAAAGAATTTGATAAGAGGGAAGAAACAAGATAAAGATATATTTTATTTGTTTTTTCACGAACATAAAAGTAAATGAGTGAAACGAATGGACTTAATCAAAATATGCATAAACTCTTCATTAATCTTGCCAATTTGAAAGTACAACAAAGCTTATAAGCAAAAACAGATTCAAACATGCAAAGAAAATACAATAAAAATGCTGAAACAGCCAAAAGTTTTTCGGCTTCGGGGAACTGGGCTTTCCTTCTTGATCTGCCAAGTTGAGATATCCGTCTTCAGAGTTGATTGTCGAAATCCATCTGAGAATCATCTTCACATATACTCTCGGAAATTTCTTCCATCTCAGACTCTGATGAACTCGCCTGATTAGGTGCAGGATTGTTGATTTGAATGAGAACATATTGGAGTCAAGCAGAGTCTGAATCTTGTCTCTGAACACGTTACAGTATTTAGTTGAATTCCAAAGACATACCCTGAATACTGTCATCTCTCTTTGCCAAGGCTGTTATAATCTGATCCAATTGGTTTCTCAACAAGTCGAAATCCGCTCTGGTCACAAACTGGTTCTGCTCTTCTGAGTTCATGATCCTCCAAAATCTACTTCAAGTCCAATGATGGCTTCGGGAAGTCAACTGGGTTACAGATAAAGGACGGATGAGACTCGAGGCTGAGAAATGCAAATGCAATGTAATGCTAATGCAAGCCAAATGGTTTTCAGGAACTCAAAGGCGAGCTGCAAACATTTGGAAAACTGAAGAGTTTTATTTTAAAAATCCGTGATCTCTAAGGATCTTTGCAGAGAAAAGAACATCTGAGTTCCTTGAAACCATCAATGGATGCGATGAGATATATGCAATGTACAAAACACGGGCACACAAAAACATAGATATATGTACATATAACAGCACACAAGCCCTAGATTTAGGGGTCTCATGCATGGACGAACGTATGCACAAACACACATATACAAGTATTCACAGATATGCACACACAAACAAGAGAGGGCCTAGGTTTGAAGATCACGAGCATGGAGCCATGGTCTACCCATCCCAAAAGGTATGTACTATGGGTTTTCATCTGCAGAACAGGGTTCTAAAAAGGTTCCCAGAGTCGACAATCCATCTTTCGGATATTATCGACTTCCCAATTAACTTGGTAATCAATAATGTTCTCAAGAGAATCTTGTCTGAGTGTAGTATCGCGTGACAACCATTTCAGAAATAGACTCCCTCATGGTCACCGCACTACATCCTAAAAAGGCCAAGTGGGGGTAAGGGTAACTACGGTCCTCAGTATCCCCGACACCAAGGTCGAAGTGGCAACGCTTTCACGATTGCTCGTTCAACATATACCAACTACGAGAGGGCCTCAACTGAGTGTGGAATCTCAAGTCAACTCTTTTGGAATTCAACTTCCTCAAAGTTTCCTTGACTATATCCACGGTTCCTAAACAAATGTGCTCTCAAGTCCAGGTTAGGACTTTTCTCACCACTCAATAGTAGTACCCTGCACTTAGAAAATCCAGTACAGACAGAGATATATACAAATATATACAGATATACAGATATCACAAATGTATACAAGTAAACAAGCAAGACATAAATAACATAAGCAAAAAACAAGGTAGGCTTAACCCTTAAAAATAAGTTTCCCCAGTGAAGTCGCCATTTCTGTTGCGGTGAAAATCGGATAACAAGCTATTAATTAACTTGCATCATATTTCTTTTACAACCGACTTTGATTTATCCAAAGGAAAGGTTCAAGATCGAAGAAAACCTAAAAGGGGGAGATCTAAGGTTCGGGGGTTGGTTATACAAAGGGAAGGTATTAGCACCCTAAGTATCTGTAGTACTCTACAGGAACCTCTTATTTAGTTTGTGTTATGTTATGTTTGTTTGCTAAGGTAATCTGTACTAAGGTAAGGTAAAGACCTAAAGTTAAAGGTAAAGACCTAAAAGTATATACACTAAGTTTGCTCTCCAAGACGTCGCATCTTGTGCCTACGTATCTGACTAAAGAATCAGAGTAACCGTAGTTCGCCTACCTAAGGGTGAATGAGGAACCATTGACTATGGTCAAAGTTCCAAAGGGA
Source organism: Lathyrus tuberosus (assembly GCA_022829125.1). NCBI lineage: Eukaryota > Viridiplantae > Streptophyta > Magnoliopsida > Fabales > Fabaceae > Lathyrus > Lathyrus tuberosus. Next base: position 2,959,936 of record JALAZF010000301.1, on the reverse strand, counting down.
AATGAGTATGAGCTCATTTTAGAGTTCACGATAACTCTCTAAATCTAAGTTGAAATGAGAAAGTGAGCACTCATGATGATGAGAGTCACATAGAGTTTAAGAACTCTAACCTAATGCTAAGTTATGATCCAATGGCTCTTATGAGGCCAATGGAAAGGGAAATGATCTTATGAGGCCTAGGTGAGGGAATGGCTCTTATGAGGCCAAGGTGAGTTGATCGGTTTATTGACTTATGAGTCAACTTAGGAGGACTTTCCTTTGGAAGAGGTAAATAGGTAAATCGAAAAAGAAATGGCATCACGGATCAGGTATTAATCACAGTCAAATGCAAAAAGAACTATACTCACATATTGAACATAAAGAAATAACCAAAATGAAAAGAAAGATTATCAAGATTAATTAAGAATTAAAAATAAATGATAGTCTGAATAATAATGTCTAACTAAAGCTAATAAGATTAAAATTTAATTAACAGCCAATTAACTAAATCCTAATAATGATTAACTAGTTAACTAATTCTAAATAATAAATTAATTCTAAAAAGAAAAAGAAACTAACTCTAGAGACTAATTCTAAAAAAGTTATACTTAGTCCTAAATACTAAAGCTAGCTAAAATCCCAATTGAGAACTAAAAAATAAGTTAAATTAGAATATAACTAATTACTAATTAAATTAATTTCTAACTAATAACTAATTAGCTATACTAAACTCTAACTTAATTAATCTAATAACCTAGTTTCTAATCTAAATCTAAACTAATTTTTTTTAATTAACTAAATAATTAAACCCATAAAAAAAATCTAATTAAAAACTAATTTAAATTAAAACCTAATTAAATTCTAACTAAAGCAGAGTTCTAATTAAAAAAAGAGTTCTAATTAAAATTAAATCGGATTATAACTAAAACTAAATTAAATTAAAAACTAAATTCTAATAATAATAATAATAAGAAAGGGCAAGGGATGTTACCAACAGACCCCAATACGTATGGGCCTAGGGTGTAGAACGTAACTGGAGGTGTTGAAAGAAAAAACACGGGCCTAAAGGCCCACCCGAGCCATAAACAACATTAGGTCATCAGAAAAATAAACCTACAATCTTCAATCAGTTCTCTCTCTTGCCGTTTTCGACTTCTCCCCTCCTTCTTTCTCGTTCAACATTCCCGCTCCTCTCTCTATTTCTTTCTCGCCAATATCTCTATCTGGAACCGGCGACTTCGCGGCGAAAGCAACACGTCTGCGGTGTGAGTCTATGAATTTGACGTTATCGTCGGTAACTTGGGGATACGCAGTGCTCTATGGTTGTCACCTGTGAACTTCTGAAGTGTGACGCTCGCAATTGGAGATCTCGTCGTTTCCTTCTGCTCGGTTTCGAATCCAAGTTTGGGATGGTGTGTGGTTTTAGCTTTCGACCTCTCTTTCTCTTTCTCCTTCATCTCCTTCTTTTTATCTGTTTTCGTTATGGCTTGATGTCTGGTTTTGGAGAGGTTGGAAAGAGTTTATTGAAGAGCAGGCTGTTGTTATTGTTGTGTTATAAATCAATTCCTGGGATTTGAAACTGATTTGAGGAAGGTGGAGGTACAAGATGATGGTTTTACAGACTGAACAGGGGAGTATTTGGTGGTTGGTGGCGTTGTGTATGATGAGCCGCGAGTTGTTGTTACAACCCGAGTTGTGTGGAGGGGTCGGAACAATAGGAAACGATGGTGGTGGTGTTTTGAGGGGTTTTGAGAAAGGCAATGGTGTTGTAGGAAGAATGGTTGGTGAAATGCGCAAGGCTGATGCGGGTTTCTTTTGTTGTTGCAAGAAGATGGCGAGACACAAGGTGGAAGGTGTAATAGGATGAGAGGAACAAAGTGTGGATTTTTTTTAAGGATCGTTTTTCAGTGTTTGTGATGGTGAAAACCGATAGTGATGGAGCAATGCAGTAGCGGTGGTATTTGCTGAGGATGATGGTATGGAGAACAAAGAGGGTGGAAGACTAGACGAGATTGATTCTAGTTCTTTTCTCAGCTTTTGAGGTTGCTCCCCCTTTCTGTGAAGTATCCTCTCCTCCTTAAATCAAACAACCCTTGTATCAAAAGAATTTAAATTTGTCCGTTGTGTCCATGAGTTGTTACTGTTGCTCTGCTGTTTGGTCTATTGTCCACAGGTTTTGCTGCATGAGTGTTGGTTTTGGTTTGTAGTATAGCAGCAGGGATAGCAGGAATTTGGCAACTGTGGTAGCTGTGTTCCGATGCTGTTGTTGTTGACTCAGTGCTGTGATTTAGCAGGCAGTATATTGGTGTAAGTCAAAATGTGTTGCAGGCTTGTGAGATGATGCAGAGTTTGCAGGTTAATGGTTTGGCAAGATGGTGATGTTTCAAAGTTTGGCTTTTGTGTGTAACAAGTTTTCTTGGTCGTTGCAAGCAATTGGTCAAAGTTTTGTGGCAATGTGTAGTAACAAAAGATGAAATAATAATAAAATGAAAAATGAAATAATGATGATAAGAAGACTATATTAATAAACAAAAAATTTACCCTCTAAGAATAATGACAGCAATAAAATTTTAAATTAAAATAATTAACTAGATTATTTAAATTAAACTAGAATAAAGAATTTAAATTAAAACTAAACTAAAACAAGCTATATTAATAATTAAAATTAATAAGTTATGATTAAAAATATAATTGAAAATAAATTAAATTAAATATAGACTTAATTAAAAAATATAAGCTAAATAGATCCTAAATAAATCTAAAATACTATTTAACTAAATATAGAATGATAATAATTAAAAATAAAATAGAAAGTTAAGGAAGACTAAAAAAATGCATGGTTAATAAAAACTGGATTGAAAAATGGATAAATAACAAATTGAGCGAAAGACGGTTACGGGGATGGATATGCACTTCCATGCTGGAACAACACTTAAACCTCGACAACTGCACTTGACTGCCGCACATTCTGAATTACATGACCAGACATTTGCACATAACTAGAAATGTACCAACTGCTTTAACCTCTTTGATAGCTCTGCAACCTCAATTGAACTGAAACAGTACTGCACACACCATGAACCAGCTAGTCTTAGGAGACTCAACTGCACAATATTTGTCAATCATAAAATCCAAGGGTGAGAAACCCTAATCCTCGTGCCTTGAGTGCACACTTATGAAACAAATGATTTGATGAGGACAAAAACCCCGATTCAGAATCTCTGTCACGGTCTGATAACCTGATACTGATGCAAACCACTTGTTTGACCAAGATTAGGTCAAACTTCCACTGAATCTCAAACCATACCACACAAACCCTTAACCTGATGACCTTGCTTAATCCTTGAGGAAGAACTTGTGATGAAAGCAAATCACATTGGATTATTGAGGAGAAGAGGTCTCTTAGGAGGCCTTGAATCTCTCTGTGTAAACCCTAATTTCACACATAAGAGAAATAAACCGCAAAATGTGGGTTAGTTAAACAGTGCACAGATGATTGAATCTATATGTCAATGCAAGATGTTATGACATCTAAGGGGTCAAAATTTGGGGTACAATACTTAGGATCTAGAACCCATTTTGAGTTTTCCTTTTCTATCCTTTGTTAACTAATTTATTTATATATGACATTGTTTTCTTTAATTCATCTGTTATGCTTGGGTTTTTTTTGCTTTTAGTATTTGCATGCTTATATGTTTTTACTCTAAGCTATATTTTTTGGAATCATTATGTTTATCTGATAATTATAAAAACTTTTTTTTTTGCTTTCTTTGAGATGTTTTGGATGGGTTGTTTATGCAATTTCTTGAACTTATTGCTTCACTCAATTAGAAATAAGATACTATTTAGAAATTATTATTGCAACAAGGTTGGAAGAAATTAATTTTTCATTTATTCAAAAGGGAATGAGTACAATTGTTGAAATACAAATAGAGTTCGGGACTTAGTTATCGTTCCACAGAGATTGTTCGGTGATATCGCAGCCGTTCTACAATCGTAACGTTTCAAGCCTTAAAGTAACAAGGGTTTTTAGGTTGGTTTCGTAGCGGTTGCATTCAAATTTAATTAAAAATGGTAAAGAGATTGTTTTAATGGTTTATAAAAACATGTCAAGGTTAGGGTTCGACAAACCACTTTGCACGTATATAATCGATAAGCTAATGAACTCGGTTAAATGATAAATACAATCACATATCCTCCCAATATGTTTATCTCTAACACATATTGTGAGTTTTTCCATTTTGATCCTTTGTTGATTTCTCACACAAACTATCAAAATGACAACATTAAAGTTCAATATTTGGTGAACATCAACACACATTGCTATCTCTAGCCAATGTACATTGATGGATGACAAACCTAGGTAAAGAGTTGGAGCATATTTCTCAATCATGAACCAACACAAAGAATAAACATAAAAACAAGGTTTATCATCATACATTCATCATCCAAGAGTTCACAAGATAGGATCAATCCATATACATACAAAGTAAAGGTTTACTTACATCTAACCTTGACACAAAAGAGAAATTAGCTACACATATTCATGGTAGTTTGATCAACAAGAATCGGGAGAAGAGAAACGAGCATCAACGACGATCTTATCGACAAAATGATGTTTTTTATCTTCCAAAAATGAAGTGCTACAGTGTAATATACTTTGATCTCAGAATGTAATAGTGAGAGAGAGAAAAATCTGATCAAAACTACTTTATAAAGGGGCTGAGTGTCGCGAAGCGCGCTGAGTGCGCAGTCGCCCGCTGAGCGCGCAGTCGCCCGCTGAGCGGGCTCCACTTAAAAGTTAAACCGCCTAAACGCGCGCTGAGCGCTCTTAGGAGCCCGCTGAGCGCGCAAGCTCCTGTAAGTCCTTCCATCCTCGCGCTGGGAGCGCGCTGAGCGCGCTCAAAGCATGCTCAAAAAATCCAAATTTTTCCAAACTGTTTTTGTGTTATCCTCAAGGCTCCAATCCACACCCTTCCATGTAAAAATCTGCAATAAAAACACAAAAGATAAATAGATACGACAAATAACGAAATTAACTAGAAAAAGGTTATAAACGGAAACAATGGGAAAAGGCATGGATTTACAAATAAAGCTCACAAAAAGGTGCTAAAAACTAATCTAAATATTAACACTTTTTAGCACCTAACAACTCTCCCCAACTTGTCTCTTTGTTAGTCCTCAAACGAAGATAATTTAGAATAGAAGCAAGCGGAAAACAGGGAACAAACACCAACAAAACATAATGGTTCAAACCAAATAAACACGCACGCAAGTACCGCTCGTACTTACGAAGAATAAAAATATGTAAATGAACTAAATTCTAAACATAATTAACAAGCACAAATCATAAGCAAACAAATGTTCAAATTAGAATCACCTAATTTATTCAAATGAGCCTAGCTCAATATATCCAAGGGACAAAACACACTCATAGCAAAAGTGTCAGCATCCAGAACAATTCATGCATTCATCACCAATTCAACAAGAAAACCAAGGAAACAAAGATCACTTAAGGGCTTCTAAAGGTTGTAACTAGGCAAGGTTAAACAAGAAAGGGATATTTGTAAAAGGCCAATGAAACAAAGTGGTTAACAAAAATTATCAACAAATGAAGAACATGCCAATAACCCACTTAGACAAACCTCATAACAATTCAATTCAAACCTTTCTTTTCTTTTCTATTCTTTTCTTATGGTGCACTCTTTCATTTTTTTTCTTTTAAACAACTCCCTTTGGAGTGCAAAGCATAACACAAAATAGTGCTTCAAGTTTCTTTCTTTCTTCACAAGAGGCACCAATTCACCACTCCATTTTATTTTTCACAAACTAGCACAACTCTCCCCAACTTTAAACCATACTATAATTAATGGGCAATGTTCTTTAAAAGTATGTTCAAACAAAGGGTTAAGTGTATAAACAAAAGAACTAGAATGAATCACAATGATTTTCTTTTAGCATCAACAACCCACTATAAAACGCATTCTTTTGATCATATGACGGGTAGATACAAGATTCATTCCAATTCAAGGCTCAACATGGCTAGCAAGTGCTCACACCTCTCATAAGGTAAAATTGAAGGTTATATGGATTGGTGGTTTTTCTCATAATAAAAAATTGCCTAGATCATTTCAATGTTTCCACGATTTGCACATGAATAAAAGATTAAACATGAATCATACGAGCTAAACAACAATTACAAAATCACTCAATATTTATGAACAATGGAGGGACTCACATTTGTGGTTGTGTCCTAATTGATTCCAAAATGAACAAAAATGTAAAATGAAGAAAAGCTTGAAAATCATGTGAAGCACAAAGTTCAAAAACATACTAACATTCTACCAAGCACAAAACAGAGTACCTTTGTGTGCACCAACTTAGACTTATATCATCACCATCAATGAAAGGTGAAGTGCATCGCTTAATGTTCAAAGAAACAAACTTGCTTCAACCATCCATTACCTTAAAAAATAAAGTTGGCAAACAACAAAAATTTTCTGTACAAACAAACCATATAAACATAAAACAACATCCACCCGGATGTTAAATTCATTAAATCAACCAAAAAAATTTTAACACCAAAATCAAACTCACATCCGCCCGGATGGAGAATACAAAATTCCTAGTAGTCAATACAAAATCCAACCATAATAGTTATACCAAGTAAAATAATAATAAAAAAAAACAAAATATCATAAAAGACTAGTCAAACCCCAACATCAGTCAGAACTAGAGCTAGATGCTCCACGATCCGCTCCATCATCACCGTCATCGTCATCAAGGTCTCCTTCCTCTGCCCCCTCCGGAAAACCAGGCTTGCCCTCAGGCCAACGAGCATAAGCAAAGAGTTCTTCGCGAGTCCTCAGCCGGTGGTCCACATGTGGCTCCCGAATCTGCAGTTGCAACTGCATCATAGAATCATGCATAAATAATAAAGCTCGCTGATGAGCCTCGTGCATGGCCCAATTGGCCTCAGCACTCAGATCAAAAGCGTGCCCGCGTCTGCGCCCACGGCCACGAGCAGGAGCAGCAGCAGCTACAGGGACAGCCTGCTCAAAATCAATCGCCCCTATACAATGACGAGTGACATAGTTATCATCTACAATCTGGAGCTTCACATTCGGGTGGGAAGGTAATGCAACTTACGCCTCATGGCATAAAGCCATAATCAAACCTGGATAAATAAGAGCGCAAGCCACACGATCTCCAAGTGGTGTACCACTGGTGGCAGTTCTCTTCAATTCATTAGAAATAATCCGCCCAAAGTCCACGGTATGTCCCTCTATGCACAAATGAAAAATTAGAGCCGCGGTCTCCATGGGAATAGATGAGGTGTGGCTTCTAGGTCGAAGGTTGTATAGAACAACTGACATGACAAGCTGATTGACAGAATCCAACACCCTCCTAGCAAACTTTATCGGCGTACCAGCAGCACTTAAAGTGTAAGTGCCCCCCTCTCTACACAAAGACTCCCTAAGTTGGTCGGCATTCCAGTTCCGCCGAGCCAACGTCCGTCCAAAATCACAAACCATTTTCCCCCAGCTGAGGTGGGTTCCCAAGGTAGGTATTGATGGACTCCCTCGAGAAATTGATTACTTTCCCCCGAACCCATGTTTGAAAAGTGAACGTCTCTCCAACGGCCGGCAATGCATTAGCATAGAACTCCCTAACAATGTCAATGTTGTACTCAGGAAAGGGAGAACCAAGCTTATCCCATGGCCCACCCTGCACAAAATGACTCATGTTCCTATGTGGACCATCAGGATCAACCATAATTAACCTGTCCGGCCAAATTGATCTTTTTTCAAGCTCCACGTATCTTTGTTGTTGCTCGAGGCCAACAAAACGCGTTGAATCAAATTGGCCAGCGGGAGCTCTTCTGTTAGGATTTGACGTCGAACCAACACGTTGCTTCTTTCTTCCTAACATCTGAAAAATAAAAAAAAAAGAAAAACAACGTACAAACAAAATAGTACCACAAGTTAGTGAAAACAGCAAGCTAAAATTCCTAAATTATTTAAATAATAATAAGAACAATGACAATATAGCAGAACAGAATTGGGAAAAGGGGGAATTTTTCTGCAAATCTCAGAGCGCGCTGAGCGGGCTCTGCGAAATGCAGAAAAACCCCCCTCTGCACAGATGGTTCAAACAGATAAACACAACCCCTAATTTCACTACACAGCTAGTTACAAAGAACTAAAAAAATCAAAAATAAAAAATCAAAGCAAATTAACCTTTCCACAAACCCTAAGTCTAAAATTTCATACCCTAATTTCCACAATCCTAACTTCTAACAACATGCAAGCATACTAAGTAAACACTTACACAGAATTTCGTCATTACAGAGGAAAAGGAAAGAAGAAGAACATGAACATCCAACAATTACAAACAATGTCCCAAAAATGGGTTTCTAATTGAAAAATGAAAATATTGCTAAAACAAAGACTTACAATGCTTGATGATGATGATGCTCAGCAGAAAATGAAAGGGAGATGATGTAGAGAATTGAAAATCCAAGGAAGTTTTTGAAAAATTTGGAGGAGAGAAAATGAGGGAAAGTTAGGGAAATGAGAAAAAGAGGCAAGGTTGCTGAACCCTAGCCACTTTAACATTAATCTGGGCCGGGTACACCTTTGTGGGCCCAGAAAATCAAATATATTTTTTTCAAAAATTCGCAACCCGCGCTGAGCGGGCAAAGAGCGCGCTAGCTTCTGGAAGTATAGGTTCATTTTTTTCAAGAGCGCGCTAAGCGCGCAGAGCAACATCAAAAATTCTCCCAGCAGCAAAAAGACATCATCCACACGTTCAAAACATCACCCTAAACATCATACAACATCAATTTTTCATAAACCATGTATAAACAGCAAATTCACTAGTAAAAACGATAAAAGCTTACAGTGTTGGGGTGCCTCCCAATGAGCACTTGTTTAACGTCGGCTAAGCTCGACGGTCCAAGATGCTCAATTAAGAACATCAAAGAGAACAGTACTGGAAGCGCGATCAAAATTCCCTAGAAGGTAAATTTTTAGACGCTGGCCGTTTACAGTCCAAGAGTCCTTCATTTCCAAGTCTTCGATAACAACCGCTCCAAAGTCCTTCACTTCCTTCACACGAAAAGGCCGGGACCACTTGGACTTTAATTTTCCCGGGAAGAGTCTTAACCGAGAGTTAAACAATAACACCAATTGTCCAGCCTTGAAGTCCTTTTGCCGGAGCTTCTTGTCGTGGTATTTTTTTACTTTCTCTTTGTACAACCAACTTGAGTGGTATGCGACATTACACATTTCTTCTAGCTCAAGAAGTTGCACTTTTCTTTTGGTACCGACCAAGTCCTTGTCAAAATTTAACATTTTAAGGCCCACAAAGCCTTGTGCTCCAATTCAACCGGTAAATGGCAAGTTTTACCATAAACCAATTGAAACGGAGTTAGACCAATTGGAGCTTTGTAAGCGGTGCGATATGCCCACAAAGCCTCGTCCAATTTTTGCGACCAATCCTTTTTCGAACTTGACACTGTTTTTTCAAGGATTATTTTGACCTCACGGTTTGTTACCTCAGCCTGACCATTCGACTGCGGGTGGTAAGGGGTCGCCACCTTATGTGATACACCATAGTGTTTTAAGACATTTTCCAGAGGTGTATTACAAAAGTGTGACCCGCCATCGCTAATGAGCACCCGAGGAGTGCCAAAACGGGAAAAATGTATTTCTTTAAAAAATTTATCACCGTTTTGCCATCAGCCCTCGGTGAGGCAATCGCCTCAACCCACTTCGAAACGTAGTCAACGGCTACCAACATGTATTCATTACCAAAAAATGGTGGAAATGGACCAACAAAATCGATACCCCAACAATAAAAAATTTCTACCTCTTGTATGTTTTGGAGATGCATTTCATCACGTTGTCCAATTCCACCTGTTCTTTGGCACATGTCACAACTTTTGGCATGGAGATGTGCGTCTTTAAAAAGAGAAGGCCAATAAAAGCCCGATTGAAGGACTTTAGTGGCCGTCCTCGCACCATTAAAATGGCCTCCATACGGCGAGTTGTGACAATGCCAAAGAATGCTTTGAGCCTCATCACTCGTGACACACCTTCTCAAAAGGTTGTCACTTCCTAACTTAAACAAATACGGGTCGTCCCAAACATAGTAACTAGCATCCGCAAGGAACTTCCTTTTTTGGTTCCAAGTTAGGTCTTCGGGCACCCAACCAGTAGCCTTATGGTTAGCAAAATCTGCAAACCAAGGCCTAACTTGGACTTTAAAAAGTTTTTCATCAGGAAATTCCTCTTGGATTTCCTTTTCAGCAATGGTGACCTCAACATTCACAAGGCGAGACAAGTGATCCGCCACCAAATTTTCCGAACCCTTTTTATCTTTTATTTCTAAATCAAACTCTTGTAATAAAACGATCCATCGGATGAGCCTTTGCTTCGAATCCGGTTTGGTTAGCAAATACTTGATCGCCGAATGGTCGGTGTAAACAACAACTTTAGACCCGATGAGGTAGGATCTAAATTTCTCAAGCGCATACACAATAGCAAGTAATTCTTTTTCGGTTGTGGCATAATTAACTTGTGCCTCATTTAAAACTTTACTTGCATAGTGCATGGCATGGAAATTTTTTTCCTTCCTCTGGCCAAGTACCGCTCCAACAGCATAATCGCTCGCATCGCACATAAGTTCAAAATTTTTGGTCCAATTTGGAGCAATTATTATTGGAGCGGTAACTAACTTTTATTTTAAAATTTCGAAAGCGCGAAGACATTCATCGTTAAAAAGAAATACCTGTTCCTTGCTTAGCAAGTTGCTCAATGGTCTAGCCACCTTTGCAAAGTCTTTGATAAAACACCGATAAAATCCGGCATGCCCAAGGAAACTTCAGATCCCTTTTACGTTGGTCGGAGGAGGTAACTTCTCTATCACTTCAACTTTCGCTCTATCAACCTCAAGGCCTTTGGACGAAACTTTGTGGCCGAGCACAATTCCCTCTGTCACCATAAAGTGACACTTCTCCCAATTTAGCACTAGATTTGTCTTCACACACCTCTCTAAGACGGTTTCCAAATTTGTCAAGCATAAATCAAATGAGCCTCCAAAAACCGAAAAGTCATCCATGAACACTTCCATCGTCTTTTCTATTAGGTCGGAGAAGATAGCTTGAACGCACCGTTGGAAAGTTGCCGACGCATTACATAAACCAAAAGGCATCTTACGATACGCAAAAATGCCAAAGGGACAAGTAAAGGCCGTCTTCTCATGATCCGCCGGGTCAACCGCAATTTGGTTATACCTCGAATATCCGTCCAAAAAATAATAGAACTGCTGCCCGGATAACCTCTCTAACATTTGGTCCATAAACGGTAATGGAAAATGATCTTTTATTGTCGCGGTGTTGAGCCGTCTATAATCAATGCACATCCTCCACCCCGTCACTGTTTTTGTCGGAACCAACTCATTTTTTTCGTTACGAATCACGGTCATTCCTCCCTTTTTTGGCACAACATGGACAGGACTAACCCAAGGGCTATCGGAAATCGGGTAAATCATACCGGCTTCCAATAGCTTAACCACTTCTTTTCTCACCGCACCTTTCATTGTTGGGTTCAAGCGGCGTTACGGTTGGGCTACCGCCTTGAAATCTTCTTCCATCAAGATACGATGCATGCAATAAGCCGGGCTAATTCCTTTTAAATTGGAAAGGACCCAACCTATAGCATCTTGGTTTTTCTTCAAAACATGAATTAGACGGCCTTCCTCTTTTTTGGACAACACGTTACTAATGATAACCGGCTTGTTACCACCGTCATCAAGAAAAGTGTATTTTAAATTGGAAGGCAAGACCTTCAATTCAAGTGGTGAATTCTCAACTTTCACATCCTTTTTTAACTCTTTCGGTTCTACCTCCCAAGGTTGCAACTCTTTGAGGGATTCAAGCTCTTTTAAGCACTCTTCAAGAGCTCTTTCTTCTTCTTCGGAAAACACTTCAAAAGAATCATTAAGAGCCATTTCCAAAGGAGAAATTTCACGGACATGCTTAGAAACCTCCAAAGTTGCCTCTTCAATCGCATCGATCCTAAAGCTATCATGTTTATCTTTTGAATGTTTCATAGCTTCTAAAAGATCAAAACAAACCTCTTCATTTTGAACCCTCACCTTCATTAAACCGTCATCCACATCGATCATCATTCGGGCAATTTTCATGAAAGGTCGGCCAAGAATTAAAGGTGCATCTTCATCTTTCTCCATATCGATAACAACAAAATCAACCGGGAAGAAAAATTTGTCAACTTTTACCAAGACATCTTGAGCTAACCCATGAGGGTGAGTTGTGGACTTGTCGGCCAATTGCAAAGTCATACGAATGGCTTTCATCTTAATGTTCCCAAGCTTCTTTACAATGGACAATGGGATAAGATTAATGCTTGAGCCCAAATCAATTAAGCCCTTTCCAACATAGATGTCACCAATGGTAACCGGCAAAGTCACACGCCCCGGATCAACTTCTTTTTTAGGAAGAGTTCTTCGGATGATTGCACTACAACTCGCGTCAAGAACAATAGTTTTCGGTTTCGAATACCTCTGCTTCTTCGTGAGAGTGTCTTTCATGAACTTTGCATACTTTGGCATTTGTTCCAAAGCTTCGGCAAACAGAATGTTAACTTGTAATTGCTTGAAGATGTCCATGAAACGCGTATAGTGCCTCTCATTTTCCTTCTTTGAAGGAGCATGAGGATATGGTTAGTTTTGGATCGGAATAACGCTCACTAGTTCCTTTCCCTTCTTTACTCTCCTAAGTCTCTCTTTTTTCTTCAACTGCTCACCACTATTATTTTCAACTTCAACCATGTCATTACTTTTATTTTCAACTACACCTTCACTTTCACGTTTATTTTCAACTACTTCCTCATCACTACAATCCTCCACAAGACCATCAAGTTTTTCTTCCTTCACATTTTTCTCCTTTTCTTTCTCCAACTCCTTCCTACTTCTAGTAACAATCACCTTGCAATGCTCCTTAGGATTCACTTGAGTATTCGCGAAAAAGGAAGGACCCGATTGTTGTTCGGCAATTTGCTTGGAAAGTTGCCCCACTTGGTTTTCAAGATTCTTAATCGCCGCATCACTACTCTTTTGGTTGGCCATTGACATTTGCATGAATTGGTTTAAAGTGTCTTCCAACTTTGAGCTAGCAACCGGAGGTGGTGGAGGTTGATACGGATTTTGCCGGTTTGAAGGACCGACACCATAACCTTGATTATTTTGATAATTTGCTCGCGGTTGAAATCCTTGATTTCCTTGATAATTTTGTTGAGAATTGTGTTGTTGTTGGTAAGGTTGTTGTTGTCTACCTTGATAATCCCTTTGATTTGCCATATATTTCACTTCTTCAAAACCCAGAGGAGGATAAAATCCGGTGCCATGCTCCCCTTTACAAAGTTCACAACAAGCTACTTGCTTACTTTTGCTCGGCTCCTTCATTTCTTTGATTTGTTGAGTCAAAAGCTCCACTTGTTGAGAGATAAGCTTGTTTTGCGCGAGGATCGCATCGTTAGTTCCCAATTCAAAGACACCGGGCTTCTTTTGAGAGTTGCCACGGGTTTGACTTTGAAGATCGTTTAGAGTCATTCTATTGATAATATCAGTTGCTTCCTCGGCATTCTTTGCCATCAAACTTCCTCCCGCAGTGGCATCCAACAAAGTCTTACAATTCGGTTGGAGACCATTCTTGAAGATATGAATATGTGTTAACTCATCAAACCCGTGACCTTTACATTTGCGAAGCATGGACTTGAATCGTTCCCATGCTTCATTGAGGGATTCATTGGTGCCTTGAGAGAACACTGAAATTGCGGTTTTTGACTCCATGAAACGGTTATGAGAGAAGAACCGTTCAATAAATTTTTCCTCCAAAACATTCCAATCGGTCATCACGGCTGGAGTTTGATCGAGGTACCAATCCTTTGCCTTGCCAAGCAAAGCATGCGGAAATAATCTTTTAAAGAGAGGTAACTCTTGTGCTGGATCTACACCGGCCGCTAATGCAATCTCATAGAATTTTGTAAGAAACGCAAAAGGGTCTTCATGGTCCATTCCGGTGAATGGACTTCCATACAACAAGTTCAAAGTTCCAGTTTTCATCTCGGCTTGCCTTCCTTGATTATTGTTGGCAAACTGAGCGGTATGTCGTGGACTGTTCACACAAGGTGTGGATGTGGGAGGTGGAGGTAGTTGCGCCATGATTGGTGTGAATGGTGGTGGTGGTGTTGTAGTAGAACTTCCTTCTTGCTCTTGTCTTTGTCTCGCAAGTTGCCTCCTCCGTCTAGTTCTGCTGTTGAGTCTACGAGCAGTTCTTTCAATCTCAGGATCGAATAGAAGTTGGTCCGCCGGTAGTTGCCCTCGCATAAACAAAGTCTGCACACTTAAACAAAACAAATCAACAAGCACAAGAAAATTTGTAACAAGTCTAAAACTTCACAACTATTGCAATGCTTGCAATATCAAATAACAATCCCCGGCAACGGCGCCAATTTGTTGAAATACAAATAGAGTTCAGGACTTAGTTATCGTTCCACAGAGATTGTTCGGTGATATCGCAGCCGTTCTACAGTCGTAAGGTTTCAAGCCTTAAAGTAACAAGGGTTTTTAGGTTGGTTTCGTAGCGGTTGCATTCAAATTTAATTAAAAACGGTAAAGAGATTGTTTTAATGGTTTATAAAAACATGTCAAGGTTAGGGTTCGACAAACCACTTTGCACGTATATAATCGATAAGCTAATGAACTCGGTTAAATGATAAATACAATCACATATCCTCCCAATATGTTTATCTCTAACACATATTGTGAGTTTTGCCATTTTGATCCTTTGTTGATTTCTCACACAAACTATCAAAATGACAACATTAAAGTTCAATATTTGGTGAACATCAACACACATTGCTATCTCTAGCCAATGTACATTGATGGATGACAAACCTAGGTAAAGAGTTGGAGCATATTTCTCAATCATGAACCAACACAAAGAATAAACATAAAAACAAGGTTTATCATCATACATTCATCATCCAAGAGTTCACAAGATAGGATCAATCCATATACATACAAAGTAAAGGTTTACTTACATCTAACCTTGACACAAAAGAGAAATTAGCTACACATATTCATGGTAGCTTGATCAACAAGAATCGGGAGAAGAGAAACGAGCATCAACGACGATCTTATCGACAAAATGATGTTTTTTATCTTCCAAAAATGAAGTGCTACAGTGTAATATACTTTGATCTCAGAATGTAATAGTGAGAGAGAGAAAAATCTGATCAAAACTACTTTATAAAGAGGCTGAGTGTCGCGAAGCGCGCTGAGCGCGCAGTCGCCCGCTGAGCGGGCTCCACTTAAAATTTAAACCGCCTAAACGCGCGCTGAGCGCTCTTAGGAGCCCGCTGAGCGCGCAAGCTTCTGTAAGTCCTTCCATCCTCGCGCTGGGAGCACGCTCAAAGCATGCTCAAAAAATCCAAATTTTTCCAAACTGTTTTTGTGGGATCCTCAAGGCTCCAATCCACACCCTTCCATGTAAAAATCTGCAATAAAAACACAAAAGATAAATAGATACGACAAATAACGAAATTAACTAGAAAACGGTTATAAACAGAAACAATGGGAAAAGGCATGGATTTACAAATAAAGCTCACAAAAAGGTGCTAAAAACTAATCTAAATATTAACACTTTTTAGCACCTAACAACAATATCATTGGCTTACATAATTTTTTTCCAAATCTGAACAATATGCCTTAGCACTCCAGGAATCGTCCCAATCTACGACTCACTCCTCACTACCCTCATCTAAGTTAATGCTCTTAGCTTTCTCTGAAGAAGAACTCATGGTGTTGGGATGTTAGAAGTATTGGTTGAAGATATGAGAAGTTTGTCTATGAAGTTGTTCTTTTATCGAAGACTTTCGATTGACTTGTACATTGCTTTTGGAAGATGAAACATCTTGTGATTTTATGATCTTACTCGTTATTGCAATAATTACTCTGATGGTTGAAATTCCTGATTGGCGTGTGGTTGTCTTGAGAAGTGCAGAAACATGTCAACCCATCTTTGGGAAGTGCAAAAGTTATTTTTTTGCTATGTTTATTAGAACTTAATTCTTTCCCACATATTTCATTCCTAAATATTTTTTCTATGCTGACATGACTTTTTCACTTTTTGTTGATGACAAAAGCAGGAGAAATTCATGGGAGTATTTAAGAGGATTAAAATTATTTATGAATGCTTTTATTTACCCGAACCCTAATTATTTTAATATTACTTTCATCTAAACATTATTTTATCTAAATAAGTTTAAATTAACTTAGATATGACTTAGGGGGAGCTTACAAAACTCAACCTTTGGACTATTAGACTCAGGGGGAGCTTACAAACTTCATACTCTGATGTTGTCAAGTTAGTTAAACTGACCAACCATTGTTTTTAAATACATTTGTTTGTCATCATTAATATATGTTGTGGACTATCCATTTATTTAGTGGATAATGCTTTAAACCAGCTACATCCTCCAACGTCTCTCTTGGCATACTTTTTCACAAAGAAAACTCTTATGCTCAACATTCCGACGACTCTTTCTCCACCTCTATAAAAGAAAGCTAAAGATTTGAAAGAAGGTTACAACAACACAATACAACACCTTAAGCATAACTATGAGTTATCATTTGTAACTGTTATTACATACGGTCTTAAGATTTATGATCTTTGTTTATCTTAGAAATCTTAAGAGGTTAAGAACCTTCATGGTTGTTGCACAACTGTTATACTTCTGATTGTATATCAAAGTATAGTTGTTATCTTTTCTACTAAACTGTTTGTTTAAAGTAGATAAAGTCTCTTGCCTGCGTGCTTGAGCAATGAAGTCTCTTTCTAGGTAGATTGAGCAGTAGTCTCTTGCTAGGTTACTTGAGCAGAAGTCTCTTTCTAGATTGATTGAGCCGTGAAGTCTCTTGCTAGTTTGCTTGAGCAAAGTGTAATCAATTTTATTATAGTGAAAAGCTCTTGTTGAGACAAGGGGACTGGACTACTCTTAGTTGTGGAGTGGAACCAAGATAAAGTTTATGTGTTGCTTGCTTATTGCTTCTGACCAATATGATTTATGTTGCTATCATAGATTCTGATATCATACTCTGAACCTTGTTCAGATTCTGAAGTTGCTTATCAGAAGCGAATCGTTGTTGACATACACAATTCAACTCTCCATTCTTGTGTATTTTTCACACCTTCAAAATTTATCTCTAATAATTTGAGACGAAATGGAACATATTATTTGAGACATAAAAGTATTGCAACTGAACAATATTGATCATATTCAAAGCCAAAATTTGAGTTGTGTCAATACTATAATGTTTTAGAAATTCAATATACTTCAATTAAAATATATTCTTTTAATTTTTGAAACAAAAATGTTTTGAAATACATTAATTTCCAATTGTAGAGTTGTTATGATAACAATATAATTGAGAATAATTAATACTTATTTGTTTTCACGTGTAAGATTATTTTCAATCATCTAAAAAAAGAGAATAATCATTTTCATAGATAGAGCAATAATCATTTATATCAAAGTCAATAAGGTTGACCATTTCAACTTCAAGTCTAAATGATCATATGCACGCAGATAGAGATGTGATCATCAACTCCCATATACAGGAATACTCATATGTGTGAAAATCAATAAGGTTGGCCATCTATAATTCAAAATCAACATGATCATATGTACCCTGAAAGGTATGATCATGTGCTCAAATGAAGAATTGATCACCTATGCTTAGATGAAGAATTGATCACATGTGCCGAAATGACGAAGACCCTATTATGATAAATAATCACATAAAATATTCTCTTAACAGTCACATCATGACAGTTGCGTTAGTACAAAAAAATGAAAGGATAGTGTTTTATACAAATACTCCAATTCCAAAGGCTTCATTCTCAATAGATAAATAATTAGAAAATCAAGCGCGCGCGCGCACACACACACACACACGCACGCGCGCACACACACACACACACACAGAAAATTAAATTTAATGTTGAAGGTGACCAAACTATTGTACTAATGAATCATTGAACAAGACTATGAATTATTGTTAAGATTTGCATTTCATTTTAATACTACCAAAGATTAAACCCTAGACACAAGTCCTCTTTTATCACTATTCTTTCTTAGAAAAATTATACACATGTAATTGAGATTTATTAAATTCATGTAAGTTTTCATAAACAAACATCTTTATAATCTCTCAAAGTCTTCTAGTGTGAGGCAAGAAATTCATTAAAGGTTTAAGTCAAGGTAGTTCTTGAGTAATAGGTAGGGAAGTTCTCTATTATGAAGCAAGGAAATTTAGGACTAAATTGTCTTAGTGATTATCTGTAATCATATTTTCTTATTATGGAAATATTTCAGTGTGAGGGGACTGGATTAGCCTCTAGTTAACAAGGTGAATCAGTATAAATTCTTTGTGTCAATCATTATTCAATGCTCTCCTTATTTTCCACTGCTAACTTATTTGTTTGTGTGTTAACAAAAAGCTTTCAAAAATGTTACACAATTAATATTTCATATTTCTTGTGTTTTTTTCACCTTCAGTTAGCATCAGAGTCTATGTCTCTTATTTGAACACTTAACTGTGTAAGAGTAAAAGATCCCTTGAGAAAAACATGTTTGTTGATCTCAAATCTAGTTATACCCATGGCTTGTAAAATCTTAGTAGTCGTTGTTTCTTTCTAAGCCACCTATATATAATAGAGATTATAAACAGTTTTTCTGGTAAAAGAATAATTTGTAGAGTTTCTTCCTGTCTCAAGATGAAAATGTGGGTGGCATGCTTGAATAAGGTCAGTATGCGTGTTAACACAGAAGAAATTGCTACAAACAAGAAAGCATTATCATCTAAGGATAAGAAAAGGTATAAAGTTTATCATAAAATCAAAATATTTATGGTGAATATTATTTATTTCAAGGAATTCATTAAATTCCTAATCAATCTTCTGCTAGTAGAATTTATGACTTCATGGTCAATGCCGACGAAAGAGATTAACAAATTAAGTAAGGATAAGTTGAGCTTTTAATTCAAAAACATGAATTATTTAATATGTATGATGATGAAGAAATTTAACCATATTTTATATGTTCCAAACTCTAGTTTTTGGAATTCAATCCATAAATAAGACTTATATTATTGCAGACCATATGAAGAAGATTCTCATAAGTCTTTATGCCAAATGGATTCCTAAGGTTACATCCAATCAGGAAGGCAAATATTTGAATCACGTGGGGATATAGAAACTCATTAGCTCTTTAAGGAGTCATGAGCTTAAGTAAGACGCAGATGAACCTCCTAAGAAGGTAAAACCCATATTGGTATAAAGTAAATGCGTAAAGTTGGTAAATAAAGGAACTCAAAGATGAGAAAGTGGAGTTAGATTATGAGACATGGATGATGAATATGCTAAAAGGCTATATTGAAATAGCTGGTATTTTTCACTAAGAAGATCTAACATTTGTACATATGGAGAACGTTCCTTAGAAGGAGTTCTCAACCCTACAGAGGATCCACATCCATACCCAGCAAGGAAGACAAAAAGGCTTGTTATGGTTGTAATCCGTCATGACATTTCAAGAATGAATGTCAAGAGGTTGAGAAGGAGAAATCGAAAGGTGGAAACTTCAAAGGAAGCATGAAGTAGGGTCTTATGCCAACATGTGATGGTTATGAAAAATAATATGATGAACAATCCAAAGTAACAATGATGTCTACGATCTATGATAGTGAGATATACACAGATGTTAAAGCAGGATGATGTCTTTTTTAACTTATCTAAATTAGAACATATACATGCTAAAATAATACAATGAGGGACAAGCCATAGCTATGTAAGGTTGCCTAAGATTTTATAGTTTATCATGTGCTAAGAGCTTGCCCATATGAGGGTGATGGAGAGATCATGTATATTTTTATGAGGGAATTTTGTGGTATTTCCCCCTTCTATAAACGGGGTATATATAGGAAATCCCTTGGTCTTAAATAAGAGACCAAGAGGACTAGTTTCCATTTATCTCAATCGTAGGAACGAGAGTGGGAAGACTAGAGTCTTCTTGCAATCGTGTGAAAACCAGTTATTCCTATCAGTTGAATTAGTAGGAAACATGTTTTGGTCAGGGAGGATAGGCACATGCCCAACACGACAAGCATCTTTGGGTGCCCCGAGTGCCTATTCGGTACGGGCGACTTATGGCGCGCTGTTAGGTGCTTGTCCAATATTGTTATAATTGCCTTGATCTATGCCCTTTGAATTATTCCTTTCAGGGCCCAGTAAAATTATTCCAGTCCACAGTGTCTCAAGATTGAAATTTTTAGAAATTCTAATGGAGATCATCTTGAAAGTTTTGCCTTCAGAATTGGATGTAGTAATGCTTTTTTGACTAAACTTACTGGTGAAATGATAGCAATGAAGATAACTACTTCCAAGAATTGGTCCACGCTTTAAATAAAATTACACTCCAAATTAGTCACCATGGCCTTGAGTAATCCTTCAATGGTTCCTTGAAGTCCTAGAAACAGAAGGCTTAACTCTTCCTATAAATTTCATTGCAACTTATATCTTTCAGAAATGTAATCAATGTGAATAATTCAATTTGCTTGGTGGGATTGTGTATGCATAAAAGTTTGTGAACAATTCTTGAAAAACAAGTCTGAATTCCCTAATTTTAGATTTGTAAGCTAGAGGGGTTTTGGCTTTTGGTATTTGGTATTTGGTTTATCTCCTTGTAAATATATCCATCTATTGTGCTCTTTGCATTCTTTTGCCCAAAAAGAAAAACCACTCACATTAAAATTTTAAACATAAAAATACAAATAGAGTAGTAGATTGCTTAAATAATGTAATTATACATTTGTTAGGATCCTTTAAAAAAAGTAAAAAAGTGCAAGTAACTTTGCAAAACTATTGTGATCACCACTCACTAACCACACTCCATTAAGAAAAGACAAGTTCTCGAGCACTGTACCCATCAAATCAAGCTTACAATTTTTTGTTTTCTTTATCAAATAGCAAATCTCACGTTTACAGTTTTTAAACATGCAAAAATCGTTTTCATACACCTTTAGTTTTTGTCCATATCTATAATATTAATATTTTATAATATCAAATAAACTATAGGTGAGAGTCTTCATAATTTTCTAATTCACATTAGTGGATCTATTTTTATATTTAACTAACTATTAATATAGAATGGGACTTCCATGTTTAGGATTGCTTTGCTTAGGAGGGACAAAGGACTGAATTAATCTCCATAAGCCGACATCAAAAAGAAACTTTTGTAGACTAAATCTTTATAGGAACAACCAAGTGAAAATTAAATAAAAATATCTCTATCAAATGTTGTTTTTATGAAGCATGTAGTCCACTATGTGCATGTTTCAATCTATTTCCACCGTGATTTTGAGAAGCTACAAAAGGTAGTTTTTGGTGAAACGTGAATGTCCACCGTAATTTTGATAAAGCCACCGCCAAACCAAACATAGCATATATAGAACAAGGAATTTTCATGAAACAAAACATATACAGTGCTTATTATTAATTGTTTAGGATATCCATTTAGAATGATTAATTATTTCCTAGCAGAATGGGTGTGGCTGGATAAGTTTAATTATAGGTTAGGAATATATATATATATATATATATATATATATATATATATATATATATATATATATATATATATATATATATATATATATATATATATATATATATATATGATAAACCAAATTAGGGGAAAATGATTTAAATACTAAGAGAGGGTTTGAATAAAATAATTGAAATTTGTATAATAAAAAATTAAAGTTGTAGTCAATTTAGATGGAACAATTAAATTATTATATTTGTTTGAAAATGTATATAATTCTTCATTTTTAAAATTTTAATTTTTATAAGTGTGTAAGTTACCTCATGCTAATTGAATTAAATAAATATAAATTGTTAGTTTATGATTCAATTTTTGTTGAAAATATTTATGAATTAGGCTAAATTATAGTTTTGATTTCCCGGTTTTATCTGTTCGCCAAATTAGTCATTTTATTTTAAATTCAAATAGTTTTGATTTTCTTATTTTGCATTCAAACAGTTTTAGTCTCACTCTCACGTTTTTTCATAGAAAATTGATAAAATATTTGTTTTTTAACTTATATTTTTATCTATAAAATTCAATAATATATTTATATTATTTCACAAGTAACTTTTTATTTTTAAAATATCGTTAATTTTAAGTACAAAAGTATGACAGGTGGCCAAAAAGTTTTAAATTTAAAATAGAGGGATTTGAATTTAAAATATGAGAACTAATTTCGCAAATCAACTAAAATAGGGATCAAAATTATTATGAAGTCTATAAATTAATATATAAGTAATTAATATTTAAAAATTAATAATTTTTATAAAAAGAAATTTATTATAATACAGTATAAATATATAATGCAAAGTGATTAGAGCGAAAACTTTAAATATTTTGGTCAAATTTAAAATTTCAAAAAATTGAAAAAATAATTTTAAATTATGAAAAAAAATTAAAATTAAATTTATATTCCCTCCATTTTAAAATGATTGTCCTTTTAGTAAATATAATTTGTTTTAAAATGATTTTCTTTCTCACTTTTCAATGTAAA
This sequence comes from Lathyrus tuberosus, assembly GCA_022829125.1. Taxonomy (NCBI): domain Eukaryota; kingdom Viridiplantae; phylum Streptophyta; class Magnoliopsida; order Fabales; family Fabaceae; genus Lathyrus; species Lathyrus tuberosus. The sequence goes on along the minus strand of JALAZF010000301.1, from coordinate 2,937,232 downwards.
AATGATTATTATTTTTTTAATCATGTCAATTAATTATTACTTTTTACGCTATTTCAAACATATAATAAGGTTAATTTATGAGTAAAAACAACAATGGATGTCAACGGAACAGAGAATATGCGGAGGATACTTCTGAGTTCCCCACTACGCCCCCAATTTTTTTCATCCCTGTCCCCAAACTTTGTCACGGGGCAATATTTTCCCCATCTCCATTTGCAAATATCCCACGGAAAATCGGAGATCCATGGAGATCGAGTCTTAAAAAAATTTACATACTTTTTGATCAAAACCATGACACTAGTATTTCGTTATTATTATTTTTAATATATATATATATATATATATATATATATATATATATATATATATATATATATATATAATTTGCATCTTTCTTTTTTAAAAAAATAATATAATCACTAGTTTATTAATTAAATGAAAAATAAGTATTAATTAAAATATAGTGAAATTGAAGAGTACTTATCAATAAGTACAATGTGTTAGAACAACATAAAACATAAAACCAGAATTTTGAAGATAGTAACAATGGTGAAAAGAAACTTGGGGAAGAGGATGAATTGAGAGAGAGAATTAGGGTAGAGAGTAATATTGATGAATCAAAAAAATGGCATTAACTTTGAATTGGGATTACAACAATGTATATATACACATGAGAGAATAGTACAACTAATAACAAAACCAACTAAAGTGCCATGCTGTTAAATTCTGTTATTTTTGGAAAACCAACAGCTGTAATCGATTAACAACAAAAGCGTTAATCGATTACGCTTGCAGAATTTTCAAAAAATCAGATTTTTAAAACAGCTCACAACACACCACCTCACTTTAGTTGCTCCAAGTTCATCATGCTCAAGCTCTTTAACAGTCTCTTGAACACCTAATTTGTCACACCCTTGGTCAACAAATCCGCAACTTGGTCCTCGCTTCGGCAATAGCTCAATCTAAGCTTTCCATCACCGACCAATTCTCTCAAGTAATGAAACCGCATCTCAATATGCTTGCTCCTTCCGTGTGCAATCGGATTCTTCGCAAGATTTATCGCGGAAACATTATCCACAAACAGTGTGGTGGCATCATCATCACCACATCCCAATTCCTTCATAAGATTCACTAACCACATAGCTTGGCAAGCACTCAATGATGCCGCAATGTACTCGGCCTCACAAGAAGAGAGTGCTACAACCGGTTCCTTCTTTGAACACCATGAGATTGGTGTACTACCGAACATAAAGATGTAACCCGCCGTAGATTTTCGATCATCTTTATCTCCGCACCAATTAGAATCGGTGTAGCCAAGTAAAGTACATTTGCGACCCATATCCTATGTGGGAAACAAAATACCACAACCAAGAGTACCCTTCACATATCTAAGGATTCTCTTGACCGCCGCCAAGTGAGACACCTTAGGTCTCTCCATGAATCTACTCGCAATACCGACACTAAAAGCCAAATCCGGTCGAGTATTGCACAAATTCCGTAACGATCCAATCAAACTCCGGTAAAGTATTGGATCCACATCATCCTCATCATCACTTTTTGATAGCTGAACTCTAGCCTCACAAGGTGTATTAGAAGCATTACAATGTTCCATTTCACACATTTTCAAGATATCTAGAGCATACCTTCTTTGATGCATAAGCAGCCCCACTTTTGACTTGTGAAACTCTATGCCAAGAAAGTATCTCATGACACCAAGGTCCGTCATCTCAAACTCACTCATGAGCTCCACTTTGAACCTTGAAATACTTTTGTCATTGCTGCCCGTAATCAAGAGATCATCAACATACAAGCAAAGTATAATAACACCATTAATAGTATCCGATCTCACATAAACACCATGTTCAGATACACACCGTTTGAAACGGATGTCAATAAGAAAGCCGTCTATACGTTTGTTCCAAGCTCTCGGAGCTTGTTTCAAACCATACAACACCTTGTGTAGCTTATAGTATTTCTTCTCTTGATTTTTAATCACGAAACCGGGTGGCTGCCCCACATAAACCTCCTCATCAAGAGGACCATTCAAAAACACAGATTTCACATCCATTTGGTAAATCACCCAATTGTTGCTATGCGCAATTCCAACAACCAAACGAATAGTCTCCAATCTAGCCACCGGTGCGAATACCTCCTCGTAGTTTATCCCCTCATGTTGCAAGAACCCTTTGGCAACTAATCAAGCTTTGTACTTGATTACTTCACCTTTAGAATTTGCTTTGACTTTATAGACCCATCGCACACCAATCGGTTTCTTTCCATGTGGTAAATCGACCAACTCCTAAGTACCATTTTTTTCAATAGATTCCAGCTCCTCTTTCATTGCACATATCCATTTAGGATCACTTAAGGCTTCCTCCACATTTACCGGTTCAGATTCGGCCATAAGTGCGAAATGAACAAAATCACCATCATTATTCACTTCATTATCTTGGAACCTCTCACAATCTCGGAGTCTATGAGGCAAGGCTCTTTGCCTCACTGGTCTACCATTATTCACAACATCATTTTCCGCTTCAGTAGGTGCAGGTACAGCGGCATTGGAATTCTCCGGATCAAACAAATCAACAAACTGCTGTTGTTCAGCAGGGTGTAACCGATTAGCAACAATCGGGTAATCGATTACACCTGCTGTTTCAGCAGTTTTTATTTCATCAAACTGCACATCCCGGGTTATCACGATTTTCCAATTCCTCTCATCAAATAGCTTGTAACCTCCAGTAGAGTGATATCTAACAAATATCAATTTCTCACCTTTATCATCCAACTTCTTTCTAAGTTGATTCGGTACATGACGATATGCAATCGATCCAAAAATGCGCAAATGATTCACACTCGGTTTGAAACCACTCCAAACCTCTTCTGGTGTAATCTTCTCCAGCTTCTTAGTAGGACACCTATTCAACAAGTAGGTGGCTGTAGACACGGCCTCACCCCACAATTCCTTAGGCAACTTCTTCCCACAAAGCATACTACGCACCATGTTCATTATTGTACGATTTTTCCTCTCGGCAGCTCCGTTTTGTTGAGGCGTATATGGAGGCACCACCTCACGCACAATACCCTCAAGATCACAAAACTTCCCAAACTCACTAGAGGTATATTCACCTCCACCATCCGTTTTGAGAATTTTGAGCTTTCGACCGCTTTGACGCTCCACCATGGATTTAAAACTCTTGAACACTCCAAATACCTCATCCTTCCTCTTGATAAGATATGTCCAAAGCTTCCTACTAAAGTCGTCAATAAACGTAACAAAATATCGATTGCCGCCATAAGTCTCTACTTGTATCGGTCCACAAACATCGGAATACACCACCTCAAGTAAGCCTTTGGTTCTTCGACCCGCATCCTTGCTAAACACATTTTTGTGTTGCTTACTCGTCACACATTCCTCACACAATTCTGTCGGAACACTAATATGTGGCAGCCCCGTTACCATTTCACTTTGTTGCATCATTTTGAGATCCCTAAAATTAAGGTGACCAAGACGGTAATGCCATAACCACTCATCTCTACTTGCCGCGGTAGCTAAACAACGATGCTCCATAACCTTTAACTCAACCTTAAAAATTCTATTGGCAGCCATCGACGCTTTTAGAATCAACACACCATTTGAATCTAAAACGCGTAACATCTTGTTCTCCAACCGAATTAAGTAACCTCTTTCAAGTAATTGGCCAATGCTTAAAAGATTACACTTAATTCCTGATATGTACAAGACATCTTTGATCCTAGAATGTCCACCGTTCTTTCTTTCGATCAAAACATCTCCTACCCCTTCGGCTCTTAAAGTGGTGTCGTCGGCAAACTTGACTTTACTCTTTGCCACTTGATTGATTTGCACAAACCAATCCTTTCAACCCGTCATATGTGTTGAACAACCGGAATCCAAGTACCACTCATCTTTACTTTGAACTCCATCACGCATGGTAAGTAATGCATTTCGATCCGAACGCATTTTTCCACCACTTCCCGAAACAGTACAGCTGCTGTCCCGCAGACTATCACCACAGTAGCTGCTGCCCGGAACATCAACAATGCCATAATTCTCCTCCGTAATCATCACAAGAAGGGTATCTTCATCATCTACCTCTTCCCTAGCAACCTTAGCCTCATCCGCATCCTTTTCCTTGCGTTTTGAGCGACATTCTTTCGCAAAATGCCCAAGCTTTTGACAATTATAACACTTCACGGAACTTTTGTCAAACGGTTTGTAGGCGCTTTGATTACCCTCTTTGGAGCTTCCTTCACCCTTTGAATTTTGTGGATCTTTTCCACCAAGATTCTTCTTACTTTTAGAAGTCCACTTCCCTTTCGATCTCTTGTTCTTCTCATGTAAACGCGCTTGCAAAGCGATCTCCGCTTTGGCTTTGTCGGCACTTCTCTCATCCATCCTTTGTTCATGCGCCTCTAACGAACTTTGCAACTCATCTTTGCTCAAAGTTGTTAGATCCTTTGACTCCTCAATAGCCACAACAATGTTATCGAAACGTGATGTTAACGAACGCAACACTTTCGATACAACATTTTGCTCAAGGATCGTTTCGCCACATGACTTGATTTGGTTGACTAACCGGGTAATGCGCGTGATGTAATCGTTGATCGTTTCTTTGTCCTCCATTTGCGTTAACTCGAATTGACGTTTGTAAGTTTGTAACCTTACCACCTTCGCTTTGACGGCACCGGCATACGCTTTCTCCAAGATTTCCCATGCTTGCTTAGCGGATTCACAATCACCAACCTTCTCGAAATTGTCGTTATCAACACACGAATGAATCAAGAATAGAGCTTTGTAATCCTTCTTCTTTTCTTCCTTGTGTGTAGCCCTACGAGCATCAGTAGCATCTGCCCCTAATGGTGTAACTCCATTGATGACGATCTCAAGAACCTCTTGATAACCAAACATAACCTTCATTTGTTTCGCCCACTTGTCGTAGTTCTTCGAATCAAGAATTGGGAGATTGGTGGGAATTCGATCATTGGAAATGGTAGCCATTGTTGTTGCAGCGGATTAGGATCAATAACCAGAGCTCTTGATGCCAAATGTTAGAACAACATAAAACATAAAACCAGAATTTTGAAGATAGTAACAATGGTGAAAAGAAACTTGGGGAAGAGGATGAATTGAGAGAGAGAATTAGGGTAGAGAGTAATATTGATGAATAAAAAAAATGGCATTAACTTTGAATTGGGATTACAACAATGTATATATACACATGAGAGAATAGTACAACTAATAACAAAATCGACTAAAGTGCCATGCTGTTAAATTCTGTTATTTTTGGAAAACCAACAGCTGTAATCGATTAACAACAAAAGCGTTAATCGATTACGCTTGCAGAATTTTCAAAAAATCATATTTTTAAAACAGCTCACAACACAATGAACAAATGGGAGTGGTTGTTATGATAATGAGAACACAAGAGATGATGAATGGTGGAGACAGAGAATTGAGAGAAGAAGAAGAGACGGCGTGTACACTATATGTAATGAGTGCATTTTTTTAGGGTTGGGTATTTAGATAGTTAAACGATATATTATATAATGAAACAAAAAAATTATGCACTAATGACTTTTCATTTCCTAATATATTAATTATTTTTATAAAAAAAATATGCAAAATTATATAATTATATATTATATAATATATTATATATAAAAGTTAAATAATATAATCGGGATCGGAGAATCCACATGGCGGAGGGTACTTTCCGGATCCCCGCCCCGAAATGTTATTGAGAAACTTTTCCCTCCATCATCGTTTTCACGAGAAAAAATATCCAACTTCGAAGCTCCGACCAGATAATCTCTGCGAAGATCCTATTAACAGATGCAAATTGACATTCCTAAAAACAATTTATAATTTTTATAAAAATTTAGGAACCAATTTCCTTTTTAAAAATATATGGACCAACTTACAAAGAAAGAAAAACACTAAAAAATGTGGAATTTACAATCTTCGTTTAACATTTTTTTTTAGTTTAGTACGTGAATATTAACAGTGGATGACCTATAATTTATTTGATAGACTCTAATATCATATTAGAATTTGTTCTAACTCATATTCTATACAATTTTTTTCCAAATTTTATGTCTAATGAATATAAAATTTAAAATAGGTGTCTTAACATCTTGAATACCTTGGTTTATATAAGAATTTTAATTTCAATTTTTCTTATTCTAATCATAAGAAAATGTCACAAATTTTAAATTTTATAATTCTTAAACTTTATTTTGAATTCGTAATTCATCTATTTTTAAAGTTGGTGGTTGATGGAAACCATTATATATCATAGTTATATTTGATATAACCTTTTAAATTCTAAATAACTTGCATTGATATTGACAATTCCTTGAAAACCATTAAACACTTTTAATACTCAACACCAATAATTTGAATTTTTATGCCAACTACACCACATATCATTTTATTCAATATTATATATTAACCTTATTTGTACATTGTACTACACATTCACATCCCAACGGCTAAAAGGTTCTTTAAAAACCAAGATATTGGCACCAGTGATTGTGGACACTTAAACATGATCTATAAATCATTACAATCTCAAAAAGGTAAAGATAAAGAGAGAATTTGTGATCAAAAGCATCATGACCCCACTAATTGTATTCTTTTTAGGGTTCATATTAACCCTCTAAAGCATTCAAAGCCTCTTTTCTTTCAAATATTGATCATGTTCTTTTCTAAGCCTACTTACAAGATATATGGCCCATAACACCTCAAACTTTTAGTGGCATATGAGATTGGCATGGAGACAAAGTTTCCACACAATGAAGCTTTTGCAGTCTTTAGAAAACTAAAAATGAAAATAAAGCAAAGCTTGAATGGCTTTTTAACTTTATGTGTAGAAGGCTATTTCCTTTTTTCAGTTTCACTCTTGTTTTCTATTACAAGTGAATTTTATTTGCATGAAAGTAAGGGATTTTCTTGGATCTAGAACTCTTAATAATCAGTGTATAATTTTGGACATAGAACATTAGTTAGTGACCTCGGATCCTTCAACATAGTGGGAGGGAATGGTCTTGTTTTAAAGGCTCAGGCATCAAAGATGACCAGTCAAAAAGGATTTTCTCATGGAAGTTAACAAGAATGGGTGGAAATTAAAGTTATCATACACATTTATGGTCCTTTCTTATTTTGGCCTTCTAAGTATATCACAAAAATAGTTTTTTTTTTTTTTTTGAAAAAAATATAAGTAATTAATTTTATTTTCCTTTATCTTTCTGTAGATTAATTTCGGTGCGATAATGATAGTTTTATGAGCGGCAAAGCATAGAAAACATATAAAATTAGCACTCCTACTTTCAAGCCAGTTAAATCAGAGACATATAGTTTAAGAGTGAGAATAACATTATATCTAAAATGACGTCTCATTGGACTTATATATGATAGAGGGTTGAAAATGTTCTGTCTAACATGAAGTGTGATGTAAAGAGTCGTCCAATTAACTCACGCTTGAGTGATTAAAATGAGATACTCAACTTTATAATAAGGTTCCACCCGATCATTTATCATAGTTAATAAAACCTTAGATTAAACTTTCGTAATTTAGTATTGAACATTTGGTCGACTCAAATCATACTTAATAATATTCACATCTCAAACAACAAAATCGACCTAATTACACTAAGATTAAAAGTAGCAACAACCTCTTTATATTAATATGAAATGCAAAAAACAAATGTTAAGATAAAAATTGAATCATAAACCAACAACTTATCCTCATATAACTTAATATCTCAAATAACATTTAAATTACATCACCCACTTTTCTTTGTCTTGTTCATCAATTACATTGCTTTATTAACCAACAAAATAAAACATATTATCCACTTCCATGGTCAAATTTATGCAAGGCAACAAAATCCTTAAAACATAACCTCAAAATGAAGGGGCACTGTTTAAAAATAAATTTGAAAATATCTATTTAAGAAATACATTGAAATATATATTAAGAATGAGTATATGACATTTAATTATCGTTGGGCAAAATGATTGTTTTGTTTGGTTAAAACTTGCCCCATAGTAGTGAGTTTTAATCTAGCATTTGAATGGAGGGACTTTGCACTTGCCATCAAGACAAAATAATTTTGTAATAATATCTGAACATTAATTATATTTAATCATTTAAATAAAAAATAAAATTTAAAAATATACTTTTTATGCTATTTATATATTTTCTTCTTAAAAGTAGTATATAAGACATATGTAAAATAAGTGGCTAATATATATATATATATATATATATATATATATATATATATATATATATATATATATATATATATATATATATATATTAGTGCGTGAGACACTTTTAGTGAGTAGAGAATAGAGAGAGAATAAAGATTTATATTATTGAATTATGTAAATAATGATACAAACTAAGACTTTATATTGAGCTTGAGCTAACACAACTTGGATTATATTTAAATATTAAATCTAATCAAATCTAATCTAATATTTCAACATACCCTCATAATCCAAGTTGTCGAGCCTACGCTAGTCATAGTCAATCTAAACTATTCCTAATTTTTTTCTCAAATTCAGGAATCTGTCGATCTTCAATCCTTTGGTGAAAATGTCGGTCAACTGTGCTTCACTTGAGCAATGCCTAACTTCAAGTTCACCTCGATTTACCTTTTCCCTCAAGAAGTGAAATCTGGCTTCGATATGCTTACTTCTTCCATGTAGAACTGGATTCTTCGCCAGATTTATGGCTGACTTTTTGTCGATTTGCAACACAAGAGGTTTCTTCACTTCGACCTCCATTTCTTCAAGTACTGATCTGATCCAAATTGCTTGACATGCAGCATAGGATCCTGCTATATATTCTGCTTCACACGATGACAATGCCATCACAGGTTGCTTCTTCGAACACCATGAGATTGGGGCTCCAAATACTTGAAAGAAATAGCCACTTGTACTTCTTCGATCTTCCTTATCTCCAAACCAATCAGCATCTGAAAAGCAATTAACTATTGCTCATTTGCCTTCAGAATCTCGTCGAAATAGAATTCCAAAATCTGTTGTTCCTTTTAAGTATCTCAGAATTCTTCTTGTCGCTTTCATGTGTGACACTCTTGGTTCACCCATGAATCTGCTCACTAATCTGACTGTGAAACCTATATCAGGTCGACTGTTGCACACATATCTCAGAGATCAAACTATTTGTTTGAACAAAGTTACATCAACTTTGTCTTCCTCCCCATGCTTCTCCAACTTCAAGTTTGGTTCGACAAGTGAGGATGCAGGATTCGAATCATCCATTCTGAATCTCTTGAGTATCTCTTTGACATACTTACTTTGATGTAGCATCATACCTTGCTTTAGCATTTGAAATTCCATGCCTAGGAAATAAGATAATTTTCCCAAATCCGGCATTTTAAATTCCTTCATCATCAGCTCTTTGAACTTCACAAGTTCTCCAAGTTATTTCCAGTTACCAACAAGTCATCGACATATAAGCAGATGATTGCTATATTTTGTGCTACAACCTGAACTTAGACACCATACTCAGACTTGCATTTGACAAATCCCAATTCGACTAAGTATGAGTCGATCTTCTTGTTCCATGCCCTAGGTGCCTGCTTGAGGGCATAGAGTGCTTTGTGCAACTTATATACTTTACTCGTTTCCTTCTGAATCACAAACCCAGGGGGTTGTGTGACATAGACCTCTTCGTCTAACGGACCATTCAGAAATGTTGACTTCACATCTAAGTGAAATGTCGACCAACCTTGGTTACATGCCAATGCTACCACTAGTCGAACAGTCTCCAGTCTTGCTACTGGAGCAAATACTTCAGAGTTGTCAAGTTCTTCTCTTTGAAGAAACCCTCGAGCTATTAATCTTGCTTTATGTCTTGCTATCGACCCATCAACATTGTCTTTTAACTTGAACACCCACTTTACTTCGATAGTTTTTGTATGTGCTACCAATTCGACTAACTCCCATGTGTTGTTTCTTTTGATTGCCTATAACTCTTCGACCATAGCTAACTTCCACTGTTAAGTTTTTAAAGCTTCGTTATGGTTGATTGGTTCAACACCTGCAAGTAAAGCAAAATAAACTAATTCTCTATCTAGTGTGATTTCATCATCACCAGTCACTTCATAATCATGAAGTCTTGTTGGAGGAACTCTATTTTGCCGAGGCCTTTGGCTTGTTTCAGCCACAACCTCTGTGTCGAGAATGTTAGCAACTGCTTCTACTTCAACTTCGACTGGATTTTCAGCAATTCCTTCAACTTCGACTTCATCAGTTTCTTCATCGAAATCAGAGCTCATTAATGGCTTGTTAATTAAATTACTAGAATTCTAATCCCAGGCAGAATTTTCATCAATCACAAAATCTCGACTCAACACAGTCTTCTCATTAATTGGATTGAATAACCTATATGCACCAGTCTTATGATATCCTACCAGAATCATAGGTTCACTCTTGTCATCAACCTTCCTTCTTCTTGCATCAGGAACATGCTTGTAACACATAGAGCCAAACACCTTCAGATGACTCACTGATGGTCGTTTGCCACTCCACACTTCTTCAGGAACCTTGTTCTTCAATTTCTTGGTAGGGCACCTGTTCAGGATATAAACTGCAGTCGAAACAGCTTCACCCCATAAATATTTTAGCAAATTCTTCTGCTTGAGCATACATCTCTCCATATCCAATATGGTTATGTTTCTTCTTTCATCAATTCCATTATGTTGAGGAGTATAAGGAGCAGTTACCTCATGATCAACACCATGTTCTGCACATAATTTTTTAAACATCTTCGAAGTGTATTCGCCACCTCCATCGGTTCGCAGAACTTTGATCCTCTTCTCACTCTGGTTTTCGACAAGCATCTTGAATCTCTTAAAGATTTCAAATACTTCATCATTTCTCTTGATCACATAGATCCATAGCTTTCGACTAAACTCATCGACAAATGAAACAAAATATCTGTTTCCACCAATGGTATGTTCTTCGAACGAACCACATTCATCTGAATGTACAACTTCGAGTATGCAGGATGATCTCATTGGCATAGTCGAAATGAAAGAATTTATGGATTGCTTTTCGACTAAACAACCTTCACAGAGTTTGTCAGGCATCTCAAGACTTGGAATACCAGATACCATATCTTGAGTAATCAGCTGATTGAGTGATCAAAAGTTCAAATGTTCAAACCTCAAATGCCACAACCAACTATCCTTGTGGTCGACAATAGTTTTAGACATTGTACTTCAGTCGAACTGATCATGGTCTTAAACGTCCTGTTTGAAATTCTGGTATGGCAGATCCCAGATGTCCTACAGGATGTCGAGACATCTGGTCTGTTACAGAAAACATGGCAAGGTATAACCAATAACAGTATTAAAAGGCATAAACCACACATAAAATTTGTTCACCCAGTTCGATCTAACAATCTACATCTGGGGGCATACCAAGCCAGGAAGAAAGTCCACTCTTAGCAGTATCAAATTACAGACTCAACAACCAAGTTGACAATCTCCTAACTTAATAACTACCCAATAACCATTCTACCTAAGTTCTCCCTAGGTAAGAGACTCCATCTCACTTCCAATCATCGCAATGATGTCAAGCAATCAACACCTCAGCCACTGCATCAATAACTTGATTTCCAACAGCTCTTCAATCACAGAAAAATAGAGACACGCTTCAATAACAATACCTAGACATGACACACATGACTACGAACAATACTCAGAGTTGCTTAACAGCTTCCTCCAAGAACAATACTCACTCTTGCTTAAAAGCTTTGAGGAGTACAGTGACCATCTCACAATTCGAGTGGTTCACACATACCAACTCTCCTAGAGAGTGGTTCACAAGATGAAATCCTAATAATTTTACATCTTGGAATCGTTACCAAATCAGGTTACAAACACTCCTATTTATAACCTACAACCCAACTGGATTTGGGCTTCAAAACGCAGCAGAGAGACTACACACAATTCTGCAAAATAAACTCCAAGAAAATAGGTATTCAATCAAATATTTCCTAATATGTCTCCATATTTAGAAAGTAGTGAAAATCTGAAAACCAACACAAAATCTCAACCCAATTACTTTGGACGCCACATAGGATAACTAAATATTCACAGAATATTCAGTAACAAATAACAACTAACAGAATCTTCTTTTAATCTAATAACAGACGCGATGTCCTATGATCCAGGATAGGACATCTTTATCCGACATGTTGAATGCAGTACATTAGAACATCTTGATTAACCAGCACATGAAAGCAACACAGCAACACCTTAAAACAACCATGCACTCATACCAGCTTAGTGCAGCACAACATGTCAAGACATCACACTTGACATCTCCACAGCCTGCAACTAATCTAATATGACAGATACTGAACATAACTAGTTAGTGCAGAACAGCATGTCAAGACATCCTCCTTGACATTTTCACAACCTGCAACTAAACTATTATGGCAGATACACAAAACAGCATGTTAAAATAACTTCAGTGACAAAAAGCTATCATATAGGTTTTAACAAAATTTAGCCAACACAAATACTGCATAGCTGCAGAACTAACATTGTTCTTCGACAACGGAGATTTCAAGACCATGGGTGTCGAACAATTTCAAAACTCCATCTTTCATAACAACTGAGAAGCCTTTTTCGACCAGTTGTCCAACACTTAACAGGTTGCACTTCATTCCAGGTACATAGAATACATCTCTGATCATAGGTTTCGCTCCATTACTCAGTTGAAAAACTATGTTGCCAGTACCTTCTGCTTGCAACGAATTGTTATCAGCAAGTTTTACTTTGCTCTTCTTCGACTTGTCAAAATCTGTCAACCACTCCTTTCGACCAGTCATGTGATTTGAGCAGCCTGAGCCGAGGAACCAGATCTTGGATTCGACATGGTTATCTCCCACTGCAGACATAACCACCATACCACCTTCAGAATCATCTGAATCTCGGCGTGCAAGGTTCGTTCCTTCGTCCTTGCCTTTTTTCGATCCATTATCTTTCCTGTACCAACAATATTTGGCCAAATGACCCCACTTTTCACAATTATAACACTGCATACCTTTCTTATCTTCTTTGTCCTTTCAATAGTTTCCTCCTTCTCTTTTCGAGGATTCAGAAGCTCTATCTTCAACCTGATTCTTGTGAGGGTTAGACCAAGATTTCTTTCCTTGAGTCTTGTCGACTTTGCCTTGGAATTTGTTGGAACCACCATTCCTTTTCCATGACTGAGCCTGTAGTACTTGTATTGAATCCTAAACTCCCTTTCTTTCGACAATCCCCATCTCATGCGCCTCCAACGAACCAACCAAATCTTCCACTTTTAGGGTTTCAAGATTGTTGGATTATTGAATAGCTATGATAACGTGGTCAAATTGAGAGATCAACGTTCTCATTACCTTCTCAACTATCATCTTATCAAATATGGTTTCGCCACAACCCTTCATGAGATAGACGAGTTTCTGAACCTTCGACACATATTCTGCAACTTTTTCGTCTTCTTCCATCGACAACTCATATTGTCGACGCAAGGTTTACAACTTGACAACCTTGACTTTCTCAGCTCCTTCATAATACTTCACCAGAATATCCCATGCCTCCTTCTCTGTTTCAGCATGAGAGATGCTGTCGAAGTTAGCAGTATTGACTGCCGTCTGAATGCAGTAAGCAGCCTTTCAATCTTTCTTGTTGACTTTGTTGTGGGCTTTTTTCTGTTCTTCGGTTGCATTTTTCAGCCAACACAGGAACGCCGCCGATAACCACTTCTAGGGTATCATGGAAGCCAAATAAGGATTGCATCTATTTTTTCCATCGGATCCAATTCTTGCCGTCAAGCATTGGAAGGGAATTCATAATGCTCTTATCACCAGTCATCTTCGCAGCGGTTGATTCAATTGCCCTAGAAACATGATCTCTGACGTGAAGTTCTTGAAAACTCGATCAAGAATAATAACCAGAAGCTCTGGATACCAATTTGTTAGTGCGTGAGACACTTTTAGTGAGGAGAGAATAGAGAGAGAATAAGGATTTGTATTATTGAATTGTGTAAATAATGATACAAACTAGGACTATTTATATACAACCCTAATTGAGCTTGGGCTAACACAACTTGAATTATATTTAAATATTAAATCTAATCAAAATTATATATATATATATATATATATATATATATATATATGAAAATGCTAACATACACCTAAAATTGATGGGCTCCACACAAAAATACACTACATCTATTTTCTTTCTATTTTTTTCTTTATCTTTTTAATGTGGGTCCCACCCAAAATTGATGCGCCCCACACAAAAATACACTAAGGTGTATGTTGCTAATGCACACCTACATGGGTGTGCATTAGCATAACCCATATATATATATATATATATATATAAGGAACGTATCATATAAGAATGTTATTTTTACGTAAGAACATGAGAATGAATTTGAACCATTAGATTTTAAAATAAATGGTGGAGATGATATGTCAGTTTTTTTTATCTCTCCTCCCTCATTTATTTTAATAATGGAGGAGAGAGAAAAACAAAAATCACACATAATCTCCACCATTTATTTTAAAATATAATGATTCAGATTCATTCTCATATTCTTACATAAAAATGACATTCTCATAGGATATGAATAACATATATATATATGTTATTCATATCCTATGAGAATGCCATTTTTATGTAAGAATATGAGAATGAATCTGAATCATTATATTTTAACATAAATGGTGGAAATTATGTGTGGTCTTTGTTTTTTCTCTCTCCTTCATTATTAAAATAAATGATGGAGGTGAGAGAAAAAAACTGACACATAATCTCCACCATTTATTTTAAAATTTAATAGTTCATATCCATTTTCATGTTCTCACATAAAAATAACATTCTCATATGATACGTTATATATATATATATATATATATATATATATATATATATATATATATATATATATATATATATATATATATATATATATATATATATATATATATATATATATATATATATATATATATACACAATTTTATATATTTATGTTAAAAATTAAAATATTTTTCATATTTTTTTATCATCAAAAAATGGAAACAAATTAGTACTATCAAATGTCTTATTCTATGTAAAATATTATATTTACATATATAATATATTTCATCATTGTCTCTTTTTCTATTAACATGTTTTTATATGTTATTCTAAATAGCTCACAAAATTTATGTCTGAGAAATGTTATGGTGACACTAAATTATAACACCATATCGTTTTACAACATAGTTTTAAGCTTTATTTTGAATGGGACCCAAATTCCAAGACACATAACAATAATAAAATAAAAAAAAGGATAGATTATACAGTAGATGTTAAAAGTGGATTACATAATAGGGCTAGAAATAAGCTAGGTCGATAACAGGAATCTATAGGTTAGCTTACACATACTCAGGTTAGATCAAGTTTGTTTTTAAATAGAAAAGACATAGGTTTTTTTATAAGTCTATTTAGTTAAAAAAGTTAAGTCTCAGGCCATAAAAAAAATCTATTAAGTCTAACAGGCCGACATATTTAAATAAATATGAATAATTTTTTTTATTATAATTATGTTATGTTTTGTACTTTAAGTTAAAATACATAACTAAAAATTGGTTATTTTGGAGAACTTATGAAAATAAAATGAAAAAACCTTATGAACAATGTTATAAGTTGTTTTCATAAGTTAGCTTGAACAAATAGTCTCACAAAACTTATATTAATAGATAAGTTAAAATAAGTCAATGCAAACAAACTTATAGTCTCATTGGTTTTTTAGTTTGTTAGTATATTAAAATATTATTTTAATTGCTTATTTATATATGTCTAAAATAATAGGCTTTTATGTAGTCTAACAGGCTAAACAGGCCTTAGAAAAAGTCAGACTCAGGCCTAAAAATAAGTTTATGACAGACTACAGGCCAGGATTAGGTTTCAGTTTTTTTGGCTGACCAGACTTAGACTTGACAAAGCCTAACTCGGCTCAGCCTATTTCCACCCCTAGTCATGATATTATTTCTCTAAATTTAAATACACTACTTTCTCCTAACAAATGCAATATTTTGGGTTATGTGTTTTGGCAGAATGTATTGGTGACTAGATACGTTATTCATATATATATATATATATATATATATATATATATATATATATATATATATATATAGGGTTCATATCATATGAGAATGTCATTTTTACGTAAGAACGTGAGAATGAATCAGAATCATTAGATTTTAAAATAAATGGTGGAGATTATGTGTGATTTTCATTTTTCTCTCTCCTCCATTATTAAAAGAAATAATGGAGGAGAGAGAAAAAAACCGACACATAATTTCCACCATTTATTTTAAAATCTAATGGTTCAGATTCATTATCATATTCTCACATAAAAATGGTATTCTCATATGATACGTTCCTTATATATATATATATATATATATATATATATATATATATATATATATATATGATAGTTGTCTTTGAGTCTATCAAATTTTTTGGTAGAAGATGTTTCATTTTTTGACCTAATTCATCCTTATAAAATCAACTTGTAAAGTGAGAGATGTCACTTAATATAAATTCTTTCAATGTTTTATCTGGTGGGTTTGTGCTCTCTTCCTATGTGGAGAAATGCCCAAATATGTTTAGCTCATTTGTCTCACTTATTTAAGTGGAGAGGATCAATTTAGGATTGAGAGAGATAGAGAAAAAATAAGGACTCAAAAGAGAGAAAAGATGAGAGAAACTCATTCCCATTTTTCTGCAACCAGACTCACTAAATCGATAATCCTCGATTCATTAACCGTTGGATCGAGTTCAAATTTGGAGGGCAGGTTCGTAACAAATATATATAACTTTTGACCGTTCAGAAGTTTAAAACAACATCTGAGATGAAAGTTATGTGCTTCGCACTAAAGCTGCAGATTTGGAAAATTTTACAGTTTTTTTATTCTTATTTGTAAGCTAGTTTGCTTGTAATTTGAGGTTGTTAACACTAGTTTGTGAATCACTTTAAGACTCTCTTGTACCCTTAATTGATTATAGTGGGTTATTTCTTTGGTCTGGACGACTCATGGTTTTTACTCTCATATCCACGTTAAAAATATTGGTGTTCTTTTGTGCCTTTATTTGTTTGATTTTTCATCTCATATTTATTGTTGATCCTCAAGGTTCCTCCAAGCCGCGATACAAGAATCTGGAATGTCATTGTTGTCACAAAACTCGACATGTACAGAAGTATTTCTATCAGTGGAAAAGAGATAACAAAGGCAAGAAGGGTAAGTCTAAACAAAGATACCATGAAGATCATGATGATGATCATGTTACTATTGCTACTAGTGATGATCTTGTTACTCTTTGTGATCATGAGTCTGTTAATCTTGTATCAAACGAGAGAATGTGGATAGTTCACAGTGGTGCTAGATTGCATGTTACACCAAGGAAGGATATCTTCACATCTTATACTTCTGGTGATTTTTGAGTTTAAAAGATGGGTAATGATGGTGTATCTAAGGTAATTGTTGTTGGTCGTGTTTGCTTGCAACCAACATGGGAATGCAATTGTTGCTTAGAGGTGCCAAACATGCTCCAGATGTCCGCTTTAATTTGATCTCTATTCATATGCTAGATGATTTTGGTTATGATAATCACTTTAGTTCTGGAAAGTGGAAACTAAACAAAGGTAACTTGGTTGTGGCTTGAGGGGAAAATCTTTCTAAACTGTATTGGACAAAATTTGGTTGTTAGTTACAATGTGAATGCTATCAACATGGAAGCATCTTTGTGGCACCAAATAAATAGTCATATAGTGAAAAGGAGCTTAATGTTTTGGCAAAAAAGGATGTTCTTCCTGGATTAAAAAATGTAGATTTGGAGAAGAGTTCTCATTGTATGGCTGGTAAATAGAATAGAGTATCTTTCATGAGACATCCTCCCTCAAGGAAGTCAAAGTTGCTTCAATTGGTACATTCTGATGTTTGTGGTCCATAAAGGTAAAATCCTTTAGTGGTGCACTTTATTTTGTTACCTTTATTAATGATTGTTCCAAGAAACTATGGGTTTATGCCTTGAAGAGAAAATACTAAGGGTTGGAAAAGTTTAAAGAACTTTTTGCTTTGGTTGAGAGACAGACATGCGAGAATCTGAAATATGTTCGTTCATATAATGGTGGAGAGTATTGTGGACCATTTGATTCCTATTGCAAGCAACATGGTATTGCACATGACAAGACTCCTCCTAAAACTCCTCAATTGAATAGTTTACTAGAGAGGATAAATCAAACACTAATTGAAAGAGTAATGTGTACGCTCTCTAAAGCTAAGTTGCATAATCATTATTGGGGCAAGGCACTTTACATGCCAGTTCATGTTCTTAATCTCACTCCTACTGTTGCTTTGAATAGTGAAGTTCCAGACAAAATTTGGTTTGGAAAGAATGTCAAGTATGATCATTTGAGAGTCTTTGGTTGTAATACTTTTGTGCATATTCTAAAGGATGAGAGATCCAAGTTGGATGCAAATTCAAAACAATGTATCTTCGTTGGCTATGAGCAAGATGAGTTTGGTTACAGGTTGTATGATCCTATAGGGAAGAAGCTTATTCAAAGTCGTGATGTGGTGTTTATGGATGACCAAAATATTGAATACAATGATAAGGTAGAGAAGGTAACACCCAAGAAAGATATCAGTTTGTCTAATGCTTATCCAGTTCAGTTACTTAGTCATAATCTGGATGTTATTGGCGGTGATGATCACAATGGTGAGCCATATGATTATGCTGATGATCAACATCTTGGAGATGAGGTAAATATTCAAACTAATGATGGTGAAGGGGAGAGTGATATGTCACAGGATGAGAATCTTGGTGAAGCTCCAGAATCATCTCAAGTTCAACTTAGGAGGTCTAACAGGTAGAGACAACCTTCTACAAGGCATAATTATGATGAGTATGTGACCTTGACTGATGAGGGTGAACCCGAGTGTTTTCAAGAGGCCATGGAAAGTGATAAAAATCAAAAGTGAACGGATGTAAATCATTGCATGATAGTCAAAATTATGATTTAGTGAAGTTGCCTAAAGGCAAAAAGGCTTTGGAAAACAGATGAATTTATAGAGTTAACATGAGAATAACTCTAAGTCTCCAAGATATAAAGCCAAATTAGTGGTGAAAGGTTTCCGTCAAATAACAGGTGTTGATTTTTATGATATTTTCTCACATGTTGTAAAGATGTCATCAAATAGAACCGTGTTGAGTTTGGCTGCTACTCTTAATTTAGAGGTTTAGAAAATGGATGTGAAAACGGATTACCTTCATGGTGATTTGGAGGAAGAGATCTACATGAAACAAACCGATGGTTTTCAAGTTAAAGGTGAAGAAGATCATGTGCGCAGATTTAAAAAGAGTTTATATGGGTTAAAGCAAGCTCCAAGGAAGTGGTACAAGAAGTTTGAGTCTGTTATGTGGGATCAAGGATACCAGAAGACTACTTTCGATCACTGCGTCTTTATTAGAAAATTTTCTAACGGTGACTTCATTATCCTGTTGTTATATGTTGATTATATGTTTGTTGTAGGGAAATGTATTTCTAACATTAACAGGTTAAAGAAACAATTGAGAGAGTCATTTTTCATGAAAGACATGGGAGCAACTAAACAGATTCTTGGCATTAGAATCATGCGTGACAAAAAAGATAAGAAACTTTGGATGTCACAAGAACATTATATCAAAAGAGTGATGCAAAGATTCAAAATGGAAAGTTCCAAGGCGGTAAGCACTCCTCTCGCTACTCATTTCAAGTTGAGTTTTAATCAAATTCCTTCAAGTGAAAATGAATTGTTTGATATGAAATGTGTTCCTTATATGTCTAATGTGGGTAGTATGATGTATGTAATGGTGTGTACAAGACCAGATATATCACATGTTGTTGGTACAATTAGTAGATTTTTTTCAAATCCAGGTAGAGAGCATTAGAATGTTGTAAAATGGATTTTAAGGTATCTCCGTGGTACTACTTCTGCGAGGCTTTATTTTGGAGGAGATAAGCCTACTCTAGTGGGGTACTCTGACTCTGATATGGATGGAGACATTGATTCCAGAAAGTAAACTTAGGGATGCATGATTAAATTTCCAGGGGGAGATGTAGTTTGTAACACCCTAAACCCCCGCGCTATAATATTAATAAAATAATAAAACATCAGAGTCAAGTAGAAATAGCAAGGGCATTCAGGATGCTACTTCAACAAAAACCTGCTCATGAAATAGACATGTAACACTTAAATCATTTAAAAAAAATTCTTTTATTCTGCAGCGAAAGAATAGTCATTTAACACCATAACCACAATACTAGTTCAAATCCATCAATTAAACATCAACCAAATAAACAAAATAACTAAGCGTTCCAAAACCCCGGTGTTGCACATCAGAGCAGACGCCGACACAACAAGCAAAGCAGAAGACTTCATCTTCACTCACTCTGACACCGCACTAATCCTGATCACCTGCACGTTACCCACGTGGAGGCAACATTCAAACAGAAAGGGTGAGATTCTCAATCAATCAAAAGAATAAGATGATATAATGTGCAAGTATAAATTATTAAGTATATCACTCACATCTGTAACGCCCCAGTTTTGTCCGTTTTATTTAATTGAGTCGTTTTGATTATTTTATTATTATATTATTTTATTTCTGAATTTTATGTGAAAATATGTTATTTTTCATCGTGATTATATTTTATCGCGTTTTGGGAGCGTTTGCGAGATATTTGAGTGTAAGGGTATTTTGGTCATTTTGCTTTATTTTGTTAAGTTAGGAATATAATAGAAATAGAAAGAGAGAAAAATAGAAAGGAAAGAAAAAAAGAAGAAGAAAAGTAGAGAGAAAGAAGAAGAGAAGAAAAAGAGAGAAATTTGGAAAAGAAGAAATCAATCTCCCGACTTTATTAAACACGATTAAATCGGGTAAGGGTGCGAAACTCGATTATACTATGTTTGTGTATGATTATGTATGTGTGTGCTGGTATGTTTTCTTGTCTTTACATAGCTTTTGAATTCTAGGTTAGAAATGAGAAATATGTTGAGAAATCGATGTTTTCGCGGTTGGAAATAGACGTAAATGTGGTAGAATGCTTGTTGCCATGATTAGATTAGGTTCTGATTGATATATGTTGATTTGAAAATGTTTTGGTTGGAAAAATATCATTTTGGGTTATGTAACAGCGCTGCAGAATTTCTGAGTTTTCGCAGGTTCGCCTAGCGAACCAGTTAGCGAAGGTCAGCGAAGGTTCGCTAACGTTGTTCGCCTAGCGAAGGTGGTAGCGAATGCTCACTAGAGGGTTCGCCTAGCGAACTTTGTATGTTTTTGGTTCTGCCTTGGTTCGCCTAGCAAAATTTGTGTCTGTTTTTAGCTGATAGTGGGTTTGTTGGACATTCGCCTAGCGAAGGTGGTAACGAATGCTCGCTAGAGGGTTCGCCTAGCGAATATGGCTGTTGTGCAATTTTGTTTTCTTACTAACTTTTGATCTGTGGTTCGGTTTGAGGCGTGGTTTAATGCGTTAGAAAGCTTATAAAATGTTCTTTCTTATGATGATGGGTTTGAGGTTGTTGGCCGATTAAATTAGGTCGGGAATTAGAAAATATATTGTTTTGTCGACTTTTGCCGTTTTAATTGTGTGAACTTGATGTGTATATGCAATATGCTATTGGTGTGGATATTGTATGACCTGTGTACTGTTGTGTGATGAAATTGCATGAAATACATATTGTGATGATGATTGGTGGCCTTAGGGCAAGAAAATGCAATGTGTGGTAATTGATGATATACGCATGATTATGGATGTGTATATGTGTGCATTTTAAATGTCATGAGTCATTGTATGCCAAGCATCATGATATGCATTCTCGTGACGTCGTGAGCGACAGATTGATTCTAGAGGGAATCCTCTATAACATCGTGCGCCTTAAAAATAAGAGGACTAAAAGCGATCTGATCGGATCGTGCGCCTTAAAAATAAGAGGACCGAAAGCGATGATTATAGACGATCGTGTGCCTATGTGGGGTGTGAGCGATTGGGTCGTGTGCCTGTGTGGGGTGTGAGCGATCCATAAACATCGTGTGCCCGTGTGGGGTGTGAGCGACGGGGAACATCGTATGCCCGACGGGGAGTTACACTAAGTAACGAGTGATGGTTCCAGCAGAGTTCCTGAGTGAACTAGTGATGAGAAATGTTGGAAGTCGGTACCGCATATGCATTGCATAGAGTCGTTGTGTCGGTCTCTGTGCATTTGCATAAATCATGGATTAATTGTGTATGGAATTGTGAATGTGATTGATGAGATGGAATATGTATAATTGTATTGATGATGAGTGTATTGTGTATGACTGATGTGCATTGGTATTGGATACCTGAGAATTGTATTGTGTTGTGTTGTATTTGATTGTGGTGCATTTGCGGTGAGAATATTTCACTTGTGCATTTCTGTGTTAATATATATAATTATATGCAACTGTATTATGATTTTGTTTCTCACCCTTCTGCTGTTTTATAATGCTCTATGAGGCATTGCAGATTAGAATTGCTGGAGGTCTTTTTGTGAAGCTTGGGTCTTCATTCTTTTGTCGGTCGACTCTGATATGTGACACCGGGTAGTCGGGGTGATCGAGTGTGATTATTTGAATTATGTATATGTATCTATTGGATTGTACATGTATGGTTGTATATGACATATACATTTTTATGATATATATATATATATATATATATATATATATATATATATATATATATATATATATATATATATATATATATATATATATATATATATATATATATATATGAGATTCAGTTACAGATTTTCCACTTTTATTCTGTAATTGGATTGTGGGTGTTAGGAACTCAGTTCCTTGGTTGTGCTACCTGAAATTGTTGCATATCTGTATGAGCAGGGTTATTGTATTTTGTTTCAAATTGATGTGACCCCTCGATCTATGCCGTGCATGTTTTAAATATACTCTGATGAAATTTTGAATTTTATTTATCGCTTTGTTTTATTTGGGGGTATAGATTGGGGGTGTTGCACCAAGTGGTATCAGAGCCAGTCCGTGTCAGTTCGTGTCTGGTTGTGTCAGTCCTTGTCGGTGTGGCGTTTACGGTGAGCTGTTTGTTTAACCATAGTTTCTGTTATTGGAAATGAACAGAATATGGCTGGTAGGAATGATGTTGCTTTGGCTGCTGCTATGCAAGCTATGGCTCGGGCTGTGCAGGGTGCACCTAATGCTGCTGGTAATGATGAGTTCAGGAAGAACAAACCGCCTGTCTTTAAAGGGAGACATGATCCTGATGGTGCACAGATTTGGTTGAAAGAGATTGAAAGGATTTTCCAAGTTATGGATTGTGCTGAGGACAGTAAGGTGAGACTGGGAACTCATATGTTACAGGAAGAAGCGGATGATTGGTGGGTTAGTACTCGTCTGGTGTTGGAAGCTGGGGATGAAGAAGTTACTTGGGAATTGTTTAGCTGGGATTTTCTGAGGAAGTATTTTCCCGAGGATGTAAGAGGAAAGAAGGAAATTGAGTTCTTGGAATTGAAACAAGGTAATATGTCTGTTGTTGATTATACTGCTAAGTTTGTGGAGCTTGTGCAGTTTTATCCTCATTATGCTGAAGCGACTGCAGAGTTTTCTAAGTGTGTGAAGTATGAGAACGGATTGCGTCCTGAGATTAAGCAGGTAATCGGTTATCAAAGGATAAGAAGGTTTTCTGATTTGGTGGAATGTTGTAGGATTTATGAAGAGGATAGTAAGGCTCGTTCTACTCATTATAAGAGTGTGAGTGACAGAAAAGGGAAGCAACAGTTCCGTGGTGGTCCGTATGTAACACCAGCTGATAAGGGTAAACAAATGGGGAATTATGAGAGAAGGCCAAGTGGATGAGGTATGTCTAATTCTTTGAAATGTTACAAATGTGGTGAAGTGGGGCATCGTCAGTTCGAATGTAGGAAGGATTTGAGGAAGTGTACCAATTGTGGAGGTGTAGGACATGTAACGGCTGAGTGCAAAAGGAAGAATGTGGCGAAGTGTTTCAACTGTGGTGACCCTGGTCATATTAGCACGAAGTGTCTGAAACAGAAGCAAGTTCCATCTGGTGGGAAAGTTTTTGCATTGGTGGGGGCTCAGACTACTAATGCAGGTCGTCTGATCAGAGGTACTTGTTTTATTAATAGTACGCCTTTAGTTGCTATTATTGATACTGGAGCGACTCATTTGTTTATTTCGTCTGAGTACGTGAAGCGTATGAATCTTGTGTTGTCTTTGATGGATGGTGAGATGGTTATTAATACTCCAGCAATAGGGTCAGTAACTACTTCTTTGGTTTGTTTAAGTTGTCATTTGACCATTTATGGTAAAGACTTTGAGATGGATTTAGTGTGTTTGCCGTTGGAGGGTTTAGATATGGTTCTGGGAATGAATTGGTTGCAGTTTAATAGGGTTCATATTGATTGTTATCATAAGTTAGTAAGATTTCCTTCTCTTGAGGAAGACGAAGACTCGAGTTTCTTATCTACCAAAGAGTTGAAGAAACTTTTGGCGGATGAAGCTCAGTTGTTTGGGTTATTTGCATTGTTGACTGTGGATAGTCAAGTGTCGCTTGATGTGTTTCCTGTTGTGTGTGATTTTCCAGAAGTGTTTCCTGAGGATATTTCAGATGTGCCGCCAAAGAGAAAGGTGGAGTTTTCGATTGATCTAGTTCCTGGTACTAGACCTATTTCTATGGCACCTTATCGTATGTCGGCATCTGAGTTGGTAGAGTTGAAGAAGCAATTGAATGAATTATTGGAGAAGAGGTTTGTGAGGCCAAGTGTTTCTCCTTGGGGTGCTCCAGTTTTATTGGTGAAAAAGAAAGATGGAGGTATGCGATTGTGTATTGATTATCGCCAGTTGAATAAGGCGACGATTAAGAATAAGTATCCTCTTCCGAGAATTGATGATTTGATGGATCTGTTGGTTGGTGCTTGTGTGTTCAGTAAGATTGACTTGAGGTCGGGGTATCATCAGATTAGGGTGAAAGAGGAAGATATTCAGAAGATGGCTTTTAGGACATGTTACGGTCATTATGAATATTCTGTGATACCGTTCGGGGTTTCTAATGCGCCAGGCGTGTTTATGGAGTACATGAATCGTATTTTCCACGAGCATTTGGATCGATTTGTTGTTGTGTTTATTGATGACATATTGATTTATTCCAAGTCTCGGGAGGAGCACGCGGAGCATTTGCGTATTGTTTTGCAGGTTTTGAAAGAAAAGAAGCTTTTTGCCAAATTGTCCAAGTGTGAATTTTGGTTGTCGGAGGTGAGTTTTCTTGGACACGTAATTTTAGGTAATGGTATTGCTGTGGATCCATCTAAAGTAGAAGCAGTTCTACAATGGGAGGCTCCGAGATCTGTTACTGAAATTCGAAGCTTTTTGGGTTTGGCCGGATATTATCGAAGGTTCATTGAAGGTTTTTCTAAGCTAGCACTTCCTTTGACCCAGTTGACTTGTAAAGGGCAAGCGTTCATTTGGGATATTCGGTGTGAGGAAAGTTTTAATGAGCTAAAGCGAAGATTGACGACAGCTCCGATTTTGATTTTGCCGAATCCTACTGAACCGTTTGTGGTGTATTGTGATGCGTCTTTGATTGGTCTAGGTGGGGTGCTAATGCAAGACGGTAAGGTCGTGGCGTATGCTTCGAGGCAGTTGAGAGTGCATGAGAAGAATTATCCTACTCATGATTTGGAATTAGCAGCTGTGGTGTTTGTATTGAAAATTTGGAGGCATTATCTTTTTGGTGCGAGGTTTGAAGTCTTTAGTGATCACAAAAGTTTGAAATATCTGTTTGATCAGAAGGAATTGAATATGAGGCAACGAAGATGGTTGGAATTCTTGAAGGACTACGACTTTGACTTGAATTACCATCCTGGTAAAGCTAATGTGGTAGCCGATGCGTTGAGTCGAAAATCGTTGCATATGTCCGCTTTAATGGTTAAGGAGTGGGAACTTTTGGAATCGTTTAGAGATTTGAGTTTGGTGTGTGAGGTGACGTCGGATAGCGTGAGGCTTGGAATGTTGAAGGTTACTAATGATTTTCTGATGACGGTAAGTGAGAAACAGAAGATGGATGTGAAATTCGTGGATTTGATGACGGTTGGTAATAAAAGTGAAAATGAGGACTTTAAAGTGGATATTAAAGGTGTTTTGAGGTTCCGAGGTAGAATTTGTATTCCGGACGATTCGGAGTTAAAAAGGATGATTTTGGAAGAAGGACACCGGAGTAATTTGAGTATACATTCGGGAGCTAATAAGATGTACCAAGATTTGAAGAAGATTTTCTGGTGGTCGGGTTTGAAAAGAGATGTGGCTCAGTTTGTGTATGCTTGTTTGACGTGCCAGAAGTCGAAAGTGGAACATCAGAGGCTTAGTGGTTTGTTGCAACCGTTGGGTATTCTGGAATAGAAATGGGATAGCATTTCTATGGATTTTGTAACGGGGTTGCCGAATACTCAGCGAGGGCATAATGCTATTTAGGTTGTTGTGGATAGGCTGACTAAATCGGCTCATTTCATTCAGATTGACATCAGTTTTTCTTTGGAGCGGTTAGCTGAGATTTACATCAGTGTGATTGTGAAGTTGCATGGTGTTCCGTTAAGCATTGTTTCGGATCGAGATCCGAGGTTTACCTCAAGATTTTGGGAAAGTTTACATAAGGCTTTAGGATCTAAATTGAGGTTGAGCTCGGCTTATCATCCGCAGACGGATGGGCAGACGGAGAGAACGATTCAGTCTTTGGAAGATTTGTTGCGAGCGTGTGTTTTGGAACAAGGTGGTGCGTGGGATAGTTATCTTGCGTTGGTGGAATTCACGTATAATAACAGTTTCCATTCTAGTATTGGAATGGAACCGTTTGAAGCATTATATGGACGAAGATGTCGGACACTGTTGTGTTGGCATGAATCTGGTGAGAGTGCGGTGGTTGGACCGGAGTTGGTTCAACAGACTACAGATAAGGTGAAGTTTATTCGTGAGAAAATGAAGGCTTCTCAGAGCAGACAAAAGAGTTATCATGATCAGAGACGGAAGGATCTTGAGTTTCAAGAGGGCGATCATGTATTTCTAAGGGTTACGCCGATAACGGGTGTTGGTTGTGCATTGAAATCGAAGAAACTTACTTCTCGGTTTATTGGTCCTTACCAGATATCTGCGAGAGTGGGTGTTGTGGCTTATCGGGTGGTGTTGCTGCCGAATCTGTCGAATTTACATGATGTGTTCCATGTTTCACAGCTTCGGAAGTATATTTCGGATCCGTCGCATGTGATTCCGATGGATGAGGTTGAGGTAAGGGAGAACCTTACGGTCGAGGCTTTACCGGTGAGTATTTTGGATCGCGAGGTGAAGCGGTTAAGGGGCAAGGATATTGCACTTGTGAAGGTGGCGTGGGGAGGCGCTGCTGAGGGCAATTTGTCTTGGGAGTTGGAGAGTCGGATACGGGAGTCGTATCCAGAGTTATTCGTCTCAGGTAATATTTTTTAGGACGAAAATTTCTAAGTGGGGGAGAGTTGTAACGCCCCAGTTTTGTCCGTTTAATTTAATTGAGTCGTTTCGATTATTTTATTATTATATTATTTTATTTCTGACTTTTATGTGAAAATATGTTATTTTTCATCGTGATTATATTTTATCGCGTTTTGGGAGCGTTTGCGAGATATTTGAGTGTAGGGGTATTTTGGTCATTTTGCTTTATTTTGTTAAGTTAGGAATATAATAGAAATAGAAAGAGAGAAAAATAAAAAGGAAAGGAAAAGAGAAGAAGAAAAGTAGAGAGAAAGAAGAAGAGAAGAAAAATAGAGAAATTTGGAAAAGAAGAAATCAATCTCCCGACTTTATTAAACACGATTAAATCGGGTAAGGGTGCGAAACTCGATTATACTATGTTTGTGTATGATTATGTATGTGTGTGCTGGTATGTTTTCTTGTCTTTACATAGCGTTTGAATTCTAGGTTGGAAATGAGAAATATGTTGAGAAATCGATGTTTTCGCGATTGGAAATCGACGTAAATGTGGTAGAATGCTTGTTGCCATGATTAGATTAGGTTCTGATTGATATATGTTGATTTGGAAATGTTTTGGTTGGAAAAAAAATATCATTTTGGGTTATGTAACAGCGCTGCAGAATTTCTGAGTTTTCGCAGGTTCGCCTAGCGAACCAGTTAGCGAAGGTCAGCGAAGGTTCGCTAACGTTGTTCGCCTAGCGAACCAGTTAGCGAATCCTCTATAACATCGCGCGCCTTAAAAATAAGAGTACTGAAAGCGATCTGATCGGATCGTGCGCCTTAAAAATAAGAGGACCGAAAGCGATGATTATAGACGATCGTGTGCCCATGTGGGGTGTGAGCGATCGGGTCGTGTGCCCGTGTGGGGTGTGAGCGATCCATAAACGTCGTGTGCCCGTGTGGGGTGTGAGCGACGGGGAACATCGTATGCCCGACGGGGAGTTACACTAAGTAACGAGCGATGGTTCCAGCAGAGTTCCTGAGTGAACTAGTGATGAGAAATGTTGGAAGTCGGTACCCGCATATGCATTGCATAGAGTCGTTGTGTCGGTCTCTGTGCATTTGCATAAATCATGGATTAATTGTGTATGGAATTATGAATGTGATTGATGAGATGGAATATGTATAATTGTATTGATGATGAGTGTATTGTGTATGACTGATGTGCATTGGTATTGGATACCTGAGAATTATACTGTGTTGTGTTGTATTTGATTGTGGTGCATTTGTGGTGAGAATATTTCACTTGTGCATTTCTGTGTTAATATATATAATTATATGCAACTGTATTATGATTTTGTTTCTCACCATTCTGCTATTTTATAATGCTCTATGAGGCATTGCAGATTAGAGTTGCTGGAGGTCTTTTTGTGAAGCTTGGGTCTTCATTCTTTTGTCGGTCGACTCTGATATGTGACACCGGGTAGTCGGGGTGATCGAGTGTGATTATTTGAATTATGTATATGTATCTATTGGATTGTACATGTATGGTTGTATATGACACATACACTTTTATGATATATATATATATATATATGAGATTCAGTTACGGATTTTCCGCTTTTATTCTGTAATTGGATTGTGGGTGTTAGGAACTCAGTTCCTTGGTTGTGCTACCTGAAATTGTTGCATATCTGTATGAGCAGGGTTATTGTATTTTGTTTCAAATTGATGTGACCCCTCGGTCTATGCGGTGCATGTTTTAAATATACTCTGATGAAATTTTGAATTTTATTTATCGCTTTGTTTTATTTGGGGGTATAGATTGGGGGTGTTGCAACATCACCACTTCCAACACAATTCGCACAATTCCACACAACACAGATAATCAATCCAATCACAACGCAACACAACTATCGAAAAGAAATGCAAAGAGACACCAACTAGACTCAATGCATGTGGTACCATTTTCGATCCCTATTTCATGATCACAATTCCCGTCGGAACGTCAATTGGTCGCTCACACCCCTCATGGGCACACGACAATCGTGATTGCTCACACCCCACATGGGCACACAATCACCTCAACAACAATAACATTAATTCCATCAAGGAATCCGGATAAACGCTCACACCCCACATGGGCACACGCCATCCTTCAACTCATGCATATGCTTATGCACCTTCAACGACAACATGCAACAACGACTAACCTAAACACATGGCATACCATTATTACATTACATCATCAATCAACACACATTTATTGAACTTACCACATTATGCCCTACAGCCACTACACACCTTTGCATCATTTAATCATGCATTTTATATTACTACATAAACATCAACAAAACAAGCATATAATGCTTCAATACATGCTTACAACGTCACAGCAACAAAACATCATTTATATAATATAAAGTATATGAATTCCACTAATTTTCAGCAATTAAAATGATGTTTTTCAGTCCCAGGCCGCGCTAAGCGCGTCCACCCCCCGCGCTAAGCGCTACTCACTGCCTCGAGGAGGCAAAATTCCTCCAGAC
This sequence comes from Lathyrus tuberosus, assembly GCA_022829125.1. Taxonomy (NCBI): domain Eukaryota; kingdom Viridiplantae; phylum Streptophyta; class Magnoliopsida; order Fabales; family Fabaceae; genus Lathyrus; species Lathyrus tuberosus. The sequence goes on along the minus strand of JALAZF010000301.1, from coordinate 2,907,077 downwards.
CGCGCTAAGCGGGCTCTGCGATTTTAGCAGAAAAATCCTGCGATAACAGCATCTCCCCAACCGCGATTTTCTGCACTCAAACTGATTTTTATCACACTTTTTCCACAGATTATGCCATTACTACCTATTTCTAACATATGCATTCCAATAATACAAATCAACTACACTAATTTCATCAATTCCAATCATACAATTATGAATTATCCTCAAAACCCCAACCAACCCACAACAACATTCTTATGGATTCAACCTAACAATTCTACCCACATACATGTATCATCAAACCCTTAGGAGATAAAGAATTCCCACCCTTACCTTAAAGTGATGAGCTTTCCTAACTTCAATGGATTCTCCCTTCATTCCTCTTGCCCTAGCTTTTCTCCCTCTGTCACTTTTCACGTGGAATCAGAATAATGAACTCCCGCTCTCTAATTCTCTCGTATACCCCAATTAATGAATCGCCTTATTTGCCCTCACTTAACTCTCGTCTAATTACCATAAAGCCCTTACACTCAATACACCTCTTAATTATTTTAATTATCTTATTATATCAACATTATCACTCAACTAATGAAATAAATTAGTCAACAAATAATAATTTAAATAATTCGATCAACATTACTCTACGCACCATTAATCTCTATGTTATTAGCCATACACCCCTACTACGCCCAAGACCTACTATTTAAGGCCACTACCCTTCACCACGGGTACACAAAACACAACGAAAGCACAACAACACATAATCGATCACAACAACGTATAATCATTCGTAAATAATAATAAAAGGAAAATGGGGCGTTACATAGTTTGGCAGTCCAGATTGCAAAAGTGTGTATCACTGTCTACTACAGAGGCTGAGTTCATTGCAATTACTGAAGCATGCAAAGAGTTACTATGGTTGAAGAAATTTTTGCAGGGACTTGGTTTTGCTCAAGACAAATATATGTTATTTGTTGATAGTCAAAGAGATATTCATCTTAGTAAGAATCCGACTTTTCATAATAGGTCCAAACACATTGATGTGAGATATCATTGGATACGTGATATTTTGGATGCTAAGTTGTTGGAGTTAGCTAAAGTTCATACAAATGATAATAGTTCTGATATGATGAATAAAACATTACCAAGATGGAAATCTGAAACTTGTTGTGATATCGTCGGTTTTGTGATTTCCTTCTCATAGTTGTCAGAGGGAGATTTAAAAAAAAACATCTGAGGTGAGAGTTATCTGCTTCGCACAGAAACTGTAAATTTGGAAAATTTTTCATCTTTTTGATTCTTATTTTTAAGCTAGTTTACTTTGTGATTTGCGGTTGTTAGCACTTGTTTGTGAATCCTTTAAGACTCACTTGTACCCTTAATTGATTATAGTGGAGTTATTTCTTAGCTCTGAACAACTCGTGGTTTTTACTCTCATATTAAGGGGGTTTCCACGTTAAAAATATTGGTGTTCTTTTGTGTCTTTATTTGTTCGATTTGTCGTATTATATTTGTTGTTGATCCTCAAGGTTCCTACAAGTATTGGGAATTTTATATCCGTTGCGTATTGGTATGTTATTATGTCTTAATTTCCCATCATTATCTTTAATCAATGTGAGAATTTGAATCTTTCTAATACACCCTAACACCCCCAGAACTCTTTTGGGCTTGGTGCGAGGATGTAAAGTGTGGGCGGCCCATGGTTCGATCGATAAGCTCTGATATAATATTAGAGTTTTGATCTAACTCATCCTTACAAAACTAGCTTATAAGGTGAGGGTGTCACTCTATATAAACTCTTTCAATGTGCTATCTCCAATCAATGTGAGACTTGAGATCTTTTCAATACTTTGTCGGGTTTTTTAGTGGACTCCATTTAATTCTATGATGAAGACATGGCAAAAGGACATGACTGAGATTTTTTTTAAATTTCTCGTACCTACACTTGACTCCATGATAAAATACCATTCACCGCCCTAATCTCCAATGAAGATACATAATTGAACTCCAAACTTATCCCAAAAGAATTTAGATTGGGTTTAGGTATTCCTGCAAAGTCCTCATCCCTATAGTGAGATCAATTTTTTAAATTGAAATAATTTGTTTCCCCAACTCCTATCTTCCCGAACACGGAGCCTTAACATGCATCAAAATACATTACAAATAATAAAGTAAAACATTTTTGAAAAAGTTCAACACACATTTCAAATATTTCAAATAGTAAAGTATAAACCAAAATATCAAAACTTTAATCATACAACTAATATTTTAAACTATCAAAATCAAATTATCGAAATTATCAAAACTAAATAATAAGCTAGAAACATTTATAAAGGAGGTTGGTTCTGGAACGAGTTTGGCTTGGGTATTAGTGTCATCATTACAGGTTATGTCTCCATATTTTGTAACAGGGGAAGCAAAAATCATGGCACAAATCCAATGAAAGTGAGTTTCTTCTCCAAACTCCAAACATGCGTCTAGAAGTATGTGTTTTGTTTACATGCCTACTCTGACGGTATGTCCATATCCTCAAAGCAAATATTTAAGCAAATTAGACTCAATACTAGTGTTTTAAAACTCAGCCAGACCTCGCAAATTAGACCTATATGGTTGTGAACTGGAGGGTAAGGCGGGATGGAAATGTCAAAAGACCGTATATGTAATTGACCCGGTGGAAACCGGTGTGACCCCGACCAGTTCACCGGTCAAACCACTGAACAAGTGGGTTTGTTTCAACCCGTGTGTTGCACTTTTTTATACAAACACATTTTACAAGGAGTGAAAAGTCCAAAATTGAAACATCTCTTCCCTTGTGTCTTAAATCAAAATATAAAATTTTATGAATCTTAAAACTCTACCTTTTCATTCATTAATCTACCTCAAACTTTCAACTCTCTTAATTAATTTTCTTCCTTATTATAAAACTAGTTCTTGTTATTTAATTTCGTTATTATTGTTGAATTTACTAATTTCATTTGAATAATTATTGTTATTCAATCTTAACGTTACATTTTTATTTTGCATTTAACATTTGTTATTTGATTTGAGTGATATATGTAAAAGTTTATTGTTGGGTTATCCCTCATATTTGGAGAGGCCTAAATTGATATGGGTTAGTGACCCATTTGTTTCTATGCCTTTGTTATTATCCAACAAAGAGAATTAGGTTAATTTTATCCATTGTGTGTGAAAAACAACAAGAAAAGTAGAGAGAAGAGTGAAATCCCGCAGCTTTATTTCAACACAGAGCAGTTCCACTAAATTAGAGATTGCGCAAAATCCAATGATCGGATCGTCGTGAAATCTTGACACAACGTTCATGACTTATAGGAGCACATTCTGAGCGATTTTCATTAGATTCGTAGCTTTTTAAGTCGGTATGTCGAGTCCATCTTTGAGGTCTAAATTTCTTGGTGTTTTTGGGTTGTTTTTGTCTCTCTTGATTATTGTTGTATTCCAAGATTGATTGCAAATCTTGATGATGTTTATGTATGCCTCTAACTAGTGTTAGAGAGAACCTTGCTTGTACCTATTGATTGATAATAGTGGAGGATTTAAGTGGCCTACGGGTCCCGTGGTTTTTTACTCCTAGTTAACGGAAGTTTTTCACGCTAAAATCTTGTTGTGTTGTTTTATGTGTTTTGTTGACTGTCGTTGCATTTGGTATTTGGGAGAGATTGTCTTGTTGGTTTATTCCGTTGTATTTTTGGATTTCCTCCCAACAAGTGGTATCTAGAGCCGTGGTTTGATTTGTGTAACGATGGAGACGAACACATCTAGGATGGTGAGTTTGAACGGTTCCAATTATAATGTTTGGAACGGAAAAATGGAAGATTTTTTTTTATGTGAAAGGTTTTCACTTACCGATTTTCTCTAATGAAAAACCCGATGGAAAGAGTGATGAAGAATGGACTTTGTTGCATAGACAACTTTGTGGTTATATTCGTCAATGGGTGGATGATAATGTTTTGAATCATGTGAGCTCGGTGACTCACACTCGCTCTCATTGGACCAAACTTGAGAAGTTGTATGCAAGAAAGACGGGAAACAATAAGTTGTTCTTGTTCAACCAATTAATGTCATTGAGGTATAGTGATGGTTCACCAATGACCGATCACTTAAACATTTTCCAAGGGATTCTAAATCAATTGTCGGAGACGAATCTTACTTTTGATGATAAAATTCAAGGTTTATGGCTTCTTGGTACTTTGCCTAATTCTTGGGAGACTTTTATAGCATCCTTGTCTAACTCCGCTCCGAATGGTATCATCTCGATGGACTTGGCTAAAAGTAGTGTGTTGAATGAGGAGTTGAGGCATAAGTCACTAGGTTCTTCTTCATATTCCGAGGTGTTGATTACCGAATCAAGGGGGAGAAATCAAAGTAGAGGTTCAAGTAATCGTGGAACTTCACATGGTAAATCACAAGGAGGCTCTAATAGATTCTTTCATATTGAGTGTCATCATTGTGGAGAAAAAGGACACATAAAGAGGTATTATCGTAAGTTGAAAAGGGAAAACAAGAAGAAGAGCTGCAACAACGATAAAAAGGAAGGTAACAATAATGAAGATGCTGCTATTGTTGATGATTTCTTTATTGTTTGTGATAGTTGTATTGAGAATGTCAATCTATCATGTGATGAGATGGATTGGGTGGTTGATAGTGGTGCTTCTACTCATGCAACCTTAAGACGTGGTCTTTTTTCAATACGAGACCGGTGACTTTGGGGTTGTTCGTATGGGAAATAATGGGAAAGCTATTGTCATTGGAATGAGAGATATTTGTGTCGAAACTAGCAATGGGACAACTCTATTTCTCAAAGGTGTGAAACACATTCCAGAACTTCGATTCAATCTTTTATCTGTTGAAAAGTTGGATAACGAAGGACATGATAATTCTTTTTCGGGAAATGAGTGGAAGTTAAAGAAAGGCTCAATGGTGGTTGCTAAAGGAAAAAGGAATTCGAACTTATATGTCATCCAACTTGGGGTTTCAAAGTGCTACATCAACACTTGTGACAATGATAGTTCATCAGAATTATGGCACAAACTTTTGGGTCATATGAGTGAAAAAGGTTTGAGCATTTTGGCAAAGAAGAATGTGTTGAATGGTGTTTCCGATGCAAAGTTAAGAAAGTGTTCACGTTGTTTGGCGGGTAAGCAAAGGCGAGTTTCCTTTATGTCATCCGAACCAAAGAGGAAATCGGAAGTGTTGGATTTAGTACATTCTGATGTGTGTGGTCTGATGAAGACACGGTCACTTGGTGGTGCATATTACTTTGTGACTTTCATTGATGATTGTTCTCGAAAAACATGGGCTTATACATTGAAATTGAAAGATCAAGTGTTAGATACTTTCAAGTCGTTTCAAGCATCGGTTGAAAGAGAAACCGGTAAAAAGCCCAAGTGTATCCGAACTGATAACGGGGGAGAGTATATTGGACCTTTTGAGAAGTATTGTCAAGATCAAGGTATACGTCATCAAAAGTCTCCTCCAAAGACACCACAATTGAATGGGTTAGCCAAAAGAATGAATAGAACTTTGGTGGAAAGGGTGAGATGTTTACTTTCTCAATCAAAATTGCCGAAATATTTTTGGGGAGAAGCATTGAGCACGGTTGTACATCTTTTAAACCTCACTCCATGTGTTCCGTTGAATTTTAATGTTCTAAATCATGTTGGGAGTGGTAAAGATGTTACCTACAACCATCTCCGGGTGTTTGGATGCATGGCTTATGTGCATATTCCGAAGGATGAGAGATTGAAATTGGATGAGAAGTCGAAGAAATGTGTGTTTGTTGGGTATGGACTTGATAAGTTTGGGTATCAATTCTTTGATTCGATTCAACGAAAACTAATTCGTAGTCGTGATGTCGTATTCATGGATGATTATGCCATTGAGGACATAGACAAAGTTGAGAATAAAGATCTGGTTTTTGAAGATGAAGAAATGGTTGATACGGACTCAACTACTATTGCTCATATCGCTATCAATTTCGAAGATGTTCCAATTGAAAATCAAGGTATGGATTTGAATATTGATAATGTTTTAAATCCTAATGACATTGTTGATGTAGGTGCTACAGAAGATGTTATTGAAAATGAGGTTGATCAAGAGGTTGAAAGTGTTGAGCAACTGGTTACTTCTAATGAGTTAAGGCGGTCTATTCGGGATAAAAGGCCTTCCGTTTGATACCCCTCAAACGAGTATGTTTTTCTTACCGATGGTGGAGAACCCGAAATCTTTAAAGAAGTTTTGGAGGATGAGAACAAAAAGGAGTGGATGGATGCCATGGAGGATGAAATGCAATCACTTTGTAATACCTTTGAGTTAGTGAAGTTTCCAAAGGGTAAGAGAGCATTGAAGAAAAGATAGGTTTATCGGATTAAGCAAGATGAGTGTACTTCTCAAAGAAGATACAAGGCTCATTGATGGTAAAAGGTTTTAAACAGTGGGAAGGTGTTGACTTTGGCGAGATTTTTGCTCCGGTTATGAAGATGTAATCTATTCGAGTGGTTCTTGGGCTAGCCGATAGTCTTGATTTGGAAGTAGAGCAAATGGACGTGAAGACGACTTTCCTTCATGGTGATCTATATGAAGAAATTTACATGGAGCAACTGGATGAATTCCGAGAGAAAGGCAAAGAATACTATGTTTGCAAATTGGTAAAAAGTCTTTATGGTTTGAAACAAGCATCTCGTCAATGGTATCAAAATTTCAACTCGGTGATGATTGAACATGGGTACAAGATGACTAAGGCCGGTCATTGTGTGTTTTTCCAAAATTTATCTGAAGGTGATTTCATTATTCTCTTGCTTTATATGGATGATATGCTAATTGTTGGAAAGAATATTTCAAGAATTAAAGAGTTGAAGAACACTTTGAGTGAATCTTTTGTTATGAAGGATTTAGGAGAGGCTCAGGAAATTCTTGGTATTGAAATTGTTCAAGAACGAAATGAGATGAAGTTGTACTTGTCACAAGAAAAGTATGTGGAGAAAGTCATTCGGCGTTTTAGTATGGATAAGGCTAAAGCGGTGAGCATTCCACTTGCTTCTCATTTCAAGCTTAGTCATAAACTATGTCCATCTATGGATGAAGAAAAGTTGAGTATGAAGAACATTCTGCACTAGTCGGCCGTTGGTAGTTTGATGTATGATATGGTTTGTACAATACCCGATATTGCTCATGCCGTGGGAATGGTGAGTCGTTATCTCTCAAATCTGGGAAAAGATCATTGGGAGGCTGTGAAGTGGGTAATGAGATATTTGCGTGGCACTTCGAATTTGAGACTAACTTTGGGATGCAAGAAGCCTATGTTGGTTGGGTATACGGATTCGAATCTAGCCGGAAGTTTAGATGATCGAAAATCCACTTCGGGGTATATGGTGACTTTTGTCGCGGGAGTCGTGGCTTGGCAATCAAAGTTGCAAAAGTGTGTTACACTCTCTACTACAGAAGCCGAGTTTATAGTCGTCTTGGAAGCGTCAAAAGAGTTGTTATGGTTGAGGAAATTTGTAATGGAACTTGGTTTGAAACAAGAAAAGTATGTCTTGTTTTGTGATAATCAAAGTGCCATTCACTTATCGAAGAATTCCTCCTTTCACTCGAGGTCGAAGCATATTGATGTTCGTTATCATTGGATTCCTGATGCATTAGATTCCAAGTTGATGGAGCTTGAGAAGATTCACACCGATGACAATGGTTCTGATATGTTGACGAAGGTGTTGCCTAGAGGAAAGTTTGAGTTTCGTCGTATGGAAGCCGGATTGGTGTTGCCCTCCAACTAGTCGGTCGGAGGAGTTTGTTGGGATATCCCTCCTATTTGAAGAGGCCCAAATTGATGTGGGTTAGTGACTCATTTGTTTCTATGCTTTTGTTATTACTCAACAAAGAGAATTAGGTTAATTTTATCTATTGTGTGTGAAAAAAAAACAAGAAAAGTAGAGAGAAGAGTGAAATCTCGCAGCCTTATTTCAGCACAGAGCAGTTCCACTAAATTGGATATTGCACAAAATCCAATGGTCGGATCGTCCTAAAATTTTGACACAATGTTCATGACTCATAGGAGCATATTATAAATAATTTTCATTGGATTCGGAGCTTTCTAAGTTTGACTGTCGAGTCCATCTTTGAGATATGAATTTCTTGGTGTTTTTGGGTTGTTTTTGTCTCTCTTGATTATTGTTGTATTCCAAGATTGATTGCAAATCTTGATGATCTTTATGTATGCCTCTAACTAGGGTTAGAGAGAACCTTGCTTGTACCTATTGATTGATAATAGTGGAGGATTTAAGTGGCCTACGGGTCCCGTGGTTTTTTACTCCTAGTTAACGAAGGTTTTTCCACGCTAAAATCTTATTGTGTTGTTTTATGTGTTTTGTTGATTGTTGTTGCATTTGGTATTTGGGAGAGATTATCTTGTTAGTTTATTCTGTTGCGTTTGTGGATTTCCTCCCAACATTTATGACTCTTTTTTTTGTTTTTGTTTGATGTTCAGACTTGTACTTAAGATGATTTTGGATATGATATGATGACTATATAGTAAAAAAATTGTGTCACCGCCTATTAGAAAAGAATTTATATTTACTTTATATGAATTTGGTTATTGTATTTCTTGAGTTTGATTCTGACATAAACGACAACAACAACCAGGTTTTATATCACTAAGTAGGGTCAACTACATGGATTAACTTTTGACATAATGTTCTATCAAAGATCATGCTTTTATCCAAATCATTAATCTCGATATCTTTCTTAATAATTTCTATGATAGTCTTTATAGGTCTTCCCATTCCTCTAATTATTTTCCTTTTCTCCATCTGGTCTACCCTCCTTACTACATAATATATCGGTCTTCTCTCTACATGCCCAAATCACCTAGTCTATTTTCCACCATCTTCTCCAGTATAGGCATTACCCTGACACTCTTTCTTATATTTTGATTTCTAATTTTATCATGTCGAGCTTTACCACACATCCACCACAACATCCTTATCTCTGCTACACTTACTTTATTTTCCTGTTGATTCTTAACCGCTTGTTGGAAATAGGAAAATTCATTGTATGTTTCCCATTAAAAGAAGCATTTAAGTCTTTAGGTTCATGTATATTTAGATTCATGTATTTAAGGAGTTGAAATATTATTTATTTCTCCTTGTAGACATAATATGTAATTAATTACAATGTGTATAAATATCATGGTTGTTGAGTGCTTTACCCACTCAAGCACATTCAAAAAATTTCTTATTCCTATTTTTCACATGAGATCAGAGCCCCTGGTCTAGGGGACTCAACTTCCACAAATATTTCTTGAGAAAATTTGTCTGGGCATTTTTTGCTTCAATAACCTCAAATTTTGACTTGGCACTACATGGTGTCAAGTTTTTCAAGTTAACTGCAATTTATACTTTTCCGACTATCGTTTGTACAATTATGTACACTTTTCGAAAGTCATTTGTATAGTTTCCTACCACCGTTGGTACAGCTCTGTACATTTTTTAGCAGTTGTCTCTACTGTACCATCCACTCTGCCAATATTTAATGGGTTGATTTCTTCATCGAATCTTGTTTTCTTTCGTATCTTGTACATAAATATTTTGTGGTTGCTTATGTTTTCTTTATGACCCACAATATGGAAAAATCGTCATGTAATTGTAATATAGCGTATTCGTAAGTTTTCACTCTCATTTGGATTTCATGTCTCATAAACACCTTCTTGTTTATTTTGGATATTAAATTTAGGAGTCACAAACCACATAACACCCTCTTCAAAACAATTCTCCAAATTTTCACCTTGTCCTATTAATAAAATAATTTATAGTGTAGATGGTACTCTTGTAACTGAAGTTGGCGTTGGAGATATCAAAATAAATCATTCTATAACCTTAAAAAGGCTCCTAAATGTTCCAAAACTATCCATGAACCTTTTCTCCATACAAAAGCTTACAAATGATTTATCTTGTAGTGTGACTTTCATAATGATTGTTGTATATTTTAGGATAAAGAGGTGGGAAAGACAATTGGACGTGGTTGATAAAGGAATGATCTTTACTATCTTTAAGAACCATATCATTTTACAAAAGTACACTTGTCCAACTCATTTATGTTAGAGTCAGTACTCTCTAAAAATTAAAAAATATATTTCTTTTTTTATTGTCGATTAGGTCATCCTTCTTTTTGAGTCATTAAAGTTTTGTTTCCATCTTTATTCAATAAGGAAGATATTGAAAGTCTTCATTGTGACGTGTGCAAGTTTTCTAAACATAAGCGTGTACCTTTTCCATTAAACAACAAAAGAAGCCTTTCCCCTTCTACATTATTCATTCATATGTTTGGAGTCCCTCTACCAATCCAAATGTAACATGTGCTAGGTGGTTTGTGACTTTTATAGATGATTATACCCGGGTTACTTGGGTTTTTTACTCCAAAATAAGTATGACGTCAGTATTGTTTGTACAAAGTTTTTTTGCATGATTAAAAATTAATTTAGAGTAAACATCAAAAGAATTGCGCTTGATAATGGAAAAGAGTACTTCAATCATGTTCTTATTTCTTTATATTAAAAAGAGGGAATTGTCCATGAGTTTTCTTGTGTTAAAGCACCACAAGAAAATGGAATCGCATAAAGAAAAAATAGGCATCTATTAAACCAAACATGAGCATTGTTGTTTCATCAAATTGTTCCAAAATATTTATGGGGGAGGCCGTTCTCACTAGCACATATCTTATTAATCGATTACCCTATAAATTATTAGGTTTAAAGAGTCATATGGATGTTATTTCTTCCTGGTATCCAAATTTGTCAGAAAGTAGTAATTTTAAACCTCGAATCTTTAGGTGTGTATCATTTGTCCATGTGCATAGTCAAGACAGAAAAAAAATTGACCCTAGAGCCCTAAGATATGTTTTTTCTGAGTATTCCTCTACTCAAAAGGGATATAAGTGTTTGCATCTTCCATCTAAACAGTTTTTTATGTCACGGGATGTTACCATTCATGAGGAGGAACTGTACATCACTCAACCTTATCTTCTGGGGGAGAATTTTAAGGAAGATAAGCTTGAATGTCTTGATCTTTCTGCTCTTGAGTAAAATACACATAATATGTCTAGTATTAAGTTAAATACATCTAGTCATGACTCAAATACACTAAATATTTCTGGTCCCGAGTCAAATACACCTAATCCTTCTAGTTTTGAGTCAAATAGACCCAATCTTTCTAGTCTCGGGTTAATCACACTTGTACTAGACCCATTTGAGGGTGAAGAACTATGAGCTAAGTCAAATTAATCAAATACACCAATAGTTGAACTTGGACATGAAGTAGATGTAAGATATGGAAAAAATTTGGTTTACATGAGAAAGTCAAAGGTTATTCTTGAATCGACACAAGTTCAAGAGTCTGACTTGACTCCTTTAAATGAGGTAATCAATTCTTCTGAATTACAAGATAAAACTATGACCCAAATAACAGATGATGACCTAGACCTTTTGATTGCTATTAGAAAAAGAACCAGAAAATGCACCAAACAACCTTTATATCCCCTTTCAAACTATCTTTCTTTTAAAAAATTCTCACCTATCCATAGAGCCTTCCTTACAAACCTAAACGCTACTTCCATACCTACTAATGTTTATGAGGCATTTTCTAATGAAAAATGGAAGATATCTATGACTATTGAGATGGATGCATTGAAGAATAATGAAACTTGATAGTTAGTGACTTTACTAGAAGGAAAGAGGTTAGCTGAATGCAAATGGATGTACACAGTAAAATACAAGGTTGATGGATCAATTGAAAGATATAAAGTCGGTTTGGTTTCCAAAGGGTTCACACAAACCTTATAATTGAGTATTCATAGACATTTGCTCCAATTGCAAAGATGAATACAGTTAGAGTATTTTTTTTCATTTGCTGCGAATTATGGTTGAGATTTACCACAATTTGATGTGAAGAATGCCTTATTACATGGGTAACTTGAAGAGGATATTTATATGCAGGTACCACCAGGGTATGAAAAAAATGTTTCTGACAATACAATTTGCAGGTTGAAAAAGGCATTGTATGGCTTAAAACAACCACATCGAGCATCGTTTGGAATATTCACTAAAGTTATGACATTCGTGGGGTACAGGCAAAGTCAAGGGGATCACACCTTTTCATCAAACACTCGCCACAATGGGGAGTAACCGTTCAGTTAGTATATGTGGATGACATAATAATGACGAGAGAAGATTGGAAGGAGCAATAAATCTTAAGACATTTTTTGGATAAGGAGTTTGAAATAAAAACCCTTGGAAAGCTTAAGTAATTTTTAGGAATTGAGGTGTCACATTCCCGAAAAGGTATTTTTATATCTCAACAAAAATACATTACAGATTTACTCAAAGATACCGAGAAAACAACGCGTAAACCTGCGAGCGTTCCAATGGATCAAATTTTTAAATTGGGTAATAAAGAAGAAGATGTTGCATTAGATAAAGAAATTGATCAAATTCTTGTTGGGAGATTAATTTACTTGTCTCACACTAGACTCGATATTGCATATGATTTAAGTATGGTTAGTCAATTTATGCGTTGTTCTAAAGAGATCCATTTACAAGCAGGTCTTAGAATCCTACAGTATCTCAAGAGAACTCAGGGAAGAGAAATTGTGTTCAAAAGAAAATGAAATACAACCCTTGAGGCTTACACTGATGCAGACTATGCATGTTCAATTGCTAATAGAAGGTCCACTACAAGGTATTGCACCTTTCTTGGAGGAAATCTTGTGACTTGGAAGAGTAAGAAGCAAAATGTAGTAACGCGTTCTAGTGCTGAAGCTGAATTTTGAGCCATGGCACAAGGCATTTGTGAATTACCTTGCCTCAAAATTATTTTAGATGATTTGAAAATCAAATAGGAAGGACCCATGAAGCTCTACTATGATAATAAGTCTGCTATTAGTATATCATATAATTCAGTTCAACATGATCGAACTAAGCATATTGAAGTTGATAGACACTTCATTAAGGAGAAGCTTGATAGTGGGCTGATTGGAACCCCATATGTGTCCTCACAAGGGCGACTTGCAGATATCCTCACTAAAGAATTGAGTAGCTCAAATTTTGAATGAATTGTATCCAAGATGGGAATACTTATTCACCATCTTGAGGGGGAGTGTTGAAAATAGGAAAATTCATTGTATGTTTTTCCATTAAAAGGAGCATTTAAGTCTTTAGGTTCATGTATATTTAGATTTGTGTATTTAGGGATTTGAACTATTATTTATTTCTCCTTGTAAACATAATATGTAATTAATTATATAGTGTGTATAAATATCATGATTGCTGAGTTCTTTACTCACTCAAGCACATTCATAAAATTTCTTATTCCTAATTTTCACAGTGCCCAACATTCTATCCCGTACAAAATGCAGGTTTTACCACAATCCGATAAAGCTTCCCCCTTCAACTTGAGCAGTATCTTTGCATCACATAAAACACCTGATGTCCTTCTCCATCATTTTGTATTACGGACCCAAGATATTTAAGCTGTGTGATATGAGGGATAATATGGTCTCCAACTTTCACCTCTAGGTTAGAAACGCTTCTTCTTTTGTTGAACTTACATTCCATATACTTCGTCTTACTTCTGCTTAGGCGAAAACCATGTGTTTCTAAAGCTCGACTACAAGTTTACAACCTCTCATTTAAATCTTCATTCAACTCTCCAAGAAGGACTATATCATCTGCAAAAAAAAGCACGTACCTTGGTGCTAGCTCTTGGATGTGTTTCGTGAGTACACCCAAAATTAAGGTAAAAGAGTAGGAGCTTAGGGTTGATCCTTGATGCAAACCAATTGTAATGGGACGTTTGTCTCTCCACCTGTGTTCGCACACTAGTTAATACCCCTTCATATATATTTTGGATAAATATATGCAATCCCAACCTCTTTCTTCTCTAAGGCTTTCCACAAAATATCTCTAGGCAGTCTATTATATATCTTCTCCAAGTCAATAAAAATTAAGATTTTTATTTAGATTTTGTAAAAAAAATTATTAAAGATTTTATAAGCAAAATTTTATGTTAATTAATTTTTTTTTCTATAATGAATCAATAATCATACAGTTGGATCAATAACCGACCGGTTTAATCAATGATCCAATATCTTAACAAGATTGATAAGATTTTAAAATATTGCTCAATTGTGAACAATTTAGGTCAGGAAAGAGGACTTTTATTGAATATGTGAGCTTAAGATTTTTTATTTATTTATAAGATAAATAGATTGTTATGTTAGTTTCATAGGTATGTTAGTTTAGTAGTTTGTTGTAAAGTTGTTGGAGAAACATTTTTTTATAACTTCTCCTTATTCTTTGTTTAACTTTACCTTATTCTTCGTGTTAATGGTTTGACATTATCTAGTGTGGATTTTTTAGAAGAGGGTCCTTCTTTTGTATGAGATATAACATTTTTAGATGATTAAGTTAAAAATTCTGCTTGATAACTTCACATTATTCTATGCTTAACTATACTTTATTCCAACTGGCATTAACTTCGAATTGTCATGCTTTGACATTATATGTAGTGTAAGTTTTGAAGAAGATTCGTAATTCATTTCTTAAATATACTAAAAGTTACACAATCATAACAATATTAGAGTCACTCAATCCTTTTTCATATACTTACTTCTTTTGACTCAGTGGTGGATAGAGTTGTGTTTACATTTAGGTTTTAAAATTTTATTTAGCAGTTTATTTTACAGTAATATGGTTTCATCGGTTAACATATTCTCTTTTATTTGTATACACACATCTAAATTTACCCCAGGCATATGTATGAAAGACTTGCTCCATGTAATTAGTTTTTATTTTTGAAAGAGCTCCATGTGATTAATCACACAGATAAGATCAAGCAGGAGACCAAATAACCTAATGCTAATAAGTTTGTAATACTAACCAGTTTTTTTTCTTAAACTATCAAACTTAAAATAGACATGTAAATTTAAAAACTAAAATTAAAACTATGTTTCCTTTGAAAGCATAAAAAAAATAAACACTTAAAATAAATATTTTTAATCTAAAAATAGTTATATAGTCAAAAATATATTAACCTAATAATTAACTACCAACTTAGATAAATATATTCCTTTAGTAAATTTTATAGAACAATATTTATATTTGTCTTGTGATATATTAACCTAATAATTAACTACCACCTTAGATAAATATATTCCTTTAGTGATATACTTCTCTATTATATTTTTCATATAATAATGGATTAGAAACTAAAAACAAATAACAAAATTTTTTATTTCTCACTTATGAGAATATAAAGTTTTTCCAAAGTGAAGTATATTTTACTCTTTTCTTTTATAACAATGACCATAGAGATTATAATAAAAATATTGAAAATAATATCTAAAAAACAACACTCATATTTTAATTTATATCAACGATAAAATCAGATAAATTTTTACAATCTCATTAATTCAATTAAAATAATTATTTAAAAAACAATTAAGCTACTGTAACAACTAGCATTTTTAACCCTTTATTTGATAAATTATTAAAATTTGACAAAATAAATATAAATTTTGTAAAACTAATAAAATTTTATTTGATAATAATTGCAAATAAATTTTTTATTTTATTTAACACTAAGAATAAATACAAATCTTTAACAACTTAAAATTAAGGGTTAATATCCCTTTAGTTTAGTATTAATATTTTGTTTTAGTAATTACTAATTTTGTTTTAGTTTTAATTATTTTAAGACATACTAATTTTTTTAAGGCACAGTATGTAATTACTATTTCGTTTTAGCATTAATATAAATTAATACTACAATATTAATAATTTATTAATATTTAGCATTAATATTAATATATAATTAAAATGTTAAATCTTGTAATATGTTTTAATATATATTAATTAAATAATATTAAAACTAACTAATAATACTACTGTAGTATATAATTATAATATAACATAATAACTAACATTTTATTATATTACTGAATTATTAGTACTAAATATAATTAATATTAGTATTAAATATAATATTAATATATAATTCAGTATTAATATTGTAGTACATATCCAATAATATAATAACTAACATTTTATTTTAGTATTAATATTACTATATAGTTCAATATTAATATTTAGATTAATAATTCAGAATTAATATTTACTACTACAATACTACAATATTAATAATTCATTTTAGTATTAATATTAATAAATAATTAATGTAATATATAATTTTCAATAGGATAATGTAACAAAGCAAACAAGATGGCCTAGTGGTGGAGGACGCCCCTTGCCAGCTTTAAGTCATGGGTTCGATTATCATGAATCATAAAATGAGGGGATTTTTAAATGGTAGGGATGAAAGGGGTATTACCCCTAAAATTAAATATCTAAATAAAAGATAACCACTAAAAGACATGAGAATCAAAATAATTATATCTAAATAAAAAATAATCACTAAAAAGACATCAGAATCAAAATAATTACTTATTAAGTTTGATATATATTATTTTCATAAAATTTATAGACATTATTTTTATTTTTCTTACAATTATTTTTTAATCATAAATATTAAAATATAAAAAAATTATAATATATTTTCAATATAATATCTCTAAAATAATTTTAAATTGTTTTATATTCTTCACATCATGTCAGACAAATAAACTAAAGACAAACAATAAAATTAGGCACGTCCCTATGCAGAGCTCTATAGTAGAGGGCCCAAAAATTTTAAAAAGTCTTTTTTTTTTACATTAATATTAATAAATATAAAAAATCAAATAAATTAAAAAATACTATAATAAAAAGTTAATATATTAAAAAAAATGAGCCTCGAATTTTTTATGTATCATTTTTAATTATTATGTATCATTTATATTAAAAAATCAAATAAATTAATAAATACTATAATAAAATATATTTTTTATGTATCTTTTTAATTATTATAATTGTATTTTTTTTTAATTTTGACTCATTTTTAAATTAGAACTGGACCTCCAATTTTATTGGGCCGACCCTGCCATTTATAACAAATTAAAATAGTTCTTATTTTTAATAAAAATTATTAAAGTAAATAACCCTTTTATTCGTCGTATAACTAATGTTGGATAATATACACATAAATTTAACAAAACAAATAACTTACCACCACACATCGCAAGAGTTATAATCTAGTCAAAATATTAAAATAGAATCGATATAAGTTTTTCATTAAATGAATAAATAAAAAAATCATTAAAAAATACTCCATACAATTTAAAAACAACCTTTCTTTAAATAATTAAAAAAATCTTAACCAAACAGGCCCTATATTAATTTCCTATCTTCTCAACTGCTCAATCGAGGATTTCCTCGAGATGATAATGTAGACTATGCTTGTTCAAATAAGTGCAAATGACTTTATAGTTTCTGGACTGGGCAGGCGCTTTGCCCCCAGAAGGGCAAGGCTCAATCCAATCCAGCCATTAGCCAGACCCAATAGCCAGGAACTATCCGTTGAGCAGGAACTAACCGTTGGGCAGAAACTAGCCGTTGGGCATGTCCCCCTCACTCGCTTAACAGTTCACGCGACCAAATGTCTCCCCAGATCTCACGGAGACAGTTGGACCAGGTTAAAGGGCCACACGCCTTGCCCTCCACCTGGCAGTCTCTCATTGGTCGACCAGGTGCTTTGGCCACATGAGAGACCTTGGCCCCGCGCTGGGGGTTCTTCTATAAATACCCTCTCACTCGAGAGGGTCAGGTATCCAATATTCAATACTTGAATTCTTGTGTACTTGTTTTCTCTCTCTTGACCAAACACTTACTTTGGCATCGGAGTACCTTGCAGGTTTACCCCCTTCTCTCCTACAAGCATCATCATTTGCCCCATGCGTAGGCCACGATGATCCAGTCTGATCACATCCGATCAGTGGCGCCGTTTGTGGGAAACTAGCTTCCCCGTCTTTTGATTCAAGATCCCCTTTTTTTCACCTCAAAGACCAAAGCTCTCTTCAAACTCCTTCCGATCATCATGGCCTCCACCAAGAATGATGTTGTCCGTCAAGAACCTACTGTCGCCGTTATCGCTGATAACGCCGACCACATTCTTTTCGGAGCTACTTTCCCGGAGACAGACCATCGTGATGGGAAAACCGCCTCCCCGACTCCCGATGACGTGAAATCTCGGGCACAGGCTGCTGACCGCGTTTTTGAGCCTATTCCGGTCCCATAAAACACTGACCCCAACACAGGTGCTCTCATTGCCTCCCTCAACAGGTCAAACCTCTTGATCTTCCAACAAGGTGAGAAGATCAACGCTCTCGAGCACGTCCTCCAAGAGCGCTTGTCCTCGGATAAACCTCGCAGCCCATCTCCATGTCCTCGGTCTCCCCCTCAGAAACGGAGGCGTGACAGGTCCAGAAGCTTCTCCCCGGAGAGAAGACGATCAAGATCAGAAGAGCCTGCATCCGACCTTGAAAGAAGGAGACACCGCTATCCCCTGCGGAGGTCAAGACGTTTCCCCGTGTCAAAGAGATCCAGGCCCTCAGAAAAGTACGAGCATCGTCATTCGCGCAGGCATTTTCCACGACGAAGCAGAAGCCGTGGTCGTAGCTATTCTTTTTCCTGTTCTCCGAGCACAAGCAGTGACGACGACGTCCATGGCCCCCTCTCACAGGAGATCATGGACACTAGAATTCCCCGGGGGTTTGAGAAGCCCCCTGCTCTAGCAACATACGACGGGACCACCGACCCCGACGAACACATAGAAAACACAGAGGCAATGCTTCACTACCACAATGTGAGTAAAGCCATAAAGTGCAGATTGTTCCCAATCACCCTCAAGAAAGGGGCTATGGCTTGGTTCAAGCGCCTTCACTGGGGGTCGGTCACATCTTAAAGAGAATTGAAGACTCGGTTCGCCCAGCATTTTACTGCCTCCCGACGACATCCCAAGTTGGAGGCCACCTTAGAAGCTATCATACAGGGCAGGGACGAGTCCCTGTGGGCATATACTGAATGGTTTAACAAAGAGGCCGTGGAGGTCCGTATGACGGACCATATGAAAAAGTATCTCCTCGAGAAAGGCTTGAGACCAAAAAGAGAGTTTCGGAAATCCTTCAGAATCGAGACCCCCCGAACGTTGACAAAACTTCTCCAGAAAGCTGAAGCGTATATACAGTACGAAGAGAAGGAAGCCGCATTTCATGCCCGGAACACAAGAGATCAAGAAGGTACCCGGGCACCAAAAAAAGACGAGCCGGAGACATCCAGACAAGGAAAAGAGAGGCGACGAGAGGATCGCCCCCGGGAAGGTAAAGGACCTGTTGGCCGATTCACGGAGTATACTCTGCTTACCGCTCTTCAATCAGGGAGGTGTCAGGTTCCCCAAACCGAAGACGTCCAAAGGCAACGTGGACAAAAGTAAACATTATCATTTCCACCGCAACCATGGCCACACGACCGAGGACTGCGTGCACCTTAAAGATGCTATCGAGATCCTCATCAAGGAGGGTCACTTGAAGCAGTATATCAAGAAAGGTGAGTCTTCACGACGAGAGGCTTCAGACTCGAAGATGGAAGCAGAATCATCTCCACCCAGTCCTCCCCCGCAGGTCGATATGTCCATCACGCGACCAGAGGATTTTGACATCCCTGATTGTTTCGAGGAACCTTCCCAGACGTTCGCGCACAACACTTGGAAAGCATTCCCTGCGGCCATGGTTATATCATGCGAGGGGTACAACGAGCTGACAATGGGATCGGTCAAGAGAAAGTTTGATCAACTCATTGACTACAGTCCTTACCGGCTATCCACACTTGATAAGATCAAGGGGTGCTCCCAACCGATCACTTTGTACCGCGAAGAGCTTCCTGGGGGCTCTTCGAACTCACACATCCCCTTGTCCATCAGGGCAAGATTGGCAAGCACTGACGTCAGAAGGATCCTGGTCGACCAGGGTAGTTCGGTTGACATAATGTACACTGGCCTGTTTCATGCCCTCAAGTTGGACCAGAAGAACCTCTCACCATACGTTGCAGGGATTCAACGGAGCCACGGCCAGACCCTGGGGGTACGTGGAGCTGCTGGTAACATTCGGGGAAGAAGAGGCGTCCAGGTCGATCAAAACCCAGTTCCTGGTAATTGATTGCCAATCACTGTACCAATGCATCTTGGGGAGACCAGCCCTCGCAGAGCTAATTATTGTCCCTTCAACTGTCCACCTCAAGTTGCGACATTACACGGGGACATAGAGGCTGCTCGTAGATGTTTTGAAGCATCGACCCGAGGACAGAACCAGATCGGTGCTGCACCCAAAGCAGCTAAGCGGGCAAGGGAGGAAGATCATCCATCTGAAGATAGCCAACCGAACAAGAAACCAGCACTCCCTGTTCACACTATCGACCTTGACAGCCAGATTCAGATGAAGGCGAGGAAGACAGCAGTGAAGGTGCGTCAACAGGGACAGACAACTCCTCCACATCAGCCCTCATGCACCTAGTTCCAGACGGGGAGTTTAAAGTCATCACCTTTAGTAATCTGTGTGCTTGGAGTGCCACAGACATGCCCGACCTGGACCCTGAGACCGCATGCCACCATTTGACCATCGACCCAGCTACCCGTGCTGTCGTACAGCGCAGGCGGAAACAATCCATCGAAAAGGCACAAGCTGCCGAAAAACTTGTACAAGACCTCTTAGAGGAAAAATTCATTTCGGATGCCAGGTATACAACCTGGCTATCCAATATTGTACTCGTCAAAAAATATAGAGGAAAATGGCGCATGTGCATTGACTATACTGATCTCAACCGGGCTTGCCCAAAAGATGCTTATCCCTTATCGAGCATAGATAAGCTCGTAGATAATTCTACAGGTTTCAAACTTTTGTCCTTCATGGACGCGTATTCAGGATACAACCAAATCCCCATGGCCAAAAAGGACAGGAGGTACACTGCGTTCACGACCTCACCGGGGAACTATTACTACAATGTAATTCCCTTCGGTCTGAAAAACGTCGGGGCCACATACCAGCGCATGATGAACAAGGTATTCCGATCAGAAATCGGAGACATGCTCGAAGTTTACATGGACGATATGACCGTGAAATCCCAAGAGGAATCCTGCCATACGGCCCACTTGCAAAAGGTCTTCGACCAGGCCAGAAAGTGCAAATTGCGCTTTAATCCAAAAAAATGCACCTTCGGCGTGCGGGCAGAGAAGTTCCTCGGATTCTACCTCACTGAGAGGGGAATAGAGGCGAATCCAGACAAGTGTCGAGCATTCAAGGAATTTCCCACGCCCAGGTCAAAGAAATCCATCCAATCTCTCAACGGGGCGCTCACGTCACTTTCTCATTTCGTGGCCAAGTCTGCTCAACACGCCCTGCCCTTCTTTAAACTCCTCAGAAAGGAGGCCACATTCGAATGGACGGACGAGTGCGAGCAGGCCCTGACCCATCTCAAGCAAGCCATATCCGAGCCTCCTGTGCTATCCCGACCAGTGTACGGGGAAACCTTGTATCTATATCTCTCTGTTACCAGAGAAGCCATTAGCGCTGCACTCATTCGCGAGACAACGGACGGGCATGGGCCCATCTATTTCACCAGCAAGGTCCTGCAAGGGCCAGAAATCAGGTACGCGTAGATAGAGAAAGTAACCTTTTCCATCGTTATTTCCACGAGAAGACTCAGACACTACTTCCTGGCCCACACCATAGTAGTGCGCACGGACCAACCCATCAGGCAGTTGCTTTGCCGACCAGATATGGCCAACAGAATACTCAAATGGTCCCTGGAGTTGTCAGAATTCGAAGTTCAATACGAGGGCAGAAAGGCCCTTAAGGCACAAGTCCTGGCCGACTTCGTGGCAGAGATAACGCCTCCATCGTCCCCGCCAGGCGGAACACAGAGATGGACCATCTATGTGGACGGGGCATCCAACCCCTCGGGTAGCGGTGCAGGTATTATCCTCGAAAACAAGGAAGGAATACTAATTGAAGTATCTCTATTCCTATCCTTCCCTGCGTCCAACAACCAAACCGAATACGAGGCCTTCCTCGCAGGACTATGGCTGGCCAAGGACTTGGGCGCCAAGGAGGTAAAAATTTACACCGATTTCCAGCTCGTAGCATCTCAGGTACGGGGAGAGTTTTAGGCAAAGATCGACCAGCTGGTCGAATATCTGACACTGGGGATGGAAAGAATTACCAAGTTTGACGGATGGGAAGTCTAGCACATCCCTCGCGAGCGAAACACGTGGGCAGACGTCTTGTTCAAACTGGCTAGCACCAGAAAGAAAGGCGGCAACAAATCCGTCGTACAAGAAATACTCGCCCGACCCAGCATCGAGAAACCATAACAGCTGCTCGACGTCAACGCCATCGGAGACAGCCACTGCTGGATAACCCCTGTGTACAATTACCTCTCCAAGGGGGAACTGCCTGAGTACAGCAAGGAGGCCAGCGTGACTAAACGACGGGCTTGCTCATACGTGCTAATTGATGACAAACTTTACCGACGAGGATTCTCCATCCCCCTCCTGAAATGTGTTAAGGAGAGCAAAGTCCCCGAAATCCTCCAAGAGATCCATGAGGGCATCAACGCACAACACTTGGGAGGAAGATCACTGGCACGGAAAGCCCTGCGAGTACGATATTACTAGCCGACCATGCAGCATGATGCCAAGGAGCATCTCCAAAAATGTGACCGGTGCCAACTCCACGGGGACATGCACTTAGCACCCCCCCAACGAGTTGAAGAACCTATCCTCGCCTTAGCCCTTCGCCTAGTGGGGAATGGACATACTCGGCCCCTTCACAATGGGGTCTTATCAAAACAAATTTATGATTGTCGCCGTCGACTACTTCACTAAGTGGATTGAAGCCGTAGCCCTCGCCAAGATCACAACCTTCAACATACTTCGCTTCTACAAAAGGAGTGTCCTCGCACGATTCGGAGTACCCTAAGCCCTCGTGACCGACATTGAAACACAATTCACGGACAGGAAGTTACAGGACTTCGTCGCCAAATTAGGCACAAAGGAACACTTCACTTCGGTCGAGCATCCCCAAACCAATGGGCAAGTGGAGGCCCCAAACAGGGTGATCCTTCGTGTTCTAAATCGAAGGCTAGGCGAAGCCAAGAAGAGATGGGTCGAGGAGCTACATAGCGTGCTCTGGGCCTACAGAACAACGCCACATTCCACCACTGGGGAAACCCTTTTCCGATTAGCCTACGGAACCGAGGCAGTGATACCGGTGGAGATCAGAGAACCTTCCAGACGAACGGAAGCTCCCCTCGACGAGGAGATGAACGACGAAGCCTTAAGAGAAGAGCTCGATCTGGTCGAAGAAATACGGCCAGGAGCAGTTCCCCATGAGTCCACGCTGAAATAACAAATAACCTTGCGCCACGACGCTAAGGTCATAAAGCGCGACTTCCCCATTGGCAGCTTGGTCCTACGTAGAAACCAGACAGATTCGTGCGAAGGAAAGCTGGCGCGAACTGGGAAGGACCCTACAGGGTCAAGTCCAAAACAGGCACTGGAGCCTACTGTCGCATCTGCGAAAATCAACCGGCAGAAAAGAACAGAAGAGTCGCCACCGAAGGTTATTTAACTCGACGCAGGGAAAGGAAACGATCGAAGAAAACCTCAACAAAGGGAAAGGAATGGTCGTCGTAACCATAGCCTGGGTTCGGGAGTCGGTTACGCGAGAGGAAGGTATTAGCACCCCCTCGCATCCATCGTACTCGATGGGATCCATGCTTGTTGTTATCGATCAAAGGGTGTAGGGTATCTGAAACTAAACTACTAACTAGAAACTGGAAAGACGGAGAAAGGCGGAAAAGAAAAGAAAAGTGACTCGATAGGATATCGCCGTCCTAGGCCTACATATTCCCTCGGGTGCGGGAAAGTCAGAGTCAACGTAGTTCGGGCTACGGTTTTGTGGGGGGAAGGTTGCTCGCCAAGACATCGCCGTCTTGTGCCTACGTATCCTCAATCTTACCGGAGAGAGGAAGTTAGAGCAGTCGTAGTTCGACCTAACGAGGTCGGTGTTTTTTATGAGCGACGTTAAGTTCGCGTCCGGCAGTTTGGGTTGATGCCTGTTTGCGACGAGACGGAAGTAACGTGCCCTTTTCTAAAAATGAGGTTCGGAACTAAACAATCCCGAAGGATAAAAAGTTTGAGTTTGTTGTGTTTTTTAGACAGAAGTGTTTTTGAAGTTGTTTGTAACTTGCATTGCGCCCAAGTCTATAACGTAGGATCGAATGCGTCGCATGGTCGTCCTAACAGGACGTATGCTAACACTCTAGAAAAAGGAGAGGAAACCCCTCATTCCTCACTTCCCACATACAAGGCTCATGCACAATACAAGTTAATTTTATTAAGTGTTTTAGAAGTGTTATGAGATGAGAAGAGAAGACTCAAGTTGAAAAGAAAACACTGAAGGGAATCTAATTTTGTTCCTAATGTTATCATGCAAAAGTGGCCCTAAGGTCAAGGTTTGAGAACCTAAGTCTAAAGAGAAGAGAGGGATAACACTACCTAATGCTTATCCTACCTCACTTTAATCAAAGATTAAAGTTGAGCTAGGATCCCTAAGGGGTGTGGATAAGTTGTACTACAACAGATAAGACCTTAGACAGCGCTTTTTTTGCCCTTAGACAGCGCTTTTAAGCGCTGTATAAACCTGCGCTGCTATAGGTTTAGACAGCGCTTTGGTTAATACCAAAAGCGCTGTCTAAAGGTGGGTATATTTAATGAAAAGCGCTGTCTATGGTACCTTTATATAAAAATTTTCGTATACCTTAGACAGCGCTTTTGGTGAAAGCGCTGTCTAAGCCCTACCTTGTTTGACTTTTTTTGGTATACCTTAGACAGCGCTTTCACCCAAAGCGCTGTCTAAGGTATACCTTAGACAGCGCTTTTGGTAAAAGCGCTGTCTAAGGTATACAAAAAATTTTATATAAATTTTTTAAAACCTCAATTTTTACCAGGTTTTTTCAACCAGAATTTGACCTGTTTTTTCAACCTGTTTTTGACCTGTTCAGAAAAATACCACAATTTGGAGATTCAAATCAATCCAATTTATCCTATTTAAATGTACCAATTTACACCAAAATTATATATCCAAAACAATTGGCAATTCAAACCAATATATATATTTAAAATTACAAACCAAAATTATATATACACCTATTTATAATTACAAATCATTACATTTTTTCTACAAATGCACATATCACTTATACTAGTACTTTTGCATCCAACCAAAGGTATGCTTCAAATCTACATTATAGGTCCTGAAAACACAAAGATTGTAATTCAATTAAAAGAATACATAAACAAAGTTACACATATTTAAATTCTCATCAATTAAAGTAAGAGTACAATATTATACCTTGTAAAATTCCGAACTCCATAATGAATTGACACCAATCCTCTTTAATTTCATCCAATTGAGAAATTGAGTAATGAGCACACTTGCATTCTTCAAAGTACTACATAATAATATAACATAGTTTGATTTAGTTTTAACTATTTCATTAGACATGAGAGATATGTGTTAATATTAAAATAACTCATAAGTTAGAAATACATACATCGGATGGAATCTCTATTCGATCCAACAAAAGAGTGTCTCTCATAAACCTCAACATGAAATAGCCGCAATCTATTTGATTGCGTTGCCGAGGACACTACAAATGAAAAGAAAATATGGATAAATCCTAAGTTTTATCAAGTAGCATCACTAATATAATAACACATGTGATAATTAATATACCTTCACTGTATTCCATGTAATAATGGGGTTGACTCTCCGCTGTGGTAGATGGCTATCTCGTAGTGCTAGGAAAGCTTATATAGCGCTAATAAAATATAAGTGAATATTTAGAAAAATTCACATAAATAAATAAACAAACAAATAAATATACACATTCATATTTAGAACAATCTCACTTACGTGTCAATACACTTCTTCAAATCCGGGTATGTTGTCCAATCATTTCCTAACGAATCCAGATAATACACCATTGCTCTGCTAGGATTAATTGTGACTAACAACCAATGTCCACTGTAAGATTAAACAAGTGTTAGATGGAAACTTTCTACACGACGTCAAAATACAAAAAAACTATAATAAATGAATTTAGAATGAAAATCTAACCCAGTATTAAACGGTAAAAAGAACAACTTTTCCGTTTCTTGGTTGTCCATAAAGACGTCGTGTATATACGCCAGGACCTCATCTGGTTTATTGATTATTAAGGTTAAGTTGACAGACGTCGGGCATAGGAATGCAAATCTTTGCTGCAATCTGTGTGGGCGCATAACTCTGTCATACAGAAACCTTAAATAAAAACATCATTAACATTAGACTATTCATTTGAAACATAAAGTAAAGAAGTTGTTCAATTAATATACCAAAGTAGATCGGATATATACCTCACGTATGTATTGACAACAGTGCCGCCCAATTCTTCATGATTGAAAACTTGCTCGAAGTCTTCATTACTAATAATTTGGTCGTGTTCAAAGCCATAGATACCTTTCTCCATATGTATAAGACGAACACCTCCGGTGATAATATCTGTCACTTGTAGATACGTCTGGAGGCACGACCTAAACTTGGAGATAGGTTGTTTTCTACCCCTGCTCTTCTTAGCACCAACATTTTTTTGCATTGAAATGTTGCTAATCTGTTTACCAGGCAGCTATATATCATATAATTTGTTAGATGAAGTATAAGATATCCAATTTAACATTTTCTATGCATAAATATCATATAATTGTGATGTACCTGTTTTTTTGAAACAACGGACTCGGTATGCTCCGGAATCCGCTTATCCTTTGTTTTGGATTTTGTTGGTGTCTAAATAACATTACCATGTAAAAAATGAAAATAAAATGCTCGTAAAATCTTTGAATCTACACATTAAGGTTAACAAAGGTTTACAACGGTTTTAAGCATACCTCATATCCTACGAGTATGAGGTTTGACGGCCATGCAACATACGACCCTATAGCATCTCGCACCAATGTTACATCCGAATCATCGTCAGGATAGGGTAATGGTGCTTCCTCCTCTATAGCAATATCAACTGATACTTTCAAACTTCCAGTAGGGAGGGATTTATTGTGAAGTAATTGTACCCCATTGTTATACACTTTTCCCTTTGCAACATTCCGATAAGTTGGTGAAGATAAGAAGAGCTGACATTTGGAAACGCCCTAAAACCAAAAATAAATATGCCATTGTTAATGTATATATATGTCATTTAAATAATTTAAGCTACTAATTTAATTTCATAAATATATATATAATTACCTCTGGAATAATCGGATGAAAGCTGCAGCTGATACTATCTTTCTCCGATCCATCTCTAACACATGAAGCGTTATCCCTTTCTTTTTCCTTTCGTAATTCCCGAACCTCAGCTTCTAGTGCTTCCAATTTAGCTTGAAGTTCTGCATTACTAGCAACCTTTCCCTTTTTAATATTCAAGGAGGTCGGGGTGATCCCAAATGCCTTACCCCTCACCCGACCATAATACTCAGGGACATCTAATGCCCGACTAAGTATGCTCCTGGTATCGTCTGGAGATACAGACTGAGATAACGCCTCCTGAAAATCAGATGAATATCGAATATTTGTCAAATATTTGTTAATAAAGTTTTGATTTAATTAAAGAAATATTGTTATACTTACACATTTCTCAAATACTTGTAGAACCACTACTGCAACAACTCCAGACTTGCCCACACGGGCTTCCTTCCACAAGACATGTGCAGGAAGAGATGTTTCAGAGCTATTCGCCTGTTGTAACTACATATAAAGCCAAATAATATGATCAACTATAACTCATGATGAATAATTATTATAGCATTGCAATATATTGATACTTACCAAAGATTGCTCCAAACGTCCATATCCAACAAGTCCTTTCCTGTATTTATACTTGGGAGCTGATGCTCTTTCCCGATTAATTGCACTTAATCGCGTAAATTCTGGGGTTTGTCGTTTGGATTTAAACGTTACCCATTCTTGTGGTGAAATCAAACTTGCATATTTAGATGGATACTCTCCATCAACAAAGTTATCGTCAGCATCCCTAAGATAGGTGCGGTTTAAATATGTCCTAAACCCTCTTAGGAGCTTCCCTGCCAATCTCATAAAAAAAGCTTTTCTTTCTTCCTCGACGTTGAAGCACCTCTAAAAAAACCATACACATTGGTTAGTACAAATAATTTGAAGGACATAATTAGTTGGCATAATTAAAGACATAATTATGGTACCTTTATCTCATTCCAAATTTTTTCTTTGGTTTCCTTCAACTGTTTGGATCTCCAATCATCACAAGTAATAGGAACCGCATTCCTTACAAGTGCACCAATGAAACTTGTCAAAGTATGACCGTTAGGCTCAATAAGTGTATTCTGGGCGCTCCAATGCACATTATAAGTGATGCCTTGATCTCTAGCACGGATCACTCTCTTCGTAATGGTTATTCCTCTTCTAATCTCTGCTTCCATAGATCTGTTACTTCTAACCTGAATATCGGGATCATCATCATGTGGGTGATCATCATCATGTGGGTGATCATCATCATGTGGGTGATCATTGTTAGTAGCCATCTAACCTGTAATAAATAAATCAAGGATATCAAATATAATATATAACAAATATAATAAAGAAATCAAGGATATCAAATATAACAAATATGACATAATATATAGAAGATGTTTTAAACAAAACTTCATTAAACTAAACTAAACTAAACTAAACTAAACTAAACTAAACTAAACTAAACTAAACGATTTAACAAATATAATAAAATATGTTTTAAACAAAAATACTTGGAGTTAGCTCACTAAAACTAACCTAAACTAGCATGTTAACAATTCAAATTCCAACAACAGTCCAACTAATTTCGACCTAAACAATAACTTCATTAACAAAACTCATCAAACATACTCATCAAACATACACATTCACTACAAAACTTCATTAACAAATCTTCATTAACAAAACTCATTAACAAACTCATCAAATATACTCATTCACTACAAAACTTCATTAACAAAACTTCAAACATACTCATTCACTACAAAACTTCATTAATAAAATAGTCCAACATAACTTCATTAACAAAACTCATCAAAGAGCAGAAAGAACGAAATGAACGAACTTCATTAACAAAACTCATTTTCATTAACTTCATTAACAAAACTTAACAAAACACAACAACAACGTACCTTTAACGACGGTAACAACGGCAATGCAAGAACGAAATATATCAAAGAGCAGAAACGGACGGACGACGGCAATGAGCAGAAACGAACGACGACGGAAATGAGCAGAAACGGACGGACGGCAAGGTTTTTCGGTGAAGGTTTACGGTTGACGGACGGTTAA
Source organism: Lathyrus tuberosus (assembly GCA_022829125.1). NCBI lineage: Eukaryota > Viridiplantae > Streptophyta > Magnoliopsida > Fabales > Fabaceae > Lathyrus > Lathyrus tuberosus. Next base: position 2,877,677 of record JALAZF010000301.1, on the reverse strand, counting down.
GGACGGTTGACGGTGAAGGTTTTTCGGTGAAGGGTTTTGAGCTCTGTTCGCATGCAGGGGAGAAGAAAGAGCGGAAATATAAAAATGAATACTGACTATTCATATATTTTAATTTTATTAGACCTTAGACAGCGCTTTTAACAAAAGCGCTTTCTAAGCTGGACCTTAGACAGCGCTTTTAAAAGCGCTTTCAAAGGTTGGCCTTAGACAGCGTTTTTGATTTTATTTTTTTTAATTTTTAAGACCTTAGAAAGCGCTTTTAACTAAAGCGCTGTCTAATATTTTCCATTAATTTTTTTTTAAAATTTATAAGACCTTATAAAGCGCTTTTGACCAAAGCGCTGTCTAAGGTCTTATATTTTTTTGCGCTTTTACTTTTTTAAATGGCTAGTTTCCTTGTTTTTAACTTATAGCAGCGCTTTTGTATTAAAGCGCTGTCTAAGGTGCGATGTTATAACTTACTTTTGTTGTAGTGTTGTATGCACAAAGCATTATATCATGCTATTCACAAACACACAAGAGAAAGTGAAAGAGATAAGGGAGAAGAGATATGATTATGGATAAGCATCCACATACTCAAGACTTACCATAGCCCCTACACAAAATGGTTAGTACCAAAACAGTTCAAATATTGAAGTACAAGTGAAAAAGGAGGAAGCAAATAAGTCCTAATGTTCTAAGAAGATGTTCTAAACACCAAACAAAGGCCAAACCAAGAAGGAAGAAGTCCTAAGGGTTAGGAACCATCCTAAGTCAGTAGGTATGTCTTAAGGGATCCTACTAATGTAAACATGCCATATGAAATCAAACAAAAGTCAACTATGCACCAAACAACCATGCAAAGGAAATGTGTGTACCACTTATGCGTCACATAAAAATAAAAAACCATGAATGAACATCCTATCAATCTGTTAATAAGTGAATGTAAATTTAAGGCATCTCATCAAAGCTGACTAGTTGCAAGAGTATCCGACCTGACCAATGTGATTCTTGTTACACCTTCAATGCCAATAAAAAAAGTGATTTGTGTGTGGATTTTGAGAGTGAACGAAATGGTTATGGGTTAGAAAGAATGGACTTATATCTCAAATTCTGAGTAATTCACATGATCAATCTTAACACACTCAATCCACATCAAACTTCAGATCCAAAGAAAACTTGTACTCAACCAAGAAGGAGAAACCCTAACTATCCTTGAGACGCACACCCTGATTCACACCAATAAAACCCTGGCCCAGTACTTCTGATGATTTCTCTAAATAGGAAAACTTCGAAACTTGACGAACTTCTGAATAAGAACTCATTCCTGATAATGTGAATTCATCCCTTGATGGAGAAAATCCTGAGCTTACACATAATACCTTGATCCCACGCCTTAGAAAACTAATGCAATGATATGATTATGATTTATGACCTAACGAAGATATGCAGAAATGAACGCGAAGCGAAAGCCAGAAAAATGTTGAAAAAAGGAGGGTAAATTTTGAGGTGTTACAGCTGCCCCTATTCAAACTTCTTGGATCCGAGGGTATGAAAGTGAAAGCTTCCAGACAATCGGGATACACAGAGCTTGAATACTAAAATAACCTGGAAATTTGCAAACTGTGGGGATAACGAAATAGAGTTGTTTACGAGGACGGCCGCAGACGAACTCGAAAAGGAAGACCGGCCACAGACGGGCTACCCAACAAAAGATAAAACGAGGACGGCCGCAGACGAACTCGAAAAGGAAGGCCGGCCACAGACGGGCTACCCAACAAAAGAAAACGAGGACGGCCGCAGACGAAATTAAAAAGGAAGACCGGCCACAGACGGGCTACCCAACAAAAGATAAAACGAGGACGGCCGCAGACGAACTCGAAAAAGAAGACCCGCCACAGACGGGCTACCCAATAAAAGAAAACAGGGACGGCCGCAGACGAACTCGAAAAGGAAGACCGACCACAGACGGGCTACCCAAAAAAAGATAAAACGAGGACGGCCGCAGACGAACTCAAAAAGGAAGACCGGACACAGACGGGCTACCCAACAAAAGATAAAATGAGGACGGCCGCAGACGAACTCGAAAAGGAAGACCGGCCACAGACGGGCTACCCAACAAAAGAAAACGAGGACGGCTGCAGACGAACTCGAAAAGGAAGACCGGCCACAGATGGGCTACCCAACAAAATAAAACGAGGATGGCCGCAGACGAACTCGAAAAGGAAGACCGGTCACAGATGGGCTATCCAACAAAAGATAAAACGAGGACGGCCGCAGACGAACTCGAAAAAGGAAGGTCGGCCACAAACGGGCTACCCAACAAAAGAAAACAGGGACGGCCGCATACGAACTCGAAAAGGAAGACCGACCACAGACGGGCTACCCAAAAAAGATAAAACGAGGACGGCCGCAGACGAACTCAAAAAGGAAGACCGGACACAGACGGGCTACCCAACAAAAGATAAAATGAGGACGGCCGCAGACGAACTCGAAAAGGAAGACCGGCCACAGACGGGCTACCCAACAAAAGAAAACGAGGACGGCCGCAGACGAACTCGAAAAGGAAGACCGGCCACAGATGGGCTACCCAACAAAATAAAACGAGGACGGCCGCAGACGAACTCGAAAAGGAAGACCGGTCACAGATGGGCTATCCAACAAAAGATAAAACGAGGACGGCCGCAGACGAACTCGAAAAAGGAAGACCGGCCACAAACGGGCTACCCAACAAAAGAAAACGAGGACGGCCGCAGACGAACTCGAAAAGGAAGACCGGCCACAGACGGGCTACCCTATAAAAAATAAAACAAGGAAGGCTGCAGACGAACTCGAAAAGGAAGACCGGCCACAGACGCTCTACCCAAAGATTAGTAGAATCAACAGATCTACAAAAATGACTCCGCTGGGGAAAAGAGAAATCTAGACAGACGACTCTGTAGAGGAGTATATGAAGGAATAGGAAGGACGAATCTACTGGTTGTTGTGCAATGTTAAACAACATCTCCTGAGTTACATCACTTTCTGCTGGGGAAAGAGACTGTCAAAAGAAATCAAACCTGACTATGCTTCAAATGCGCATGTTTGAATTTTTCTATGGCGTAATGCTCCATGCGATATGGAAATGCTACGCGTTTGGGAGGATGCCATGCAAGAATGCTTATGCAATGCAACAGGAATGTCTCAACAAAATAAATGTTGAAGACAAAGGCAGCTCCACCGGGGATGACAAACTGAATTTGCCTCTGAATAAAAGATCCTGCTGAGGAAGATTTTACTGAACGACTTCCTGATCCCAAACTCTGCTGGAGATGAAAACTCTGGGAGAAATACCACTCTGTTGGAGATGGATAAAAACGAGTATTGAAGATGGAACCCTAAGAGAAACTTCCTTTGCTGGGAATTACCAATGACTTCTACCGAAGACAGAACTCAACACCTGGATTCGAAACATGCCAATAACCATTGGACTTAAGGCCTACTGGGGTTGTCAACCGCTATTGAACGCACCACTGTGAATATCACCACCAAATTTTGCTTGGGGAGACAAGTCAATAATTCCGAACCTGCTTGGGGATATTACTGAACTCAGTCTACTGCTGGGAGATATCTTGTTCCTTCGTCTGCTGGGGAATATCAGCCACCACTAGCAAACCTGCTTGGAGAACGGTAGATGACAACACCAACTTCGCTAGAGGATGACATCAAGCTTACTCATCTGTCGGGTATCAACCCATACCGTTGCTGGTGAGAAAACATTTCCTGACTAGCTGGGGAAAGATGAGTGTTTAGACCCTATGGGGAAATAACATCTTAGTCCAAAGAAGAAGTTTCATAAGTCTCCTGCTGGGAATCAGAAGTATCAACTTCTGAATGCTTGCTGAGAGAGTAATAAAACAATCATAACTCTAGCTGCGGAATTAATCCTCTATACTCTGCTGAGGAAGATAATCCTCGATACTCTGTTTGGGGTGAGTAATAATCTGTTGAGGAGGATGAACTTTCAATGCTGAGGAGAGTAGCTCTACTGGGGAGAAACAATTTTTCCACCCAAACCGAATTGTCTTTATGGTCACAACTCTGCTCGTGAATCCAGCCAGAACCTCCGCTCTGTAATAAACATTTGCTGAAAATGCCCCGGGGCTCTGCTGAAGAGAAGTACCAATGACTGTTGGCCTCTGACCTATTGGGGAAAGCTAACCACCACCCACAAATCTGTTTGGGGACTAACCATTGACGATATCTGCTCTGCTAAGGGATGTCATTCTACCCTTAATCCGTTGGGGAGACGAAAACCACTTCACCGCAAGCTTGAGAAACATCAACCCAACCCACTTGACTTGTACGGGGAATATAAATTCGTGTTGACAAACAATAAACTTCACCAATCCGACCGGGAGAGAGTAAATTTCTGAACTCTGGCTCGGAAGGATAATCAGAATTTTCATAATGTTCTTCTTTGGACGATAGAACTTCACCTATCTTTGCTGAAAACGAACGGCGATTCAAACACCTCCCTTACTGGGAAAAGATATCCTTTGGTGCATCTTGCCGAGGAAGAGAAACTCCACACTGGGAACTACTTTGTCAATTCATGCTTCTGTTAATCAAATGCTTGCTGACTCTCGCATGTGACCAACGACTCTTTGATCTCCACTTGCCCTAGATTACATGGTCTAATGAAAGAAATCATTCTCAAGAGGATTTTATAGAAGGCCTGGCTATCACCATGCACCGGGTCTTCAAACTCTTAGAGATGTATCAGATCTCGACATAACTGCCCCAGACTTCATAATCCATGAAGTAAACTGCCTCGAGAGGATTCGTAATGACCTGAAATACTTTGCCCCAGTATTCTGAACCTTTGAAGAGGTGCTTTCAATTAACCGTCTTCAGGATTAGATATTTCTCGTGCTCTTGAGGTGGCCTGCCTCGATACAAGCCTTGAAGTGATTTTGCCCCTGACTGATTGATCTTCGAGAGATTTTCCAAATCGACCTGGTTGCCCCATATTACACGCTTGTGGAGAGATTTATTGAATCTCGACATAATTTCCCCAGTTTGGCTGAACTTTGAAGAAATGTTCTCAACATGACTGCCCCAGCTTAGCTGAATCTTGGAATAAATTGCCTATTTGGCGTGATCATTTAGTGACTTGCCCCTGCTTAACGAAACCTTCTGGCGTTTGCATCTTATCTTGATCAACCTTTCCACTGTAGAAACTCTCCTGATGTCAAGTGCTTACTCGCAAGTAAAACAATGCGTTTTGAAAATGACACTTTTAATGCAATGCATATGACAGTTTTGAAATCCAAGTCTGTTCATTGGAAAATGTGGTGACATATAGTGAACGAACCACTTATCAGAATGTCACATCGATACCAACATGAATGGTAAGAGAGATCCTTTTATGAGTCAGAACTGGTGCGATATTAACCGGAGTATGCTTTCGAAACAACCCTGCTTCAATTAGGTCTTTTAAAGGTTGTAACGTGGCCTGGTTCATGGTTTGAGAAAGAAAGGATATAAGGCTCAAAGTTTTGTTTTAACCCACCCATTCTCCTTGATGTTCTCCAATCCTACGTTAAGTTTATTTGACACAAGTGCTCACCTTCCAAAAGGTTATTGCATGTCATCAGTGATGATTAAAGAGCCCCCAATGCTTTCGGAGTGGCAATCGCTCTTTTCGTCTTTGGTGCCTGTAGCCACACGACTCATTCTTGCTTGAGGATTTCTCTCTTGTAATCCTTTTCGCTTTTCGTTCTTTTGTTTTTTATCTCCCTGATTTTTGCCTGGACTAATTCTTTTTGAATCTTTCGATTTTGAAGTCCAGCGGGATGCCCTAACTTTTGCCTAAGTCACTTGTTTTTAAGTTTTGACTTAGCGGGCTTTCTTTTTTCTTTTTCCTTTTTCTTTTTAACAAATCGTGTGACACTGGCTTGTCTTGACTTGATTGAAAGGATTGTGACTGCTTCACTCCTTGTGGCGAGGGATAACCATTGTGGTTTCGTACTCCTTGGCCTCCTGATGAGAAAAAAAAGGTAATGGATCCTTAGATGCGCACTCCTTCCGAAATTTGAACGCTTGGTCAAATTAACTGACACCTACCCCGCCCCAGGTTAAGATTGAGGGTTTTTCGTTTTCAGAAATAAACTCCTACTACTAGGCTCAACGGTGTTTACAAAGGTTTCACTCCCTTATATCTCCGGTGTTTAGGGATTTGAAACAATGCTTGTACATCATCAGCAAGGTTTTGTTTCAAAAGCATGCAATCGGTAGTTTTTGGGTCTTCGATTTCGTCATCCTCCCTAGGATCCTGCTTAAACAAGCATATGATATCGATAAAAAAGTATGAGTGAACACGACTGGATTTAGTCAAAACATGCATATTCATTTCATTATCATTATCAATCAAAACAGACAAGTTTTACAAATGAGTTTGCACTTTAACAGAAAAGAAACTACAAATGCAAAGAAATGACATGATATAATGATTGCCAGCTTCGAGGAACTGGGCTTTCCAAGCTTGGTTCGCTACTGAGCTAGCCATCTTCAGAATTGCTCGTCGAAGTCAATCTGATAATCACTTGCACAACTGCTCTCGGTGACTTATCCCATAATCTGGATTGATGAACCCACCCGACTGGTTGAAGAAGGATTATTAATTCGAATACCCTGAGGTGTGAATGAGAACACGTTAGAGTCAAGAAGTGTCTGAACTTTGCTCTTGAGCACCCTACAGTCTTCGGTTGAATGCCCTTTGTGCCCCAGCATGGTAGTCGCAACAGGCGTTGACATAAAAACCTGGTAATCACTTGCACAACTTCTCTTGATGACTTATCCCATAATCTGGATTGATGAACACACCCGACTGGTTGAAGAAGGATTATTAATTCGAATACCCTGAGGCGTGAATGAGAACATGTTAGAGTCAAGAAGTGTCTGAACTTTGCTCTTGAGCACCCTACAGTCTTCGGTTGAATGCCCTTTGTGCCCCAGCATGGTAGTCGCAACAGGCGTTGACATCAAAACCTGGTGGACATGGAGGAAATACAAGATTTATCTTCTTCAGCACTATAAACCCACCTTTGATCAAATTTGGCAACATCTGACTGTACAACATTGGCGACCAAGTGAAATGCCTATCTGGCTTTCTTGGCCTTTTTCGGGCGTGCTGATGACAGTATGATCTTAGATTCTGAGGAGGTCCCTGATTTGGAGATGAAAACTGTCCTTGATATGAAGACTCAGAAGATTACTGAGTCTGACCAGTTGATATTCCTGAACGTTGAGAATGAGGTATTGTAGATTCCTGGATGAAACTATTTTCTTCCTCTGATCCTTCTTGGGAACTGGAAATTGATTCATTTTCACTAGCTTAGAGGTTCGAGACACCTTGGAACTTTCCACACTTGAGCAGGCCCTCGATACGTTCTCCCACCAATATCAGGTCAGAAACTTTTGCTGCCCCATTGACAATCATCTTTTCCAAGTACGGACCTTGCAAGGTATCCATGAACAAATCTACCAATTCTCTATCCGAAAGTGGTGGTTGAACACGAGTAGCTAACTCTCTCCATCTCTGAGCATACCCTCTGAATGATTCATTATCCGCCTGAGACAAGTCTTGTAAATGCATTCGGCTGGGAGCCATGTCAAGATTATAGTTGTATTGCTTCACGAAGGCATTGGCTAGATCTGACCATGATTGGATGCAACCACTTTCTAACTGCATATACCAGTACACTGATTCCCCCACTCAGACTGTCTTGGAAACATTGAATCATGAGTTTGTCGTTGTGGACATAAGAGGTCATTCTTCGGCAAATCATCACCAAATGTTGCTTTGGACAACTATCCCCTTTGTATTGCTCAAACTTCGGTGTCTTAAACTTCGGAGGCATTACAAGGCCAGGCACCAAACACATGCTCGAAGCATTCAGATCAAGAGTATCACGCCTCTCCAGGGTTTTCAGCTTTTCTTCCTATACACGGTATCTTTCGTCAAACTCAACAAATCGTGGGCCCTTCGGCTTCATCTTTAAAATACCCCTTGGACTCTTGGCACAGAGGAAGAGAAACTCAGATAATCAGTGACATCAAGAGAAGATGAATGTCCGCCTAGGACAATGGGACGCTCTTGCATAACAGGATCCTCAACAGGGACTCCCACAGGCTGAGCTTGAGCAACATTGTTCACTTGAGGTGGGATGACATTCCCAATCACATAAGTCCTCTGAACATTGGCCTCTCCCCTAGTCATGGTTGTCATAGCTTCCACAAGTTATTCCAACTGACTCTTTATTAACTCAACATCGGCCCGTGTCACAGACTGATTCTGGTCCCCTGAATTCATGATCTTTCCCAAGGTTGATTCAATGTCCAACATAAAAGCCGGGAAATCAACTGCAGGTCGAGGCAAAGGATGGATGAGCTCACTGGTCTGGCCGGGAGAAAGATATGCAAAATGATGCAAGATGCAAATGCAATGCAAAGATGAATGCAATAAGACATGGGATCAAAGCTTCCATATATTCTGAATAATCACGGTGTTGTGCTGATGCCTGAATAAGGTCAAAGGTCTGCTCTAGAGAGAATACCAGAATAATCAGAATACCGGCGTGATCAGGATGTCAGAATACCAGCATAATCAAAATACCGAAATACCAGGCTAATAAGTCCAAACTGATAAGAAAACCAGAATATCGGGTAGGATGAAGGTTACAGTTACCTGCAAACCTGTAAACAACCCGCCCCTCTCACATGTGGGTACTAGAAAGGCGAGGGTCCTCAATATCACGGACTCTCAGGTCGAGAAATGATGATACGTTCACCATTTCTGGTTTGGCATCATCATCAATCGAGGAGGCCTCAACTGATTCCCCTCAAAACGAAAGGTCCTCAGTTTCTGGCATTGAGGTCGAGAAGCAATAGTACATTCATCCCTCGGGGTACAGTACTATCGCCAATCGAGGAGTGCCTCCACTGATTCTCTTTCAAAAAGGATGTCCTATAGCAAGTTCCCAGCATTGGGTCCTCGGATCAAGAATGTGCAATGGGTTTTCCATTTCTGGTCTGCCATTATCACATCTTGGGAGGAGTGCCGCAACTGAGTCCTTGGGAATGGTCACCAGAGTCGACGATTCCTCAAGAGAATATCCATTGGCCTGTATAAACATATAGTAGCAGATAGCTCCCGATAGAACCTCGTCTGGCTGTGGGTCTCGTGAACAACAATACGTGGTTACCACCATGCAAGTGTCACGACTATCCACTCTAATACCTATGTGTATGCTCAAACCTGGGTAGTGGGCTTATCTCTCAGAAATCCTAACCTGACAAACAGAAAATCCAATACAGCACAGCACAGTCCAGCATAATAATACAATGCCACAAATGCGGTAAATATAGTAAAACAGTAATACAATAAAATAAAGCACAACAGTAAACACCCAATGAAAACAAACAACTAAGTGCTAGGATTGACTCGCTTAGGAAACCAGAGTCCCCAGTGGAGTCGCCAGCTGTTTGCTCGCCAAGACATCGTTGTCTTGTGCCTACGTATCCTCAATCTTATCAGAGAGAGGAAGTTAGAGCAGTCGTAGTTCGACCTAACGAGGTCGGTGTTTTTTATGAGCGACGTTAAGTTCGCGTCCGGCAGTTAGGGTCAATGCCTGTTTGCGACGAGACGGAAGTAACGTGCCCTTTTCTAAAAATGAGGTTCGGAACTAAACAATCCCGAAGGATAAAAAGGTTTGAGTTTATTTTGTGTTTTTTAGATTGAAGTGTTTTTGAAGTTGTTTGTAACTTGCATTGCACCCAAGTCTATAACGTAGGATCGAATGCGTCGCATGGTCGTCCTAACAGGACGTATGCTAACACTCTAGAAAAAGGAGAGGAAACCCCTCATTCCTCACTTCTCACATGCAAGGCTCATGCGCAATACACGTTAATTTTATTAAGTGTTTTAGAAGTGTTATGAGATGAGAAGAGAAGACTCAAGTTGAAAAGAAAACACTGAAGGGAATCTAATTTTGTTCCTAATGTTATCATGCAAAAGTGGCCCTAAGGTCAAGGTTTGAGAACCTAAGTCTAAAGAGAAGAGAGGGATAGCACTACCTAATGCTTATCCTACCTCACTTTAATCAAAGATTAAAGTTGAGCTAGAATCCCTAAGGGGTGTGGATAAGTTGTACACACAAAGCATTATATCATGCTATTCACAAACACACAAGAGAAAGTGAAAGAGATAAGGGAGAAGAGATATGAATATGGATAAGCATCCACATACTCAAGACTTACCATAGCCCCTACACAAAATGGTTAGTACCAAAACAGTTCAAATATTGAAGTACAAGTGAAAAAGGAGGAAGAAAACAAGTCCTAATGTTCTAAGGAGATGTTCTAAACACCAAACAAAGGCCAAACCAAGAAGGAAGAACTCCTAAGGGTTAGGAACCATCCTAAGTCAGTAGGTATGTCTTAAGGGATCCTACTAATGTAAATATGCCATATGAAATCAAATAAAAGCCAAATATGCACCAAACAACCATGCAAAGGCAATGTGTGTACCACTTATGCGTCACATAAAAATAAAAATCCATGAATGAACATCCTATCAATCTGTTAATAAGTGAATGTAAATTCAAGGCATCTCATCAAAGCTGACTAGTTGCAAGAGTATCCTACCTGACCAATGTGATTCTTGTTACACCTTCAATGCCAATAAAAAAGTGATTTGTGTGTGGATTTTGAAAGCGAACGAAATGGTTATGGGTTAGAAATAATGGACTTGTATCTCAAATTCTGAGTAATTCACATGATCAATCTTAACACATTCAATCCACATCAAAATTCAGATCCAAAGAAAACTTGTACTCAACCAAGAAGGAGAAACCCTAACTATCCTTGAGACGCACACCCTGATTCACACCAATGAAACCCTGGCCCAGTACTTCTGATGATTTCTCTAAATAGGAAAACTTCAAAACTTGACGAACTTCTGAATAAGAACTCATTCCTGATAATGTGAAATCACCTCTTGATGGAGAAAATCCTGAGCTTACACATAATACCTTGATCCCACGCCTTAGAAAACTAATGCAATGATGTGATTATGATTTATGACCTAATGAAGATATGCAGAAATGAACGCGAAGCGAAAGCCAGAAAAATGTTGAAAAAAGGAGGGCAAATTTTGAGGTGTTACACCTACTACTTAGAAACTCTGGACGGAGAGCCATTTGCTCGACCATGGAACGCTGAAAAGCTCAAACAATACTACAGTTAGGATTAACCACAAGGTCGGACCAACTGCCGACGAGATCACCCCCAACGAGGAGACGGCTCGGCCACAGGACCGTGCCCCGGTGTAAGCACGACCCATTTACAATGCTGGCCAGTTTCTGCTTATGGGACGAGCGGACTCTGAGCACAACGGGGATACCTCAACCGAGCTCCGCCGTTGCCACACCAATTAGGCAGGACACCCAGCCCGCGATGGGAACAGTCCAAGCCTATGGGATTAGTACCTCAACCGAGATCCTAGTCTCATCGCCGGCGAAACCACTTCGCCTCCCTCGACAAGTTTCCTAGACTGTCGGGCACAACAAGAACAAGTCGAGCAAACGTCCATTCAAACAAGCATACATAAATAAATACGACAAGAAAATCCCAAACAAATAGTATTAATAACATCAGCTACAAGGCCGGAATAAGTCAGGTGTACATTAGAGGGGTTGTGCCCGACAAAACATTACATATAAAAGGTACGCAGACCCACAAAATACATGTACATTCAAAGACAAACTAAACGACCTCACTGACACCTTCCGAGGGGACCACCTCGCCATTGATGACCATGTTGAGTAAACCTATTCCCTCGGTCAGCAGCTGGACGTCAGAGTTGAGGGCCTTCAACTGCTCCAAAGCAGCATTAAAGCCAAACTCAGCTGCCCCTAGGTTATCTTCCCCGAGGAGACGGATCCTCTCGATCAGGTCCCTCCTCGTCTTCAAGGTCTTCTCGTCGTCGGTCTCGTCCTTACCCGCTACCGATGACCCCTCCAGCTCAGTTATCCTCACCTTCAAGCGGGTATTTTCATCATTGACTCTCGTCACCTCCTCCTTCATTTGGGTCACTTCCTATTGGAGCAGTATCTTGGCCTCCTGGTGGCCTTGCAGCTTCTTCAGCTCATTATATATCTCTACGTTCGCACACTTCAAGTCATTGATCTGAGTCTTAGCCTCCTTGAGGTCGGAGCGATGAACCGCCTCTACATCTCCAAGGGCCAGCGCTGCTTCCAATATCCTGATCATGCCTGCCGCGTCCTGGTAGAGAAGCTTCCTCCGCGCCTGAGGATCTGTGGACAAAATCGCTGAGGCATCAACTTCCAGAACGACGATGAAGCTCTCCTCGTCAAACATCACCCCCTGCAGGTAGCATGAGGGCAACACGAATTTCACTCCAGAGAAACCGCCCGAGCAGCCCGCCGGGGAGGCTCCAATATCATCCCGCTTCCTCTTATGGGATGTGTCCTCACAAGGACGACTTGCAGATATCCTCACTAAAGAATTGAGTAGCTCAAATTTTGAACGAATTGTATCCAAGATGGGAATACTTATTCACCATCTTGAGGGGGAGTATTGAAAATAGGAAAATTCATTGTATGTTTTTCCATTAAAAGGAGCATTTAACTCTTTAGGTTCATGTATATTTAGATTAGTGTATTTAGGGATTTGAACTATTATTTATTTCTCCTTGTAAACATAATATGTAATTAATTATATAGTGTGTATAAATATCATGATTGCTGTGTTCTTTACTCACTCAAGCACATTCATAAAATTTCTTATTCCTAATTTTCACAGTACCCAACATTCTATCCCGTACAAAAAGCAGGTTTTACCACAATCCGATAAAGCTTCCCCCTTCAACTTGAGCAGTATATTTGCATCACATAAAACACCTGATGCCATTCTCCATCATTTTGTATTATGGACCCAAGATATTTAAGCTGTGTGATATGAGAGATAATATGGTCTCCAACTTTCACCTCTAGGTTAGAAACGCTTCTTCTTTTGTTGAACTTACATTCCATATACTTCGTCTTACTTCTGCTTAGGTGAAAGCCATGTGTTTCTAAAGCTCGACTACAAGTTTACAACCTCTCATTTAAATCTTCATTCAACTCTCCAAGAAGGACTACATCATCTGCAAAAAAAAACACGTACCTTGGTGCTAGCTCTTGGATGTGTTTCGTGAGTACCCCCAAAATTAAGGTAAAAGAGTAGGGGCTTAGGGTTGATCCTTGATGCAAACCAATTGTAATGGGAAAATCGTTTGTCTCTCCACCTTTGTTCGCACACTAGTTAATACCCCTTCATATATATTTTGGATAAATATATGCAATCCCAACCTCTTTCTTCTCTAAGGCTTTCCACAAAATATCTCTAGGTATTTTGTTGTAAAGTTGTTGGAGAAACATTTTTTTATAACTTCTCCTTATTCGGTGTTTAACTTTACCTTATACTTTGGGTTAATGGTTTGACATTATCTAGTGTGGATTTTTTAGAAGAGGGTCCTTCTTTTGTATGAGATATAACATTTTTAGATGATTGAGTTAAAAATTCTACTTGATAACTTCACATTATTCTATGCTTAACTATACTTTATTCCAACTGGCATTAACTTCGACTTGTCATGCTTTGACATTATATGTAGTGTAAGTTTTGAAGAAGATTCGTAATTCATTTCTTAAATATACTATAAAAGTTACACAATCATAATAATAGTAGAGTCACTCAATCCTTTTTCATATACTTACTTCTTTTGACTCAGTGGTGGATAGAGTTGTGTTTACATTTAGGTTTTAAAATTTTATTTAGCAGTTTATTTTACAGTAATATGGTTTCATCGGTTAACATATTCTCTTTTATTTGTATACACACATCTAAATTTACCCCAGGCATATGTATGAAAGACTTGCTCCATGTAATCAGTTTTTATTTTTGAAAGAGCTCCATGTGATTAATCACACAGATAAGATCAAGCAGGAGACCAAATAACCTAATGCTAATAAGTTTGTAATACTAACCAGTTTTTTTTCTCTTTAAATATCAAACTTAAAATAGGCATGTAAATTTAAAAACTAAAATTAAAACTATGTTTCCTTTGAAAGCATAGAAAAAATGAACACTTAAAATAAATATTTTTAATCTAAAAATAATTATATAGTCAAAAATATATTAACCTAATAATTAACTACCAACTTAGATAAATGTATTCCTTTAGTAAATTTTATAGAACAATATTTATATTTGTCTTGTGATATATTAACCTAATAATTAACTACCACCTTAGATAAATATATTCCTTTAGTGATATACTTCTCTATTATATTTTTCATATAATAATGGATTAGAAACTAAAAACAAATAACAAAATTTTTTATTTCTCACTTATGAGAATATAAAGTTTTTCCAAAGTGAAGTATATTTTACTCTTTTCTTTTATAAGTGACCATAGAGATTATAATAAAAATATTGAAAATAATATCTAAAAAACAACACTCATATTTTAATTTATATCAACAATAAAATCAGATAAATTTTTACAATCTCATTAATTCAATTAAAATAATTATTTAAAAAACAATTAAGCTACTATAACAACTAGCATTTTTAACCCTTTATTTGATAAATTATTAAAATTTGACAAAATAAATATAAATTTTGTAAAACTAATAAAATTTTATTTGATAATAATTGCAAATAAATTTTTTATTTTTATTTAACACTAAGAATAAATACAAATCTTTAACAATTTAAAATTAAATATCTAAATAAAAGATAACCACTAAAAGACATGAGAATCAAAATAATTATATCTAAATAAAAGATAATCACTAAAAAGACATGAGAATCAAAATAATTACTTATTAAGTTTGATATATATTATTTGCATAAAATTTATAGACATTATTTTTATTTTTATTACAATTATTTTTTAATCATAAATATTAAAATATAAAAAAATTATAATATATTTTCAATATAATATCTCTAAAATAATTTTAAATTGTTTTATATTCTTCACATCATGTCAGACAAATAAACTAAAGACAAACAATAAAATTATTGATTTTTCACATATAAATAATTGAGTTTATAGTTTACACATTTTTTATAATAATAATAATTATACTAAATATAATTAAAAAAAAAACAAAAAAACAAAAATAATGATTTCTAATGAACTATAATATATCAACAACAAAATCACATAAATACTTTACAATACCATTTATTAGGCCCGGCACTGTGCAGAGCTCTATAGTAGAATCCCCAAATTTTAGAGGGCTAAAAAATTTTAAAAAGTCTTTTTCTTTTACATTAATATTAATAAATATAAAAAATCAAATAAATTAAAAAATACTATAATAAAAATTTAATATATTAAAAAAAATGAGCCTCCAATTTTTTATGTATCATTTTTAATTATTGTGTATCATTTATATTAAAAAATCAAATAAATTAATATATACTATAATAAATTATATTTTTTATGTATCTTTTTAATTATTATAATTATTTTTTTTTTTAATTTTGACTCATTTTTAAATTAGAACTGGGCCTCCAATTTGATTGGGTCGACCCTGCCATTTATAACAAACTAAAATAGTTCTTTTTTTTATAAAAATTATTAAAGTAAATAACCCTTTTATTCGTCGTATAACTAATGTTTGATAATATACACATAAATTTAACAAAACAAATAACTTACCACCGCAAATCGCAAGGGTTATATGTCATACCCCAAATTTTAACCACTAAGATTTTATATCATTGTGTAAATCATCACCACAATATGGATGTATCATTATGCCTCATCAGTCTCCCCAAAGATGGGTGAGCATTCACCACAAACAGGAATTAGGGTTTCAAGCCCTCTCAGAGCCCTTAGGCAAATGATCAATCAAGACATGACATGATCTTCAACTTGTCTAACCTCTCAAACCTCCATAAAGGATCTAGAGGACTCCCACATCAAGAACCAAGCACAAAGTTGCAACATTCCAAGTGGATTAAGCCTCAAGATCGCTAGTGTCACCAAATTAGGGTTTTGGTCGACCAAGGCCTCCAGGTGGAAATTTTCCTCGGGACACACTACACCAAAAATATGATTAAACAGCACCAAAAAGACATCGGTTTTATGCAAAAGCGCTGCTAAAAAGAATAAAAAAATTTCGCTAAAAAAAAGCGCCTTAAAAGAAAGGCTTTAGAAAGCGCTTTACAAAAGCGCTGTAAAAGAATGTAAAAGAATGTAAAAGAGTGCCACCTTAGACAGCGATTTTCCAAAAAGCGATGCTATAGGTATCACTTTAGAGAGCGCTTTTAAAAAGCGCTGCTATAGGTATCACCTTAGAAAGCGCTCTAATAGGGTTCAATTTCTTTTAACTTTAGAAAGCGTTTTCTAAGGAAAAGCGCCATCTAAAGTCATTTACTAATTAAAATATAAAACAATTCTAAACATCAAGAATCACATAAAATGGCAAAAGGGGGGGTCGAACCCATGCCCTTTAGGTAGGGAAATGAATTTTAAATTATATTAATATATAAAATTATATTTAATATATTTAAATTATATATTTTAACTTATTTAAATTATATTTAATATATATAAATTATATTAATATATAATTTAAAATATACTTTAAATTATATTAATATATCAAATTATATTTAATATATTTAAATTATATTAAATTATATTTTAAATTATTCAAATAATATATTTAAATATATATGTTTTAAATACAAACATTTTAACTTATTTAAATTATATTTAATATATATAAATTATATTAATATATAATTTAAAATATATTAATTTAAAATATACTTTAAATTATATTGATATATCAAATTATATTTAATATAATTAAATTATATTTTAATTTATTTTAAATTATATTTTAAATATTTCAAATAATATATTTAAATATATATGTTTTAAATACAAACATTTTAACTTATTTAAATTATATTTAATATATATAAATTATATTAATATATAACTTAAAATATATTAATTTAAAATATACTTTAAATTATATTAATATATCAAATTATATTTAATATATTTAAATTATATTAAATTATATTTTAATTTATTTTAAATTATATTTAATATTATTCAAATAATATATTTAAATATATATGTTTTAAATACAAACATTTTAACTTATTTAAATTATATTTAATATATATAAATTATATTAATATATAATTTAAAATATATTAATTTAAAATATACTTTAAATTATATTAATATATCAAATTATATTTAATATATTTAAATTATTTTAAATTATATATATATATATATATATATATATATATATATATATATATATATATATATATATATATATATATATATATATATATATATATATATATATATATATATATATATATATATATATATATATATATATATATCAAATTATATATTTATGGAGTGAGTATAAATAATGGATGAGGGCGTAGTACCGCTGGTCAAGGAGATTTGTGTGTTTGTTTGCCATGCTTTGAGTCTGGGGTTCGAATCCCCCTCGTCCCAGACTCATTTTATATTTTTTGACATTTTCATGTAAACCTTAGATAGCGCTTTCTAAGGACAAAGCGCTGTTATAAGCCTTCTAAAAATAGCCTTTAGAAAGCGCTTTAGAAAAGCGCTGTCTAAAGTTTAACCATATAATTTAAAATATATTAATTTAAAATATACTTTAAATTATATTAATATATCAAATTATATTTAATATATTTAAATTATATTAAATTATATTAAATTATATTTTAATTTATTTTAAATTATATTTTAAATTATTCAAATAATATATTTAAATATATATGTTTTAAATACAAACATTTTAACTTATTTAAATTATATTTAATATATATATATTATATTAATATATAATTTAAAATATACTTTAAATTATATTAATATATCAAATTATATACTTTAAATTATATTAATATATCAAATTATAATTTAAAATGTACATGAGCCAATGCTTCAAAGCATAACCCAAGATACTCCATGGGACCTCATGGACCCAATCATCAAGTCAATTTAACCTCAGGGGATGCATTTATCAAAAATCAGGAATTAGGGTTTCTTGACCTAATTCACCCCTAAGTTGACTTTTGGGACAAAACATGAGCCAAGACCTCAAGACATGATTTGAGGGTCTCCAATACACTACATTGATCCATTTGCAATAATGGATTGATCCAAAAAGCTTGATCTACAAGTTTCAATTTTATCTGAACCACAATTAGGGTTTTGAGGAAAAAGTCAACTGTGCCTTTGACTTTTGACCAGGACATGCTCCCAAACCTTGGGACATGATTCAATACACCCTATAACACCTATGGAATATACCCATTAGGTTTGATTTAGGTCAAGGACTGGATTTCATAGAGGATCGCACAGTTTGGAATTCATCTGATAAAAAGTCAAATGTACACAAAAGTCAAAGTTTGACTTTTTGAGATTTTTCACAATTATGGTTCCTTAACCCTAAAATGATGTTAATGTGTGATTGTAATCATCATTCATCAAGAAAAATCAAAGAAAGTGGGATAACTTGTAAAAGGGGTAACCATAAAAACTTAGAATTTTTCTAAGTTATGGAACAAAGTGGCTAAGGCACCAACTTCCAAGGATCATAACTTGAGATCCAAGCAACCATTTTAGATGATCCAAAGATGGATTTGTAGCTCTCATGGCATACTTTAAAAGTGTCAACTATACCTCATTCCAATTCCTCAAGGATTTTAAGTTATGGTTAAACCAAAATCACTAAAAACATGAAAATGCATCTTTTCCAACACTTAGACAAAATTCTGTCCAAGACAAATTTTGTTGAAAACACCAAAACTTGGGGCATTTTTTCACACGGTTGCAAGCTGAATCACTTCAAGACATAAACATCAATGTTGTTGTGCATGTTGCCTACAATCCAAGGAACTTATTGGCATGAAACAACTCAGCTTGAGCCAAGAATTATGGCTGCTACAACACACCATGGCAAGGCTGTCATGAAAAATCAGTTTGTAGGATTTCTTTCTTCACACGATTTTGAACCAAAGACCAATGATCCCTATGCCAAATTCATCTAATCTGATCCTAATCCAACTGATCCAACTTGTACAGCTGAGTCAAAAAGCCAAGGGATCTTCCAACTTGAGATTAATGCATTTTGGCATATATGCCTTGAATTCAAAGGCATTTATGTGAAATAGGCCACTTTCAACAAAGCCACTCTAGTTAGTCAAGATGCTCACTTAAAAATAATTAAAACATCTGAAGAATGTGGATTTGGTCAAGACATAGTCCTGCTCTTGGGAGAGGCTAGTTTGCCTTGCATGAGAAGAAATGCCACCAAGCCAAAGCCATTGAATGTGATCTAATCCAGCAGCCATTCATTATTCCTCCAAGACAAGAATTGATCCGCTATAAATAGAGGTCATCACTGATCATTCAAACCACACCAAAGCAGCTTACAACATTGCTTTCTCTCATTTCCTTCTTGAACTCCAAATTTCCTTGTTCTTGAGAAAGCACTATCGGGTTTTGAGTTAGGAGCCAATGCAACTCAAACCAATGATTCACACACCTCATAAACATCATATGTGAGCTGATCAAACACTAAACACATAACTGTAACACTGATTTCTCATAATCACCAGCCAGTTGCCCAAATTTTCAACCAAGTTGCAGCTGAGGTGCCATAATCTGTTCCAGTCCATTTCAAATCACTCCAAGCATTCAAACACACTCCATATGGTGTAGGAAAGCTGTTCAGATCATCACAACTCATCTGTAACACCTCCAACTCAAAAATCAATTTGCTCTTGCGTCATGACCTTCAAGTAAGCCTAAACTTGGTAATCTCTTGATCTATGCATATTTCCTTGCACAATACTTTTACCAAATGTTAATCATGCATAGAATGTTTCCCCTCAATTAATTGCTTTGAATGAATCGTGTATAGAATTTCTCAGCCTTCATGCAGAATTTAGGGTTCTTGAGGTTTTGTCTTGATTTCTTATTCCATGCTTAAAATAAATGAAATTAAAGACCATAGACATGATCGTGAGGTGAAAACGAGCAGATTGATATGTGGATTGTGTGATTACATCAAGTATTCAGTGAGATTGGAGAGAAAATGCAAATCAGGCTAAACTCAGAACCCGCGCGTGTTCTTGATGTGTTCTTGGCGCCTTTTTTCAAATATTTGAATATTTGAATTTTGTGATTTTATTTAATTGATTCAAAAATTAATTTCTCTCTGAATTTTAATGATTTTGAGTTGATTCTTTTTTTAATAATTCACAAAAATGTTAAAATATTTTATTTTACCAAAAATTCCCAAAAATATTATTTATTTCATATACTTGATATTTTTGCAAAAGAATTAATTTTTATTTGTTTTTAACATTTAAAATATTTTTTCTTTCTTGATTTTCCAAACTTAATTGATTTTCAATCATTTTGTGGACAAAAACATAATTTTAGAAACATTAATCCAAGATCACAACTTGTTTTTCACAAATGTTTGACAATTTTGATCATTTTAATCAAATTTTTATTTAATTAAAATGCATTTTGAAATTAATTTAGGGTTTTTGATCTTAATCACCCTAAACAAATCTTTTTCAAACACTCATGGGTCTCTATTAGAGTGTAAGACCCAATCCTTTTCTTAACCAAAACTTTTTGGGCCTCAGACATTGTATAAGTCCCAACACATTTTCAAAAATCTCGGCGTGATTGCCAGTTCAAAATCAAATCAACTAGGCCTCTCCTCGAGCTATAAGTCCATTCCTTTTCTTAAATCTTTTGGGCCTCTAATAGAGTGTAAGACCCAACCCCTTTGTAAATAATACCTTTTTGGGCCTCACACATTGTATAAGTCCCTCTGTATATTTTCAAACGTTCAGCGCGATCGTCGACTTTTTAACAAAATAAATTGGGCTTCTCCTTGAGCTATAAGACCCATCATTATTCATTTTCAAACTCTTTGGGCCTCTAATAGAGTGTAAGACCCAATCCCCTTTTGACCAAAACTTTTTGGACCTCAGTCATTGTATAAGTCCTGATACGAAACAACAGTGCCCTCACTGTTAAAACTTGGGCCTCTCCTGGGCTGTAAGCCTCGATCTTTGTTCAAAATACTTTCTCCTTTGATTTTGAATCCAAATGTATAGTTGCTATCAAAACTTTCTTTAATTTCTTTGTTGAACAACTAACAAAACAGCATGGAAGCTCTACAACGGGTAAGTGTTTATCCGCTTTCTTTTATATGTTTTCATATACATAACTGTATTGTGGGAAGCTGCGCATGGTTAGTCTTCTTTCATACTCCTTTAAATACTTGTCATATATCAACTGTATATATACTAGTATAGTTATCTAGAGTTTTCCCTGGCAACTACGTCTAGAACTAGGTAAAGTCCTGTTGGTCACTCTTTAAATACAACCAAAACTAGATCCCCATAGGATTTCCAGATACAGTCTTCCCTTCTCTTGGGGTTAATCAATATGGAACAAAGAGAAAGGCATTATTCTCGGTGAACCTTTTCTCAGACTGTCACCCCTAGAAATTGTCAAAGAAATTCTACTCCCCAAAGTTGATCTATTCTCCGTGAATAGCATCTCTTGAGTTTCTTCCAAATACTCGAACTTTCCTGGAATGAACTCTTCTCTATGAATTATATTTCTTGAACTTCTCTTAGTTTGGGGACCCACAGGCTTCCTAAAAGCATCCCCTCCTCCTCTTTGGCTTTGTACAAGGACCCTTCGGCTTCTTAGAAGTTCACATGCCTTCTCTTGGGTTTAATACAAGGACCCTAACAACCTCTTAAAGGTATAAGACAGAACTTAGTCATCATTTACTAGAGCAGTCTTTCCAGTGTCAAACCTCTGGCCACCTTAGGGTTAATTCTCATCTCTTAAGGCCCTTGCCCTCTTTTGGGCATCCTACAAAAGATAAAACTCTTCAACACCAGTAGACATGGACAGTCTAAACCCCCTTTGAGTCTCAAATACATTCTCAAGTACCTTTCAAATATAGGAAAAGACACCGATGACTCTGGATAAATCTCCAGCAGAAACCTGGTCTCTCTCATGAGAGTTCTCCACCCTTGGGCCTGCCTATGGATCTAATCCTCAGCAGTAACATAGCCTCCTCTTAGGCTTTGTATAATGATCTTTCCTCAACACAGTCAGCTTCCTCTTGGGCTTTGTATAGTGATTCTCCCCCAGTGGAGCTAATCTTTTCAGACTCTCTTGTTGAGTCAATCACTTCTCAGACTCTCTTGTTGAGTCAATCACTTTTTAGACTCTCTTGTTGAGTATAAAAGATTCTCTTGGTGGGTCAATCTCCTTTTAGCCTTAATCTCGTGCTTTGTACGAGACAGTAAATCACTATCTTGTTGAGTATAAAAGACTCTCTTGTTGAGTCAACTCCTTTAGCCTCCGTCTTGGGCTTTGTACAAGACATATAAAAGCACTCTCTTGTTGAGTCAACTCCTTTAGCCTCTATCTTAGGCTTTGTACAAGACACATATAAACCTCCCCAGTGGAGTCAAAATCCTGTTAGCCTTCTCTTAGGCTTTATATAATGATATCCCCAAAGAGTCAGTCTCTTTTTTGCCTCAATCTTAGGGCCTGGTACAAGACATACACACTCTCTTGTTGAGTCGGTCTTATCTAGCCTCCTCCTAGGCTTCGTATAAGAAAATCCCTAGCTGAGTCAATCAACCTTTAGCTTCAACCTTGGGCTTTGATAAAGGCACACAAACATCAACAATTCCTCTTTAGAGATGATAAATTCTCTCTCAGCCAAAACCCTTTAGCTTCCTATCTTGGGCTTTGAATAAGATACAAATCCCTTTTAGCTTCAATCTTGGGCTTTGAACAAGACACAAATACTCCTTTAGCCTCTATCTTGGGCTTTGAACAAGACACCAAAACATCTTTTTTTTCCTCCATAAGAATAGGAGGAACTACGATTGCTCTGATTTCCCTGTTTCGTTTAAACGGGAATACGTAGGCATAAGATTGCAAAATCTTAGCGAGTATACTAATAAAAAACTCTAGGTCCAGTACCTATATACACCAATCAAACTTAGGTCCAGTACCTTACCAAAAATATCAACAGAAACTCACTCTATCATATTTCCCAAGAAACTTTCCCAACCCATTAACAGATAAACACCATCAAGTACAAAGTAAAACCTAAAGCTAATATCCTGTGGATAACCACATATAGGATGGGTAATTGACAACTACCCATTGTATAACCTGACCCCGGACTCCCCAAATCTCTTTAAGCATTTGTTCAGTTAAACATTACGCATGCAAGGTTAGTTTTAGATAGCTTCCCTTTCCCTTCCAGCTTCATGGGATAAATAAGAAATCAGAAAGTAGCACCCCATTTCTCCATTGAGGAGAAAAACCCCAGCGATAAGGTGGTCGCGTCACCTACAAAAATCGCTCGCTACATTATAATCTAGTCAAAATATTAAAATAGAATCAATATAAGTTTTTCATTAAATGAATAAATAAATAAAATCATTAAAAAATACTCCATACAATTTAAAAACAATCTTTCTTTAAATAAATAAAAAATCTTAACCAAACAGGCCCTATATTAATTTCCCATCTTCTCAACTGCTCAATCGAGGCTTTCCTCGAGATGATAATGTAGACTATGCTTGCTTAAATAAATGCAAATGGCTTTATAGTTTCTGGACTGGGCAGGCGCTTTGCCCCCAGAAGGGCAAGGCCCAATCCAATCCAGCCATTAGCCAGGCCCAATAGCCAAGAACTAGTTGTTGGGCAGGAACTAGCCGTTAGGCAGAAACTAGCCGTTGGGTATGTCCCCCTCACTCGCTTAACAGTTCACGCGACCAACTGTCTCCCTGGATCTCACGGAGACAGTTGGACCAGGTCAAAGGGCCACGCGCCTTGCCCTCCACCTGGTAGTCTCTCATTGATCGACCAGGTGCTTTGGCCACATGAGAGACCTTGGCCCCGCACTGGGGGTTCTTCTATAAATACCCTCTCACTCGAGAGGGTCAGGTATCCAATATTCAATACTTGAATTATTGTGTACTTGCTTTCTCTCTCTTGACCAAACACTTACTTTGGCATCGAAATACCTTGCAGGTGAGCCCCATTCTCTCCTACAAGCATCATCATCTGCCCTACGCGAAGGCCACGATGATACAGTCTAATCACATCTGATCAGTGGCGCCGTCTATGGGAAACTAGCTTCCCCGTCTTTTGATTCAAGATCCCCTTTTTTTCACCTCAAAGACCAAAGCTCTCTTCAAACTCCTTCCGATCATCATGGCCTCCAACAAGAATGATGTTGTCCATCAAGAACCTATTGTCGCCGTTATCGCTGATAACGCCGACCACATCCTCTCCGAAGCTGCTTTCCCAGAGACAGACCATCGTGACGGGAAAACCGCCTCCCTTACTCCCGATGACGTGAAACCTCGGGAACAGGCTGCTGACTGCATTTTTGAGCCTATTTCGGTCCCACAAAATGCTGACCCCAGCACAGGTGCTCTCATTGCCTCCCTCAATAGGTCATACCTCTTGATCTTCCAACAAGGTGAGAAGATCAACGCTCTCGAGCACGTCCTCCAAGAGTGCTTGTCCTCGGATAAACCTCGTAGCCCATCTCCACGTCCTCGGTCTCCCCCTCAGAAACGGAGGCGTGACAGGTCCAGAAGCTTCTCCCTGGAGAGAAGACGATCAAGATCAGAAGAGCTGGCATTCGACCTTGCAAGAAGGTGACACCGCTATCCCCTGCGGAGGTCAAGACGTTTCCCCGCGTCAAAGAGATCCAGGCCCTCAGAAAAGTACGAGCATCGTCGTTCGCGCAGGCATTCTCCATGACGAAGCAGAAGCCATGGTCGTAGCTATTCTTTTTCCCATTTTCCTAGCACAAGCAGTGACGACGACGTCCATGGCCCCGTCTCACAGGAGATCATGGACACTAGAATTCCCCGGGGGTTGGAGAAGCCCCCTACTCGAGCAACATACGACGGGACCACCGACCCCCGCGAACACATAGAAAACATAGAGGCAATGCTCCACTACCACAATGTGAGTGAAGCCATAAAGTGAAGATTGTTCCCAATCACCCTCAGGATAGGGGCTATGGCTTGGTTCAAGCGCCTTCCCTGGGGGTCGGTCACATCTTGGAGAGAATTGAAGACCCGGTTCGCCCGGCATTTTAGTGCCTCCCGACTACATCCCAAGTCGGAGGCCACCTTAGAAGCTATCATACAGGGCAGGGACGAGTCCCTGCGGGCATATACTGAACGGTTTAACAAAGAGGTCGTGGAGGTCTGCACGACGGACCATATGAAAAAGTATCTCCTTGAGAAAGGCTTGAGACCAAAAAGCGAGTTTCGCAAATCCGTTGGAATCGAGACCCCCCGAAAGTTGACGGAACTTCTCCGGGAAGCTGAAGTGTATATACAGTATGAAGAGAAGGAAGCAGCATTTCATGCCCAGAATGCAAGAGATCGATAAGGTACTCGGGCACCAAAAAAAAAAGAGCCAGAGACATCCAGGTAAGGAAAAGAGAGGCGACGAGACGATCGCCCCGGGAAGGTAAAGGACCTGCTGGCCGATTCACGGAGTATACTCTACTTACCGCTCTTCAAGCAGGGAGGTGTCAGGTCCCCAAACCGACGACGTCCAAAGGCAACATGGATAAAAGTAAATATTGTCGTTTCCACCGCAACCATGGTCACACGACCGAGGACTGTGTGCACCTTAAAGATGCTATCAAGATCCTCATCAAGGAGGGTCACTTGAAGCAGTATATTAAGAAAGGTGAGTCTTCACGACGAGAGGCTTCAGACTCGAAAAAGGAAGCAGAATCATCTCCACCCAGTCCTCCCCCGCAGGTCGCTATGTCCATTGTAACACCCCATTTTAATTATTTAAACGTCGTGTGTTATTTTGAATTGTTTGGTTTATTGAGGGTGTGTGTTTGTGTGCGTAGGAATGATAATAAGATAATAATGAATAATGTAGGGGCATGCCCAATAATAGTAGTATATGGAAGGGTATTATTATTATTGTTATTGTTATTATTATTATTATTATAATTAATATTAGTAATATTATTAATATTATTATTATTAATACTATTATTTTTATTAAATTAAAACCCTGATTTAATTAAAATGAATAATGGGCTGTTGGAGAGAGGTAAGGCCAGTTTAGTAATTAAGTAGAAATTAGTGAGGGTTAGTGAGGAGGGTTAATCATAATCAGAATTTTCACAAGAGAAGGGATAGAGAGAGGAAGAACAAGGAAGAACTAGGGCACCCATCTTCATCGATTTTCGCAGGAACTTGTTCAGGAAATTCGAGGTAAGGGGGGAGAATGGGTTCAATATAGGTGATAATAACATGAAAGGGTAGTGAGGGGTCTTTTCCCTCGTAGGAATTTGTATGCGTAATTCTGTTCTTGTGACGAAAGTTGTGTGAATCGATTATTTCTGTCATGATCTGTGTAAATACAATATGTTGTTGCTGCTATGTGTTTGCAGATCTGGTTTTGTTGCCGGTTGAGTGGACGATTGTAGATCTTTAGGTGATGATTTTGGTAGAATAACAAAATAGGATAGTAAGATGAAATTACAGGTCCTAAAATCAAGGTAGAAACCAATTTAGGATGAATTTGGATGATGGAACTGAGAGTGTAGTGGCAGAATTTGGACTAGTATGGAAAATGAACATTTTTCACAGTCTCTGCCCATACGCGTAGCAGGGAAGGCGTTACGCGTATGGTTTGGTGGGCAAGAAGGTCATTACGCGTAACAGACATGTTGTTACGCGTATGGCAAGGCGTACGTGGGCAATACGTGTACGAAATCCCATTAGACACGGCCCTCTGCCCATACGCGTAACAATACGCGTATGGAAGCTTGGCCTTACGCGTAGGAGAGGCGTTACGCGTAACCAGGTCTGAAAGTAGAATTTTGATGGAAAAACAGGTCTCTGCCCATACGCGTAATAGGTAGGGCAATACGCGTATGGCAGGGCGGGAGGAAAGGCTTTACGCGTAGGATACGGGTATGGATGGGCGGGCGAGCTGGCAATATGCGTATGGCCAGCGAGTGTGCAGAATTTTACCGTTTCACGATTTCTTTCCCGTTTTTGCGTCCAAATCGGTTTCTTTTGGTTTGAGAGGTTGGGAATAGATGTCAGAACCTAAGAAATGTGGAATTGGTGATAAAAATAATTGGTTTAGTAATTTTGGTGAATTAATCAGTAATTAGCTAATTAACGTCGTGTGAGGTGTTTTTTATAGTGGTATGTTTTGATTGTGATCAGGAGGATCGTGAAGGTGTATGATTATGATTATACATGTGTTGTATGCATATTTAATGTCATACATTCATGGAGTGTCGGTGGTGATGAATCATTGCTCAGGAGGAGTGTATTTGATTCATCCGAACTCCAATGTGGAGTATGGTGGAGATAGATCATTGCTAAGTAGGGGTGTATGTGATTTATCTGGGTTCGATTGAATGAAGCAGGGTGTTTGGTACCACATGCATTGTGTCAGTTGTTGAGTCACATTGCATTATATATGTTTATTTTGATTGAGAGTGACAAGTATGTCATGATTATGTGATTGTGTGTTTGTGTGTGAGTAACTACTCTTATCATGTGTTATTTGCCATTTATTATTGAATGTAGTTCTTACCCCTTTGTTGTTTGTTGTGTCTGTGCTTCTTCGGAAGTACAGATAATCCAGGTACTTGAGTGTGCATGGAGTGCGTGTTGCTTGATCGAGTCTTAGGAGTCGCTCTGATACGTAACACAGGATTTTGGGGATTTTTATTATTTGTTATTCTTTGTTATTTTGTTACGTATCACTTTTAATTAAACTTATGGTGGACCACGTTTTATGTGGATTTTGATATTGTTGGCACGTGGCCGTGAACTTATGAATTAATCAATTCCGCTGTTTTAGTTCATTTAATAAAAAGAAGTTTTGTTGTTGGTTTTATTGGTGTAGCATCCTACTTGTAAAGTTGAAACTCTGATTATTTTCGTAATATTCGTATATTTTATAAAATGGGAAAGTGGGGTGTTACAATTGGTATCAGAGCAGGTCGGTCCGTCTGGCCAGGTTGTCTAGTATGAGTTGTGTCGTAGTATGCGACATGTGTGTAGAACACTGTCGGTACGTGCTTGTATTCTAACTGTTTGGTTGCAGGAGTTGGGAATGAAATAAGTGGGGGAGAAGCTGGTGCTTCTCCAGGATGCTCCCATTATGGAAGAATGAATTGGTGCGTAGTTAAGCGCTATCTTAGTTGGTAAGGAAGGTCTATACTTCATCATGATAGTCGGCTGTCTATTGACAAATTGGGGAACTGATCGCCCTCAATCTCTTGTTGATAGTAGTCGGGAATCAAGATGGATGGATAGATGTGCCTTGACAGTTAAGATAGCATGTGTTGTAGATTGTTTGGGCGTCAGGCCAAGTGCTTACGGATGGTAGTGGTGAGTCGGTATAGATTCTTATAACTGAAGATGATGCGGAGGAGAGGCGCTTGTTGGTCAGTTGAGTTGGGAGAAGTCTCCAAGGAAGGACGGTCGGGTATTGTTGATAACTGCGTCTCAGTGATTCGAGAGCAGGGCGGCGGCTGGAGATGGGCCGGTGGTGTGTAATCCCTGATGTCTTCCCGGGGTGTGGAATTGAGTTAGGTGATAGTAGAGGACGGATGTCGTTGTGTGCGAAGCGAATAGATAAGCTTTTAGTAGGCTAAGCCTCAAGGTTTTAACATTTGCGTTGTGGCAAATTGATAGTGAAGTTACAGGCGTTGAGCTAACTGTCGTTTGTGAATTTTTGGATGTGTTCCAGATGACATTAGTGGATTGTAGACATAATGTGGAGTGGGATTGGCTATTCACTTAGCACTTGGTGTAAGTTTGAAGTCAAAGACTCCGTATAGGAAGTAGACCCCAGAGTTGTGTGAAGAGATAATTGGAAGAATTACTTGAGGAGGGGGGGTACTCGACCAAGTGTTTTCTTGGTAGGTTACGCCTGTGTTTTGGATAAGACGAGGGATGATAATGTGTGTATGTGCATTGATTACCGCCAATGGAATTAAGTGACCAGTAAGAATAAGCATCCATTCCAA
The DNA here is from genome assembly GCA_022829125.1 of Lathyrus tuberosus. Classification (NCBI taxonomy): domain Eukaryota; kingdom Viridiplantae; phylum Streptophyta; class Magnoliopsida; order Fabales; family Fabaceae; genus Lathyrus; species Lathyrus tuberosus. The sequence goes on along the minus strand of JALAZF010000301.1, from coordinate 2,848,431 downwards.
GGAGTGGAGACTTGATGGATTACCTTGTGGGAGTTTGTGTTATTAGTAAAGATGATTTGAGATCGGGATATTGTCAGATTCAAGTGAAAGAGAAGGAGAGTTGGAAGACGGTGTTCAGAACTCATCGCGGACATTGTAGGAATGCAATGATGCCTTTTGGAACGGATAATACGCCGGATGTATGTAGGGAGTACGTGGATTACGTCTCTCATGCTTATCTAGATTCGGTTGTGTGGCAATTATCGATGACGTATTGATGGATCTATTCCGAGTAGAGGAAGATCGTGCAAGGCACTTGAGAATTTCATTGCAAGCACTGAATAATAACAAGTGTGAGTTGCGAGAGACATGTTAATCCTAATAATGGGATAGTTGTGGGTCTGTCTAAAGTAAGTGCAGTGCTTCAGTGGGAACCTCCAAAGACGGTGACTGAGATTAGAAGCTTTTTGGGTTAGTAGGTTATTACAGGAGATTTATTGAAGGGTTTTCTAATTTGGCTTCATCGTTGACTCAGATGACTAGGAAGAGTTAAGCTTTTGTGTGGGATGCGGCATGTGAGGAAAGTTTCGAGGAATTGAAGAAGAAATTAACTTCAGCGCCAGTGTTGATTTTACCAAATCCAAGTGAACTGTTTGTGGTGTATTGTGATGCGTCTAAGACGGGATTAGGCGGAGTGTTGATGCAAGATGGAAAGGTAGTGGCTTATGCTTCACGAAAATTGGGAGTGCATGAGGGGAATTATCCTACTCATGATCTTGAATTAGCTGCGGTTGTTTTTGTATTGAAGATTTGGAGACATTATCTGTATGGATCAAGATTTGAAGTGTTCAGTGATCACAAGAGTCTTAAGTATCTATTTGACCAAAAAGAATTGAATATGAGGCAGAGAAGATGGTTAGAGTTCCTGAAGGATTATGACTTTAATTTGAGTTATCATCCAGGAAAAGCTAATGTTGTAGTAGATGCTTTGAGCCGAAAAACAATTCATATGTCAGCATTGATGGTGAAAGAAATGAAGTTGATTGAGCAGTTTAGAGATTTGAGTATGGTGTGTGAGACGACACCTGAGAGTGTTAGACTGGGTATGTTGAAGATAAATAGTGACTTTTTGGATGTAATTAAAGAGAATCAGAGACTTGAGGTGAAGTTAGTGGATTTGATACCTACAGGAGGAGACAATCCTGATAGTGACTTTAAAGTGGATAATATGAGTGTTTCGAGATTCCGGGGCAGAATTTGTGTGCCGGATAATGAGGAATTGAGAAAAGTGAGTTTGGAAGAAAGTCACCGGAGTAGCTTAAGTATTCATCCAGGAGCGACAAAAATGTATCCATACTTGAAGAAGTTATTTTGGTGGTCCGGTATGAAGAGATACATAGCTCAGTTTGTTTATGCTCGCTTGACTTGTCAGAAGTCGAAAGTGGAGCATCAGAAACCTTCGGGATTGATGCAACCGTTGGAGATTCCATAATGGAAGTGGGACAGTATCACTATGGATTTTGTTACTGGTTTGCCAAATACGGCAAGGGGCTTTGATGCTATTTGGGTAGTGGTGGACCGACTTATGAAATCCGCATATTTCATACCAATTAACATCGGTTTTCCGTTGTCAAAGCTGGCGGAGATTTATATCAGAATAATTGTGAAGCTGCATGGTGTTCCGTCGAGCATAGTGTCAGATAAAAATCTGAGGTTTACTTCAGAATTTTGGGAGAGTCTGCAGGAAGCCTTGGGTTCTAAATTGAAGTTGAGCTCGGCTTATCATCCACAGACCGATGGTCAGTCAGAGAGGACTATTCAGTCGTTGGAGGATTTGCTGAGAGCCTGTGTGTTGGAGAAAGGTGGTGCGTGGGATACTCATTTTCCATTGACCGAGTTCACGTATAACAATAGTCACCATTCTAGCATTGGAATGGCACCTTTCGAAGCTTTGTATGGTAGGAGGTGTAGGACGCCTCTGTGTTGGTACGAGACTGGTGAGAATGTGGTGTTTGGACCTGAAATTATGCAACAGACTACTGAGACAATTCAGATGATCCGCGAGAAGATGAAAGCGTCTCAGAGTAGACAGAAAAGTTATCATGATAATCGGAAGAAAGACTTGGAATTTAGTGAAGGTGATCACGTATTCCTGAGAGTTAACCTAGTGACCGGTGTTGGACGTGCATTGAAATCAAAGAAGTTGGGTCCTAAGTTTATTGGACCGTATCAGATCTTACAGAGAGTTGGTGCAGTTGCTTATAGGGTGGCGTTGCCGCCTGAACTTTCGAACTTGCATGATGTGTTTTATGTGTCGCAACTTCGGAAGTATATATCTTATCCATCTCATGTTATTCAGAGGGATGAGGTGCAGATTAGAGATAATCTTACTGTGGAGGCGATGCCGATAAGGATCGAGGATCGCAAGATGAAGCAACTCAGAAGAAAGGAGATACCTCTGGTAAGAGTAGCTTGGGGAAGAGCTGCTGGAGGAAGTGTGACCTGGGAATTGGAAAGCAGGATGCGAGAGTTGTATCCGAAATTGTTTCCATCAGGTATATTTTCGAGGACGAAAATAATTTAAGTGGGAGAGAGTTGTAACACCCCATTTTAATTATTTAAACGTCGTGTATTATTTTGAATTGTTTGGCTTGTTGAGGGTGTGTGCTTGAGTGCGTAGGAATGATAATAAGATAATAATGAATAATGTAGGGGCATGTCCAATAATAGTAGTATATGGAAAGGTATTATTATTATTGTTATTGTTATTATTATTATTATTATTAGTAATACTATTATTTTTATTAAATTAAAAACCTGATTTAATTAAAATGAATAATGGGCTATTGGAGAGAGGTAAGGCCAGTTTAGTAATTAAACAGAAATTGGTGAGGGTTAGTGAGGAGGGTTAATCATAATCAGAATTTTCACAAGAGAAGGGCTAGAGAGAGGAAGAACAAGGAAGAACTAGGGCACCCATCTTCATCAATTTTTGCAGGAATTTGATCAGGAAATTTGAGGTAAGGGGGAATAATGGGTTCAATACAGGTGATAATAACATGAAAGGGTAGTGAGGGGTCATTTCCCTCATAGGAATTTGTATGCGTAATTCTGTTCTTGTGAATCTGTTGATTGTATAATTGAAATTGTGATGAAAGTTGTGTGAATCGATTATTTCTGTCATGATCTGTGTAAATACAATATGTTGTTGCTGCTATGTGTTTGCAGATCTGGTTTTGTTGCAGGTTGAGTGGACGATTGTAGATCTGTAGGTGATGATTTTGGTAGAATAACAAAATAGGATAGTAAAATGAAATTACAGGTCCTAAAATCAACGTAGAAACCAATTTAGGATGAATTTGGATGATGGAAGTGAGAGTGTAGTGGTAGAATTTGGACTGGTATGGAAAATGAACATTTTTCATAGTCTCTGCTCATACGCGTAACAGGGAAGGCGTTACGGGTATGGTTTGGTGGGCAAGAAGGCCATTACGCATAACAGCCATGTTGTTACGCGTATGGCAAGGCGTACGTGGGCAATACGCGTACGAAACCCCATTTGACACGGCCCTCTGCCCATACGCGTAACAGTACACTTATGGAAGCTTGGCCTTACGCGTAGGAGAGGCGTTACGCGTAACCAGATCTGAAAGTGGAATTTTGATGGAAAAACAAGTCACTGCCCATACGCGTAATAGGTAGGGCAATAAGCGTATGGTAGGGCGGGAGGAGAGGTTTTACGCGTAGGATACGCGTATGGATGGGCGGGCGAGCTGTCAATACGCGTATGGCACAAGGCAATACGCGTATGGCCAGCGAGTGTGCAGAATTTTACCATTTCGCGATTTCTTTCCCGTTTTCGCGTCCGAATCGGTTTCTTTTGGTTTGAGAGGTTGGGAATAGATGTCAGAACCTGAGAAATGTGGAATTGGTGATAAAAATAATTGATTTAGTAATTTCGGTAAATTAATCAGTAATTAGCTAATTAACGTCGCGTGAGGTGTTTTCTGTAGTGGTATGTTTTGATTGTGATCAGGAGGATCGTGAAGGTGTATGATTATGATTATACATGTGTTGTATGCATATTTAATGTCATGCATTCATGGAGTGTCGGTGGTGATGAATCATTGCTTAGGAGGAGTGTATGTGATTCATCCGAACTCCAATGTAGAGTATGGTGAAGATAGATCATTGCCAAGTAGGGGTGTATGTGATTTATCCGAGTTCGATTAAATGAACCATGGTGTTTGGTACCACATGCATTGTGTCAGTTGTTGAGTCACATTGCATTATATATGTTTATTTTGATTGAGAGTGACAAATATGTCGTGATTATGTGACTGTGTGATTGTGTGTGAGTAACTACTCTTATCATGTGTTATTTGCCGTTTATTATTGAATGTAGTTCTCACCCCTTTGTTGTTTGTTGTGTCTATGCTTTTTCGGAAGTACAGATAATCCAGGTACTTGAGTGTGCGTGGAGTGCGTGTTGCTTGATCGAGTCTTAGGAGTCGCTCTGATACGTAACACGGGATTTTGGGGATTTTTATTATTTGTTATTCTTTGTTATTTTGTTACGTATCACTTTTAATTAAACTTATGGTGGACCACGTTTTATGTGGATTTTGATATTGTTGGCACGTGGCCGTGAACTTATCAATTAATCATTTCCGCTGTTTTAGTTCATTTAATAAAAAGAAGTTTTGTTGTTGGTTTTATTGGTGTAGCATCCTACTTGTAAAGTTGAAACTCTGATTATTTTCGTAATATTCGTATTTTATAAAATGGGAAAGTGGGGTGTTACATCCATCACACAACTAGAGGACTTTGCCATCCCTGATTGTTTCGAGGAACCTTCCCAGATGTTCGCGCACATCACTTGGGAAGCATTCCCTACGGCCATGGTTATCTCATGCAGGGGGTACAACGAACTGACAGTGGGATCGGTTAAGAGAAAGTTTGATTAACTCATTGACTGCAATCCTGATCGGCTATCCACACTTGATAATGTCAAGGGGCGCTCCCAACCAATCACCTTTTACCGCGAAGAGCTTCCTGGGGGCTCTCCGAACTCACACATCCCCTTGCTCATCAGGGAAAGATTGGCAAGCACTGACGTCAGAAGGATCCTGGTCAACCAGGGTAGTTCGATTGACATAATGTACACTGGCCTGTTTCGCGCCCTCAAGTTGGACCAGAAGAACCTCTCACCATACGTGGGATCCGATTTACAGGGATTCAACGGAGCCACGGCCAGACCCTGGGGGTACGTGGAGCTGCTGGTAACGTTCGGGGAAGAAGAGACGTCCAGGTCGATCAAAACCCAGTTCCTGGTAATTGATTGCCCATCACTGTACCAATGCATCTTGGGGAGACCAGCCCTCGCAGAGCTAATTGTTGTCCCTTCAACTGTTCACCTCAAATTGAAGTATTATACGGAGAAGGGTCACGTTGTGACATTACACGGGGACATAGAGGCTGCCCGTGGATGTTTTGAAGCAGCGACCTGAGGACAGAACCAGATTGGTACAGCACCCAAAGCAGCTAAGTGGGCAAGGGAGAAAGATCATCCATCCGAAGATAGCCAACCGGACAAGAGACATGCACTCCCTGTTCACACTATCGACCTTGACAGCCAGATTTCAAATAAAGGCGAGGAAGACAGCAGTGAAGGTGCGTCAACAGAGACAGCCAGCTCCTCCACATCAACCCTCATGTGTCTAGTTCCAGACGGGGAGTTTAAAGTCATCGCCTTCAGTAATAACCCCAACAGAGGGGTGAAGATTGGTGCTGGACTGCCCGACGAGGTCAAGCAACACCTGAAGAAATGCCTGGACGACAACGCTGACCTGTTTGCTTGGAGTGCCGCAAACATGCCCGGCCTGGACCCTGAGACCGAATGCCACCATTTGACCATCGACCCAGCTTCTTGTGCCGTCGTACAGCGCAAGCGGAAACAATATGACGCAAAGGCACAAGCTGCCGAAAAACTTGTACAAGACCTCTTAGAGGCAAAATTCATTTCGGAGGCCAGGTATACAATCTGGCTATCCAATATTGTACTTGTCAAGAAACATAGTGGAAAATGGCGCATGTGCATTGACTATACTGATCTCAATCGGGCTAGCCCGAAAGATGCTTATCTCTTACCGAGCATAGATAAGCTCGTAGATAAGTCTGCAGGTTTCAAACCTTTGTCCTTCATGGAAGCATATTCAGGATACAACCAAATCCCCATGGCTGAAAAGGACAGGAGGTACACCGCGTTCATGACCTCATCGGGGAACTATTACTACAATGTAATGCCCTTCGGTCTAAAAAATGTCGGGGCCACATACCAGCGCATGATGAACAAGGTCTTCCGATCAGAAATCGGAGACATGCTCGAAGTTTACATGGACGATATGATCATGAAATCCCAAGACGAATCCGACCATATGGCCCACTTGCAAAAGGTCTTCGACCAGGCCAAAAAGTGCAAAATGCGCTTTAATCCAGAAAAATGCACCTTCGGCGTGCGGGCAGGGAAGTTCCTCGGATTCTACCTCACCGAGAGGGGAATAGAGGCGAATCCAGACAAGTGTCGAGCATTCGAGGAATTTCCCACGCCCAGGTCAAAGAAATTCATCCAATCTCTCAATGGGGTGCTCGCATCACTTTCTTGTTTCGTGGCCAAGTCTTCTCAGCACGCGTTGCCTTTCTTTAAACTCCTCAGAAAGGAGGCCACATTCAAATGGACGGACGAGTACGAGCAGGCTCTGACCCATCTCAAGCAAGCCCTACCCGAGCCTCCCGTGATATCCCGACCAGTGTGCAGGGAAACCTGGTATCTATATCTCTCTGTTACCAGCGAAGCCATTAGCGCTACACTCATTTGCGAGACAACGGACGGGCAAAGGCCTATCTATTTCACCAGCAAGGGCCAGAAATCAGGTACGGGTAGATATAGAAAGTCGCACTTGCCCTCGTTATCACCGCAAGAAGACTCAAACACTACTTCCTGGCCCACACCATAGTAGTGCGCACGAACCAACCCATTAGGCAGTTGCTTCGCCGACCAAATATGTCCGACAGAATGCTCAAATGGTCCCTGGAGTTGTCAGAATTCGACATTCAATACGAGGGCAGAAAAGCCCTTAAGGCACAAGTCCTGGCCGACTTCGTGGCAGAGATGACGCCTCCATCGTCCCCGCCAGGCAGAACGCAGAGATGAACCATCTACGTGGACGGGGCATCCAGCCCCTCGGGTAGCGGCGCAGGTATTATCCTTAAAAACGAGGAAGGAATACTAATTGAAGTATCTCTAGTCCTATCCTTCCCTGCGTCCAACAACCAAGCCGAATACGAGGCCTTCCTCGCAGGACTACGGCTGGCCAAAGACTTGGGCGCCAAGGAGGTAAAAATTTATAGTGATTCCCAGCTCGTAGCATCTCAGGTACGGGGAAAGTTTCAGTCAAAGATCGACCAGTTGGTCGAATATCTGACACTGGTGATGGAAAGAATTACCAAGTTTGACGCATGGGAAGTCTAGCACATCCCTCGCGAGCGAAACACGCTGGCAGACGTCTTGTCCAAACTGGCTAGCACCAGAAAGAAAGGCGGCAACAAATCTGTCGTACAAGAAATACTCACCCGACCCAGCATCGAGAAACCATCAGAGCTGCACGACGTCAATGCCATCGGAGACAGCCACTGCTAGATAACCCCTGTGTACAATTACCTCTCCAAGGGTGAACTGCCCGAGGGCAGCAAGGAGGCCAGCGTGACTAAACGACGAGCTTGCTCATACGTGCTGATTGATGACAAACTTTACCGACGAGGATTCTCCATCCCCCTCCTGAAATGTGTCAAGGAGAGCAAAGCCCCGAAATCCTCCAAGAGATCCATGAGGGCATCAACGCACAACACTTAGAAGGAAGATCACTGGCACATAAAGCCCTGCGAGCAGGATATTACTGGCCGACCATGCAACACGATGCCAGGGAGCATGTCCAAAAATGTGACTGGTACCAGCGCCACGGGGACATGCACTTAGCACCCCCCAACGAGTTGAAGAACTTATCCTCGCCTTGGCCCTTCGCTTGGTGGGGAATGGATATACTCGTCCCCTATACAATGGGGTCTTATCAAAACAAATTTCTGATCGTGGTCGTTGACTACTTTACTAAGTGGATTGAAGTCGAAGCCCTCGCCAAGATCACAACCTTCAACATACTCCGCTTCTACAAAAGGAACGTCCTCGCACGATTCAGAGTACCCTAAGCCCTCGTGCCCGACAATGGAACACAATTCACGGACAGGAAGTTCCAGGACTACGTTGCCAAATTAGGCACGAAGCAACACTTCACTTCGGTCGAGCATCCCCAGACCAATGGGCAAGAAGAGGCCCCGAACAGGGTGATCCTTTGTGTTCTAAAGCGAAGGCTGGGCGAAGCCAAGAAGAGATGGGTCGAGGAGCTACATATCGTGCTCTGGGCCTACAGAACAACACCACATTCCACCACCGGGGAAAACCTTTTCCGATTCGCCTACGGAACCGAGGCGGTGATACCGGTGAAGATCAAAGAACCTTCTAGACAAACAGAAGCTCCCCTCGATGAGGAGATGAACGACGAAGCCTTAAGAGAAGAGCTCGATCTGGTCGAAGTAATACGGTCAGGAGCAGCTCTCCGCGAGGCCTCGCTGAAACAACAAATAACCTTGTGCCACGATGCTAAGGTCATAAAGCACAACTTCCCCGTTGGCAGCTTGGTCCTACGCAGAAACCAGAAAGATTCGCGCAAAGGAAAGATGGCCGCGAACTGGGAAGGACCCTATAGGGTCAAGTCGAAAACAGGCACTGGAGCCTACTACTTAGAAACTCTGGACGGAGAATCATTTGCTCGACCATGGAACGCTGAAAATCTGAAACAATACTACAGTTAGGACCAACCACGAGGTCGGACCAACTGCCGACGAGATCACCCCCAACGGGGAGATGGCTCGGCCACAGGACCGTGCCCCAGTGTAAGCACGGCCCATTTTACAACGTCGGCCAGTTTCTGCTTATGGGATGAGCAGACTCTGAGCACAACGGGGATACCTCAACTGAGCTCCGCCGTTGCCACACCAATTAGGCAGGACACCCAGCTCGCGATGGGAACAGTCCAAGCCTATGGGATTAGTACCTCAACCGAGATCCTAGTCTTATAGCCGGCGAAACCACTTCACCTCCCTCGACAAGTTTCCCAGACTGTCGGGCACAACAAGAACAAGTCGAGCAAACTTCCATTCAAACAAGCATACATAAATAAATGCGACAAGAAAATCCCAAACAAATAGTATTAATAACATCAGCTACAAGGCCGGAATAAGTCAGGTGTACATTAGAAGGGCTGTGCCTGACAAAACATTACATAAAAAAGGCGCGCAGGCCCACAAAATACATGTACATTCAAAGACAAACTAAACGACCTCACTGACACCTTCTGGGGGGACCACCTTGCCATTGATGACCACGTTGAGTAGACCCATTCCCTCGGTCAGCAGCTGGACGTCAGAGTTGAGGGCCTTCAACTACTCCAAAGCAGCATTAAAGCCAAACTCAGCTGCCCCCAGGTTATCCTCCTCAAGGAGACGGATCCTCTCGATCAGGTTCCTCCTCGTCTTCAAGGTCTTCTCATCGTCGGTCTCATCCTCACTCGCTGCCGACGACCCCTCCAGCTCAGCTATCCTCGCCTTCAAGTGGGTATTTTCATCATTGACTCTCATCACCTCCTCCTTCATTTGGGTCACTTCCTATTGGAACAGTATCTTGGCCTCCTGGTGGCCTTGCAGCTTCTTCAGCTCATTATATATCTCTACATTCTCACACTCTAAGTCATTGATCCGAGTCTTAACCTCCTTGAGGTCTGAGCGATGAACCACCTCTGCATCTCCAAGGGCCAGCGCCGCTTCCAATATCCTGCTCATGTCGGCCGCATCCTGTTAGAGAAGCTTCCTTCGTGCCTGAGGATCTGCGGACAAAATCGCTGAGGCATCAAGTTTTGGGACGACGTTGGAGATCTCCTCGTCAAACATCACCCCCTGAAGGTAGCATGAGGGCAGCACGAATTTCCCTCCAGAGAAACCGCTCGAGCAGCCCGCCGGGGAGGCTCCAATATCATCCCGCTTCCTCTTATGGGATGTGTCCAGAGTTGGTGGTGTGGATGTCATCCCCGGAATAGGACCAGCGCTGGACACAAACTTCTCCAGCATTGCCTGCTGCTTGGTCGCCCCGACTTTGGGCACTGAAGGCACCTTCTTCTAGACTTTGGCTTCCTGGGACCTCATCAAGCATTCCCTCATGTCAGCCATTTTCTCTGCGAACACAAAAAGGCACAAGAACAGGTTGTACCGAGAAGCTGGAATGCAACGTCATCATTTTCACACTCAAGGAGAACCTTAGTGTTGATATAGCGGCCTGCTCGAACAGGCTCCCCATCGTCCCCGAACAGCTCTTTGCCATCTCTGTCCACCACAAAGGCCGGACTGAAACTCTCCACGTAGGCATGGAGCACCCGGTAGGACTCCTTGTCCCCCTCACTGAGTTGCTCGTGCTTTACCAGGAATTGGTCGGTCCTATATCTGAAGTGGGCGTACACCCACTCCAAAGGGAACTTGGATATGTGCTTCTCAACTTGCCAACCATCAATGGTCACAGTCTCAAGCGTAGAGATAGACCTTTTGGCCGCTTCGGAGATAGGCTTCACGACCAGGAACCTGCCCTTAAAATGTCAAACAGGCTCTGAGTATGGCCAGAAGATCCCGCTCAGCTGTTTAAAGGACACCCAGCTTTGCTTCGAGCCCGTAGTGCTTCGTTGGAGTTGGAAGATGCAGAAGAAGAGATCCATGGTCGCCCCGACGTGTAAGAAACGACACACTAGCTCAAAAGCACGTATGAAGGCCAGTGCGTTTGGATGAAGCTGGGCGGGGCACAACTCCAAGTGACGAAAGAGGGCCTCCTGGAAGTCGGTGAAAGGCAAACAAAATTTAGCCTCCACGAAGGCAAACTCATACATGGGGAACCGCATCCCCGGATAGATCGATCAAATCCTGTCATTTTTTGTCTGATAGATAGTCCTCCACTGCACTGGAGCATCCCTGGCCCGATCTTCCAGATAGGGGAACTCCCGAATCTCTTCCTCAGTAAACGTCGACTTGGTCGACAGGGGTTCGTGGGAAATCCATTTAAGGTCCCCTCTCGTGACCTGGACGTTAGCATATTCGATGGCCTGCTCTGCCTCCTCTTGCGCGGCCTGGGCGTCGGGCACGACTTCTTCACGGGGATCAGCCATTTTCACCTAAAAAGTAGAAGAAAAAGTGAATTCGACGACTAAGTTCAAATCAACCCTTCCACCACTAGTCAAGTGAAAGGGCGAGGAAGAAGTCGAGGACAACCTCGAGCCCACTTTGACCGCGACAAAATACGATGACTACACTGTCCCCCTACGACGGGGGCAAGTCTCCACAACTCTTTCTCTAAAAGACCTGAGCTCTCAACAAAGTGAGCTCGTCGCGCAAAAGCCAGAGCTTCACGAAAACTAGGCCTAATGCCCGACTACAAACCTAAAACTAATCCTAACCAGACCTAGGAGAATCTACACCAAAATATACGACATTCATTCCATGTTCTTCGTGTTCTTCATGATCTTCATGAATTCCCCAGAAATTCATGTGTTCATCGAAGAACACATGAAACTTCAACCGGAAAATTCATGGGTCGCCGGAAAATTCATACAAATGAAGAACACCACGTGAGTTGCAGGAAAAGATGAATAACTTACTTGGGTTGAAGATGAAGGTTGGGACGAAGACGACGAAGATCAACGACGGCGAAGAGGAGCTCCGGCGGGAAGACGAGTTAAAACAAAAGGGTTGAGAAGAGAAATTTATATGAAGTGTACAAATGAATCCCTCCCCCCTTTTTAAAAGCATTTGCTCGTTGGGAAGCGCAAAGGCCATCTAGCCTAGGCGGCTCTAGGTCTGACAGGGGGCTGCATGCCCACCACATGTCAAAAGGAATCTTCATTTGACATTCCCAAGGGTAGACGTTACATGCACCAAGTATCTTGCTATCCCGCAAGCACATCTCCTCGACAACGCACGCACCTCATGTCTTCGTCAAAGCTCCCCGACATAAAAAATGCCACTCTGGCGGGCACCTTCCCAAAAGCCTGATCAACAAAAAATGACCTTTTCACAAATATGCTCCCCGAGCGCCAGCGGCTGGTCAAGCAGGTCAAAACACCGACCACCTCTATACTGGCAAAGGCGAAGGACTTGTCCCCGAACGATATCACTCCAAAGGTAACTGTTCGCATGGCTACCTTAAGTCTTCACTCTTCACCAGAGCAAGGACTTTGGGGGCTCCTGTTCTGGACTGGGCAGGCGCTTTGCCCCCAGAAGGGCAAGGCCTAATCCAATCCAGCCATTGGTCAGGCGCAATAGCCAGGAACTAGCCGTTGGGCAGGAACTACCTGTTGGGAAAAAACTAGTCGTTGGACATGTCCCCCTCACTCGTTTAACAGTTCACGCAACCAACTGTCTCCTCGGATCTCACGGAGACAGTTGGACCAGGTCAAAGGGTCACTGTTTACTGGTAAAAATGGTAAACAACTTTGGTCTATCAATTTCACATAAAACTGAGTAACTTGTAGGATCGACCACATAAATCCTAAGATATGTGCTAAAGTAATTTCTTGTGAAAACTACTATACTTCGACTAAATTAAGGAATGGAAAAGGGCATTCTTCAAGAAACTTAAAGTTACTAAAAAGTAAAAGACTTTGAGAAAAAGGTTAAAATCGAAGGGACTGGTAAAGGCATGAATTTAACTTGCGTGAAATTAAAGGAATGTATAAAGACTCTGAGTTGAAAGAGAAAAAGAATGTAAAGACTAAATGAAAGGCAGAAAAATAACTTGTATAAAGTGAAAGACAAACTCTTAGTAAAAAACTTAAAGAAATTGCATTGAATTGGAAATGGTGTTTACATCACGTACATTCTCACAAATCTCGTTTCTCTACACGCAGATACTTTGAGTATTTTCTGAGTAACTTGTACAAATTGAATAATACACACGGAAATCTAACACTATGACTCCCTATTTATACACAATCAAAATAACCGTCAATAACAGCTATTTCTCCTAATAGCGACAAATGACAATCTGCATGTATTCGCCCCTTTAGATGCATTCCACGCGTCTTGTTTTAAAACAGAATTTCCCTCCTGAATTTAAATTTCAAAATACCCGTCGAAGACCATTCTTCATAATATTATGTCGAACATCTTCAACACTTAGAAAAATCTTCAACTATCCCATTCCAACCGAACACTTGTTTTCGATAAACCTTCTTTCGCCAAAACTGAACTTCTGTCGAAATGTCCTGGCAAATCTCAAACTTCTAATCTCCTGAATAAAATCCAGACGTCGAAATTAGGAGCCTACAAATTTCCCCCCAAAAAATGCATTTTTAACAAAGAAAGAAAAAGCATTTTTTTGACAATATAATTCGACGCCTTCAATATTTCGACGAACGACTGTTCACATGACTTGACATCTGTGACGTCAGGGTCATTATTACACTTTTTCTGAAACGTCTCTTCAGCCCACGTTCTTAAGATTTTTTAATCATCACGATCATATTCCCTAATAAACCGTGGATCAAAAATAACTGCCACCGTCAAATCTATCCACTCATAACTGTCACGTATCCCACGATTCTTTTCATTAAATGGCAACTTTCTTGAATTTCAACCGCTTCCGTCTTCTTTTTACCATCTATAAATAAGTGAAAAAAAATTCTATTCACTTTTCTCACTCTTCTTTCTCTTAAACAAGAATTCTCTTCACGCAAAAACTTCATCTTCTTCATTCTCTTTCTGAGCTCTCTACGATCAGCCATGGCTTCTTCCACAGCTCCTCAAGGAACTGACAACAAGAGTAAAGATTCCCAAAAATCCAACAACTTGCCACCTATTTACAAGATCCTTGGTCCAAAAGTTGTGGGGAACCAGCAATACATACCAGAACCTCCAAATGAAGAGGAGAAAAGACGCATTTACCAGTCACAGGTATTGATTTCCATTTAATTTCTAGTAAATCCCATGCAATGTTAGGACCTTTACCTGATTTAAAATTAGATCCCTTGAAAGTAAAGGAATTCTTCCCAACTTATCATCGTTATAAGCCAATAGCCAGTGGGGTTAGACCTAGGACTTGTCAAGAAAAAGCCATAGATGAGAAATCGAAAGTAGATGGTCAAGGATCACCCTCCGGGGAAGCCATAAATCTAGAATACATGAATAATTTTAGGATTTTTAGGTCTTGCCCCTGTCGAAAGACCCATCTGATTATTTAGCTTGGCTAGCAAAAATAGAGGCAGTCAAATCTGAAGCTTGGAAAACCATGGGTATTTTTTATCTTATCCAAATGTCGAAATAGGACCTGGATATTGTCCATCTATGCTTTTAGCTTCCCTCTACTTTTGGGATAGTACCTACATTAATTTTCATCTCCCTTGTGGAATGATCACTCCTACCCTTTTCGACGTAGCTGCTATTACTGGCCTTAGCCCACTTGGGATGGACTATGATCCCAACCTCTTGTCTGATGATTACATAGGCTTCGACACCAATAAAGCCACCTTCACCTCCTACATCGCAAATTATCATGATAAGGAAACTAAAGAAGTCTCTGATCAGGAACATGTGGCCTTCTTAGCACTCTGGTTGTCGAGATGTGTCTTCTGCTCTAGGTCTCTTCAAGTGGCAAAAAAGTATATTACCATGGCAAACCAACTCCATGCTGGACACCAGCTATGTCTCAGCGAAATCATCCTTGCCAATCTATATGAGTCCCTTGGCAAAGGAGTTACTTTGCTGAAGAACATAAAAAAATAAGGGCAATCTTCTGTTGTGAGGACCATTTTGGCTCCTACAACTGTGGCTCAATGCCACATTCGAAGCCTCCATATCCAACAAAAACCTTGTGGACGAAGCTGCCCTGAAGGATAGAAGAGTCGAAGGAGCTAGACTGACACTTCTAACTCCTAATTACGAAGGTCTGAGCCTCCAACAAACCTTTACTGGCTACGTTATGATGTTCTCCAAACGTCATAACTTTACTTCTAATATGGCTCCTTTTGCCAACAGAAAAATTGGGCCAGCATGGTTTACCAGGAAGCTCCCCGTAGAGTCAAAAACCCAAGAAGCAGAATTCCTCAATGTCTGGGAATCTTTCCTAACCCCTAGGCTCTTACCCTCCAGGCTCAACCCCTCAAAGCTAAAAATTTTACTTGTCAACTACCAACCCAACCTGGTCTCTCGACAGTTTGGGTTAATTCAGATAAAACCCAAACCCCTCTTTTCGAGGAAAGGCTCTTTGATACATTATAACATGATGCATAATGAAGCTGAATGCACCAAACTGCTAGAGAGATACTCAAATCTGGTCGAAATTCAACCAGTGCCTTTTAAACCCAGCTTCCTCTGTACTCAAGAGTTTGACAACAGGTGGAGAGAGTACTATAATTCACAATTTTTCGACATGCCTTCCTTTACTATTCAACTAACCAAAGCTTTCGCCCTTGTACAGGACAAGTCAAAGAAAGGTACTTCAAGACACATCAAAGAGATCCAAGCATTCCAGAAATAATTTGAAACTTCCTATAGGCCCAATGAACTTAGTCGAACCATAAGCGAAGCAGCCGTAACTTTGAAAGAGAAATTTACAAGAAAACTGGACGAGTTAAAACTACCTTCATACGTTCGACCAAATCAACATTATGAGATAGCTTTTAACCTCTATCCATCAAAATTCCCTCCTCTACCATCTGCTGAATTTGGCGTGGCTTTTAGCCCTCCATTTCCAGATTGGTTCACTTGTGGGGATTCCATGAAACTTCTTCGTCAAGCCGTACACCTTGGACAATTTCAAAGGCCACCTTCATATTGGCATAGAACACGTTCGTGTGGAAACTCCTATATATGAAGGTGTGGAATGTGGAGATACTCGACACCACTTCTTTTCATTTACATATATATATATATATATATATATATATATATATATATATATATATATCTTTTGACTTGTGTTTAACTTTCTCCTTTCTTCTTAGCCGTAAAAATTCCTGTCAAGAAGCCGGCTACCGTCGAAGGGTCAACTGTAGGGGATGTGGAAGACCAAAAAGATACTACCAAGAAACTCGTGGCGAGGGTATGGTTTCGCCTTTCCCTTGATCGCAATCCTTATATATTATTATTTTTCTGAGACATACTAATGAGATCTCTTTTTGTTTTACATGGAAGTCGGAGACCTCCTTCGACGCCAAAGAAAAGAAAAGAAAAAGAACCTGACGCTCCAGTTGTTGAATCGGATAATGGTGACGAATCACCCGACCAAGCCAAACCTTCAAAAAAGAAGAAGAAACCCTCGAAGCCTCAACAATCCAAGCCTTCTGCCTCCAGGATATTGGAGAAGACTCCTCACAAAAATCCTGTCGAGCAAGTTACCCCAGCTCTAGCGGAAAGTGAGAATTCTAGTCTCAGGACTGAAATTCCCCAGGTATGTTCTTTTTGTACTTCGGCAGTTAAAGCCGTTTTTTTTATGATAAATTTTTTGACTTATTTATCTTCCAGGTTCTTATTGATACTCATGGACATCCCATGGTCCAAGTTCTTCCCAAGACCAGCAGCGATCCAACTTACAAGTCAACAAGCCTCTCCAACCCTTCCCTAAGGATTCGACCAAAGAATCTGCCACTGAAGTGAATCAGCCACCACTGTTTCTAAAAAACTTCCCAAGATCACTACCACAACCCCTACTCAAGATGTGATTGAAGAAGAAACAGGTCCTGAGGATGATATCTTGGTTGACATTGGTGGGGACACTGTGATGCCCAACGCAACATTCACCACAGAAGGCGATCCTGAAGACAACTCTCCCAACAATTTAAAAGATGGTGACGAAGAGAAAGATGGGGAGGTCGAAACTGATGACGAAAAGGAGGAAGAGAAAGTAGGCGAAGAGCCAACAACTCCAAAGGCTGCTGCGGACGAAGAAGGAAGAAGCGACAAGAAAAACCTTGATGATCATCTCAAAGCTGCTTCAACCACCACGACTTTGACCCGTCTCTCCCATGAGGAACTCGAAAGTTTGAAAGTGCAAAGACCATTAGAATATCTGAAGGCTATGCTCAGTACACGTTATAACTTTGCTGACACCACTACCAGCCGTTCGACCACCTCAGGACGAAGTGCTGACCCAGATTCAACAGAAAATCCTCAATATTGATTTGTTCTAACTCCTAGAGAAAGATTCGTCTGCTCAATTTGACTTGAAAAAGATCTTAAAACAAGTCAATGTTCTGGAGGCTCCTCCTGGAGTGACTGATGTTGTTGTCGATCTGACCACTTTAATTAACCTGGTGGTGGCAGACTTTAACCGGCTTCGAGACTACTCAAAAAAGCTTGAAAATAAGACGGAAACATAACTTGTTTAGTGGGATGCCGCTTCAAATTCAACTAACAAAGTAATTGAATTGGAGAAGACCTCTGAACAAAATATGAAAGAGGCGGCAAGCTGTAACGAAAACATTCTCAAATGGGAGAAACAAATTGTTGTTCTTCAAAACAAAATCTCTCAGGCTAAAAAGCGCAAATAAGAATTGCAACAAATCAACCAAGAGGAAATAGCTAAAGAACTTGAAGTTGGAGTGCACCATGTCGAAAGGGCTCAAAAACTTGGCAAAGAAATCGAGGAACCTTCGACTAGCAAGGCCCTTTGCGAGCGTCGTCTTCAGATTCAGAAATCCAGATTTGAAAAACTGAAAGAGTCTTTCCCTGTTTAACATTTATAATTTTATTTGGCCTTTTAAGGCTTATTTTTGTAATAACATTAAGCCATTTGTTTAGCAAAAAGAATTTCAATTCACCATGTTGGTTATTTCCTTTCCATGGTTATTCGACTGCTATTTTTACTTCTTGCAATATGCGTTTATATTTTTTCAAATATTTCCCGTTTATTTTTAGCACGCGCTTATCCTTATCTAATTCTTAAACTTCATATGCGCCGTTCGAAAATACTTTAGTAATTCGAAACGGGCCCTCCCACTTTGGAGACCATTTGTCCAAGGCTCTGACCTTTCGATCCATAGGCAGGATTGCCTTCCAAACTAAATCTCCAGGCGAAAAGGTCTTAACCTTAACCTTTTTGTTGTAAGACTTCTCCACTCTTTTCTTTTGTCTCTTTAACAATTCCAAAGCGTTAAGTCTCTCCTCGTCCAAATCCACCAATTCGTCTAACATCATATTCCAATAAGACTCAGAAGGAGTTTCATGATGTCTCTGAATCCTTGTTGACTGAAGGTAGGTCTCAACAGGTAATACTGCATCATGACCAAAAGTCAATCGAAATGGAGTAGTGTTAGTTGCTTCTTTAGGAGAGGTTCGACATGCCCAGAGGATCTGGTCCAATGTCTTAAGCCAATTTCTAGGCTTCTTTCCCACATGTTTTTTGATCAAACTAATCACCACTTTATTAGCTGCTTCGACCTGACCATTAGCCTGAGCATAATAAGGTGTAGAGATTAAGAGTTTGAAACCCATTTCTCTAGCAAACTCCTGCATTTTTTGACCAGCAAAGACTGATCATTGATTTGTTGTAATCATTTCCAGGATTCCAAACCTATAAATGATATATTTTTGAATGAATTCGACCACATCTTCTTGATCCACATTTGGTAAAGGTATTGCTTCGATCCACTTCATAAAATAGTCAATACCTACCAAAATGTATCTCTGATTCTTGGAGGATCCTGGTCAAATTTCTCTGATCAAATCCAAAGCCCAACCTCTAAACGACCATGGTTTGACTATAGAATGCAGCTCGCTTGCAAGGATATGATGTATGCCAGCGTGAACTTGGCATTCCTGGCAGCCCTTGGCGAATTCAATGCAATCCTTTAGCATGGTAGGCCAATGCATGCCTTGTTGAATCAATAGCCACTTCATCTTATGGCCTACTTGATGTGCCCCACATGCCCCACTATGGACAGTCAAAAGGGCAAAATACGCGTCTGATTCACTAAGGCATTTAAGTAAGACTCCCTCAGGGGTCTTTTTAAATAATTCGTTACCTAGAAGAACATAACTTAAAGCTTGATACCTGACTTTTCGCTCTGTGGACGTTGTTGGATTCTGTAAGTATTCGACTATAGGCTTCCTCCAGTCTTTGTCCGTCAAACTGTCTATTGCCAAAATCTCAAAATTTTCATCATCAGCGTATCCAAGTTTCGTTACTTCTAGATCCGATGGGCATAATCCAACAGACACGACTTTACCTCTAGCTTCGATTGCCTCTTGTAAATTTTCCTTCGAAACCTTTTATCTAGAAGCAATCTGAGCCAAGTCATTGGCCACTTGATTCTCTAGTCGAGGTATGTGTCGAATGCTTACTACTTCGAATTTCTTTAGTAGTTTGTTGGCTATTACAAAGTACATGATAAGATTTTCCTTAACACATTTGTACTCCTTCGTAATTTGCTTTATAACCAACCCTGAGTCTCCCATTATTTCGACTCGAGTTGCCCCCAATTCTAACAAAATTTCAAGTCCAGCTATTAAGGATTCATACTCAGCCTCGTTGTTGGAACAAAGTCCTTCGACCTTGTACTTGAATTTTGTTGGAATTTTATCAGGAAAAATAATTAGCACGCCTACGCTTGTTCCCTCTCTGTGGCTAGAGCCATTGAAGTATAACTTCCAAGGTTCCAGTTCGACGTAATTCAAAGTGCTTTCATTTATGGAGGGACCGACTATGAAGTCTGCTACCACTTGTCCTTTAACTGCCTTTAAAGGCTTATATGTTAAAGAGTACTCGGTCAATGCTAGTGCCCATTTACCAATTCGACTATGCAAAATAGGTTTAGACAACATATGTTTAATAACATCAAAATGAGACGAAACATAAACATCAACTGGTTTTATATATTGCTTTAATTTTGTACAAGAGAAATACAAGCATAAGCATAATTTTTCTATCATGCTATACATAGTTTCTGCATCATTCAAAACTCTACTGAGGTAGTAGATGGCCCTTTCGACACCATCCTCATCCTCTTGAGCCAACATGCTTCCTAAGGTTTTGTCTGACGCAGCTATGTACAATCTCATACTGCTATTCCTACAAGATGGTGAAAGAATTGGAGGATGACTCAGGTATTCCTTGATCTTGTCGAAGGCTTCCTGCCGATCTTGTCCCCATTCGAACCCATCTTTGTTGAATCTAAGTAATGGTGAAAAGGCATGCGTTTTTCCGCTTAAGTTCGATATGAACCTTCTCAAGAAATTAATCTTGCCCAGCAGTGATTGCAACTCCTTCTTTGTTGATGGCGTTTTCTCTTCCATGATGGCTTTGGTCTTATTCTGGTTGATCTCGATCCCTTTTTTGTGGACCACAAAGCCTAGAAAATCCCCTGCCTGCACACAAAATGCACATTTAGGAGGATTCATTTTGAGACCATGCTTTCTCATCCTTTCAAAGGACTGTCAAAGATGGTCTAAGTGACTCTTCCCTGAAACAGACTTAACCACAATATCATCAATATATATTTGCATGAAAGTCTCTATATAATCATGGAAGATTGAGTTCATTGCTCGTTGATATGTTGCCCCAACATTTTTTAGGCCAAAAGGCATTACTACCCACTCGTAGGTGCCTAAGGCTCCAGGACAACGAAAAGTTGTTTTGGGGACATCATCTTCAGCAATGAATATTTGGTTATATCCAGAGTACCCATATAACATACTAAGATATTCATGTCCTGCGGCGGAATCGACTAACATTTCTGCCACAGGCATAGAATACTCATCCTTTGGAGTTGCAGAATTTAGATCACTAAAGTATATGCAAACTCTTAAAGAACCATTCTTTTTAATAACAGGTACAATGTTAGCTAACCATTCGATATATCTGGCAGTGCGGATGAATTTGCATCGAAGGAGTCTTTTGACTTCCTCTTTTATCTTTGAGAGAATTTCTGGGGCAAACCGTCTTAGATTCTGTTTAACTGGCTTCTTCCCAGGCTTGATCGGCAACTTATGTTTGACCAACTCTCTACTTAAACCAGACATCTCATCATAGTCCCAGGCGAAACAGACTTTAAACTCCTGCAACAACTGCGTGACTTCGACCTTAAGTTGTGGGTCAAGATTGGCGCTGACATATGTTGGCCTTCTGGTTGCCCTTTCTCCTAGGTCGATTTCTTCTAACGGATCCTGCGCTAGCATCTTAATGTTATTTGCCAGCAGATTCTTTTCAAATCCCAAAGGCTCGTCATCATAGATGGCATCAAGCCTCTGGCCTTGTTCTACACCCTGAACCTTATCAGGTGGCTCTGGGTCGAAGTCCTTACCTGGACCTTCTTGGTGGAAACCAGAATTGGCTTCACCAGCCATGTATTCATTGGCAGCTTCCAAAGCCGCTTGTAGTTTGGTTTCAGCCACATAGGCCAAAATTCTTTTCAATGCTTCGAACTCAGTCATTGTCACCGAACTCACTTCCCCACCCTGTGGGGTCTACTGCAGGCTCGCCAAGGTATGAGAGCCTTTCTCCTGGCACCTCCTTATCCCAACGGAAACCATCGACGTGATGTAAGTACAATGAGCAAAATGTTTCATCATCTGGGACAAACTCAAAATCTGTTGGGCCACAAGGGGAAATGTGAGCCAAGTGTTTGTCGAACTGACGTCTGTCGACATGATTTATTGGTGCTTTAAAATACCCCTGATCAGCTTAAATGTTCTCGACTATGCCATCTGGCCTCCAGATGGTGATTCGTTGATGCATCGAGGATGACACTGCACCAATGCCATGTATCCACTCTCGTCCTAAGAGCAGATTGTAGTTGGCCTTTGTTTCCACTACCATGAAGACAGTAGGCCTAGTGATTGTCCGAACTGTTAAGTCAACTTGTATCACACCCAGTGTAGAGCCAATTTTTCCTTCGTAATTTGAAAGAACCATATTGTGTGGCTTAGTATCAGTGTCATACTTGCCAATCTTGTTCAATAAGAAATGTGGCATCAGGTTTACTGTTGCGCCACAGTCAACTAATATCTTATTCACTGGTACGTTCTCCACTTTTCCAGTGATGTAGAGGGGCTTTAGGTGGCCTTTCATCGCCTCTGTAGGTCGCTCGAAGAAGGCGTTCTACTCTTCAACGCACCCATTATTCATAATATAGTAGCACCCAGGCTTGTGTGCTGCCATCTCTACTTTTGTGCAAGCATCTAAATCTTTGACCTCTGTAATTTGGTCGAACTCCCTAGGCATTACAGACACCACATTGACTATGATGTTGAGAGAAGCATCAGACTCAGAATCGAAGTTGTATGTCATTTCTTCATCATCTTCGACAGTCTTTTCATGTTTGTCCACTTGAGAGGAAAACAATTTTCGCCCCACGGGCACTTTTTCAGCAATCTTCATTTGATTCCCTCCGTTATTATCAGTAGGGACATTAGTACTGGACTCTCCTTGGTCCTTCGACTGAGCATCCCTGAGAGTCTTCCTTCTACGTTGTTCTCTCCTCCATTGAGATCGCGACATCGGGTTCTTCCCTTTATAGTTTTCAAAAATGTGAGCAGTTTTATTGGAGGATTGAAACTCCTTGCGATAGGTGATCGAAGATCCCCTGTATACGTCGAAGTTTTTCCACTTCTGCTGCCCTTTTTGCCTGTCCTCATTTGGTTTGACCCATTTGCCATTAGAAAGTTCAGCAAATGGCTTGAAGGTAGTAGGCCTTGCTCCTGGTGCTCTAGCCTTCGACTCAGACCTTCTTGGGTCGAAACCTCGGGGGCCATGGTTGGCCTTCTCCCACTTCTACTTAGCCTTTCGTACCCCTTCAAGATTCTGCGCCACTTTTTTGTCGAACACAGCGCTGCACCTGGGGCAAAGCATTACTTCAGATCCATTTCGTTAACATCTGTGTATGAAGTCAACCAAACTTTCTTCCTCTTTTAGGAAGGCCAGCTTATTGTATTCCTCCTGTCGGCGTTGCTCGCCGACTTCCATTGGTGCCTCTTCAGAAATTTCCACCACGTTAACTTCCATTTCGACATCCTCGGTAATGTCAAGCTTGCACAATTTCTCAATAGCCTTATCCATCTAGATGAAGCCATCGGCGGTTTCCTTGGTTACCAGCATCTTCTAGGAATCCGCAGCAACTCCCTCATCAGCACCTTCAATAATCCCAACACCATCAGTAGTGTTGTTGTTGAACACTTCGACAGAGCCAATAACCAAGCTCTTTAGGAACTTTTGGTCAAGATTTTCAATAACCCTGGCCATGACTGGTTCATTGTTGAAATCATCAACGATTTCAATCATATTGACATCATTGTTGAGGCCTTCAGCAACCTCAAGCATATGGACCTCCGTTGGCTCAGTATAATGAGCATCAGCTACTGGCAGGGGGTCTGCATCGATCTTCATTTGACTTTTGGACTTCTCTCCAAACTTCAGCCTTCCTTCCTGAATTGCGTTGTGAACCAAATCCCTGAAAAGAAAATATTGAGAAGTCTTATGGCCCAGGAAATTATGATATTTACAAGACCCTATTTTTTTCCTTTGTTCTAAAGGAGGCAATTTAGCGCCAGGTGGCACTATCATCTGACCATCCTTAACTAACAAATCGAAAATTTCGTCACATTTAGTGACGTCGAAAGTATAAGTTTTCTTGGGGAATTTGTCATTTTTCTGAGTTTCGACATTCGAAGGTGCCAGCAACCTACAAGAGTAGGGTGAACCTTGTTTCAATTCAGCAAGATCGACATCGCCTTCGTCAAAACTAACTGGTTCATCATGATATTTTTCGTCGTCGTTATTAACTTCGACGTAAGACACTCTTTTGTTTTTATTCGCCCTAGCCTTTTCTTCCTTGAGGCGTTCTAACTGTCGAACCCTATCGGCTAACTGTGCCATATCTCTAAGATACTGCGTATCCAACTTCTTTCTAATGGAATAATCTAGGCCTCCAGCGGCCATTTCGACTAACTCGTGCTCTGGTACTTGGGTAAAGCATCTAGCTTTGAGCAGTCGGAGCCTATTTAGGTAATCATCAATTGGCTCTGTGAATTTACGTTTAATACTAGCCAACTGTTTCAGACTAATCTTAGTTTGTCCCATATAGAACTGTTCGTGAAACAATCATTCTAATTGAGTCCAATTGTGAATCGAATTAGGTGGCAAAGTTGTGAACCACGTGAAGGCATTCTTCATCAGAGAACTTGGAAAGTATTTTATCCTGAGGTTCTCATTATTTTCAATTTCCCCAGCCTCTATCACGTATCGAGCCACATGTTCGACGGTAGATTCAGTGGTATCCCCAGAGAATTTAGTAAACTTATGGACTTTTGTTCTAGGGGGTAACTCTGACTTGAGAATGTATTCTGACAACGGGGATGTATAACTTGGCCTTCGCAGCCCCACATTCACCCCATTTTGGACCATTATCCTTTCGATCATAGCCGCCAGATTGTTATCTGCCACCATGTCGTTACGTCGAACTTGTTGTATGACATCATCAGCATCCTGATTTCTATTTACCAAAACCCCCCTTGGTTGATCTCCTACAGGAACTGGTTGTTGAATCCTAGGGGGTTCGACTGCTACTTAATTTGGTACGTTTACCTGAGGAATATTCCCTGGATTTTGTTGATTTTGGTTAATAGTGGGGTCCTCTTCGAATACCACCCCATGGTTCGCTGCAATGTACTCTCTTTAAGGGTGTTACGGAGGATTAGGAACACCAAAAAAATCTGCAAGGCGCGTCATCTGCGCAGCCATTTGCTGATTAGTCTGTGTAGTATTTTGGATTAGAGGCTGAAAATTTTCCCCCATGGTTTGAGACATCATTTGGACCATTTGGTGGTTACTTTCATCCATTTGCTGCCTTAAATAGGTTGCGGTGGTATTTGTCAAGCCTGGCACTTGGGTTGAATATCCTACTCCTAAGGATTGGTTTCGACCCATATTTACTCCAGACCCTGACCCTTGTAAAGGTGATGTCATTACGGGTTCAGAATACACTGGGGGTGCATTTTGTAAATTCATCATCATGGAAGTTGGCATCCCATAAGACTGCTCTCGACCATTTAAGGGCATTGAAAAACCTGGTGGGGACGGTCGATAAGTGGACATTCCAATAGGAGAAGGAGTTACTAGGGGGTCCCCTTGGCCCCACATAAGTCAAGACTGGTTCAGTATGGGGAATGGAATGTGTTGGTGTCGAACTAGCCATAGAAGGCATAGTTTCGAATGCAGACGCAAGAACAGTTGGTCCCCCAGTCGAAGACACGGGGGTTGGTTCTACATTGACACCGGATGTATTTTGAGGATTTGAACTACTTGGCTGATTAGTACTTGGCATTTTCCTTGTATATTTTCTTTTTGGTCTTTCTTCGTTTGTGGTGGCTAGCTTTCCACTCCTTAATAACATACAACGAAGTACGTGACACAAAAAGGATATTCAAATCATAGAAATCTAAGTTTTCTAAAAATGTTACTTAGCACTGTCCCACTGGGCGTGCCAATTTTTTTACTGGTAAAAATGGTAAACAACCACTGGTCTATCAATTTCACATAAAACTGAGTAACTTGCAGGATCGACCACACAAATCCTAAGACATGTGCTAAAGTAATTTCTTGTGAAAACGTCTATACTTCGACTAAATAAAGGAATGGAAAAGGGTGTTCTTCAAGAAACTTAAAGTGACTAAAAAGTAAAAGACTTTGAGAAAAAGGTTAAAATCGAAGGGACTGGTAAAGGCATGAATTTAACTTGCGTGAAATTAAAGGAATGTATAAAGACTCTGAGTCGAAAGAGGAAAAGAATGTAAAGACTAAATGAAAGGCAGAAAAATAACTTGTACAAAGTGAAAGACAAACTCTTAGTAAAAAACTTAAAGAAATTGCATTGAATTGGAAATGGTGTTTACATCACGTACATTCTCACAAATCTCGTTTCTCTACACGCTGATACTTTGAGTATTTTCTGAGTAACTTGTACAAATTGAATAATACACACGGAAATCTAACACTATGACTCCCTATTTATACACAATCAAAATAACCGTCAACAACAGCTATTTCTCCTAATAGCGACAAATGGCAATCTGCATGCATTCGCCCCTTTAGATGCATTCCACGCGTCTTGTTTTAAAACAGAATTTCCCTCCTGAATTTAAATTTCAAAATACCCGTCGAAGACCATTCTTCATAATATTATGTCGAACATCTTCAACACTAAGAAAAATCTTCAACTATCCTATTCCAACCGAACACTTGTTTTCGACAAACCTTCTTTCGCCAAAACTGAACTTCTGTCGAAATGTCCTGGCAAATCTCAAACTTCTAATCTCCTGAATAAAATCCAGGCGTCGAAATTAGGAGCCTACAGTCACGCGCCTTGCCCTCCACCTAGCAGTCTCTCATTGGTCGACCAGGTGCTTTGGCCACATGAGACCTTAGCCCTGCGCTGGGGGTTCTTCTATAAATACCCTCTCACTCGAGAGGGTCAGGTATCCAATATTCAATACTTGAATTCTTGTGTACTTGCTTTCTCTCTCTTGACCAAACACTTACTTTGGCATCGGAGTACCTTGCAGGTGCCCCCCCCCCCCCCCCTTCTCTCCTACAAGCATCATCATCTGCCCTACGCGAAAGCCACGACGATCCAGTCTGATCACATCCAATCAAGAATCAATATAAGTTTTTCATTAAATGAATAAACAAAAAAATCATTAAAAAATACTCCATACAATTTAAAAACAACCTTTCTTTAAATAAATAAAAAAACCTTAACCAAACAGGCCCTATATTAATTTCCCATCTTCTGAACTGCTCAATTGAGGCTTTCCTCGAGATGATAATGTAGACTATGCTTGTTCAAATAAGTGCAAATGGCTTTATAGTTGCCTTGGTTAAAAAATGTGTGTGAACATGTTAAAGGAATGACTTACACCAATCCCTATACCACTAAAGTAAAATGAAAGTGACTTTTCACACTTTTAACATGCAATATGACGATGGAAATCCATTTTCACTCCCATCATCACTATTTTTTTCACCATTATATCAACCTTTAAAACTTCACCAAGTGAACTAAAAAGCTATAGAACAACATACAATGGAGAAGCAAATAACCAAACTAGTATTGCAAAAAGCTATAGAACAACATACAAGAAGAACTAAATAGAAAATAAAAACCTTTGCCCAAAATAAAACACCATCCATATACAGAGACTATAGTATTAATATTGTTTGAATTATAACTACAAATAGGAGATAACTACACTGATACTTATCTAGGATTCAGAACACGATGTTCCACAAATTAAGTTCCTCTGAAAAGTTCAGTATTCATCAAAGCTACAAGTATGAATAAACACAATAACACATGACATTGCCAGCAACGCCAAGTATCAAGTCTCGTGTACTGACTCGAGTATACTAAAGCTTAAGAAATTTGCGATGAATTCTAGTTATTCACATGTTTGGGTCTTTCCCGAACCTCATAAACACATGAGTTGCCAGCATTGATCCCCTGCGAGTCATTTCTGCAACTCGGCCAAGCAACGGCAGCTTTACCGTATCTCGATTTGAAATTGGTTTTTTGTCCCACCTATTTAGTGCAAAATATAAAATTTAGTCTCTTGTGAAGAATTATCATTGCTTACTTTTTTTTTGTTTAAAGAATTGATGAAATATTTACTTTTTTCACCCATAGACTAAATATTTACTATTGTTCACAATTCATAGAGGAATAAGAAAATACATTCACTTTAACTTTTAGTACCCACCACCTAAAATGATGTATAATTCATAGATCATGGGAATAATTCTTATTAGATTTAAAAGATTCTATTTCATGTCTTTCTGACTGTTCCATTACATTTGCTAAAAAAGAACAGCAGATTCAGGAGATTAATACATACCAGTCCTCATGGCGAACAACTTTACCCTCATCAACAGACAACTTGATTAGCGATACCATATCTATGTCCTTCCCCAAAAATTTGTAGTATTGCTTATTGTCAATTAATATCTGCATAACACCGATGAATTAGGATTGTCCACTTTGAGATCATGCAAGTACTTGAACTTTGAGTAAAACAAAAGACAGAGGAGTTACACACTGCATTAAATCACAGCAGATTTACTAACCTCTCCTTTTCCTGGTGAAACCATATTTTCTTCAACACTGTACTCCACAATCTTTGACTCACTAAACACCTATGATATAGGGAAATAAAAGGAAGTTGGGAATATGCTAGACATTTGAAAGAAAAGGATGAGACAAGATACAAGATAATTTTATCTAATAATGAATAAGTCGTTATAGAAATGACTAATATGCTAATTAACATCAACCAAAGATTTCAAACATTAAAAACTTATTTGATTTAAAGAAAATAAAAATATATATTTCTTCCTGATTACTACTAATATCTATCACACATGCTTGAAGCAATATAAAAGTGAATGAAAAATCACATTTTAGGGATGACACTACACCCTTGCAATCAGGAAATATTCTATTTTGCAACAATTTAAAATGCTCTTTGCTTACATTATCAATGAGCACACAAGATTGATTGCACTCTAATTCATTCCTGATAAGGGACACAAATACATCATGCAATGCAAATTTGCAATCAACTACCTAGAGAACAGTTTTATCTTGAAAAATAATTGTGTACCTTGTGAAAGTTATTCACGAGAAATATATGTTGGAAAGTATATGAATCATATGATGATTATTACTCAACCGTTATGGAATTCTAATTGTGCAGAAAGTAGAAATGCTAGTGTATATAGAATTATTCTCAATTAATGTCATTTAGGTAGCAGCACTAGTGGGAAAGTATTTTCCTGATTTTTAGGCCTGATTAGTGTACAGGTTTAGTTTCTTGTATTCTATATGTACCTCATTTGTATCCGTTCTAGCATAAAAAAAATAAACCACAAAATTTTGCAATATACATCAACTTTCAGATTTAAGGCAGTTACTGATGTTTTGTTATAATGATTTGCATCTCAAGACTTATATTATTCCATGGGGAAGGATTCTATTTAGATGCGGAACAAAATCGAACAATTTTGAAGCAAAACGAAGATCAACATGAAGAAAGAGACAAAATAGTGATCAAGGTAATAAAAACCTTTGGAAGAGAATAGAAGGCGGACTTGATCTGCTTCACCCTGCAGTTTCATTATTTTAAATTTTGTAAGTCAATTTATCCTTAAATATGCCGTGAAATTAAAAAAAAATTAAAAAAGAAAAAAAAAAAAGAAACAGGAAGCTTGACAGGTAATCCATAAATTAGAATTTGAATAATCTCAGTAGTAGCAACCATGTTCGAAATAGTAGTACATAATAGCTAACTGTTATTGCAAGCAATAGGTTTATATTATTGTAAAAGGCCACAAGTATGCCGGCATATTGGATAAAATGTACGAGTGTATCATAGGCTGCATATTGCCACAAAAACTTCAGCACATTGCTTCTAACATAACCATGAAACTTAAAAGTGGTTCCATAAAGAAACCATAACTGAACTAAAGTAAGAATAAGCCTTTCTATGTTCTACGCAAACACGTGTTACACACAAACATAAAAAAGGGGAAAGAGGCATATGCAAAATATTGGTTAATTGCACGAAATAGCCCCTAGTGCTCTATATCATTCTGTAATGCCATTATAAGTACATTCGGACACACAATTCATTGTGCCAAATAGCACCTAGATTTGAATAGGGACCGAGTCTTTATTATGGTAAATCAGATTGCAACATTCATACCATAACAAGGTTAACATTGTAAAATAAAAGTCCACTGCCCAACTTGTTTCAAGTTCAAATATTCTAAAATATGGCAGCATTTATTCTGCGGATCAGCATCAAGAACCATAGACACAAACAAATCTCTTTTCTTATTGAGATTCCATGAAAGTCTTTAATACAGAGCAGTTATCACAAACTAAAAATCTCAACAACAAAGAAGTTTGAAAAACTAATTTTACTTGCTAATTCACCTTCCCAATTGATACACACAAAACAACAAGCTTAATCCTTCCCATTGTTTGATATCACAGTGAATGTATAATTTCAGGAAAACTGAAGAGAGCAATGGTGAAATGCATACCCTTGTGCACGCATAAGGGGATCCTCAAAGGAAGCATCGGGAGCATAGATTTCAAAATCACGAGCTGTGGCCGTTGATCCATATCTGAAATACCACGTCAACGTCCACATAATAAGGATACAACAGTAGTTGAAAAGAAAGGCTATAACTATAAGTAATAAGAACAATACTTGCATAATCTAAACCAGAGCACAGTAGGAATGTGATCGTTTATAGTAATACAATTTATCATGAAATCCTTATCAAGCAACACTAAAAATACATTTCATTCTTATCACTACGATGCACGGACGGACAGATACACAAACACCAGATAAAACACTATCGCGCACACAAATTTGATCTAAAATTCGCACTGCATAGATTATTTGTAACCAACAATATGATCTGGTTAATTGTGGTAACTAGAATGAGTATATTGTAATGATTATAGAGAGAGGAAGAGCAGTTACAAACGGAGGATATGAGGAATTAGGCCTTGAGCCAAAGATTGTTTGGCACCGGAATCAAATGTTTCTTTGTAACTGATCTCTTTACCTTCAAATGAAATACAACAAAACAGAAATGATTAGAATGATGAATCATAAAGAAGATTATAAGAATGAAATTAGCAAGAGGAAAGCGTTACCAGCATCCATTGCGAATTTTCTGGAAATGTAAAGAGGGAGGAAGTTGAGGAAGTGATGTGGTGTGTGTCTAAAGCGTGTGATCTTTGTGATGTTCATTTACTTTATATTAATTTAATTAATTTAATTATATATGAAGGTTAATTGATTTAACAAGAAGAACCTAATAATAAGAATGTGTTGGTGGTGGCTTGGGCCTCAACGTGGCCATGCCTCCTTCTCTCGCAATAGTCATCAATTCAACTTTCAAATATATCGGCACGAGTCATCTTCGTTGCTTATTTGTCCCTTCCATGCAAAGAAAATTCACCGAATGATTTCGCTTGGATCGTCGACTACAGATTTGACTGGTTGGTACTAGCATGGACATAGATTGGATCTTCCCAAAAGGGTTTAAGGCAAATATTGTATGTACAAAAGCAATGTATTTTATTTTATAAAAATAAAATAAATTGATGTTTAATTATTTATGGATTATTTTTTAAAAATTGTTGTGTGTGTTTATTAAAATGAAATTTACTATCAAATTTTACTTATATCGTCACACATTCAACTATTTAATAGTACTAGAATATAACCCGTGTGCGTTTATATTTGAGTCATTATTATATGTAGTTTTATAAGTATATATTTGAGAAAAAGTTAAATTTTAAGAGCAATATAGAGGATCAATTGATTATGTTCGTATGATTATTTTCTAATGAGTTATTTGAATAATTTTTCTATATGAATTTATTAGAATATTTGAGACTATGTTGAATTTTAAGGAGTAATAAAAAAATTGATGTAATTGTAAATAATATAAGAATTATATTAAATTTTATCAATTAGTTTGTATCTTAAAAATTTAATGATTTTAATAAATGAAGAATATCTCACTATTACAAAACGCATAAACAACAACGTCATGGTCACCGCGTTTATTCCCTACACCGTTGTGACATCTCTAAACTAAGGCGCTATCATAATATTATTGTTTTTTTATTAAAAATTATTTGTATATAACAACGGTTAAGGTGCCAACCGTTGTGATAACTTCAAGCTTTCATGGGTTCGAACATCGGAGCCCTCATATATGTTATTTCTTTAATGGTAAGTGGCGCCTTTTCTTTTTTAATTATTTTTAAATAAAAAACTTAAAAGTTTATGACGACGGTTGAAGAGTTTCACCCTTGTTAAGTGTTCTGGACTGGGCTGAGGCTGCCCAGCAGTCGAGCAGGCCCAACCCATACTGCCTGGGGAGGCCCAATAAGGTAGGGTCCTTCTGCGGACACGCGACTGCCACGTGCTAGCCACAGTCTCGCCGGGCACTCAGGTAGTGTCGGGCACGTGGGACAATAGGAGTCGAGGACGTCCCACCCCGCTGAGATGCGACTCCTCGACAAGATAGCTTCTCCCCCGCGAGCATGTTACGCGTCCCTCCTCGACGGACACTATCCCTCCCCGCGAGGCCTGCCTTTCCTACGGGCTTCACATCTCCTCGACACATAAGGCTCCTCCCCGCGAGGAGCACCCAACGGTCCACCCCGCGTGGACACGTTCCAAGTAACCTCCCACTTCCTAAAGACTCGGTCTGCCCTACTTCCGGAAATCTAGGAGCAGTTACTCTAGGGCGAAGACCACGTGTTGGTCTTCACTACTACACGTAAGCCCTAGCAGTTACTTGGAGTGGGCCTAGTTGATCCAGCCCATTGCAGGTAACCGCTGGCCCCGCGCTAGGGGCTCTCTATAAATACCCTCTCATTTGAGAGGGCCAGGTTAGACACTTTTTCTTCCTACCATTCTCACTTCTTGTATTTGCTGATATTCTGTACACTCTCTCACTTGAGCGTCGGAGTACCTTGCAGGTACACCCCCCCCCCCCCCGGCCGTCTCTCACCATCACCAGGAGTTGCCGTTCCAGACGCCATTGGCCACCATCACTGTCTGATCCAGGTAGATCAGTGGCGCCGTCCGTGGGAAGTTCATAAGCTTCCCCGTTTTTCTGTTCGATAAACCAAAGCTTTCTCCGTTCAACAACTATCATGGCCAACCCGTCGGCGAATCAAGCTCTAGACAATGTTATTGCACAGCTCAGCACTGGCAACCACGTCGACAACAGCTGTGCCCGACCCGTCATGGAAAACGACGTCAGAGACGGACTCACCGCCTCCCCGTCTTCCGACGAAGTGGAGTACGAGACAGCTCACCAAGACGGACAGGAAACAGTCCTCCAGCCCGTGGACCCGCCGCCAAATGCGGATCCGAGCACTGCCGCCCTGTTTGCGTTGGTCAATCAGACCAACCAGATAATCTTCAACCAGAACGTCCGGATCGAGGCGCTGGAGAAAAGCTGTGGTCGGTCTTCCCCGAGAAGGCACCGACCACCTCCATTTCTAAGACGTTCGCGGTCCCCGGAGGCATCGCGCAGTCCTTCCCCGGTTCCCAGAGGTCGCAGGCCACGCTTAGAGCGTACCCAGCCGGAACAGCCTCAGAAATGCCACCGCTCCCCGCAACCAAAGGGACCAGTTCGATCCTTGAAAAATAAAAGGAACAAGACGGAAACCGAGGAGCCGAGAGGACGCCCAAGGGACCACACCTCGAGACGTCACTATGTTCATGGACGACACTCCCCCTCTGTGTCTCCGGGAGCCAGCGAGGACGACGACTATCGGACCCCTCTGGCCAGGCACATCATGGATGCCCCTATCCCTAAAGGCCTGGAGAGACCCCCATCCTTAGGAACCTATGACGGGACGTCCGATCCTGATGACCATGTCGAGAGTTTCGAAGCTCTGCTCGATTTCAGGAACGTCTCTGGCACCATCAAATGTCGACTATTCCCTACGACTCTTCGGAAAGGGGCCATGGCTTAGTATAAAAACCTAGCTTCTGAGTCAATTACGTCGTGGAGGGTCCTGAGGGAACGCTTTCGAAAACACTTTACGGCGTCTCGTCGACATCCGAAGACGATAGCCTCCCTAGAAGCCATCTTTCAAGGGAAGGATGAACCTCTCCGGAGCTACATAGAGAGGTTCAACAAAGAGGCAGTCGAGATCCACGTGACCGACCACATCAAAATGTATCTCATCATCAAGGGTTTGAGGATAGGATCCAAGTTCGCAAAATCCGTCGGGCTGCACCGTCCCCGCAGCTTTGAAGGCCTCCTCGAGAGGGCTCAGTGGCATATTAAGTTCGAGGAAGCTGAGGCTGCACAAATTACCCTCGACTCGAGGCGCAGAGAAGGCCCCCGCGGCAACAAGGAAGAAGACTCCCCTCCACCCAAGCAAGGTGGAGACAGGAGAAGAGAAGACTCCCCTCCACCGAGGCGAGGCGGGGAAAGAAAGAAAGAAGCCCGGACCAAAGAGCCCCACGAATCACGGGGACTGTCTGGCCTTTTCAAAGATTACACACCATTGAACGTGTCCCGCTCGCGCATTTTCAGCGACTGTGCCAATTCGGAGTTCGTCAAAGGGGGAATCCGCTTCCCGAAACCGACGGCTTCCAAACCAAATGCTGACAAGTCCAAGTATTGCCGGTTTCATCGCAGTCACGGGCACGTTACTGAAGATTGCATCCACCTTAAGGACGCAATCGAAACGCTGATTAAAGAAGGGTACCTGAAGAAGTACGCCAAAGAGCAAGAGCCCCCCCGCCCCAGCGGCCAGGAGGCTCAGAATGTCGAGGAGTCAACTCCCTCTCCCAACAACGGATCGCTGCAAGTCGCGTTGAGCATCACGCGACCTGAAGACTTCAGTTTTTTGGGAGAACTCGACAGCCCTGAAGCTGTCCGGGACATGTGGAAGAACTTCCCGGCTGAAGACTCGATAAGTGCCCGAAGCACCTGGGAGTCTTTCCCCCAAGCCCTGGTCATATCGGGCGGAGCCCCTGACCGCTTGACCGTGGGGTCAATAAAGAGGAAGTTTAATGAGCTGAAAGCAACAACTCCTCGAGCTCCTACCCTTGAGAGGGTTAAAGGAAGATCAAATCCGATTACCTTCTACCTCGAGGAACTTCCCGGCGGGGCACCGAACGCCAACATCCCCCTCCTGATCCGGGCACAGATGGCCAACTTCGACGTCCACAGAATTTTGGTCGACCAGGGGAGCTCGGTGGACATCATGTACGTCCACCTTTTCGAGACCCTCCAGCTGACCAAGCAACACTTGTCCCCGTACGTAGGATCAGACCTACAAGGTTTCAACGGCTCGACCACCAGACCGTGGGGTTTCATGGAATTGATGGTCACCTTCGGGATTGAGGAAACTGCTCGACAGGTGAAGACGCGTTTCTTGGTAGTGGACTGCCCGTCCCTCTACAACTGTATAATGGGGAGGACCACGTTGGCGGAGCTAACGGCAGTACCATCAACGGTCCACCTGAAGATGAAATACTACACGAAGCGCGGACGTGTGGTCACCCTCCACGGAGACATCAACGCGGCCAGAAGATGTTTCAACGCAGCAATCAGGGGTCTGAGCGTCGTTGGCGGCATCAAATCTAAGACTCAGGCCGAGACACCTTCAGACGTTGTGCAGGCTCCACTCCCGCCGGTCAGCGCGGTCGACCTTGACAACCGATTTCCCGGGGAGCAGGAAGAAACTGCTGGCGAGGACCTCCCACTTGAAGTCAACGGGCAGCCACTCCACCCAACGCGCCCCGTTCCAGATGGAGATTTCGAGCTGGTTCCTTTCGCCGACAGCCCAGACCGAAGCGTGAAGATTGGCTCTGGACTCCCCGACCTAGCGAAGAGGCAACTGAAGGCGTGTCTCCAAGAAAATGCAGATTTGTTCGCCTGGAGTGCTGTAGAGATGCCCGGACTGGACCCTGAAGTAGCTTGTCATCAGCTGACTATAGATCCGGCCGCTAGGGCCGTAGCTCAACGTAGGCATAGGCAGTCTCCGAAAAAAATGGAGGCTGCTGAAAAAGCTGTAAAAGACCTCCTAGAGGCAAATTTTATTTCCGAGGCCAAGTACACAACTTGGCTCTCAAATGTTGTACTCGTTAAGAAAAATAATGGAAAATGGAGGATGTGCGTTGACTACACGGGTCTTAACCGGGCATGCCCGAAGGACTCTTATCCTTTACCTAACATCGACCAACTAGTCGATAATTCTGCAGGATTTAAATTACTATCCTTTATGGACGCTTATTCGGGGTACAACCAAATCCCCATGGACGAGGCCGACAAACGGCATACAGCCTTCATGACCGAGTCGGGCAATTATTACTATAACGTAATGCCCTTCGGCTTGAAAAATGCTGGCGCCACCTACCAACGGATGATGAATAAGGTCTTCCGGGCAGATATCGGCGACGTGCTCAAGGTTTACATGGATGACATGATCGTCAAATCTGCAGAGGAAATTGGCCATGCTGCTCATCTCCAGAAAGTGTTCGACACGGCGAGGAAATGTCGCACGAGGTTCAACCCCGACAAATGCACCTTCGGTGTTCGCGCAGGGAAATTCCTCGGCTTCTACCTCACGGAGAGGGGCATCGAGGCGAACCCTGACAAATGCAGGGCGTTCTCCGAAATCCCCACCCCGAACTCGAAGAAGTCGATCCAGTCGCTTAACGGAATGCTGACGTCTCTCTCCCGTTTCGTAGCCAAATTCGCTCAGTACGCACTCCCCTTCTTCAGGCTTCTAAGGCAGAAGGCGACCTTTGAATGGAGTGAGGAATGCGAACAAGCCCTCCTCCATCTAAAGCAAGTCTTGTCTCAACCCCCGGTCTTATCCCGACCAGATACCGGGGAAACACTTTTCTTGTACCTGGCCGTCAGCGGCGAAGCGGTGAGCGCTGTCCTTATACGGGAGACCCCCGACGGACAGAAACCAATTTACTTCACGAGCAGAGCTCTTCAGGGCCCCGAGCTCAGACACCAACAGATTGAAACGGTCACCTTGGCCCTCGTATCCGCAGCCAGAAGATTACGTCATTACTTCCTGGCCCACACAATCGTGGTAAGGACAGAGCAGCCTATCCGACAACTCCTCAGTCGGCCAGATATGGCGGGGAGAATGCTCCGATCGTCTCTCGAGCTATCCGAGTTTGACCTTCGATACGAAGGAAGAAAAGCCTTGAAAGCCCAAGTACTGGCCGACTTCGTAGCAGAAATGACCACACCGAAATCCTCGACCAACGACTCCCAGAAATGGACGATTTACGTCGACGGGGCCTCCAGCGCAAAAGGCAGCGGAGCGGGCATTATCCTCGAAAACGAACAGGGCATCCTGATAGAGGTCTCCCTCGAACTGTCCTTCAAGACATCGAATAACCAAGCCGAATACGAGGCCTTCCTCGCGGGACTTCGACTCGCAGAAGACCTCGGCGCAAGAGAAGTCAAAATCTTTACAGACTCCTAACTCGTGGCATCGCAGGTGCGGGGAGAATTCCAGGCCAAAAACGACAGTCTCATCGAGTACCTAACCTTGGTGCAAGAAAGGCTGAAGAAATTCGTCTCCGCGGAGGTAGTTCACATACCGCGCGAGCACAACACCCGAGCAGACGTGCTCTCCAAGCTTGCGAGCACCAAGAAAAAAGGAGGAAACAATCGGTTATCCAGGAGATACTGACACAGCCGAGCATTAACAAAACCGCACCGACAACCGAAGTCAACGCCATAGGGGACGCAAACTGTTGGATGACCCCGGTTTACGAATATTTGACGATGGGCAAACTGCCCGACGATCCTAAAGAAGCAGGGATAGTCAAGAGGCGGGCATGTGCGTATACCATCATCGAAGGTAAGCTATACCGTCGAGGATTCTCCATTCCCTTGCTCCGGTGCATCGAAGAAGGCAAAGTGTCTGGGATCCTCCAAGAGATCCACGAAGGGATCAACGCCCAGCACCTCGGCGGAAGGTCCTTAGCCCGAAAAGCACTCCGAGCAAGGTATTATTGGCCCACTATGCAACATGATGCAAAGGAGCACGTTAAGAAATGTGACCGCTGCCAAAGACACGGGGACATGCACCTCGCTCCCCCAAACGAGCTTAAGTCATTGTCGTCCCCATGGCCATTCGCGTGGTGGGGAATGGATATCCTCGGACCCTTCGTCATGGGGTCGTACCAAAACAAGTAACTCATAGTCGGGGTGGATTACTTCACGAATTGGATTGAGGTCGAGGCGCTGGCCAAAATCACTGCTTTCAACATACTCCGTTTCTACAAGAGAAACATCCTCGCCCGATTCGGGGTGCCCCAAGCCATTATCACAGACAACGGGACACAGTTCACCGACAGGAACTTCCAAGATTTCGCCACCAAATTAGGCACAAAGCAGCACTTCACGTCGGTCGAACACCCTCAAACTAACGGGCAGGCCGAAGCAGCGAACAGAATGATACTCTGGGGACTCAAGCGACGACTCGGCGAGGCCAAACAACGGTGGGTCGAGGAGTTGCACAGTGTCCTCTGGGCGTATCGAACGACCCCACACTCTACGACCTGTGAGACCCCATTTCGCCTAACGTATGGAACCGAAGCGGTTATCCCCGTCGAGATCAGGGAACCCTCGAGGAGAACAGAAGCTCCCCTCTACGATAAAACGAACGACGAAGCCCTGCGCGAGGAACTCGACCTTGTCGAAGAGATAAGGACCGGCGCTTCCCTCCGAGAACTTCCAAGTAGGCAGTCTTGTCCTGCAAATAAATCAAAAAGATTCACGCGAAGGAAAGCTGGCCGCAAACTGGGAGGGCCCGTACCGCGTCACTGCTAAGACGGGGACGGGTGCCTATTACCTCGAGAACCTCCACGGTGAATAACTTGCTCGACCATGGAATGCTGAAAGCTCAAGCAATACTACAGTTAGACACTGCCCGGGACAATACAACATCGCGAACATGGGGGCGTGCAACGGTACATGCGCGACACCTCTATATAGCACACGGCGGCCAAAAACCACGAATTATGTGCGTGAGACTTTTTGGCCCGGCGAGGAGGCCTCAACCGAGCTCCGTCGTCGACGTACCAAATAGGCGGAACACCCAGCTCACGATGGGAAGTTCGCGCCACGAAGCTAAGAAATCGACCGCTTTCTTAGCCTCGTCGAAGGTCGGAGTACAACCCCTGACCACTCGGCTAAGCTCTCTACGCAGTCGAGCATCATCAGAGTCGAGCAAAAGCCCAAGGCGCCAGCGATCTCAACTACTTAGACAAAAATAAGTAATGCATAAAATATCACACACAAGCAAAATTAATAAAGAGGCATAACGAAGTAGGAAAATCGGGCAAAACCCTTAGTACAAAATGTTGCGGATACAATCCCACAAGTCGGGCGAAAATAACCATTGTGCTAATAGTACATCAAATAAGCCCACAAGCCGGGAAAAAACAAAATGGCACGCAGGCCAAGCAAACTATGTCCCTACTCTGCGGCAGTCTCGGTGGCGTCCGGCCCACCTCCCTCGTTGGCGTCTCCTCCTTGCCCGGGCGGCACTATCCAGCCGTCGACCACCTCAAAGTCAGCATCTGCCCCATCGGTCACCAGGTCGGGGTTTAGGACCCGAAGCTGCGCCACCGCGTTCCGGAACCCTATCTCTGCAGTTTCAAGAGCATCGTCCTCAGCTAGCCGGAGATCCTGCTCGAGTTTCCTGAGTTGAGCCACCAGCGCTGCTCGAGTGGTTAGCAGCCTATCCTCCTCGGTTTTGCCTTCGGTCGGCCGCACTGTATCCTCTAACTCGGCGACCCGCTCCTTGATCCGCTTCTCCTCCGCCTCCAGCTCGGCGATTCGGGCAAGGTGGCCTCTCTCCGTTTCCTCGACTTCCTTCAGCTTCCTCTCAGCCCGCTGCTGCTGCTCGCTTTGTTCTTTGTTCAGGTCTCTGCACTCCTTCAACTCCTTACGCAGGTCGAGCATCTCAGCATCCAATTTCTCGATCTTTTCTTGCAGTCGAGAAAACTCAGCAGCAGGGCGATTCTCGTCATTCAGGACAATGGCGGTCGAGCAAAGCCGCATGACCGCAGACAGGTCCTCGAAGATCATCTTCCTCCTCGCCTCCGCGGCGGCTCCCAGCACAGCTTGGACTTCAGAGGGAGGGACACGAGGATAGATGACTTCGAAGAAGAAGCGAGGCTTTTGATGGCATGGTGGAAGTTCAAACCTTGAAGGAGGTGGGGGACTGTCTTCGTGGCCTAGGTCGACGATCTCCACGCTCGAAACCCGTTGTCATTTTGGCGTCCCTTGAGTACCCGGAGACTGGCTCCCAACAGGAGGTGTCCGCCTCTCTGAGATCTCTGACACAGTGGCAGCAAGCTGAGACTGAATGGAACCTTCGGGCATAGCGGCCGACGAACCACCCTCAGGCATGGCCCTGGAAGGAGCAACATCTTGACCTTTTGAGCGGGACGCCTCTCCCCGGGCTTGCTCTTCCCTAGCCCTCTTCACCTTCAATTTCTTGAACCTCTCCTCGGCTCCGGCCATTTTTCCTGCAAAAAGAAAGCAAATGTTAGTAAGGCAAAGAATGAAAAGAATACAGATGCGAGGAAAGCTTAGATCTTGGATGTTTTCACCACCTAACAACTCGATGGCCTCTTCGTCGGAGAAGGTCTCGAGCAGAACGCGGGTATTGATCAGATGACATTGTTTCTTCACCTGCCCGTCTGCTCCCATTATAGGCTGGCCGTCCAGCGTTTCGTGCTGAGCCTCGTTGAAGCTCGCGACGAACGCGACGATCTTATCGTAAGCTTCCCCCTCATAGGCATCCAACTGATTATGCTTCACCTTGTATTTGTCGACGCCCTTTTTGAAGTGTTCCTCCGTCCAGTATAGGGGGAACCTCGGCTCTAGAACCTCCTCGGAGACACCGTCGACCTCGTGAGTGACTTTCCGGTACAACGAGTATACGGCCCCGATGGTTATCGGCTTCACGAAATAATAGCGGAACTTGAAGTCCCGGATGGAATCTAAATATGTATGGAACAGAGCATTGCTCTGCTTGAAGGACACCCATCCATGTCGTCCACCGGCTGATGACCTCTGTAGATGGAATATACGGAAAAAGAGGGACGCCGTCGGGACGATTTTTAAATACTTACAAACGAGCTCGAAGGCCCGGATAAAAGCCAGGGAGTTCTGATGAATCTGCGAGGGGGCCAGCTTCAACCAGGAGAAGATTCCCTCTTGTAAATCCGTGAAGGGCAGCCTCCACCCCGCCTTGTCGAACATGAATTCATATAACGGGATGCGCATTCCCCGGTAAGGCGAGCATATCCGATGATGCTCCTCTAGACGGAAAACTTTCCAAGATTTGTCAGACCCGATGAGCCTGTGTTCGACGGTGCAGAACGCGTCGTCCACGTCTTTGTAGACAAAGATAGACGACATCTCCAGGGCTTCTTTACAGACCCACTCTTCGAGCGGGCGCTCCTGCGCGAAAGCCATGTGGGCCATGGGGGATTCGGGTTGGTCGTCGTCTTCTTCGAATGATCCTACGGCCACCTTCGTAGACAAATCGTCCATTTACCTGAAAAGCAGAAGGAAACGGTGAATTCGATGGGTCGTATCAAATTCACCCCTCCACCGCTGTTCAAGCGAACGGGCGAGGAAGGGGCAAGGCTCTCTTGGTTCCCCGACATAACCGGCCGAGGATCGACACGTTCGCCGGGGAACTCATCGCCTCCCCAAAAGATTCTGCCCCGTGTCCCCGTGACGCTAAGGAAAAGAGTAACTATTGAGGACCCCGAGACATTCAACGGGTCCCCGACATGTTCATCCCTAGTCCCCGAAATATTCAACGAGAGCGGGTGAAGTTCTTAGCACCCCCTCTCTCAACAACTAAAGATTCCCGCCGTATTCGCCAGGAATCCTCTCATTTCTCGTGAGAACATCATCAGTTCATCAAGGAAATGCCATATACTAGATGAAATTAAAGAGAAATGTAAGGAAAAGATCAATTTCGAAGCAACTACCTTGTGAGTAGTGGTTTAGGGTTCCGGCACTGAGTTTCTGGCAGCTTTACGGCGACGAACGACTGTTATAAGAGAGACTAGGTTTCCGGCACGGAGTGTCCGGCGGTTGACGGCGGCGAACGGCAACTAGAGAGGGTAGAGAGAGAAGGAGAGGGATTCTTGAGAGAGAAGCGGAAAAGTGAAAATGAACGAGGGGAGCAGCTTTTTATAAGCGATTCTCACGGAACTCGAGGAGCATAGGGCACTCAAGTGCACTACCCTAGCCATCCGCCCTAGCCTCCCAAGGTAATAATGACAGGCGACATGTGGCACGCATGCAACTGCGCGTCTTCCCACGCGTGTCGTTCCAGCTTTCCCCAACGCTTTGAATCTGAAACTCCTCATCTCCCCGGCGTGCCGACCAAACACGACTGAATGATGCCCGATTTATGTGCGGTCGTACGGATGTCGACCACGAGAATGGCCTCCTCGGTTCCTCTCTTGGCGTATCCCCAACGTGCCAGTAAGCCTTAAGTCATTACTCTGACATCTCAGAGCAACGACTTGGGGGGCTCCTGTTCTGGACTGGGCCGAGGCTGCCCAGCAGTCGAGCAGGCCCAACCCATACTGCCTGGGGAGGCCCAATAAGGTAAGGTCCTTCTGCGGACACGCGACTGCCACGTGCTAGCCACAGTCTCGCCGGGCACTCAGGTAGTGTCGGGCACGTGGGACAATAGGAGTCGAGGACGTCCCACCCCGCTGAGATGCGACTCCTCGACAAGATAGCTTCTCCCCCGCGAGCATGCTACGCGTCCCTCCTCGACGGACACTATCCCTCCCCGCGAGGCCTGCCTTTCCTACGGGCTTCACATCTCCTCGACACATAAGGCTCCTCCCCGCGAGGAGCACCCAACGGTCCACCCCACGTGGACACGTTCCAAGTAACCTCCCACTTTCGAAAGACTCGGTCTGCCCTACTTCCAGAAATCTAGGAGCAGTTACTCTAGGGCGAAGACCACGTGCTGGTCTTCACTACTACGCGTAAGCCCTAGCAGTTACTTGGAGTGGGCCTAGTTGATCCAGCCCATTGCAGGTAACCGCTGGCCCCGCGCTGGGGGCTCTCTATAAATACCCTCTCATTTGAGAGGGCCAGGTTAGACACTTTTTCTTCCTACCATTCTCACTTCTTGTATTTGCTGATATTCTGTACACTCTCTCACTTGAGCGTCGGAGTACCTTGCAGGTACACCCCCCCCCCCCCCGGCCGTCTCTCACCATCACCAGGAGTTGCCGTTCCAGACGCCGTTGGCCACCATCACTGTCTGATCCAGGTACGATCAGTGGCGCCGTCCGTGGGAAGTTCATAAGCTTCCCCGTTTTTCTGTTCGATAAACCAAAGCTTTCTCCGTTCAACAACTATCATGGCCAACCCGTCGGCGAATCAAGCTCTAGACAATGTTATTGCACAGCTCAGCACTGGCAACCACGTCGACAACAGCTGTGCCCGACCCGTCATGGAAAACGACGTCAGAGACGGACTCACCGCCTCCCCGTCTTCCGACGAAGTGGAGTACGAGACAGCTCACCAAGACGGACAGGAAACAGTCCTCCAGCCCGTGGACCCGCCGCCAAATGCGGATCCGAGCACTGCCGCCCTGTTTGCGTTGGTCAATCAGACCAACCAGATAATCTTCAACCAGAACGTCCGGATCGAGGCGCTGGAGAAAAGCTGTGGTCGGTCTTCCCCGAGAAGGCACCGACCACCTCCATTTCTAAGACGTTCGCGGTCCCCGGAGGCATCGCGCAGTCCTTCCCCGGTTCCCAGAGGTCGCAGGCCACGCTTAGAGCGTACCCAGCCGGAACAGCCTCAGAAATGCCACCGCTCCCCGCAACCAAAGGGACCAGTTCGATCCTTGAAAAATAAAAGGAACAAGACGGAAACCGAGGAGCCGAGAGGACGCCCAAGGGACCACACCTCGAGACGTCACTATGTTCATGGACGACACTCCCCCTCTGTGTCTCCGGGAGCCAGCGAGGACGACGACTATCGGACCCCTCTGGCCAGGCACATCATGGATGCCCCTATCCCTAAAGGCCTGGAGAGACCCCCATCCTTAGGAACCTATGACGGGACGTCCGATCCTGATGACCATGTCGAGAGTTTCGAAGCTCTGCTCGATTTCAGGAACGTCTCTGGCACCATCAAATGTCGACTATTCCCTACGACTCTTCGGAAAGGGGCCATGGCTTAGTATAAAAACCTAGCTTCTGAGTCAATTACGTCGTGGAGGGTCCTGAGGGAACGCTTTCGAAAACACTTTACGGCGTCTCGTCGACATCCGAAGACGATAGCCTCCCTAGAAGCCATCTTTCAAGGGAAGGATGAACCTCTCCGGAGCTACATAGAGAGGTTCAACAAAGAGGCAGTCGAGATCCACGTGACCGACCACATCAAAATGTATCTCATCATCAAGGGTTTGAGGATAGGATCCAAGTTCGCAAAATCCGTCGGGCTGCACCGTCCCCGCAGCTTTGAAGGCCTCCTCGAGAGGGCTCAGTGGCATATTAAGTTCGAGGAAGCTGAGGCTGCACAAATTACCCTCGACTCGAGGCGCA
The DNA here is from genome assembly GCA_022829125.1 of Lathyrus tuberosus. Classification (NCBI taxonomy): domain Eukaryota; kingdom Viridiplantae; phylum Streptophyta; class Magnoliopsida; order Fabales; family Fabaceae; genus Lathyrus; species Lathyrus tuberosus. The sequence continues at coordinate 2,804,109 of JALAZF010000301.1, read as the reverse complement.
GAGAAGGCCCCCGCGGCAACAAGGAAGAAGACTCCCCTCCACCCAAGCAAGGTGGAGACAGGAGAAGAGAAGACTCCCCTCCACCGAGGCGAGGCGGGGAAAGAAAGAAAGAAGCCCGGACCAAAGAGCCCCACGAATCACGGGGACTGTCTGGCCTTTTCAAAGATTACACACCATTGAACGTGTCCCGCTCGCGCATTTTCAGCGACTGTGCCAATTCGGAGTTCGTCAAAGGGGGAATCCGCTTCCCGAAACCGACGGCTTCCAAACCAAATGCTGACAAGTCCAAGTATTGCCGGTTTCATCGCAGTCACGGGCACGTTACTGAAGATTGCATCCACCTTAAGGACGCAATCGAAACGCTGATTAAAGAAGGGTACCTGAAGAAGTACGCCAAAGAGCAAGAGCCCCCCCGCCCCAGCGGCCAGGAGGCTCAGAATGTCGAGGAGTCAACTCCCTCTCCCAACAACGGATCGCTGCAAGTCGCGTTGAGCATCACGCGACCTGAAGACTTCAGTTTTTTGGGAGAACTCGACAGCCCTGAAGCTGTCCGGGACATGTGGAAGAACTTCCCGGCTGAAGACTCGATAAGTGCCCGAAGCACCTGGGAGTCTTTCCCCCAAGCCCTGGTCATATCGGGCGGAGCCCCTGACCGCTTGACCGTGGGGTCAATAAAGAGGAAGTTTAATGAGCTGAAAGCAACAACTCCTCGAGCTCCTACCCTTGAGAGGGTTAAAGGAAGATCAAATCCGATTACCTTCTACCTCGAGGAACTTCCCGGCGGGGCACCGAACGCCAACATCCCCCTCCTGATCCGGGCACAGATGGCCAACTTCGACGTCCACAGAATTTTGGTCGACCAGGGGAGCTCGGTGGACATCATGTACGTCCACCTTTTCGAGACCCTCCAGCTGACCAAGCAACACTTGTCCCCGTACGTAGGATCAGACCTACAAGGTTTCAACGGCTCGACCACCAGACCGTGGGGTTTCATGGAATTGATGGTCACCTTCGGGATTGAGGAAACTGCTCGACAGGTGAAGACGCGTTTCTTGGTAGTGGACTGCCCGTCCCTCTACAACTGTATAATGGGGAGGACCACGTTGGCGGAGCTAACGGCAGTACCATCAACGGTCCACCTGAAGATGAAATACTACACGAAGCGCGGACGTGTGGTCACCCTCCACGGAGACATCAACGCGGCCAGAAGATGTTTCAACGCAGCAATCAGGGGTCTGAGCGTCGTTGGCGGCATCAAATCTAAGACTCAGGCCGAGACACCTTCAGACGTTGTGCAGGCTCCACTCCCGCCGGTCAGCGCGGTCGACCTTGACAACCGATTTCCCGGGGAGCAGGAAGAAACTGCTGGCGAGGACCTCCCACTTGAAGTCAACGGGCAGCCACTCCACCCAACGCGCCCCGTTCCAGATGGAGATTTCGAGCTGGTTCCTTTCGCCGACAGCCCAGACCGAAGCGTGAAGATTGGCTCTGGACTCCCCGACCTAGCGAAGAGGCAACTGAAGGCGTGTCTCCAAGAAAATGCAGATTTGTTCGCCTGGAGTGCTGTAGAGATGCCCGGACTGGACCCTGAAGTAGCTTGTCATCAGCTGACTATAGATCCGGCCGCTAGGGCCGTAGCTCAACGTAGGCATAGGCAGTCTCCGAAAAAAATGGAGGCTGCTGAAAAAGCTGTAAAAGACCTCCTAGAGGCAAATTTTATTTCCGAGGCCAAGTACACAACTTGGCTCTCAAATGTTGTACTCGTTAAGAAAAATAATGGAAAATGGAGGATGTGCGTTGACTACACGGGTCTTAACCGGGCATGCCCGAAGGACTCTTATCCTTTACCTAACATCGACCAACTAGTCGATAATTCTGCAGGATTTAAATTACTATCCTTTATGGACGCTTATTCGGGGTACAACCAAATCCCCATGGACGAGGCCGACAAACGGCATACAGCCTTCATGACCGAGTCGGGCAATTATTACTATAACGTAATGCCCTTCGGCTTGAAAAATGCTGGCGCCACCTACCAACGGATGATGAATAAGGTCTTCCGGGCAGATATCGGCGACGTGCTCAAGGTTTACATGGATGACATGATCGTCAAATCCGCAGAGGAAATTGGCCATGCTGCTCATCTCCAGAAAGTGTTCGACACGGCGAGGAAATGTCGCACGAGGTTCAACCCCGACAAATGCACCTTCGGTGTTCGCGCAGGGAAATTCCTCGGCTTCTACCTCACGGAGAGGGGCATCGAGGCGAACCCTGACAAATGCAGGGCGTTCTCCGAAATCCCCACCCCGAACTCGAAGAAGTCGATCCAGTCGCTTAACGGAATGCTGACGTCTCTCTCCCGTTTCGTAGCCAAATTCGCTCAGTACGCACTCCCCTTCTTCAGGCTTCTAAGGCAGAAGGCGACCTTTGAATGGAGTGAGGAATGCGAACAAGCCCTCCTCCATCTAAAGCAAGTCTTGTCTCAACCCCCGGTCTTATCCCGACCAGATACCGGGGAAACACTTTTCTTGTACCTGGCCGTCAGCGGCGAAGCGGTGAGCGCTGTCCTTATACGGGAGACCCCCGACGGACAGAAACCAATTTACTTCACGAGCAGAGCTCTTCAGGGCCCCGAGCTCAGACACCAACAGATTGAAACGGTCACCTTGGCCCTCGTATCCGCAGCCAGAAGATTACGTCATTACTTCCTGGCCCACACAATCGTGGTAAGGACAGAGCAGCCTATCCGACAACTCCTCAGTCGGCCAGATATGGCGGGGAGAATGCTCCGATCGTCTCTCGAGCTATCCGAGTTTGACCTTCGATACGAAGGAAGAAAAGCCTTGAAAGCCCAAGTACTGGCCGACTTCGTAGCAGAAATGACCACACCGAAATCCTCGACCAACGACTCCCAGAAATGGACGATTTACGTCGACGGGGCCTCCAGCGCAAAAGGCAGCGGAGCGGGCATTATCCTCGAAAACGAACAGGGCATCCTGATAGAGGTCTCCCTCGAACTGTCCTTCAAGACATCGAATAACCAAGCCGAATACGAGGCCTTCCTCGCGGGACTTCGACTCGCAGAAGACCTCGGCGCAAGAGAAGTCAAAATCTTTACAGACTCCTAACTCGTGGCATCGCAGGTGCGGGGAGAATTCCAGGCCAAAAACGACAGTCTCATCGAGTACCTAACCTTGGTGCAAGAAAGGCTGAAGAAATTCGTCTCCGCGGAGGTAGTTCACATACCGCGCGAGCACAACACCCGAGCAGACGTGCTCTCCAAGCTTGCGAGCACCAAGAAAAAAGGAGGAAACAATCGGTTATCCAGGAGATACTGACACAGCCGAGCATTAACAAAACCGCACCGACAACCGAAGTCAACGCCATAGGGGACGCAAACTGTTGGATGACCCCGGTTTACGAATATTTGACGATGGGCAAACTGCCCGACGATCCTAAAGAAGCAGGGATAGTCAAGAGGCGGGCATGTGCGTATACCATCATCGAAGGTAAGCTATACCGTCGAGGATTCTCCATTCCCTTGCTCCGGTGCATCGAAGAAGGCAAAGTGTCTGGGATCCTCCAAGAGATCCACGAAGGGATCAACGCCCAGCACCTCGGCGGAAGGTCCTTAGCCCGAAAAGCACTCCGAGCAAGGTATTATTGGCCCACTATGCAACATGATGCAAAGGAGCACGTTAAGAAATGTGACCGCTGCCAAAGACACGGGGACATGCACCTCGCTCCCCCAAACGAGCTTAAGTCATTGTCGTCCCCATGGCCATTCGCGTGGTGGGGAATGGATATCCTCGGACCCTTCGTCATGGGGTCGTACCAAAACAAGTAACTCATAGTCGGGGTGGATTACTTCACGAATTGGATTGAGGTCGAGGCGCTGGCCAAAATCACTGCTTTCAACATACTCCGTTTCTACAAGAGAAACATCCTCGCCCGATTCGGGGTGCCCCAAGCCATTATCACAGACAACGGGACACAGTTCACCGACAGGAACTTCCAAGATTTCGCCACCAAATTAGGCACAAAGCAGCACTTCACGTCGGTCGAACACCCTCAAACTAACGGGCAGGCCGAAGCAGCGAACAGAATGATACTCTGGGGACTCAAGCGACGACTCGGCGAGGCCAAACAACGGTGGGTCGAGGAGTTGCACAGTGTCCTCTGGGCGTATCGAACGACCCCACACTCTACGACCTGTGAGACCCCATTTCGCCTAACGTATGGAACCGAAGCGGTTATCCCCGTCGAGATCAGGGAACCCTCGAGGAGAACAGAAGCTCCCCTCTACGATAAAACGAACGACGAAGCCCTGCGCGAGGAACTCGACCTTGTCGAAGAGATAAGGACCGGCGCTTCCCTCCGAGAACTTCCAAGTAGGCAGTCTTGTCCTGCAAATAAATCAAAAAGATTCACGCGAAGGAAAGCTGGCCGCAAACTGGGAGGGCCCGTACCGCGTCACTGCTAAGACGGGGACGGGTGCCTATTACCTCGAGAACCTCCACGGTGAATAACTTGCTCGACCATGGAATGCTGAAAGCTCAAGCAATACTACAGTTAGACACTGCCCGGGACAATACAACATCGCGAACATGGGGGCGTGCAACGGTACATGCGCGACACCTCTATATAGCACACGGCGGCCAAAAACCACGAATTATGTGCGTGAGACTTTTTGGCCCGGCGAGGAGGCCTCAACCGAGCTCCGTCGTCGACGTACCAAATAGGCGGAACACCCAGCTCACGATGGGAAGTTCGCGCCACGAAGCTAAGAAATCGACCGCTTTCTTAGCCTCGTCGAAGGTCGGAGTACAACCCCTGACCACTCGGCTAAGCTCTCTACGCAGTCGAGCATCATCAGAGTCGAGCAAAAGCCCAAGGCGCCAGCGATCTCAACTACTTAGACAAAAATAAGTAATGCATAAAATATCACACACAAGCAAAATTAATAAAGAGGCATAACGAAGTAGGAAAATCGGGCAAAACCCTTAGTACAAAATGTTGCGGATACAATCCCACAAGTCGGGCGAAAATAACCATTGTGCTAATAGTACATCAAATAAGCCCACAAGCCGGGAAAAAACAAAATGGCACGCAGGCCAAGCAAACTATGTCCCTACTCTGCGGCAGTCTCGGTGGCGTCCGGCCCACCTCCCTCGTTGGCGTCTCCTCCTTGCCCGGGCGGCACTATCCAGCCGTCGACCACCTCAAAGTCAGCATCTGCCCCATCGGTCACCAGGTCGGGGTTTAGGACCCGAAGCTGCGCCACCGCGTTCCGGAACCCTATCTCTGCAGTTTCAAGAGCATCGTCCTCAGCTAGCCGGAGATCCTGCTCGAGTTTCCTGAGTTGAGCCACCAGCGCTGCTCGAGTGGTTAGCAGCCTATCCTCCTCGGTTTTGCCTTCGGTCGGCCGCACTGTATCCTCTAACTCGGCGACCCGCTCCTTGATCCGCTTCTCCTCCGCCTCCAGCTCGGCGATTCGGGCAAGGTGGCCTCTCTCCGTTTCCTCGACTTCCTTCAGCTTCCTCTCAGCCCGCTGCTGCTGCTCGCTTTGTTCTTTGTTCAGGTCTCTGCACTCCTTCAACTCCTTACGCAGGTCGAGCATCTCAGCATCCAATTTCTCGATCTTTTCTTGCAGTCGAGAAAACTCAGCAGCAGGGCGATTCTCGTCATTCAGGACAATGGCGGTCGAGCAAAGCCGCATGACCGCAGACAGGTCCTCGAAGATCATCTTCCTCCTCGCCTCCGCGGCGGCTCCCAGCACAGCTTGGACTTCAGAGGGAGGGACACGAGGATAGATGACTTCGAAGAAGAAGCGAGGCTTTTGATGGCATGGTGGAAGTTCAAACCTTGAAGGAGGTGGGGGACTGTCTTCGTGGCCTAGGTCGACGATCTCCACGCTCGAAACCCGTTGTCATTTTGGCGTCCCTTGAGTACCCGGAGACTGGCTCCCAACAGGAGGTGTCCGCCTCTCTGAGATCTCTGACACAGTGGCAGCAAGCTGAGACTGAATGGAACCTTCGGGCATAGCGGCCGACGAACCACCCTCAGGCATGGCCCTGGAAGGAGCAACATCTTGACCTTTTGAGCGGGACGCCTCTCCCCGGGCTTGCTCTTCCCTAGCCCTCTTCACCTTCAATTTCTTGAACCTCTCCTCGGCTCCGGCCATTTTTCCTGCAAAAAGAAAGCAAATGTTAGTAAGGCAAAGAATGAAAAGAATACAGATGCGAGGAAAGCTTAGATCTTGGATGTTTTCACCACCTAACAACTCGATGGCCTCTTCGTCGGAGAAGGTCTCGAGCAGAACGCGGGTATTGATCAGATGACATTGTTTCTTCACCTGCCCGTCTGCTCCCATTATAGGCTGGCCGTCCAGCGTTTCGTGCTGAGCCTCGTTGAAGCTCGCGACGAACGCGACGATCTTATCGTAAGCTTCCCCCTCATAGGCATCCAACTGATTATGCTTCACCTTGTATTTGTCGACGCCCTTTTTGAAGTGTTCCTCCGTCCAGTATAGGGGGAACCTCGGCTCTAGAACCTCCTCGGAGACACCGTCGACCTCGTGAGTGACTTTCCGGTACAACGAGTATACGGCCCCGATGGTTATCGGCTTCACGAAATAATAGCGGAACTTGAAGTCCCGGATGGAATCTAAATATGTATGGAACAGAGCATTGCTCTGCTTGAAGGACACCCATCCATGTCGTCCACCGGCTGATGACCTCTGTAGATGGAATATACGGAAAAAGAGGGACGCCGTCGGGACGATTTTTAAATACTTACAAACGAGCTCGAAGGCCCGGATAAAAGCCAGGGAGTTCTGATGAATCTGCGAGGGGGCCAGCTTCAACCAGGAGAAGATTCCCTCTTGTAAATCCGTGAAGGGCAGCCTCCACCCCGCCTTGTCGAACATGAATTCATATAACGGGATGCGCATTCCCCGGTAAGGCGAGCATATCCGATGATGCTCCTCTAGACGGAAAACTTTCCAAGATTTGTCAGACCCGATGAGCCTGTGTTCGACGGTGCAGAACGCGTCGTCCACGTCTTTGTAGACAAAGATAGACGACATCTCCAGGGCTTCTTTACAGACCCACTCTTCGAGCGGGCGCTCCTGCGCGAAAGCCATGTGGGCCATGGGGGATTCGGGTTGGTCGTCGTCTTCTTCGAATGATCCTACGGCCACCTTCGTAGACAAATCGTCCATTTACCTGAAAAGCAGAAGGAAACGGTGAATTCGATGGGTCGTATCAAATTCACCCCTCCACCGCTGTTCAAGCGAACGGGCGAGGAAGGGGCAAGGCTCTCTTGGTTCCCCGACATAACCGGCCGAGGATCGACACGTTCGCCGGGGAACTCATCGCCTCCCCAAAAGATTCTGCCCCGTGTCCCCGTGACGCTAAGGAAAAGAGTAACTATTGAGGACCCCGAGACATTCAACGGGTCCCCGACATGTTCATCCCTAGTCCCCGAAATATTCAACGAGAGCGGGTGAAGTTCTTAGCACCCCCTCTCTCAACAACTAAAGATTCCCGCCGTATTCGCCAGGAATCCTCTCATTTCTCGTGAGAACATCATCAGTTCATCAAGGAAATGCCATATACTAGATGAAATTAAAGAGAAATGTAAGGAAAAGATCAATTTCGAAGCAACTACCTTGTGAGTAGTGGTTTAGGGTTCCGGCACTGAGTTTCTGGCAGCTTTACGGCGACGAACGACTGTTATAAGAGAGACTAGGTTTCCGGCACGGAGTGTCCGGCGGTTGACGGCGGCGAACGGCAACTAGAGAGGGTAGAGAGAGAAGGAGAGGGATTCTTGAGAGAGAAGCGGAAAAGTGAAAATGAACGAGGGGAGCAGCTTTTTATAAGCGATTCTCACGGAACTCGAGGAGCATAGGGCACTCAAGTGCACTACCCTAGCCATCCGCCCTAGCCTCCCAAGGTAATAATGACAGGCGACATGTGGCACGCATGCAACTGCGCGTCTTCCCACGCGTGTCGTTCCAGCTTTCCCCAACGCTTTGAATCTGAAACTCCTCATCTCCCCGGCGTGCCGACCAAACACGACTGAATGATGCCCGATTTATGTGCGGTCGTACGGATGTCGACCACGAGAATGGCCTCCTCGGTTCCTCTCTTGGCGTATCCCCAACGTGCCAGTAAGCCTTAAGTCATTACTCTGACATCTCAGAGCAACGACTTGGGGGGCTCCTGTTCTGGACTGGGCCGAGGCTGCCCAGCAGTCGAGCAGGCCCAACCCATACTGCCTGGGGAGGCCCAATAAGGTAAGGTCCTTCTGCGGACACGCGACTGCCACGTGCTAGCCACAGTCTCGCCGGGCACTCAGGTAGTGTCGGGCACGTGGGACAATAGGAGTCGAGGACGTCCCACCCCGCTGAGATGCGACTCCTCGACAAGATAGCTTCTCCCCCGCGAGCATGCTACGCGTCCCTCCTCGACGGACACTATCCCTCCCCGCGAGGCCTGCCTTTCCTACGGGCTTCACATCTCCTCGACACATAAGGCTCCTCCCCGCGAGGAGCACCCAACGGTCCACCCCACGTGGACACGTTCCAAGTAACCTCCCACTTTCGAAAGACTCGGTCTGCCCTACTTCCAGAAATCTAGGAGCAGTTACTCTAGGGCGAAGACCACGTGCTGGTCTTCACTACTACGCGTAAGCCCTAGCAGTTACTTGGAGTGGGCCTAGTTGATCCAGCCCATTGCAGGTAACCGCTGGCCCCGCGCTGGGGGCTCTCTATAAATACCCTCTCATTTGAGAGGGCCAGGTTAGACACTTTTTCTTCCTACCATTCTCACTTCTTGTATTTGCTGATATTCTGTACACTCTCTCACTTGAGCGTCGGAGTACCTTGCAGGTACACCCCCCCCCCCCCCCCCCCCCCCCCGCCGTCTCTCACCATCACCAGGAGCTGCCGTTCCAGACGCCGTTGGCCACCATCACTGTCTGATCCAGGTACGATCATTAAGTTACGCCTTTTCATTTTTAATTATTTTTTAAATAAAAAACATAAAAGTTTATGACGACGGTTGAAGAGTCCACCGTTGTTAAGTCAAGCATTTTTATTTTTAATTATTTTTAAATAAAAAACTTTAAAGTTTATGACTACGGTTGATGATTACAAACGTTGTGATATATTTTATTTTTTATTTAAAAATTTTAATTGTAAATACTCTGGCGTTTTTTTATGAAATTTCACCATGAAAGTAAATTATCACTACGGTTGCATGTATTGGCCGTTGTGGTAGCTTGATAATATTATACACTCCTAGTTAGCTTGTTTCTTCAGTATCTTTTTTTCCATTGCAAAGAGAAACTAGACGAAACAATACACGATTTCAACCCAAACCCTAACGCTCAATACTATGAAACATTACATGATTTCATCCAAAACACCATTGTTCACACTTCACTGTATATTTGTCATTGTCGTCATCATCGTCAATCAAGTTGACAAGACCATCATGATCAACCAAGTTGTTACTGTCTAGAAGGAAAACAACAACAACACCGTCGTCACCACAAGGAAGGAAGACAACATCATCACCAACACCAACATCATTTACTTAGTCATCACGTTTAGGGTATGTAAAATATTTTTCCCCATGCATCTACAGTAAACTTCATTTGCCATTGTTGTGGTTGTTGTATTATTTTGTGGTTGATGTTTATGTTCTTGTTGTTCATGTTGTTGTTGCTTTTTTTAACTTAGATGTCGATCTTGTCGAGTTCTTCATCAGAAACCAGTGAAAAAACTCAAACAAATGAGAGGTTAGCCGATGAAACTCAAACAACTGAAAGTCAAACGAAAAGATCACAAAGAGGTGTTACAATGATGTCCCAATTCATATCAGTCTGGAACTCATCAGGTGAAAAAGTTCCTATCCAGTTTGATTCATTGTAAAGAGTAGTGGATTGTCAACACTACTCTACTTTTAAGAGTTATGTTTCGTTCCTTGCATGTAGCGAGGTTAGTATATTGATTGATGATTGGAAACAAGTTGATGATAACGTCAAAGAAAGCATATGGACTGACGTTAAGGTATTACATACTATAATTTTCATATATCGCCGATATCAATATCTATAATTTCTAATACATACTTATATATTGATTTAAATGTAGTTGAATTTTGAGTTTACCGATGACTCAAATTTGAAAAAAAAAAGTGAATATCATATGTTGGTACTCGTTGGAGGGGATTTAAGGCACAACTCACGGCTGACTACATTAGGAGGCCTAAGAGCGGTCTTGCTCATCCATGGATTCGATATAGTTTTATATCGAAGAAGCAATGGAAAAAGTTTGCAAAGATACTTCGTTCTGAGGAATTCATGGTTAGTACTATTCTCATGTAACCGATAATGTTATGCTAATGAGTTATAGATACTAATCATATATTTTTTCACTATGTTCATAACAGGTTAAAAGTGAAGTCGCAATACTCAATAAGACCAAGAACATGTACCCCCATAGATTGTCTCGTGGGAGTTATAGGAAACTTGAGAAAAAAAATCATGCTTGAAAAACAATAAAAAACAGGAGATGAACGCATCCCATCTCCACCTTCAAGACATGAGAAATGGAAGAGGGCTCGATTAAGACCAGATGGAGAGAACACCTCTGAGGCGTCAAGAGTAGTTGCCAAAAAAATTGTAAGTATGATTTGTTTTGCTTATTTTATTTTTTATTTAAATGTGTTAGTAACAATATATGTAAATTTCTCGTGTTGTGTAGGATAAGTTGGTTGAGGCAGCCCGTGAAGGCACATTTGTTCCACAAGCACGACATGACATATTAGTAGAAGCTATCGGAACAGATGAGCATGGTGGGTGTGTCCGTGCTATTGGAGAAGGTGTTAACTTGAGGTCATTCTTTGGGTCTCAAAGAAAAAGTACCGAAAGCTCGAAAATTATTGTACAAAGACAAAAGATTGAAAATTTTGAGAAGCAATTAGAAGAACAGCGGAGAATGTTAGAAGAGGAGAAGGAAAAAAGGGAGAAAGATATGGAAATGTTTCAAGAGTTATATTCGGTATGTACTTTACTTGAGATGTTAGTGTTTTATCGAAAATGTATGATATATATTGTGTTTATTTTTGTTTTATGTTTTAATTGAATATTATGATGTAGAGATTAAGTGAAAACCTTGAACAACAAATAAATGAAGATCAATGTAATGTTGATGGTGATGATGATGATCGAACTCCTAGTAGAAGTGGTGTACGTCATGCTTCTACAAAAGGAAGTAATTGTTCAGCCCATCCCCCTGTGGATAACCGCAATGATATAATGGACTCTAATCCAAATGAAATCACAATGTTATACTTGAAAGTTGCGGTGATAAATGAAACGCAACATCTCCCGCTAGAACACTGTCCACGTTTGGATTTATTCTATTATAGTCCTGAAGTGTAAGGGATTTTCTTGGTGGGTATAAGTGGCTAGACATCGGGATATTGCAAGTTTGGTGCACGTAAGTATATATAGTTGAATATACATGTCATTATAGAACATTATCATTTATAGAACATCACCCATAATTTATTCATTTTCTTTAACCATTTAGGTACATTCACCGTCTTTGTATAGAGTTGAATAAATCAAGTACTTACGGAATCTTGGATCCACTTTTTATTCGTGGGCTTTTAATGAACCAAAAGATATCCAAGAGTACTTGAAAACACGGTTAAATGAGGGAGGAAAAGAATGTTACTTAGCATCATTCCTCTGTTCGTAAGTATTTTTGGAATTGATGTTTATGTATTCTATATTTAGTTTTGTTTTAGCAAATACCATTAACATATATATGCTCTTGTTTATTCAGTGGTCATTGGCCATTGATCATCATATCATTTAGGACGAATACGATATCTTTTATGTGTTCCTTGCATGATCCATTGGAAAACAAAATGAAAGATATGATTAATTCGTAGGTGTATGCTTAATTCATTTTCTTTGACATTGTATTTAGTTTATCATGTAATATGTTTAATTCAAATTCAATGTACAATATTGTGGAGCAAGTGAATATGATGAACAATGTTAGAAGAAAGTCCAGATGGATCTGTCCTAAAGTAAGTGGCACGATTATGTTTCTTTCATTTACATTCATGTGTAGTTGTATTCATGTCATTTTTGCTTAAATTTGTAGACAAAGAAACAACTCAAAAATTACGAGTGTGGTTATCATGTCATGAAACACGTGTTAAACATTGTCCTTGTCGACATTGTTGATTCATGGGATAAGGTATACATGTCATAAAATGTTTACATATATTAATATATAAGTTGACTATTGAATTATTAGCATACATGTTATTGCCTATTTCTTATGTAGATGTTTAACGACGAAACCCCATTCCCCGTTGAGGACTTCGTAGATCTTCGTAAACGTTGGGCATATATCCACAATGTTCTTAAGGGTCCTACTGATTGATGATGTGAATAACACTTTTCTGTAGAGATGATGTGAATAACATTTTTCTGTATTGATGACATGAATATAGTGTTTGGTGTAAATATGGTTATAATAGTTACAATACTTACAGAATGTATATCTTATCTGTTAGCTGTATTTTATGGTTATAATAGCTGTGTAAATATGATTATAATAGTTACAATACTTACAAATGAACAATGTTAGCTGTATTTTATGCTCTTTATGCATGTATACCTTATCTGTTATGGTTAACATGGTTACAGGTTAAAAAATGGGATGAATTTGAATTGCTTAGAAATGCATATTTAAAACATAGGAAGTATTTTATGCTCTTTATGCATGTATACCTTATCTGTTATGGTTAAAATGGTTACATGTTCAGAAATGGGATGAATTTGAATTGCTGAGAAATGCATATTTAAAACATAGGAAGTTTTGACAGCGGTTATAAAACCTAGTCGTGGTTGTATATTTGTGTCTGCAGAATATATAACGACGGTTATATAATATAACTGTCATAATATCTCACGCGCTGCACAGAAAAAAATAAATATCAAAACGGCTCAGTTGGGAATCGAACCTAGCCCCATTATATTTATCACAACGGTTATTTTGAATAACCGTTGTGATAGGGCGCGCTGTTTCCAGGTTATTACAACGGTTAATGGGTCGTGATTATAAGTATAAATTTACAACAACACTCTACATAACAACGCATGCGCCAGCGTCATTATATACATTTCTCAACCATTATTAATTGGTATTTACGTAGTAGTGTCTAAAACAACAATTTTAAGGGTTAATTTATAATTTAATTTAGTTTATTCTTATTCAAAATAATAATTAAATGGTTGTCATTTATAATATAATAATAATTGTACTAAAATATAATGAAGAAAAATAAAGGGTTAGATAATTATTATCAATTATATTTCTTACCTATTATTGATAATAATTATCTAATAATTGTCATCAATTTTTGAGTTATAAATTGGAATGTTAGATAATTATTATCAATAATAGGTAAGAAATATAATTCAAAATTTCTAATGGTCATCAATTATAGGTTTACGATTTGGATTGATATATAATTAGTAATTAGATAGAAATTGAGATTCAATTTGATTTTTCTTTTAAATATGATACTAACTGCAAAGTTAAAATTTTGATTGATAGATAATTTTAATACTATCGTAAAATAGAGTTTCAATTTTTTTTATAGTTAGAATATGAATTGATAAATAATCTTAAATTGTGAGAAATGAATTTTAATTTTTTTTTAATAAATCATTAATTGTTGAATATGAATGTAGATTCATAGATAATTATTGGTCACCATCAGAAAAAATAAAAAACAAAATTTCATAACCATTAAAATGAAAGTTAAATATTATCGATATGCACTAAAGGAATAAAATATTTTTTATAAAGAATAATGTCAATTATTTCATATAGTTCAATCATAAAATATTTTGAAATTGAGAGAATGAAAATTAAACCAAAGAAAATCTTCATAAAAATTAAATGAAAATTAAATATTGTTGGTATGTGTATTATAGTTTTATATTTCAATCTTCATTTTAAGGTTGTTATTCGAAGAGACGATATACTTTCAAATTGCAAGATTTGTATATTTATGTGCATCTTTATTACGAAGACAATAAATAATCTATGTCAAAATAATTATGAGTATAAAATATGATTAAAATTTAAAATAATAATTAGAATTTATATTAAAGAAAAAAATAAGAATTTATATCCGAAAGAAAGCATAATTACTACTGTTCTGTACTGGGCTGGCGCTTGGCCCAAAGTAGGGCAAGGCCCAATCCAATCCTGCTTTTGGTAAGGCCCAATAGCCAGAAACTAGTCGTGGGCAGAAACTAGCCGTTGGGCAAACACTAGCCGTTGGGCACGATATAATCGTTGGGAGCGTCCCCCTTACTCGCTTGTCAGTTCACGTGACCAACTGCCTTCCCAGAACTCGCGGAAGCAGTTGGACCAGGTCAAAGGGTCACGCGCCTGACCCTCCACCCGATAGTCTCCCATTAGTCGACCAGATAATTCGGCCACATGGGAGACCTTGACCCCGCGCTGGGGGTTACTTCTATAAATACCTTCTCACTTGAGAGGGTCAGGTTTGATCACTATTGAATACTTGAAATCATACCTTAACGCTTTGTGCGTGATTTCTCTCTTTGCCCATATACTTACTTTGGCATCGGAGTACCTTGCAGGTACACCCCCCCTCCTCTCTGACAGACATCATCAGCTGTCCTACTCGAAGGCCACGACGATCCAGTCTGATCACTTCAGATCAGTGGCGCCGTCATGGGAATCACTGCTTCCCCGTCTTTTTGATTCAATATTCCTCATATTTTTTCACCCAAAAGACCAAAGCTCTCTCCAAACTTCATTTGGCCTTCATGGCCTCCAACAGGAACGATGATACCCGTCAAGAACCTATTATCGTCATCATCGCGGATAACGTCGATCACCTCATCCCCGAAGCTTCCATCCCGGAGATAGACCATCGGGACGGGAAGACCGCGTTCCCTACTCCCGATGACGTAAAGTCACGCGCGCAGGTGCTGGTCACGTGTTTGAGCCTATACTTGTCCCTTAAAATGTTGACCCCAGCACCGTCGCCCTTATCGCCTCTCTCAACAGGTCAAATTTCTTGATCTTCCAACAAGGTGAAAAGATCAACCTGCTCGAACACGTCCTCCAAGAGCGCCTTCCTTCGCAGAAGCCTGGAAATCCATCCCCTCGCCCGAAGTCTCCTCCCCAGAAATGTCGGCGGGACAGATCCAGAAGCCTTTCTCCCGTCCGGAGATGGTCAAGATCAGAGGAACCTGACACAGAAATTGCTAGACAATAAAATCGATATCCTCTACGGAGATCCAGACGCTCTCCTACCCCAAAGAGGACCAAACCTTCAAGGAACCATCATGAGCACCGCAAGTCACGCAGACATTCTCCTCGACGCAACAGAAGTCGAGGACACAGCCATTCCCCCTGTCGGTCATCCAACGCGAGCAGTGACGATGATGTCTATGGCCCCCTATCTCAGGAAATCATGGACACTCGTATTCCTCATGGGCTGGAAAATCCCCCTCCTCTAGCCACCTATGATGGTACCACTGACCCAGGCGAGCATATAGAGAATATCGAAGCCATGCTCCACTATCACAATGTGAGTGGGCCTATTAAATGCAGGCTATTCCCCATCACTGTCAGGAAGAGGGCCATGGCCTGGTACAAACGGCTTCCCCGAGGTTCGGTCACGTCCTGGAAAGATCTAAAGAGCCAGTTTGCCTAAAAATTTACCGCCTCCCGACGTCATCCCACGTCAGAGGCCACACTCGAGGCCATTATACAAGGCAAGGATAAGCCCTTACGTGCATACATAAAGCGTTTAAATAAGGAGGCTGTGGAGATCCGCGCCACTGACCATATGAAGAAATACCTCCTCGAAAAGGGGTTGAGACTGAAGAGTGAATTCCGCAAGGCGGTGGGCTTAGAGACCCCTCGCACCTTGGCCGAATTACTCCGCAAAGCTCAAGCGTATATACAATACGAGGAGAAAGAGGCCGCATACAATGATCGAAACTCTAGGGATCAAGAGAGTTCCCAGGCAACAAAAAAAGATGAATCAGAGGCCCCCAGGCGCGATAAAGAGAGACGACGAGATGATTGTCCTCGTGAAGGCAAGGGACCTGTTGGTCGATTCACGGAATATACTCTACTGACAGCTCCTCGTGAGTGTATCCTCTCTGAATGCATCAATGCGGAGTTCAAGCAGGGAGGTGTCCGATTCCCCAAGCCAACATCGTCAAAGGGCAACACGGACAAGAGTAAATATTGCCGCTTCCATCGCAGCCACGGCCACGTGACCGAAGACTGCATGCACCTGAAGGACGCTATTGAAACCCTCATCAAGGAGGGTCACCTGAAGAAATATACAAAAAAGGGTGAATTCTCCCGACGAGAGACGTCAAAGACCAAGAAGGAAACAAAGTCTTCTCCGCCCAGTCCTCCCCCGCAAGTTGCCATGTCAATCACATGGCCAGAGGACTTCATCATCCCCGACTACCTCGAGGATCCTCCCCAGATATCCATGGACACCACCTGGGAGACTTTCCCCACGGCAATGGTCATTTCGTGTGGAGGATACAATGAGCTCACGGTGGGGTCGATCAAGAGAAAATTTGACCAGCTCATCGACTGCAGTCTTGATCGGCTATCCACACTCGAGAAAGTCTGGGGCATTCTCATCCAATCACATTCTATCGCGAAGAGCTGCCTGGGGGTTCCCCGAACTCACACATTCCTCTGCTCATCAGAGCAAGGCTGGCCAGCACTGATGTCCGAAGGATCATGGTCGACCAGGGCAGTTCGGTGGACATCATGTACACCAGTTTGTTCAGAGCCCTGAAGTTGGACCTGAAGAACCTATCCCCATATGTAGGATCCAACCTGCAAGGATTTAATGGATCCACTACTAGACCTTAGGGATCCATGTAGCTTCCAGTTACGTTCGGGGAAGAGGAGGTATCAAAATCGATCAAGACCCAATTTCTGGTAATTGATTATCCATCGCTGTATCAATGTATCCTAGACAGACCAACCCTAGCGAAGCTGATCGCTGCCCCTTCAACGGTTCATCTCAAGATGAAGTACTATACGGAGAAGGGCCACATCACGACCTTGCACGGGGATATAGAAGCTGCAAGGAGATGCTTTGAAGCTGCTACCCGAGGACAGAGCTCAATCGGTGCAGGATCCAAGGCCGCCAAGCGGGCAAGGGAGGAAGACCATCCAAATGAAGAAAGTCAGCCTGACAAGAAGCCATCCCTCCTTGTACACACAATCGACCTCGACAGCCATATTTTTGAAGAAGGCAAGGAAGACAGCGGTGAAAGCACGTCGGCAGGATCAGGCGGCTCCTCCGCATCAGCTATCATGCGTCCTGTACCAAATGGGGAGTTTGAGGTGATCAACTTCAGAAATAACCCGAACAAAGGGGTAAAAATAGAAGCAAGGCTGCTTGAGGAGGTAAAGCAACAACTGAAGACATGCTTGGAAGACAATGCCGACCTGTTCGCCTGGAGTGTTGCGGACATGCCCGACCTCGACCCTGAGACCGCATGCCATCAACTGACCATTGACCCAGCTGCCCGAGTCGTTGCACAGCGCAGGCGCATGCAATCTGACAAAAAGGCACATGCTGCTGAAAAACTTGTATAAGACCTCTTAGAGGTAAAATTTATTTCGGAGGCCAGGTATACAACCTGGTTGTCCAATATTGTACTTGTCAAGAAACATAGTGGAAAGTGTCGCATGTGCATTGATTATACTAATCTTAACCGGGCTTGCCCGAAGGACGCTTACTGCCTAGCATAGATAAGCTCGTAGATAACTCTGTAAGTTTCAAGCTCTTGTCCTTCATGGACGCCTATTCGGGATACAACCAAATTCCCATGGCCGAAAAGGACAAAAAGTATATCGCGTTCATGACCGCGTCAGGGAACTATTACTACAACGTAATGCCCTTCGGTCTAAAGAACGCTGGGTCCCCATACCAGCGTATGATGAACAAGGTTTTCCGATAAGAAATCGAAGACATGCTCGAAGTATACATGGACGACATGATCGTGAAATCCTAAGAGGAATTCGATTACACGGTCCACTTGCAAAAGGTCTTCGTCCAAGCGAGAAAATGAAAAATGCGCTTTAACCCAGAAAAATGCACCTTCGGAGTGCGGGCAGGGAAATTCCTCGGCTTCTGCCTCACCGAGAGGGGGATAGAGGCCAACCCTGACAAATGTCGAGCAATCGCTGAATTTCCCGCCCCCAAGTCGAAGAAGTCCATACAATCCCTCAACGGGATGCTCGACTCGCTTTCTCGCTTCGTGGCGAAGTCTGCCCAACATGCTCTGCCCTTCTTTAAACTCCTCAGAAAAGAAGCCGTATTCGGATGGACAGAGGAATGCAAACAGGCTCTGACCTACCTTAAACGAGCCCTATCTGAGCCCCTCATTCTGTCACGACCAGATTGCGGGGAGACATTGTACCTGTATGATCCGCTGTCGCGCGCGGATCAAAACGAGTAATTTTTTTTTTGAAAACGTAGTATAGCGACAATGACTCGAATCGTCTCACAAGGATTCTTGATCTCATTAACTAACGATAGTAACGATTAATGGGGGGTTGGTTTTAGGGTCGAATTATAAAAACGGATTAAAATAAGTGATTATCAAATAAGCTGAAATGACAATTCTACTGATTCGGGTACCGACTTATCATTGGTTCAATAAACTTCAATCCCCTAAACGGTTTCTATTCCCCTACCGATTACAACACCAATTTCCAAGCGAAGTTAACATTATAAGATTGCATTCCTATTTTCCGAATAAAGCAGACGGATAAGCACAATCACGAATTAAGCAAACGTGATTCTAACATACGCGGTCTAACGATTAAGCAACGGTAAACTACGCTAAAACTCAAGGAACATCAATCAATCGATATAAATCAATAGTATTCTATATAACTCGAATTAAGCAAACAAGGCATATAGATTAATATTGAAAAGGGAAAAGAAATTGGATTAAAGATTAAAAAACCTCAAAGTATGGAATCCGTAACAGCAGAATTTTGCCTTCGGAATTAGTTCTCCATTCGATTGTACAAACTCAAATTATTTTCTCGTGAATAGTCTATCCCCTCCACCTTAGTGGCTGCTAGGTAAAAGAGAAAAATAAAAATTCGATTTACACCCCAACTGGGTCAAATACATAACCCCGGCCCAAAACAAATGACTCAAAATAAATTATATCTAATGCTGCAACTTCAACGACTTTTTCAGGTCTGCTACAGTCCGATTCAGCTTCTGACTTTTTCATGAAAGTCGTATCTCTCTGTCTTACCTTTCCATCGACTAGTATAACGTCTCAAGCCGATTCCCGTAGCTCCAGTTATGATCATTTTAGTGCAGACTGCTAATGCTGAAAATAAAGTGCGAAAATCAAATAAGTGCAAAAATAAACTAATTTATAAAAACACATTAAAATAGAAAAATAACCAAAGTAAAGTATGGAAATGCATAAGTATAAACATAGAGGAATGTGCATCAAAATGCACTGATCAAATTCCCCCACACTTAAACTTTTGCACTCCGAGCAAAATTAAAAATTCAAAACAGAAAAACTTCAAAACAAAAACGAAACAGAGCATGCAACCTCTAATTCAAAACATCAAGAGTATGACATCATTGAGTAATTCTTTTGTGACATTCAAAGTGGATATGAAAAACAGATAACCAAAAAGTACACCACAAGCATTAAGATCCTCACAAGATAAACTGTTTACACTCAACACTCAAGTGTTTAGGTCAATATTTACACTCAAAGCACAACATGAGGGTTAGTACTATCATAAGCTTGAAAAGACTCTAACATTCACAATTTAAATACATCGCACACAAAGATCATAAGGACTTTTATTAAGGTTGTAACTTGGCCAAGGGTAGGGTGAGATACATCCTAAGGGGGTACTAGGCTAAAGTTCAAAGAGTTAAAAGAAAATTGAAAGAATTGCGGGAGTTGAACTTTAGGATACATCAATTGCTTTCAAACAACAACCTCACAACTTATTTCTCTTCACTTTTTTTTTTCGGAAGGATTATGTAATGAAATCCTTCTCTATATTTTCTTTTTCAATTTTTTTTTCTCTTTTTTTTTTATTATTATTTTTTTTTCTTTTTCTGCCAACATTTGAAATAGCACAACAACATCACAAAAATGAAGTCCAACCCCACACAACTCCATACAAGACTCTTTCAACCTTTGATTAAGGTGATAATTTTGTTTTTCACTTTTCGGCTTGTAATGAGTTAATCATAAAAAAGGATAAATAGACTCAAAGGGGTTTCAAACAAGGGATAATATTTTTCATGGTTGGCTTTTTGGCTAAGTGGTTGAAAATAAAACAAAAACAAGTTGCCTTTATCATATCAATGTGCACAAGTAAACAAAAAGCTTCAACAAAGTCAATTCAAATTCTAGAGACTAACAAATATGAGTGAAACACACAAGAAAGAAAAGGAATGGATGTTTTTATGCATTATCCATTATTAGGCTCAAATTCTCACAAGGTTTAGTGATCTACCACCAATGATGCACAATTCAGAGTTTAGTCCTACATATCATACTAAGAATGCACAAAAAGGAATCAATCACATCACATCACAAGTCCTTCGTCCAAGAGTATTGAGAGTTGCATGCAATTTTCATTTTTTTTTAAACAAACAAAGACAAAAACAAACAAAAACAAACAAAGACAAAAACAAAAACAAAACAAATGGTTCCCTCCCCCACACTTAAGACATACATTGTCCTCAATGAAAAGAACTCAATTATAAGGTAAAAGTGAGAGAAAGGAAAGGATGTTCCCTGATTAAGTTGCAGTGTAGTTGAGCGCTTCCAAAGAATGCTCTTCTATGGTTGCATCTTCAGGCACTGAACTTTCATGGAATAGCTTCAGGCGCTGCCCATTGACCTTGAAAACTTTGTCAGTACCTGCACTTCTAATTTCTATTGCACCATGAGGGAAAACATTAGTGACAACGAAAGGGCCAATCCATTTGGATCGAAGTTTCCCAGCCATAAGCTTACGGCGGGAGTTAAACAGTAAAACCTGTTGGCCCAAAGAAAATTCCTTCCTAGAAATCATTTTATCATGGAAGTGCTTAGTTTTCTCTTTATAAATCCTAGAGCTTTCATAAGCCTCTAGCCTAAGTTCTTCAAGTTGTTGTAATTGGAGTTTTCTTTCAATACCTGCTTGTTGCATCTCCAAATTACAACTTTTTACCACCCAATAAGCACGGTGTTCTATCTCTATAGGAAGATGACATGCCTTACCAAAAATAAGTCGATAGGGAGACATCCCTATTGGTGTCTTGAAAGCTGTTCTTTGAGCCCAGAGTGCGTCTTCTAGATGACGACTCCAATCTTTCCTGTTTGGTTGCACCATTTTCTCTAAAATCTGCTTGATCTCCCTGTTAGAGATCTCAGCTTGCCCATTAGTTTGTGGATGATATGCAGTAGAGACTCTATGCACAACTCCATACTTCCGGAGCAAAGCTTCCATGGTGCGGTTACAGAAATGAGTGCCTTGGTCACTTATGATAGCTCGTGGTATTCCAAACCTGCAAAAGATATTAGACCTGACAAACTCTGCAACAACTCTAGAATCATTAGTCCTAGTGGGGATAGCTTCCACCCACTTTGAAACATAATCAACAGCAAGTAAAATATAGAGAAAACCAAATGATATAGGAAAGGGACCCATGAGGTCAATTCCCCATACATCAAATACCTCACAGAAAAGCATAGGTTGCAGAGGCATTTCACTCTTACGAGTGATGGTTGTACCTGCTATCTGGCACTCTTCACAAGTGCGTAAGTCTCATAAGCATCCTTAAAAACAGTGGGCCAATAAAAACCTGAGTCAAGGACTTTTCTTGCAGTCCTTTGCAGACCAAAGTGTCCCCCTACTTGAGAGGCATGAGAAAAATTCAAAATAGATTCAATCTCATAGTCGGGGACACACCTCCTAATAACCTGATCACTACCAAACTTCCAAAGATAAGGATCATCCCACACATAGTATTTGGCATCACTCTTGAGTATGTGAATTTGTGACTTAGATGCACCTGTAGGAAAAACACCAGCAACAAGATAATTAACAATATCAGTAAACCAAGGAGTAACTCCCTGTAAAAGTAGCAGCTGCTCATCAGGAAAGTCATCCTGAATGGGAGAAGGATTTGCATCCCGCTCTATTCTGCTCAAGTGGTCAGCTACTAGATTCTCGGCTCCACTTTTTTCCTTAATCTCTACATTAAACTCTTGGAGCAACAACATCCACCGAATTAATCTTGGTTTTGCTTCCGGCTTTTTCAGCAAGTACTTCAAAGCTGCATGGTCAGTAAAAACAACAACCTTGGAACCTAGCAAATATTGTCTAAACTTGTCAAGAGCAAAAACAATCGCTAAAAGTTCCTTTTCAGTGGTAGTGTAATTAGCTTGTGCGGAATCTAAAGTCCTAGAAGCATAGTAAATAACATGGGCAGCCTTGTTCGCCCTTTGTGCAAGGACCGCTCCAACAGCATAGTTAGAAGCATCACACATAATCTCAAAAGGGAGGGTCCAGTCAGGGGGCTGAATGATGGGGGCGGAGGTCAATGCTTTCTTCAAGAAATCAAATGCCTGCTTGCATTTCTCATCAAAAGTGAAGGTCACATCGTTCTTCAACAAGTTTGAAAGCGGGAGAGCTATCTTGCTGAAATCCTTTATAAAGTGCCTGTAAAAACCTACATGACCAAGAAAAGAACGAATCTCGCGAATGCAAGAGGGGTAAGGCAGTGTAGAAATCACATCAATCTTAGCAGGATCTACAGAAATTCCTTTTTCAGAAATAATGTGACCCAAAACAATTCCCTGCTCAACCATAAAATGGCATTTTTCATAATTTAAAACAAGTTCAGTTTTGATGCATCTCTCTAAAACCATATTCAAACTGTTCAAACATGCATCAAAAGAAGAACCATAAACAGTGAAATTATCCATAAACACTTCCATGCAATTTTCAATAAAATCAAAAAAAATGCTAATCATGCATCGCTGGAAAGTGCCAGGAGCATTGTAAAGACCAAAAGGCATCCTCCTGTAAGTAAATGTGTCGAAAGGGTACGTGAAAGTGGTCTTTTCTTGATCTTCAGGAGCAATATGAATCTGAAAGTAACCTGAAAAACCATCAAGAAAACAATAATGTGATTTACCTGCGAGTCGTTCGAGCATCTGATCAATGAACGGCAAAGGAAAATGATCCTTTCTAGTTGCCTGGTTCAACCTCCTATAATCAATACAAACTCTCCAGCTATTCTGAACTCTAGTGGGAACAAGTTCATTCTTTTCATTTTTTATCACAGTGAGTCCAGATTTCTTTGGTACAACCTGCACTGGACTTACCTAGTTGTTGTCAGAGATAGGATATATGATACCTGCTTGTAACAGCTTGGTTACCTCTTTCTTCACCAATTCAAGAATTAAAGGATTAAGCCTCCTTTGGGGCTGCCTCACCACCTTAGCTCCTTCTTCAAGCAGAATCTGATGCATGCACATGGAAGGGCTAATACCGGGAATGTCCGCCAAGGTCCACCCAATTGCCTTTTTGTGCCTCTTTAAAACCTGCAAAAGCCTACTTTCTTGATCGAAATCAAGGTTAGATGAAATAATAAGAGGAAGCTTATCATTTATGTCTAAGTAGGCATATTTGAGATTTTCTGGAAGAGGTTTGAGGTCTAAAATAGGGGGCTGCTCAATGGATGGAATGGTTGGGGCAGCAGGGATGTCCAGAGCATCAGCTGCATAAACAGCTTCATCGACAACAACTTCACCTGTAGTAAACATGTCACCCTGCAAGGCAGCATCAATCTCAGCACATACAACACAAATGTTAGTGTCAGTACAATTAGAACATGAGTAGACATCATCAAAACCAGATAAAGATGGAAAATCAAGTGAAAACAATTCAGAACAAGTGTTATAAACTAATTCAGAGATCAATTCAATATGGAAAATGGAATACTCTTCCATGGGGTGTTTCATGGCATCGAAAATGTTAAATTTTGCAACAATGTCACCAAATTCGATAGACATGGTTCCATCGTCAACATCAATTTTTGTTTTTGCCGTTTTCATGAACGGTCTACCTAAAATGATGGGAGCCTTATTTGACTTAGTATCTCCTTCCATGTCCAGAATGTAGAAATCTGCAGGAAAAATCAAATCGTTAACTTGAACGAGGACATCTTCCACTACGCCAGCAGGGTGGGCGTTGCTCCTGTTCACCAGTTGAATGATTAAACCTGTATGCTGCAAAGGACCAAGACAAAGGTTATTATAAACAGAAGTAGGCATAACATTAATGCACGCTCCTAAATCAAGCATGCAATTATCAAATTTATTATTCTCGATGGTACAAGGAATAGCAATAGTTCCTGGATCCTTGCACTTTTGTGGCAAGACCTGAGTAAGGGCTGACACATTTTGCTCGCCTGCAACTTTTTCGGATGAAGGCTTGGGCTGAATAAAAGCAGAAATATTTCTTCCCAAGTTAACTCTCTCACTTCCTTTCATTCTCCTCTTGTTTGTACACAAATCTTTCAGAAACTTTGCATACTTAGGAACCTGCTTAATTACATCAAGAATCGGAATGTTTACCGCCACTTTTTTAAACACATCCAAAATCTCTCTCTCTCTTTGTCTTCCTCAAGAATGTTCTTATTTTTCTGCACTCGGTGAGGTAAAGGTATTCGAGGTACATATTGTTTTTCCTCAACAATAGAAGGCTCAACAATTTCCTCATTCTTTTTCAGGACAGCATCGATAACTTTTCCGGATCGCAAGGTAATTGCACTCACATTCGGACCTTTAGGATTCACTACCATTTGAGAAGGTAGTTGGTTGGATCCTTGTGCTTGCTGAATACCATTAATTGAAGAAGCAAGTTGTCCTATTTATGTTTACAAGGCTTGGATGGTGGACTCTGTCCGTTGTTGGAATTGGAGATTATTGGTGGCCAAATTGCTTAACAATATCCTCTAATGAAGGACCAGAAGAAGTTGGGGCAGCAGTGGTTGCAGCCTGTGGAGGATTTTGTGGTGGTGGCAAGGGTAGCATCGATTGCTGTTGGTTGGGATAGTGTTATTGGTTGGAAGGCTGGTTTCTATATCGGAGGTTTGGATGGTTCCTCTAATTTGGATGGTATTTATTAGTGGACAGGTCAGGAATGTTGTACCGATTTTGGTTGTTACCTTGATTGTAAAGGGCTGTAGCATAAGCTTGAGGTACTTCAGTAGGCTTTTCATCTTGCAGAATAGGACATATATCAGTAGGATGATCAGAAGAAGTACAAATACCACATAACCTTGTTGTTTGGGCTTGTTGGGCTGCTTGAGCTTTACCTACCACTACTAATTATTTCACTAAATCGGTCAGCTCACTCATTCTGTTTTTGAAGGCTTTGTCGGAGTGAGAAACATGAGAAGAAACGTGAACCTCATTCACACCCTTTATTTGAACAGAATTGTCTCTAGTTGTGAAGTGTTGGGAGCTAAGCGACATGTTCTCAATCAGAGCCTTGGCAGCAGCTGGAGTCTTATCAACAAGTGCTCCACCACTAGCAGCATCCAAAATATTCCTATCCATTAGTTTTAATCCTTCATATAAATACTGAATCAATAATTGTTCGGTGATCTGATGTTGTGGGCAAATCAAAACTAATTGTTTGAATCTCCCCCAATAATCAGACAATGATTCATTATCCCATTGTCTAATACCAAAAATGTCTTTTCGTATCGAGGCAGCTCTGGATGCAGGAAAGTATCTCTCTAGGAATACCTTTTTCAAATCATTCCAAGTAACAACGGAATTTGGCTCAAGATAATATAACCAATCTTTGGCTGCATCTTGTAGAGAAAACGGAAAGGCTCTCAGCTTTATGTGATATTCTGTAATTCCTTCAGGCTTAAGTGGAGTAGAACAAACAATCTGGAATTCTTTAAGATGCTTGTGTGGATCTTCACCTGCAAGACCACTAAATCTCGGAAACAAGTGTATTAATCCAGATTTTAATTCAAAAGGAACAGCAAGGTCACCATATTCAATACACAAGTTATTATAGTTAACATCAGGAGCGGCCAACTGCCTTAAAGTTCTTTGGTCAGCCATGTCAAAAACAATTTCAGAATCCGAATCAAACAAGTTATTAAAATAATCCGAGTCAAAATCACTTGTGTGTGGTGAACTATTGCTAGCCTGGACTGCTCTACGACGTGTGTGCAAAGTTCTTTCTACCTCAGGATCGAAATTCAAAAGCTTAGAACACGAAGACCTAGTAGCCAGGACTAAAGCACAGTAATGCAGCAACAATTGTGTAAATGCCAACAATGTCCCTAAACCCTAAAACGAACAGAATGAAGGAAAACGATTATAAAATATTCATAAAAATATATAAACACCAAAATTAATCTAATGAAGCAAAATAAAAATTTAGATAATTTTTTTTTGTTTTTTTCGAATCTGTAAAAACAGTAAAAAATTAATTAAAAATAGAAAAAAGAGGAATTTGGCTATTTGAGCCCGAAATACCGTAACTCTTCCAGAATAGGCAAAAAAGTTTTACAATCGGACACAATTTTCTCAAAACCGGTTTTTTTTACTAGGCGGGACGCAGACGGGACGTCCGGACGCGAAAACGTGCGAAACCGCAGAAAAATTCAGAAAAATAACAGAAAATTGCGAAATATCAAAACACACAATACCTAAAACTAAACAATTGGCTAATTCGACAAAAATCCCCGGCAACGGCGCCAATTTGATCCACTGTCGCGCGCGGATCAAAACGAATAATTTTTTTTTTGAAAACGTAGTATAGCGACAATGACTCGAATCGTCTCACAAGGATTCTTGATCTTATTAACTAACGATAGTAACGATTAATGGGGGTTGGTTTTAGGGTCGGATTATAAAAACGGATTAAAATAAGTGATTATCAAATAAGCTGAAACGGCAGTTCTACTGATTCGGGTACCGACTTATCATTGGTTCAATAAACTTCAATCCCCTAAACGGTTTCTATTCCCCTACCGATTACAACACCGATTTCCAAGCGAAGTTGACATTATAAGATTGCATTCCTATTTTCCGAATAAAGCAGACGTATAAGCACAAGCACGAATTAAGCAAACGTGATTCTAACATACGCGGTCTAACGATTAAGCAACGGTAAACTACGCTAAAACTCAAGGAACATCAATCAATCGATATAAATCAATAGTATTCTATATAACTCGAATTAAGCAAACAAGGCATATAGATTAAT
Organism: Lathyrus tuberosus; assembly: GCA_022829125.1. Classification (NCBI taxonomy): domain Eukaryota; kingdom Viridiplantae; phylum Streptophyta; class Magnoliopsida; order Fabales; family Fabaceae; genus Lathyrus; species Lathyrus tuberosus. Next base: position 2,776,679 of record JALAZF010000301.1, on the reverse strand, counting down.
ATTGAAAAGGGAAAAGAAATTGGATTAAAGATTAAAAAACCTCAAAGTATGGAATCCGTAACAGCAGAATTTTGCCTTCGGAATTAGTTCTCCATTCCATCGTACAAACTCAAATTATTTTCTCGTGAATAGTCTATCCCCTCCACCGTAGCGGCTGCTAGGTAAAAGAGAAAAATAAAAATTCGGTTTACAACCCAATTGAGTCAAATACATAACCTCGGCCCAAAATAAATGACCCAAAACAAATTATATCTAATGCTGCAACTTCAACGACTTTTTCAGGTCTTCTACAGTCCGATTCAGCTTCTGACTTCTTCATGAAAGTCGTAGCTCTCTGTCTTAACTTTCCATCGACGGGTAGAACGTCTCAAGCTGATTCCCGTAGCTCAAGTTATGATTATTTTAGTGCAGACTGCTAATGCTGAAAATAAAGTGCGAAAATCAAATAAGTGCAAAAATAAACTAATTTATAAAAACACATTAAAATAGAAAAATAACCAAAGTAAAGTATGGAAATGCATAAGTATAAACATAGAGGAATATGCATCAAATACATTGATCACTGTATCTGTCCATTACCAGCGAAGCCATTAGTGTCGTCCTCATTCGCGAAACGATTGATGGGCAAAAACCCATTTGCTTCACGAGCAAGGTCTTACAAGGGCTAGAAATCAGATACGTGCAGATAGAAAAGGTCGTTCTCGCCCTCGTCAATGCCATGAGGAGGTTGAGGCATTACTTCTTGGCCCACACCATAGTAGTACGATCGGACCAGCCCATAAGACAGCTGCTTTGCCGACCAGATATGGCCGGCAGAATGCTCAAATGGTCTTTGAAACTGACAGAATTTGACATCCACTATGAGGGCAGGAAGGTCATCAAGGCGCAAGTCCTGGCCGATTTCGTGGCTGAAATAACGCCTCCTGCGTCCCCGCCCAGTGGGGCGCACAAATGGACCATCTTCGTCGACGGAGCGTCCAGCTCTTCGGGCAGTGCCGCCGGTATCATCCTTGAAAACGAGGAAGGAATCCTGATTGAAGTGTCATTAGTCATGTCCTTCCCTACGTCCAACAACCAAGCCGAGTACGAAGCTTTCCTCGCAGGCTTGCGGCTGGCCAAAGACTTGGGCGCCAAGGAGGTAAAGATTTTCACCGATTCCCAGCTAGTAGCGTCACAAGTAGGAGGAGAATACCAGGCCAAAAATGATCAGCTGGTCGAGTATCTGACGCTGGTGATGGAAAGAATTACTAAGTTCGATGCGTGGCAAGTCCAGCATATCCCTCGCGAACGAAACACGCGGGCAGATGTCTTGTCGAAGCTGGCTAGCACCAGAAAGAAAGGTGGCAATAAATCTGTCGTATAAAAGATACTCGCTCGAGCAAGTATTGAGAGGTCATCAGGGTTGCTCGACGTTAATGCCATTGGAGAGAGCAGCTGTTGGATAACCCCAGTATATAATTACCTCACCACGGGGGAGTTGCCTGAGAACAGCAAGGAGGCCAACGTGACTAAACGAAGATCCTGCTCATACGTGTTGGTCGAAGACAAGCTCTATCGATGGGGACTCTCTATCCCCCTCCTGAAATGTGTTGAGGAGGACAAGGTGCCCGAAGTTCTCCAAGAAATTTACGAGGGTATCAACGCGCAACACTTTAGAGGGAGGTCATTGGCACGAAAATCCCTGCGAGCAGGATACTATTGGCCAACCATGTAGCACGACGCTAAGGAGCACGTCCAAAAATGTGATCAGTGTTAGCGCCATGGGGACATGCACTTGGCACCCCCCTAACGAGTTAAAGACCTCGTCGACATAGGTTCCTGGGCGATCCACTTAATTTCCCCCTCAGATATTTGGACATTTTCATGTTCAATGGGCTGCTCCACCTCTTCGTGCACAACCCTGGCGTTGGGGACAACCCCCTCCTGCCAGTCAGCCATTTCACCTAAAAAACAGAGGAAGAAAAGCAAATTCGACGACAAAGATCAAATCCACCCTTCTACCACTAATCAAGTGAAAGAGCGAGGAATAAGTCGAGGATAACCTCGAGCCCTAGTTGACCACGACGGAACACGGCGACTCCTTTTCCCCACACAACGGGATGAGTCACTTCGGCTCCACGAGAAGATTCCATGAGGACGCGCTTACTCGACGAAATAAACTTGTCGCGCAAAAGCCAAGGTTCGCGTCGAACAGGCCTAATGCCCGACTACAAACCTAAAACTAATCCTAACTAGAATCTAGAAAGATCTACATAATCCTACGTTATATTCGTGGACATTCATCTCATGTTCTTCGTGTTCTTCATGTTCTTCACGAATTTTCCAGAAATTCATGTGTTCATCGAAGAACACGAAGAACAATCAACCAGAAAGTTCATAACTCACCGGAAAACTCATAAAAATTTCCAGAAACGAAGAACGTCATAGAAATCATGAAGGAGGATGAAGAACTTACTTGATAAGTAGAGGTAGAAGATGAAGATTGACGGTGGCACAGAAACTCCGGTGAGAATACAAGTTGCAGAGCAAAGGGAATTGGGGATAAGAATTTGTGTGAAGTGCAAATAAATCCTCTCTCCCCCTATTTATAAGCACTTGCTCGCTTGGGAAGCGAAAAGGCCATCATGGCCTAGACCCCTAGGTCTGACAGAAATTGAATGCACCACCACGTATCAAAAAGGGAATCTTCGTTTGGCATTCCCAAAGCTAGACGTTACATTCACCCAAGTCTTATGCAGCCCCCGCGAGCATACCTTCTCTGACAATACACACAAGTCATGTCCTCGTCAGGGCTCGTCGACATAAAAACACCGTTTTCGCAGGGACATTTCCCAAACTTGCTCGACATAAATACGTCATTTCTGCGGGCACGTCCTCGTGTACGAAAAGCTTGTCGGGCTGGTAAGAAACCAACGTCGACCATATTAACCATCGAACAGGCGAAGGGAATGCCCCCGAACACCGTCGTCCAAAGGTAGCAGTCTGCAAGGCTATCTCAAGCCATTACTCTTCCTTAGAGCAAAGACTTGGGGGGCTTCTGTTCTGGACTGGACAGGCCCTTGGCCCACAGTAGGGCCCAATCCAGTCCTGCTCTTGGCAAGGCCCAATAGCCAGAAACTAGTCGTTGGGCCGAAACTAGTCATTGGGCAAAAACTAGTCGTTAGGCGCGATATGACCATTGGGAGTATCCCCCTCACTCGCTTGTTAGTTCACGCGACCAACTGCCTCCCCAGAACTCGCGGAAGCAGTTGGACCAGGTCAAAGGGTCACGTGTCTGACCCTCCACCTGGCAGTCTCCCATTGGTCGACCAGATAATTCAGCCACATGGGAGATCTGGCCTCGCGCTGGGGGTTACTTCTATAAATACCTTCTCACTTGAGAGAGTCAGGTCCAATCACTATTGAATACTTGAAATCATACCTTAAAGCTTTGTGCTTGCTTTCTCTCTTGCCCATATGCTTACTTTGGCATCGGAGTACCTTGCAGGTACACCCCCTCCTCTCCTATAGGCATCGTCATTTGTCCTACTCGAAGGTCACGACGATCCAGTCGGATCACTTCAGATCAACTACCATTCTAGAATTGTGAAGAAAGATGAAGGAAATTAAACCAAAAAAAATCTATACAAAAAATAAAAACATCTGAACGAAAGCATATATATTGCAGTTTTTAGAAATGTGATGCTCTAAATGATTGTAAAAAGACATTTACTTCAATAGTCGTTCTAAGATTCTTGTTTGTAGGAGTTGAGGACGATTAGAATATGATCAAAATAATAAAATGAAACAAATTCGAATATGATCAAAATAATATTTATGAAACGAATTCGAATATTATATATGAATGAGTATGAAATGAACTTAAATATGATCAAAATAATATTTATGAAACGAATTCGAATAAGATCAAAACAATAAAATGAAAATTAATACGGAAAAATATGGACATGAAATTGATTTGAATAGATGTAAAAATAAAAAAATAAAAAACTTTCCAAGAGCTTTTGGATTAGATAAAGATAAAAAAAAAAAATCAATTCTCTTTCCAAATCGGCGTTGAATAGTTCATCCATTCATCCCATGATTTGTCAGGTTATGCATCAAGTTCTAAAATATGGGTGTGAGGAATAAAGTGGGAGAAATTTATCTATTTAAGGAAGAAAGTGGGACAAATTAACCATTTAAGAATAATAAAATGATATTATGGAAGAAAATCAAACATCACATATTAATTGAATTTATAACGGAAACACAAACTATTAAAATAAATTTATATCTGTGTGATTGAATTTATAATTTAAATTTTCATTGAATTGATTGTTTCGTAAAACTCTTTCTTTTCTAAACATTAAATGTTACAATAATTAAAAATAATATAATTAAGAAATTGTAACTAATATTTGTACCAAAAATAAATTGTAACTAATATATACTCCCTCCATTATCTTTTATAAGCAAATTTTGACTTGTTAGATTCATTCAATAAATGATGTATATTGAATATATATAGGTTAGATGCATTAATTACTTAATGAATCTAAAATTTTAAAATTTGCTTATAAATAAGAATGGAGGTAGTAATATACCGATGATAACATTAAAAGTTAAAAGTAAAAAATTAGATATATTAGTAATTACTCCTTAAACACAATTTTCAACATTATAAATAAAGTAAGAATAAAATTAGTTTTTAATTTATATAAATTTTAAATTACTTCAATTTTCAACCGTATTTGTAAGACATTTATTGGATACTTTATTGATAGTAACAAAAAAATATATATGTTGGTAACCATGAGTCTACTTTATTGATTGTAAGTAACCATGAGTCTAGTACATGCATAAAATGATTATATCATAGTACCAAGACTAATGATAATAAACTTTTATTTTTTTTATTATATATAAAATTATGATTTCAATTGCATTGGATGTATATGTGAATCTAAAAATTTGATTTGGTATAGTAATTAATATATATCATTTTTATATAATAATATGGTAACTTTTAAGATTTACAAAGAAGTTAATGCATTTTAAAAAGTGCAAAGAAGTTAATGCATTTTAAAGATTTACAAATCAGTAATTTACAAATCAGTAATAATTTTAAAATTTAAATAAATAAAGTAAAAGGAAGAGAATTAGGGTTTCATAGGAGACGCATATGTTGCTCCATTTTCTATAATAAAGATTAGGTTATTACATATGCACCATCTTTGATTTTGTATGTTTATTATGAATTTAAAAAAACTCAAAGCATTCTTGAGTTTGAAGAAAGAAAGAATGTCACAATGAATTTCCCTTAGAATGATTATGGCATAAACATGTCTTATGGTGATGGTGATTAAGCACTCTATGGCTACATTTTTTACATCAGAAATGGATATTTTTTTTGTAAAGCAAGAAATTGTGACAGTAACTAACTAAACATAATGCAACTAACTTCTCAACATATTGACTAACTTATGCATTTGATAATAGTCTATGACAAGTTGAACTTTGATAAATGTTAATCAAATTCAACTTAAACATTAGAAATGAGAACGACTTTGGCAACAAGGATTGAGTAAAGAAATATACAATTTGGTTGTGAGAAGACACAGGTAATAATTTGGTTGGCATGACCATGTAAACATATTTATGTAACTAATTATGTAATAATATATTATGTACATTAAGTTGATGTAAGTTCCATTTGTGAGTAGAAGCAAGTGTTATGACAAACCTAAGTGTCATGACGGGTAAATATGTATCGCAATAATCCAAAGCATATATTTGATTGTTACCTTTGACGATTAGTATTGCCTTAAATACTTATAGTGTCATGTGATGTGTGCTTAATTTTGTAGACTTGTCTGTGTCCTATTGATTTAACCATTACTAGAAGAAAAAAAAATACTTTTTATGATAACGATTTCACCTCACATATTATAAAATCGAGGTATAATTTCTAGAGGCGACATGTTTTTTTTCTTAATAAAATATATAATCTATTACGTCGATTTTTTTAAATAAACCGAAGAATAAAGTAATTTAATGTACATGCTTCGAATTCCATCAATTTCATATTATGTTTTAATTTCATTAAAATTGGTGTCTTCCTGAATATTTTTTTTTAATCTAAAAATAAGCCACTTTTCATCTCGGTTTTGTTTTTCAACCGAGATGAATTTGTTTCTATGATATATATATATATATATATATAGCTTCTCTAACATTCAGTTTCACTTGTCTAAAACAACAAAAACAGAACCCTAACGAAGAGCCATAAACAAGAAAGATCTGGACAACACGAGCCATAAACACATATCATCCTTAATACGAAGATGATATATGTTTCTTCTTCAGAGATCCGAAACATTTTTTCTCTTCTTCTTCAGAGATCTAGTACATCAAATATCATTAATCATCTTTTTATTGTTGTTGTTGAGACCCGAAACCCCAGAGGTTTAATCTTGTTGTTGTTGTTTAAACATATTTATGTTATAGGTTTGTTGTTGTTGTTGTTGAGACCCGCTATTGAGACCCTAAACCCTAGAGGTTTAATCTTGTTGTTGTTGTTTAAACAGATTTATTATTTAGATTTATTGATGTTGTTGTTGTTGGTGAGACTTGTTGCTCAGACCCTAAACCCTATATGTTTAATCTTGTTGTTGTTGTTGTTTAAACAGATTTATGTTATAGGTTTATTGATGATGTTGTTGTAGTTTTGTTGATAGATTATTTTTTTAGTTGTTGTTTAATGTAAGTTGTTGTTTTTGAGTTGTTGATGTTATTGTTGTTGTTGTTGTTGTTGTTTAGTTGTTATACTACCCAAATTTATGAAAAATCTATATGTTGTAGTTTAGTTGTTGTTATTGAGTTTGAGTTTGAGATTGGTATTGATATTGAGATTTTTTTTATGATTCTTTGTGTAGATCTCATCTTGTTCCTTTGAGTCGAGTTTATTGTCTTTAATGTCGATTGTTTGTTTCACTAACCCCTCTTTGAATATATAATCTATTAAATTGATTTTGGAAATAATCATATGAAAAATTATGTTGTATTTGAAACTTATCTAACACTGATTAATATGATTTTTTAGCATTCTACAACTCATCATTTATCTCATGCTCTTTTATCGTTAAAATTTCTCCAATACTTCTAGTTTTCGTTCAACTTTCTTCCATATTTGTTCATTTTTCAAAGCATCAAATTTTATGCTTACAAGAATTAATTAGTAGAAAAGTAAGTGCTTAATAAAGAACTTGAAATATTGAAGATATTTTAACTATAAAATAGCGTGAGATGAATGAAGAGTTAGAGAATGCTCGAAAATATTTGATTAATGTAAGTTGTTCTTAAAATATAACACAATTGTTCATATAATTACTTTGCTAACCAATTTTGAGAAGTTATATGTTCAGTTGGGGTTTAGTGAAATAAGCAATACACATTAGATTTAATAAACTCAATCGTGTGTTGCCCGTCAGTTGAATGTTAAAACCAAAGTGAAAGATGTTATAGCCGTTGGTGGAATGTTAAAACCAAGGGAAAAAGTGTTTTTGCCGTTTAAGAATTCCAAAAAGGAACTCCATGGAGATCAAACCATGACCTTTACACATTACTCGTCGGTTGTATTAAAACCGAGAGGTAAAGTGACACACTTTTCATGACGCCCTTCGTTATCTCGCCTGTGAAACTAAGATAAGACCTCTTCTTCAACCGAGGTAAATGGCGTTTTTCGTGTAGTGAACATTTGGTGGAATATCAACAAATTATTAACTACTATTTTTATCAAGAACAAAAATTAATTTTTTCTAGCCTTATTGTATAATTTTGGTTCAGCGAGTGTGGTAAGTGAAAGACTAAAACAACATCATGAAGGAGATAAATGTAAATAAGAAAGAAAATTAGATAAAGGATAAATAGTACTTGAATAGAATTTATTTGTGTTGGAATTAACCCAAAACCTATGGAAATTCTGACCCAATCTTGATAAACAAGAAGGGTTCTTAGCACAGCAATACCAACGTAAAGAAGAAAATAGAGAAAGAAAGGAAATTAGGATTCTAAGAGAATTTGGAGAAGAAGGTTGTTACCCACAAACTGTGGGATTTTTCTCTTTCTATTCACTTGCAACTGCAAACCGTGAATTACAATGTGTTGTGATTATATACAAAAATAAGGGTTACTCCTTATTTATAGATTTAGGTTTACTTGTTCTCCAAGCCAAAGCCCAAAACTATAAAAGCCCAAAATACCTATTTCGGAACTATATCAAATCAAATCTAAATCAAATCTGTGTGAAACAACTGTTTTGACACACCCTTGCTTCGACACATCGACACAAGGAATTACAATTTAACACACCACCTAATTCATTCTGTCTAAGCTGTCTACATTCATCATGGCTCTTAGTCTTTTGAAAACTTCGACCTGCACTCCCTTCGTCATGATATCTGCAATCTGATTCTCAGTTCTGCAGTGTTCCAAGTTCATCTTCCCTTTTGCTACCTGCTCTCAAAGATAATGGAACCTCATTTCGATGTGCTTGCTTTGACCGTGTGCTATTGGATTCTTTGCCAAGTTGATAGCTGACATGCTATCGATCTTCATGGTAATTGCTCCATGACTCTTCCCTGTAATCTCTTCGACCAAGTTCACCATCCAGGTTGCTTGACATGGACAAAGAGAAGCAGCTATATATTCTGCTTCGCATGATGACAATGCCACTACTGTCTCCTTTCTCGAACTCTAAGCAACTGGTGCACCACCTAACATAAACACATATCCCGCTGTGGATTTTCTATCCTCAACATCACAACACCAGCTAGAGTCGGTGTATCCCACTAACTTGCATTTTTTCCCTTCATCAGCTCCAGGAAACAAAATACCGTAGTCGAGAGTTTCTTTCAGATACCTCGGTATCCTCTTCGTTGCTGCTAGGTGTGATACCTTTGGCTTTTGCATGAATCTACTTACCATACCCACAATGTATGTTAAGTCAGACCTTGTGTGACAAAGGTATCTAAGTGACCCAATAAGTCTTCTGTATTGGGTTGGGTCGTCATCATCTTTATCTGAATCCTTCTACAGTTGCAGTCTGATCTCAGCTGGAGTTTAAGTTGGGTTGCAATCTTGCATCTCAAATCTCTTGAGTATTTCGCCTGCATATCTTCTTTGGTGCATCAACAAACCTCTATTAGTCTTGTAGATTTAGATGCCAAGGAAATATGAGAGATTTCCCAAGTCTGACATTTCAAACTCCTTGCTTAGGTCATGTTTAAAATCTTCGATCTTCTTCTTTCAACTCCCTGTTATCAACAGGTCATCGACATAGAGGCATAGTATAAGTAATTCATTATTGCTTCTCCTTACATACACTCCATGCTCAATCATACACTTCACAAATTCCTTCTCCCTTAAGAAGCTGTCAATTTTCTTATTTCAAGCTCTTGGAGCTTGCTTAAGTCCATACATGGGTTTATGCAGCCTGTACACCTTTCCTTCTTCGCCTCGTTTCACATACCCAGCTGGTTATGCGACATAAACTTCTTCATTTAAGGGGCCATTAAGGAACGTACACTTCACGTCCATCTGACATGTGTGCCAATTGTTCATATTTGCTAGACCAACAACCAACCTGATTGTTTCGATCCTAGCAACAGATGTGAACACTTCATCGAAGTCGATTCCTTCCTTCTGGAGAAATCCTTTCACCACAAGTCTCGCCTTGTGTCAAGTTACTTCTCCTCTAGGATTCACCTTCACCTTGTAAACCCACTTCACATCAATTTCCTTTTTGCCTTGAGGAAATTCAACAAGTGACCAGGTTTTGTTGACTTCGATGGAATCTAACTCCTCATTCATTGCTTTCACCCACTTTGAATCTTTCAATGCCTCAGATGCATTGACTGTTTTGGCATCTGCGTAGAAACCATAATGTACCAGCTCACCATCTTCATCAACCACATCATCTGATGTAATTACACATTCTTGCAACCTTGCAGGCATGTGTCTTGTTCGTCGAGGTCTGCTTGGACCTACTTCATCTATGATTGGTTCCTGTCAAACTTCTCTTTCGAATTCAGTGGCTGGTTCTTTCTATTCACTTGCAACTGCAAACCGTGAATTACAATGTGTTGTGATTATATACAAAAATAAGGGTTACTCCCTATTTATAGATTTAGGTTTATTTGTTCTCCAAGCCAAAGCTCAAAATTATAAAAGCCCAAAATACCTATTTTGTAACTATATCAAATCAAATCTAAATCAAATCTGTGTGAAACAACTGTTTCGACACACCCTTGCTTCGACACTTCGACACAAAAAATTACAATTTAACAATTTGGTGTGTCATTGAATGAAGCACATATATAATCTTTAAGATGTGATGATTGATGCCTTACTCTTCATGGTGCATAATGAGTATGGAGTTTGACAAATGGTTGAACATTGTCAATTGTTAGATTAGGAAGTGAAACAAATGAATGGACATTTTCAGTTGTTGGATTAGTGATGTCTATATTAATAAGTGGATTACTAGGACTTGAAACATGTGGATTATGTATGCTATTAAAAGAATTGGACTCAGGCTTATGGTTCAAGTCACTGAAGTATTCTCAATTACACGTGGCAAATGAATTTTGAATTTTATATGGTAACATATGTTCATGAAAGGTGGAATTTATAGAGATAAAAAGTTATTGACAATTAATATCTAATAAGGAAAATAATTTTAAACTAATAGCATGCCCTGAAAATTATGACTTTCTTGCTCTACAAGCTAGTTTGGTTTTATGACTTTATAAAGGATAAGCACAACAAAGTTAATCGAAAAAGTTTATTTGACTCATATCAGGTAATGAATTATGAAATATTTGGTATGGTGATATATTATTAAGGGTTAAATAAGTAATAGGTCCCTGAAAATAACCCAACATTCAAGTTTGGTCCCTATAAATATTTTCTTCAAGGTTTGGTCCTCCAAAAGTTTTCCGTTTCTAACTCTAGTCCCTCACGTTAGTTTTCACTAACGGAGGATGATGTGGCGTGCCACATGTGTAACCATTTGTTGCCAACTGTGTTTTATTGTATTGGCCAGTCAGAAATATTTTTATGTTAGATTTATTCTCCTCCCTCTTCATCCATGATCTAATCCCTAATATCCTCAATCAACCCTTGAACCCTTCCATTCTCCACTTCACCCTTGAACCCGTCTCTTCCATTTTGTTTGATTCACCATCAACCTTCAGTTCCCACTTCTTCGATTCTGTTAGATTCGTCGTGTTCGCGGCCTCTTCAACATTCAATTTAGGTTCTCACCAAAAGCTTCAGTTTGCGTCCTCTTCGCTGTGAACAACCAGTTTGCATCCTCTGTATCTCTTCAATCAAATTTCAACGACATTCCAACCAAATCTGACCAACTTGAACTCCGTTCTTGTGGTAAGTTGTTTGTTGATTTCATTTCCTTTTCTCAACTCGCCGAGTCCACAATGTGTTTGTTATATTTTAAATTTTAGGTTTTTTTGTGATTTTCGTTGTTGTGATGGATTCATCTGGTTCTTGGTTTTTTTGTGATTTTCGTTGTTGTGATTTTCAATCTGCGTCCCATTATTAAGTATGTGGCTTCCTTTTCATATTTTATTGTTATCAATTTTCCTATCTAGATCTGGAGCTTCAGTATCCGCCTTGTTCAAAACAGTTACACTTTCATTTGCTTGAATCATCCTTACCAAGTACCTCCTGCAATCATAAAATTTTTCCAAAGTGGCTTCCTTTTCATATTTTATTAATATCAATTTTCTTATCTAGATCTGGAGCTTCAGTATTCGCCTTTTTCAAAACAATTTAATTAATTTGCTCAAGTCATCCATATCTAATACCTCTTGCAAATATTTCCAAATATTGCTTGGCACATCTGAGTAATGGCTGATAGTTTAGTCACTAAATTTATGATGCATACAGACGAAAAGTTCAGAAGATTCTTCAGTTTCTAAACAAAGAAAAGACAAAAAATAGGATTCCTTTGCTATGGATTTTCCAATTAAGTCTTGACAGAATACCGTTGTTCTGGACTGGGCCAACGGCCATGCGCGGCCCAATCCGTGACTGCTACAGTAACGGCCCAAACGCTTGGATCCAGCCCATTAAGATGACAAAAGTACCCTTTTTCCACTACAACCGGGCACTGACTGCTCAGTCCTGCCCGGAGTTATTGTCCGCCACACACGAATTACATCTCCCCGACAGCTGACGGACAGATGCCCGCAACTACCCTCCTGCCCGTCATAACGGCTAGTTTGGGCAGTTACCTATTCTTCAGGAAAACGGTTATTTCGCCTTGAAAATAGGACCGTTGGCCACGCGCTGGGGAACATTATATAAACCCTCTCATTTGAGAGGGCGATGTATCACATTTTCACCCTAAGCATACACTTTGTACTTGCCCCTTTTTTCTCTGACCCTTTCTTACTTTAGCGTCGGAGTACCTTGCAGGTACACCCCCTCCTCTCCTCATTCTCAAGCCGAGCACGTTGCACGCCTTACGACCAACGATCATCCAGGAACCTCACCTTCTGACGACCAGCTTACGTGAACCAGTTTGAATACTTCGGATCAGTGGCGCCGTCTGTGGGAATTCCTTGTTCTCCCCTTCCTTCTTTCCTACTCGGAAACTAAAGATCAAAACATACTTTCTTTAATCCACCCACACATGGCCGCTCAGAACTCCGCACAAGGTGCTGATGTTACAGTTCTCGTTCCCGTCAACAAGATGGACGTTGACGGTAGATCTCCATTACTTTCCGATCCCCGTTTCCTTCGAGACGGGGCTACTGCGTCTCCAACTCCTCCTCCCCCCGGGCAAGGAGACAGACAGCTACCATCCGGTGAACGACCAATCCCTGACCCTCCCAGCGCCGGCCTGACCATTGCAGCTCTTTTGGAAGATGTCAACTGTACAAACCTCCTCATCTTGCAGCAAGGAGAGAGAGTAGGAGCTCTCGAGGAAGCATCTTTTCCAAGATCCTCTCCTCCCAAGAGGAAACACCAGAGATCAAGAAGCCCGCCACCTAGGCGCCGGGAAGAGCGTATGACGAGGCGTGAGCCTGAACCACAACGCGTTCGCAAGCGCGACCAGATCTCCCCGCGGGATCAGTCACCACCAAGACACAAGAGAACGAGGCAAGACGGGCATTCTCCACCGGCCAGACCTCGCGACCGGCCACGATTACCCTCACCTCGTAGAGACCGCCGCCGCGAGCGCAGACAACGGTCACCATCGACTTCAAGTTCGGACAGCGACGACGAGCCTCGCGGCCCGTTGTCCCGCAGGATCCTGGCCACCTGTCTCCCCAAAGGACTAGAGAAACCTCCGTCTCTAGGGACTTATGATGGAACCACGGACCCAGACGAGCACATAGAAAACATAGATGCTCTTCTGGACTACAGAGGGGTACGGGGAGCCATCAAATGCCGCCTGTTCCCAACCACGCTCCGGAAGGGAGCAATGACCTGGTACAAACAGCTGCCAGAGGAATCCATCACATCCTGGAGGCAGCTCGGGAGGATTTTCTCCCGACACTTTACCGCATCACGACGCCACCCAAAGACTGAGGTGTCCCTTAGAGCTGTCGTACAGGGGAGAGATGAACCTCTTCGGGACTACATTGAGCGGTTCAACAAGGAATCCGTCCAAGTACCAACGACCGACGAGATGAAGAAGTTCCTGCTCGAGCAGGGATTACGTCCTGGCTCAGACTTCGCGAAAGCCATCGGCCTAGATCCACCGAAGAACCTCAACGCTCTCCTCCACCAAGCCCAGTCGCATATACAGTACGAGGAGAAGGTTGCCGCCCACTCTGTCTGTGCCTCCCGTCACCAAGAAGGTGCCCGGACATCCAGAGCTGAAGAACCCTCGACATCCCGTCGAGGAGATAAAAGACGCGACGATCAGCCTCGCGATGCACGCCAGCAGAAGGGACCTTCTGGACGATTCCATGAATATACCCCTTCACTACTTCAAGGGAGAAAATCTTGTCCGAATGTGCCAACTCAGAGTTCAAGCAGGCGGGGGTCCGTTTCCCCAAACAGCTATCGGCCAGGCCAGGTGTGGACAAATCCAAGTATTGCCGCTTCCACAAGAGCCACGGCCATACGACGGAAGAATGCATCCACCTCCGAGATGCCATAGAGATCCTCATTCGCGACGGCCACCTGAAGCAGTTCGCGAAGAAGAAAGAAGCTCCCCGGCAAGAAACCCAGGAGAGCAAGAAGGATGCAGAGGAGACTCCGCCCTCCGATGACACCAACGTGAAGGTCGCTATGTCCGTGACTCGGCCAGAAGACTTCTGTATCCCTGATAGTCTGCCCGCTTCCACGTTCCTCGGCGCTCACAGCCCGTGGGAAACCTTCCCGTCGGCCATGGTCATCTCCGGTGGTGGATTCAACAAAATCACGGTTGGTTCGGTCAAGAGGAAGTTCGACCAACTGATCAGCAAGAGTTCCAACGAAGTCACCATGCTGGATACCACTCGCAAAGGATCATCTCCCATTTCCTTCTACAAAGAGGAGCTCCTCGGTGGGTCACCGAACTCGAGCATCCCGCTTCTCATCTGGGCAAGGATGGCGAACTTCGACGTTCGCAGGATACTCGTGGACCAGGGCAGTTCAGTTGATATAATGTACAACCACCTGTTCGAGACACTGCAGTTGGACGACTCTCACCTTACTCCATACGTTGGATCCGACCTACAGGGATTCAACGGAGCAGTAACAAGGCCCCGAGGTTACATAGAGCTCATCGTGACCTTCGGTTCAGGAAAGACAACCCGAGCAATCAAAGCACAGTTTCTGGTAATTGACTGCCCGTCACTATATCAGTGCATTTTTGGAAGGCCAACCCTGGTAGAGTTGGTTGCAGTGCCTTCCACCGTACATCTCAAGACGAAGTACTACACTTCTGAAGAGATGGTCGCCTCCCTCCACGGCGACATCGAAGCTGTCCGTCGATGCTTTGAAGCAGCATCAAAAGGACTGGGCATCATCTCAGCGAAGCCGAGGACATCTGGTCGCCCTCCTCTGCCCAGCAGCTCTGAGCAGCCAAAGCCACTCCCCCAGGTCGAATCCATCGATTTGGACAGCCATTTCAGCGAGGAGGATCACGCCAAAGGCCTGACGACTTCGGGTAGCCAGTCCCACAACAGTGGCCATCTCCTGCGCCCCATACCAGATGGCAACTTCGAGATCGTCCCGTTCGGAGAAGACCCCCAACGGGGAGTGAAGATCGGAGCAGACATCCCCGACCTGGCCAAGAGACAGCTAAAAGCGTGCCTCAGGGAGAACGCAGACTTGTTCGCGTGGAGCGCTGCTGAAATGCCAGGATTGGACCCCTCAGTCGCTTGCCACCAGCTTACAATTGATTCGGCCATCAAAGTCGTTGCCCAGCGCAGAAGGAAACAGTCCCCGGAGAAGATGAAAGCCGCGGAGAAAGCTGTTAAAGACCTTCTAGAAGCTAGGTTTATTTCTGAGGCCAAATACACTACATGGCTCTCAAATGTTGTACTTGTAAGAAAAAATAATGGCAAATGGAGAATGTGCGTTGATTATACCGATGTTAACAAGGCCTGTCCGAAGGACGCCTACCCCCTCCCCAACATAGATAAACTCGTAGATAACTCCGCAGGTTTTAAACTTTTATCGTTCCTCGACGCCTACTCGGGCTATAACCAAATCCCAATGGCCACGAGCGATAAAACTTACACGGCCTTCATGACCGAATCGGGCAACTATTACTACAACGTAATGCCCTTCGGACTGAAGAACGCCGGCGCTACGTACCAACGAATGATGAACAAAGTCTTCCAAGGATAAATAGGCGACATGCTCGAGGTATACATGGACGACATGATCGTCAAGTCCCACGAGGAGCTGGACCACGTCGCCCACCTTCGCCAAATCTTCGAGCAAGCGAGAAAATATCAAATGAGTTTTAACCCAGAGAAGTGCACGTTCGGCGTACGTGCAGGTAAATTCCTTGGTTTCTACTTAACGGAACGAGGAATAGAGGCTAACCCCGACAAATGTCGGGCATTCTCTGAGTTCCCAACGCCCACGTCTAAGAAGAACATCCAGTCCCTCAACGGGGTACTCACCTCGTTGTCCCGCTTCGTCGCTAAATCTGCCCAACACGCCCTTCCTTTCTTCAAGCTCTTGAGAAAAGAAGTCGCGTTTGAATGGACCGAGGAATGCGAGGCGTCCCTCCTTCACTTAAAACAAGCTCTATCGAAACCGCCCGTGTTATCACGGCCAGATACCTGGGAAGTTTTGTTCTTATACCTCGCCGTCACCGCCGAGGCCGTGAGCGCCGTTCTCATCCGCGAGAATCACGCCGGGCAAAAACCCGTATACTTCATGAGCAAAGCATTGCAGGACGCGGAGTTGCGATATCAGCAGATAGAAAAGGTAGCATTGGCCCTCGTCAACGCTGCCAGATGACTGAGACACTACTTCTTGGCCCATACGATCGTGGTAAGGACGGATCAACCCATCAAGCAATTGCTGGGTCGGCCAGACATGGCCGGTCGAATGCTCAAGTGGTCGTTGGAGCTGTCCGAATTTGACGTCCGGTATGAAAGCAGAAAAGCTCTCAAAGCACAGGCTCTGGCCGATTTTGTGGCGGAAGTAACCTTCTCAGACTCCTCGCCCCACATAGCAAACAAATGGACCATCTACATGGACGGAGCATCCAGCTCGGGTGGCAGCGGGGCAGGAGTAATTCTTGAAAACGACAAAGGGACCATAGTAGAGGCGTCTCTCACTCTGTCCTTCCCCACATCGAACAACCAGGCGGAGTATGAGACCTTCCTCGCTGGGTTGCGCCTAGCCGAAGACCTAGGGGCAGAAGAAATCATCATCTGCACGGACTCTCAGCTCGTAGCCCACCAGATCTCCGGGGAGTATCAGGCCAAAAACGACAGTCTATCTGAATACCTCTCCCTAGTCAAGGAAAAGATGTCGAGGTTCAGGACGGTAGCAGTAAGACATGTTCCCCGCGAACACAACGTGCGAGCAGACGTCCTGTCCAAACTAGCGAGCACCAAGAGGAAAGGCGGAAACAGGTCAGTCATTCAAGAGATACTTCCCCGGTCCAGCATCGACAAGGTGTCCTCGACCCTACACGTGCACGCGATCGGAGACAGCGACTGCTAGATGACGCCCGTGTACAACTACCTCACCAGGGACGAACTTCCGGATGACCCCAAGGAAGCCAGCACCATCAGACGAAGAGCTTGCTCGTACGTCATCCTCGAGAATAAACTTTACCGAAGGGGCTTCTCCATCCCACTGTTAAAGTGCATAGAGGAGGAGATTGTCCCCCGCGTATTACGAGAAATCCACGAAGGTATTAACGCCCAGCACCTGGGAGGAAGGTCCCTTGCCCGCAAGGCACTCCGGGCAGGATATTACTGGCCAACTATGCAGTAAGACGCCAAAGAGCATGTGAAAAAATGCGACAAATGCCAACGGCACGGGGATATGCACCTAGCTCCACCTAACGAGCTGAAAAGCTTGACATCCCCATGGCCATTCGCCTGGTGGGGCCTAGACATCCTAGGACCCTTCGTGATAGGGTGTAGCCAAAACAAATACCTGATAGTGGGCGTAGATTATTTCACAAAATGGATAGAAGCAGAAGCCTTAGCAAAGATAACAGCACTTAACATTCTACGCTTCTACAAGCGGAATATCCTTGCCCGTTTTTAGATTCCCCAAGCAATCGTCACGGACAATGGAACACAATTCACGGACAAGAAGTTCCAAGACTTCGTCGCCCATCTCGGAACAAAGCAACACTTCGCTTCGGTCGAGCACCCCCAGACCAACGGGCAGGCGGAAGCGGCCAACCGTGTCATCCTTCGTGGCCTCAAACGAAGACTGGACGAAACGAAGAAGGCCTGGGTGGAGGAGCTCCACAGCGTCTTATGGGCATATCGTACTACTCCCCAGTCTACCACCGGGGAGACGCCTTTCCGCTTAGCATATGGCATGGAGGCTGTTTTACCCATCGAGATCCACGTACCGTCCAGAAGGACCGAGTCACCTCTAGACGAGGAGATGAATAACGAAGCAATGAGAGAAGAGCTCGACCTCGTCGAGGAAATCCGGACAGGAGCAGCCCTCCGCGAAGCGTCTCTTAAGCAAAAAATAGCAATCAGGCACAACGCCAAAGTCTTACGACGAGAATTCGACGTGGGCAGCCTTGTCCTGCGAAGAAAACACAAGGACTCTCGCGAAGGCAAACTAGCAGCCAACTGGGAAGGACCATACAGAGTCCGCGCCAGAACAGAAAATGGTGCCGACTTCCTCGAAAACCTCAACGGGGATACAATCCCTCGACCATGGAACGCTGAAAAACTTAAGCAATACTACAGCTAAAGTCACAATAGGCTTCCTCGCGTCAAAGGACTACCCAACGGTCATCATGCTCGTCCAGGTACAAACGATGCATACGTACAAAGTGGAATCCCGCTCAAGTAAATGAGCCGGAACTCTGCTCGTCAGTGGTCCTCAATCGAGCACCGCCTTCGCCCAAGTACCATGATTGGCAGAACCCCAGCTCGCGATGGGACGTTCACGCCGCGACCTCAGGCCTCAATCGCGACCTGAGATCCGCAACCTCGCCAGGACCTTCCCCGGCTATTCGACCAGTTCTCTGCACTGGCGAACTCACACACAACGAGCAAGCTTCAAAAGATAGCTCTGCTAACGGACACACCCTCCGACGGGCAGTCATACATGCACAACTAATGTAAAGTACAGTAACATAAACAAAAATCATATAAGTAACAAAACCGGCCAACATAAACCGGGCATAAAGTAAAAAAGGCCACCAGGGCCAAAGATTATACGAATTACATAAAAAAGGGGGGCCACGCCCCCAAACCAAATAAAATTACAACAAACTACACGGCACGCAGGCCGGCAAAACATCATCGTCGGCAAACATCATTCCTCGGTGTCTTCGACTCGTTCATCATCGGGCGGAGAGGTCTGGGTTCTGGCTTGGCCGGCAAGGATAGACTCTGGCATCACTATTTGCCCGTCTTTAACGTACGCCAGGAAATTGGTACCTTCAGTCACCAAATCAACACCAGGATTCACCACCTGAAGCTGAGACACTGCGTTTTTGAAGGACTCCTCGCCGAGCACCACGTTGTCATCCTCGGCCACCACCAGTCGGGCAACTAACTCTGACCTTGTCTTCAGCACCTTCACGTCCTCAGGCTCCTCCTCGCCCGGAGCATTGGCCGCCTGCAGTTGCGCGACCAAGTCCTCAGCATCCTTTTTCTCAGCCTCGAGCGTAACCATCTTCCCCTTTAACTGGGCAACCTCCTCGCTCCCCTTCTCCCTCGCCTCCTTGGCAGCCCTAGCTTCCTCCCTGGCCTTCCTCAAGCTCTCCTCGAGAGCGGTCACCTTCCCGCGGGCAATAGTCAACTCACCCTCAGTGGCCGTGTCCCCTTCGGCATAGGTGGCCGCCATCTCCAGCAGCCTGACCACCGCAGAGGCATCCTGGGCCACCAACGCCCTCTTGCTCGGACGATCCAGGCTTTGCAGATGTAGTGAATCAGCGTGGGGAACCACCAAAGAGGTCCCTTCAAAAAACCTCTTGTCCAGTACACAAGGAGGCAGCTCGAATTTCGCTTTCTCTGACGCCTTGCCCAGATCCACTGCCTCGTTCCTTGGACGCTTAGACCTGGTCGCCAGGGGCATTGGAGACCGTTGAGCATTGGTCGGTGAAGCATTCCCCTGAGGAGGCTGGGAAGGACCAATCGCACGGGCAGGGGAAGGATGAACCTTAGGAATAGCAGCTGCAGCAGCTTGTTTCCGCGCGGCCACGTTCCTCACCATCCTTTCGTGGGCTGAAGGCATAGCGGCTGCAAAAGACAAAAACAGGCGTCAGATGATAGAAAATAACGAGCAATACAAAGCAATATATTAAGATTAAATACCGAGCAGATCCATAGCATCCCTATAAGTGTTGCACCCCAGCAGTGCCCTAACGCTAATAAAACGAGGCTCCACCCGAGGACTACCTTCATCCTCAAGGATCGCCACATTCTTCTTCGTGACACACTCGGCCATCCGGAACGAGTTCACGTACTTCAGCAGTTTCTCATATGAGGCAGCATCCCCCTCATCCAAGTCAGTCGGCTCAAAAACATAGTCCTTTGGGGGCTTGGTAAAATGCGCCCCGGTCCACTAGAAGGGATATTTCAGCAATCGCCGCCCAATATATTTACCCTCCTCGTTAATCCTATCCTCCCCGTTCTCATCCACTTCAAGCTCCCAGCAGAACGTGCTATCCTGGGCAACCTCTTATACGGGCTCCACGACGAAGTACCTCGTCTTAAACGTACGGATAGATTCAGAAAAAGGTTTGAACAGCTTACGCTGCTGCTTCAAAGAGACCCAGCCATAGCTCTTTCCAGAAGTCTGTCGTTGAAGATGAAATACGGTGAAGAAGAATGGAAGAGTCGCCCCTACTTGTAAGTGTTCGCACACCAGCTCAAACGCCCGCATGAACGCTAACGAGTTGGGGTGGAGCTGCGTAGGGGCCAGGTGAAGATGTAGAAAGACGGACTACTGGAAATCTGTGAATGGAAGCCTCAAGCCCAACTCCTTGAAGACATATTCATACATCGTGAAGCGCTCCCCGTAATTGGTGCAGACGCGCTCATTAGCAGTGGGAAAGTGGACTCTCCAATCCCCGTCGTCTCCCACCGTCCGGAAGCAGTCTCCAGCATAGCTCGCAAACTCGGACACGTGCTCAGAGGGTTCCGCTACCTCCCATTCCTCTGCTTTATTTTCTGCTACATCCTCCTCGGGTGCATCCTCCTCGGGTACCTCCTCCTCGAGCACCTCGTCCTGATCATCGCCCCGCAGTTCGTCCTCTTGCTCGTAGTCCGTATCCTGCTCAGCGGACCCACTCGAGGACTGAGTGTTATTACTCCCCGAGGAACCAGACTCCTCCTCGGACGAATCTAATACAATTTCTCCACGGGGCCCTGTCGCCATCACCTGAAAAGCAGAGAAAGACAGTGAATTCGACAGCTAATCAAATTCACCCTTCCACCGCTGAACAAGTGAAAGGGCGCGCTAAGGGCTGAGGACGACGTCCCCGGCCTAAGCCCTGACAACACTACGAAAAATCTCCCCGCGAGACAGTGCTCGGAGCCCTCCTCCCACACGAGGAACTTCTCCAAACCAAGATCACGAGTTTTTCATTCAGCTCACAACTCCATAAAACGCAACGCTCGCACGGTCACGTGCACGTCACCATCGCGACGGCGTCACGGACAGACCCTCCACACACAGCGTAACAACAGGCTAACGGCGATGGAGACGGCGGAACCATCATCCACCACCGGCGGCTACCACATATACAGCCCTAAGTCTCCTAAAATCTAACCTAACCGCATGCAATGTCTAAGTAAACATCGACAAAAAGCAAAACAGGGAAAAGAGACGACTTACTCGTAAATATAAGGCTGAAAGGACTTGCTCGGAGCTTCAAACAATGAAGGTTGCAACGGACAGCGTTCACGGGCAAGGAATTTGCTGAAGATTGAAGGAAAAGGTTCTGAATGAAGGTTTTTCCCCCTATTTATACAGGAGGTCAATAGAAACCACGGGCTTCCACAGCCAACGAGCGAAACGCTCCACTTCCCCGAGACTGTACGCTATCCTTAAGTCATCACTTCCATGCTCGGAAGCAACGACTTGGGGGGCTACTGTTCTGGACTGGGCCAACGGCCATGCGCGGCCCAATCCGTGACTGCTACAGTAACGGCCCTAACGCTTGGATCCAGCCCATTAAGATGACAAAAGTACCCTTTTGCCACTACAACCGGGCACTGACTGCTCAGTCCTGCCCGGAGTTATTGTCCGCCACACACGAATTACATCTCCCCGACAGCTGACGGACAGATGCCCGCAACTACCCTCCTGCCCGTCATAACGGCTAGTTTGGGCAGTTACCTATTCTTCAGGAAAACGGTTATTTCGCCTTGAAAATATGACCGTTGGCCACGCGCTGGGGAACATTATATAAACCCTCTCATTTGAGAGGGCGAGGTATCACATTTTCACCCTAAGCATACACTTTGTACTTACCCCTTTTTTCTCTGACCCTTTCTTACTTGAGCGTCGGAGTACCTTGCAGGTACACCCCCTCCTCTCCTCATTCTCAAGCCGAGCACGTTGCACGCCTTACGACCAACGATCATCCGGGGACCTCACCTTCTGACGACCAGCTTACGTGGACCAGTTCGAATACTTCGGATCAACCGTCTACTAGAGTTTACTTTCTAGTATCTCCATCATGTAAAATGGAAAGCAATTTTTGCCATGTTGCATACATGTCAGTAATTTTTGTCACGTTGGCATTGCCACATGTAAGCCACGTCATCAAAAAATTTCCACATGGCATGTCACATAAGCCACCGTTAGTAGAAACTAACGGGAGTGACTAAAGTTAGGGACGGAAAACTTTCAGAGGACCAAACCTTGAAGAAAATATTTATAGGGACCAAACTTGAATGTTGGGTTATTTTCAGGAACCTATTACTTATTTAACCCTATTATTAATTAAAGAAGTATTAACTCTATTGATAATGAAGGTGGCATATGAGATTGCATATGACCAAAACGTTTTTGGAAGTTTGGGTTGATATAGTAAAAGTTTTACCTACATTGAGGAGGTGTTGGTGTTTTCTTTCAACCCTTCCATTTTTCTAAGGTGATTCAGCACAAGATCTTTTATTTATGGTCCCTTTTAAGGTATAGAATTGAGGAATGAGAAATTTAGGGTTTGACAAGTTTAGGGTCATTATCAACCTTAGATTTAAATAAAATAATCCAAACATATTTGTTAAATTTATCTAGGTATGTACGAAAATACTTATGGCCATAAATGGAACTGTTAGATAATGGCCCCATGTCAAAATATAATAATTCAAATGTGAGAGTGGCTTTGGAAGAATTGGAATTATAAAGAAGCTTTTTATGTTCGACAAGATGACAAATTTCGCATACACCTTTATTACCATTCATAATGTTTGGAACAATTAAGACATTGTAAGAAGTATATCATGATACAATTGACCTAATGTGAAATGTCATATGGCTTGAGCAGGTATCACACTGCTATTATTGACAAAAATAAGAACTAGAACTATGTTTGGAAACAAAAACACTATTTAAGCTAGACTAAGATTTTGGTGAATAATCAAGTTGAGCATGCATCAACCTCAATCATAAGCATGTATAGTCCTTCAATTTGATTAGTCAAACCAATAATCTTCTTTGACTTCAAATCATACAAAAATTAATTTATTATCTAAGAAATGGAGTACACAATTGAACGAATAACATAATTTAAAAAGTGACTTGAGGTTTAGGAATATAATCAAGAGTATATAGCACATTTTTCAATCAAAGTTGAGAAGAAAAGGGGACACTACCATCATATTTGCCAACAACGGAAGAACCATTAGGAAGGAAAACATTAATAGGTCTAATTTTTTAGTATGAACTAAACAAATATAAAGAAGAGCAAACATGATCATTAATTCATGAATCAATGATCTAGAAATTAGATTTGGTATTAACTGAGCAGGATATAGTACACACATGATTTTTACCTAAAATCATTTGATTTATGATCAGAGTGGCTGGTGTAGAAAGATGATTATAACTAGGGACATGATTAGAAACTTTTGGTTGAGGTGCCAAATTTTTTAGAATTTCTTAATACACCACCTAAGTTTCTTAGACACCGCGCGAAATTTTACTTATGCCCCCTAATTCCTGATGTGCAAATCAGGACGCACCATGGCGTTAAAAAAATATTTGTCCCGAATGTGCATATGTGGAAGGTCTCCGTATATACAGATCCGGAAGAATTGTTGATATATTTGAACCTGCATGATCACTCCCCCTCAACCTATCTTCTTCCACACTCACCCTCACCAACTTAAAAAACTCTACTTCATCAATATCATTTCTCACTCAAAAACTCCAACTTTTTGGTGCAACAAATCAAAGGGAGCAAGAGAAGATTAAATTTCAGGTAAATATTCAACTTCATCCACTACATTGCTCACATTATCAATCTACTTTTTGGAAAAACAAGTTACGCGGCTTCCGGATGTGTAAATCCGGTACGTATTTAGCATGAACTTGTCCGGATGTGCACATCCGAAAAAATACCTGAAACTTATTAATTTTAATTTTCAGCAATTTTTAATAGGTTTTACTTATATATATTTATTGTTCTAATATTGTTTATAAATAGTTATATATATTTATTGTTCTAATATTGTTTATAAATAAATAGCAAGGGTTCTAATCTAGTCAAAATATTAAAATAGAATCAATATAAGTTTTTCATTAAATGAATAAATAAATAAAAATCATTAAAAAATACTCCATACAATTTAAAAACAACCTTTCTTTAAATAAATAAAAAAATCTTAACCAAACAGGCCCTATATTAATTTCCCATCTTCTCAACTGCTCAATCGAGTCTTTCCTCGAGATGATAATGTAGACTATGCTTGTTCAAATAAGTGCAAATAGCTTTATAGTTGCCTTGGTTAAAAATGTGTGTGAACATGTTAAAGGAATGACTTACACCAATCCCTATACCACTGAAGTAAAATGAAAGTGACTTTTCACACTTTTAACATGCAATATGACGATGGAAATCCATTTTCACTCCCATCATCACTATTTTTTTCACCATTATATCAACCTTTAAAACTTCACCAAGTGAACTAAAAAGCTATAGAACAACATACAATGGAGAAGCAAATAACCAAACTAGTATTGCAAAAAGCTATAGAACAACATACAAGAAGAACTAAATAGAAAATAAAAACCTTTGCCCAAAATAAAACACCATCCATATACAGAGACTATAGTATTAATATTGTTTGAATTATAACTACAAATAGGAGATAACTACACTGATACTTATCTAGGATTCAGAACACGATGTTCCACAAATTAAGTTCCTCTGAAAAGTTCAGTATTCATCAAAGCTACAAGTATGAATAAACACAATAACACATGACATTGCCAGCAACGCCAAGTATCAAGTCTCGTGTACTGACTCGAGTATACTAAAGCTTAAGAAATTTGCGATGAATTCTAGTTATTCACATGTTTGGGTCTTTCCCGAACCTCATAAACACATGAGTTGCCAGCATTGATCCCCTGCGAGTCATTTCTGCAACTCGGCCAAGCAACGGCAGCTTTACCGTATCTCGATTTGAAATTGGTTTTTTGTCCCACCTATTTAGTGCAAAATATAAAATTTAGTCACTTGTGAAGAATTATCATTGCTTACTTTTTTTTTTGTTTAAAGAATTGATGAAATATTTACTTTTTTCACCCATAGACTAAATATTTACTATTGTTCACAATTCATAGAGGAATAAGAAAATACATTCACTTTAACTTTTAGTGCCCACCACCTAAAATGATGTATAATTCATAGATCATGGGAATAATTCTTATTAGATTTAAAAGATTCTATTTCATGTCTTTCTGACTGTTCCATTACATTTGCTAAAAAAGAACAGCAGATTCAGGAGATTAATACATACCAGTCCTCATGGCGAACAACTTTACCCTCATCAACAGACAACTTGATTAGCGATACCATATCTATATCCTTCCCCAAAAATTTGTAGTATTGCTTATTGTCAATTAATATCTGCATAACACCGATGAATTAGGATTGTCCACTTTGAGATCATGCAAGTACTTGAACTTTGAGTAAAACAAAAGACAGAGGAGTTACACACTGCATTAAATCACAGCAGATTTACTAACCTCTCCTTTTCCTGGTGAAACTATATTTTCTTCAACACTGTACTCCACAATCTTTGACTCACTAAACACCTATGATATAGGGAGATAAAAGGAAGTTGGGAATATGCTAGACATTTGAAAGAAAAGGATGAGACAAGATACAAGATAATTTTATCTAATAATGAATAAGTCGGTATAGAAATGACTAATATGCTAATTAACATCGACCAAAGATTTCAAACATTAAAAACTTATTTGATTTAAAGAAAATAAAAATATATATTTCTTCCTGATTACTACTAATATCTATCACACATGCTTGAAGCAATATAAAAGTGAATGAAAAATCACATTTTAGGGATGACACTACACCCTTGCAATCAGGAAATATTCTATTTTGCAACAATTTAAAATGCTCTTTGCTTACATTATCAATGAGCACACAAGATTGATTGCACTCAAATTCATTCCTGATAAGGGACACAAATACATCATGCAATGCAAATTTGCAATCAACTACCTAGAGAACAGTTTTATCTTGAAAAATAATTGTGTACGTTGTGGAAGTTATTCACGAGAAATATATGTTGGAAAGTATATGAATCATATGATGATTATTACTCAACCGTTATGGAATTCTAATTGTGAAGAAAGTAGAAATGCTAGTGTAGATAGAATTATTCTCAATTAATGTCATTTAGGTAGCAGCACTAGTGGGAAAGTATTTTCCTGATTTTTAGGCCTGATTAGTGTACAGGTTTAGTTTCTTGTATTCTATATATACCTCATTTGTATCCGTTCTAGCATAAAAAAAATAAACCACAAAATTCTGCAATATACATCAACTTTCAGATTTAAGGCAGTTACTGATATTTTGTTATAATGATTTGCATCTCAAGACTTTTATTATTCCATGGGGAAGGATTCATTTAGATGCGGAACAAAATCGAACAATTTTGAAGCAAAATGAAGATCAACATGAAGAAAGAGACAAAATAGTGATCAAGGTAATAAAAACCTTTGGAAGAGTATAGAATGCGGACTTGATCTGCTTCACCCTGCAGTTTCATTATTTTAAATTTTGTAAGTCAATGTATCCTTAAATAGGCCGTGAAATTAAAAAAAATTTTAAAAAAATAAAAAAAATAAAAAAAAACAGGAAGCCTGACAGGTAATCCATAAATTAGAATTTGAATAATCTCAGTAGTAGCAACCATGTTCGAAATAGTAGTACATAATAATAGCTAACTGTTATTGCAAGCAATAGGTTTATATTATTGTAAAAGGCCACAAGTATGCCGGCATATTGGATAAAATGTACGAGTGTATCATAGGCTGCATATTGCCACAAAAACTTCGGCACATTGCTTCTAACATAACCATGAAACTTAAAAGTGGTTCCATAAAGAAACCATAACTGAACTAAGTAAGAATAAGCTTTTCTATGTTCTACGCAAACACGTGTTACACACAAACATAAAAAAGGGGAAAGAGGCATATGCAAAATATTGGTTAATTGCACGAAATAGCCCCTAGTGCTCTATATCATTCTGTAATGCCATTATAAGTACATTCGGACACACAATTCATTGTGCGAAATAGCACCTAGATTTGAATAGGGACGGAGTCTTTATCATGGTAAATCAGATTGCAACATTAATACCATAACAAGGTTAACATTGTAAAAGAAAAGTCCACTGCCCAACTTGTTTCAAGTTCAAATATTCTAAAATATGGCAGCATTTATTCTGCGGATCAGCATCAAGAACCATAGACACAAACAAATCTCTTTTCTTATTGAGATTCCATGAAAGTCTTTAATACAGAGCAGTTATCACAAACTAAAAATCTCAACAACAAAGAAGTTTGAAAAACTAATTTTACTTGCTAATTTACCTTCCCAATTGATACACACAAAACAACAAGCTTAATCCTTCCAATTGTTTGATATCACAGTGAATGTATAATTTCAGGAAAACTGAAGAGAGCAATGGTGAAATGCATACCCTTGTGCACGCATAAGGGGATCCTCAAAGGAAGCATCGGGAGCATAGATTTCAAAATCACGAGCTGTGGCCGTTGATCCATATCTGAAATACCACGTCAACGTCCACATAATAAGGATACAACAGTAGTTGAAAAGAAAGGCTATAACTATAAGTAATAAGAACAATACTTGCATAATCTAAACCAGAGCACAGTAGGAATGTGATCGTTTATAGTAATACAATTTATCATGAAATCCTTATCAAGCAACACTAAAAATACATTTCATTCTTATCCTTGAAGTCAATTATACTACGATGCACGGACGGACACACACACAAACACCAGATAAAACACTATCGCGCACACAAATTTGATCTAAAATTCGCACTGCATAGATTATTTGTAACCAACAATATGATCTGGTTAATTGTGGTAACTAGAATGAGTATATTGTAATGATTATAGAGAGAGGAAGAGCAGTTACAAACGGAGGATATGAGGAATTAGGCCTTGAGCCAAAGATTGTTTGGCACCGGAATCAAATGTTTCTTTGTAACTGATCTCTTTACCTTCAAATGAAATACAACAAAACAGAAATGATTAGAATGATGAATCATAAAGAAGATTATAAGAATGAAATTAGCAAGAGGAAAGCGTTACCAGCATCCATTGCGAATTTTCTGGAAATGTAAAGAGGGAGGAAGTTGAGGAAGTGATGTGGTGTGTGTCTAAAGCGTGTGATCTTTGTGATGTTCATTTACTTTATATTAATTTAATTAATTTAATTATATATGAAGGTTAATTGATTTAACAAGAAGAACCTAATAATAAGAATGTGTTGGTGGTGGCTTGGGCCTCAACGTGGCCATGCCTCCTTCTCTCGCAATAGTCATCAATTCAACTTTCAAATATATCGGCACGAGTCATCTTCGTTGCTTATTTGTCCCTTCCATGCAAAGAAAATTCACCGAATGATTTCGCTCGGATCGTCGACTCCAGATTTGACTGGTACTAGCATGGAAATAGATTGGATCTTCCCAAAAGGGTTTAAGGCAAATATTGTATGTACAACAAAGCAATGCATTTTTTTTTTATAGAAATAAAATAAATTGATGTTTAATTATTTATAGATTAATTTTTAAAAAATTGTTGTGTAGTATATACTAATTAAACTCTTTTACTTATTTCGTCACACATTAAACTATTTAATAGTATTACGTTATTACATATTCACCATCTTTGATTTTGTGTGTATGAGTTAACAAACTCAAAGCATTCTTGAGTTTGAAGAAAGAAAGAATGTCACAATGAATTTCCCTTAGATTGATTATGGCATAAACATGCCTTATATACATGGTGATGGTGATTAAGCACGCTATGGCTACACTTTTTACATCAGAAATGAATGTTTTTTTTTGTAAAGCAAGAAATTGTGACGGAAACTAACTAAACATGATGCAACTAACTTCTCAACATATTGACTAACTTATGCATTTGATTATAGTCTATGACAAGTTGAACTTTTGATAAATGTTAATCAAATTTAACTTAAACGTTAGAAATGAGAACGGCTTTCGCAACAAGGATTGAGTAAAGAAATATACAATTTGGTTGTGAGAAGACACATGTAACAATTTGGTTGGCAATGACGATGTAAACATACTCATGTAACTCATTGTGTAATGCATTATTTACATCAAGTTGATGTAAGTTCCATCTGTGAGTAGAAGCAGGTGTTATGACAAGCCTAAGTGTCGTGACGGGTGAATATGTATCGCAATAATCCAAAGCTTATATTTGGTTATAACCTTTGAGAATTAGTATTGCCTTAAATACTTATAATGTCATGTGATATGTGCTTAATTTTGTAGACTAGTATGTGTCCTATTGATTTAACTACTACTAGAAAAAAATTATTTTTTATGGTAATGATTTAACCTTACATATTATAAAATTGGGGTATAATGGCATGATTTTTTTCTTAAAAAAATATACAATTTATTCCGTCGATTTTTTCAAAAACAATCAAAGGGGAAAGTAATTTAATGTACATGTTTCGAATCCCAACAACTTTATATTATGTTTTAATTTCATGAAAATTGATGTTTTACTTGAATATTTTATTTTAAATTTAAAAATAAGCCACTTTTCATCTCAGTTTTATTTTTAATTTAAAAATTGGTGTTTCTATGATATATATATATATATATATATATATATATATATATATATATATATATATATATATATATATATATATATATATATATATATATATATATATATATTGTAACATTCAATTTCACTTGTCTAAAACAACAATAACAGAACTCTAATAAAGAGTCATAAACAAGAGAGCCCTGAACAACAAGAGCCATAAACACATATCATCCTTAATATGAAGATGATATATGTTTCTTCTTCAGAGATCCAAAACATTTTTCCCTTCTGCTTCAGAGATCTGGTACGTCAAACATCCTTAATCTTCTTGTTGTTGTTGTTGTTGAGACCCAAAACCCTAGAGGTTTAATCTTATTGTTGTTGTTTAAAAAAATTTATGTTATAGGTATATTGATGTTGTTGTTGTTGTTGAGACTTGTTACTCAGACCCTAAACCCTAGATGTTTAATCTTGTTATTGTTGTTGTTTAAACAGATTTATGTTATAGGTTTATTGATGATGTTGTTGTAGTTTTGTTGATAGATTATTTTTTTTAGTTCTTGTTTAATGTAAGTTGTTTTTGAGTTGTTGATATTATTGTTGTTGTTGTTTAGTTGTTGTACTACCCGTGCACAAGAGGCGTACGAAGAGATCCAACGTATGGAGGCTAATCAAAAGAAAAAGCAAGACGAGATAGCCTCCAACACGAAGGACATTGAAGCATGGAAACAACAGATCACAGAGCTACAAGCTAAAATTGCAAACGCTGAAAACCGCAACCGTGATCTGTGCCAATTCGACGACACTGAGATAGCTGAAGAGACGAAGAATGCTATTGATCGAATTTATGCGGCCCAAAGATACGAGAAAGAGCTCGCAGAAGCAAAACTTGACGAATCTTTGTGCAACGCTCGTCTCAAACATCACATAGAGTCTTTTTCTCAGTTGGCGTCGAGGCTTCCCTTCTGATACCTTCGACACCTTTATTTCATTTGTCTAATCATCACTTGTTTCTTGGCCTTTTCAGGCTTTTTATGTAATGACAATTTTATGCCTGTTGGCACTGATTTAATTTATCATTATTATTCTGCCTTTAACTGCTTTCGACCTATATTGCATGATGATGTTCTCTATTGTTATTTTTAACAGTCAAATTCGCAATTAAAGCGTTCTATCTTTTTCTTGGAAAGTCACCCTTCCAGCTTTAAATTCCAAGGCATAAGCCTCTAGCTTTAAAGTGACACTTATAGCATAGCCCTCAGGCCTATTTCCAAGAATCACTCACCTATTTCCACCGTTTGGCTGGCCAATCCAATCAGCCCTTAGCCTCTATAAATCTCTTCCATCTGACCATGTTTTGCGTAGAAGCAACCATGAATACTTCAGAGAGACCTCCAACCAAGAAGATGGTTGGGAAGGCCAAGGCAACTGAGGAAACAAAGAAAGTAGAGGCGCCCCAACAACCCAATGCCTCCATTGGAGCAGCCTCTTTAGCCAAGAAGAAGGAAACCAAAATGAAGATCTCCAAGAAAGGGCGCTCCAGCACCCAAGATTCTGATGATGAGCCAGATGCAGATTATATGGAATTCCTCAAATCCATAGATTGGAGAGATTATGAATAACCCTTCCTTGAGAAAGAAAAATGTTGTACTATTTTCTCTTCGCTTTGTATGCCATATTAGCCTGACTTGGCCTATTTTGGCTTTCTTTTATCAAATAAAGCTTATGTTTTTATATGAATCTCCTGCAGCATAGGCTTATATTTTTTCAAATACTTGCCATTTACTTTCAAGATTCTTTTATCTCTGTCTAATTCTTCCACTTCATAAGCTCCATTAGAGAACACTTGTATGACTTGGAATGGTCATTCCCACTTAGGGGACCACTTGCCCAATGTTCTATCTTTTCGATCCATGGGCAAAATCACCTTCCAAACCAATTCCCCACATGCAAAAGATTTAGATTTAACCTTTTTCTTGTAGGATTCTTCGACCCTCTTCTTTTGTCTTCTCAGCAACTCCAAGGCTCTAAGCCTTTCTTCATCCAAATCCACTAATTCATTCATCATCATTTCCCAATAATTCTCAGAGGGAATTTCATGATGTCTTTGAACTCTTACAGACTGTAGATAAATCTCAACAGGTAATACTGCATCATGACCAAAAGTAAGTCGAAACGGGGTAGTGTTGGTAGCCTCTTTGGGGGATGTTCGACACGCCCAAAGAACTTGGTCTAACGTTTTGTGCCAATTTCTAGGCCTTTTTCCCACATGTTTCTTGATTAGTCCAATCACTATCTTATTGGCCGCTTCGACTTGCCCATTGGCCTGAGCATAATAAGGTGTAGAAGTTAATAACTTAAAACCTATTTCTTTGGCAAATTCCTGCATCTTTCGACCAGTGAACACGGATCCCTGATCTGTAGTAATTGTTTCAGGAATACCAAATCTATAAATAATGTGATTTTGAATGAACTCAATAACATCTTCCTGACCTATATTCACCAGTGGTATTGCCTCAATCCACTTGGTGAAATAATCAATTCCCACCAAAATATATCTCTGGTTCTTTGAAGATGCTGGTCGAATCTCTCCCACTATATCCAAAGCCCATCCTCTGAAAGGCCATGGTTTCACTATAGAATGTAATTCACTTGCAGGGATGTGCTGTATGCCAGCATGAATTTGACATTCTTGGCACCCTTTAGCAAATTCTATACAATCCTTCAGCATAGTGGGCCAATACATGCCTTGTCGAAACAACAACCATTTCATCTTCTGGCCAACTTGGTGTGCTCCACATGCCCCACTATGTACTGTCGAAAGTGCCAAATACGCCTCTGCCTCACTAAGGCATTTCAATAAGACTCCCTCAGGGGTCTTTTTAAACAATTCATTACCCATCAGCACATAGCTCAAAGCTTGATACCTGACTTTCCGTTATGTCAAAGCCGTTGGGTTTCGCAAATACTCAACTATGGGCTTTCTCCAATCTTCATCTGCTAAATTATCTATGGCAAAAATTTCAAAATTTTCGCCATCTATACACCCAAGCTTAGTTATTTCTAAGTCTGATGGACATAATCCAACAGCCACCACCTTACCTTTTGCCTCAATTACTTCTTGAAGGTTCTCTTTCGACACCTTGTATCCAGAAGCAATTTGGGCCAAGTCGTTAGCAACTTGATTCTCTATTCTAGGTATGTGTTGAATGGCCACAACCTCAAATTTCTTTAATAATCTATTGGCTATCACAAAGTACATAATGAGATTTTCTTTAACACAGTTATACTCCTTTGTGATTTGTTTTATAACCAATTCTGAATCTCCCATTATTTCGACTCTAGTTGCCCCCAATTCTAACAAAATTTCAAGGCCAGCAATTAATGCTTCATATTCAGCCTCATTGTTAGAACAAGGACCTTCGACCTTGTACTTGAATTTTGTTGGAATTTTTTCAGGAGAAATAATGTATATTCATACTCCTGTTCCATTTTTATGACTTGATCCGTCAAAGTATAATTTCCAAGATCTTAATTCGACGTAATTCAAGTCATTTTCATTTATGGAATGGTCCACTATGAAGTCTGCAACTATTTGCCCTTTCACAGCTTTTAAAGGTTGATATGTTAAGGAAAATTATGTCAATGCTAATGCCCATTTGCCAATTTGACTATGCAAAATGGGTTTAGATAACATATGTTTTACAACATCAAAGTGAGACAAAACATACACATCAACAGGTTTTATATATTGCTTTAATTTAGTACAAGAGAAATACAAGCATAAACATAACTTTTCAATCATGCTATACCTAGTTTCTGCATCATTTAAAACTCGACTAAGGTAATAAATGGCTCTTTCGACTCCATTTTCATCCTCTTGAGCTAACATGCTCCCTAGAGTTTTATCTGCTGCTGCTATGTACAATCTCATACTTTTGTTTCTACAAGGTGGTGAAAGAATTGGAGGGTGGCTTAGGTACTCCTTGATCTTGTCGAAGGCTTCCTGCTGCAATTGCCCCCACTCGAAACCATCTTTGTTAAAACGAAGCAATGGCGAAAAAGCTTGTGTTTTGCCACTCAGGTTAGATATAAACCTTCTTAAGAAGTTGATTTTGCCCAACAACGACTGCAACTCCTTTTTGGTTGATGGCGCTTTCGCCTCCATTATGGCTTTGGTTTTATTCTGATTTATTTCAATCCCTTTCTTGTGGACCACAAATCCTAAGAAATCCCCTGCCTGCACACAAAAAGCACATTTAAGAGGATTCATTTTAAGACCATATTTTCTCATCTTTTCAAAGGATTGTCGAAGATGGTCAATGTGACTATTCCCAGAAATAGATTTTATAACAATATCATCAATATAAATTTGCATGAATGTGTCTATAAAATCGTGGAAAATTGAATTCATTTCCCTTTGATAAGTAGCACCAGCATTCTTGAGACCAAAACGCATCACTACCCACTCATAGGTGCCTAAGGCTCCAGGGCATCTAAAAGCAGTTTTATGAACATCTTCCTCAGCAATGAATATTTGGTTGTAGCCG
This sequence comes from Lathyrus tuberosus, assembly GCA_022829125.1. NCBI lineage: Eukaryota > Viridiplantae > Streptophyta > Magnoliopsida > Fabales > Fabaceae > Lathyrus > Lathyrus tuberosus. Next base: position 2,742,117 of record JALAZF010000301.1, on the reverse strand, counting down.
GAATATCCATCCAGCATACTAAGATATTCATGTCCTGCTGCAGGATCTATTAACATTTCTGCTACTGGCATTGAATATTCATCTTTGGGAGTTGCAGAGTTTAAATCTCTAAAATCGATGCACACTCTCAAAGACCCATTATTTTTAATAATAGGTACTATATTAGCCAACCATTCGACATACCTTGCAGTGCGAATGAATTTGCAACGAAGCAGTCTTTCGACTTCCTCTTTGATCTTTGACAGTATCTCTGGTGCAAACCGTCTTGGATTTTGCTTGACTGGTTTTTTCCCAGGCGTCATAGGCAACTTGTGTTCGACTAACTCCCTGCTCAGACCATGCATCTCATCATAATCCCAAGCGAAGCAGTCTTTGAATTCTTTCAACAGCTGGACTACTTCGACTTTCAACTGGGGATCAAGATTGACACTGATGTAAGTAGGCCTTTTGGTTGCCCCCTCACTGAGATCCACTTCTTCCAAAGGATCTTGTGCTAGCATTTTTATATTATTTGCCAACGGATCCTTTTCAAATCCTAAAGGCTCGTCTTCATAGATGGCGTCGAGCCTCTGGCTTTGCCCTCCAGTTTCAACCTTATCTGGAGGTTTTAGGTCGAAGTCCTTACCAGGACCTCCTTGATACACTTCAGAAATGGCTTCACCAGCCATATAATCATTGGCGGCTTCCAAAGCCGCTTGTAGTTTTGTTTCGACCACATAGGCCGAAATTCTTTTCATAGCATCAAACTCAGTCATGATCACTGAATTCATCTCCCCACCCTATGGGCTCTATTGGAGGTGTGCCTAAGCATGGCAATCTTCCTCCTGGTACCTCCCTATCCCATCTGAAACCTTCTACAGGGTGTAAGTACAACGAATAAAACGTTTCCTCGTCAGGTGTAAACTCAAAATCAGCTGGAGGACATGGAGCAATGTTCGCCAAGTGTTTCTCAAATTGCCTACTGTCCACATGGTTAACAGGCACCTTGAAGTACCCTTGATCAGCTTCAATGTTTTCCACTATCCCATCTGGTCTCCAGATTGTGATTCTCTAGTGCATAAATGAGGGTACTGCTCTTATCCCATGAATCCACTCCCTTCCTAAGAGTAGATTATAGTTAGCCTTTGTTTCGACGACCATGAACATTGTTGGTCTGGTAATAGTTCCTACAGTGAGATCTACCTGAATCACTCCCAGAGTAGAACCAAATTTGCCTTCATAGTTCGACAGAACCATGTTGTGGGGTTTAGTATCAGTTTCAAATTTTCCAATCTTGCTCAATAGAAATCTTGGCATCAAATTAACTGTCGCACCACAGTCTACCAAAATTTTGTTGACAGATACGTTCTCCACTTTTCCAGTAATATAAAGAGGCTTTAAATGACCCTTCATTGCCTCCGTGGGACGCTCAAAGAAAGCATTATGTTCTTCGACGCACCCATTGTTCATGATGTAATAGCACACAGGTTTGTGTGCCATCATTTCCAATTCAGCAGTTTGGTCTAAGTCCTCGACTTTTGAGACTTGACCAAATTCTCTTGGCATCACTGATACCACATTTACCAGAATGTCTAGGGAAGCTGCTGACTCATTGTCGAAGTTATCAGTCATATCCTCATCCTCTTCGACCTTCTTTTCTGGCTGAATAGTAAACAACTTTCACTGTATGGGCAGTTTCTCCATTGCCCCAGCCACATTGGTGCTTGACTCTCCTTGCACCTGAGCCTCCCTGACAGCTTTTCGCCTGCGCTGCTCTCTTCGCCATTGAGATCTAGACATTGGGTTGTTACCCTTGTAATTCTGTGAAATGTATGCTAATTTGTTTGTGGTGCGATTCTCTTTTCTGTACTCAAATAACGCACCTCTTTCCACATCAAACTTTCCCCACTTTTTCTTCTGTTCTCTCCCTTCGACAGGTTTAATCCAACTACCTGTTGGTGCGTTCGCCGTTGGCTTGAACGTATCTGGCCTAATTCCTGGTGCTTGGTTTTTTAGCCCTGTCGAAAGTCGCCTATGGTCAAAACCTCGGTGCCCCTTGCTCACCTTCTGCCCCCAACTTTCGCCAGCCTTCTTAACACCTTCAAGCTTGTGGGCAGCCTTTTCATCAAAAATGGCGCTGCACCTGGGACACAGCATTACTCCAGAGTCTTTTTTCTGGCAACGATGCAAGAAGTCCACAATTGTCTCTTCTGGCTTAGGATAAGCCATTTTGTTGAGTTTCTCTTGCTCATCTACCTTACTCAATTGTTCATCCTTTCGATCCGTAATTTCGACCATGTTGACATCCATTCTGTCCTTCAGGCGCATCTTGGAGAGCTGGCTTCCAGACTTTCAGTGGTCTTTGCCAAGCAGCCACCACCTACTGCTGCTTTTGCAGCTCTTTGGGAAGCTTTTTCCCTAGCAGCTTTCTCAGCCTCCACCATCTCCTCAGCATTGATTCTCTCGACATCAGGAGATGTCTTAAAAAAAGTTTCAACAGCCATACAGATCCAATTTTCCACCAGACAACCGCCCATGTCCAGCATCTCTCCAACCAAGAGCATGTCATCTTCCAATTCCTTAACAACCTGAACTTTGGGGGCATTTCTACCCATAGCCTCATTGGTGTTGATACTACTTGAACTAGAATCAGACTCCTCAGCCAACTCGACCATATTAATGCCTTCATTGGCAGTTATCTTCCACCCACTCACGGTTACATCAAAAACCTTAGCAGCATTATCCATTTCCACAAACTTATCAGCAGTTTCTTTGGTCACCAACATCAGACTGGTACCATCAACGTTTAGGCCACTTGTAGCCTTACTAGAACCTTCAATCATCACAGCACTGATGGCGAAGTCTTCAGTAACTTCTACCATGTTGACTGACTCGTCGAATCCCCCTGTGGCTTCCACCATCTGAACCTCATGAGGCTCTGTATAGTTGGCCTCTGCAACTTGCAACAGGCCAGAGTCAATCTTCATCTGGGCTTTTCCTTTTTCCCCAAACTTCAGCCTTCCCTCCTGGATAGCATTCTGCACCAAATCCCTGAAAAGAAAACATTGAGAAGTTTTATGACCCAAAAAATTATGGTACTTACAAAAACCTCTTTTCTTTCTTTGTTCTAAAGGTGGCGTTTTAACACCAGCAGGCACTATCATTTGCCCATCTTTAACTAACAAATCAAAAATCTCATCACATTTAGTGACGTCAAAAGTATATGTTTTCTTAGGGAATTTGTCGTTAGATTCGACAGGATTGTTTCCTTCTGAAGGAGCTAATAATTTGCAAGCGTAAGGTGGACCTTGCTTTAACTCAGCAACGTCAACCTCACTTTCATCGAAACAAGATGGCTCACCATACAGACTCTCCACATCTTCCTTGCATTCGACAAATGCTACTTTTTTACCCCTACTGAATTTGGCTTTTTCTTCTTTTAGCCTTTCTAGTTGTCGAACCCTATCAGCCAGCTGGGCCATATCTCTAAGATATTGGGTATCTAATTTCTTCCTAATGGAATAATCAAGACCCCCAGCAGCCATTTCGACCAACTCATGTTCTGGCACTTGTGTAAAGCACCTGGCTTTAAGAAGTCGAAACCTATTCAGGTAATCATCAATTGGCTCAGTGACTTTGCGCTTGATGCTAGCCAATTCTTTCAAACTAATCTTAGTTTACCCCATGTAGAACTGTTCATGAAACAAACGTTCTAATTGGGTCCAATTGTATATGGAATTTGGAGGCAACGTAGTAAACCATGTGAAGGCATTCTTGGTAAGGGAACTTGGGAAGTATTTGATCCTAAGGCTTTCGTCAGGTGTAATCTCGCCCGCTTCGATCAAATATCTAGCCACATGTTCGACAGTAGACTCAGTAGTATCTCCTGAAAATTTGCTGAACTTTGGAACCTTCATCCTAGGGGGAAGCTCTGCTTGGAGAATGTAGTCCACTATAGGTGATGTATAATTTGGCCTGGTGAAGCCAAAATTCATCTCATTCCTAGTCATTATCCTTTCGACCATGGCTGCAAGATTATTTTCTTCTGCTTGATTCTGGTGTCGAACCTGCCTAAGTAGTTGATCTGCATTTTGGTTCCTGTTCACCATCACTACTGGTTCCTCCTCCATCTGGTATGGCATCTGGTTTCTTGGTGGTTCGACTCTGAAATGGTCAACCATCTCTTGATCCTCCAGGTTAGCATCAGGTATCTGACGTTGATGACGTCTTGGGATATCTTCGACCACCGTCGCTCTTCGATCCACTGCTGGTACTCCCATGAAATCAGCCATGCGTGCCACTTGTGCAGCCAGTTATTGGTTAGTTTGGGTTGTATTTTGGATCAAAGGTTGAAAAACTTCTCCCATTGTTTGAGACAACGTATGTACCATTTGCATGTTACTTTCATCCATCTGCTGTCTCAAACAATTTATGGATGTATTTGTAAGGCTAGGTGTTTGAACAGAGTAACCAACGCCTATACTCTGGTTGTTTCGTCCTCCTGATCCCGACCCTTGTAGTGGCGAAGACACAACAGTTTCTGAAAATACAGGTGGAGCATTCTGCAGGTTTTGCATCATTGAGGTAGGCATACCATAGGGTTGACTCCTTGACCCTGGATGTGGAAAACCTGATGGAGGAAGGTGCCTGTACATTGTATTTCCTCCTGGGGGTGTTGGCGAATTAGAACTTTGTGGTCCTATGTATTCCAACACAGGTTGAGTATATGATTTTGTATACGTTGATCCTGGCTCAGACACCACTAATGGAAGTGACGCCGGCCCTCCTGTCGAAGACACTGGTGATGGAGTGCTTTGAGTCCCAACACTGCTACTGGACTGAGTGTTTGAGATACTCCCTTGAGGATCAACTTGTTGATTAGCATTAGTTTCCATCTTCTTAGTGTATCTTCTTGTTGGTATCCCTTCGTTTGCTGTAGCTAACTTCCCACTTCTCAATAACATGCAACGAAAATACTTTTTCACCAAGAGAGATGAGGCTGACAAAAAAGGTTTGACTTAGCACTGGGTCCCACTGGGCGTGCCAATTTGTTTACTGTGAATTTTGGTAAACAACCTCTGATCTATCAATCTAAACGCAAATTGATTTAACTTGCAGGATCGATCACACAAATCCTAGGACATGTGCTAAGTTCGAGAGACAAGTGTAACTTAAAGAAAATGTAAACTGAACTCCACGTTCGACAATGCTGAAAATGAAATCTAACTGAACTCCAAGTTCGACTACAGGCAATAAAGTAAAGTGAAAACTGGAAATTTAAAGTGATGCAAGTAAAGGGTGCAAAAATTAAAGGCGTCGAATGGGTAAAAGCTTTGAAAGTAAAATGCAACGAACTCCACGTTCTTAGAAAGTAAAGGCAGGGACAGTAAAAGTGTTGTCGAAGGTAAGGTGCTGGAAAGTAAAAGACTTTGAAAATAAATGCAATTGATTTAAAGGAGAACTTCACGTTCTTGAAAATGAAAGACTTTGAAAAGTAAGGGTTTGAAGATTAGATGCTTGAACGTAAAATGCAGTCAAAAGTAAAACGAAGAAAGTTTAAATGACTTTGAACATAAATTTGGCATGGAAGGTAAATTTCAAGAAACTGTAAAGGCATGGAAAGTAAACATGCTGAAGATAAATTAGATTAATGAAGACAATGGTGTTACATTACGTACATTCTCACGAACTCGTTTCTCTAAACGCGGGTACTTTGAGTTTCTTAGAGTAACTTGTACAAAAATATGAACACTCCATTTACATAGAACCAACTCCTATTTATAGTGCTAGGAAATAACTACTCAGTGGTGGTTACTGCTTCGAACGTGTGGATTTTGGCGCCTTCCCCTTAATCTCAACTGTTCCCACGTCCACAACTGCTCTTATTTAAATTTCAAATATTGGAAATTCCCTCCAATCTTAATATAACCACTACAGCGCTACATTCTCATGGTCGAAGAACCCTTTCCATACTTAGCCATTTTTTAAGGTTTCTCCACATTTATTCGACTCAGGCCTCTCAAAAGTTAGGTCGAAGCCTTCTTTACATTAAAAATAATTTTTAACATTAACATAACTTTGATTTTGTCTGGCGTCGAAATTGAGGGTTAACAGTGGGCAGCCTCGTCCTGCGAAGAAACCACAAGGACTCTCGCGAAGGCAAACTAGCAGCCAACTGGGAAGGGCCATACAGAGTCCGTGCCAAAACGGGGAATAGTGCATACTTCCTCGAAAACCTCAACGGGGACGCAATCCCCCGACCATGGAACGCTGAAAAACTTAAGCAATACTACAGCTAAAGTAACTATAAGCTTCCTCGCATCAAAGGACCACCTAACGGTCACCATGCTCGTCCAGGTACAAACGACACATACGCACAAAGTAGAATCCCGCTCAAGTAAATGAGCCGGAGATCTGCTCGTCGACGGTCCTCAACCGAGCATCGCCTTCGCCCAAGTACCATGATTGGCAGAACCCCAGCTCGCGATGGGACGTTCACGCCGCGACCTCAGGCCTCAACCGCGACCTGAGATCCGCAACCTCGCCGGGACCTTCCTCGGCTATTCGACCAGTTCTCCGCACTGCCGAATCAACACACAACGAGCTATCTTTCAAAAAGAAAACTCCGTTAACAGACACACCCTCCGACGGGTAGTCATACATGCACAACTATGTAAAGTACAACAATATGAACAAAAATTGCATAAATAACATAAATCGGGCATTAAATAAAAAAGAGGCCACAAGGGCCATAGATTGTGCGTATTACATAAAAAAGGGGGCCACGTCCCCCCCCCCCCCCCCAAAAAAATCAAATAAAGTTACAAATAAATCCACGGCACGCAGGCCAGACAAAATACAACAACATCAGGATATCCAAACTCCACATTCTTCCACATGCTCGGTCGACACGGGCTCAGGTCCCTGCTCCTCCAAGGGCTGATCCTCGGTCTGAACTTCGGGAGAATCAAGAACAAGACCTGCGGGCAAGATGATGCGACCATCCTCCACTCGCGCAAGATAGTGGATACCCTCGGTCGAAATCTCAAGCCCAGGGTTCACCACCCGCAACTGGGCCACGGCACTTTCGAAGGACTCCACTGCTACGGCGATACCGTCATCCTTGGCCTGCAGAATGCTGGCGACCAGCTCAGCCCTAGTTTTCAACACTTTAATCTCATCCGGTTCATCAGCACCCGGGGCACTGGCCGCCATCAGCTCTTTGTTCAACTCCTCGGCAGCCTTTTTCTCCGCCTTCAGCTTGGTGACCTCCTCTTTCAGCTTGGTCGTATCCTCTTCGGCTTTCTTCCTAGCCTCACGAACACCCTTGACCTCCTCCTTCAAGGCCGTCTCAGAAGCCCGGGCAGCAGTAAGTTCAGCCTCAAGCGCAGTGTCCCCTTCCGCATAAACGGCCTCCATCTCCAGCATCCTCACAAGGGCAGAAGCATCCTAGGCCACCAACGCCCTCTTGTTCGACCGGTCCATGCCCTCCAAGCTAAGAGACTCTGCCCGAGGAACGACCAGGGTGTTGCCCTCAAAAAATCTCCTGTCAAGGATGCACGGGGGGGAGCTCAAATTTCCCCTTCTCAGGCGCCCGAGTCAGGTCCACAGAATCTAACGTCTGTGGCCGCTTCGCCCGCCCGGTCAAAGGCAGTGGAGAATCTCGCGGACCAGGAGAGGGCGTAGAAGAGGTCCCCGGAGCAGTTTGAACGAGGGAAGGAGCACGAGTACCAGCAGCGGTCCGGGTCTTAGGGGGAGCCGCTCCAGCCTTACCCCTCGCCATGACGTTCCTCACCACACGATCACGAGCTTAAGGCATCTCACCTGCACAAATGAAAACAAGCACGTTAGTTATGGGGAAAGGAAATAACACAAACAAAATCTAAGTAACCATGACTACCGAGCAGCTTCTCAGCATCCGCGGGAGTCTTGCACTCCAGCAGTGCCTTCACGTTGATAAACCTGCGCTCAACCCTCTGGCTACCATCCTCCTCGAAGATGGGGTTACCCGTACTCGTCCAGCAGCTCGCAAGCTGGAAGGAGTTGACCCACTTCACCAGTGTCTCATAAGACACGGCATCCTGCCCGCGTAGCGCGCTCGGCTCGAAGACGTAGGCACTGGGCTTCTTTGAGAAGTGGTCGGGTATCCAGCGGATCAGGAACTTGTACAACCTCTCCCCGATATACTTCCCCTCCTCGTTGAGCAGCTCCTCTCCGTTCTCATCCACCTCTATCTCCCAGACATACGTGCTGTCCTGGGCAGCTTCAGACACTGGCTCAATGATGAAGTACCGTCCCTTGAACGTTCGGATCGACTCCGAGAACGGCTTAAACAACTTCTTGGGCTGATTCAAGGAAACCCATCTGTACTTCTTCCCCGCCAGTTGCCGTTGAAGATGGAAAACAGCAAAAAACAGAGGGAGAGTGGTTCCCAGTGTGAGGTGCTCGCACACCAACTCAAATGCCCGTATAAAGGCCAGCGAATTGGGGTGGAGTTGCGAGGGCGCCAGCTTGAGATGCTCAAATACCGACCGCTGGAAGTCAGTGAAGGGCAACCTCAGCCCCAACTCCTTGAAAGCGTACTCGTACATCGTGAAGCGGTCCCTGAACTCCGAGCAGACCCGCTCGTCCACGGTTGGAAAATGCACTCTCCAATCCCCCGGTGGGCCCACCTCTGTAAAGGCGTCCGCCACAGATCTGGCGAACGTGGAAATATGTTCGGAAGGCTCGGCCACCTCCCACTCCTCCGGGCAAAACCCTTCAGCATCCTCCTCTATGACATCCAAATCCTCTTCCTCTCCAACTTCACTCGAGGAGCTCGATGCCGTCAAGCTCGAAGACGCAGAACTCGAAGTCGTTGCGCTGTTATTCTCCTCGGAGGCAGTTTCCTCCTCGGATGTGACTGGGATAACTTCTCTCTCTGGCTCCATCGCCATTACGATCACCTGAAAAGCAGAGAAAGACAGTGAATTCGACAGGAAATCAAATCCACCCTTCCACCGCTAAGTCAAGTGAAAGGGCGCGCAAAAGGCTAAGGACAACGTCCCCGGCCTAAGCCCTAACATTAAAACGAAAAAACCTCCCCGCGAGGAGATGCACGAGACATACCATCTTCCTGCGAAGAACCTCCCCGCGCTTATGCCCAGATTTCGTTTGAAGCTCCACCGGAAACTGCAAGGCTCCACCGGAATCTGGAAACACTCTACCGGAAAATTCACCATTCCATCAGAGGGGGATAAGACGCGGTGGTCACGAATCGCAACCACAACGTGGACCACCACGCTCAACAAACGCACTACCTACTCCGGCGAGATGCTTGAAGCAGCAGAAGGGCAGAACCACCGCCCACCACCAACACTCGCCGGAAACCTACCTATTTCGTTGCCTAAAACTAACCCTAGCCGCATGCAATCTACCACTAACAACAAGAGAAAGTAAAACAAGCTGGAAATCAGAAAACTTACTTAATTTGAGTAGAAGAGGGAGACTGCTCGAAACTTGGCACGGTGGTCGGTTGCTCTGAAGACGGCGACGGGCAAAAACGCTGATGACGACGAAGAGAAATCAGAAGGGAAAAAGTGCAAAATGGAACAACCTTCCCCCTTTTATACTGAGGGGCACGTGCGCACACGCGCCCGTAGGTAATAATGACTGCCCACTAGCCATAATTGCCTATTAACTGCTACACAGGGCTCGATGCACACGTGGCGACCCGGCGTTTCCCATTCTGTCTGACACTTTATCTTCCCGAATACCGGGCAGTAGGATCACGGCCACGAACATCACGGACACAGAGGGTCACAAGCACCCCGAGACAATCATCATCGTCTCCGTGCTAGCTCCCCTGAGTGACGAGCAGTCCTTAAGTCATCACTCCCATGCTCGGGAGCAACGACTTGGGGGGCTCCTGTTCTGGACTGGACCAATGGCTAAAATTGGCCCAGTCCGCCTCTGCTCCAGAGCGGCCCGAATCGCCTAAGCCCAATCCACAGAGGGGCAATAACGACGTTTTTGCCCCTCCAACCGGGCAAGGAACGCAACGTCCTCCCCGGCTTTTATGCCCGTTACGCGCGGCTTCCTCGCTGCCCGAAAAGCAAGGGACAGGTGTCTGGAACTGCGGTTTTGCCCGACACAACGGCTAATTTCAGGCACCCTGCCCGACATAACGGCTAGTTTGGGCAGTTACCTATTCTTTGGGGAAAACGGTTATTTCGCCCCGAAAATAGGATCATTGGCCACGCGCTGGGGGCTCTATATAAACCCTCTCGCTTGAGAGGGTCAGGTATCACATTTTCACCCTAAGAATACACTTTGTACTTGCCCCTTTTCTCTGACCTTTTCTTACTTGAGCATCGGAGTGCCTTGCAGGTACACCCCCTCCTCTCCTCATTCACACGCCGAACACCCTGCGCGCCTGACGACCTGCATCCGTCCGAGCACCTTGTCATCTGACGACCAGCTTACGTGGACCTGTTCGAATACTCCGGATCAAGATTGCATATGACCAAAACGTTTTTGGAAGTTTGGGTTGATATAGTAAAAGTTTTACCTACATTGAGGAGGTGTTGGTGTTTTCTTTCAACCCTTCCATTTTTCTAAGGTGATTCAGCACAAGATCTTTTATTTATGGTCCCTTTTAAGGTATAGAATTGAGGAATGAGAAATTTAGGGTTTGACAAGTTTAGGGTCATTATCAACCTTAGATTTAAATAAAATAATCCAAACATATTTGTTAAATTTATCTAGGTATGTACGAAAATACTTATGGCCATAAATGGAACTAGTAGATAATGGCCCCATGTCAAAATATAATAATTCAAATGTGAGAGTGGTTTTGGAAGAATTGGAATTATAAAGAAGCTTTTTATGTTCGACAAAATGACAAATTTCGCATACGCCTTTATTACCATTCATAATGTTTGGAACTATTAGGCTTAATTGTAATTTTGGTCCTTTTATTTTTATTTTTTTTTAATTTTGATCCCTCAATTTTAAAATCTGGAATTTTTGTTCCTCTTTTTTCAGTTTTTTTGAGTTTTGGTCTCCCTATTTTAAAATCCAAAATTTTTGTCCCTCTATTTTCATTTTATTTGAGTTTTGGTCCCCTTATTTTCATTTTTTTAAACTTTTAGTCCCCTACTAAATTAGTTCCAAATTGAAAAGGGAGACTAAAATCCAAAACAAAACTTAAAATAGGGGACCAAAACTAAACAAAAATGAAAATAGAGGGACCAAAATTATGGATTTGAAAATAGAGGGACCAAAACTCAAAAAAACTAAAAATAGAGGGACAAAAATTCTGGATTTTAAAATAGAGTGATCAAAACTCAAAAAATATAAAAATAGAGGGACCAAAATTGCAATTAAGCCGAAACTATTAAGACATTGTAAGAAGTATATCATGATACAAATGACTTAATGTTAAATGTCATATGGCTTGAGCAGGTATCACACTGTTATTATTGACAAAAATAAGAACTAGAATTATGTTTGGAAACAAAAACACTATTTTGAGCAAGACTAAGATTTTGGTGAATAATCAAATTGAGCATGCATCAACCTCAATCATAAGCATGTATAGTCCTTCAATTTGATTAGTCAAACCAATCATCTTCTTTGACTTCAAATCATACAAAAATTAATTTATTATCTAAGAAATGGAGTACACAATTGAACGAATAACATACTTTAAAAAGTGACTTGAGGTTTAGGAATATAATCAAGAGTATATAGCACATTTTTCAATCAAAGTTGAGAAGAAAATGGGACACTACCATCATATTTGCCAACAACAGAAGAACCATTAGGAAGGAAAACATTAATAGGTCTAATTTTTTAGTATGAACTAAACAAATATAAAGAAGAGCAAACATGATCATTAGCTCATGAATCAATGATCTAGAAGTTAGATTTGGTATTAACTGAGCAAGATATATTACACACATGATTTTTACCTAAAATCATTTGATTTATGATCAAATTGAGTGGATGATGTAGAAAGATGATTAGAACAAGGGACATGATTAGAAATTTTTGGTTGAGGTACCTAATTTGTCTGTTGTAGCAAGTTAATCAATAGAGTGTATTGCTTTTGAGTAATGTTATATTGGTTACTTGATGAACCTTTTTTTCCGATGTTCCCCTGATGTAATGCCTCACCACCATTAGAATTAGATACGTTAGCATAAACTTGTTTCTTGCCAAAATAAGGAGGATACTCATGCTTTTAATAACATGTGTTTATGGAATGGCCCGATATATTGCAATGAGTGGAAAATCTAGTGTCTTTCTCATAATTGTTGAAACCATTGAATGTAAATGCTTTACGACGATCTTGTGGCTTTCTTAAGTCATAAGCATTAATAAGAGTATTGTATTATTCGGAATTGACATTATGATCAGGTTTAGGAAGTAATTCCACATTACTAGTTTCTTCTTGAACACCCATATTGTAAATTTTATTGGTTGAAGGTAAATGATCCTTTAACAAAACTTGAGTTTTAAAATTTGAAAATTTGTCATTCAAACTTCTCAAAAATTGAATGATTTAATCTTAAAGTCAAACAAATTTTGATAAGTATCAAAATTACTCATTTAACCTAAGCACTTAATAACTTAAAACACAAGAAATCACTTGAAAAACCCTTCAATCTATCATAAAAACATGATAAAAACACTTAAATGAACATTTTAACTATGCTATTCATGATTAAGGGTGAAAACATCAAAAGAAATCACAAAACACACTAGTTGAGTTGCACAAAACTCGTTGGGTGAATCATGGGCTTGCCCAATCGAAGACAGAGCCAAAATAGGGAAGAAACGGGGCAAACTTTCTAACTCCTCCTCGCCAGGAGAAGACACAAGCTTGCTAGAAGAATACAGACAGTTAGAGTGTACTTTCATACCATGTTACTCCATGCAGAATCAAGGTAACTCGCTAAGCGAGACGACAAGTTTGCTAGGCGAGCAAAGGCAGTTCAGAGACCCATTGGCTAAGTAACTTTAGGGTGAAGGAAGGTTTATGAGGTTGGCGTACAAGGAGGCTCGTTGGGCGAGACAAGGCGGCCAAAGTCCACTTGGATTAGCTTGACATGACTTACTAGTGAAGAAAATCTAGCTTGTTATGCGAGCTAAAGAACTCACTAGGTGAAATCCTCATATTAGAACTTTATAGATAAAGGCCTCAACCAGTTCATTTGAAACCATTCAGTGAATTCAATAACATTGAAGTTATTTTCTAACAAAAGAGCATTGAGGGGATGAAATTCTAGGAGAGGTGTTAAAGCATCAAAAGGCTATGAGCGACCGAGAACTCGTCATAGATGTTGAAAGCTCCTGAGGTTTGACTAAATTTTGGTAAAACTTAATGAAGAACAAGATGATCCAACATGAAGAATTCTGCCAGAAAACAAAGATGTCGAATGAAAAGTCCCAGCATGAAGATTCGACATCATGACTGACTTAGCTGGTTGTTTTAAGATTCAAGGAGCGATCACGGCAGTGGATCAAGGAATCAGCTGATAGAAGATTTGTAGCCCAAGACAGCAGAAGATTATAAAAGACCAAGACCTAAGGTAGACGGTTTTTAAGAATTCTTATTAAGACTTTTGTAAAGTAGAAAATAAGGATTTAGGGTTTTGAAAGTCGTATACTTTCTTGTGTTGGAAGTCTCCCTTTGTATCGTTTGATACACTGTGGTAGACATAGTTTTACAGATTCAGAAATCTTTAGGTAATGAATTATGTATTGTTCTTGGATGAAGATTTGAAGCAAATCCAAGTAGGATTGTTAGTCAAGGTAGCTTGGTTGAACTTTGTATTGAAAGAGGAGTCTTTCAAGTAGGATGATACAGTTATTGTGACTATAATTGTTAGATATCACAGGATGTGATAAGGGAGTGAGATGGGTTTCTCTTATCAATTAGATGGGACTTCTAATGATAAAGTTTTCATTGGATAGTGATAGGTAAACCAGAGGTTGGTAGCCCCTAGATGTAGGTGAATTGCACCGAACTCGGTTAACATATCTTATGTTATTTATCATTCTGCAAATTTACAGTTCAGTATCTGCTTGTTGATTAACATGGTGTAACCGATGTTGAAACATTTTTCGTGACTCTGTTGTTGATATTCTGAATGTCAGCTTGATTATCTTGCCCTTGTTTTAAAGTTATGCAGAGAACAATGTCGTGACATGTTGTTAGGACATATGTGATTTGCATGTCAGTCTGCTTCTGGATGAGATCTTGGGAGATAATTTCTGGCTCATTAAACAAGGTGTGTATTTGTGTGATCATACCATTCATTGGATATCTGGAATGATTGGTATTGGATCAAGGATGACAGCTACTGGTTGGTTGTCTTTTGCTTCTGTGAAGAGGTTCTTTTCTGCAAGGTGTCCTCTAAGATGTCATGACATCTTGACTGGAGCCTGTTGAAGATGTGTTCCGCTGCATGTGTTTCTGATGAAAGGACTTTTGTAAAGCTATATTGAAGACTCTGTTCATGAAGGTGTCAGCATCTATTGAAGTTCTAGCCGTTCCAGCAGGGAGTAATGGAATGGAGAGAGTTGTTTGTTGTTGTTCGCCTTTGATGATGACTTGGTACTTTGAAGGTTGGTTCCTTCAGGTATTTTGAAGTCTGAAGAGGAGAGGTCTAGGTTATCAATTTCTTGGTAAATACCCTTGTCATGATAAAGTTGCCAAAGACACTTGAGAATTCTCTCAAGTCCACTCATAAAGGCATCTCTTGTCATGAGGACTGTTTTGGTTCTGTTGTTTCTGGAAAAGATGGAATTCTGGAGTCTTCTGGCTGCTTTTCTAGATCTATGATGTTTCTGAGGATCATCAATCTGAAGAAATTGGGGGTGTTTTATTTTCACCAACCATGTCTTGCAAGGTAGTGGTTCTTCAGATCAGTTGAAGTGATTCCTCTCAAGGAAGATGCATAAGACTGTGCCAGCTAAGTCAACATAAGTCAAGGATGTCAGCCTTGATGTCTAGACATTTTGCTTGGCACATAAGATACTTACACTAAAGAATACGTGATTGGTATTCATAAAGTGTTTATATCTCTTGGATATACGGCCTTCTGAACAAGGATTTAAGATCAATTACTATTTGTGGAATCCACAAGTATTTAATTGACTATCCATGTGTGCGGTGATCAAAATTGGATGCAGTCAAGGTCATCAGTGAAGATTTCATCTGATGTTCAACCAGATGTTGAAACATCCCTTCAGCAGAGTTTGTGCAGAATCTTGTTGATTCAAGGAGTGAATCTCTAGGACAAGGAAGGGGAATCGCTTATGCTTTGGGAACCAAACATTTGTGTGTTGACATAAAGTGTTGGGAACCTTCTTCTGGTTGGATCTGCAGAGGCACATAATCTGACTAGGAAGTTTCGTGGCAGGAAGCTTTTCTAGAATATGGTGTTGATGGAAGTGAAGGTGAAGACATCTTAATCTTGATGAATATTGCTTGGATCAGTTTATTTCTGATCTGGGTGATTTGGAGTGCAGTTGCTGAGAGCATGTGATCCATTTCAACATGGAGGTGTTGGATAAGTGTCCAGGACAGTATCTCTGACATCTTGAAGGAAGCTTTATTTCTTGTAGTTGTTGACTACTCCTTCCTAAAGAATCATACTTTGGCATGTTTGGTTCTTCTGAGGATGAGTTCTTGAAACTGATGCTTTTCAAGGTATCTGGTCTTAAGATTGGTTGTGAACCATTAATAGAGGATGGAGGTTATCTACTCAAACTTGATATGTTAATCAAGTCTATGAGAGCATGGAACTCTTGTTCTATAGAAGTGGAGAAGTTTCTCAAGATGGTATGTCTGAGGGGGAGTTGATCAAGACTGTATTAGACAGACTTGAGTTCATCAGCTAGAAGTCATGACATTGATGTCAAAATCCGATGTTCTGACATCGGGGTTATCATCAGACTGTTCCCTCTATGAGACCTGGTTACAGTGGAGGTATATCATCTTGAGAGAAGTTGATCTTCTCAAATATGATTGGAATGGATGCTTCAAAAAGTCTATGCAATGTATGGGAATTGCAGAAGCTAGTAGAGGCTACATTTTATAGTCTTAGTGTATCTAAGATCTCTTGCTTTGAAGAAAGTAGGATGTTTGCTGAAGACCCAGATTCTTGGTTGGAGATCTGGGGGAAGTTGTGACACTTGGTTATGTTTAACCATAGTCACTTGAATCCAAGATGTGTGTTTCATCTTATCCTTGGAACAAATTACCTTTGTGGAGAAGGGAAGTTGTCTGAAGACCAAAGGAAGAACTGGTTTTGCTCTGGACTTGCTGAGTGTTGAAGGGTTCTTCACTTAAGAAGCTTGCTTTGGTAGGAGTATGAGAGTTTATTTCTCTCTACAGTTGTCTGAAGTTCTTGATTATCAAGCTGGTAGGAGTTGTGTTCTCTGAAGATCTTCAGTTGGATTACTATGCAATAGTAAGTCCAGTGGTAATTATATCAAGAACCATAGTGTATGGTGTCTGTAATATGATTTGGGTGTCCTAACTGATGTTAGAACATCATCATGTTTTCTGAACTTGGAGTTCAGATTATGGAAGCTGATATTCACTAGTTGAATCCGAAGTGTTCTAACTTATCATATTGGAGAATGATAAGGTGAATACTGTCTTGGATTATGAGGTGTCTATCTGGTAGTTTGACTCTTGTTGAAGTCAAAATGCTTGTGGAGAGGTGGTGTCTTCTGCTGCAAGTAACTCTAGAAAGAAGTGGATCAGTTTGGAGCTTGTGAAGCAAGTAAGTTGAGGATTTCTGGAGCATGTATTTGATGAATGACATCTGGACTAGCTAACAAACTAAGAGATTTTGTATGTCTCTTTGAGGAATGTGAGCATTCCAGGTTCAATTGGATTTATTCTTAAGGAACAATGATATCTATGGCTATAAAATTCAAGATGGATTTGTACAGGGCATGGATGGGTTCAGGATGAGAGGGATCAATGGTGATTTTGGTCTCAATCCAAGAGTTTGTTGGTTATGGTACAAGGATGTAATCCTGGTACTTTCTCACTATATGAGCATGAAGTTGGTCATGTCATATCATGTGGTGATTTGGGGTGTTTCTTGTTGGAAGGAGCATCATTTATGAAAGATAGGGGGAGAACTTTTGTCTGTTAGGTGTACTATTATGGTACATAGATTGCTTGTGGATCAAGCAGTGAGTGAATGTGTTCAACAGGTGTGTTGAACAAGGAGTGAGCTATTGAAGACATGAAGATGAGTCTTATGTTTTCCATTCACTTTAAGGTGTTTTCCGTGCAAAGGAGCACTGATTATCTTTGATAGGGGGAGTTGGACTTCTGTCTAGGATCTGTTGCTGCAGTAGTGCAGTTGTTTATCAAGATTGTTTGTGGTTTCAAGCAGTTTGTGATAGAATACCTCTGGTGAGGGTGTAATGTCAGACGAGATGTCGTGACATTGTGTTACTGTTATAGTTCTGGGTGGACTTGACAGGTTGATTTTGGTTCTATCAATGGATTGAATCAGATATGTACAAGCTTCTTGGGAGTGTCCTGAGAGTCATTGCTTGTGTCTGGGAGAATTTATTTTTCTCTGCAGAATCAGATAAGGCTATTGGAAGTCTTTGTTGTTAACTGGGAGATGTTTGAAGGAATGTCTTAACATCTTGGTCAGTTGTTTTTTTTTCTGGTTGAAAGGAGTATTCTTGGGGCTCATTGAAAGGCATTGTAACTATGCTTCATAGTTTACAAGATGGACTAAACAAAGTATGACAAGTTGTCAGGACATTCTTTAGGACGTGTGGTTGTTTCCTAGTTGATTGTCTTGGACGTTGGAGAGTGTGTCTTAGAGAAGGCATGTTAAACATGTATCTTGGTAGATGCGCTTTCTTCGGACGGTTCCCCTTTAAGAAGAAACAGTCAAAAGTGTTTTGGTCGGTGCATATTTTTTGTGAAGTTACATTCCTCATTTAATGTTCTTATTGAATTGACCTTCGTTATTTTCAATGGTTCGTTACATCCTAAGTAAATCGGTCGGGTATATAAAAGGGGCTCTTGGCTTCGACTTGTCTCAGGTTGTCTTTTCTGTTGTGCTGTGTTCTCATGGGATTTATCCGCCTTTGGGTATGTTCAGTTTGGGTATGGGTCTGTCTTGGACATCTTTGTCAATTTTTGGCTAAAAAGGGGGAGAAAAGTATAGGGGTTGAGTCTGTTCTTGCAGTTGGTTTGCAAGAATGTTGGATAGGATGTTTTGACATTCTGTCTGAGTCTCAGGTTTTCTTTATGTTCTAAGTCCTTCCTTCGTGTCTTGTGATTTGAGTTATGAACACAGCCGTGCCCTGTGTTCTGAGTTACTCAGGTGGAGTATGGGTTCCCTGTGTTCTGAATAATTTCACGCTATTGTTTAAACATAAACAACATACGTAGAGCAATATGTGATAATATTAACTAATGACTAAAAACATATATAACTGATCAAGAAAATGATTAAAGATAGGATAACGAAATCTAACTCCAACCATTTTAATTTCGTCTTTTAAATCTTATTTTCATCTATTGTTACTTTAAACTATTTATCAAGTTGGCTTGCAAATTCCTGGTGTAACACCCCATTTAATTATTTAGTCGCGTTGTAATTATTTTGTGTGTTGTTTGTAATTTTATTGTCTTGTTTAAGGGTAGATGTGTTAAGGTGGGTGTGAGAGAGCTTAGTAGAATGACTTAGACAAAATTAAAGGCTAGGATAATGTGGTAATAATAATATGAATAAGGAGACATTATATTAATGTAATATTAGTTGTATTAATATTAATATTATTACTATGATTATTAATATTAATATTATTATAATTATTCACATTATTATTATTATTGGAATTATTATTGGGATTATTATTATTATTATTATTATTATTATTATTATTATTATTATTATTAAGATAAATAAGAAATAAAACATAATTAGAGTAATTAGTGGGAGGTTTTCACAAAAGAGCACTTTACGTGAAAAGAGAAGGAAAAGAGAAGAAGAGAAAAAACAAAGGAGAACTAGGGCAAGAAGTGATTCCACCATTGTTGAAGGATTCAAAGCTCATATTCAGGTAAGGGGGAGAATGGGATTTGAAGGTGCGAGAAAGACACATGAAAGGGGGGTTTGAATTGTGTATTTACTCTTTTAACAACTTTTCGCTTCTTGTCAATATGACACTTTACGTTACATTAGAGTTCGTTGAGAGACTTCAGAACTCGTCCATTAGGAATCAGTCTTCAGAACTTCAGTACTTGTCTTTAAGAACATTATTCTTTACTACTTCAAGTCTTCTGAAACTTCAGATGTCGTCCATTAGGAATCTGTCTTCAGAGTCTTCAACATTTGACCTTTGGAACCGTAATCTTCAGAACACATAAGTCTTCAGAATCTTTCTGCACTTGGTCTTCAGAGCTTTCCGCCTTCAGAGCTTCAAGTCATGAGATTCTTCAGCACTTCGGTTCTCCAGAAGATTATCTTCTTCAGAAGCTTCGTTATCTTCAGAATCTCAACCACTTTTAGAGAGCATCCACAAGAGCATTGCAACAGCAATATCAGCATCCTTGGATCTGACTGATCATGATCAGATACAGAAGCGTTCTTGCTTCTTGCGACTTGTGTCACACATAGTAACTTCGCATATTATCAATTACGCACATCTGGCTGGTGCTTGTTGGATCTGATATCTTCTATGATTATGATCTGCATACAACACACGTTATAACATAAAATAGTTCTTTCACAAATACGTATTGTTATCATCAAAACATAGATTGACTTGTAGAGACAACTCTTGCTCTCACAATCTCCCCCTTTTTGGTGATGACAAAACCAAGTATTTTGATTGAACATTTTGTACAGGGTAATCACCAAACAAACATATTCAGAGTCTGGAACAACAGCTCCCCTTGAATATGTTATCCTCAAAGTTTTATCTGTGATCATCTAGAATCTTATATGGTCCAAAGATATACAGAATAACAACTTGAGTTGCCAGAACAAAGAATAGAAAAGGATTACTTCTCTATCTTGTCTATAAGAAAACAGAGAGTCTTTAGCATCTAGACTAGTTCATCAGAACTTCCATCTTTAGATCTTCAGAACTCAGTTCCTTTGTAGTCGTATCAGAGTTTATAATCTTCAAAGACATCTGAAGCATTTCTACTTTTCAGCAAATTCATTTAAGCACAAACAGAACAGTTCTTATCTAATAACATAGCATCGCTATTCATCAGAGACAGACACTGTCTTTTGAGAAACTCCCCCTGAGTTTCAGACTTTGTGAAGATTTTGGATTTTGCAATTGAATTTTCTGGGTAGTCTCCCCCTAATTTCCATAAGCCAGATATTTGGATCTTCAGAATCGTAATTCAGGAATATGAGTTTTTAATCACCAATATGGATCATGACTTTTTTCAGAGTTTGACTTTTGAACACAGGTCTTCATCTCAGAACCTTGTTACTGTCACAACTCAGTGGTTCATCAAGGCTTGATTTTTTATCAGATACCAATTGAGGTTAATTTTTGTGATCAATCAACGCTTGATTCTAAAACTGGTACACATGTTTTAATCTTAGTCTGATACTGAGTTATACCAGAGTATGTTGTGTCTGATTCCAACTGAAGGAATTCTTTTCATACCACTTGAAGGGTATTTCCTTAGTGTGCTGAGATTGATACCAATTAAGGTATAGAAAACATTTCATAGCTTAGCTCTGATTGATATTACTGCAGACTGAGTCTAATACCAATCTTTATGTATACTGAGTCCAAATCATTTTCTTCTTAATTGGTTCTTGGTAGACATTAGAACTAATTGTTCTTGGATCTTCAATCCGGATCTTCAGACAGTTCTTGACTTCTGATTTGCACAGTTCTTCTGAATAAGCATCTTGAGATGTAGACTTTGTCTTGACTGCTTTCAGAGTTTTCTTCTTCTGATTCTTACGTTCTGAATCTCATATTCTTAGACAGCTTACAGCTTCTAAACCAAGTGAGGCAGAGATCAAGATAAACTTTGACTTTCAGACAGTTCTCAACTTCTGAACAGTACTGGGTAGATCTGATTCTGAACACATGTTCACGAAATGTACAACTTCTATCATATGAACAACAGTTCATAAGAACTTCTAACAGAGTTCTTCTTTCTTAACCTATCTTAGAATGCCTAGTGAACTTGTTTAGAGTTCCTCGGTTAAACATCAAACAGCAAACGTTAGTAGTAACGCATTTTATATGATTGATTACTTGTTTGAGTTGCATTCTTTCTGTTTTAAGATTTTTCTTTCCAATCAAAATCATATTATATTTCTCCCCCTTTTTGACATCATCAAAAAGTTTAGAGCGTCTTAGCATTTAAGCATATGTAGATCAATATGATTTAAGAATTAAGCATATGAATATAGATATGATAAGGAACAGTTCTAGTGATCAACATCGTTAGAGATTAGTCATAGCATTTTCATTAATGGATACTTAGATTGAAACATCAACACAGAACCACAACGTAGTTTTAAAGTATAAGGCATAGGTTAAGCTTAATCCTAAAGGTAATCAAAACACAGACCTAATGAGGATAGGTTCCTAAGGATTAGACTAAAAGGAGCCTAATGATGATGAATAAGATGAGAGTAAGTTTTCAGAATCATCAGTTCTTAAGGTATGCAGCTTTTCTTCTACTTGAGTAATTGCCAGCCTCTTGTACTTCACAATTTCCTCTGAGATCCATTCGTGGAACTCAGTCCATATATTTCTTATTTCCATGGGGTCCACACAGGAACTGGAAGCATTCACTAAGCTTTGGATTTGTGTGATTGCATTATCCTTAAAGGATGTTGATGCATCATTGACAGTCCTTGATTCTAACGATCATCGTTAGATTATGATAATGTTTTAAGTGTTTTATTTAAGCAATGTAAGCATCTCAGAAAATGATAAAGATTTTAAGTTATGGATTTAATACTGATATGATTATAGATGATAAAACAGAAAGCAGCATTGATTCATTGATTAAAATGATATAGAACCATCAGCACAAAACCACACAAAACAATTTGAGATACACTAAGGTTTAAAGCTTAATCATCAAAATCTTCAACATTGTCTATCCTTACACATATAGTTTCAGCCAGTGAAGGTCCTGGTCCTAGCCTGCTTATCAGTTCCCATGCCTTTTCTTTCAAAATTATTTCAGATATTATTCTTCCATATGGAATGTAGGCATGCATCTGATTCCTTGAGACCTTGATGGAGCGTCTCATGTGGTTAAAAATGGTTTTAGGAAGGTCTATTGTGACGTGATGTGTTAGGAGGAAGACGAAGATTATGTCGTCATGAGTCAGAGTGCCTCTCGCAGTCGCACGTGGACGAAGGTTGGTCAATGAAAATTTGAACCAGGTTTTGGGAGTAGGAGGAGCTTCTCAGGATTTTTTGGTTCGTAGGGAACTGAATCATCAAACAAGGTTCTGCACCTCTCTACCATGCTTAAGTCTGATTGAAAATTATCAATCGTGACTCCGTCGGAGATACAGCCAGTCAATTTCTCTATCGAGGAGACAGAGATTGCGATGGGGTGATAGTAGACCTCAGACAAGATGGTGTTTTCATCGTTGCTGACCCTAGCAAAATTCCAGAACTCTTTAACAAGGTCAGGAAAGATAGGACCATTTAGTAGAAAGTAATAGCACGGCCAAGACTGCGCTTGCATGCTTCGTATTATCTCTAAGCCATCGTTTCTGAGACGAGCGAGGTTGGATCTTTTCTCAGGAATGACTTCTAGGTTCTCTTTTCTTCCTCGAAACGTTGGACCAGTTCTTTGAGAGGTCATCATCTTTGTTGTGGTAAAAATACATTTTTAGGAAGATGATATTTTAGGTTTGAGGATGAATTAGGGTGAAAGATAATCCTACTATTTATAAGTGAGTGAAAGTGGAGAGTAATGACTGAATCAGTACAAAAGATTTGGGTTTACTATTTCCTAGGTAGTTATGATTACTTAGGGTATGCTAAAAGGTGTAACTGTGTGGGAAAAGAAAACGAAGCAGTTACTAATTTACTTTGAAAAATTGATCGGTTATGAATATTAATTATTTAATGGTGAGTGGTGGCTGGAACTGATGCATTTAGAATAATGATGGTTTCATGAGCCACTCAAATATCTTTCAGATAACTTTTAAGGAAATCAATCTATCATTAGAGCTTGTCAGACATTTTATAATTTTTAGAATTAAAAGTTCAATAATCAAAATGATTCACAGGCACAGTTCATTAATCTTAAATAACTTAGGGTAAATTGACACTATTGAAACAACTTAGAGCAACTACGATTTCAAACATGCACTCCGCATGCATAGTTAAAACATAGATAGATTTAGTTTTCTTAGTTACTAAAGATTTCGCACTTAGTCTTCAACAAGCAGTTATCTGGAAGGCTTTCGGGACCATCTTCTTCAATTTTCTCTTTGATCATGTCCACAATTCCATCTCTAAAGAAAATCTCAGACAAAACTCTTCCATAAGGAATGTAAGACTTTGTGAGGTTTCTGGACTCAGAGATGGATTTCCAGAGACAGTTGAAGATAGTGAGTGGAAGGTTTATCTGAAAATCATTCATTAGTAAATAAATGAATTCATGGTCATGGAATCTAAGTATGTCATGGTTCTCTCCTCTAAGAAGGAAATTTGACACCATGAGCTTGTACCAAGCTTTGGGAATGGGTAGAAGATTTTCAGGATTGAAGGTTATGTATCCTAAAGTTAGATCATGAAGGGATGCAAAAATTTTAGCAGCAAAGAATTTGTTTTTGTCAAAGTCAACAGGAATTCCAACATTCTCACACCTAGTTGCAAGAGTGACTGAGAACAGGTTGATGGTGATTGGGATTTCAAAAACAAAGGAGGTAATACACTTGCTTTCAAGATCAAGATCAGCATGTTTCCAGAAATCCTTAACTAGATTTACGTAGATAGGTTTTTCTAGCATCATGGAGTACCTAGTCCATTGTTGAATGTACAACACATCTGCTAGACTGCAAGCAATGTAACTCGGAAGAGGAGGGGTGTTGATTACAAACTGTTTTTCAGGAATGAATTCAAGAAGATCTTGATCTCCAAGAAAAGTTAGTGGAGGCATGATGGCAGATGGACAATGGAATTTTTGACACTTAAGGTTTTATGATAGAAGGACTTGAGTATGAATTGTTTTGACAGAGAGAGGCGATTTTTATACATATAAATAGATAGGATGAGTTGTACCTAGTCTAGGAAAAATATAGATCAAGTATGAGAAAGATTTTATTAAGATTTCTAAAGAGCTCGTGTTGTCAGAGATATGTTATGATTACCCAAGATGTGCAATTATGATTGAAGTTACTTTTGAGTGCACGTATAGTCAAAAGATTTTTCTTATAAGACAGGAATATTTCAGATCATATATTTTTAGTTTAAGTGAAAGGAGTCGTACCTTGGATATTCTAAAATCTCTATTGTCATACTTTGTATTTAGTTCTGACTCAGAACTGCTGATCATCATCTTTCTGAATCTGTTTGCATCTGAGTGAACTGCTGTTGGTTCCCATATTCTTCAGGGGTTTGCTTTTGTGTTCTGACTTCTTAATGATATTGAGATCTTTACTGACCATTTGAGTGCTTTCTATTCTGAGTGGCTTATTTGGACCAATGCTGAATCTCACCTAATTCAGAATTTTTAAGTTGAATGAATTAGATATTCCCTACATTCTAGACTCAAAAGTCATATTCCAGATGATTCTTTCTTTTCCTGTTCAGAGTTGTTCATCTGACTTCTGAGAACAACCAATCAGAGACTCTAAATCTGCGTAGTCAGAACTGCAAGCTTCCATCAAGCTCTCTAGAAGATCATTAATATATAATCATCGACCATTTAAGATTATGTGCTTCTAGAATTGATTTCCACAACATCTTCTGACATTGTTCTTCAAACTGATGCAGATCAAATTCAGAGCTGACTATCATCCAGCATGTGTACAACATGAAACATAGTTTGCATGATACACCTTGGTCTCACAATGTTGATCCAGCTTAAAACATCATATTTACTTCTGAAGGGAATGTTAGCTGATTTCTTCATTCTAAAAGACATCAGCAACTTAAGTCTTTTTTACTTGAGAAGAAGATTTAAGTGTTTTAACTAATACCTTCTGATTCTGGACTAAGGAAGTTCTGAGAAACTTATCAGATAGAGATCTGATCAATAACGTTTGATTCAACTGAGAGATAGTATCAAGTTATCTGAACTTAGTTGTGCTGATTCAGTCAAAACTTAAGAGTTCATACCTGATCAAGTGCATGATGAATCTTTGAAATTCTTCTTCCTGAATATTCTATCAATTTTCTGCATAACTCACCAAGAAAACAATATTCAATTCTTCATGAATCTTTTAACCTCCAGATCATTCAAGATTCAGATGTTGAATCATTTCTAAGAGTTTGAATTCTTCAGATTTTCTGACTTCAACAGACTTCACTCTAAAGTTCAAAATCATAGAACAACAATATTTCTTCTTTACATGAAGAAGTTCTGAATGAGCTTTAAACGAGAAAGTCAAGCGTAGACCTAATCTGTTTCTTGAAAACATCTCAAAAACTCATACAGAATTAATCTTCAGTAAATAAGACTTCTTGTTTTCTGATAATTCAACTTTGAGTAAATATGTGGTTCATCCACACGTATCTTCCAAGATAAGCATTCAACAGATACTACTTCTTATCTGATGAATCTATCTTATCAGCTCATTCTTCAATCTTTATTAAAACTTAAGTGAGGAAGATTTAGTTGTTTGACAACTGTAAAACTTCCAGAATCAGTGATTTGCTTAAGTACTCAGATTGATTACAATTTTGTACACAATCATCTTCTGAACTATTACAGAAATTGTAAGTGGATTTCAATCTCACCCAGAGTATTTCTACGCTCCGTATCTGGATCTTTTTCTGACACTGTTAAGTGTTTGATATCCATCAATAATAGAACCGGAGCTCTGATACCAATTGAAGGTGTGAGAAAGACACAAGAAATGGGGGTTTGAATTGTGTATTTACTCTTTTAACAACTTTTCGCTTCTTGTCAATATGACACTTTACGTTACATTAGAGTTCATTGAGAGACTTTGACTTGCGAAGTTATATTCGGACTTGGCAATGCTTAGAGCATGAGAACCAATAAGAGTCTGAATGCTATGTACATTATTCAGAACTTGCAGAGCGGAAGCTTATCAGAGTTGCAAGGTTCTTACTTGCTTATGTAAGGTTCTGATCCTCAATATAGAAACATAAACAAAGACATTAAGCATAAGAGTAAAGAACACATGATATATCCTGGTTCACCACAAAGGTTAATCCAGTTCATCCTCCTCAGGTGATTTTGCCTTGAACACAAGGTCTTAATCCACTATAATCAATCTCGATTACAAATGCACGAGCACATAGCTGGTGACTAACAAACTGCACAGCCGCACTGTGACTAACATGCAATGAACCGTTCAGGAATTCAACTTAATGAATATAACGAACATTGACCTGTAGGTTCCAATCTTGCAAGATCTACTGCTAGGCTTTCACAGCTAGACGTTCAGAGATTCATCGCAATGAATATAACACTACTGACCCTATTTCAGGATTTCCCACAATGACATCTCGCCATTGTCTTCTCGAGTCTCCGGTCACACTGACCACTCAAGGAATCCTAATTCACCAAGAATTAGTTATACAGAAGATTACAATAATGCTTCTTAATAAGCAGATTACTCCTAATGTTTAAGTACAAAGAACACATAAGTGTTCAAGTAAGATATGAGGAACAACTCTTTTCTATCTTAAGAAACTACAAAGATGTATAATGATTTGACAGTTATTGACATCTTGTAGATCTTCTTCTTCGTCTTCTTGGGTGAGCAAGCTTTGAGCAACAATTCCTTGCTTCAGATCTTCAATGTAGCACTGACGAAAAGGTGGTTGATGACTTGAGTGATTTTTAATGTTGTCTTCTTCATCAACAACTTCTGTACCAATTCATTGTTGTTGTGTTGAATGATGATGTTTGAGCTTCAACAACAATGGCCATGTGTAAATGCTGATAGCTTTTGATATTTAAGTGTTACAACGAGAACTCATCGTTGTTGCTATCTTCACACAATGACTTTGATCAATTCTCCATTCATGGACTAAATCGATATTTTCAGAAGCATTTACTCCTTTCTTTAAATAGCCTAGTAAAATATAGTCATTGAAATACTGTTGGCTGTTAGAAAAGAGACGTTGTGTAATAATTAGTTGTACTGACATATCTCCTTTTTGCTGTGGGAGAAGTGACGGGATATATCTTTCTTGGTCACTATGTACAGTTACTCACAACGGTAACATTTGTCTTCAAATCTTCAGAGGCTTCTGATGGTAATTATTTGAAGCATGAGTAGAGACTTCTTAACGGGATATCTGATACGTCAAGTCTTCAGTCTTTTGAAGAAGTCCATTAGGAATCAGTCTTCAGAACTTCAGTACTTATCTTTAAGAACATTATCCTTTACTACTTCAAGTCTTCCGAAACTTCAGAACTCGTCCATTAGGAATCTGTCTTCAGAGTCTTCAACACTTGACCTTTGGAACCGTAATCTTCAGAACACATAAGTCTTCAGAATATTTCTGCACTTGGTCTTCGGAGCCTTCCGCCTTCAGAGCTTCAAGTCATGAGAGTCTTCAGCACTTCGGTTCTCTAGAAGATTATCTTCTTCAGAACCTTCGCTATCTTCAGAATCTCAACCACTTTCAGAGAGCATCCACAAGAGCATTGCAATAGCAATATCAGCATCTTTGGATCTGACTGATCATGATCAGATACAGAAGCGTTCTTGCTTCTTGCGACTTGTGTCACACATAGTAACTTCGCATATAATCAATTACGCATATCTGGCTGGTGCTTGTTGGGTCTGATATCTTCTATGATTATGATCTGCACACAACACACGTTAGAACATAAAATAGTTCTTTCACAAATATGTATTGTTATCATCAAAGCATAGATTGACTTGTGGAGACAACTCTTGCTCTCACAGGATTTAATATAGGTGATTTGAACATGAAAGGGTAGTGAGGGGTCTTTTCCCTCTTAGGTTCTGTGTATTTTCTTCTCTTTCTTGATCTATTGCATGTTTGTATGATGATTATTCTGAATTTGTGAGTATGTAATGTCTGCTATGAATTTGTGTTGGATGTTGATGTTGTTGTGAAAATTCGTATAGAATGTATGTTGTTTCTGTGTTGAACATAAAACCATATCTAACAATTGGGATTTTTATGGGGTTAACGAACCTTGGTTTAATGACAGAAAATGTTGACAAATTAATGAAACAATGAATTAAAATTGGTTTTGGGTGTGATTTAGAATGCTTGAAAGTGCTTTAACGGGGGAAATCTCGCACTGATGCGAAATCTGAGAATTTTGGCATGCTTCTGGTCATACGCGTATGGGGGAGGCCATATGCGTATAAGGGGACACTCCTAGGGGCATACGCGTAGCATACATGCCCTATCCCCAGAGCCAGCACGGCCCTCTGCAGATACGCATATGGGACATGTATGAGGAGTGGTCATACGCGTATGGGCATGGCCATATGCGTAGGGGGGAGATTTGAGGAGTTTTGAGAGAGAAATCACTCTCTGGTGATACACGTACAGCACAAGGCCATACGCGTATGAGGCCTGGGCAGATTGGCCCTACGATATGCGTATGGGCAGGGCAGTGGTGAAAATTTCCCGTTTTTGCGATCTCTGTCCCGATTTCGGGTGTGATGAAATTTCTTTTGATCCGTAAGACTAAGATGGTATAATTGGACATAGGAAAAACTAGTAATAATATTAAGTGGGATAAAATATGGGTTTTTATGAGAACGTCTAGTTGAGACGTGTTGGGTGTGTGGGCCAAGATTGTCATGTGTGGATCGTCCTATGTTGTGGTGGTAATTCCGGAGAGAATTACGGTGAGCATGTGGCTCATGTGTGATCATTGAGGATCATGAACTTTGCTTGAATAAATATTATATCGTGCATAATTTGTGTCATGCATTCATGTTCTGTGTTGTGGAGATGAGCTAGGTGGAAATCCATGATGGGTGCCTAGTCTCACCCGGACTCTACGTGGGAGTCGAGTGGAGATAAGTTGTGGTTCAGAGGAAAGTATACGACTTGTCCGAATTCCGACGGGAATCGAGTTCTAGGGTGAACCATATGTGATTGTGATGGTACCGCATGCATTGTGCCGTGTCAGTTGAGTCACATTGCATATGCATCTGATTGAATATGGGCTGTTTATATCGAATGATAATGTG
The DNA here is from genome assembly GCA_022829125.1 of Lathyrus tuberosus. Lineage (NCBI taxonomy): Eukaryota > Viridiplantae > Streptophyta > Magnoliopsida > Fabales > Fabaceae > Lathyrus > Lathyrus tuberosus. The sequence goes on along the minus strand of JALAZF010000301.1, from coordinate 2,712,745 downwards.
GAACTTATATGTGTGTGGTAATTATATGATTGGTGTTTTATGTATGAACTACTCCTTGGCATATGTTTTTCACCGTGTATTTATTAAATGTAGTTCTCACCCCTTTTCTGTTTGTTGTGTTTGTGCTCTGTGGGGAGTACAGATGATCAGGTACCTGAGTAGTGCTTGGAGCATTGTGTTGCTATTTGATCGAGTCTTAGGAGTCTTTATGCTATTTGACTTTGTATTTGTTACGTATCTTTTTTTTACTATCGTTGATGAACCATGTGTTATGTGGAGTTTTTGATGTAATGGAAGCTTTAACGCCAAATCGTTGATTTACTTCCGCTGTTTAATTAAAGTATTTGGTTTTAGTTATGAATAAGATATGAAGTGATTTAATACTTCATGTGATGTTTTGTTGAATGTGGCATCCTACGTGTATTAACTCTGATTTATTTCCGCATTATTTTCTTATTTTCAATTATTATACGAATGGGTAGAGTAGGGTGTTACAATTGGTATCAGGGTAGGTCGGTCCGTCCGCCCAGTGTAGTAGTAGAGTCTGACTATATAGTGCGTATAGTCGTGTGTTTCTTCTAACATGTGTTCCTTTGGTGTTGAGCAGTATGGCTGGTAGGAATGATGTTGAGATTGCTGATGCGTTATAGGCTGCTGCGCAGGCGGTGCAGAGTAACAATCGGAGCACTGAAGATGTCGGGTTCCACAATTTGGAAAAGTTCCAAAACAACAAGCCACCTAAGTTCGAGGGTAGGCACGAACCGGATGTGGCGTAGAAGTGGCTGAAGGATATTGAGAAGATCTTCATAGTCATGGGATGCACTGAAGCTCAAAAGGTGCAATTTGGCACGCACATGCTGAATGGGGAAGCTGAAGACTGGTGAGATAACACCCGTCAAAGGCTAGAAGTTGCAGGTAGTCCTATTACTTGGACGGTTTTCAAGGATGAGTTTCTGGAGAAGTATTTTCTAGAAGACGCTCGTGGCAAGAAAGAGGTTGAATTTATAGAATTGAAGCAAGGAAACTTGACGGTTGCAAAATATGCGGCTCAATTCGAGGAACTGGTGGAGTATTATTCTCATTACAATATTGATGCTGCCATGAGTTCGAAGTGTATCAAGTTTGAGAACGGGCTGCGTCCCGAGATCAAACAAGGTATCAGTTATCAGAAGATCAGGTACTTTCCTGAATTGGTGAACAGGTGTCAGATTTATGATGAAGACAACGGGGCTCGGGTTGCTCACTAAAAGGCCCTGAGTGACAAACGGGGTAAGCAGAGACGTGGGAGTACACCTTATAGTGCTCCGAAAGATAAGGGAAAGCAGAAAGTTGTTGGCAAGAAGCCAAGTGGGGGAGGAAATTCTTCCAATCCTCTCAAGTGTTTTCGATGTGGTGGCGCGGGTCACCGTGCTAATGAATTTCAGAATGAGGTGAATAAGTGTTTCAAATGCGGGAAACCAGGCCATGTTGTGGCAGATTGTAGGACCAATATACCTACCTGTTACAACTGTGGTGAACAGGGTCACATCAGAACCCCTTGTCAGAAGCCGAAGAATTCGCAAACCGGTGGGAAGGTATTTGCATTGGTGAGGGCTCAGCCTACCAGTGAGGATTATTTGATCAGAGGTACTTGTTACATTCATAACACTCTTTTGATTGCTATCATTGATACGAGTGCGACCCACTTGTTTATTTCTGTTAATTGTGTGAAGAAACTAGGACTTGTGTCGTATACTCTGAGTAAAGGAATGGTTATTAATACTCCATGTATTGGGTCAATCACTACATCTTTAGTGTGCTTGAATTGTCCTGTGTCGATCTTTGGTAAAGATTTCGGAGTGGATTTGATTTGCTTATCACTCAGTGATCTGGATGTTATTTTAGGGATGAATTGGCTAGAGAGCAATTATATCTACATTGATTGTTATAGGAAGAGGTTGTTATTTCTTACCCCAAAGGAAGAAGAGTTTATTAGTTTCATATCTACCAAGGAGTTGAGAACCTTGTTGGAAGATGAAGGTAAAATGTCTGCGGTGTTTGCCTCGTTGTCTGTTGAAGGCAAACTGTCGATCAATGAATTACCCATAGTGAAAGAGTTTCCGGGTGATATTTTTGAGTTTCCTCCGCAGCGAGAAGTGGAATTCGCAATTGATCTTGTTCCTGGTACCATACTTATATCTATGGCACCATACAGAATGTCAGCATCAGAATTGGCGGAGTTGAAATGTCAACTCGGAGAATTGCTTGATAAGAAGTTTATTAGACCCAGTGTGTCGCTGTGGGGAGCTCCAGTGTTGTTGGTTAAGAAGAGGGACAGTGGTATGAGATTGTGTATTGATTATCGTCAACTGAATAAAGTGACCATCAAGAACAAATATCCGCTTCCAAGAACCGATGATCTAATGGATCAACTCGTGGAAGCTCGTGTTTTCAGTAAGATTGATTTGAGGTCAGGTTACCATCAGATTCGGGTGAAGGAGGATGATATTCAGAAAACGGCTTTCAGGACTCAGTATGGACATTACGAATATGTCGTGATGTCGTTCGGAGTGTCCAATGCACTGGGCGTATTCATGGAGTACATGAATCGTATCTTTCATGATTATTTGGATCAGTTTGTGGTAGTTTTTATTGGACATTTTGATTTATTCCAAGTCAGAAAGAGATCATGCAGAGCATCTGAGGGTTGCATTGCAAGTGTTGAAAGATAATAAGTTGTTTGCAAAACTTTCAAAATGTGAGTTTTGGTTGCATGAGGTGAGTTTTCTTGGACATGTTATTTCTGGTGATGGCATAGCAGTGGATCCATCTAAAGTAAGTGTTGTACTTCAGTGGTAACCTTTGAAATCGGTGATGGAGATTAGAAGTTTCTTGGGTTTGGCAGGTTATTACTGTAGGTTTATTGAAGGATTTTCAAATTTGGCCCTTCCTCTGATGCAATTGACTAGAAAAGGTCAGACCTTTGTGTGGGATATCTTGTGTGAAGAAAGTTTTAGGGAATTGAAGCAAAGGTTGATTACAACGCCGGTGTTGACTCTACCAAAGCCAGATGAACCTTTTGTGGTATATTGTGATGCGTCTAAAATGGGATTAGGCGGGGTATTTATGCAAGATGGTAAGGTCGTGGCTTATGCCTCGCGACAATTGAGAGTACATGAAAGGAATTATCCTACGCATGATCTTGAATTAGTTGTAGTGGTTTTTGTGTTGAAAATTTGGAGACATTACTTGTATGGGTCAAGGTTTGAACTGTTCAGTGATCACAAAAGTTTGAAATATCTATTTGACCAGAAAGAGCTGAATATGAGACAGGGAAGATGGTTGGAATTCTTGAAGGACTGTGATTTTAGCTTGAGTTACCATCCCGGTAAAGCTAACGTCGTAGCGGATGCTTTGAGTCGGAAGACAATTCATATGTCGACATTGATGATTAGAGAGTTAGATTTAATTGATCAGTTTAGAGACTTGAGTATGGTTTGTGAACTGACTTCTGAGAGTGTGATGTTGGGTATTGCTGAAAGTTAATAATGAGTTCCTTAGTGAGATTAGAGAGAGTCAGAAGCTTGATTTGAAGCTGGTGGATTTGATGACCGCAAGAGGGTCGGATGCAGAAAGTGACTTTAAAGTGGACAATTTTGGTGTGTTGAAATTTAGAGGCAGAATTTGTGTGCCGGATAATCCGAAACTGAGAAAAATGATCTTAGAGGAAAGCCAAAAGAGTAGCTTAAGTATTCATCCAGGAGCTACGAAAATGTATCAGGATCTTAAGAAATTGTTTTGGCGGCAGCGTATGAAGAAAGACATAGCTAGGTTTGTGTATGCTTGTTTGACTTGCCAGAAGTCAAAAGTGGAACAATAGAAACCTTACAGTTTGATGTAACCGATGGAAATACCAGAGCGGAAGTGGGATAGTATCGCGATGGATTTTGTGACTGGGTTGCCGAATACGGCGAGAGGCCTTAATGCTATTTGGGTAATTGTGGACAGACTGACGAAATTGGCATATTTTATACTGATTAACATCAGTTTTCCGTTGGTAAAGATAGCAAAGATTTATATCAGAATAATAGTGAAGTTGCACGGGGTTCCGTCGAGCATTGTGTCTGACAGAGTCACGAGGTTTAATTCTGGATTTTGGAAGAGCTTGCAGGAAGTTTTGGGTTTTAGTTTGAGGTTGAGTTCTGCTTATCATCCGCAGATAGATGGACAGTCTGAGAGGATTATTCAGTCGCTATAATACTTGTTGAGAGCTTGTATACTCGAACAGGGAGGTGCTTGGGATACTCATTTGCCGCTGATTGAATTTACCTACAATAATAGTTACTATTCTAGTATCGAAATGGCGCCTTTTGAAGCATTGTATGGTAGGAGGTGTAGGACACCTCTATGTTGGCATGAGTCGGGCGAGAGCACTGTACTCAGACCCGAGATTATGCAACAGACTACTGAGATAATCCAGATAATTAGAGAGAAGATGAAGGCATCCCAGAGTAGGCAGAAAAGTTATCATGATAATAGGAGAAAAGACTTGGAATTTAGCGAGGGCGATCATGTGTTTCTGAGGGTCAATCCTGTGACCGGCGTTGGTCGTGTGCTGAAATCGAAGAAGTTGGATCCAAAGTTCATTGGACTGTATCAGATTTTGCAGAGAGTTGGGACGGTTGCTTATAGAGTGGCGTTGCCACCTGAACTTTCGAATTTGTATGACGTGTTTCATGTGTCGCAACTTCGAAAGTACATTGCTGACCCATTCCACGTGCTTTAGAGAGATGAAGTACAGATTTGGGATAATCTTACCATGGAGGCGATGCCGATAAGGATCGAGGATCGCAAGATGAAGCAGCTAAGGGGCAAAGATATTCCTTTAGTGAGAATAGGTTGGGGAGGAGCTGCTGGAGGAAGTGTGACCTGGGAATTGGAGATCAAGATGCGAGATTCGTATCCGGAATTGTTCTCATCAGATACATTTTCGAGGACGGAAATATTTTAAGTGGGGGAGAGTTGCAACACCCCATTTAATTATTTAGTCGTGGTGTAATTATTTTGTGTGTTGTTTGTGATTTTATTGTCTTGGTTAAGGGTAGGTGTGTTAAGGTGGGTGTTAGAGAGCTTAGTAGAATGACTTAGTCGGAATTAAAGGCTAGGATAATGTGGTAATAATAATATGAATAAGGAGACATTATATTAATGTAATATTAATTGTATTAATATTAATATTATTATAATTATTCACATTATTATTATTATTGGAATTATTATTTGGATTATTATTATTATTAAGATAATTAATAAATAAAACATAATTAGAGTAATTAGTGGGAGGTTTTCAGAAAATAGCAGTTTACGTGAAAAGAGAAGGAAAAGAGAAGAAGAGAAAGAACAAGGGAGAACTAGGGCAAGAAGTGATTCCACCATTGTTGAAGGATTCAAAGCTCAGATTCAGGTAAGGGGGAATGGGATTCAATATAGGTGATCTGAACATGAAAAGGTAGTGAGGGGTCATTTCCCTCTTAGGTTCTGTGTATTTTCTTCTCTTTCTTAATCTATTGCATGTTTGTATGATGATTATTGTGAATTCGTGAGTATATAATGTCTGCTATGAATTCGTGTTGGATGTTAATGTTGTTGTGAAAATTCATATGGAATGTATGTTGTTGCTGTGTTGAACATAAAACCAGATCTGACAATTGGGATTTTTATGGGGTTAACGAACCTAGGTTTAATGACAGAAAATGTTGACAAATTGATGAAACAATGAAGTAGAATTAGGATTGTGAAATGGTATTGAATTAAAATTGGTTTTGGGTCTGATTTAGAATGCTTGAAAGTGCTTTAATGGGGGAAATTTCGCACTGATACGAAATCTGAAAATTTTGGCATGCTTCTAGTCATACGCGTATATGGGGAGGCGATATGCGTATAAGGGGAGACTCCCAGGGGCATACGTGTAGCATACGCGCCCTGTCCCTAGAGCCAGCACAACCCTCTACTTATACGCGTATGGGACATGTATGAGGAGTGGCCATACGCGTATGGGCAGAGCCATACGCGTAGGGGAAGATTTAAGGAGTTTTGAGAGAGAAATCACTCTCTGGTGATACGCGTACAGCACAAGGCCATACACGTATGAGGCCTGGACAGATTGGCCCTACACGTAGGATACGCAGGCCTGGGCGAATGAATTGAGTCCATACGCGTATGGACAGGGTTGTGGTGGAAATTTCCAATTTTTGCGATTTTTGTCCCGATTTTGCGTGTAATGTAATTTCCCTTGATTCGTAAGACTAAGATGGTATAATTGGACATAGGAGAAACTAGTAATAATATTAAGTAGGATAAAATATGGGTTTTTATGAGAACATCTAGTTGAGACGTGTTGGGTGTGTGGGCCAAAATTATCGTGTGTGGACGGTCTTGTGTTGTGGTGGTAATTCCTGAGAGAATTACGGTGAGCATGTGGCTCGTGTGTGATCATTGAGGATCGTGAACTTTGCTTGAATAAATATTATATCGTGCATAATTTGTGTCATGCATTTATGTCATGTGTTATGGAGATGAGCTAGGTGGGAATCCATGATGGGTGTCTAGTCTCATCTGGACTCTACGTGGGAGTCGGGTGGAGATAAGTCGTGGTTCAGAGGAACGTATACGACTTGTCCGGATTCCGATGGGAATCAGGTTCTAGGGTGAACCTTATGTGATTGTGATGGTACCGCATATATTGTGTCGTATCATTTGAGTCACATTGCATATGTATATGATTGAATATGGGTTGTTTATGTCGAATGATGATATGGCACTTGTATGTGCGTGGTAATTGTATGATTGGTGTTTTGTGTATGAACTACTCCTTAGCATGTGTTTTTCACCGTGTATTTATTGAATGTAGTTCTCACCCCTTTTCTGTTTGTTGTGTATGTGCTCCTTGGGGAGTACTGATGATCATGTACCTGAGTAGTGCTTGGAGCATTGTGTTACTATTTGATCGAGTCTTAGGACTCGCTCTGATACGTAACACGAGCAGGATGGGGAATTCGTGATTTCTTTATGTTATTTGACTTTGTATTTGTTACGTATTTGTTTTTTATTATTGTTGATGAACCACGTGTTATGTGGAGTTTTTGATGTAATGGAAGCTTTAACGTCAAACCATTGATTTACTTCCGTTGTTTAATTAAAGTATTTGGTTTTAGTTATGAATAAGATATGAAGTGATTTAATACTTCATGTGATGTTTGTTGAATGTGGCATCCTACGTGTATTAACTCTGATTTATTTCCGCATTATTTTTGTATTTTCAATTATTATACGAATGGGTAGAGTAGGGCGTTACACCTGGACCTAGAAAATTCGGATCTCTGCTTATAGCTTATCAAATTGTGGTTTGTCCCAACTTGCTGACTTGTTGCTGCTTTTGTGGGATGTACATTGGAACCATGAGAAAGAAGACACTTTTATTTGGTGGAGGGATAGATCGAGCTTTTATGTTAAGGTAAGTTATAATAGTCTATTGGACCTGGTTAATGGTGGATCTTCTGTAGCAGAGCAGCCCTAAAGGGAACTGGTCTGTCTTTGAAAATCGCAAGTGACAAGCAAGGCTCTCATTTTTGGGTGGAGAATTCTCCTTAATAGAATTTCTACTAGAGTTGAATTGTTAAGAAGAAATGTCATCTCTGGTTCTCATAATTTATCATGTTCTTTTTACTTTTATTAAGAGTAATGAATCAACCACATCTTTATGAGTTGCCCCTTTACAGTCTCAATTTGGAATTGCATCCATGTTTGGCTTGTAATTATTTTGTTGTGGGTTTGAGCATCCATTGTTCTTTTTGAAATACACATTGAATCATAGAAAAAAAATGTCTAAAACCTTGCTTAAGAAGTGTGTCGGACAATGTTGAAGGACAAAGAAAACACATTGAAGGTCATTGTCATCGATCGCAATATCACATTAAAGAATTCAGTTGCTAAGGTATTTCTTACTTCATACGCATTACTTTGTAGGTATCATATCACAAAGAACGTGAAAAGTCGAGTTAAAATCGCGATAGGGACCAAACAAATAAAAGGTGAAGACGGAAAAATGGCTATACGATCTCCTAAAATACTCAGACAATCGAAAAGTTGTGAAACTTGAGTACCGCTCACCCTCAATTGACAACGAAGAAAAGATTCAGTTCAACAAGTTTGAGCTGAAGATGGATGAAGATTTAAGGGTTATGTGGAATACATTTCACTCTTATAAAACAAAAGGTTTGATTAAGCTGAACGTGGAGATTACGAAATCGACCGAAAATATTCTAAAGATGTTAATATGTCATACTTGATAATGAAATGTATTGTTTGATTTATGTTAACGATTATCACTGTAATATTTCATTTTTTATGTATATCATAATAATTATCGATGTTAATTTATCTCTATATCTACATCTTTTTCATTTCTATTTTTGGTTCATTAGAATCCAAAAATACATCTCCTTAAGATACACAGATATACAATTCCGAATTAAATTTATTAATAGAATTGGATCATGTTCAAAAGCGAAGGAATTGTGTGTGAATGATATACGTTCAAAAATGCATTTTCAAATTCTAGAAGTTGTTTTAATTTTTCACTAGCAATACTCAAGGTGAAAGAAACAGTTCCTTTTTTTGTTTTATATTCTTGATTGGCTTCTACTCTTAAATGAACTTGGTCTAACTATCAAAAGTATTTGGAAGCTACGTTATATTTTCTTCAATGCCTACCGTAAAATGACATGTTATGTGAAATGGAGACAGATTAAGGTGTAAAAATAATTACTGTGTAAAATTAGTTTTGAAAATATGAAAAAGTGCAGGGGTGTGCTTGCAGATAGTGGAGGTATGTATGTATAATATTTCTCATTGCTTCCTTGTTTAACTTTATTTTTGTGAATGAAAATGAACACCTGTTTGAAATCCATTGTTATTATCATCAAAATAAATAAAATTAAAAAAAAAAATTCTTCTGTAACATTTGCATTGACCCTCAAGACTAAATATAATAATTACAAACAAATGCTTTATGATTCACCTTAAGCAGGAAATCAAATAAACTACTATACAAATAATCTAAGGAAGCAAAAAACATTCACCCCTTTTATTAAATCAATGTTCAAGAGATACAATAATACAACTCATTTTCATTTCCTAATCATTTCCATAAAAAAATTCAAGAGATATTCAACCTGCAACCTGCTAAATTAACACTAGAGTGAGAAAATTAAAAAAGTAATTAACAACTAAATCATATCATCATGAACTAGTTAAAAAAAAACTTACCTACCTCATTTGCAGTTCACAATTATCTCTTAGTTTCACTCATGTTTTTTCCTTCAAAAAATTCGCCTAACATCCGATCTAGATCTTCTGCGCTGTATTTTATGTACTTCTGAGGTGCCTTTCCACTCTCGACTAGAGGCCTGTAATTAAATTACACATCGTCGAAAAAATTATATCATGCAAATAAATAGATGGAAATGTCATAGTAACATTTGAAGTGGATTTAATCGAGAACGCACCCAAAACGTTTCACGAATGAACGATATGCAGGTAACAAGACTTCAGCAACTGCAAGCCTGAGAGACTCTCGCAACTCGCTGTCTGGAACTGTCCATTGTGATTGTTTCTGATGAAGTTCCTCAAACATAATATTGAATGTCTTAAACCTGACAACAGTAACACAACGCATAAAAGCGTGTCAAAAGGACGAGTATACTCCTTAAACCGAAAGTTCATATTGAAGCAACGGAGAAGGTACCTACCTGTCTTTAACAAGTGCCCTTGAAGCACCGCTACTACCTCCTGTTCCACCATCACCACCTGCAGTATTACTACCACCACCTGATGAGGCGAGTCCCTGAATAGACATGCATTGAAGAATCTGCCAAGCAAAAGAATCAAAATTCAGCAATGGTACGAATACGATCCTCCTATCACGAATTACAATTGTTATTCATTTAAAGTCGTTAGAAAAAAACCTTTGCCCAAGCATTTCTTTTGTATTGATTTGCATGCTGCTGCACAATCCTCCTATGTCTTTGTACCCAATCATCTCCAAGCAAATCCTTGGCTTCCGACCTGTAAAAGATTTGGAGAGTAATAACTTTGAACCATAAGAGTGCAGAATAAAAAACCTATTGATTCTAAGAAATCAATAACCTATATATCTTGAAGACATACCTCCTAACTGATCGTACAATATAATGAATATTGTTCATGAGAAAAAGATGTGTCAATGCAGGGTCTTTATACTGCTTTGATTTACCGTCTAGATTGATTTGCAAAGCTTGCATTATTCGCATTGTTACAGTTGCTAGCTGGGAAGAATCATTCCCACCTTCAAACTCTTGGAAAAGTTGCTTCAAAGTGGATCGGTAGCTGTAAAAAATTAAAAACAAATCTAACTATATAATAAGTATCGACAAATATCTTTGTAATAAGTGCACATAGCAAGGAATGCTAGAATTAATTTGATGGTATGGCTAAAAACATTGTATTAGAGGACAATCACAGAAAAACTTACTCAAACAAAAACTTGACATAGTTAATAACATAGCTAGTCAAAGGATGAACAGTTCCATCTGTTACTGCAGTCTTTGTAGCATCTTTTTCAACCGCTTCTTCAAAATCTCCAAAAGTCTCCTGTGCTGTTTGTGCAAGCCGTTTTGTCAAAGCCGTTGCCGCGTCTCTTATTTCAGAGCAAGCTTTGCCTTTAAATAGTGTGTCAATCTGCAAATTGTCAGGTGAAAAGGATGATATATAACAGCATTGCAATATACTCACATTCTATGGAATTTATGAGACCAATGAACAAGAGATATTGCAGTAAGATAAGATTTATGATTTAAAAACACGAAAGTCATACCTCTGAATGAAGCTCTTGCATTATTTCATACATGTCCAAAAGTACAAATAACTTTTCCGGGGATCTCTTGCTTTTAGCTATTGCGTCTCCAAAGCTAAGTAGCATAGAGACGCTGTTTGTAGTCACCTCGGCAAAACATTGTTCGGCGAGTGAATCAAAGCCTTCAAATATCTGATCACAAACTTTCCTCTCACCAGCAAACAACAATTTCACCTGTTCATATATATATTTGCATATTTCAACACCATGGAAAAAAATTGTAAAGAAAAAACAAAGTACCAATTTCACAATCTTCTTACAGCTATTCGCATGAAATGAATCCAGTTTCCGATTTTGGCTTCCAAAATCTCCCACTGTAGCTTTTGAACATCGTCTTTGTTGAGTTTCTCAACTCCGAGTTTTTGGAGGCTTTCTTCCAGTACATTAGAACGGGCTTCCCTACACGATAATAATGATAATAATATTAATTAAATTATACAGAAGTAAAATTTCTTATTGTTGAAAGTGTATAATACAAGCTTTTGAACCTCCTTAATTCACAACATTTTTCTTAATAATTTCTACACTTTTGACATTTTTATACATTGTATATTTTTAATTTCAGTGCTTGTTACATTAATAATTCTTCAAATGTAGAGTTCTACAGATAGGAATTTTTACATTTACCTTATATAATATAACAGTCAACTAAACAAAGAGCATTTACCGGTATATTTTGAGTAACTGTGATCGGTGACCAGCTTCAATCATTTGCTGAGCTAAATCATGTAGTAGTGGCAAAATTCTTGGTGGTATAAGGACGGGAGGTGTGTATACAACAGCATCAGCGTTATTGTTGTGAGAATCAGAATGATGATTGGACTTGCCATTCTGTTCACCCTCATGACCAGGTGATCCTGACGAAGGTCGCATTGAGTTTGGAAGGCAATCAAAGAGGCGCTCGGGTTCCACAGGTTTGCTGTAATCACACGGGAAAAAAGAAAAATTGAGGGTCCGTTTGACTATTGAGTAAATGCAAGCAAATCAACTTTTCATCAAATGTACACATCAAAAGATGAACACTAAAATGCACAAAATGCAAACCTGTAAGATGATAATAGCTGATTAAACTCGTCCTGTAGCTTAGAAATAGCTTTAGTTAGCAAACTACTGGCATGGCTGACAACACCATCACTATTCCTAAAACTGTTCTTACTGCCAAAAAACTGAATGTTGCTTCTCAACTTAGCAATTGCTTCAAGATAGTTTTCCAGGTCTTCGTGTGGCCCTTTGAGTATTTTGTTCTCTGCCTGTTGATAGATCAAGTAAAACATCAACAATAACATTGTGTATGTGTGTGTAGTGTGGTGCAATGGTAGGGCATAAGGAGAAAAATAAAAAAGATAAGGTATATATGCATTCAAAATCCTACAAAAATAAGAAGACTGTCCTGAATCCTGAAACTGCGTCATATGGAACTAAAGTTTTGAAGTATGATGTTAATAGAGTCATTTAAAGCACTTCACAATTACAAGGTAGGAAAAGAAACACGTGGTATGTGAAGAAAAAAGGAAGAGATGGAAACTAATGTAATTAAAATGAAGGTAATTCTTGGAATTTGGGCGTTAGGCCGAACTCAACCCAGAAACTAGCTCAAAAAGTAAACATTGTCCAAGCCTAATAAGGACTAAATCGGCCCTATAACCTGTCATTGGGATCTCAACAAACCCCTTCACACTCCAGACTTGACATCTGAAGCGTAAACAAAATGCAGGATGGTCCAATAATAGAGATCTTAAAACACCGCCTCACGTTCATAATTGGACATATGAAACGTGGACAAACACAACACAAGTGACCCAAATAACAAAACCATGCCATCTTAGAATTTGGACTTAGGGCTAACTTCTAATATGAATTGAAGTATATAAGTATATGCTGAGTGCTAAACACTTAGGGCCTGTTTGGAGGGGAAGGGAGGGGAGGGGAGGGCGTTGAGAAAAGGGAAAGATTGAATGGAAAGAATTGAAGGATTATGTTATGAGAGTTTTGGAGGGTTTGTTTTTATTCATAACACCAAAAATCTCCTAATTTGGGGAACTCAAATTTTGCATTGAAGGAGGGTTTTTGAGGGTTTTGAAAGGCTTACATAAATTTTTCAAATATATTTTACGTTGTTATAGTATTCTGAAAATTAAAAATATATAAATGATAAACACTCTTTTATCATTTTATACAAAATCATTCTTTCAAAAAATGTCAAATATTTTTCTACATTTTTTTAAAAATTCGTTTTCGGAAGCCTTCCCCTCCCCTCCAAACTCCCAAACAAAGCCTTAAGCAATGGAAATAATGCATATTGAAATTTATCGAGTTAAATTTATACTTTAACTTTGTATGAGAACTCTAGCAGTGAACAAACTTTTTTTAAGACAGGGAACAAAGTGCAATGTTTTTTCAAATTACTTATATAGCCTCTCTATCTATTAAGTTTGGTCAAGTTTAACATCGGCCAAACCGGTTCTGATCACTTATGATTTTACCTTTGCCAATTAAGCAACTTAAACTTTAAGATGTGGAAATAACTCCTGGCACTTTCAGTTTTGACAACCAACTATATTTGTTACTTATTTGAAACCAGGTGGACTAATTACCAGTTATTATAAGTTGAATGTTTTAAGTGGTTTAATACTCAATCCATGAGGAATAGTAAGACTGTACGGAAAATTAGAGTGGGTTAGTTGTCAAAACCGGAACCACCATGGGGTTATTTGTGTGAGAGTCAAAGTCAAAAGGGGGTATTTGTATTTTTATCATTTAATAATTACAATGGCTGTGATCACGGTTTTTATAATGAAAAATAAAAGCTTGTTGCAGAGAATTACAGAATGGGCATGGGTTAGAATTTAAAGAATTCATTCCCAAATAACATAATCTATAAAGATGGTGACTGGTGAATGTTCATTACAAAATATTGACAAGTAAAATTTCTGGAGTAAAAATCCAAATCGTGAATGAGATAAAGAAAAGAGATTTAGTTTTCTTCCAGACAAAACTAAATTACATCTTAAAGCATAAACTAGTCAGGTTGACCAACAATGCTAGATTATGCACCAAACGATGTATGATGTCGATAAAATATAATCATGGAAAGAAAGCTAAAATGATAGTAAGCAGGATTGCGGGAACAAAAAAAAAATGTGTCATGCATTAAAAATAGTTAAAACTGCTTTCTTCTTCTCCAATTTTAAAGTAAACTGCTGCAATTAGAGTATTTGACCTAAGAGTGAAGGCTTGAGACCTAGGAGTGTACTCCACTTAGGGTATCAGGTTTGAATCCAGCCGGTGCTAACAATTCTTGTGTTGGGCTAGTCTATACAGAGTTTGACTCTGACTTCAATTGGATCCCCGCTAGTGGATAGCGAGATTGGTCCCCTGAATTAGACGGTCCTAGGGGCAGATAGCGAGTTTCAAAAAAGAATTAGTAGGTTTCAAGAAAAGTTAGTCGTTGACCCCTACTAGGCCCATCTAAGTATCCATAAATGTAGGCTGTTTGGACCTGCTGGGGGACTGATTCCCAGGTTGGCATTGGGAAATCTAGTTTATTCCTACAAGATTGAGATGTCTTCCAACTAGGCAAAATCATTCAGTAATAGAACTTAGGTTCTTTTCTTGAGAAATAGTCATATTACCAACTCTCTACATACCATGTTAATGAAATATTTGTCTTAACCTGAACTAACATTATTTTTTATAACAGAACATGAACTAACATTAACATTACCATGTATCCTTTTCTGATTAACACTTAACAGAGAATTTGATTTGTGCACTTTGAATTTATCAACAATGATTAATTTAATGGAAATAAACAAAACAAAAAAAACTGTTTTGTGAGAAACAGATCAAAGGGGTTTGAATCATATATAGCATATAATCAGTATAGAAAGCAGCAAAACCATGATTGTAACAGAACTAACCTGACGATACTGATCAAAGTGGGACAATATAATCTCAGCAGCCTTCAAAGTCTTGTCAATATTCTCATGAGCTTGTCTGATAGAATGTGTCCTAATCTGAATACCCAAACGAAAAGAAAAAAAATTCCAAATTTCATAACCACATCCACAAATCCACAAAACTCCCTTCAGATCCCCAATTGCAAAATCCAAAATTCCATTTTTACTTGACCAAGTCAAAGACAGGTCAATTCAACCAAAACCCAAATCTCAAAATCCAAATTTGAAACCAGAAAAAGTGAAATCTAAACGATGAAATTTGTTAAGGAGTTGACCTGAGTTGGACGCATGGCGGCTTCAAGGGTGGAGAGACGGTGGTCAAAGGAACCGAGAATGGTGACAACGTTGTCTGTAATGGTTTGGCTCTTTTGAAGAGACTCTCTCATGATGGCTGCTTTTTCACTCAGCAAATCATTACCAACCATTGCTATTCCCATCTTCTTCTTCTTCGTGTTGTGATTTGCTTCAGACACAGAAAAAATATAAAATAAAAACAAAGATGAAAGAACAAGAAAAGTTATGTTACAAGTTTTCGATTTGGTCGTAGCTGTGTCTGTCTGTATTGTGATGTTAGAATGTTAGAAAGGTGGGTCCCACACTCGTTATTGGATTTGGTAGACACAAACTACCTCTTCTTTCCTTTGACAGAGTGTCTCTTTTTTTTTTCTTCTTCTTTTTCGATCTTCTTTTTAAATAAAAATTCTTATATTTTTCTTTAGATAATTAATTAATTAATCATTTGTAAATAAACAAATGGTGGAATGTGTATTTTTTTAGAATAAAACTTTTAAAATAAATAATTTTTTGTTCGATACGTGAAATGATTGTTGAATTACTTCACTGCATATATGATATATTAATGTATTTGAATGTATAAATAGAGAATTCACAAACTTTCTAAATAAATAAATAAAAAGTAATAATATTTTTCTTAAATAATTAAATGGTGATATTCATATATAAATAAAGAGAATTAATATTTTTCTTAAATAATTTAATGGTGATAATCATATGTGCAAGTTTGCACTTTAAGGAATTAAATTTTAATTGTTGACATTTTTTTAAGTAAAAATATTGACATTTTTAACTTCAATATACAAAAAATAGTAAAGTTTGAATATAATATTAAATTAATTAAAAATTGAATATCAAAATGAGATATTAAATTTAAAATATTCAATACAAAATTAAAATATTCATATTAAAATATTCATTAATAGTATGTCATCGGTTTCTTTTTACTATATAAAGAGAATTTGTGTTCAATTAAAAAATACATAATTTTTTTTTTAATGAAAAGTAATATATAAAAAAGAGCACAAGGAGTTCTCAACCCTTACAACACAATAAATCATCAAAGTGTTTACGGTGAATTTTGGTAAACAACCTCTGGTCTATCAATTTTAAATAAAACTGACTAACTTGCAGGATCGACCACACAAATCCTAGGACATGTGCTAAATTTAAGGGAAAATGTAACTGACAATGATAAATGCAGGAAATGTAAATTGAACTCCACGTTCGACAGTAAAAGAAAACTACATGAACTCCACGTTCGACTACTTGCAAATAAAGTAAAGGCGTGGAAATGTAAAGGGCTGTAAATAAATGATGCAGAATTTAAAGGCGTCGAATGTAAAAGACAAAAAGGTAAATGACTTTGAAAAATAAAAGTGCAGGAAGATAAATAACTGTCGAAAGTAAACAACAAGAAATGTAAAAGTGTTTGAACTCCACGTTCTTGAATGTAAAAGGTGCAGAAAGAGTAAATGACTGTCGAAAGTAAAGGGCAAGAAAATAAATGACTTTGAAGGTAAATGCAGTAATGTAAAAGCTTTTGAAAATAAAATGCAATGAACTCCACGTTCTCGAAAATAAAGACTGAAATGTAAAGGTGTTGTTGAAAGTAAATATGCGGAAAGATAAATGACTTTAAAAATAAAAGACTTTGAAGATAAAAGACAAGAAATAAAGATGAACTCCACGTTCTTGAAAATAAAGACTTTAAAGGTAAATGCTTGAATATAAAGGTGCAGTCGAAAGTAAATGCAGGAAGTTTAAATGAAAGTTTAAAAAACAAGACTTTAAGTAAATTTGACATGAAAAGTAAAATTCAGGAAAACGTAAAGACAAGGAAAGTAAATGCTTGAAGCTTAAACATGATGAAGATAAATTGCATTAATGAAGAAATAAAGGGTGGTGTTATATTACGTACATTCTCACGAACTCGTTTCTCTACACGCGGGTACTTTGAGTTTCTTTGAGTAACTTGTACAAAAATATGAACACCCTTATTACATAGAACTAACTCCTATTTATAGTGCTAAGAAATAGCTACTAAGTGGTGGTTATTGCTTCAAACGTGTCCCTTTAGCGCCTTCTCCTTGGCCTCAACTGTTCCCACGTTCACAACTGCTCCTATTTGAATTTCAAACATTGGAAATTCCCTCCAGCCTTAGTATAACAACTGCAGCGCGCGTTTCAATATTCCCATGGTCGAAACCTTTCCCATCACTTAGCCATTTTTTGAGGTTCCTAAAACCTTGCTTCGTCTCAGGCTATATCAACACTGGGTCGAAAACCTTTCTTATGTTAAAAATATTTTTTTTTTTAACTTAACAATAGCTTTGATTTTTCTAGCGTCGAAAATGAGGGTTAACAAATTGCCCCCAAGGAATGTCCTTTCGCCAAAATTGGTAGGAAGGTCATTTCTTGATATAATAACCATTTCGACGCTTGTTTGCATGGCCTCAACTGAATATACCACTAATTACTTAGTGGCTGAATTGTTCAGTTTCTTTGACCCACGCTTATGACGTCATACCATCATGACAAATCCTTAAACGTCACTTCAGCCGTATTCATCATAACACTTTTCTTGAAAACAGATGTTTGCAGTCTGTTCATAACTGCTACCATTCATCACGCCTCCAGGAAAAGAACACGCGTCCCACTAACTCCTCAACTTCAACGATAGATCCAAGGCTCTTGGGATTTTCAAACGTCTATAAATATCCATTTTCACCATTTGGTGAACTTTTCACACTCTCATACTCTCAAGCAACCTTCTTCTTTTCAGTTTCTCTTACGCAAAACCCAGAAAAACACCATCTTTTCGTCTTCTTCAACAATGGCGTCTTCCCAAACCAATCCTCAACCAAAGAAAACTCAAAGAGGCAAGGCTACTCAATTTAAACAAGTCATTCCTCCATTCGCTAATATCCCAGACCCCCAAATAGTGGATAACCGCCGTTGCATGCCGGAACCCACCACTGAAGAAACACGAGCCATATATAAGTCTCAGGTAATGATTCCTTTAGTCGTTTCTGATAAACCTTATGCGATGTCTGGTCCTCTAACTGATGTTGACATTTCTAATGAGAAACTAAGTGAGTTTCTCCCCTCTTACCGAAAAACAAGGCCATTAGGGCAAAAAAGCTTTTCCAAAATTAACGTTTCTGACGAAACCTCCCCTAAAGAAATCCCCCTGCCCAAAATCAACGTTGGCTATCTCACTAATGGCACCAGGCTGGTGAGAGCTGTCAATCCCTTGAAGGAATTTGACTAATGGATGGCGAAGATGGAGAAGGTCAAAGCTGAACATTGGAAGAATATAGGGATTTATGACCTTCTTATGCTGTCAAAGACCAGCATACCGTACTGTCTGAACATGTTGGCAGCGTCCTTATACTTTTGGGACAGCACCCATTATACCTTCCATCTGCCATGTGGAATGGTTACCCCAACCTTGTTCGATGTAGCTGCCATCACAGGGCTTCGCCCAGATGGCCTTACCTATAACCCTGATGTTGATGCTGAAGACACCATCAATATTTCAGGCTCTAAACTTACATACACTCTCTTCATCAAACACCACTTTAAACAAGAAGATGACAAAGTGTCTGATGAAGAACATATTGTTTTTCTCACAGTCTGGCTGTCGAGATATGTTTTCTGTACAAAATCTTTGCAGGTAGCTAAGAAGTACCTGCCCCTGGCGAATCAACTTCACAACAACAAAGGAACCTGCTTGAGTGAACTCATCCTGGCGAACCTTTATGAGTCTATCAGCGAAGGGGCTTCTCGACTTAGAAATATGGAGGCCCAAGGTCCTATGCACTTGAGTGTGCCTCTTTGGCTACTTCAATTGTGGCTTAATGCTACATTTGAGGCTAGCCTCCCCAGAAAAGGCCTAGTTGATGAAGCCTCTGCTGAAATCAGGGAAAGGAGTGTCGAAGGGATGCGTCTGGCCAAACTCACTCCCAATGATGATGGTGAAACCCTTCAAAGGGCCTTTACCAGTTATATTATGATGTTTGCCAAGCGCTATGAGTTCACTCCTAGCATGGCACCTTTTGCTCAAAGAAGATACGGCCCTGTGTGGTTTAAAAGGCCATTTCCAAATCCTCACCAAACTCTTGATCAAGAATCTGTTGTTATCTGGGAAGCCTTTTTTATTCCCAGATTCTTT
The DNA here is from genome assembly GCA_022829125.1 of Lathyrus tuberosus. Classification (NCBI taxonomy): domain Eukaryota; kingdom Viridiplantae; phylum Streptophyta; class Magnoliopsida; order Fabales; family Fabaceae; genus Lathyrus; species Lathyrus tuberosus. The sequence goes on along the minus strand of JALAZF010000301.1, from coordinate 2,693,385 downwards.
ATCCACAGGCTGAACTTAGGGAGAGGTTTATCAGCACTGATTGCCTATCAACCAAACCTTGTCTCTCGACAGTTTGGGCTGGCCCAGAGCTTTCCTCAATGCTTGTATGAGAAAAAGGGCCAAGTAATTCTTCACACTGCCTGCTTCGACGAGGAAAATGTCTCCATTACACTCGACAGCCGGAATGAGAAAAGAAAAGTCCTCTCTCTTGTGTTTTTTTAGCCTTCTTTTCTATGCACTTCATCATTCCACCAATGGTGGTCGAAGCACTATAGTGAGCACTTTCTTGATGTGGCTACATTTTCTTCATTACTTGACCAAGCTTTTCTCAATGTGCAGGACAAGACGAAAAAGAGTAAGTTTACTCACATCAAAGAAATACAGGCTTTTCAAAAATACTTTGAAACTATCTATCGACCAGATGATCTTAGTCGAACCATTCATGAGGCTGCTGTCACTCTAAAGAGAAAATTTGTAGAAAAGCTGGATCAACTAAAAATTCCTCCCAACGTTCCTCGTGAGAAACGTTATGAGGTAGCTTTTAAACTTTTTCCTCCAAAGTTCCCTCGACTGCCTAATGTTAATTTTGGAGTGGCGTTTGCCCCTCCATTTCCAGATTGGTTTGTCTGTGGGGAGCATTTAAAACTTCTTCGACAGCAGTCTCAGCCAAAGGCCCAACGAGAGGTTCCGACTAAGCATATGTTAGACAGTTTTAAAGGACACCTTCATATAGGAATTCAGGACGTTCGTGTCGAATCTGAAATATATGAAGGTTTGAAACCCTTAATCCATGTCTTTATAACTAACCACGTAATCATTAACTTGTAATAATTTTTACTGTCTTTCAGTTGTGCCTAGGAAAACTGCTTCAACTAGGGCTGCTACCTCACAAAGTGGCAAAGAGCCAGAGAGCACACAGGTATATTTCACATCCCCTGCTTACGCTTTTACTATATGAATTTCTTTCTTATATTTGCATTGCCTCTTCAGACTGGTCGAAAACCTCCAACACCTTGCAAGAAAGGTAAAAAGGATACCCCAGCTGTTATTATATCTTCAGATGCCTCAGATGAATCTCCTGAGGAGGTTCTTACAAAGAAAAGAAGAAAACCAATAAAGGCATCTGGACCTACTGGCCCACCTCCTTCGAAGGTGGCCAAAATACTTGAAAAGGCACCCACAACAAGTGGTGTCGAAAAACAACCTTCCATGGTAGCTACCCAAACACCTCCTGGCGACCATGAAAGTGGTAACTCAAGTCTTGCTGCTGTACAAGCTCAGGTATGTGCACCATCTTTTCATTATACTGACGTCTTTCGCCCAAATTCTTTCAATCTCATTTTCTTCACTTGTGTTCTTTAGGAAAACATAATCAATAATCCTGACCCTCGACCAGCTTCGGGCAATTTTGCTATCGACATAATCAACAATCCCACCCCTCAACACGCTGCAGGAAGTTTCACCACTACACTCCTCAACAGCCAAGGTGAACCAACTTACCATCCATCATCTGATCTTGGCTCTGGTTTAAGTGAAATTAATCAACCTAATCCTCTAGCTGCAGACCCTTCCAACCCTCATGCCCAAACTACTACACAGAATGCACAGGCTGATGGCTCTAACTCTGATGATGATGATGCTTCAAGTCCACCACCTTTCGACCTGGCTAACTTCATGGATACTGATCAACTGGTTGTCGAAGAAGAAGGTGGTCATGAGGCTCAACCTCAAAACGAAAATCCTGGACAAGCTGCCCCTGAAGAAACACATGAACCACATCATGAACCAGCTGATGACCAGACCAACCTTCAATCAACTACTGAAGAAAATGATGAAGGAGTGGCAGTCGAAACTGAAGAAGAAAAGGATGAAGGAGAAGAATCAGAAGAAGAAGAAGAAGAGGAAGAAGACCAACCAGATCCTACCCCTCACCATACTTATCCGCCTGTGGTCCAGCAACCTTTGGCTAACGTTCCAAATCCCGGAGACTCACTGACAGCCCTCAAGTGGTCGAACCCTCTTGAGTATTCCAAATTAATACTCGGGCAGAAGTATGGTTCTTCTTCTTCTGGCTCTTTGCCTCCAGCATCAAATGATTTCGCTAAAACAATCCTCCAAGCCATAAAGAAAAAATTCCTCAGGGGGGACATTCACAGAGTTTTGGCCTCAGACCCCACTACAACCACTTATCTGAGGGACACCCTTGAAAAGCTTGAGCTCACCACCCTTAATCCAGACGTTTCTGGTTTTGTGATAGAGTTAACCGCTATGGTGAACCAAATAGCTGCAGAAATAAAGCTGCTTCCATCTATCAGGAATACCATAGAAGAAACATCTGGTCGTGAGAGTTCAGCCTGGTGTGGTGCAAAAGAGTCGTATGAAAAGGTTGAACGTATGGAGGCTGACCAAAAGAAAAAACAAGATGAGATAGCCTCCAACCAGAAGGATATTGAAGCCTGGAAGCAACAAATCACGGAGCTACAAGCCAAAATTGAAAATGCTGACAAACGCAACCGTGAATTGCAACATTTCGACGACACTAAGATGGTTGAAGAAACGAAGAATGCTATTAATCGTATTGAGGCAGCCCAAAGATATGAAAAAGAGCTCGCAGCAGCCAAACTTGATGAATCTTTGTGCAATGCTCGCCTCAAACATCACATAGAAGCCTTTTCTCAGTTGGCGTCGAGGCTTCCCTTCTGATACATTCGAAACCTTTGTTTGTTTAACCATCATTTATTTCTTGGCCTTTTCAGGCCTTTATGTAATGACAGTTTTTATGCCTTTGGCACTGATTAAGTAATCATTAATATTTCGCCATTAACTGCTTTCGACTCGTATTAAATTATGATGCATTTTATTTATTGCCTCACATCTAAGTCAAATTTGCAATTAAGGCATTCTATCTTTTTCTTGGAAAGCCAAACTTTTCAGCTTTAAAACTCCAAGGCATAAACCTCTAGCTTTAAACTGACATTTATAGCATAGCCCTTAGGCATACTTCCAAGAATAATTCACATGGTTTCACCATTTGACTGACCAATCCAATCAATACTTTGCCTCTACAAATTCTCTTCCACATGACCAAGTTTTGCATAGAAGCAAACATGAACAATTCAGAGAAATCATCAGCCAAGAAAATGGTTGGAAAGGCAAAGGCAGTTGAGGAAACAAAAAAGATGGAGGCAACAAAGAAACCTGAAGCCTCTATTGGAGCAACCTCTCAAGCCAAGAAGAGAAAAACTAAAATGAAGATCTCTAAGAAAGGACGCTCCAACACCCAGGACTTTGATGATGAACCAAATGCAGATTATATGGATTTCCTCAAATCCATAGATTGGAGAGATTATGAATAACCTTTCCTTGATTAAAAAAAATTGTTGTGTTGATTCTTCTTTGCTTTGTATGCCATATTAGCCTAACTTGGCCTATTTTGGCTTTCTTTTATTGAATAAAGCTTAAGTTTTGATGTGAATCTCTTGCAAAATAGGCTTATATTTTTTCAAATACATGCCATTTACTTTCAAGACTCTTTTATCTTTGTCCAACTCTTCAACTTCATAGGCTCCATTGGAGAAGACTTGTATAACCTGGAATGGACCCTCCCACTTAGGAGACCATTTGGCTAGTGTTTTATCCTTTCGATCCATATGCAAAATCACTTTCCAAACTAAATCCCCATATGCAAAAGATTTAGACTTAACCTTTTTGTTGTAAGATTCTTCGACCCTTTTCTTTTGTCTTCTTAACAACTCTAAGGCTCTAAGCCTTTCTTCATCCAAATCCACTAATTCATTCATCATCATTTCCCAATAATCCTCAGAGGGAATCTCATGATGTCTTTGAACTCTTATAGATTGTAAATAAATCTCAACAGGCAATACTGCATCATGACCAAAAGTAAGCCGAAATGGGGTAGTATTAGTAGCCTCTTTAGGGGATGTTCGACATGCCCAAAGAACTTGGTCTAATGTCTTGTGCCAATTTCCAGGCCTCTTTCCCACATACTTCTTAATTAGTCTAATCACTACCTTATTGGCAGCTTCGACTTGCCCATTGGCCTGAGCATAATAAGGTGTAAAAGTCAATAACTTAAAACCTATTTCTTTGGCAAACTCCTGCATCTTTCGACCAGTAAACACTGATCCTTGATCCGTAGTGATTGTTTCAGGAATACCAAATCTATAAATAATGTGATTTTGAATGAATTCAATAACATCTTCTTGACCTATATTCGCCAGTGGCATTGCTTCAATCCACTTGGTGAAATAATCAATTCCCACCAAAATATATCTTTGGTTCTTTGAAGATGCTGGTCGAATCTCTCCCACTATATCCAAAGCCCATCCTCTGAAAGGCCATGGTTTCACTATGGAATGTAATTCACTTGCAGGGATATGCTGTATGCCAGCATGAATTTGACATTCTTGGCAACCCTTAGCAAATTCTATGCAATCTTTCAGCATAGTCGGCCAATACATGCCTTGTCGAAACAACAACCATTTCATCTTCTGGCCAACTTGGTGTGCTCCACATGCCCCACTATGTACTGTCGAAAGAGCCAAATATGCCTCTGCTTCACTAAGGCATTTCAATAAGACTCCCTCAGGGGTCTTTTTAAACAATTCATTACCCAAAAGTACATAGCTTAAAGCTCGATACATGATTTTTCGCTCTGTCGAAGTCGTTGGATTTTTCAAATATTCAACTATAGGCTTCCTCCAGTCTTCATCTGTCAAATTATCTATAGCAAAAATTTCAAAATTTTCGCCATCTATGCATCCAAGCTTAGTTGTTTCTAAGTCTGATGGGCACAATCCAACAGCCACCACTTTACCTCTTGCTTCAATTACTTCTTGAAGATTTTCCTTCGACACTTTGTATCCAGAGGCAATTTGAGCCAAGTCATTAGCAACTTGATTCTCTATTCTAGGTATGTGTTGGATACTACCTCAAATTTCTTTAATAATCTATTGGCTATCACAAAGTACATAATGAGATTTTCTTTAACACATTTATATTCCTTTGTGATTTGTTTTATAACTAATTATGAGTCTCCTATTATTTCGACTCTAGTTGCCCCCAATTCTAACAAAATTTCAAGGCCAGCAATTAATGCTTCATATTCAGCCTCATTGTTAGAGCAAGGTCCTTCGACCTTGTACTTGAATTTTGTTGGAATTTTTTCAGGAGAAATAATGTATATTCCCACTCCTGTTCCATTTTTATGACTTGATCCATCAAAGTATAACTTCCAGGATTTTAATTCAACATAATTCAAATCATTTTCATTTATGGAGTGGTCAACTATAAAGTCTGCAACTATTTGCCCTTTCACAGCTTTTAAAGGTTGATATGTTAGAGAAAATTCTGTTAATGCTAATGCCCATTTGCCAATTCGACTATGCAAAATAGGCTTAGATAACATATGTTTTACAACATCAAAGTGAGAAGAAACATACACATCAACTGGCTTTATATATTGCTTCAATTTAGTACAAGAGAAATACAGGCATAAACATAACTTTTCAATCATGCTATACCTAGTTTCTGTATCATTTAAAACTCGACTAAGGTAATAAATGGCTCTTTCGACTCCATTTTCATCCTCCTGAGCTAACATGCTCGCTAGAGTTTTATCTGATGCAGCTATATACAATCTCATACTCTTGTTTCTACAAGGTGGTGAAAGAATTGGAGGGTGGCTTAGGTACTCCTTGATTTTGTCGAAGGCTTCCTGCTGTAATTGCCCCCACTCAAAACCATCTTAGTTGAAACGAAGCAATGGCGAAAAGGCTTGTGTTTTGCCACTCAGGTTGGATATAAACCTTCTTAAGAAGTTGATCTTGCCCAGCAACGACTGCAGCTCCTTTTTAGTTGATGGCGCTTTCGCCTCCATTATGGCTTTGGTTTTATTCTGATTTATTTCGATCCCTTTCTTGTGGACCACAAAGCCTAGGAAATCCCCTGCCTGCACACAAAAAGCACATTTGAGAGGATTAATTTTAAGACCATATTTTCTCATCCTTTCAAAGGACTGTCGAAGATGGTCAATGTGACTCTTCCCAGAAATAGATTTTATCACAATATCATCAATGTAAATTTGCATGAATGTGTCTATAAAATCATGGAAGATTGAATTCATCGCCCTTTGATAAGTGGCACCAGCATTTTTTAGACCAAAAGGCATCACTACCCACTCATAGGTGCCTAAGGCTCCAGGGCATCTAAAAGCAGTTTTATGAACATCTTCCTCAGCAATGAATATTTGGTTGTAGCCAGAATATCCATCCAGCATACTAAGATATTCATGTCCTGCTGCAGAATCTATTAACATTTCGGCTACTGGCATTGAATATTCATCTTTAGGAGTTGCAGAGTTTAAATCTCTAAAATCAATGCAAACTCTCAAAGACCCATTCTTTTTAATAACAGGTACTATATTAGCCAACCATTCGACATACCTTGTCGTGCGAATGAATTTGCAACGAAGCAGTCTTTCGACTTCCTCTTTGATCTTTGACAATATCTCTGGTGCAAACCGTCTTGGATTCTGCTTGACTGGTTTTTTTCCAGGTGTCATAGGTAACCTGTGTTCGACCAACTCCCTGCTCAAACCAGGCATCTCATCATAATCCCAGGCGAAGCAGTCCTTGAAATCTTTCAACAATTGAACCACTTCAACCTTCAATTGGGGATCAAGGTTAGCACTGATGTAGGTAGGCCTTTTGGTTGTCCCCTCACTGAGGTCAACTTCTTTTAAAGGATCTTGTGCTAGCATTTTGATATTATTCGCCAACGGATCCTTCTCAAATCCCAAAGGCTCATCTTTATAGATGGCGTCGAGCCTCTGGCTTTGCTCTCTAGTTTCAGCCTTATCTGGAGGTTTTGGGTCGAAGTCCTTAGCAGGACCTTCTTGATAAAATTCAGAAATGGCTTCGCCAGCCATATAGTCATTGGCAGCTTCCAAAGCCGCTTGTAGTTTTGTTTCAGCCACATAGGCCGAAATTCTTTTTAAAGCTTCGAACTCAGTCATGATCACTAAATTCATTTCCCCATCCTGTGGGCTCTATTGGAGGTGAGCCTAAGCATGGCAACCTTCCTCCTGGTACTTCCCTGTCTCATCTGAAACCTTCGACAGGGTGTAAATACAATGAATAAAACGTTTCTTCATCAGGCGTAAACTCAAAGTCGGCTGGAGGACATAGAGCAATGTTCCCCAAATGTTTCTCAAACTGTCTACTATCCACATGATTAATAGGCACCTTAAAGTACCCTTGATCAATTTCAATATTTTCAACTATCCCATCTGATCTCCAAATGGTGATTCTTTGATGCATAGATGAAGGTACAGCTCCTATTCCATGAATCCACTCCCTACCCAAGAATAGATTGTAGTTAACTTTTGTCTCAACGACCATAAACACTGTTGGTCTGGTAATGGTTCCCACAGTAAGATCCACTTGAATCACTCCTAGAGTGGAACCAACTTTTCCTTCATAGTTCGACAGAACCATGTTGTGGGGTTTGGTATCAGTCTCAAACTTCCCAATCTTGCTCAGCAAAAATCTTGGCATTAAATTAATAGTTGCACCACAATCCACCAAGATTTTCTTAACAGGAACATTTTCTACTTTGCCAGTAATGTAGAGAGGCTTCAGATGACCCTTCATTGCCTCTATGAAGCGTTCAAAAAAAGCATTTTGTTCTTCGACGCACCCATTGTTCATGATGTAATAACACACAGACTTGTGTGCCAACATTTCTAATTCAGCCGTTTGATCCAAGTCTTCGACCTCTGAAACTTGACCAAATTCTTTTGGCATCACTGATACCACATTCACAAGAATATCTAGAGAAGCTGCTGACTCACTGTCGAAATTATCAGTCATATTCTCATCATCTTCAACTTTCTTCTCTGGCTGAACATTGAACAACTTTCGCCTTATGGGCATCTTCTCAATTGTCCCAGCTTGATTATCAATATTGGTGCTTGACTCTCCTTGTACCTGAGTCTCCCTGATAGCCTTTCGCCTACGTTGCTCTCTTCGCCATTGTGATCTAGACATGGGATTTTTACCCTTGTAATTTTGAGAAATGTACGCTGACTTGTTGGTGGTATAGTTCTCTTTTCTATACTCAAATGAAGAACCTCTTTCCACATCAAATTTCTCCCACTTCTTCTTCTGTCCTCTTCCTTCGATAGGCTTGATCCAACTACCTGTTGGCACATTCGCAGTTGGTTTGATTGTACCTGGCCTAACTCCTAGTACTTGGGTTTTCAACCCTGTCGAAAGTCATCTATGGTCAAAACTTCTGGGACCTTTATTTACCTTCTGCCCCCAGCTTCCACCAGCTTTTTTGACACCTTCTAACTTGTGGGCAGCTTTCTCATCAAAAATGGCGCTGCATCTAGGACATAGCATTACTCCAGAACCTTTCTTCTGCAACGGTGCAGAAAATCCACAATTGTCTCCTCTTGCTTAGGATAAGCTATTTTGTTGCGCTCTTCTTGTTCATCTGCCTTACTCACTTGTTCAGCTTTTTTATCTGTAATTTCGACCATATTGACATCAATTCTATCTTTTAAGCGCATCTTGGAGAAATGAGCTTCAAGAATTTAAGTGGTCTTCGCCAAACACCCACCACTTGCTGCTGTCTTTGTAGCTTTTTGGGAAGCTTCTTGCCAAGCAGCTTTTTCAGCTTCAACCATTTCTTCAGCATTAACCTTTTCGACATTAGGAGACATCTTGAAAAACTGTTCAACAGCTATACATATCAAGTTTTCTACCAAACAACCATCCATGTCTATCATCTCTCCTACCAATATCATGTCATCTTCCAACTCTTTAACAACTTGGACTTTGGGGGCGTTCCTGCCCATAGCCTCATTGATACTGATACTACCTGAGCTAGCATCAGATTCTTCAACCAATTCGACCATGTTAATGCCCTCAGTGGCATTTATCTTCAATTCGCTTACTGCCATATCTAATATCTTGGCAGCGTTATCCATCTCAACAAACTTGTCAGCAGTTTTTTTGGTCACCAACATTAAACTGGCACCATCAGCATTCAAGCCACTCGCAGCCTTATGAAAACCTTCAGTTACCACAGGATTGGTGGCGAAATCCTCAGTGACTTCCACCATGTTGACTGACTGATCAAATCCTTCTGTGGCCTCGACCATCTGAACCTCGTGAGGCTCTGTATAGTTAGCCTCTGCAACTTGCAATGGATCAGAGTCAATTTTCATCTGAGCTTTGCCTTTGTCACCAAACTTCAGCCTCCCTTCTTGAATAGCATTTTGCACCAAATCCCTGAAAAGAAAACATTGAGAAGTTTTATGACCCAAAAAATTATGGTACTTACAAAAACCTCTTTTCTTTCTTTGTTCTAAAGGTAGCATCTTAGCACCAGCAGGCACTATCATTTGCCCATCTTTAACTAACATATCAAAAATTTCGTCACATTGTCGAAAATGTATGTTTTCTTAGGAAATTTGTCGTTAGATTCGACAGGATTTTTTCCATTTGAAGGAGCTAATAATTTGCAGGCAGAAGGTGGACCTTGCTTTAACTCAGCAACGTCAACCTCATTTCCGTCGAAATAAGATGTTTCATCATACAAATTCTCCACATCTTCATTACATTCGTCAAAGGCTACTTTTTTACCCCTGCTGAATTTAGCCTTTTCCTCTTTTAACCTTTCTAGTTGTCGGACTCTATCAGCTAACTGGGCTATATCTCTAAGATATTGGGTATCTAACTTCTTCCTAATGGAATAATCAAGACCCCCAGCAGCCATTCCGACCAACTCATGTTCTGGCACTTATGTAAAGCACCTGGCTTTAAGAATTCGAAACCTATTCAAGTAATCATCAATTGGCTCAGTAACCTTGCGTTTGATGCTAGCTAATTCTTTCAAACTAATCTTAGTTTGCCCCATGTAGAACTGTTCATGAAACAAGCGTTCTAGTTGGGTCCAATTGTATATGGAATTTGGAGGCAAAATAGTGAACCATGTGAAGGCATTCTTGGTAAGGGAACTTGGGAAGTATTTGATTCTGAAGCTTTCGTCAGCTGCAATTTCGCCTGCTTCAATCAGATACCTAGCCACATGTTCGACAGTAGATTCAGTAGTATCTCCTAAAAACTTGCTGAACTTTGGAACCTTCGTCCTAGGGGGTAATTCTGCTTGGAGAATATAATCCACTATAGGCGAAGTATAATTTGGCCTTGTGAAGCCAAGATTCACACCATTTCTGGTCATTATCCTTTCAACCATGGCTGTAAGATTATTTTCCTCTGCTTGATTTTGGTGTCGAACCTGTCTAAGTAATTGATCAGCATTTTGGTTCCTGTTCACCATCACTACTGGCTCTTCCTCCACCTGGATTGGCATGTGGTTTCTTGGTGGTTCGACTCTAAAATGATCAATCATCTCTTGATCTTCCAAGTTCACCTCAGGTACATGATGGGGATGACGTCTTGGGATATCTTCAACAACAGTTACTTTTCGATCCACTGCTGGTACTCCCATGAAATCAGCCATGCGTGCCAATTGTGCAGCCAATTGTTGGTTAGTTTGAGTTGTATTCTGAATCAAGGGCTGAAAAACTTCTCCCATTGTTTGAGACAAAGTATGCACCATTTGCATGTTACTTTCATCCATCTGCTGTCTCAAGCAATGTATGGATGTATTTGTAAGGCTAGGCGTTTGGACAGAGTAACCAACACCTATACTCTGGTTGTTTCGACCTCCTGATCCAGATCCTTGCAATGGCGAAGACACCACATTTTCTGAAAATATAGGTGGAGCGTTCTGCAGATTTTGCATCATTGATGTAGGCATACCATAGGGCTGACTCCTCGACCCTAGATGTGGAAAACCTGGAGGAGGATATTGCCTGTACATTGAACTTCCACCTGGAGGTGTTGGTGAATTAGGACTTTGTGGTCCTATGTACTCTATCACCGGTTGAGTATATGATTTTGTGCATGTTGCTCCTGATTCAGACACTACTAATAGAGGTGACGTCTGTCCTCCTGCCGAAGGCACTGGTGATGGTGTGCTTTGAGACCCCATACTGCTACTTGACTGAGTGTTTGAAATACTCCCTTGAGGATAAACTTGTTGGTTAGCATTAGTTGCCATTCTCTTAGTGTATCTTCTCTTTGGTATTCCTTCGTTTGTTGTGGCTAACTTCCCACTTCTCAATAACATACAACGAAAGTATTTCTTCACCATGAAAGATAAGGTTAACAAAAAGTATAAAACTTAGCACTAGGTCCCACCGGGTGTGCCAATTTGTTTACGGTGAATTTTGGTAAACAACCTCTGGTCTATCAATTTTAAATAAAACTGACTAACTTGCAGGATCGACCACACAAATCCTAGGACATGTGCTAAATTTAAGGGAAAATGTAACTGACAATGATAAATGCAAGAAATGTAAATTGAACTCCACGTTCGACAGTAAAAGAAAACTACATGAATTCCACGTTCGACTACTTGCAAATAAAGTAAAGGCTTGGAAATGTAAAGGGCTGTAAATAAATGATGCAGAATTTAAAGGCGTCGAATGTAAAAGACAAAATGGTAAATGACTTTGAAAAATAAAAGTGCAGGAAGATAAATAACTGTTGAAAGTAAACAACAAGAAATGTAAAAGTGCTTGAACTCCACGTTCTTGAATGTAAAAGGTGCAGAAAGAGTAAATGACTGTCGAAAGTAAAGGGCAATAAAATAAATGACTTTGAAGGTAAATGCAGTAATGTAAAAGCTTTTGAAAATAAAATGCAATGAACTCCACGTTCTCGAAAATAAAGACTGAAATGTAAAGGTGTTGTTGAAAGTAAATATGCGGAAAGATAAATGACTTTAAAAATAAAAGACTTTGAAGATAAAAGACAAGAAATAAAGATGAACTCCACGTTCTTGAAAATAAAGACTTTAAAGGTAAATGCTTGAATATAAAGGTGCAGTCGAAAGTAAATGCATGAAGTTTAAAAAACAAGACTTTAAGTAAATTTGACATGAAAAGTAAAATTCAGGAAAACGTAAAGACATGGAAAGTAAATGCTTGAAGCTTAAACATGATGAAGATAAATTGTATTAATGAAGAAATAAAGGGTGGTGTTATATTACGTACATTCTCACGAACTCGTTTCTCTACACGCGAGTACTTTGAGTTTCTTTGAGTAACTTGTACAAAAATATGAACACCCTTATTACATAGAACTAACTCCTATTTATAGTGCTAAGAAATAGCTACTAAGTGGTGGTTATTGCTTCAAACGTGTCCCTTTGGCGCCTTCTCCTTGGCCTCAACTATTCCCACGTTCACAACTGCTCCTATTTAAATTTCAAACATTGGAAATTCCCTCCAGCCTTAGTATAACAACTGCAGCGCGCGTTTCAATATTCCCATGGTCGAAACCTTTCCCAACACTTAGCCATTTTTTGAGGTTCCTAAAACCTTGCTTCGCCTCAGGCTATATCAACACTGGGTCGAAAACCTTTCTTATGTTAAAAATATTTTTTTTTAACTTAACAATAACTTTGATTTTTCTAGCGTCGAAAATGAGGGTTAACACAAAGAAAAACAATAGAAATATGTATGATGATGAGACGGGCCAGGGACGGTTTTTACCTCCCCAAACCCAAATTCAAATCTCCAAATAAGTCTTGTTCCTTGTCCCAAACTCAAATGGAGATGGAGAATAAAAACTCAAACCTGACCCAAATGGGTCTGGGTTGGTTCGGGTACCCCCGCTCTGTCACCATCCATTTAGTAAAATCAATTTTTTAATAGAAATATTTATTTTTTCCAAAATCAAATTACATTACAAATAATAAAATAAAGCAATCTCGAAAAATTTCATACATACATTTTAAATATTTTAAATAAATAATACAAATCAAAATAATAAAACATTGGCCTTATATTTAATATTCCAACCTGTCCCCATATTTTTAAAATCGGGGAAAACCCAAACTCAAACTCAGTTAAAGCGGGTTTTCCCCATCAACTTCGGGGCGGATTCGGGTGGGTACCCGCGAGTATGAGTTATGTTGTCATGCCTAAGAAAAACCATTATTTGACTAAAAAAAAAGAAGGATTAGTTTACCACACCAACGGATCCACATTGATTTGTCCACAAAACATGGCCAAAAACCACTCCCTATACAAGAATTTATTTATCCCCACAATATCCATCGCTTCCAATCTCCCTTCTTTAAAGATGATAGAATTCCTAAATGTCCACAAGGCCCAATAAGACGCTAACCAAATGCAACAGTGAAATTCAACCCTAAATTTGCTTGAACATAATTTCTTAAAGTACAAAAACAAAGAGACTAGTGAAATTTGCTCCCCACGTAACTCGATGTCTAGTCAACCACACAGACGATCCCAAATCAATTTAGCCACATCACAATAATAAAAAATATAAAAGAGAGTTTCATCGGCATTAAAGCAAAAAGGACAAGTAGAATTACCCAAATTAATATCGTTTCTCAATAAATTATGATTTATAAGTAACCTATTCAACAAGTATCTCCAACCCAAAAACTGAATTTGACTCGGCGCCTTTGATCTTCAAATATTCGTCTAACCTTTAATAATCAATGTCTTTGTAATTGAAACCTCCTCATTGAACTCAAAAATCATCTTGTAACTACTAACTATTGAAAAACCATTGACATCCAATTTCCAAACAAATAAATCTTCCCCCAAGAGCTTTGGCTGAACATTCTCCAACAATTGATGTAACTCTGATAGTTGATCTACTATCTGCACCGACTGAATGTCGCTGCTATCTAAAAATTTCCACGACCAATTTTCACCTATCTAATCATCCATCGAAAAAATATTGACAGGGCCTGCAACGAAAGTCTGAAACAGTTCTGGAAAAACAACAGCAAGCGGTTTCGTATCGATCTAAGTTTGTTGCCAAAAATCAATTAAATTGTTGTCACCGATTTTCCCATAAACGGACTCATTGAATCAATTAACATCCGGATAACATCATTCCAATGCCACTAATGTCTCTCCACCAAAACGATTTATTTTGCAGCGCTGCATTATCCACATATGAATTTGACAGAATGTTGTAATTCAAAATGCCATGCCTTGCCTTTAATAAATCAGACCATAAATTGTCTTTGTCAACCAAGATCCGTCATAACCATTTATTGAGCAACACAATGTTAAACCTCCCGACATGCTTGACCCTGAGAACCCCATCCATTTTAGGCTTATAAATATCGTCCCAACTTATCCAATAAGCCTTTTTAACTTCGTCGACCCCACCCCAAAGAAATCTTCGCTGAATAGTTATTAATTCTCGCACAACCACTTTATGAGCCTTGAAAAAATAAAAGGAAATAAATCATTATATTAGCCAATACCACATTCAACATCGTAATCATGTCGGCCAAAGTTAAAGACTTATTATGCCAAACGGAAAGCCTCTGCCGCACCTTAGAAATAATAGGATTCCAGCTATCCCTTCTACGATGATTTACTCCTATCGGTAAGCCCAAGAACAAAAACAAAATGGTTCCAACCTTTCACGCAAGGAAATAAGAAGCGGCTTGCAGAAAATCAGAAGTAATATTAACACCAAACAACCTGCTTTTATTCAGGTTAAGACTTAGACCATACGCCAATTGAAACCCCCTAATAATAGCTTTCAAACTCCACAAATTTGCCCACTTTCCATCGCAAAATACCATTGTGTCGTCTACAAACTATAGCAATTCGAACTGGACCGAATCACCAACCTTGAAACCACTAAAATGACCCAAATTTACAATATTCTGCATCAGCCTCGCAAGCCCTTTTGGAGAAATCAGGAACAAAAAGGGGGAGAGAGGATCACCTTGACGAAACCCTCTTCCAACCACAAAATCCTTCGTCGGGCTACCGTTGACAAAGATCGACATAGAGCTGTCAAAAATCAATCCATTCATCCAAAGTAACCACCTAGAACAAAACCCCATTCACCCTAAAATGTTTCTCAAATAACCCTGATATATGCAGTCATACGCCTTTGCAAAATCGACCTTCTCAAGTAAACATTCCTCCTTATCCCGCTTAGCAAAATCCAGCACCTCATTCACCACCAAAACATCATCTAACATTTTCCTTCGTGCCAAGAACCTAGTTTGGGACTTCGAAACTAGATTATTCATGACTTTCTTGATTCTATTAGCCAAAATCTTGGATAAAATCCTATAAAGACTACCAATTAGAGATATTGGTCTAAAGTTATCAATATCTTGAAGATTATTTCCTTTCGGAATGAGAGTAAGGAACGATGTCGTTATTACCTTAGGCAACCTACCACACTCATTAAACTCCTTAGCAAATATGAATAAATCATCTTTAAGAAAATCCCAGCAAACCTTAAAGAAGCCCAAATTGAAACCATCTGGGATCGGACTCTTATCTTTTTCTCCACTCCATACGACTTCTTTAATCTCCTCCGAGGCGAAATTATCTTCAAGCAAAGCTTTATCCTTCAAGGAAAGTTGTCTAAAATACACTCATCTGACATAGGCCACACATAATTTATTTTAGTAAACTTGCGCTCAAAATGCCTTTTGAATTCCGCTTTCACTTCATGAACCTGCTTGATTCTACCTTTACCGGTGTTGAAACCCAAAATGTTATTCCTCATAAGTCTTGCCCTCAAAGAATTATGAAAAAACTTTGTATTGTGATTGCCCTATTTGATCCAAATACTTCTAGACTTCTGTCTTAAAATGCTCTCTCTATTATGCAAGGACTTCCAAAACTTTTTAGTAGCCTCCCCCCCCCCCAGCCTAGCAAAATCAACGCCATTAGAACTTTCCTCTATCTCCCAACTAATGGTAGCTAAGTTGTCTAATTGGTTGAGGTCCTTAATAGCATTATCCACCTCCAAGTTGATGACACCAAAAAAATCCTTATTCCACTTCCTCGAGACACCTCTGAACAACCTCAACTTCTCTTTCAAAACAAAAGTATCCTTACCTTCAACAATAGTAGACTCCCAAAAATCCTTGATCAATGGAACTAGATCATCATTGTCTAATCAACAGTTGAAAAATTTAAACAGTTTGGGACCCCAATTCAAATTGCTACCTTTGATCCAAACTGAAGCATGATCTGAAATGTCCCTAAGACCCACATGTTGACAACTTATATTCCATTTGGAAACTAACTCCTCAAGTAAGAGAACCCTATCCAATCTACTCATAGATTTTCTATCCAAAATTGTACCACGTGAACTTGTTACCCGCCGTAGCAACATATCCCAACTCCATATTTTAAATGAATTCACTAAATCTGTGCATCTCCCTCAAGTTAACAACATCACCACACCACACCTTTTTCTTTCTAACTCCAATTTGACTACATTGAAATCCTCGGCTCAATACCAAACTCCACCAGGAAAATTGCTCTTATAGTCTTGAATCCGCTTCCACATAATCCTCTTCTTAGCCAAGGAGCAAGAGGAGTAAGCATTAATTAAAAATGTATTATCCTTGCCAATAAGCATCAATTCCAATGAAACCTTGGCCAATAAAACTAAACAAAGGCCGAAACATCCCAGGTTTCCACATCAAAATGATTCCTCTGACCTTTCTTCAGCACCTTTAGAACTCCACTCCACCTTTCTGCTATCCAAAAAATCGAAAAATATCGGCTTCAGAAACCACATGAATCTTGGTCTCCTGAAGAAAGCAAACATCAAAACAATGCTCTTTAATTAAATGGCTCACATGTTTCCTCTTGACAGAATTCCCTGATCCTTGGAAGTTGTAAGAAAACAAATTCATTGTTCACCACTGATTTGAACATCCTTTTGAGAAATTCGTTCTTTATCTTTCGCCTCCAATTGTCTAATAGCTTTTATGTGAACATCATCAACTTCCCCGCCTGTAACTCCAAAAAGAACCGTTTTATCCCAAATTTTAGAAGACACTTCTTCGTTCCTTTTTAGGAGAATTCATTTGTTATAATGAGTGACATCATAATCTCCCACAGATTCGCAACACATGATTGATCCAGCCGAAAATTTCTTCGAAAAAGCCACTGAACTAGAAGAAGCAGTCGTCTCAAATTTACCTTTGTTCCTTGTATTTGGGTTAAGAATGGAAAAAAAAGATGGTCTAAATAGTTCCACATCTTTTATTGAATCCACTAAAAGGTTCGTAGAAGGAAAATTCAATTGGGTTCTCCCTACTTCATCCCAAGTATTAGTTTGCCAACAAAAAATTGTCCTAACATCACTACAACAAGGTCTAACCATTTGGGCCCAACACTCATACCTTTGCCATTATCTTGTCCGACCGTGCTAACAACGAAATTAGAGTCCACAATGAGCGTGCGTATATCTTTTAAACTTTTCAGCTTCTGAATTTTGACTTTTTACAACTTACATCTTCACCACCACGCGTGCTAACAACCGCTGACTTTAGGATCTCTAGTCTATTCCCCTTTTCACCAACCTCTGCTGCCTAATCAGGTACAACCACGTCCCCTCCACCCTCCAACTCCTTGTCAGGTACGACAAGCAACTCCTTTTCCCCATCAATTCCAAGAAAACTTCTGTCCATGATAATACTATATCCCTCATCCGATAAAGGGCCAGTTACATGAACAACTTTAACTACTAAGTCTCCATCATCTTCATCGAATGATGAGTCTGCTTCATCGTCGCCTAACAAAGTCGTTTGAATGTCGTCATCGTCTGAATCTGAATCCTCCTTCCCACCTGAGATATCATCACTTCCCGATAACATTTTTCCAGACAAATATTCCAAGATTATGATCCTATACACATCACCCTCGAATTTGACCGAAATATGTTCATTGATTAACATTGAGTAGCTAGTACTTATTATGATTCTAGCACAATCCAGCCGATTTTTCACTGCCGTTGGACAATCAGAATAAATGAACTTACCAAACATTTTAGAAACACACACAAAGAAGTGTTTGTTCCAAACATGACAAGGAACCCCCCACAACTTCAAACACGTCAACCTCTCTACATCCCAATGACAAGGTTTCCAATGCCTAATCTCATTTAAACAATTACTCAACCAGACACAATACCTGTCAATAATATCTTCAAACATCCTCAGAGATCTTCCTTCCAACAGACACAATTTAGAACATAAAGGAATGAGTTGTAGATCAAAATAACCCTTCACATTAAGTAACTCCTGCATCTTGAAAGTATTCCCCGGAATTTCCACCACACCCACATAAGCTTGCTCAAACCTCGATCTGTCCTCAACTTCCTTACCAAAATATCCAGTTTATGGCAACGATGTCGCTCGCTGACCAGAATCACCACCCAACAAATTGTTACTCCCTGCAGCGCCACCTAGCTCCATATTCATTACCACATTCGCAAAAGACCTTGGACCTCTCACGTTCCCACCAACCCCCCCCCCCCACCACCACACACTCTATGACCCCCACAAACATGCTCATTGTTTGATCCATCTTTATCCTTAACCACACCACCTTTAGTCTGCTCCTTTTGATGCCCTCTTTCCATCCTGAACTTGTGTTGGAACCTGGGAATGTTATCAAAAAGTTTCTGATCATTGAGAAACAGTTTGTCTAGCTTAGTTGCTAGAATCTTATCATCCTCCTCATTGAAGAATCTAATAAAGCCATAATGATTCCCACTGATGTCTCTCTTTGACGGAATATTGGCCTCATCAATATCACCAAAACACTTGAACTCCTCAAACAAATCCTTAGTAGAGAACTCGTCCGAGAAAGACGTAAAGAAGAACATTAAACTACTATCTCCCCTTGTCTTGGAGCTACTTGCGTGCGAATTATCCAACCTGTTGAACCTTGAATGACCCTTTCGCCTCCTTCCCTTCACCGAACTTCATTCTCCCTCCATTATAATCTTACTTACTCGAGCATCATACTCTTACAATTATTTTAGTGTTAAGAGAGAAGAATATTTAATAAGAGTTGTTCTTACATCATTGATGGTTAATTTGTTTGTATTGTAATTGGAAATTAATAGAGTATGAAGTTACATGTCTCTGATACATTAAGGGGAAGACTATGGATGTCTATATAATGATTTTGTTACTTGTCTCTTGAATTTATTTTATTTTAAGTCTTGTATCATTGTGCCTCCTTTTCAATTGTGCATTTTTTAGGACCAAGTTTTAGATCCATATGGTTTTCTAACATGCATAATTCAAATTGTTAGTGTTTGTGTATGAACGATATTTTAAGTTAATTAGTCGAGTTTTTGGTACACTAATCATATTTGAGATTAGTTCAATTCATGTCACAAGTAAAATCTCAAAACATCTTTGAAAAATTCAAATTTTGAGATTTTGGGTGTGTGAATGAGTCGAGTCAAGCTAAACAGGGGGAAAACAAGAATTTGGTGATGTTGTGAGTCAAATCACAGGCTACACATGACTCGAATCATGTAACTTAGTGACTCGAATCACAAGTTACACCTGAGTCGAATCATGAACCTTTTATCAGTCCCTGCCAAGTTTGAGTCAAATCATGACTTCTTCATGACTTAAATCACAGCTTGCATGAGTCGAATCACAGCATATATTTGTTTACCAGTGTTTTTGGTAAACACTCACGAGTTTGAAAGTCTGTGAGATTAACTTGAAAAATCTCCAAAGCAATTTGTGCAAATAACTTGTGTGAACACACGTGCATGTGAGTTGAATACAGTCGTCGCGTGAACGATAACGACGTATAGAAAGACTTTAAATGAAGTCAGATTGTGATACACGATAAGGTAAAAATGCAATAAATGACATTAATTAAAGCAAAGTTAAAAGTACATGTTCTGTTTAAGGAAGCAAAAAAAGACTAATGAAAAAGACTGGACGTAGACGCATACATGTTTCTCCCTCAACTGGTTCGGTCTTTGACTTGGGTACTACAGTGGTATAGAGAGTATGTATGAAATTTTATGACCTTTGATCGCATGTATGGGTCTTCTATTTATTATATTTATAGAGTAACCTTCAATGACAGTTATGATCACTACGGGACTACTGCATTTACTCCACGTTCATTCTTCAAGTTCCCACTAGTGTGCTTACATGTATTCCAAGACTCTTTCTGTTCAGAACCCGCGTTGAGTTGTAATTGTTTCCCCCTTCTTCACAAAACCTCGAAGGTAACCTCTCCAATGTGATGTCGATGTTGCCTATCAAGGACTTAAGACTTTTAAACTTATTAATTCTTTTATATCACATGGTTTAGTTTACTGGTCCTCTTGATGGAATAAAGGCTTTTATTAATTGTCCTTCTTGAGATTCTGGACATGTTGCCTAGCGATCCGGGTCTTTGAGATTTATCTGTGAGAGTCCTCCAAACCATGTCTCACTATGTCGACAGCCCGGTCGACCCCTCGTCGTTGGTTTTTCGATGACTTATCATTAATACTCTTTAAATACACTTCATTAATGTTTTCTCACAGTAAATGTCTTTTCATTGACATTCTTTGTCGACTTTCTAGTAGCTGAAAAGTCCAAGTGTAAAAAATGCCCAAAAAAAATGTCACTACATTGTCTTTTCATTCTGTGCCACGTCACCTCAGTCACATTTGTTGTCAGTCATTTTCACTTTTCTATCAAACGTTATGTCTTTAAAACGTGCAAATGCTAGTATATCATTACCCCGAATTCCAAGGCCATTAAATAGCCATTAAAGCGAGATTTAAAATTTTATTTTTGATTTTATTAATCATATTTACCCCACATCGAGGCTACTCATTGGTTCTAAAACACCTCATTTGTCCACGTTCCTGAGAGAAACTCTTCGCCACCTTTCTATTTAAACCATTCTTCTTCCTCACATATTTTTTCTCGCGGCGATACCAGAAAAACACAAAGGGAGAACATTATCTCCAATTTTTCTTCTGCAATTTCCACTTGTTTTTCTTCCCTTGCTTCACACGATCAATGGCGCCCAATCTCTCTGGCTCGTATCGCCCTCCTTTTACCTCTCAGATTGACGAACCATTCTTAGTTGGCAATCAGACTTACGTCCCTAAGCCTCCTCTAATGGAAACCACCAGAAGGTTGTGGTACTCTGATTCCTTGATCCCTTACTCCATTTCAAGCGACATATTCACCTTTATGGGTCCTTTTCTGAGGTTTGTCAAGAAACATAGCTTCTTAGAAAGGATTTTTCCCAGCTATCATGGGTGGGAACCCGTGGTTTTTGGTGATCAACCCTTTGATTTTCATTTTTAAGAAAACAAGGTATATTTCCCTCCCCCACTCGAGGCACCTGAATCAACCAATATAAACTGGCTAAATAAGGTGGAGAATAAGAGAAAGGTTTTATGGAAGGCATTGGGCATTTTTGACCTCATTCAAATTTCAAGGGTGCACCTCAAATATAACCATGTCATGTTACTTGCAGCTACGTGCTTTTGGGAGTCGACCACTAACACTTTCCACCTCCCTTGTGGAAGGCTGACCCCAACTCTCTTCGACCTCGCTGCCATCGCCGACCTTCTACTAATTGGGGAAGTTTATGAATCGTCCCAACCTACACAGACCAACCCCTTATCGATTTCTCCAATGGGAGTTTCGAGGCTTACATCGAGGCTCACTATGGCTCGATTGGAGATGTTGACAGTTACGAGCATATAGCGTTCTTAATTTATTGGTTGAATCGCTATATTTTTTGCACCCTGGGGATCAAATTATGAAGATGTTTGTGCCTTTGGCCACTCAACTCCACGAACAATGCAAGGTTTACCTTAGTAAACTAATCTTACGTGGCCTTTATGAGTCGATAGGGATGTCGTCTCGTTAGATAATCGAGCGACCTCACTTCAATAGTTTACGAATAGGAGGTCCCATATTGTTACTGCAATTGTGGCTCAATGCTACTTCCGTGCCTACTTTGCACTCCGACTCTCCCTCTAGTGCGGCAGTGGGTGCTGAAGGTGCTAGACTTTCCTGTATCACTCCTGAGGATGCCAAGATTGTGTTACAAGAAGTAAATATCTATGTTTAATAAAAGTAAAATATTTGTCTCCACCATCCGCCCGACAATGCGGTCCGTCATGGTTTCACGAACCCTTCCCTATTCCCACTTTTGAAGGGGAGAAAGACATTCATGGTGTCCTTATGGAGTATTTTTGGCCTACTCCTCTATGGACAAGACTCACCATTAGAGCAAGCAGTATAAGACTGGCTGCATACCAGCCCAACTTGGTGGCCAGGCTGTTCTAGCAAAAAATTGTTAGACAACCAAAAGTGCTAACTCTCCTTCTCTTTGGACAAAGAGAGTTACGTTGTCTATACTGCTGAGTATGTTGAGGTGAATATATGGGGACTTGAGGCTATACAAGTGTTGTTTATTGCCTCAAGATGAATGTCTTGCTTATCCCTCGTGCGAGAGCCCCTTAGTATGTAGTGTGTATTGTGTATTGTCTGCTTAT
The DNA here is from genome assembly GCA_022829125.1 of Lathyrus tuberosus. NCBI lineage: Eukaryota > Viridiplantae > Streptophyta > Magnoliopsida > Fabales > Fabaceae > Lathyrus > Lathyrus tuberosus. Next base: position 2,670,910 of record JALAZF010000301.1, on the reverse strand, counting down.
GAATGTAGCTGAGCCTCATCTGTTCCTCTTCTAGGACCCTTTATATAGGGTTATTCTTGTTTTTATGGCCATTAAACCACTTCATAACATTCGTAACGGACAACCATTAATTTAGTAACAACCTATATTTAACCAAGTGTAACTGTCCCATCAATGGTTCGTAACCGATGTCTATTGAGTTCTGAACCGGATAACCAACAAACCCGACCGGATAGCTGGGCCTGGTACCAACTCGGCCAGATAGTTGGGCCTGGTACCAACTCGGCCAGATAACTGGGCCTGGTACTAACTCTGCCAGATAACTGGGCCTGGTACAAACTCGGCCAGATAACTGGGCCTAGTACCAACTAGATTTATACCCGGTCTTGGTCGACTATACAGTTCGAGTAGAAGAATATATTTGGCATGTACATAAGCCCCCCGAATACGAATTCTGATCTAGGAATGTAGTATTTGGTCATCGGGAAATTCTGGATATATTTGAAATGTGTCGTGCTGTAACCCGGTCTTCTTCTCATCCCCTTACGTGGTAAAAGGATTTTGTATTTCCATAGCTATTCACTTATGGCCTCATGCGAGTTTAGTACCTTATAGGTACGCATTATGCTTAAGTCGGAGATATATCTTACCTGACTTTTGTATATGTAAAAGGCTCGATTACCCTGATTATACTTATGCTTACCGAGGTCTTTCATTCTGTTTGGACAGTCATTGACTAGAATATCTTTGGTAGTATCACAAAGTAGTGAGATTAATGTTTGTTTATCCTTGACTTTTGAGTCGATTGGACAGAGGTGTTTGTTTAACCCAGAAATTTGTCATACTTTTAGGATCTTTCAATGTGCGTCTAGAGCCCTTTGGGGCTTTTAACCGAGTTCATATCCTGGTTTAGATAAAATATCCAGAGGTGTATATGCTAAGTCTCTCTGAGCATGAAATCCTTAGGAAAGAATTGTTCGGATACGACTGGTACGACAATATCCTTGGTTTTCTCACATCGGAGTTTAATATCTTTCGTTGGGAATTTTTCTCGACCATCCTTATTTAGAGCCCCTATCGGCTTTTAGACTCAGTTCACTTATCTTTATCCTTAGGTGTTTATCTCAGGATATAGGCGGAGCCTTCCGGATACAAAGTTCACTGAAGTGAAGTACTTTGTCCGGGTTGTGACGTAACCGAGAGAGTTCGTCTGCTAATTTCTCAATTTTTGCTTATTTTTCATTTGTTATAAGCACCTGAATACTTGTGACGTGATCTTTTCCTGAGCTGGGTTTCCCGGGTACGAAGTCCACAAGAGTAAGTGTCTGGATATAAGATATCTGGTTTTACGCCATCTTTGACGGATTTATGGAATTAGTAATGATGTTTCTTTTAAGCGCCCCAAGCCTGTCTGAGGTTGGGCGATCATCTACTTGTTCACATTTCTGAGCTAATGTGCCCTAAGTGATTTTTGTTGAGTCCAGTGGTTTCCACAATGGGTTTTATCCGTTTTTAGAATACTCCTTGCCGTTTAATGTGGGTATTATTTCACTGATGATCAAATAAAAGCCCCAAATTTATTAGATAATGGTCAAAGGTTTATTAACTTGGCGGGGTCAAATGCATACCACATAGCCGAGGAGCTGCGGTATTTAACCATTTTGTAGAACTCGACTCTTATATGAGGAGTGTTAATTCATGGTACTCGTCTCTTAAATGGGAAGTGTCATTAGTGTCGGATAGAGGCCCTAAGGCATTTTACTTTGAACTGCCCTTTGTCTTTATAATCGTATTGTCATTTTGCTTTTATTTGCTTTTAAGTGTCCGATTATAAAATGCAGGGCATTATTTTTGCTTTACCTTAATTTTGCGAACTATGAAACTACCTATAATTTGGTAAGCCCCTAGTTATTGCGTGTGTATAGCTTTGATAAAGCTCTAAGCTTTTGTAGTCTTGTTAGGCTAAGAGCCGAATATTGTTTAACTCTTGTAACCTCAATGTTTCAAGAGCCCCAACGGTAGGGTTTTATTCTATATGTTCCCTTACTCTCGTGTTAAGAGTATTTGATTCGTTTGTAGGCGGTGCATTTCAATCTTTCTTGTGTTAGTTAGTCATCCTTCTGGATGCATTTTGATGTATTTTGGAAAGGGAGTATGGTGTTGTCCCCCCTTATGCTTATGAATTTTTAGCCCTCAGTTTTTGTACAATTTATTTTGGCCCTTCTGAGGATTTTGTTTGTGTCATTTCTGCTTATCGTATTTATTTCTTTGCAAAATAATCCTGTACATATATCCAGCCCCTCGGGCACTAAGTTAGAATAACTTAAAGTGTCCTACTATAGATTGTCGGGCATTATCTTTCCTTTCGCCTTTGCTTGATTATTAAGGGACCTTTTAGTTATCTTGTGTGTATAGTCTCCACACTTTCGAGAGTTCTAGACTCTTATAAGCACAGGCGCCGATTATGGTATGTACCCGGGCGTCTTAATAAGATTTGCGTCTTTCTTGTTGGCAGATTTCCCTTTATGATTCTTCACTTACAAGCCCAAGTATCTTTCAACATGCTTTGAGCTTAGATGTTTCATCATTTTTATATCAGATTGTCCAGCTTGTGTGCACGGAGCCATCAAACATATTTGTTTGACCCGTGTACGCTGAGCGTTTATGGGTGACTTATATACGCGGAGCAAGTCGACACGTTTATAGGGTTTAATAAACCCGTTTATGGGCGACCTATGTACGCAGAGCAAGTCGACACGTTTATAGGGTTTAATAAACCCGTTTATGGGCGACCTATGTACGCGGAGCAAGTCAACACATTTATAGGGTTTAATCAACCCGTTTATGCGCGACCTATGTACGCGGAGCAAGTCGACATGTTTATAAGGTTTAATCAACCTGTTTATGGGCAACCTATGTATGCAAAGCAAGTCGACACATTTATAGGGTTTAATCAACCCGTTTATGGGCGACCTATGTACGCGGAGCAAGTCGACACGTTTATAAGGTTTAATCAACCCGTTTATGGGCGACCTATGTATGCGGAGCAAGTCAACATGTTTTATAGGAGTTTATTCAAGCCTACGCAGAGCAAGTCGACATGTTTATGGGCGACCTATGTACGCGGAGTAAGTCAACACGTTTTATAGGAGTTTCCTCTTCATCTAGACTTTGCACCTGAAAGACAGATTGAGAGTTTTTAGTGAGTTAGTAATAATTTTAAGATATTGCCTTTATTATTTTTTGACTTCTAGCGTTATGGTTTCTCCTTAGCATAATGTGTGTCGGCTTTCTCTTGAGAATTTAGTTTCTTCAATTTAAGACCTCACGTTCAGAGCTTGTCCTATCTTTTTTTTTTTAATTAAATAAGGGTGACTCCTGCCCACGCAGGGGAAAAAAGGACGACACACATTCTTAAAGTAAGTCCTTAGAAGTTTTCTTCAACAATTACAAACGGGCCGAGACTATAACTCACCTTATTAAAAAATAATTACAATATGGATTCATACATATCCAGCCTCTTATTTTGTTAGCCGCTTGAATGCCAACTTTTAGAACCGCTTACAGACCGTTGAAGGTTGTTTCGTGCAATAGCTAGGATAAAGTTGTTATTGTTGGCACCAACAAAGGAATCTCCGAATATGATAATTGTCAAAACATTTGCATTGGCTTATTAATCCATATCTCTTGTAGCTTGCAACATATTTCGTTATACCAATGTTTCCTGCATTCAGTATCTTTCAAAACATGTTGAGATTTCTACAAACACATTCTATAGTAATGGGCCTCGTACCAATTCGGCCAGATAACTGGGCCTGGCACCAACTCGGCCAGATAGTTAGGCATGGTACAAACTCGGTCAGTTAGCTGGGCCTGGTACCAACTCGGTCAGATAGTTAGGCATGGTACACAACTCGGCCAGTTAGTTGGGCCTGGTTCCAACACGGCCAGATAGTTAGGCCTGGTACATAACTCGGCTAGATAGTTAGGCCTGGTATTTTACAAAAAACCATTAAATGCAGCTGATCGATACCAAATTAACCATCCGAGTTATCCGTAGATTAAGGATGTTTCCAATTAATCAAAACAACAGAAACAACTAGAATGATTATATGAAACTTATCTGAGTAAAAGTCGTGGTCATAGACTGAAATTAAATTGGATCATAGCCTGAGCATTATCGCGGCGATTCACAGAATCTTGCTAGAATGCTGGAAGGAATGACGTGCGATACTGAGGTTGTTGACGGACGATCTCGTAGGGATTGTAATGGATACATCAGATTTGGAAGCTCCGCCGACTTCGTAAACATTATGACCTTTGCCATGGCACTTTGGCTTAGGAATCTGGAAGTGACAATGTTCGTTGCTCATAACATGAATATGGGTATAGAAACTGGAAAATGACTTTGCTCATTCATCCTGAATATCTTGTGTGGCCCGGGAAAGTTTTACCGGAGTCCCATGGTGGGAGCCAAATTGTTGTACCCCAAATTTTACCCCTTAGATGTCATATTTTCTTGCACCTACATCTAGACCTCAATCATGTATGCATTATTAACTAACCATTTCTTTGTGCAAGTTGTTTCCTTTTATTGTGGAAGATAGGGTTTACATAAAGACGGCAAGGTCTCCCTAAGACATCTTTTGGCCAAATGCGACCATTTGAGTCTACATGCATCCAAGAGGACCTTTTCAACAAGAAATCAAATGTTTCACCAAGACAAGGCAACCATTGCCTTTCATGTCAAGCGAAGTGTGATCCCAAATCTTGAGAAATTATGCCTTGTGATAACAAACATCCTTAGAATCCATTTTTGGGCCTTAAAGATTTTTTTTTCTCTCAAGTGCAAGAATTTTTCATAGAGATAAATATTCATCAAGGTGTGACATATCCAAATAGTGCCATGGGAGGATTTTAATTTTGCAATGTCCTAAGTTTGTCCCGAAACATTTCTTTTTGGGTCATGGACATATAGTTGTCTCAATTTCTTTTTTTGGGCCCAAAAGATATTATTTGGATCAGAGGCTTTTAAGGTGTTAAAAATTCCAAGTTGTGTTCCCGTATGGATTAAGAAGCAAGGCCTTGTATATATAATTAATCCATGTGCCATTTGTTAAGTGAAAAAATCTGAAGATGCTTTGCTTCAAAAGCAAGTTTTGTGGAGTCACTACACATTACCCTTCTGAGCTCACCCATTCCTGTTGAAACCAAAAAGACACTGAGATTTCATGTTGAATTAGTGAAATAAGGAGGCTTAGCACAAGAGGTCTGCATGCATGAGCAGAGAGTTCGTATTCAAAATTCAAATTATTACTCCTTTTTGATTTCTCCCTCATGGCACTTTAAAAAGTAGTTTTGAAATAACCCTCAAAAGATGAAAGTCACAGACTGTACCACCACCTCCTCCGCTGCATTTGTCCAGCATGGTGATTGACCAAGATCAACGGCTAAAGATTGATACACAAACCCTAATTCTTTACTCAGCAGACCATACAAACCCTAATTCCTTATCCTGTGGACAAACCAATTATCCGCTGTGTTTCCAACACCCGGATCCACTTGCTTGGCCTATAAAAGGATGTCGTTTTTCCTTTGTTCATCACACCAGAAATTGCCAAGAATTTCTCTCCACTTCTCCCTCCATAATCTTGCAAGTAACACTCCAAAACTTGCAAGAAATTCACTAGTTTTCATTTCCTATGTAACACAAAAGAAACATCACCACCAACACTCCGAGAAAATATTCAGAAACTTATCAAAACCTTTTCACCTTTTCATTCTTGTTAAGTTCTGCAAGTCACCCTCAAGTCTTGCAAGAACTTATTCCTTCCCGTAAACACTCCAAACCTCCAACACTATAACCACCAAAAGCTCTTTTTTTTTCTTGCTGAGAAGCTGGTTCCGTAGCGGCTGAAAGAAGGAAGCTTATCCATCGTCTCTAGAAACACCTACCTGTGAAGAAGCAGTGGACGTTCTCCACTAGGTATTACCCTACCTCATTTGGTTTTCATTTTATGTTTGCACCATGTTGTCATTATAGTCATCGTCATGTTTGTCTGAATCCATGGTCTGTCTGTTTCATGCTGTTATCATGTCGTGATCTTATTATCATCTGATTATCGTTTGTTTCAGTGAAGTTAAATCATTAACATGTTTAGTTTCTTTTTTAATCGTAACTGATTTTATTTTATTAATCTAGCTGGTTCGTATTCGTGTCGTTTGAAAGAAAACTGAATAAATAAGAATAAGAAGTGTGGTGGCTCTCGCCACGTGAAAATGTGGCGTCCGCCACCTTGTTTTAAAGAGTAAAATATAATATAATAGTAGGCCCATGCAAATAAAATAAAAGAATATACCACATAAAAAAATACAAAATCAAAATAATAAAAACACAGGTGGCGCAAGCCACCTTCACCCACACACACAAGGGGTGGCGCAAGCCACACCCTCACTCACACAACACACACCACACATAATAATAAAATAAAAATAAAAATAAAGAAACCAAGACCCCATGGCGCCAGCCATGCCTAAAGGTGGCGCAAGCCACCATGGGGTTTCTTCATGGCGCCAGCCATGTGTGCTTGTGGCGAGAGCCACTTAGCATTTTTTTTTTTTTTTTTTGCTTATGTTACAATTGTGTACTTATCTCACATTTATATTTTCTTTTCCAAAAAAACATTAAATATTCATCACTTCATTTCTTTTATTCTGTAATTAAAATCAGTTATTTTCTAAAATGTTAAAGGATTTTTGTTGGAAGTATTTTGTAAACTTGTGAAATTTTGTTTGAGAATTATTCACTGACTTTGAACAAAACTATATCACCAGAACGTTGTTTATTTTTGGCTTCGGATTAATAAGCTACTTAAATCCAAATGCATTTGTTTTCAAACTGTGAGAATGCCTTTTCTGCTATACTTGGTATATGCACGAGCCCACCGATTCTAAAATAAGTCCTTTTGGAAGTACGTTGTGATTCTTGAAACTTTGTCTTCCTGATTTTAACAAACCCTACCGTGAGATTGCTGTTTGTTTTCTTATTCTCTGTCGAAGTTGCATGATTTAAATCCAATTGTTTCTTGTGATTTCTTTGCCATGCTTGACATGTTCATGTGACCACTGACTTTAAGAGAGTTTTTCTTGAGAGCATGTTGTAACTTGTGGATTCTATTAAACTTTGACTGTGAGCAAAATGTTCTCATGGGATTGTTGTTTGCATTTTACCTCTGTTGCTAACTTGCATGACTTCAAATATATTTGGTTCAAATTGTGAATGTCCTCTTTGCCCTGCTTGTCGTATTTATATGACCACTATCAATGCTGTTTGTCATGTTCATATTTGAAATTCTATTTCGTGTATTTATTAAATGCCCACTATTTGGAATTCTTGAATTAACATGCTTCACTGTATTCCAACCCCACAATAACTCTTGTTTACAAGATGTTATTCTCCCCCTTCCTTCCAAAGGAAAAGTTTTTCTATTGACCTCAAAGTCATAGAAAGCTCATTATCACCTTGGACCTCATAGTCTTAGACAACCTTTGACCTCATAGTCATAGGATTCAACCTTTGACCTCATAGTCATAGGATTCAACCTTTGCCCTCATAGTCATAGGTAGCTCTTGGCCTCATAGTCATTAGCAACATCTTCAACCTTTGGCCTCATAGTCATAGGAAGCCCTTGACCTCATAGTCATTGGCAATACCCCCCAACATTGACCTCATAGTCATGGAAAAGTCTCTCTATTGACCTCATAGTCATAGAAAGCTCATTACCTTCTTTTGACCTCATAGTCATAGGATTCCCATCTTGACCTCATAGTCATCTTACCATCTTGACCTCATAGTCACCTTACCAAAACTTCGACCTCATAGTCATAACCCTCTCCATTGGCCTCATAGTCACCTTCCAACATTGACCTCATAGTCACAAAAGTCTCTCTATAGACCTCATAGTCATAGATAGCTCATTATTACCTTGGCCTCATAGCCATCCAGCTTTTGACCTCATAGTCATTAACAACACCTTATCCTTAGCAAACAAACATAATATAACATAAACAAAACAAGAGGTTCCTGTAGAATACTACAGATATTAAGGGTGCTAATACCTTCCCTTAGTATAACCAACCCCCGAACCTTAGATCTTCCCCCTTTTAGGTTTTCACGATCTTGAACATTTCCTTTGGATAAATCAAAGTCGGTTGTAAAAGAAATATGATGCAAGTTAATTAATAGCTTGTTATCCGATTTTCACCGCATACAGAAATGGCGACTTCACTAGGGAGCTCAATTTTGAGGGTTAATCCCACCTTACTTTTGCTTATGTTATTCATGCTTGTTTGCTATATTTGCACATATCCCTTGTACATATGCCTTGGTTGAGATCTTTTGCGGGCATGCAACTATTGAGTGGTGAGATAAGTCCTAACCCAGACTTGAGTGCACAAATATGATAAGATCGTGGTGTAATCAATAGTCGGTTATTGGCAGTAGTACTAACAATCTATGGCATATGATGACCACACTCAGATGAGGCCCTTTGGGATTGTTGATGTTTGATGTGAGCAGTCACATTGATATTACTTTTTCAAATGGGAGCCAGGGATTCTGAGGATCGTAGTTACCTTTACCCCACTTGGCCTTTAAAGCGTAGTGCGGTGACTATGAGGGAGCCAGTCCCAAGTAGTTGTCATGTGATACTACACTCAGACGAGTTTATCTTGAGAATATTATTAACCCGTGTAAGTAGTTACATGGGCCGATAATATCCAAAGGATTTACGTAGACTCTGGGAACTTTTAGAACCTTGTTCTACAGTTGATGAACCTATAGTCCACACCTTGTTGGGATGGGTAGACCATGGCTTCATTCATGTGACCTCAAAACCTAAGGCTTGTGTGCTATGATTGTGTACATATGTTTATATGTTTGCCCATGTTTGTGCATTACATACACCTCATTGCATCCATTGTTGGTTTCAAGGAATTCAGATATCCTTTCCTTTTCAAAGATCAATAGAGCTTGGATCCTACAAACAAACTTCTTTAGTTTTTCCACAAAAATTTTTGCAACTGTCCTTTGAGTTCTTTGAAACCACGTGGCTTGTATTTGCATTCCATGCGCATTCGCACCTCATTTGCATTTCTCGGTCTTGAGTCTCTCCCTCTATGTCTGAAAGATACCTAGCACCTATTCAAGACAATGGTAACAATGAATGAAATTATGAAGAACCAGGAGGAGTTGAAAGAGGAGATCAGAATCCTCAAATGCCAGATGAATTGGGTTCTCAAAACTTTGCAAGCTCTGATGAAGAAAGAAGAGTGCGCTCACCATGTCACTCCTAGAGAGGTTGTCAGTTCATCACCTCTTATGGATCCTCCAACTCGAGGACCTCCTCAATATCAAGGACTAGACCGCCGTCAGCCGTGTCAGCATGTACAACCAAGGCCAAGAAAGCCAGAAAGAAATTACACTCAGCTGCCAATGACATACAGTTAATTACTGCCAGTTTTGATCAAAGCAGGATTGATAGTGTCAAAAGAATTAAAGCCAGTACCATTTCTGTATCCACCAGGCTTTGACGCCAATGCTCGATTTAACTACCATGCTGGGCCACAGGGGCATTCCACTGAAGATTGTTAGGTGCTCCCGAGTAAAATTCAGAACCTGTTAGATTCTAAAAGGATCTCATTCACGCCTCAAGGCATTCAAATCAATAACCTTTCGCCATCTCATGTGGTGCTCCCATGCCAAGGATCTGCCTTTAGAGAAACTTCACACCAGCTAGCATTTAATCTTAGTCTTATACCAGAATCTCATTGTCACCAGATGTCTACCAAAAGGGCACTCCAGCCTCCAACGGTTGTTTCTCCTCAAGGTGCCCGAGACCAAAGCAAGAAGAAGTACCCTATCGAAAGAGGCCAAGTTAACTGACAGCCTATCCCTGTGCCTTTGAGCAAACTCTTCCCACTGTTGATACAGAGCAAGCTGGTAACTCCTCGACTCCTCAACCCTGTGCCCGGACCTTGGCATAATCCAAACCTGACTTGTGAATTCCACAAGGGAGCCGAAGGGCATGACTTGGATGGGTGCCGAGCCTTAGAAGCTACTATACAAAGGTTGATCTATGACAAGGATCTAATTTTTGAAGAAGATCATCCAAAGATTGAATGCAAATTCCGCACCGGGACGATGGGGCATCTCATTGAGGAATGTAGAGAATTCGAAACGAGACTGCTAAACCTGCTAAGAACACTGCAACCTCAAGAGGGTACATCAGATGTCAATGTCTCAACTCTTCATGCAAAAGGCAAAAGGCTTGAGAGGCCTCTCAATGTTTTATATCACAAGGAACAAGTGATCAATGGCGAAGGTGTTCCCGCGCTTGGGCCCAGAAACTGAAATCTTTTGAAAAAAAATCGCCAAAACTGGCTGTATTTTATTCATTTCAGTATTTTCATTTGTATTTCCTTCACTTTGAATTTATATTTGCTTATAAGCATTGTTGTACTTTCAAATTGGCGGCATTAATGAAATGTTTATGCATTTTTTGATAAAATCCATTCGTTTCACTCATTTACTGTTATTTTCATAAAAGCAAAAAAAATATATCTTGTTCCACTCCCTTTATCAAACTGTTTGTTTAAGCAAAGATTGGGGAGGATGATGAAAAATCCTTAACTATTGTGGTATGCTTTCAATTAAACGTTACCAAGGATGTAAGGCATTGTTTCAATTCCTAAACACTGGAGAAATACGGAAGATAATCCCTCGCTAACCCCTTTGAGCCTAGAAGTAGGAGTTTTCTTTTCTTACACAAAAAACCCTTAAATCTCAACCTTGGGGCAGGGTAGTTCTCAGTTTAGCTTGGTTATGCATTCGAATGAAAGCGCTTCACGCAAGATGCCAGTCAGCTCTCTCCAATCAAGTGAATAAATGTTGTACAAGTTGTTCCCGAAGCAACAAACAAGGAAGGATCGTTAAGAAATCCTTAATCAAAGAATGAGTCGAGTCCCTTTCAAGGCAAGAGCTGAGAAGGGTGGAAAACCCAAACTTTGCCTTATATAAGAAGGCTTGTCCAACAACAAAGACAAGAGGTATCAAAAACTCAGTAAAGACAAGAAGAGGTCTTAAAACCTCAATCCAGAGAAGAAGTCTCAAAACCTCAGCGAAGACAAAGATAAAGGATAACCAATGCTGTAAGGGAGTAATGACTACAAAGGTGTCTGAATCATCGTCAACTATCAACAATTCATTCCTAACCTAGAGGAACCTGAATGTATAGCTTGAGTTAACTGAGTGTAGGATTGGAGTTCATCACGAAGATGGGGTAGGTACAAATAAACTTTGAGCCTTTATCTTTTGTTTCATAAACCGTGAACCAGGCCACGTTACAACCCTTAAAAGACCTAATTGAGGTAAGGTTGTTTTGAAAGCATACTACAGCAAGGTTGATTAACCTGACTCCTAATAATCTTTGCTAATTGCATATGTCGATCACTTCATCTGTCATTCCGTAAATGGCTAGATCCACCTTTGTTGTTGATTATTCAATCATTCTACTGTGTGTGTTTCATCAATAAAAATTATGTTCAAAAGCTTGCATGAATTTTACATTAAAATTGCCAATTTTTAATGGACAATACTTATTTGCAAGCCAATTCATTATCAAAGGAATCCCAACAAATACAGCCAGCTAAGGAATTTGACTTGATAAAGGGCTCAGTCTGGGGCATCTCCTCCATAGATCCATCACCTCAAGAGCTACTAAATCAAGGGGCAAGAACTCTTCAAATTCAGGATATTGGGGCATGCTTTCTTGAGGTCATCTTACGACAAATTTAGACTCCAATGACCTACCAACAGGGGCAAGAGTATTCCCTAGTTGTTTCTACCACAATCTGAGGACTTTGTATCGCGAATACCATTAATCAGGGGCAATCAGGTCGAGATTCGGTAAATCTCTAAAAGGTCAATTGGTCTGGGGCACCTCCTTCACGGATCAACCAGTCTGAAGAATAAGTTCAAGGACCTTGTTGTATAAATGCAGTAAAACTGGGGCAGATATGTCAAGATCAATGAGTCTCTTTAAGAGTTTGAAGGTATTGGAGCACCTGGTATACCAATTCTTCTGTAAAATCCTTTTGATGGCTTATCCTCGCAGACCAGTTAATCAGAAGCAGTCAGGTCGAGATTAGACAAATCTCTCGAAGGTCAGTTAGTCTGGGGCATCTACTTAGGATGGCACAAGTCTATTTCCCCGTTGCTACTCCCACAGTCTAAAGAGCAGGCTCAAAGACTTTGTTGTGCAAGCGTCGTCTATTTGGGGCAGTTATGCCGAGATCTATGAATCTCTCCAAGAGTTTGAAGATATTAAAGCATTTCGTATGCCAATTCTTCTGTAAAATCCTCTTGGTATCTTCTCCCAAAAGACCATGCAATCTGGGGCAGTGAAGATTTGAAGATTACCTGTTGAAAGAGCCGTTGTTTATTATGGTGATCATCATTCAAGTCAGGACGCAGAATGACTCTATTCCTATCATATCCTTTGTCAGCTTCCCAGTAAATTATCATTTCGGTCGAGCTTGGCTAATTTCCATGGATCTTCCTCCTCCAGTAAGGAAATCAAGCTCATGATGGCAATCCTAGTGAAGTCATGCTATACCTCCAGTGGAATACTCTTTTCCCCAGTGAAGTTGTCGATTCTTCTTCTTCACCCCTAGTAATGGTCCAATCTGTTGAGGTCGGCTGAGTATCCTTGTCGAGATGTTATTTCATCTCCAGTCTTGCTTCATTTTGTTTGTTTTGTCATCATAAGCATAAGCATGGCATAAGCACTCATATGCATAGCATCTTAGCATTTTGCTATATTCCTGGTGTTTACCTATTTCGTTCACTTTGACGTTTATCTCCCCAAGTGACTGGGTTTGTCTATTCACTCCAATAGAAAGTCAGTCCTAGGCATAAAGTGCCCATCCTTTCTAAATTCCCCACAGAGTTTGATTCTCGTGGATGATGGTTGGTTCAGTTATCTTTTCCATATGTGGATAAGATAAGTCCTCTTTTGAGTTCATCCCTCAATTGGAGTCTTGTTTAACCGTTTCTTTCTAGCTTGTCCCTAGATCGAACTTTGGTCCCTAGCAGGTGTGGTTGTTGAACCTAGTTTGAGCGTGCATTTATTTTGCACTATATCTCACAAAAGGAATCTTTTACAGATCCTCGTTGAAGACAAAATCATTTCTCCAGCAGTGTGGTGATATAAACATCTCCTTGGAATTCATAAACAATAACAAGTAGCAATCTCCTTGAGAAGCTTGTTTTGCTATCATTACTTCTACAACGATAAGTGGCAATCTCTCTCCTGAGAAGCTTATCCGTCCTTGGTTTCATTCATACTTCCACAGTTACTAATGGTGTTGCCTTCAATCAGTCACTTTCCATCAACTTGTTTGATGTGATCCCTGTTTGAGGTGTCTCTTCCCTTCAATCTGTTTGATGAGGTATTCCGAGCTCAGGTTTCGTACCTTCGGATATGTTATTTTTCCTTCCCGTCAATCTGTTTGATGAGGTTTTTCGAGCTCAGGTTTCCTACCTCCGGATATGTTTGGCTTCTTCCTATCACTCTGTTTGTTGATGTGCTTCGAGTTCAGGTTTAGTACCTTCGGATATGTCTTATTTCTTGCCATCAACTTTGTTGTTGATGTCTTTCGAGCTCAGGTTTCGTACCTTCGGATATGTTTGTTGATGCGTTCCGAGCTCAGGTTCAGTACCTTCGAATATGTCTTATTCTTTGTCATCAATATCATCTTGGCCTCAAAGCCATCTATTTCACCTTTGACCTCATAGTCATGGGTAAGCTTTGGCCTCATAGCCATAGCCATTTCCCCTTTGACCTCATAGTCATAGGATTCCTTCATAAGTCCATCTCATACTGGCACTTCAAAACTAACTCATACTGGTACCCAAGGTTTATCTCTGTCTGTTCTGGTTTTTCTTGAAGATCCCGTTTGAACTCTTCAGCATAAGAAAATCCCAGAAAATCTTTGGTTAATGCCTATCTTTTTATCCAGATCAATGGTTTCTTATTGGTTTCATGCCCAACAAGAATACGTCTTATTACCCAGTACCTCCATAGATGTTTGTGGAAAATGTGAAAAGCTTATTTCACCAGTGAAGTGAAGACATTCCCGGATTATCTCCAAAACCTTTGTTCGGGCTAGGCTTACGTTCGGTCTTCAAGCGCCAGATTCCATTTCTCTGTGCATTATACCCAGGAAAGTCTAATTTGCAACCCCGGTTTTAACTTGCCAGTTCATGCTGGTATCCAAAATCCAGTTCATGCTGGTATCCCAAAAATCCAGTTCATGCTGGTATCCAAAGTCCAATTCATGTTGGCATTTAAAAATCCAGTTCATGCTGGTATCCAAAAATCCAGTTCATGCTGGTATCCAAAAATCCAGTTCATGCTGGTATCCAAAATCCAGTTCATGCTGGTATCCCAAAATCTAGTTCATGCTGGTATCCAAAGTCCAATTCATGTTGGCATTTAAAATCCAGTTCATGCTGGTATCCAAAAATCTAGTTCATGCTGGTATCCAAAAAATCCAGTTCATGCTGGTATCCAAAGTCCAATTCATGTTGGCATTTAAAATCCAGTTCATGCTGGTATCCAAAAATCCAGTTCATGCTGGTATCCAAAATCCAGTTCATGCTGGTATCCCAAAATCCAGTTCATGCTGGTATCCAAAGTCCAATTCATGTTGGCATTTAAAATCCAATTCATGCTGGTATCCAAAAATCCAGTTCATGCTGGTATCCAAAATCCAGTTCACGCTGGTATCTAAAAATCCAGTTCATGCTGGTAATCAGAATCTAATTCATGTTGGTATCCTAAATCCAATTTATGCTGGTATTCAAAATCCAATTCATGTTGGTATCCCAATTTAGCTCATACTGATTATTCTTCCTAAACCAAGTCCTATTGTTATCCCAACCAACTCATATTGGTACCTTAGACCCAATCATCTCATTCACCTTTGGCCTCATAGTCAAAGGTAAGCTTTGACCTCATAGTCATAGCCTTCTTTAACCTTTGACCTCATAGTCATATGATTCCTTCTTATCCAAAATCCAGCTCATACTGATACCCAAAGTTTGTCTCTGTCTTTTTCTGGTTTCTCTTGAAGATCCCGTTTGAACTCTTCAGCATAAGAATCCCCAGAAAATTCTTGGTAGTTCGTCTATCCTTCTATTCCAAATTGATCCCCAGTGGAGATCATGTCTTCTTTCTGGTTTCAGGCCTAGTAAGATTGTTTTTTATTTCCCCAGTGTAGTCCGGTCAGATTTGCACATGTCGTCCACCTCCCTGGATCTTTCCCCAGTGGAAAACTCCTCTTTGGCTCGTATTTCCAATGAGGATCTGCTGGGTTTTCCCCCTTTATTTCTCTATCCCCAGTGTTTCCTTTGAGTCTCCCCAGTGAGTCTTTTTTGTTGGTTAGTTTGTTTCCCCAGTGAGTCTTTCTGCTGGATACTTCCTTCATCCTTCCCCAGCAAAGCTCACCTGTGTTTGGTAGCTCTTTGGTGTCGTCTGCATTTTTGCACTATCATATCATCATATTAGAGTTCATGGCATGTCAGCATATGCATGTTCGTTGCATGTCTTTAGCATCTGCATTCCATCTAAGGGCAAAATTTTCGGTTTGCTATATTTAAATATCTTCCACCTCGACGGCCCGAGGATTTCCATTCCTCGTACCATCCGGTGAAGCTATTCAAATAGGGGCAACTGTTGTACCCCAAATTTTACCCCTTAGATGTCATATTTTCTTGCACCTACATCTAGACCTCAATCATGTATGCATTATTAACTAACCATTTCTTTGTGCAAGTTGTTTCCTTTTATTGTGGAAGATAGGGTTTACATAAAGACGACAAGGTCTCCCTAAGACATCTTTTAGCCAAATGCGACCATTTGAGTCTACATGCATCCAAGAGGACCTTTTCAACAAGAAATCAAATGTTTCACCAAGACAAGGCAACCATTGCCTTTCATGTCAAGCGAAGTGTGATCCCAAATCTTGAGAAATTATGCCTTGTGATAACAAACATCCTTAGAATCCATTTTTGGGCCTTAAAGATTTTTTTTCTCTCAAGTGCAAGAATTTTTCATAGAGATTAATATTCATCAAGGTGTGACATATCCAAGTAGTGCCATGGGAGGATTTTAATTTTGCAATGTCCTAAGTTTGTCCCGTAACATTTCTTTTTGGGTCATGGACATATGGTTGTCTCAATTTCTTTTTTTGGGCCCAAAAGATATTATTTGGATCAGAGGCTTTTAAGGTGTTAAAAATTCCAAGTTGTGTTCCCGTATGGATTAAGAAGCAAGGCCTTGTATATATAATTAATCCATATGCCATTTGTTAAGTGAAAAAAATCTGAAGATGCTTTGCTTCAAAAGCAAGTTTTGTGGAGTCACTACACATTACCCTTCTGAGCTCACCCATTCCTGTTGAAACCAAAAGGACACTGAGATTTCATGTTGAATTAGTGAAATAAGGAGGCTCAGCACAAGAGGTCTGCATGCATGAACAGAGAGTTCATATTCAAAATTCAAATTATTACTCCTTTTTGATTTCTCCCTCATGGCACTTTAAAAAGTGGTTTTGAAATAACCCTCAAAAGATGAAAGTCACAGACTGTACCACCACCTCCTTCGCTGCATTTGTCCAGCATGGTGATTGACCAAGATCAACGGCTAAGGATTGATACACAACCCCTAATTCTTTACTCAGCAGACCATACAAACCCTAATTCCTTATCCTGTGGACAAACCAATTATCCGCTGTGTTTCCAACACCCGGATCCACTTGCTTGGCCTATAAAAGGAAGTCGTTTTTCCATTGTTCATCACACCAGAAATTGCCTAGAATTTCTCTCCACTTCTCCCTCCATAATCTTGCAAGTAACACTCCAAAACTTGCAAGAAATTCACTAGTTTTCATTTCCTCTATAACACAACAGAAACATCACCACCAACACTCCGAGAAAATATTCAGAAACTTATCAAAACCTTTTCACCTTTTCATTCTTGTTAAGTTCTGCAAGTCACCTCAAGTCTTGCAAGAACTTATTCCTTCCCGTAAACACTCCAAACCTCCACACTATAACCACCAAAAGCTCTTTTTTTTTTCTTACTGAGAAGCTGGTTCCGTAGCGGCTGAAAGAAGGAAGCTTATCCATCGTCTCTAGAAACACCTACCTGTGAAGAAGCAGTAGACGTTCTCCACTAGGTATTACCCTACCTCATTTGGTTTTCATTTTATGTTTGCACCATGCTGTCATTATAGTCATCACCATGTTTGTCTGAATCCATGGTCTGTCTGTTTCATGCTGTTATCATGTCGTGATCTTATTATCATCTGATTATCATTTGTTTCGGTGAAGTTAAATCATTAACATGTTTAGTTTCTTTTTTAATCGTAACTGATTTTATTTTGTTGACCTAACTGGTTCGTATTCGTGCCGTTTGAAAGAAAACTGAATAAATAAGAATAAGAAGTGTGGTGGCTCTCGCCACGTGAAAATGTGGCGTCCGCCACCTTGTTTTAAAGAGTAAAATATAATATAATAGTAGGCCCATGCAAATAAAATAAAAGAATATACCACGTAAAAAAAAATACAAAATAAAAATAATAAAAACACAGGTGGCGCAAGCCACCTTCACCCACACACACAAGGGGTGGCGCAAGCCACACCCTCACTCACACAACACACACCACACATAATAATAAAAAAAAAAAAAAAAAAGAAACCAAAACCCCATGGCGCCAGCCATGCCTAAAGGTGGCGCAAGCCACCATGGGGTTTCTTCATGGCGCCAGCCATGTGTGCTTGTGGCGAGAGCCACTTAGCATTTTGTTTTTTTTTTTTTTTTGCTTATGTTACAATTGTGTACTTATCTCACATTTATATTTTCTTTTCCAAAAAAACATTAAATATTCATCACTTTATTTCTTTTATTCTGTAACTAAAATCAGTTATTTTCTAAAATGTTAAAGGATTTTTGTTGGAAGTATTTTGTAAACTTGTGAAATTTTGTTTGAGAATTATTCACTGACTTTGAACAAAACTATATCACCAGAACATTGTTTATTTTTGGCTTCTGATTAATAAGCTACTTAAATCCAAATGCATTTGTTTTCAAACTGTGAGAATGCCTTTTCTGCTATACTTGGTATATGCACGAGCCCACCGATTCTAAAATAAGTCCTTTTGGAAGTACGTTGTGATTCTTGAAACTTTGTCTTCCTGATTTTAACAAACCCTACCGTGAGATTGCTGTTTGTTTTCTTATTATCTGTCGAAGTTGCATGATTTAAATCCAATTGTTTCTTGTGATTTCTTTGCCATGCTTGACATGTTCATGTGACCACTGACTTTAAGAGAGTTTTTCTTGAGAGCATGCTGTAACTTGTGGATTCTATTAAACTTTGACTGTGAGCAAAATTTTCTCATGGGATTGTTGTTTGCATTTTACCTCTGGTGCTAACTTGCATGACTTCAAATATATTTGGTTCAAATTGCGAATGTCCTCTTTGCCTTGCTTGTCGTATTTATATGACCACTATCAATGCTGTTTGTCATGTTCATATTTGAAATTCTATTTCGTGTATTTATTAAATGCCCACTATTTGGAATTCTTGAATAAATATGCTTCACTGTATTCCAACCCCACAATAACTCTTGTTTACAAGATGTTATTCTTCCCCTTCCTTCCAAAGGAAAAGTTTTTCTATTGACCTCAAAGTCATAGAAAGCTCATTATCACCTTGGACCTCATAGTCTTAGGCAACCTTTGACCTCATAGTCATAGGATTCAACCTTTGACCTCATAGTCATAGGATTCCACCTTTGGCCTCATAGTCATAGGTAGCTCTTGGCCTCATAGTCATTAGCAACATCTTCAACCTTTGGCCTCATAGTCATAGGAAGCCCTTGACCTCATAGTCATTGGCAATACCCCCCAACATTGACCTCATAGTCATGGAAAAGTCTCTCTATTGACCTCATAGTCATAGAAAGCTCATTACCTTCTTTTGACCTCATAGTCATAGGATTCCCATCTTGACCTCATAGTCATCTTACCATCTTGACCTCATAGTCATCTTACCATCTTGACCTCATAGTCACCTTACCAAAACTTCGACCTCATAGCCATAGCCCTCTCCATTGGCCTCATAGTCACCTTCCAACATTGACCTCATAGTCACAAAAGTCTCTCTATAGACCTCATAGTCATAGATAGCTCATTATTACCTTGGCCTCATAGCCATCCAGCTTTTGACCTCATAGTCATTAGCAACACCTTATCCTTAGCAAACAAACATAATATAACATAAACAAAACAAGAGGTTCCTGTAGAATACTACAGATATTAAGGGTGTTAATACCTTCCCTTAGTATAACCAACCCCCGAACCTTAGATCTTCCCCCTTTTAGGTTTTCACGATCTTGAACCTTTCCTTTGGATAAATCAAAGTCGGTTGTAAAAGAAATATGATGCAAGTTAATTAATAGCTTGTTATCCGATTTTCACCGCATACACAAATGTTTTAGCAAAAAATGGTTAGACCACCAAAAGTGCTAACTCTCCTTCTCTTTGGACAAAGAAAGTTACTCTATCTATACTGCTGAGTATATTGAGGTGAATATCTGGGGATTTAAGGGTTATACAAGTGTTGTATACTGCTTTAAGATGAATGTCTTGCTTATCCCTCGTGCGGGAGCCCCTTAGTATGTAGTGTGTATTGTGTATTGTCAGCTTATGAATGTAGCAGAGCCTCATCTGTTCCTCTTCTAGGACCCTTTATATAGGGTTATTCTTGGTTTTATGCCCATTAAACCACTTCATAACGCTCGTAACGAACAACCAATAATTTAGTAACAACCTCAATTTAACCAAGTGTAACTGTCCCATCAATGGTTCGTAACCGACGTCTATTGAGTTCTGAACCGGATAACCAACAAACCCGGCCGGATAGCTGGGCCTGGTACCAACTCAGGCAGATAGCTGGGCCTGGTACCAACTCGGCCAGATAACTGGGCCTGGTACCAACTCGGCCAGATAACTGGGCATGGTACCAACTCGGCCAGTTAACTGGGCCTGGTACCAACTCGGCCAGATAACTGGGCCTGGTACCAACTTGGCCAGATAACTGGGCATGGTACCAACTCGTCCAGATAATTGGGCCTGGTACCAACTAGATTTATACTCGGTCTTGGTCGACTATACAGCTCTACTAGGAGAATATATTTGGCATGTACACAGGCAATTTGGCCTAAGTGAGTTTCTTCATATGTCTCTAATTCCTTCAGAAGACTATATGTTTATCTCCAGGGATAACGCTTATGAGGAAACCTTAGTAAAATGCCTCAGAAATTCCAAGAACAAATCATTCTATCTGCCCTTTTTTAAGTTTTTTCTTTCTTTCTATTGCACAAAAGAATTCGAGAACTGGTGGCTATTCTATTATCGGTCAGTGGCGGATTCAACCCTCATGGCGCAGTGCATCTTAGATGCCTTTACTTTTCACACGACCCAAGTATATAGTTTACGAGTATCTATTATCAGCACCCATATCCAATATTAGCAAGTTGTATTGTTGTTTGCTATATGTCAGCCCGACTAGGGAGAATCTGATATTTTTGACGAAGACGAAGTCTCTGGTTGGTCTCGACCTTTCCCTCATAAGTACGGGATCTCTAGGGAAATATGTTTTGCACCGTCTGAAGTGGGGGAAATGTTTAGCGGCTCCCGAGGTTGTGCCACCTGAGAACTCTGGGAATCTGGAGGAAAATAATGTGGTGGGTTCAGGGTTCAACTTGTCCTTACCTTCGACGCAGACAACAGGGTATAAGGAGCTGGAACAACTCTACTCCTGGACTTGGTCTTTCCTCTTATGGTAGAAGTTTGAATACTATATAGGTAAGCAATCAGAGGCATCAATAATGTTTTTTAAACGTCTTATCTACCTATCTGATGATGTTTCTCTCTCCTTTTTTTATGTTTCCTTAGATCTCAGTCTTGACGAGCTATTTGGGCAGTTGAAGTCGAAAGTAGTTAGATTAGACCTCTTGGAAGCTATTGACAATGATCTTCCCATCATTTCCAAACTCATAGAATTAACGCCTAAACTTTTTTGGCTAGAGACTCCAATTGCAATTTCTACTTTTACCCTATATTTGGACATCCTTCTATATCGAGCAGTCTCAATCACAAGACTTAAAAGGTCATCTACCAGCCTTGTCGAGGAGAAATCATGTGCCTTATCTCAACAATGGGATATAATGTCTCAGTCAAAGCAAAGATTAGCCTATTGTGAGGCAAAAATCCATGACCAAGACACCCTTACTACCCTTGACAAGGAAATTCAGACTTTGACTCAGTGGATTAACTATCTACACTCCCTTGTCGAGAGGGCGAAGAAGAAAAGGGTTACTATAGATACCCGTGACTTGGACCGTCTTGAGTCGTCGATGGATGCAGAAGTCAACCTAGGCATGAAACAGGCCACGACTACACGGTCGTTGAAGAAAAAGTTAGAACACTTGAAATCCATGGACCTTCGAATTCAGCAGAGGCTCGACCATGCGTGGGCTCATTTTAATGGTATGAAGCAAGAGTTAGGGCTTTATATTTCCTCTCTCCCTTTTTTTTGTAATATTATTCCCAGGTTTTGGCCTTGTATAATTTGTTGCTTTCGGAGTTTTTGTAATATTGCCATTTTGACCAAATCAATGACATCTTCAATATTATTTTCCTTTTATGATATTGATTTCCTGAAGCATAGGCCTATACTTTTTCAAGCATTCCCCATTTATTCGTAGCGTTCGATTATCAGGGCTTAAATCCTCAATCTCATATGCGTTATTGGAATAAACTTGATTAATTTAGAAAAGTCATTCCGAATTTGGTGACCATTTTCCCAAATTCCTATCTTTCTTGTCGATAGGAAGTATAACCTTCCAGACATAATCTCTAACAGAGAAATTTTTTGGCTTAACTTTTTAGTTGTAAGTTTCAGCTATTCTCCTCTTTTGCCTCATCATGGCATCTGAAGCGAGTAACCTTTCTTCGTCCAGGTCGACCAACTCATCCATCATCATACTACAAAAATGCCCTGATGGAATTTTGTTTTACCTTTGAATCCTTACAGACTATAATCATATTTCTGCAGGAAAAAATTGCATCATGGCCAAACGTGAGTCGAAAAGGTGTAGCATTGGTGGGTTTTTTTGGCGAAGTTCTGCAAGCCCAAAGTGCTTGATTCAAAGTTGCATGCCAACTTTGTGGCTTTTTTCCTATGTGCTTTTTCATTAAGATTATGATAACTTTGTTCGCAACCTCTACTTGGCTGTTAGCTTGTGCATAATAAGGGGTCGACGTTAGGAATTTGATTCCCATTTTTGCGGCAAACTCATTTTTCTCCCAATGAATACAAAACCTTAGTCAGTTGTTATGGTTTTAGTTTAAGGAGCCCATATCTCACATGATATTACTCTATATGAAGTCAGTCACCGTGTCTTGGTCAACGTTAGTTAGAGGCACTTCCTCGACCCGCTTTGTAAAGTAATCGATGCCCACTAGGATATATCTATCGCTTTTAAAAGACACTGGTTTGATATCCCCTATTAGGTCTAACCCCCGTCCCTTGAATGGACATGGCTTGATAATTAAATGTAATTCATTGGCGGTTACATATTGTATTCCTCCATGTTTCGGACATTCTTGACATCATTAAGCGAACTTAATGCAATCCTTCAACCTGGTGGGCCAGTATACCCCCTGTCGACACAACAACCACTTCATTTTGTAGCATGCTTAGTGAGCACCACACAGTCATACCCAAAATTTGTCCTACCTGTATAGTATTACATTCACCTGTATTTCCATATACTAACCATTATTCAAAAATCCAAAAAAAAATGTTGTTTCTACTTTCATTTTCTTATTGCCTAAGTCCAAGATTCATTAGAGGATATCAAGTAAGGAGTGCATGCAGTATGGATTGAAGTTCATTTGGTTTTTACCTAATCTTGGTCAAGCGAGAGTTTGTTTCCTGATCAAGGCCAGGGTGTGCATAATACAAGTGATGTGTGTTTGAGGTTCCAAACCAGGGTCTTTTGTGCCAATTCAAGTCAGTTGTGTATGGATCAGGTTATCAGGTTGTACTAAGTTCAAATGTTTCATGGTGGAGAATCATATGAGATCAATTCATTTTTAGTCTGGGTTTTGGACAGTACAATTCATATCAAGTCATTATCTTCTTATTACAAGGCATTTGTTCTTCCTCATCTGACTGGGGGGTATACTCTGGTTCTTTCTTGCTTTCGACCACATATGTGCACTTCAAGCTTTGGGTTGAGACCACCCCCATTTTCCCCTGAAGCTTCCACAATCACTGCTATTGTTTAATTTGTCATGACTTTTTTTTATCTACCCACCTTCCTTTTGGGTATTGCCTTTTCTGTCCAGAGGTTCCGACAGGTTTCAATTGTGAAGTCGAAGCCTCTTTCCCAACTTTCTTATTTCGCTGATAATGCCTTCATTGAGTCCTTGTCATAGGATTCTTCCCTTTGTAATTAGGAGATATCACATAGCCCCTAGGTTCGACCCTATTGTCAGAGACTTTTGCCTCCTTTTCCAAATCCAACACCTTCCATTTAGGCCTCTTGCTCCCCTTCTGACTCACGAGTTCCACCCACTTCTCCTATGGAGTGTCTGACAGTGGCACAAAGGTCTTGGGTCGTGCCTTCTAGAACAGCTTCCTGTACTCCTCGTTTCGACGAGGGGCACCATGTCGGTCGAATACAAACATTGGGACAGGCGGCTTACCATCCCGCGACGTCTCTTTCTTGCCTGCTTCGTATTTTGCAGCATCTTTTTCATCAAAGACAGCGTTGCATCTTGGGCATAACACAACCTTCGACCTATTTACCCTACATTTCTCTTGGAAATCTGCTAGACTTTCACCAGCTTGAGGGTAAACTGCCTCGAGTTCGTCCTCAGTCTTTTTGTCAGAACCGTCAGTAGTTTCGACCATCATGCATTCAAAGGATTCAGTTGTCAATTGTTTGTTGAGACCTTCAGTAGCCTCAACCATCATGCAGTCATACAGCTCAGAGTACAAGGCTTCTTCGACCTTCAGCGGGTCCGTGTCAACTTGCATCTTCGGCCTTTCGCCAAATTGAAGTCAGCCTTCCTTCAAAGCTTTCTGCACCAGATCCCTGAAAAGAACACATTGAGCCGTTTTATGACCAAGGAAATTATGAAATTTACAAAATCCCATTTTCTTCTTTTGTTCTAATGGGGGATCTTTCAAACCATGAGGAACAATTATCTGACCATCTTTAACTAATAAATCAAATATTTCGTCACATTTAAACACATCAAAAGTATAAGTTTTAGCAAAGTATTTTTATGTTTTTCCAGTTTCGATGGGATTTTTCCCGTTTGATGGTTTTAATAATTTGCACGTGTACGGAGGCCCTGGCTTGAGTTCAGCCACGTTAACCTCACTTTCTTCGACGAGTTCCTCGTCGTCAGAAGAATATTCGTCAGCGGCTACATACGAAACTTTTTCTTTCTTACGATATCTGTTAGTCTGAGTTTTTTCAGCTTTCAATCGTTCGACCTGTCGGACCCTATCTGCTAGCTGTGTCATATCCCTGAGATATTGCGTGTCAGCTTTTTCCTGATGGAATAGTCTAAACCGCCAGTTGCAATCTCGACTAGCTCATGTTTAGGGATTTGAATAAAGCATCGTGCTTTCAAAAGTCTAAACATGTTAAGATATTGGTCCACCGACTCCGTGGCCTTTCGTTTGACACTGGCCAATTCTTTCAGACTTATTTTCGATTGTCCCTTGTAGAACTGTTCATGAAACAATCTTTCTAATTGTGCCCAGGTATGGACAGACTATGGGGGCAACGTGGTAAACCACGTAAACGCATTCTTTGTGAGGGAACTTGGAAAGTACTTCATCTTCAAGGACTCATTATTTTCTATGTCACCAGCTTCAGTTTGATATCTAGCGACGTGTTCGATGGTGGACTCTTCGGTCTCTCCGGCGAACTTGGTGAACTTTGGCACTTTCCACCCCCTAGGTAATTCTGTCTGCAAGACAAAATCTGGTAGTGGGGACGTATACGTTGGCCGTCGAAGGCCTGGAATCGCCCCATTCCGGACCATGATCTGTTCGACCATAGCTTCTAAGTTTGGTTCGCCAGCCATGATATCATGTCGAACTTGCTTGACCACATAATCTAGATCTTGGTTCCTATGAACTAACACAATGGGAGACCTTTGGGCCACCCCAAGGGTTTGTTCAACCTCATGGGGTTGATCAATTGTCTCGTCGAAGACCTTATCCTAACGAACTGGTGTCTCCGGTCGAGGCGGAGGAGTCTGTCAACCCAGTGTTCTATGAGCGCCTAGGAAATCACCTATCCGTGTCATCTGAGTTGCCAATTATTGGTAACTCTGGGTCGAATCTTGTATTAATGGTCTCAATATGGTGCCCATTTGCTGAGTCAACATGTGAACCATTTCGTGATTACTCTCATCCATCTGCTGTCTCATGACCGCGACGGAACTTGAGGTGAACGTTGGTATTGATTGGGATAACAAATTGAAACCTAGGGGTCGAGTAACTTGGTTTGCCAAAGGCCCTAATCCTTGGTATGGTGAGAAAACTGGAGACGAACTTTCCCTAAACACCGGACCACTAGAATGTAGGCTCGACATGAACTCTGTTGGCATCCCAAAGGCTCGAGGTATGGGCATGGTGAAACTAGGCACATGCTGCCCTGTGGTCCCTATCATCGTCGGCCTTAGTTCAGAATGACGTGGTGTCGCGGTTGGCCCACTATGGGCGGTCAAAACCGCATACATATTTTCGGACCCCAAATCAGTTGTTTGTGTTACAACTATACTTTCCGCTGAAGACAGTTCTTCGTTCGGACGTGGTGTCACCATCTTACCACTACGTAAATGCATACACTCAACTCAACGTGTCCCACCAAGTGTGCCAATTTGTTTGCACGCGATTTTCGCGCGAACAACCGCTGGCCTCCTATCGCAGGTTTTCTTGCGGGATCGGCCACAGAATCCCAGAACAAATGGTCGAAGTGTAGGTCTTGTTGATAAGATGGTTTTTGATTGGGAGGAAATTGGAAATAACTTACAAAATAAAAAGGTGTGAATTGATGAATAAAACAAAAGGAGAAAATAGATAAGTAAATTACAAGATAACTTAAACTTTAATCATGAAATTTCTTTAAAAAGAATTGTGGACGATATCATACATTTTGTGGGAGTAAACTCGTTTCTCTTAACGCTTGGTACTCAGAGTGTATCCCTTCTGCAGTGTTACAAATGCGACCCCTAAAATGGAAATGGCTATTGCCTTAAATAGGAAAAGAAAATAACTGTTTTTCTCTCAATGTTGGCCCTGGTTGTGACACGTGTCGCCCCACCATCTTTGTAACTCCCCCACGTTCTCATAATTCAAACACTTTTTCCCGCTCAAAGACTCCCCAACTTTGGGATGGCTTCATAGGCCACCAGTCGAAACCCTTCGACATCCTTGCCTCTAAGTCTTCTTTCGACGCATCTTTTACTCGTGTCGACCTGTACTTCGGTTTCCTCACCATTCCTTCTCCTGAAGTCAAACTACTTGCTGGCTTTCTCATCATCTCCTCATTCCCCATGTTTGGTCGAAATCTCTCAGCTAACAGTACCCAAGTGGCCAAATTCAGACATTGTTTCATCAGTGGTTCCATTGCTTCAAGGCTCTAATTTATCTAAGGATCCAGATTGTTTCATGTTCATTCTCTCAAGATTAATTCAAGGATTGTTGGAAATTGGTGGATTGAATTAAAGATTCAGTAATTTTCTTTCTTTGGAATCAATTCAAGTGTGATTCAAGCAAATATGAAAATTCAAAGATGTTCAAAGTTGGTTTCAAGTGGATTTTTGGATATGGCATTCACATGGACAATTCATTAAAGTTTTCAAAAGATTGTGATTTCAAGCATGGTTCAAACATTTAATTAAGGTGCCAATATCATGTCATCATATCCCATTTACATCATAGAAAAATACAAGGCAAGTGCAATACAATTTCAAACCTACAAAGTTACAAGGGTGCAAATAGATATTCAAGGCCCATGCTAATCACAAATGGTGTTTACCAAAAAGAAATCATTCCATTCACAAAATATACAAGTTCATGAGAAAATGTCAAAGCCCAAAGTATTCAAAGATCATTCCATATGCTACAAATTAAAAAGTCCACTTGTTACAAACATGTCAAATGTCCATCCATAGCCCATGAATTACAAAAATGAAAAGCCCATATCACATTACAAAAAATCATTTCCACTACACAAACAACACAAAAGGCAAAAAAAAAAAGGGCTAGAATTCAATGCATACAACACGTTACCACAGAAGCCAATTCCAAGCTCATGCTGCAAGGACCAACTTCCACACACATTTTTCTCCCTCCAAGCTTGCATACAACATCACAAACTCCAGCCAAGCTAACACAATTCATACATGACACTTCACTTTTTCATCCATATGCCATAACACACCCCAACCTTACCACATGATACACAATGCGAGCCACCAAGCCAAATATGCATAACAATACGATACACACATGAACTTCACAACAACCATGATTCCACACTCTACACAACCTTCACAATACATGCATTACCTGCAGCCACATACATAAACCATCACAACCATCCAACCCATAACATACAAGCCATGACATACCATGATAAAGCAAAACCAATTTGCACCACAACCTCTTTTTTCCACAACTTGCGCAGCACGCACACCCTTCACAACTGACTCCTCACTCCACAATCAAAACAATTTTCCCCCTCACTCTTCATAACAACAAGATACACCAACTATCTTTTTTTTTTCATTTACTCTGATCTCATTCCTTTCTCCCTTCACGCACACATTTTTTTCATAACCTAAAAAAGACTCTTCCACATCACAAAACCTTCTCCAAACCCAACTTCCATTTTCTTCAAACCTTCTTCAAACCCAACTTCCATTTTCTTCAAACTTTCTTCAATCTTCTTCATAACCCAACACAAAACAACCATAAATCCACAAACCCTCAAACACCTTTTAATCAACAATAATCCTAAAATCAACATGAATCAGAGAGAGAAGAATAGTGAAGCCAGTCGAAACGTGAGAGGGAGAACGAATCAATTTCAAACCTGGACAAATCGAACAAGAAAACGAGAGATTGAGACAGATCGAGTTCATCACGAAGAAGGTTGGAATGAGATGCACTGCGCTATTTTTGTTGTTCTCTTTTTCCATAAACCGTGTTCTTCTTTTCCCTTTTATGTTTTATGCTTTGACCTTGAAAAAAATATATGATGGTTTTGGATGTGTCCTTGTGATGATATTAGTTTTTGTTATTCAAAAAATGAATCTAATGTTGCCAAGTTATTTTTTTATTCGTTTTTGGTTGGGTTATGTTGGGCTTTGTTAAGCTCATGAGGCAATTCATTACCACGCCCCAAATTTACTCCATGCGCCCCCTTTGCTATCTCATTTTCTTTTTTATTTCTATTTTTTTATTTATTTCATTTTTTATTTATTTCATTTTTTATTTTTCCTGAATATTTTAAATAAATACTTGTTTTGTTTTCTTCTTGATCTATTATTTTTCACTTGTTTCTTTTTTCATTTCCATTTTTCTTTTCTTTTCGATTTTATTTCCATTTTATTTTGGTCGATGAAATCTTTAATATCATGAATATTGATTGTTGAAGTTGTTTAACCTTCATTATTTCAAATCTGCAGGGAATGATCATTTGGATCATTTTCTATACTTTCGGATCGTGATAGGTTACCTTTGATTAATCGATGGAAGTTCTTGCTTAAAACGAGATTGTTCTCTTTTCTTTTCGCGTGGTACGATTTTTGGAGAATGATTTTCATATCATTTCTCTATCGTGTTTTAACACAAACATTGTTATTGATCGGCCTCCCATAATATGATCTTCTTTATAGATTGTGATACGATTGCTTAACATAGTGATATATTGAACCCGATTCGAAAAGTGATCATCCGATCAATGTCAATTAACAACTAACAACTAACTTTAATTTTCGCTTATTATTCTCTTGCTTTATATTTCTGTCAATTACTTATCCTTGTCTATATATCATTGATCTTATATCATTGTTCATCTGTTGCCCATTATCTTATTGCCATATTATTCATCTTGTCATCTTCATCTTATTTTGTTCATCTCATTTAAGAAAAACACAAAAATATGATAAAACAATCGAAACCCTAAAAGACTTTCAAGCTTGGACTGTGGTTACTATCCTTGACATCATGGAGATTTGGACTCTGTGCAGAAACTCTAGCAAACGAGCTTTGTGAAATTATGGCATGCAGATACCACATGTCGAGACAGATGTCACAACACTGGGATCAAAACAACTTGACCACGCAAACACAAATGTAGGAATTTAAATGACAGAAAAGTAAAATTAACACCAGAATTGTTAACCCAGTTCGGTGCAACTCACCTACATTTGGGGGCTACCAAGCCAGGAAGGAAATTCACTATGATAGTTTTAGTTCAAAGCTAAACTCCCTCGTTTACAACTTCTTGCCTAATCCCTACCTTGTGCAACTTTTACCTAAACAACCTCTAGATATGAGATCCCCCCCTCACTTCCTAATCAGTCATAATTCCAGTGACAATTTACAACTGCCAATAATAGAAGTAACACACTTCCAATACAATGCTTGATTATGCTTAAAAACTTCAACCAAGAACAATACACTCTTGATTAAAAGCTTTAGAGTGGATAATTAACAATGAATAATCAGTAAACCTCAATGCATCATTAGATACATGAGTAACATACAATTAACACACACTAAACCCTAAAGACCAACCAAAACACGACTAATCCTAATTCTCCACATTCTTCACGTGTTGTTTTCTTCTTCAAAAGGGTTTGGTCTTCACTTTTAATACTTTCAGACCTAATGGACTTGGGCTTCTTGAAGCACACAAATAACAACAATCAGTTTTAACTTGCTGCAAATTATCCTGCACAATAATAGAAGCAAAATACAAACTTTCCTAAAAAGACTCAAGGAACTTTTTTATGAAAACTAACAGAATTTGTCACAACAAAAATTCCCACAATATACTCCCATGAAAAACGCACGTGTGTGAATTAGAACACACTCAGAAAACACACTAAAAATACCAAAATAGTCATGCCCTAACTTTCTGGTATAACATGTCCTGACACATGTCACAGCATCATGCTGGACATGATGTCTGAATGTCATGCCAGAACATTTGGTTTAACATCTTGCTAACAGCATGTTGTTTTACCAAAATATAGCCAATCCTAAAACCACAAAACTTACACTTTGGATCTTGGTTATATCTATTCTTGTATTGCTTTGTCTTAGGACACCTTTTGCACATCATTCATAGCTTACTCTCGGGTTTTCTTACAATGAGACTTATTCGATCAATTATTTCTAGTTGGTCGTCTAAAAGACTATCCCACTTTTCCAGTGCACGTTTAGTTTATCATTTGGGTTGTGTGCTTATTGTTTATTCCATCCCCATTTGGGCAAATGTATCCGCACTCTCAAGATGTGTAATAACTTTTACCACTTTCCTTTTGCCCGCTAGTTGCTTAGGCGTTCCCTAATTCAAGAATAAAATCAATCACACCTTTTCAAAAGATCACAAATAAGCTTGATCAAACGTCAAGCATTTTCATAATAAATTAATTCATTAAGTTTCCATCACCATCAACCTTTCAACCAATCACACTCCATTTGCATTCATCCTTTGTAAGTTAATTGCCTTGTGCATCGCCATTGACCTTACCTAACACCCATTAGGACCTCCTTTTCATTAGTTCAAGTCCTTGCACCTTTTCGCACGCAAATTCAAACCTCGATCAACATCGAGTATTTTCTTCAAGCTAAATTAAAACATTTAATCATATTCAGACATTATTTCATAAAAGGTGAAAATGAGGGGTTTGGAGCCTTCGATTCTTCTCCTCAATTGTTTAGGTACGAGTTGCCTTTCTCGTTGTCTAAACAATTGTCACCTCTTAAGCATACCAACAAACCGTAGTCCCACGAACTATGAACACTCTGATTCTTCATTTTCGTCCAAATGAAGATACGTAGGCACAAGGGCCTTAATCCTTGGCGAGCTACCTTTTCTTTTCTCTATCCAAACCTTTCTCCCATAGTCTTTCGAACTACGGGTGCTCTGATTTCTCATTTCTCATTTCGCAATAATAAAACCACCAATTTCCCCTTAACAAACAAAATCATTTTCTCTTACTTTTTTGCATTATTCGCTTAGAAGAAAACAAATAACATTAGCTAACATCCATCACAAATCGAACTAAAAGGTTCCCGTTGAGTACAACGGATGTGAGGGGTGCTAATACCTTCATTTTGCATAATCGACTTCAAACTTAGAATTTGGTTGCGATGACCATGTTCTTATCTCTTAAAGGTTTTCTCGATAGTTTCCTATTCCTTCATTGGAATGAATAAATTTCGGTGACGACTCTATTCGAACTATTTTTTCCGCGTCCCATTGCGAAGGTTGTATTTTTCGAGGTGCGACACACACAATCCACTGCGAGTGTTAGAAATTGCCAAGTAGAATTTGCTCTCACTAATGCATTTGAGCAACACCTCTTGTGGATTCTTTTTGAACAACTCGTTCCCAATAATGGCATAACTTAACACCT
Source organism: Lathyrus tuberosus (assembly GCA_022829125.1). Classification (NCBI taxonomy): domain Eukaryota; kingdom Viridiplantae; phylum Streptophyta; class Magnoliopsida; order Fabales; family Fabaceae; genus Lathyrus; species Lathyrus tuberosus. The sequence continues at coordinate 2,639,048 of JALAZF010000301.1, read as the reverse complement.
TATATTTCATTTTTCGATCCGTTGTTTCTATTGGGGTTCTAAGGAACTCAATAATTTATGTTCGCTAATCGTCGTTTGTTATGTTGTCGATGGCAAAAGTTTCAAAAATTTCAAAAAATCCTGGTAACTCCTCTACCCCACCAGTTCTGGCGTTGACAACTATGGTCGGATAACACTAGTCGATACTAGTTTGTCTTTCACTTCAATCAAGTTCTTTATTTTTCTCTTGGCTACCTTGTAGCCTGAGGCTACTTGGGCCAAAATGAAGTGGTTGTTGTGTCCATAGTTTCAAATTATTTAAGCATTGAATTTCCCTTGACGGAGTATATTAACATGTTATCTTTAATACATTTGTATTCCTTTGTTAACTGTTTGATTACCAGTTCGGAGTCACCTTTTATCTCGACTTTGATTTCCCCCAAGTCTAATAATACTGCAAGACCTATGATCAAGGCTTCGTATTCAGCCTCGTTGTTGGAACGATGGTAAATCAGGGTAACTTGACCAATGTTTTCCCGTTTTAAAAAATGAAGTTCCCTCATCAAATCATCTGAGCATATTGAAGATTTTAATTAGAATTTTTGAGAACGCAAGTTTAAGTTAAAGGGTTTGTAAAACTCCGCGCAACATTCTGGAAACAAGGTAACATAAAAAATATATATAAGTAAAATACATGATTGTTAAGCCTGAAACTGTTTAGGACCTCCCATGACGCCAAAAAAAGATGCCGAAACCTAGAGATAAATGAGCACTGCTTCCTAGACCATTCAAGTGAATGAAATCGTGAAGTCTATTATTACCATCCATATCCATCTAATGGTCGGTTGGATTACACACTCATACATACATTCAGTTGCTAACAACACTTTACTCCTTTATTAAATTTAATGTTAAAGTGCTAACCTTACGGATCAACATCTCTCTCCACCACATCAGAGCCTCGAAGCGCAGCAGTGTTACACCAGTTTAACCTCTCTTATCATCATTTAGTTTCAGAGCATAACATAAACCTTCTCCTCCCAAGTTAAAATCTTTCACCTGCTATCTTAACTACTAATCAATTAGACCCTTGATTTCAATATGGTTTCTTTTTTTCTTTTTCACTTAGACCAAATCTTCATCAAAACACGCAAAGAGGGACATATTAGAAAAATTGCAAGGGTAAAAAGCAAAACTCAAAAGTAGATTTTGAAAGAGCAGAAACTTAAGCCCATACCAAAACGCTGTTTTTCACGTTTGGTTGGACAGTGCCTTCTTTGCTTTGCTGTAATAATGGTTTTATGCCGATTCGTTTATTCTCCTGTCAGCTATATTTGTTTCCCGAAATACCCTCCCAAACACGTCAAATTCCCATCTCTACCACTCTCTGCACTCTCCTGTTCTTCGTCATCAACGATGGAAGCTCCTCCCGAAGGCTACCGCAGAAACGTTGGAATCTGTCTCATCAACAACCACAAAAAGGTTCAATCTTTCTCTCTCCCTCGCTCTCTACCAAAGCTTAACATCAATAATTTTGACGGCTTCTGCTATGTAGGTTTTCGCGGCTTCAAGGCTGGATGTTCCCAATTCATGGCAAATGCCCCAGGTAGAAATAAATGGATAAAGTTATGGATTTTTCTTCTAGCAATGTGTTATTTGTTGAAATGAGTGATTGTAATGTGACATCATGTAGGGTGGTATTGATGAAGGTGAGGATCCGAGAAATGCTGCTATTAGAGAACTAAGAGAAGAAACTGGAGTTAGTTCAGCAGAAATAATAGCAGAGGTACAAATTCTTAATTTAAATTTCTTGTTCTATTATATCATTTGTTCTATTATATCATATGAAACACTGATATCCCGAACACGACAGTAGACATAGCAACCGAGATAATAATTTTAAAATGAATAGATTAAAGATAATCATAAGTGTCGGTGTCCGACACCTATATGCCATTTTTCCGAGGTGTTGTTGCTGCATAGATTATATCTATATATAGTCTAATCTATCGATGTCAATTAATCCATTTACTAGTACAAAACCCAAATAAAGGTTTTTTTTGGTGGCTTCTGTTGTAGGCACCTTTCTGGTTAACTTATGACTTTCCACCAAAAGTCAGGGAGAAATTAAACATTCAGTGGGGAACTGATTGGAAGGGGCAGGCACAAAAATGGTAATAATTTGAATATGCTCAGTCTAAAGGGAATGAAACTCAAAAGCAGCACAATCAAATTATATAATTTGAAAGGGTATTATTGTTCTATTCTGCTGAATAGTTGTTTTTACAATCTGATATATGCAGGTTTCTTTTTAAGTTCACTGGACAAGATCAAGAAATCAATCTTTTGGGTGATGGTACTGAGAAACCTGAGTTTGGGGAATGGTCATGGATATCAGCAGAACAAGTAATTGATCTTGTGAGTATATGTGATAATGGTTCATGACAACATTTTTAGTACCTGCATGAAATCAATTAAGAGTTGGTGTTGCTTGCATAGAACATAAAATACATGACTTGGCTTATCTTCTCTGTGCAGGCAGTGGATTTCAAGAAGCCTGTCTACAAGGAAGTACTTGCTGCATTTGCTCCACATCTTGAATAATCTCATATCTGTTGAAATGTTATGGCTTCCAAGTGAGATTCATTGTGGCTAATTCTGCGACTTGCTTTAAAATAATGTACCAGTCACAGATAACTACTGAGACAAATATTCTCCTTTTCTCCTCTTGGCCACAGAAGAGGGATATTTACTGTATTTATATGGATCTGTCAATTTTTGTTTTCATGATGAAATATTATACTTGATTATTACATATCAGAAAGTGTATGAGCAAATTTGCCATGACTTAACCTACAAATCCTAAGTCCCTTTGGGGACTCAATATTTTGATCATTTTTTTTTACAGGAGACTTTTTTTTTTAAATTTTTATTTATTTTTATATACAGATGTCTTCGAGAAGTTAATTTACGTGGTGCTGAAAAACTTGTGTGTTTTCAATTGTAGGATGCTAGAATTTTTTATTGATTCGGTCTGAGTTATAGCCACTGTGCCACAGGACCAGGATCCTCTCTCTCCCTGAAAAACTTTTTCATGTGCAGTTAATGTTTGTTCAATCTCTATTTGAGATTTTCCACTCTTGAACCAAAGTACTTATTTATTTATTTATTTATTTACACTCTTTTCTAGCTAGTTATGTCTTTCTTAACTCCAAGGTTCCCAAGCAAACGTTTTCTTCAAAACCAATCTTTGTAAATTCAAACAATACCCGAGTTTATTAAAAAAATAGTGTACTCATTAGAAAAGAGTATAGGTGAATGCTTCACTATCTTTATTTTATAGGTCTTGCTAACTTGTGCCCAAAATATACATGTTAAAGATACTATAATTAGAAAAATTTGAGGGAAATAATTATATTAAAGTTTCAAAATATTACAAGAGGATAATTCTTCAAATAGTTTATTACTAACTTGTGCCCTTGGACCACATATGAGAGCATTTGCCTTAATTTATTTATCAATTGATAATTAACAACAGCTAAACAGAAATTAAATTCTAACACTCTTCACACATAAGACATCTGCTAGTAAAGATCCAAGTTGCTACCAAGTTGCTACCAAACTTTGCTACTCAATATGCACAACAGTTCTCTCCACACTCCACAGTGATGGAAAGACAGCATCATCACCATCTGTTTTCTATTCAAGTATGATTACAGTTTTAAAGAAAATTTAGGAATAGCATTGAGGCCAATCCAGCTAGAAAGAGAGCAATTTTAGAAAAAAAAATGTTTGTTTAGAAAGAGAGCAAGCACGATAGTATCCTTAACCATTTCTAAGTTCAACCATTCAAATCCCTTTTTTTTCCTTCTGATTTTCAAACGTCACTGCATAAATTTCGGTGTCACTGATATCGCTTTGAAGAACCTAGAACTTTATGCAGAGATACTTTAATTCAGTAATTTTTGTGTTTCTTTAGTAGCTCACATATTAAAGATTTTGCAAAATAATTTGATTTACACTAGGCATTCTGGACGTCATAGACTGAACTTCAATAGGAATCTTTAAATCATGTCATAAGGCCATTATTCATTCTTGATCAACTTGTAACCTTTCATATATTCTACCAACAACATTCAGGTATTATCATTCATCAACAATCGCCCATGAAGTTTCCTTGCACATACCAAGTATTTTTTTTCAGTCTTCCAGGACAGCATGTTTGCTATAATAATAAAATATCAGACAGAAACCTCAAACTAACCCTTAAAGTGACATCCTCTTTAGTTTCTACTATACGAGAAACGAAAACATGATTGTAGTTATTAGGAAATGGATTGCATAGTCAAAATTTCCTGCAGCTGCAATCTTGACTGTATGTTGAAGATCAAATGGTTATGATTTAAAGTTAGTGTAAATCAGATTTCTGCAGTGACTACACCATTGTGTGGCTACAGTCAAACTGGATCCCTACTTTGTATGAGCATGCATGCATTGGCAAACTAGTCCAATGCTTACTGAGAAATCACACATCTATCTATCTATGACTATTACAAGCACAAGAACAAGAACTTCAGGGCTGCAATCTTTTACTGAGTAATGGCCTAATGGATCAGAAAACATGATTCAAAAACGCATCTTAATGTCCTCTACCAGAACAACTAGTCACTCAGTCAGAAAATTACCATATTCAACTAGGGAAAGATCAAAGAATTATACTTTTATTTCAATTTGATCAAAATCGTAAACAAAAATGATGTCATTTATCTGATCAAAATCCCTTTTAAATAGCCACATACTGTTCCAAAATGACTGATACAAGTTTATCGAAGACCGCATGCGTCTTTTCAATAAATATTCTCATAAATAAAAAGAATTAATTATTGAATAAAACACTTTCCAATGATGAAGTTGTTGTAGCTCAATGAATTCCTGGGAAGTCTACAGTATGTTCCCACTTACGAGCTCAATCTCTTTATGAGTGAATCATGAAACAGGTCTGGAATTGGAGCAAAATAGCAGTGAGCAAAACAGAACCAGAAACTCATTAGTTCTTACCTCCCTAATATGTTTTGTATGTGGTCTGCAACAATTTCTGCCACAATCTCAGGCGAGAACTGTCTTATCATGTCCTCCCTTGCCTTTTTACCTATGGCTTTAGCCTCAGCCGGATTATCCACCACCTGCCTCATAAGAGACCGGAGTTTATGTTCAGATGGTTCAGCCCAAAGATGTCCCTTGAATGGACCTTCCATTACTTCACTCATTCTATCTACTGGCAGTGGATAGCTATTATCCTCTGTCAAAAACTCAGTCGGTCCCGACCAATTCGTAGTAATCACTGGCAACGACATTGACATGGCTTCCACCAGAGGTCTTCCCCATCCTTCCCCTCTTGAAGGAAGAACGAAAGCATCCGCTGCCCTGTAAACCCTTGGCAAGTCACTTTGTGCAATGTGTGTATCAATTACATAGACCGAAGCCCAACCACAATCCGGTTCTTCAAAATCAAAATTTTCAACAAAATCCAATATTTTGTTCCCAAAATCACTGTCAGTGTGATAAGGATTCGTCAACAAGTATAAAGCAACACTATCATCTCTCGAAAACTCCTTCAAATATGATTTTAACAACACATCCCACCCTTTCCTATACTCCCACTTGAAGATACTCAGAAACACAAAACCCTTGCTCCCTCCAGAACCTAAAATCCGTTCCGCCGTAGAACCAAGATCCAACGGCTTGTACTCGACAGGATCAAAGAACTTCACATCAATAGGTTGAACAATCTTCACCACCTTAGAAGGAACAACCCCACTTTCAATAAATGTAGACTTATGAAACTCAGTAGGAACCCAAACATAATCCATTCTATTACATCGTTGGACATGTTCATCATTCACTCTATCAGTCTCAAACATAGTCCTACCAATCACAGACTTAAAATCACGGTAACGAGATGGCGGACATGGCGATGTTTGAAACAACGGAGGATACCAAGCACCAGGCTCACTATGACAAATCACAATAGTCTCATTCATATTACACTTTGTCTGGTACAACTCAATTGCCAAACTCTTCATATCCTGTGGCAAACCCTCCCAAAAATCCAGAGATTCAAGATCACCATGGTGCTCAATTGCTAACTTAAAAGAACGCATTTTTATGTGAGTATGCAGAGATAAAATGTAAGACCAACTTTCTGAGCTATACCCACCACCTGAGAGAAAAGGAGCCATCCATAGAACACAATGAGAGGGTGTAGAAACTGGTTTTGGGGGTGAAAATAGGGTTTGTAATTTGAGGGAGTATTTGAAGTAATGAAGTTTGTAGTAATTTGATTTTGTGAAACCTAATGCGATTGCTGTAAATAGAATCAATAAGGGGAGGGTTTGAAATGTGAATTTTTTGAATTTTGATATGATGGGTTGGGTTGTTGGATTGGGGGGAAGATGGTGGTGGTTTGATTCGCCGGAATTCATGATATGAGTGTAGGGATCAAACTATTGGCAGAAAATTGTAGAAATGAAATGACACCATGTTGAAGAGAGAGAAACCTGATTGTCGTAATTCACAGGATCGATGCACACCAAATTATAAGATGTTTGTATTTTTTGAACAAATTAAAAAACATAACGATTGTTGTATGAAAAAGATAAATTATACATGATTTTATACTATTGTCTTTCATTTATTATAGATGAAAGAGAAATTTAAATAATTACAGAAGGAGAAATAGTAATAAATGATAGAGGGTATATTGGGAAAAAAGTCATTAATGTTGCATTGAAATTGTAAAATGATTATAATTTGGGACAAATATTTTTGGCAAGTGACTTATAATTTGGAACAAAGGGGTATCAAAACTTTTAAGTTATTTTATCGTAATAGATTAGTTCTTTAAATTTTATTTTTCAATAAGTCAGTCATTTAAGTTATCTAACGTTTACACTATTATTTCCTTATTAAAAATTCCATTCCAAAAATGCACAAGTGACATTAACGTATGTGAAGTGGATGTAACATTGATGATATGGTATTGTTTTTTATTTATCAATAGGTAATTATCCAAAAGCATTTTCTTCTTTGTTTAAGAAAAAAGTCAGATTAAATCTTTAGTTTCATATTCGCATTCTTATATCGAATTCATTTCCTCCTTTCTCTATCAACAACTTCATACGGTAGCAATGGGTTAAATCCATGAAGTCAGAACTATCAACCCTTCATTTCGAGTGCAACTCCTGGAAAAATCGCATCAAGATGTCCTTGTCGAGGCAAAGTAGTGATACAAACAGTTAGGAAGAAATGACGAAACTTTGGAAAGCTATTTTGGGGTTGCAGATACTTTGTTGTACGTTTATTGCTATATTCTTCTATGTTTTTTATGAAATCGCGAAAATTAGTCGATGTTATATGTTAACAGAGTGAACGTGCTAATTGTAGCTGCAATTATTTTGAGTGGTATGAAAAAGCGTACAATGATGAAGTGCAACCAGAAATACAACAATCTTAATCTTCAAGATGTTCAAAATATGAGGAAAATGATGTTGAAATCAACACACTTAGAATGATCATTAAGAAGATCCATGGAGATGATAAGAAGATCCATGAAGATGACAACTACACTATAGAGATGATAGGAAAATCCATGGAGATGACATTGAAGCTGCTAGTCTTTGTCATAATGTTAAAGATGTTGAAGTTGCTAGTCTTTGTCATAATTTTTTAGTTATGTTTTTTTAGTGTTGATGTGTATTTTGATCAATAAGTGGTGATTATATATGGTTAATATTGATGTTAATGTTGTACGACATGTTGTTAATGTTATGCAGTAATGACCTTCTTCAATGTTGATGTTTAGTTTGTTTCCAATTTTATGTTGAAGTAAGTACTTTTTAAATTTTGGAGCTGTTAGATTATGTCCAATTTTATATTGTAGTATGGACATATTTGTCACACTAAAGAAGACGTATGAGATATGTTTGTTACATTAAATGAAACATCAAGGACATATGTGTTACAATCTGGTAGCCCTTAAAATGAAATGTGAACAACTTTTTGGAATATTTTAAATAATTTATTATTATATTAGTTTTCAATAATTATGTGGCCAAATATATTTATTTAATTATATTAGCTATTTTATCATATAAAGTGCCTTAAATAATTATCTGATCAAATAATGTTAAAAGATTATTTAGATTTTATTTAGGAATTATTTAATTAATTAATTAATTAATTAATTGAGTATGGACTAAAATATAAGTGGATGGCAGAATGACCCATTTGGGAATAATGAGAACCCTAATTGACCATCACACTATATATATAAGCTATGGTCCCCAATATCAGGGCCGACCCAAATAATTTGGAGACCCCGTACGAATTTTAAGATTGAACTCGTTATAAATAAAAATAATTTTTTAAAAATTATTATACTTGATCTTTGATAAAAGATCGAAAAACAAATGATATTTTAATTATTATACTTACTCTTTGATAATAAAAAAATAAGTGAAATTTTAATTATTATAGAGTAATAAAAAAATTAAAAAATAAGTAAAATGTAATATAAATTCATTGTTCATTTTATACTTCCATTTTATTGTTGGAATTATTATGCACTTGTAGTCTATTAGTGTTCTATTTAACTAATGTAATATAGCTTTTTGTCTCAGTAATTAATAATAATAGTAATTAAATCAGATTAAAATTTGTTTCACCATTATTCAATTAAACCGCTTGATGTTATTTTACAGTGTCTAACTGATCATATGTCAACCAAAAATGAAATTAAATTTTTCATTCTACAGTGTTCTAAGCACGATGATAAAATAAAATGTTAGTGTAAAATTTAAAATTCATTCTTTTTTAACCCAAATCAATCAAGTATTAGTAGTAACTAATAGTAATAGTGTATAAATATATTTAAGTCCTACACCCACGTTGGAAAATATTGGAGTGATATATATATATATATATATATATATATATATATATATCGTATACCAAACTTTAAAGTTTAAACAAATAGCATTTTATGAGCATTATAAAAGCAACGCCGCATAAAATAGTGAAGTAAATTATCTTGGGACCTATTATCTTTTTCACTAATTGTTACTTCAAATCTAGAGGCCCCATACAATATGAGGCCTTGTGTTGTTGCTCATGTTGCACAGCTACAGGGCCGCCCCTGCCCAATATACCGTACATAAGCAAATTATCTATTCTTTCTATCTGAAGAGAATTCGAAGCATAAGGAGTATCGGTTGAGAAATAATCACAAAAGCCATCAACTTCTGAGTTTTATGATTACCTTCAAAAGGGATATTTCTCAATGGATCCAGGTATTCTAAAAATCAATTTATCGATTATTTAATTTTATACATGATTGTTTTCCGCGCATAAATTATACATTATAATTTCTTGAGATGTATGTTTTGATTAATCGTTATTAATCTTATGCCAACACATGGTATCAGAGCAAGTTTATTGTTTTTTTAAACCTGAATTAAAATTGCTAGAATTATATTTTTCTGAATAAAATTAATCCAGGTATCAGTGCTTTTTTCATATCAATATTATTTGGTATCCATTCTTATTAATTTATGCTTTGTTGTACCGATAGAAATTGGTATGTTGAGAATGGATCATATGTATATGACATAAACATAATTATATATTTAATTTCTCGGTTTAAATTATGCGAGTATTTTTTTTCATAATTTGAATAATTTAATAATCATTTGATTATTAAGCAATCAGATAAACATAATCGTTGGAATATTTTAAATAATTTAGTATTATATTAGTATTTCAATAATTATGTGGCCAAATATATTATTTAATTATATTAGCTATTTTATCAAATAAAGTGTCTTAAATAATTATGTGATCAAATAATGTTAAAAGGCTATTTAGATTTTATTTAGGAATTAATTAATTAAATAATTGGGTATGGACTCAAATATGAGTGGATGCCAGGATGACTCATTTGGGAATAATGAGAACCCTATTTGGGAATCACACTATATAGGCTATGATCCCCAATATACCGTACACAAGCAAATTATCTCTTCTCCCCATCTAAAGAGAATTTGAGGCATAAGAAGTATCAGTCGAGGAATAACCACAAAAGCCACCAACTTCTGGATTTTAGGATTATCGTCAAAAGGGGTATTTCTTAATGGATCCAAGTATTCTAAAAATCAATTTATTGATCCTTTAATTTTATAGGCAAAATACCCAAATTGGTCTCTTAAGTCTACCTCAGGGTCTGTTAGGTGCTAAATTGTGTTAATATTTAGTTTAGTTTTTAGCACTTTTTTGTGATCTTTATTTGATATCGATGCTTTTTCCCATTGTTTCCGGTTAATAGCCGTAGTATAGTTGATTACATTAGTAGACTTATTTATTTAACTTTTGTGTTTTAATTGTAGGTTTTTACATGGAAATGTGAAGCTTGGAGCAGGGAAGACTCCTTAGAAGCAGTTTTTGAAGAAACCAATTTTTGGAGCATGCTTGTAGCGCGCTAAGCGCGCTCCTAGCGCGGGGATGAAGCTAGTTACAGAGAGTAGCCTGCTTAGCGCGGTCTGGAGCCCGCTAAGCGCGCTCTTAGGTCGGTTTAGCAATAAATGAGACCGCGCTTAGCGCGGTGCAGCGCGCTTAGCACGCTCTGCGATTCTCAGCCCCTTATAAATTAAATTGATCAGATCTTTTGGGGGGACTATTCATTTTCCTTAAGAGCAAAAACATTGTAAACACTGTAGCATCCTATTTTGGAAGATTGAAAGCATCATTCGTCGAGAGATCGTCATTGATGCTTGTTTCTCTTCTTCATCTTCTTGTTTGTAAAACTTCCATGTCAATGAAGAGCTAATTTCTCTTATATGTCAAGGTTAGAAGGTAGACAAACCTTTCTTTTGTATGTATATGTATTGATTCTAGCTTATGAACTCTTGGATGATGAATGTATGGTGAACAACTTTGTCTTTATGGTTTATTCTTTGTGTTGGTTCATGATTGAGAAATGTGTTCTTACACTTTACCTAGGTTTTTCATCCATCAATGCACATTGGCTAGAGATAGTTATGAGTGTTGATGTTCATAAATATTGAACTTGAATGTTGTCATTTTGATAGTTTGAGTGAGAGATCATCAAAGGATTAAAATGGTAAAACTCACAATATGTGTTAGAGATAAAAATATTGGGAGGATATGTGATTGCATTTACCGTCTAAACGAGTTCATTAGCTTTGTCGATTCTATCCGTGCAAAATGGTTTGTCGAACCCTAATCTTGGCATGTTTTTATAAATCGTTAAAATCAATCTTTTTACCGTTCATTACTTAACTTTGAATGCAAGCGTTCCGACTAAAAACAACCAAAACCCCTTGTTACTTTGACGTTTAAAACGTATACAACTGTAGAACGGCTGCGATATCATGAACAATCTCTATGGAACGATAACAAAACCCTAACTCTATTTGTATACCAACAAATTGGCGCCGTTGCCGGGGATTGTTAATCGATATTGCAAGCATTGCAATAGTTGTGAAGTTTTAGACTTGTTAAAATTTTTTCCTGTGCTTGTTGATTTGTTTTGTTTAGTGTGCAGACTTTGTTTATGCGAGGGAAACTACCGGCGGACCAACTTCTATTCGATCCTGAGATTGAAAGAACCGCTCGTAGACTCAATAGCAGAACTAGACGGAGGAGGCAACTAGCTAGACAAAGGCAAGAACAAGGATAAAGTTTGACTTCTACACCACCACCAATTCCACAGTTCACGCCAATCATGGAGCATCCACCACCACCCGCTTCTACACCATGTGTAAATAGTCCGCGTCACACCGCTCAGTTTGCTCACAATGCAAATAATGGAAGGCAAGCTGAGATGAAAACGGGAACTCTGAATTTGTTATATGGAAGTCCGTTCACGGGAATGGATCATGAAGACCCTTTCGCTTTTCTCACCAAATTTTACGAGATAGAGTTAGCGGCCGGAGTGGATCAAGCGCAAGAGTTACCTTTATTCAAGAGACTATTTCCTCATGCTTTGCTAGGCAAAGCTAAGGATTAGTATCTTGACCAAACTCCTGCTGTGATGACCGATTAGAATGTTCTGGAGGAGAAATTTATCGAAAGATTCTTTTCTCACAATCGTTTTATGGAATAAAAAATTGCGATTTCTGTGTTCTCTCAGGGTGCTAATGAGTCTTTAAATGAAGCATGTGAAAGATTTAAATCCATGATTCAAAAATGCAAAGGCCACGGGTTTGACGAGTTAACTCAAATTCACATCTTCAGAAATGATCTCCAACCAAATTGCAAGTTATTATTGGATGCCACTTCTGTTGGAGCTTTGATATCAAAGAGTGCCGAAGAAGCTACGGATATCATCAATAGAATGACTCTTAATGATCTTCAAAGTCAAAACTGTACCAACTCGCAAAAGAAACCCGGGGTACTTGAATTAGGAACTAATGATGCAATCCTATCGCAAAACAAGCTTATATCTCAACAGGTGGAACTTTTGACTAAAAAAATTAAGGAAATGAAGGAGCAACCAAGCAAGAGTAAACAAGTTGCATGTTGTGAACTTTGCAAAGGAGAGCACGACACCGGATTTTGTCCTCTACAGGGATTGAAGAAGTGAACTACATGAACAATCAACGAGACTATCAAGGAAGACAACAACAACAACCTTATCAACAACACAATCCTCAACAACATTACCAAGGCAATCAAGGATATCAACCGAGGGGGAACTATCAAAATAATCAAGGTTATGGTGGTGGTTCTTCAAGCCGGCAAAATCCTTATCAACCTCCACCACCTCCGGTTGCTAGCTCTAAGTTGGAAGACACTTTGACTCAATTTATGCAAATGTCTATGGCCAACCAAAAGAGTAGCGATGCGGCGATAAAGAATCTCGAAAATCAAGTTGGGCAACTTGCGAAACAACTAGCCGAGCAACAATCGGGTCATTCATTCTCAGCAAATACTCAAGTGAATCCTAAGGAGCATTGCAAGGCAATCGTTACTAGAAGTGGGAAGGAGTTAGCAAAAGAAAATGAGAGGGTGGAAGAAGAAAAAAATGATGGTATTGTTGAGGAGGATAGTGATGGGGAAGTAGTTGAAAATAAAAATAGTGATGAGGTTGTGGTTGAAAAGAAAAATGATGATATTGTTGAAGTTGAAAATGAGAGTGTGGAGGAAGTGAAGAAAAAAGAGAAACATGTGAGAGTTAAGAGGGGGAAGGAGATGATAAATCCGATACCGATTCAAAATATGCCTTACCCTCATGTGCCGACAAGGAAAGAAAATGCTAGGCAATACTCAAGATTCATGGATATCTTTAAGCAACTACAAATCAACATCCCTTTTTCCGAAGCTCTAGAGCAAATGCCAAAGTACGCCAAATTTGTGAAGGATATTCTTACAAAGAGGCGGAAATATTCGGAGCCGGAAACCGTTGTTCTTGCGGCAAATTGTAGTGCTATTATTCAAAGAACACTCTCGAAGAAGGAAGTCGATCCGGGGCGAGTTACCTTACCTGTTACAATTGGTAATGTCTTTGTTGGAAATGGCCTTATTGATTTGGGCTCAAGCATCACCATTATCTATTGTGAAAAAGCTTGGGAACATTGAAATTAAGGGCATCCGGATGACATTACAATTGGCGGACAAATCTACCACTCATCCGATTGGGTTGGCGCAAGATGTGTTGGTGAAAGTTGACAAATTTTTCTTTCCGGTGGACTTCATTGTTATTGATATGGAAGAAGATGAGGATGCTACTCTTATTCTTGGACGACCCTTTATGAAGACGGATCGCATGATGCTAGATGTCGATGATGGCCTTATGAAAGTGCGGGTTCTAAATGAAGAGGTATCTTTTAATCTATTCGAAGCAATGAAGCATTCCAAAGACAAACATGATAGCTTTCGTATCGATGCAATTGAAGAAGCAACTTTGGAGGTTTCTAAGAATGTTCATATAGTGTCTCCTTTGGAATTGGCTCTTGATGATTCTTTTGAAGTGTTTTCTGATGAAGAAGAGAGAGCTCTTGAGGAATGCTTGAAAGAGCTTGAATCTCTCAAAGAATTACAACCGTGGGAAGCTGAGAATGAAGAGTTGAAAAAAGAACCAAGTGATGAGAAAGTTCAACTTGAATTGAAGGTGCTTCCTTAAAATTTGAAGTATGCATTCCTTGATGAAAGTGGGAACAAGCCGGTTATTATTAGCAACATTTTGTCCGATAAAGAAGAAACCCGTTTGATTCAAGTGTTGAAAAGAAATCAAGAAGCTATAGGGTGGGTGTAATACCCCAAATTTTGACCACTTAGATTTCCCATCATTGTGAAAATCATCATCACAATATGGATGAACCATCATACTTCATCAGTCTCCCCAAAGATGGGTGAGCATCCAATACAATCAAAATTAGGGTTTCAAGCCCTCTCATAGTTCTCAGACAAAGGATCAATCAAGAAATGACATGATCTTCAACTTGTCTAACCTCCCAAGTAACTACAAAGGATCAAAAGGACTCCCACTTCAAGGATTAAGCACAAGGATGCTCCCTTCTAGGTGGATCAAGCCTCATGATCGTCAGTGTCACCAAATTAGGGTTTTGGTCGACCAAGGCCTCCAGATGGAAAATTTTCATCTGGGCACAAGGAAATGATCCAAAACATGACCTAATATACTTCATGGAACCTCATGAACCCATGCATCAAGTCAATTTTGCCTCAGGGGATGCATTCATAAAAAATCAGGAATTAGGGTTTCTTGACCTAATTCATCCCTAAGTTGACTTTTGGGACAAACCATGAGCCAAGACCTCAAGACATGATTTAAGGGTCTCTAATATACCATATTGATCCATTTGGAACAATGGATTGATCCAAGAAGTTTGAGCAACAAGTCTCAATTTCATCTGCACCACAATTAGGGTTTTAAGGGAAAAGTCAACTGTAACTTTGACTTTTGACCAGGACATGCTCCCAAACCCTAATACATGATTGAATATACCCTATGACCCCCATGGAACATGTCCATCAAGTTTGATTTAGGTCAAGGACATGATTTCCTGAAGAATTGCACAATTTGGAATTCATCTGATAAAAAGTCAACTGTGCACAAAAGTCAACTTTGACTTTTTGAGATTTTTCACCAAAATGGATTTTTAACCCTAAAATGATGTTAATGTATGATTTGAATCATCATTCATCAAGAAAAATCAAGAAAAGTGAGATAACTTGTAAAAGGGGTAACCATAAAACTTAGAAATTTTTCTAAGTTAAAAATAAAGTGGCAAAGGTACCAACTTTGGAGGACCATAACTCCTAAACCACAAGGCCATTTTTTCTCATCCAAAGATGGATTTGTAGCCCTCATTATCACCTACAAAAACTTCAACTACAAGTCATTCCAATTCATTAAGGATTTTGAGTTATGGAGTGATCAAAGTGGCTGAAAAGTGAAAATGTCACTTTTTCCAACACTTAGTGAAATTTTCACTAAGTCAGATTCTGCCTCACTTTTTGCCAAATGTAGGGGGATTTTTCACTTGGAATCAAAAGAGATCAAAACCAAACTTGTTCATACAGTTGTTGTATCATGTAAGAGCTTTCCAAAATGGCCAAGAACATTGCCAAATTCAACCTACATCATGAGATACAACATTGGCAAGTCGCCTTGCTGAAATCTGTCAAAGCAAGGCAGAATTTGCAACTTTGGTCGATTTGCCAAAATCAGCCAAATTCAATTGCTCCTATCCACTTGGACACCTCAGAGGATTGAATCTAAAGGGGACAATCACTGAGCCAAGCCTCCAAAGTCCATGGAATAAGAAATAACATGTTGAACCTAGAATGGCCAAAATAGGGACAAGACTTCAAATTTGGAATGAGGCATTCAATGGAACCATCAAGGTGGCATGGACTGAGCCATTCTCATCTGAAATCAGTCAAGACTTATCCAAGACCAAGGGAACCAAAGCTCTGTGCCCTAACCTCTAGTCAATGGCTAGAGGAGACTTGGATTTTCATTTGCCAAACCTACTTACCAGCTGCCATGCACTATTCCTTGCAAAACAAACTTGCTTTACTATAAATAGAGCTCAATTGTGGTCAGTTTGAGTACACCAAAGCCATCTAACAGATACTTTCCTCAAAATCTCTTCTTTCACTCCAATTTTGCCTTCTAAGGCAAGTCACTATCGGGTTTTGAGTTTGAGAGCAATTCCAATCAAACCAATCACTCACACACCTCACATACATCACATATGAGCTGATCAAACACTTAGATTACTTCTGAAACATCAATTTCACAAAATCACCAGTTGGTTGCTCAAGGTTTTAACCAAAGTGCAGCTGAGGTACCACAAAGTGATCCAACCAATTTCAATCAAGTCCAACCATCCAAACACAATCCATAGGGTGTAGGGAAGCTGTTCAGATCATCACCACTCATATGTAACACCTCCAAATCAAAAATCACTTTGAACTTGCTGTCACGACTTGGAGGTAAGCACATACTTGGTCATCTCTCAATCTATGCATATTTCCTCGCACAATAATTTGGCCATATGTTCATAATCATGCATGGAATGTTTTCCCTCAATTAATTGCATTGTTTGAATCGTGTATCAAAAATCCTAGCCTTCATGCAGAAATTAGGGTTCTTGAGGTCTCTTCGTGATTTCTTGTTGTATGTTTAATTTAAATGAAATTAAAGTACATAGACATGATCGTGAGGTTGAGGCGAGCATAATGATATGTGGATTGCATGATATGATTACGTATTCATGGAGATTGGATAGAAAATGCAAATCTGAGAAACCAAGAACACGCGCGTGTTCTTCAGCTTGTTCTTGGCGCCATTTTTAGAAATTCAAATATTTGAATTTTGTGATTTTGTTTAATTGATTCAAAAATTAATTTCTCTCTGAGTTTTAATGATTTTGAGTTGATTCTTTTTTTAATAATTCACAAAAATGTTAAAATATTTTATTTTCACAAAAAATCCCAAAAATATTATTTATTTCATATAATTGATATTTTTGCAAAGAATTAATATTTTAATTGTTTTTGACATTTTAAATATTTTTTCTACATTGATTTTGCAACTTTTAATGCTTTCTAATTATTTTGTAGGTCAATACTTAATTTTTGAAGCATTAATCCAAGATCACAATTTGTTTTCCATGTGTTAAACAATTTTTGATCATTTTAATTGAATTTTTATTCAATTAAATACATATTGAAAACAAATTAGGGTTTTGGATTAATTCAACCCTCATAAATCATTTTCAAAAACTTTTTGGGCCTCTTGAGAGAGTGTAAGACCCATCCCCCCTTGTACAAAAACTTTTTGGGCCTCACTTATTGTATAAGTCCCTCTGTACAAGTAAACGGCGCGATCGTCGCCCGTTTAAAAATAAAAATCATCTAGGCCTCTCCTTGAGCTATAAGACCCATTCAAAACTTTTGGGCCTCTATTAGAGTGTAAGAACCAATCCCCCTTTTAACCAAAACATTTTGGGCCTCACTTATTGTATAAGTCCCTCTGCGTTAAAAGAAAACCTCGGCGCGATCGCCATTTTTAAACGAAAAATCATTTGGGCCTACCCTCGTGTTATAAGCCCCTCTCCCATCCCTTTGTATAGAAAACCTTTTTTGGGCCCCAGTCACTTGTATAAGTCCCGCTGTACAAAGTCAAACAGTGCGCTCACTGATAAAACCCTGGGCCTCTCCTTGAGCTGTAAGCCCCAAATCTTTCTTTTTCAAAGCACTTTCTCCTTTGATTTTGAATATACTGTTGTTTTCAATCTTTATTTGTTGAACAACTAACCAAACAGCATGGAAGCACTACAACCGAGTAAGTGGTTATCGCTTTCATTTACTGCTTTCATATTATAAACTGTATTGTGGGGCTGCTCACTGTAAGTCTCCTTTCATAAACTCATATCTACTGTGTAATAATAGTATAGATATTTCGAGTTTCCCCGACAACTACGTCTAGAACTAGGTGATGCCGTTTCATTTATTCGTAGAAATAGACGCCTAGATCCCCAATAGGAGCACCAGATACAGTCTTCTCTTCGGCTGTTCTCCTTAGGAATCGTCAAGAAGCTCTACTCCCCAAGATGAATGTATTCTCCGTGAATGGCATCTTTGAGTTTCTTCCAAATTCTCGAACTTTCCTGACTTGATCTATTCCTTGTGGATAGCTTGCCTTGAATGTCTCGGGGTTTGGGTACCCACTACGGTCATAATCTTGGACCTTAACTAAGGAACCCTCTTTAAAAGCTAAAAATCGCTGGATAGTAAATCTCGCACGTTTACCAGTGGTTTTTATCTTTAAAAGAGTTATCTTTCCTAATGGAAAGGAGATGATAGACCCACGGGCTTCTTAAAAGCATCGGCCTCCTCTTGGGCATTATTCAAGGACACTACGGCTTCTTAGAAGTATTCACAGCCTCCTCTTAGGCTTCGTATAATGATCTCTTCCTTCGGGAATGATAGCCTCCTCTTGGGCTTCGTACAAGGACCCGTAGGCTTCTTAAAAGTTTCCAGCCTCCTCTTGGGCTTCGTACAAATTGTCCCGACGACCTCCTAGAGGTATAGGAACAGAACCTAGTCATCCTCATAGAACAGTCATTTCATAGAGTCTACTACTGTTTCTCAAAGCATAGTACAAAAGATGACATTCTAGACTTGGACAGTCTAACTTCCTTGAGTCTCAAAGATATTCTCAAGGACCCCTTCGTTAAATAGGAAGGAAACCCGCAGACTCGGACAATCTCAATACCCTTTGGATATCCCGTTTCCTCAAAGAGAAGGAAATATCCCTGATCCTCAGATCAAATCCCTGAGTACAGTGTTGCTCATATAAGAACTGATTTTCTCTTTTAAAATCAGTATATTGGATCTGTCACTCAACTGAAACAAAACTTTTAGCCTCTATCTCGGGCTTCGTACGAGACACAAAGACTCCCTCGTAGAGTCAAACAAACAATAGCCTCTATCTCGGGCTTCGTACGAGACACAAAGACTCTATCGTCGGGTCAAAAACTTTTAGCCTCTCTCTCGGGCTTTGTATGAGACACAAAATAGCCTCCTCTTAGGCTTTGTATAATGATTTTCCTAGCGGAAATTAGCCTCCTCTTAGGCTTTTGTATAAGAAAACCACTGGTTGATCCAATCAACCTTTTAGCATCAAAGCTGTGCCTCGTTCACAGTACACAAACATCAACAACTCCTTTCCTTTCATCTAATCGCTGTAAGCGGCAAGCCTCTGGATCATCTATATCCATGCCACTGTCCCTCTTTTAGCATGAGAAATTCCTAAGGAAAGATGGCATTGCTCTACACTGAGTTAAAGTCTTCTCCTTCAGGTTAAAACCCTTTCTTCGGAAATTATGGCATTGCTCGGATCCGCGTATCCCAGTTAAAGTAATTCTCCTTCCCCCTCTTTAGAGATGAAAAATTCTCTCTAAAGTCGAGGTCTTTCAGCTTCACGTCTTGGGCTTTGAACAAGACACAAATAGACCTTTCAGCTTCACATCTTGGGCTTTGAACAAGATACAAACCACCTTTCGCTTCACGTCTTGGGCTTTGAACAAGACACCAAAAACACCCATTTCCTCCCATAGAATAGGAGGAACTACGAACGCTCTGATTTCCCTGTTTCGGTAAACGGGAATACGTAGGCATAAGATCGAAAGAAAAGATCTTAGCGAGCACAATCAACAAAAAAACCAAATCCCATATCTCCATCAATCAAAAATCAGTAATTCAAAAGCATCAGTCCTAACATCCTAATCCTTGTTCCCCGCTAGAAAGTCCTAGAAAGAAAGAAAACAGTACTGGCGAAAATACAAATAACCAGTACAAAGGCCCCCCCACATTGATAACATTCGTAACTTAACAGACCGCTGTTTAAACTCAGTATGCAAGCAGGGTTAATTGGAGACATCTATTTCCCTTCCTTATTCAGCTCACAATAGGATAAAAAATGAATCGACATGTAGTTTAAGCTCAACCGCAGAGAGCGACCAGCGCTTAAGAACCGCGTCCAAAATCGCTCGCTACAGAAAAATGGCGCCCACCGTGGGGCCTACCTTTCTTTCTTTCTGTTTTCCTTGTAAAATGGCGACTCTGCTGGGGATTCCTTGCCAGAGTCATTTTCTGCCTTAGGGCATCATCCCCGTTTTCCACGAAAAATGGGAACTCTGCTGAGGAGAAAGATTGACCTATGCTGGTCCATCTCTTAGGCTGAGAACCACAGATTGGGGCTTCCGCCGGGGAACCCATTTTTGTCAGGAACTTAGGATTCATAGCTTTAAAGGTCTAGGATGGTTAGGACAAATATATATACTGCTTTTCCTAAATGCTATACGTGTTTATTTTTCTGCTAATGGGAATGCGGGTGATGCCGTATGTGGAAAGATTGAGTATACACCTAGAAAAGCCAACCCTTTCGTAGTGTGGAAACTATCGAAAATAGTTGTTACGCGATACTACCCTCATTTGAGGCTGGTGATCTATTCTCGGTGAATGGCACTTACTCTAAGATTGCACACAACTCGCTGGCGATCCGCTTGTTGTCTGCCTTCCTGGGAGGAGCTGATGATAATGAGTACAGGTACAAAAATCACCCTAGTATAAACCTTTGGGGATGGGTAGAGCCTTGACTTCATGACAACGACCCTTTGACCCCATGTTTTTTCTATGTTTTTGTGTGCTGCATTCATGCATCCATTTAATAAAACATTAAAACATTCAAAAAACTTTCTCTTCTAGTCTCTCTGTTTTTCAAATTAAACTAAGACTGTGATTGCAAATATCAGAGAAAAAGATTACGCTAATGGATTTCGGTAGAAGGAGAACTCGCCAGTATACCTTCATGGTTCCAAAATTAGGGGATTTGAGAAGGTTAGCAAGGATGATCGTTAACCCAGAGGCTTTCAGAGCCAAGCACGGTGGTTTGCTACCACTGTTAAGAGTCCATGTGATTAAGGGGATCATGGACGCGCTCATTCAGTTCTACGATCCGGTTTATCACTGTTTCATATTCCCGGATTACCAGCTATCACCAACGCTGGAGGAGTATTCTCATCTGGCTGATTTACATATCACTGATCGATCTCCATTTTCTGGACTGGAAGAAATTCCAAAGAATCAGACTATTGCAAGAGCAATTCATTTGGACGAGTCTGAGGTCAAGACTCACATGATTACTAAGGGTGGCATCCAAGGTTTGCCAGCCCAGTTCTTGACAAAAAAGGCTCTATACTTCGCTAGTATAGGGAACGGGACTGCTTTTGAAAGCATCTTTGTCTTGCTCACCTACGGATTATTTTTGTTTCCCAACAGCAATAACTTCGTCGATATCAACGCTATTAAGGTTTTTCTCATTGGAAACCCTGTGCCGACTTTGCTCGCAGATGCGTATCATTCTGTACACTTGGGAAATTTGTACAGCGGAGGGGAGATCACATGCTGTGTACCTTTGCTTTACAAATGGTTTATCTCTCACTTGCCCAAGTCTGCTGCTTTTTGGGATTGCAAGAGTGTCTTATGTTGGTCGCAGAAGATCATGTCCCTCTTACCAACTCTGATATAGATTGGTGTAATAGGATTTATGTGGGAATCAGAATCATTGACCGTTGTGGAAACTTCCCCAGCATACCCCTCATAGGAACTAAAGGAGGAATCAACTATCATCCGATATTGGTTCTTCGTCAATTTGGATACCCGATGCGACACATCCCACTGGGTGTTCATCTGGAAGGTCTTTTCTTCAAAGAAGGAGAAAATGACAGAGCACTAAAGATGGAAATAGTGCAAGCTTGGAAACGGGTTCATAAGAAAGGATGAGAGTCTCTAGGAAAATCGGACTGTGTCTCGGTGGAGCCTTATCTCCATTGGGTACAAACCAGAGCTCTCAAGCTAAAAATGCCTTATCCTCGTTACAGAATTCTTCCGCCGAGAGAATCTGTCATGTACTTCATGACAGAAACTGAAAAGCTTCAGGTTACTCTCAACAAAGTTCAAAAGGAAAGAAGATCTTGGAAGAACAAGTACCGCACCCTCGACGTAGAGTGTATCCAAATACAGCAACTACTAAAAGAGAAAGATGCTCTGATTGAAATTTTGGAGCAGCATGCTGTAGAGAATCAAGATGACCAAAGGAATTTGCTCACTCCTTTCACTTGGCAAAGGAATGACAACCCGACAATGGCTCAAGCGCCCCGGTCAAAGAAAAGGAAGATACCAGAATCAGCACCCGGTTTCTCCTCAGAGAGGACTCGGGACCCATTAGCTTAGGTTTCTGTTTCTGCACTTTGTAATCTACTGTATTTCCATTTCTGTAATCCTTTGAATTTCAATAAAAAGGGGTTTCCCCACTGTTTGATATTTGCAATCTAATTGTCGAAGTTTATTTTGATTAAACAAAAAAAACAACAATTAATATAATCATTGCATTCATCATTCTCACATCGCGTATTCTTCTTCCCTACGAATCTCATGTTTGTGTCTCGATTCTAGAGTCAAACTGTCTCATTCGTATAATACTCGGGCCAATCGTCAGAAAAAGATGGATGATCTTGAGGAAGAAAATAGAGAGTTGAAAGAAGAGATCGACGCTCTGAGAGAGGATATGAGAAAGCTTCGTAACGACATGCAAGCCATGGCAGAAGCTCAACTACAAAGAACTGTGATCTCAGAGATCACCTCAACGCCCATCATAGAAAAGTATGATCCTAGGTATCAGATGCCGAAAGATCGTCCTTGGGGCATGCCTGTTAACTATATCCCAGAAGGATATGTTCCGCCGATCACTGAAGATCAGGGAATCGCAACAGAAGCTGCTGGGCCTGAAGGTTACAAACTTCGAGAAAGCAAAGATGCCAGGGGCATACTAAAGACTCCTGAAGGTTACAAACTTCAGGAAACGCCAAGACTTACTGCCGTAGTCACGGTACCACCCCCTGTGGTGCACACTGTCCCGGATGGACAGATTCCGCCAACACCTTCTGGTAAGAAGGAAACTATGTTCGATAGAATGGATGAATTCCAGGAGCAGTTCTTGGAAATGCAGAAAGAGCTGCAAGCCATTCGCGGTCAGGATCTATTTGGAAAGGACGCCGCAGACCTCTGCTTGGTCCCAAATGTGAAAGTCTCGCACAAGTTCCAAGTGCCCGACTTTG
Organism: Lathyrus tuberosus; assembly: GCA_022829125.1. NCBI lineage: Eukaryota > Viridiplantae > Streptophyta > Magnoliopsida > Fabales > Fabaceae > Lathyrus > Lathyrus tuberosus. The sequence continues at coordinate 2,615,841 of JALAZF010000301.1, read as the reverse complement.
AAAAATACAAGGGTAACTCTTGCCCTCAGAGCCATCTGGTGATGTACGCTCGGCGAATGTCAGCTCAGACGGAGAATCAGGACCTGCTGATTCACTACTTCCAGGATAGTTTAACCGGTGCCGCACTCAAATGGTACATGAGTTTAAACCGTACTACGATCAGTACATTCAGAGATCTTGGTACTGCCTTCGTCCAACAATACAAGTACAATTTGGACATGGCACCCGACAGAGATCAACTCAGATCAATGTCGCAAAAGGAAAAGGAAACCTTTAAGGAGTATGCTCAAAGGTGGCGTGAAATTGCCGCTCAAATTTTTCCACCTCTTGAGGAAAAAGAGATGACAAAAATCTTCTTAAAAACCTTAAGCTCATTTTACTATGACCGAATGATTGCCAGTGCACCCAGTGATTTCACCGAAATGGTCGGCATGGGTGTACGTCTTGAGGAAGTCGTCCGAGAAGGACGTTTGGTAAAAGACACTGGATCAACGAGCGGTACTAAAAAATACGGTAGTGCTCTCCCTAAGAAAAAAGAGCAAGATATTGGGAATATCTCTCTCGGAAAGCAAAGGCGACGTTATCAGCCAGTAGCAGCTCTTACTCCTGCTATCAGCCCCGCGTCTGTTCCTATGTATCAACCTCAGGTTGCGCAGAGCCAACCTGACCAACAAAGGACACAACAGCCTCTTCAGCAGGCTCGTCCTCCATATAACAACAACCGTACAACACGGCCACCAGGATTTGATCCTATACCCGTAACGTACGCAGAGCTGTTTCCGTTACTGCTGGCTAAGGGGCACATCCAGACTAAGTCTCCCCTTTCGGTTCCGGAAAATCCACCTTTTTGGTTTAAGGCGGATCAGACGTGCCCTTATCATCAAGGAGGTTCAGGGTATAACATTGAGACTTGTCTCAATTTCAAATCCGACGTGCAAAAGCTTGTTAGGAGCGGGCTCTTATCTTTCAAAGATACGAATCCTAATGTTCTTACGAACCCGCTGCCTCAACACGAGAAAGCTACAGTCAATCTGATTGAGAAAGAGACTAACAATGTCTATCAAATTCACGATGTACTCTTATTGGGGACCAATCTGGTCAAGATGCATTGTAGACAGAGTGGATATGGCCACGTGCCACCTCATAATTATCACCAGTGTGATATCTTCACTAAAGACAACCAGGGGTGTTCTGTAGTGCAAGCAGCTCTACAGGAACAAATGGATCTTGGATGGATCCAAGAGCATCGAGTTCGTGGAGTTAATATGGTTTACACGAATTCCAACGTCATTCAAAACCACGACATCTGTGCGATGAATGTCAACTTGGTGGCGATGCACTCAAGGCAAAGCCAGTATCATAATCTGCCGCGACACGATTACAGTTCCTGTCTGATTTGCTCGGTAAACAAACAGGGATGCTCTTTCATACAAGAGGCCCTCCAGCGTCAGATGGATCTTGGATGGATCCAAGACTACCATGATAGGAACTCCTATCAAATTAACATGGTTCAGATCTTCGATATCTGCGTAATGGATACCAACCTGGTAGAGTTACATGCTGAGCAGGTCCGACTTGGATTCTTAATATCACATGACTATCAAAATTGTAAAGCGGGTTGCGAAAATGATCGAGGTTGTACCCTTGTCCAGGAGGCACTTCAACACTTGTTAAATCACTGGTGGATGCCAATCTATATGGACGAAGAAACTCAGCAGATTAGTATCAATAACAGGAATCCTACTCGTCGTCAAAGTCAGGATGTCCGATCAATGGAAGGTAACCTAGTGAGGTTACATTGTATTCAAAGTGGGCGTGGCCAGGTGCCACCACACAACTATGACAGTTGTAGCGTCTGTTCGGAAAGTAACCAAGGGTGTTACCTTGTGAGAGCAGCTCTTCAGGGTCAGATCGATCATGGAGAAATTCATCCATATCCAGGTTCAGGACCCATCATTTGGTCGCCGAACTACCTTGCCGAGCAAGTTGAAGATGTTGTCACGATCTCTGGTCATCACAGGACCAGGGATGTTTTTGCCATCATCCCTCTACTTGACGAATCTAGAGTTCCCAACCGGGAATGGATCAAGGTTACTTATGATGGTCAGAAAAATTAGAAGGTTCCCATAGTCATCTATCTACCGGGGCCACTACCGTATGAATCAGCTAAGGCAATCCCTTACAAATACGGTGCAACAACAATCGAGAATGGAAAGGAAATTCCATTACCCTCCGTTGTGAATATTGCAGACATCAGTCGTGTAACACGGAGCGGTCGAATCTTCAACCGAGGGGTGGGAGAATCCAACAAAGAAAAGGAACTTCCGGTGGAAATTCCTGATCCACCAGTCAGTCAATCTGGTAATCCCGACTTTTCAAAAGACAAAGATGAGATGCTAAAGCTCATCCAAAGGAGTGAATATAACATTGTTGATCAACTGTTGCAGACTCCTTCAGAGATCTCAGTATTATCACTGTTACTCAGTTCAGAAGCACACACAGAGGCTCTACAGAAAGTCTTGGAGCAAGCCTTTGTGGAACAGGATGTAACAATCAGACAATTAGATAGCATTGTCTCTAACATCACTTCCTGCAATAATTTGGGATTTAGTGATGAGGAATTACCTGAAGAGGGTCGTCGTCATAACATGGCGCTCAACATTATAGTTAACTGCCAGGGCGTTGCTTTAGCCAATGTACTGGTAGACACAGGGTCAGCCCTGAATGTTATGCCGAAGTTCACTTTGACGCAATTATCATTTAAGGGCCCTCTGATGAGAGTCAGCGAGGTCGTCGTCAAAGCATTCGACGGATCCAGAAAAACAGTTATCGGCGAAGTTGATCTTCCCATAACTATTGGTCCTCACACTTTCCAAATCACTTTCCAGGTCATGGACATCCGGGCAACATACAGTTGTTTATTAGGAAGACCTTGGATACATCAGGCTGGAGCGGTTACTTCAACCCTCCACCAAAAGCTAAAGTTCGTCAAGAACGATTAACTTGTCACGGTTTGTGGGGAACAAGCCTTGCTTGTGAGTAACCTATCATCATCTACTTGTGTGGAACCCGAGGAGGTTATTGGAACTCAGTTGCAAGCACTATCGGTGAGCAAGAACGATCAATCCGAAGAAGGAACTTCAATTTCTTCATACAAAGATGCTATCAAAGCGGTCGAGAGTACCGATACAAAAGGATGGGGACAGCTTGTCATTCCCACTGACAATAAAATAAAGAAGGGTCTTGGTTTTTCTGCGACCTGTACCCAGACAGCCGCCAACGATGAAAGTCTTCATCCCCTTCAAAACTTCTTCCACAGTGGAGGTTTTCTTTGTAACGCCCCGTTTTGCCAATTTTATTTTATTGAGTCTTTTTGGATTATTTTATTATTATTTTATTTTATTCTCGACTTTTATGTGAAAATATGTTATTTTTCGTCGTGATTATATTTTATCGCGTTTTGGGAACATTTGCGGGATATTTGAGTGTGGGGGTATTTTGGACATTTCATAGATATTTTTACCAAGTTAGTAAGAAAGAAAAGAAAATAGAAAAGAAAAGGGAAAGAAAAATAGAGAGAAAGAAAGAAGAAAGAAGGAAAAAGAGAAGAAAAGAGGAGAAGAGAGAAAATTGGAGAAAGAGTGGAAAAATCATCAAGAATAATTTCTAGGAATTGATTAATCGGGTAAGGGTGCGGAACTCGATTATTCTATGATTGTATACGATTATGTATGTGTTTTGTTGTTGTTTTTGGATTGATTTGGAGAATATTAGTAAAACCTAGATTGTGTAAAAATTGATTAGAAATGAATTTGATTGTGGTAAAAATCTTGTTGAATGCATTGTTGATTGTTCATACATGTTTGTGGTATGCTATTACACTTCAAATTGCTGTTTTTCTGAGTTTTAGGTGAAGAAATTGGTTGATGTTGGGTTGGAAAACGCAGAAATTGTTCTGCAGAATTTTTCTGGGTATGCTCTGGCCATACGCGTAAGGGGCATGTCCATACGCGTACGAGCCAAGGCGATACGCGTATCATTGGCTTGTTTTTGGGCCAATACGCGTATGAATCTTGGCATTACGCGTAACATGGGCGAGCCATGGGCCAATACGGGTATGGGTTTTGGAACGAGGAATTTGTGAAGGAAATGGGTTCTGTCCATACGCGTATGGACATGAGTGATACGCGTATGGACAGGAGAATGTCAAAAATGTAATTTTTCAAAATGTGTTTTCGGTTTTGTCCGTAACTTTGGTTCCGATTATCCGATTTTTGAATTCTTGGTGTCGTTAGAAAGGTATCGAGTTGTACTTTATGATTATGAGGTTTTGAGAATTGTTAGCCGATTAAATTTTGTCGGGAAATGTGAATAGTGTCGGTTATCGATTTTTGTCATTTTAATGGCGTGGAATTGACGTGTATTATGCCGTATGTTGTTGTTTTGTACGTGAGATGACTTATGTGCTGTTGTGATGATGCTTTGTGGCCGAAAGGAAAGAAAATGCTAAGTGTGGTATTTGATAAATATGCATGATTATGAATATGTGCATGGATGCAATGTGAGTGTCATGAGTCATTGTATGCCAAGCATCATAATGTGCATTGTGGAAACGTCCTGAGAGACGGTTTGATTCCCGAGGGGAATATGCTATACCATCGTGTGCCTCGAAAATATGAGGCACTGCCTGAGGACTTAAAGCGATGGGTATAGACGATTGTGGGCTCCTTTGGAGACTTAAAGCAATCCTTAACGTCGTGTGCCTCGAAAATATGAGGCGATGCCTGAGGACCTAAAGCGACGGGTGAACATCGTAGGCCCGACGGGGAGTTACTTGAGATTCTCAGTAACGAGCGATGGTTCCAATAGTTCCTGAGTGAACTGATGATAAGACAAGAGACATTGGAAGTCGGTACCGCATGGCATGTGCATAGAGTCGTCGTGTCGGTCTATGTGCATTGCATAAATCATGAATTAATTGTGTGTGAATTTGTGACTGTGATTGATGATTGTATGGTATATGTGTGGTGTGTAATGGTATTTGATGCTTGAGAATTGTGCGGTATTATGTTATATGTGGTTGTGGTGAGAATGTGTTACTTGTACAATTCTGTGTTATTATATATAATTTTATTCAATTATATTATGGTTGTTTTTCTCACCCTTCTGCTGTTTTATAACGCTCTATGAGGCGTTGCAGATTAGAGCTGCTGGAGGTATTCTTTTTGTGAAGCGTTGCGTCTTCATTCTTTTGGTCGGTCGGCTCTGATATGTGACTCCGGGTAGTTAGGGTGGCCGCGTGCTATTATTTTGTATATTTGATGATGTATTTTGGTTGTACATATGCTACCTGATGTATGACAAACTGTTTATATGTGTATATGTATTTATGTTAATCAGATTTTAGATCTTCCGCTTTAATTCTAATTTCTGAAAAGTGGGTGTAAGGAACAAAGTTTCCTCTGTTTGATTGCTACCCCATAGTTGCATATCATTATGGGCAGGTGTTGCATGTTATGCTATGTTTGGGTACAGTTGATGTGATTCCTCCCTTTCTATGCCGCGAATTCAAATGTACTCTGACGAAATTTCGAATTTTCTTTTAGTGCTTTAATTGCCTGTTAATTGGGGGTATAGATTGGGGGCGTCACATTAAGTGGTATCAGAGCCAGTCCGTGTCAGTTGTGTCAGTTGTGTCTGGCATATTGGGCGAGTTGTGTTGGACGAGTTGTTGTTTAACCATAGTTTCTGTATTTGGACGAACAGAATATGGCTGGTCGTAATGATGCTGCTTTGTCTGCTGCGATGGAGGCTATGGCACGAGCTGTGCAGGGTGCACCGAATGCTGCAGGTAATGATGAGTTTAGAAAGAATAAGCCGCCGGTCTTTAAAGGGAAACATGATCCGGATGGTGCGCAGTTGTGGTTGAAAGAGATTGAGAGGATTTTTAGGGTAATGGATTGTGATGACGATGATGATAAAGTGAGGCTGGGTACTCATATGCTGCACGAAGAGGCTGATGACTGGTGGGTCAGTACTCGTCAGGTGTTGGAAGCTGAGGAGGAGGAAGAAGAGATTACTTGGGAAGTATTTAGCCGAGAGTTTCTAAGGAAGTATTTTCCGGAGGATGTCCGAGGAAAGAAGGAGATTGAGTTTTTAGAGCTAAAACAAGGTAATATGTCGGTTATTGACTATACTGCTAAGTTTGTGGAACTTGTGCAGTTTTATCCTCATTATTTGGAAGCGACTGCTGAATTTTCAAAGTGTGTGAAGTATGAAAGTGGCTTGCGTCCTGAGATAAAACAGGCTATTGGTTATCAGAGGATCCGAAGGTTTGCTGATTTGGTTGAATGCTGTAGGATTTATGATGAAGATAGTAAGGCTCGTTCTGCTCACTATGAAAGTGTAAGTGACAGGAAAGGGAAACAATAGTTCCGTGGTGGTCCGTATGTGTCACCGGCTGATAAAGGTAAACAAAGGGGTAATTTTGATCGAAGGTCAAGTGGAGGAGGTATGTCTAATGCTCCTAGGTGTTTTAAATGTGGTGAATTGGGTCATCGCCAGATGGAATGTAGGAAGAAAGTGGATAAGTGTTCTAATTGTGGTGGTATCGGACATGTTTTAGCTGATTGTAAAAGGAAGAATGTAGTGAAGTGTTATAACTGTGGGGAACCTGGTCACATTAGCTCGAAGTGTCCGAATCAGAAGAAAGCTCCGACTAGTGGGAAAGTGTTTTCATTGGCGGGAACTCAGACCTCAAGTGCAGATCGTCTGATAAGAGGTACTTGCTTTATTAATAATACGCCTTTAATTGCTATTATTGATACTGGAGCGACTCATTCGTTTATTTCGTCTGAGTGCGCGGAACGTTTAAATCTTGGGTTGTCTTCGATGGGTGGTGAGATGGTTATTGATACTCCAGCAATGGGGTCAGTAACTACTTCTTTAGTGTGTTTGAGTTGTCCTTTGACCATTTATGGCAAAGACTTTGCGATGGATTTGGTGTGTTTACCGTTGGAAGGTTTAGATGTGGTGTTGGGAATGAATTGGTTGCAATTCAATTGGGTACACATTGATTGTTATCATAAGCTTGTAAGGTTTCCTTCTCTTGAGGAAGACGAAGACTCGAGTTTCTTATCTACCAAAGAGTTGAAGAAACTTCTGGCGGATGAAGCTCAGTTGTTTGGTTTGTTTGCATCTTTGACTGTGGATAGTCAAGTTTCATTGGAGGTGTTTCCTGTTGTGTGCGAATTTCCTGAGGTGTTTCCTGATGATATTTCAGATGTACCGTCAGAGAGAGAAGTTGAATTTTCTATAGATCTAGTTCCTGGTACTAGACCTGTTTCTATGGCACCTTATAGAATGTCGGCATCTGAATTGGTGGAGTTGAAAAAGCAGTTAAGTGACTTATTGGAGAAGAGGTTCGTGAGACCAAGTGTTTCTCCTTGGGTGCTCCAGTTTTGTTAATGAAAAAGAAAGATGGGAGTATGCGATTATGTATTGATTATCGCCAGTTGAACAAAGTGACGATTAAGAATAAGTATCCGCTTCCGAGGATTGATGATCTGATGGATCAGTTGGTTGGTGCTTGTGTATTTAGTAAGATTGATTTGAGATCGGGGTACCATCAGATAAGGGTGAAGGAAGAGGATATTCAGAAGAAGGCCTTTAGAACACGGTACGGTCATTATGAATATTCGGTGATGCCGTTCGGGGTTTCTAATGCGCCTGGTGTGTTTATGGAATACATGAATCGGATTTTTCACGAGCATTTGGATCGTTTTGTGGTGGTGTTTATTGATGATATTTTAATCTATTCTAAGTCTCGTGAGGAACATGCAGAGCATTTGCGTATTGTTTTGCAGGTGTTGAAGGAAAGGAAGCTTTTTGCCAAATTGTCCAAGTGTGAATTCTGGTTGTCTGAGGTGAGTTTTCTTGGGCACGTAATTTCAGGTAATGGACTTGCTGTGGATCCATCTAAAGTAGAAGCAGTTCTACAATGGGAGGCTCCTAGATCCGTTACTGAAATTCGAAGCTTTTTGGGTTTGGCTGGTTATTACCGGAGGTTCATTGAAGGTTTTTCTAAGCTAGCTCTTCCTTTGACGCAGTTGACTTGTAAGGGCAAAGCATTCATTTGGGATATTCAATGTGAAGAAAGTTTTTGTGAGCTGAAGAGAAGATTGACGACAGCTCCGATTCTTATTTTACCTGATCCTAATGAACCGTTTGTTGTGTATTGCGATGCTTCTTTAATTGGTTTGGGTGGTGTTCTGATGCAGGAAGGTAAAGTTGTAGCTTATGCTTCAAGGCAGTTAAGAGTTCATGAGAAAAACTATCCTACTCATGATCTTGAATTAGCGGCTGTGGTTTTTGTGTTGAAGATTTGGAGGCACTATCTCTATGGTGCGAGGTTCGAAGTCTTTAGTGATCATAAAAGCTTGAAATATTTATTTGATCAGAAAGAGTTAAACATGAGACAACGGAGATGGTTGGAATTCTTGAAAGACTACGACTTTGGCTTGAATTACCATCCTGGTAATGCTAATGTGGTAGCCGATGCATTGAGCCGGAAATCGTTGCATATGTCCGCATTGATGGTGAAAGAGTTGGAACTTTTGGAGTCGTTTAGAGACTTGAGTTTGGTATGTGAAGTGACATCGGTTAGTGTAAGGCTTGGAATGTTGAAAGTTACTAATGAATTTTTGTTGTCGGTAAGTGAGAAACAAAAGCTGGATTTGAAATTCGTTGATTTGATGAGGAATGAGAATGTGGATTTCAAGGTGGATAATTTTGGTGTTTTGAGGTTTCGTGGCCGTATTTGTATTCCTGATGATGCGGAGTTGAAAAGAATGATTTTGGAGGAAGGACACCGGAGTAATTTAAGTATTCATCCGGGTGCGAATAAGATGTACCAAGATTTGAAGAAGATTTTCTGGTGGTCTGGTTTGAAAAGAGACGTGGCTCAGTTTGTGTATGCATGTTTGACTTGTCAGAAATCGAAAGTGGAACATTTGAGACCTAGTGGTTTGTTGCAACCGTTGGATATTCCTGAGTGGAAGTGGGATAGCATTTCGATGGATTTTGTGACGGGATTACCGAACACTCAGCGTGGGCATAATGCTATTTGGGTGATTGTTGACAGGCTGACTAAATCGGCGCATTTTATTCCGATTGACATCAGTTTTTCTTTGGAACGGTTAGCTGAGATCTATATCAGTGTGGTGGTGAAATTGCATGGGATTCCATTGAGTATTGTTTCTGATCGAGATCCTAGATTTACATCGAGATTTTGGGAAAGTTTACAAAAGGCTTTGGGTTCTAGATTGAGGTTGAGTTCGGCTTATCATCCGCAGTCGGATGGTCAGACCGAAAGAACGATTCAGTCTTTGGAGGATTTGTTGAGAGCGTGTGTTTTGGAACAAGGTGGTGCGTGGGACGGTTATCTTGCTTTGGTTGAGTTCACGTATAATAATAGTTTCCATTCTAGTATTGGAATGACACCTTTTGAGGCTTTATATGGACGAAGATGTAGAACGCCGTTGTGTTGGCACGAAACAGGTGAAAGTTCGGTGGTTGGACCGGATTTGGTGCAACAAACGACGGAAAAGGTAAAGTTTATTCGTGAGAAAATGAAGGCTTCTTAGGATAGACAAAAGAGTTATCATGATCGGAGACGGAAGGATCTTGAGTTTCAAGAGGGTGATCACGTATTTCTGAGGGTTACGCCGGTAACGGGTGTTGGTCGTGCTTTGAAATCTAAGAAGCTTACTTCTCGATTTATTGGTCCTTACCAGATATCTGCGAGAGTTGGTGCTGTGGCGTATCGTGTGGCGTTGCCGCCGAATCTGTCGAATTTGCATGATGTGTTTCATGTTTCACAGCTTCAGAAGTATGTTCCGGACCCTTCACATGTTATTCCAATGGATGAGGTTGAGGTAAGGGATAACCTTACGGTCGAGACTTTACCAGTTAGTATTTTGGATCGCGAGGTGAAGCGGTTGAGGGGTAAAGAGATTGCACTTGTGAAAGTGGCGTGGGGAGGCGCTGCTGATGGTAATCTGACGTGGGAGTTGGAAAGTAGGATGCGGGAGTCGTATCCAGAGTTGTTTGTATCAGGTAAGATTTTCGAGGACGAAAATTTCTAAGTGGGGGAGAATTATAACGCCCCGTTTTGCCAATTTTATTTTATTGAGTCTTTTTGGATTATTTTATTATTATTTTATTTTATTCTCGACTTTTATGTGAAAATATGTTATTTTTCGTCGTGATTATATTTTATCGCGTTTTGGGAACATTTGCGGGATATTTGAGTGTGGGGGTATTTTGGACATTTCATAGATATTTTTACCAAGTTAGTAAGAAAGAAAAGAAAATAGAAAAGAAAAGGGAAAGAAAAATAGAGAGAAAGAAAGAAGAAAAAAGGAAAAAGAGAAGAAAAGAGGAGAAGAGAGAAAATTGGAGAAAGAGTGGAAAAATCATCAAGAACAATTTCTAGGAATTGATTAATCGGGTAAGGGTGCGGAACTCGATTATTCTATGATTGTATACGATTATGTATGTGTTTTGTTGTTGTTTTTGGATTGATTTGGAGAATATTAGTAAAACCTAGATTGTGTAAAAATTGATTAGAAATGAATTTGATTGTGGTAAAAATCTTGTTGAATGCATTGTTGATTGTTCATACATGTTTGTGGTATGCTATTACACTTCAAATTGCTGTTTTTCTGAGTTTTAGGTGAAGAAATTGGTTGATGTTGGGTTGGAAAACGCAGAAATTGTTCTGCAGAATTTTTCTGGGTATGCTCTGGCCATACGCGTAAGGGGCATGTCCATACGCGTATGAGCCAAGGCGATACGCGTATCATTGGCTTGTTTTTGGGCCAATACGCGTATGAATCTTGGCATTACGCGTAACATGGGCGAGCCATGGGCCAATACGGGTATGGGTTTTGGAACGAGGAATTTGTGAAGGAAATGGGTTCTGTCCGTACGCGTATGGACATGAGTGATACGCGTATGGACAGGAGAATGTCAAAAATGTAATTTTTCAAAATGTGTTTTCGGTTTTGTCCGTAACTTTGGTTCCGATTATCCGATTTTTGAATTCTTGGTGTCGTTAGAAAGGTATCGAGTTGTACTTTATGATTATGAGGTTTTGAGAATTGTTAGCCGATTAAATTTTGTCGGGAAATGTGAATAGTGTCGGTTATCGATTTTTGTCATTTTAATGGCGTGGAATTGACGTGTATTATGCCGTATGTTGTTGTTTTGTACGTGAGATGACTTATGTGCTGTTGTGATGATGCTTTGTGGCCGAAAGGCAAGAAAATGCTAAGTGTGGTATTTGATAAATGTGCATGATTATGAATATGTGCATGGATGCAATGTGAGTGTCATGAGTCATTGTATGCCAAGCATCATAATGTGCATTGTGGAAACGTCCTGAGAGACGGTTTGATTCCCGAGGGGAATATGCTATACCATCGTGTGCCTCGAAAATATGAGGCGCTGCCTGAGGACTTAAAGCGATGGGTATAGACGATTGTGGGCTCCTTTGGAGACTTAAAGCAATCCTTAACGTCGTGTGCCTCGAAAATATGAGGCGATGCCTGAGGACCTAAAGCGACGGGTGAACATCGTAGGCCCGACGGGGAGTTGCTTGAGATTCTCAGTAACGAGCGATGGTTCCAATAGTTCCTGAGTGAACTGATGATGAGACAAGAGACATTGGAAGTCGGTACCGCATGACATGTGCATAGAGTCGTCGTGTCGGTCTATGTGCATTGCATAAATCATGAATTAATTGTGTGTGAATTTGTGACTGTGATTGATGATTGTATGGTATATGTGTGGTGTGTAATGGTATTTGATGTTTGAGAATTGTGCGGTATTATGTTATATGTGGTTGTGGTGAGAATGTGTTACTTGTACAATTCTGTGTTATTATATATAATTTTATTCAATTATATTATGGTTGTTTTTCTCACCCTTCTGCTGTTTTATAACGCTCTATGAGGCGTTGCAGATTAGAGCTGCTGGAGGTATTCTTTTTGTGAAGCGTTGCGTCTTCATTCTTTTGGTCGGTCGGCTCTGATATGTGACTCCGGGTAGTTAGGGTGGCCGCGTGCTATTATTTTGTATATTTGATGATGTATTTTGGTTGTACATATGCTACCTGATGTATGACAAACTGTTTATATGTGTATATGTATTTATGTTAATCAGATTTTAGATCTTCCGCTTTAATTCTAATTTCTGAAAAGTGGGTGTAAGGAACAAAGTTTCCTTTGTTTGATTGCTACCCCACAGTTGCATATCATTATGGGCAGGTGTTGCATGTTATGCTATGTTTGGGTACAGTTGATGTGATTCCTCCCTTTCTATGCCGCGAATTCAAATGTACTCTGACGAAATTTCGAATTTTCTTTTAGTGCTTTAATTGCCTGTTAATTGGGGGTATAGATTGGGGGCGTCACATTCTTCACCCAGTGTCTCAGACAGTTCATGCTATCAATGAGGAAGATCCATCTGACACAGATGAAGAATGGAAGTCCTACCTTAACAATGACGGCTATATGTCTCAGGAAGAGGTGCCTATGCCTTTTTGCTTTCCTACAGAAAATCTGAGATTTATACCAAGATCAGATGTCGAAATGATCTACGGAGATTGTGATCCGGAAGGATGCCGTGCTCCGCCAAATTCATTAGAGGAAGACACTCTGATGAAAGAAAACTTTGATCACAATTACTATGGCCCGATGGATGGTCTGCCAATGTGGCAGCCTTACCCAGGAAACTTGGGGCAAGAAAGTCAGCCGAGTAATGAAACTCAGCTGAGCGTCATTGAACAGAATACCTGTGTCCCCGCCATGTCATGGGATCAACACTCAGGTCATTCGGAAACTACTCAACATGAAGATGAATTCGCAACGTTTGCAGGACTAGAATTCATCAACTATGCTTTTCCTGAGGTCAACGTCATCGAGAGGGATGACTTCTCCAGTTCCAAAGAAGTTTGGGACACTTTGGGACAACCAAGTGGAAAATACGACTTTATGGTCAAGTACACTTCTCCCGAAAGTTCTCGTATCAGGCTCGAAGATATCCAGTCAACTGGATGGGGAGATACAGCTGAGAGCACCAATGCTATGCAAAGTGCAACAGAGGAATCCTCCTACGACAATTCTGCTTGGGAGACAGATTCCAATGATCCTGCTCCACCAGAAATCAGCGTCATTTCTGAAGACAAATCAAGGAAGGTGCCAGACTTTGTGATTCACCGAGGAGTTCGACGCCAATGGGTTGCCGTCGAGGTTCCGAAGGTCGTTCATCAGTAAAAGTAATTGCCATCTTTAACCTTTCACCCTGCCCAGGTGAAACAAATGTTTTGATAGGGCTCGCTTTTTGTAAATTTCCCTCTTCGCTTTGCCCAAAGCGACAGAGTTTTGTTTTATAGGGCTGTAGTTTCAAGAATCGACTTGTACATTAATAAAATAACGTCGTTCTGTAATTTCCGCATTAATTGCTGTTTTCTCTTTTTGCTTTTCTCAGAAAATGGTAATCCTAAAAAAAAACAATTCAAAAATAAAAACAAGCAGTAAAATAAATACACTGCACACACTTACATTTTCTCTATCTCTTCTAAACACGAATCATCACGTCATGCAGATTGCTTGTTTTATACCCCTTTGAAACATACGATCCGATGCCTTCTCCCAACTTTGAGTTCCCGGTATTCGAGGCTGAAGAAGAAAATGACGACGAAATTCCAGAAGAGATCTCCCGACTACTCAGACAAGAGGAAAGGTCCATTGAACCTCACAAAGAGCCGTTGGAAACGGTAAACTTGGGTTCAGAAAAAGAGAGAAAAGAAATCAGGATCGGAGCACTGCTCAGTCCAACTGTCAAAGAAAGTTTGATAAAGCTTCTCAAAGAATTCCCCGATGTATTCGCTTGGTCCTATCAGGATATGCCAGGGTTGGATACCAGCATCGTGGAACATCACTTACCACTAAGATCGAAATGTCCGCCAGTAAAGCAAAGGTTGAGACGGATTCACCCGGACATGGCCATCAAGATCAAAGAGGAGGTACAGAAACAGATCGACGCGGGTTTCCTCGCTACATCTGAATATCCTCAATGGTTAGCCAACATCGTACCCGTTCCCAAAAAGGATGGAAAGGTCAGAATGTGTGTTGATTACAGAGATCTAAACAAGGCAAGTCCAAAGGACGACTTTCCTTTACCACACATTGACATGCTGGTTGACAGCACAACAAAGTTCAAAGTATTCTCCTTCATGGATGGATTCTCGGGCTATAACCAGATCAAAATGGCGCCGAAAGACATGGAGAAAGCTTCGTTCATTACCCCATGGGGTACCTTTTGTTACAAGGTAATGCCGTTTGGTTTGAAGAATGCCGGGGCAACCTATCAAAGGGCCATGACTACTCTGTTTCATGACATGATACACAAAGAAATCGAGGTATATGTCGATGATTTGATTGCAAAATCAAGAACAGAGGATGAGCACGTTGAACATCTGTCAAAATTGTTCGAACGTATAAGAAAATTCAAGCTCCGCTTGAATCCTAACAAGTGCACCTTCGGTGTCCGTTCGGGGAAATTACTAGGGTTCATCGTCAGCCAGAAAGGAATTGAAGTTGATCCTGACAAGGTCAAGGCCATTCAAGAAATGCCTTCTTCGAAAACTGAAAAACAAGTCAGAGGATTCCTGGGACGTTTGAACTACATCTCCAGATTCATATTCCTTATGACCGCGACATGTGCGCCGATTTTCAAATTACTCAAAAAGAACCAGGATTGCGTTTGGTCAGAAGATTGCCAAACCGCCTTCGACAGTATCAAGGAATATCTGTTGAATCCTCCGATTCTATCACCTCCAGTGGAAGGAAGACCACTGATCATTTACCTCACAGTCCTAGAGGACTCAATGGGATGTGTACTTGGCCAACAAGACGAAACTAAAAGGAAAGAGTCTGCCATTTACTATCTAAGCAAGAAATTCACCGACTGCGAGACTCGGTACACAATGCTTGAGAAAACTTGTTGTGCTTTGGCTTGGGCAGCCAAACGTCTTTGCCAGTACATGATTCGTCATACTACTTGGTTGGTCTCCGAAATGGATCCAATCAAGTACGTTTTTGAAAAACCTGCTCTCACGGGAAGGATTTCCCGTTGGCAGATGTTACTATCAGAATATGACATAGAGTACCATGCTCAGAAAGCCGTTAAAGGAAATATTTTAGCCGATCATTTGGTTCATCAACCAATTGACGATCAAGAATCAATCGGGATTGACTTCCCAGACGAAGATGTTATGTATCTAAAGATGAAAGATTGCGATGAACCGCTACCCAGTGAAGGGCCAGAACCAGGTTCCCAGTGGGGACTTATCTTTGATGGAGCAGACAATCATTATGGAAACAGAATTGGGGCAATCATTGTTACCCCTCAGGGTACCCACATTCCTTTCACTGCCAGACTTACGTTCAAATGTACGAACAACGAGGCCAAATACGAAGCTTGTATTATGGGTCTCGAAGAAGCAATTGATTTAAGGATCAAAAACTTGGACGTATACGGCGATTCAGCCCTGGTTATTAACCAGATAAAAGGAGATTGGAACATATACCAATCAGGATTGATTCCTTACAAAGACTATGCAAGAAGGTTGTTACCCTTCTTCAACAGAGTCGACTTTCATCACATCCCTCGTGATGAGAATCACATGGCTGATGCATTAGCCACACTCTCTTCCATGATTAGTGTAGGTCGATGGAATGACATTCCTAAGATCGACATCATGCGCCTTGAACGGCCCGCTTACATCTTCGCGATTGAAGCAGCCATAGACGATAGACCTTGGTATCACGATATCAAATGCTTCCTTTAGAAATAAGAGTACCCATCTGGGGCACTCAGAAAAGACAGGAAAACCCTCAAAAGATTGGCTGGAAACTTCTTCCTGAGCGGTGACACTCTTTATAAGAGAAATTTTGACATGGTCTTGCTCCGATGTGATGACAGACCAGAAGCAGACATGCTCATGAAAGAAATTCATGAAGGATCCTTTGGCACTCATGCCAACGGACACACAATGGCGAGAAAAATTCTCAGGGCCGGGTATTATTGGTTGACCATGGAATCCGACTACTACAAGTACATGAGGAGGTGTCACAAGTGTCAGATATACTCTGACAAAATTCATGTACCGCCATCACATCTCAAAGTTCTTTCTTCCCCGTGGCCTTTTTCCATATGGGGAATCGACATGATTGGTATGATTGAGCCCAAGGCTTCAAACGGACATCGGTTCATCCTGGTAGCCATTGATTATTTCACCAAGTGGGTCGAAGCAGCGTCATTCGCCAATGTAACCCAACAAGTGGTGGTCCGATTTATCAAAAATAATATCATCTGCCGTTATGGTGTTCCAAGCGAGATCATTACTGATAATGGATCTAACTTGAATAATAAGATGATGAAAGAGTTGTGTGCAGAGTTCAAGATCGAACACCATGACTCATCTCCCTACCGACCCAAGATGAACGAAGCGGTAGAGGCGATTAACAAGAACATCAAGAAGATCGTTCAAAAGATGGTTGTAACCTATAAAGATTGGCACAAAATGCTACCCTTTGCTCTTCACGGTTATCGCACATCTGTCCACACTTCAACAGGGGCAACCCCTTTCTCTCTAGTTTATGGCATGGAGGCAGTTCTCCCCATAGAAGTAGAGATCCCATCAATTCGGGTATTGATGGAAGCTCAGCTCACCGAAGCTGAATGGTGTCAAAGTCGACACGACGAACTGAACCTGATAGAAGAAAAGAGAATCACGTCACTATGCCACGGTCATTTATATCAACAGAGAATGAAAAGGGCGTTCGACAAAAAGGTCCGACCTCGTATTTTCAGAAAAGGAGAGCTCGTGCTCAAGAAGATACAATCATTTCTCACTGACTCTCGGGGCAAATGGACCCCAAATTATGATGGCCCCTATGTGGTCACGAAAGCTTTCTCAGGCGACGCCTTGAGACTTGCCACCACGGACGGAGAGGAATTTGCCTACCCCACGAATATTGATGTAGTCAAGAAATACTTCGCCCAAAAAAAAAAAAAAACGTCTTGGTGGATTGAAAACCCGAAAGGGCGGTCCAGGCAAAAGTTAGAGACATGAAAAAAAATCATCCCGATGGATTGGAAATTTCATAGTACAATCCAGGCAAAAATTATGGATAATGGCAAGTAACTATGTTCAACAGAGGCAAGTCCCTCAGTAGCAGTTACAACATCATCTATCGGAGGAAATCTCCAGTCAAAGGTCATCTTCGACGGAAGCTCAGGATGTCCCAAACTCAAAGTTGGTAGAAGGATAGTGGTCGTTATGTTTCAACGTAGCCCTTTTCCCTGTAAATTAATATTTTCTAACTTTGTATATACTCTTTGGAATCACGCGTTTGGCTGATCTCCATCTTATCAATAAAATTTGAGCCCTTGTGCTTTTGTTTGTAATTCTTTACTTGTTTTAGCTTTACAGAACGACGTTGTTTAAACTTAATCAGCGATTCTTGAAATAAAACAAATTTACTTGTTAAACTTTTTCTGCTTTTAAATTAAAGATGGCATTTCTTTTGACTGTTGAACATCAGAAGAACATCGATCGCTTCTCCCGAAGTAAGCGAACTTCAAAGTGCAGAATCAAAGTACTCCTTCTAAACCAGTTTGCCTGAATGAAGGATCAACAATGTCAGAGACCATGTTTCGTCTGACATCTTCGGCCGAGTTCTCATCTCCTAAGCCCGATCAACATAGCTCCCAACGGGACTATCTCTCCTAAGCAAGGTGGAATTGCTATTTTGAATCAACGGTACTTCTTCGCCCCGCGATGGCCGAGTATCCAATTGTGTTCATCTCTTAGTCTGTATGTTGCGTCTGTTTTGTCAGCACATACATACATGCATCATGCATTTTTTATTTGCATTCACATTTCATATTGCATCACTATCACTCTAGTCGGTCTTGTCCCCTAGTGGTAGAAGTTCTCTCAATCGAGTTGTCAGTTCTTGCCTCGTCAGGAAATACTGTGTCTGAACAACCTTGCTTCCAGTTTAATTCTGGAAAGAAGTTGGTCCTTGACCACTTTGATAACTTGAACCTCTGAAAAGCCAGAGAAAACATTCAATAAACATCACTCTTCGCCATTGAAGATGATATCCTCGCTTTCCCGGATTAAGGAAAATCCCCAGAGAAAGCCTCTTAAACAGAGATTCGGCAGTACATCAATGTTTCTCCGAAAAGCCGCTGATGAGAAGGTCATTGGCACCTCAAAATTGGATCCCATCATATGGCATTTCTCCGGGAAGATTCCGAGAAAAGTATGATGTAACCCCAAACGAAAACAGTCTCTCAAGAGACTCGCTTTCCCCAGTAGAATTGACAAATGGCGTCTCCAAAACAGAGAAGTTTGTGTACCTCTACAACTCAGACGAATGGGTTCCCCAGCAAGTCTGACATCAAAACGTTTTCCACTCAAATGGTATCTCCCCAGGAAAATTCGGCGAGAAGTTTGAAGGAAAGCCGCTACGAATAACGTCCCTTGTCAGTAAAGTTTATTGACAAAAGAAACTAAGACCAGTTCCTTGGTAGGAAACCAGGATCGAGGGGAAGTTTAAATCAAAAACTAAGACCAGTTCCTTGGTAGGAAACCAGGATCGAGGGGAAGTTTAAATCAGAAACTAATACCAGTTCCTTGGTAGGAAACCAGGATCGAGGGGAAGTTTGTTTCCACAACTGAGACCAGTTCCTTGGTAGGAAACCAGAATCGAGGGGAAGTTTATTTCAAAAGAGACTGAGACCAGTTCTTGGTAGGAGACCAGGATCGAGGGGAAGTTTACCTTTTCTAAGCATCATTGCTTAGCTAAAGAAGATGAATGCGCAAGCTACCATTCATAACCACCATCAAAATTTTGGGTATTCCGATATTTAATCCTCTTGCACCCCGAATGCCCGAATCCCTTCGTCATTCACACTTTCGGGTCCAAGAAGATTAAATAGGGGCATCTGTAATACCCCAAAATTTGACCACTTAGATTTCCCATCATTGTGAAAATCATCATCATAATATGGATGAACCATCATGCTTCATCAGTCTCCCCAAAGATGGGTGAGCATCCAATACAATCAAAATTAGGGTTTCAAGCCCTCTCATAGTTCTCAGACAAAGGATCAATCAAGAAATGACATGATATTCAACTTGTCTAACCTCCCAAGTAACTACAAAGGATCAAAAGGACTCCCACTTCAAGAATTAAGCACAAGGATGCTCCCTTCTAGGTGGATCAAGCCTCAAGATCGCCAGTGTCACCAAATTAGGGTTTTGGTCGACCAGGGCCTCCAGATGGAAAATTTTCATCTGGGCACAAGGCAATGATCCAAAACATGACCTAATATACTTCATGGAACCTCATGAACCCATGCATCAAGTCAATTTTGCCTCAGGGGATGCATTCATCAAAAATCAGGAATTAGGGTTTCTTGACCTAATTCACCCCTAAGTTGACTTTTGGGACAAACCATGAGCCAAGACCTCAAGACATGATTTGAGGGTCTCTAATATACCATATTGATCCATTTGGAACAATGGATTGATCCAAGAAGTTTGAGCAACAAGTCTCAATTTCATCTGCACCACAATTAGGGTTTTAAGGGAAAAGTCA
Source organism: Lathyrus tuberosus (assembly GCA_022829125.1). Taxonomy (NCBI): domain Eukaryota; kingdom Viridiplantae; phylum Streptophyta; class Magnoliopsida; order Fabales; family Fabaceae; genus Lathyrus; species Lathyrus tuberosus. The sequence goes on along the minus strand of JALAZF010000301.1, from coordinate 2,596,099 downwards.
ACTGTAACTTTGACTTTTGACCAGGACATGCTCCCAAACCCTAATACATGATTGAATATACCCTATGACACCCATGGAACATGTCCATCAAGTTTGATTTAGGTCAAGGACATGATTTCCTGAAGAATTGCACAGTTTGGAATTCATCTGATAAAAAGTCAACTGTGCACAAAAGTCAACTTTGACTTTTTGAGCTTTTTCACCAAAATGGATTTTTAACCCTAAAATGATGTTAATGTATGATTTGAATCATCATTCATCAAGAAAAATTAAGAAAAGTGAGATAACTTGTAAAAGGGGTAACCATAAAACTTAGAAAATTTTCTAAGTTAAAAATAAAGTGGCAAAGGTACCAACTTTGGAGGACCATAACTCCTAAACCACAAGGCCATTTTTTCTCATCCAAAGACGGATTTGTAGCCCTCATTATCACCTACAAAAACTTCAACTACAAGTCATTCCAATTCATTAAGGATTTTGAGTTATGGAGTGATCAAAGTGGCTGAAAAGTGAAAATGTCACTTTTTCCAACACTTAGTGAAATTTTCACTAAGTCAGATTCTGCCTCACTTTTTGCCAAATGTAGGGGGATTTTTCACTTGGAATCAAAAGAGATCAAAACGAAACTTGTTTAAACAGTTGTTGTATCATGTAAGAGCTTTCCAAAATGGCCAAGAACATTGCCAAATTCAACCTACATCATGAGATACAACATTGGCAAGTTGCCTTGCTGAAATCTTTCAAAGCAAGGCAGAATTTGTAACTTTGGTCGATTTGCCAAAATCAACCAAATTCAATTGCTCCTATCCACTTGGACACCTCAGAGGATTAAATCTAAAGGGGACAATCACTGAGCCAAGCCTCCAAAGTCAATGGAACAAGAAATAGCATGTTGAACCTAGAATGGCCAAAATAGGGACAAGACTTCAAATTTGGAATGAGGCATTCAATGGAACCATCAAGGTGGCATGGACTGAGCCATTCTCATCTGAAATCAGTCAAGACTTATCCAAGACCAAGGGAACCAAAGCTCTGTGCCCTAACCTCTAGTCAATGGCTAGAGGAGACTTGGATTTTCATTTGCCAACATTGGCCAAACCTACTTACCAGCTGCCATGCACTATTCCTTGCAAAAAAAACTTGCTCTACTATAAATAGAGCTCAATTGTGGTCAGTTTGAATACACCAAAGCCATCTAACAGATGCTTTCCTCAAAATCTCTTCTTTCACTCCAATTTTGCCTTCTAAGGCAAGTCACTATCGGGTTTTGAGTTTGAGAGCAATTCCAATCAAACCAATCACTCACACACCTCACATACATCACATATGAGCTGATCAAACACTTAGATTACTTCTGAAACATCAATTTCACAAAATCACCAGCTGGTTGCTCAAAGTTTTAACCAAAGTTCAGCTGAGGTACCACAAAGTGATCCAGCCAATTTCAATCAAGTCCAACCATCCAAACACAATCCATAGGGTGTAGGGAAGCTGTTCAGATCATCACCACTCATCTGTAACACCTCCAAATCAAAAATCACTTTGAACTTGCTGTCACGACTTGGAGGTAAGCACATACTTGGTCATATCTCAATCTATGCATATTTCCTCGCACAATAATTTGGCCATATGTTCATAATCATGCATGGAATATTTTCCCTCAATTAATTGCATTGTTTGAATCGTGTATCAAAAATCCTAGCCTTCATGCAGAAATTAGGGTTCTTGAGGTCTCTTCGTGATTTCTTGTATTATGTTTAATTTAAATGAAATTAAAGTACATAGACATGATCGTGAGGTTGAGGCGAGCATAATGATATGTGGATTGCATGATATGATTACGTATTCATGGAGATTGGATAGAAAATGCAAATCTGAGAAACCAAGAACACGCGCATGTTCTTCAGCTTGTTCTTGGCGCCATTTTTAGAAATTCAAATATTTGAATTTTGTGATTTTGTTTAATTGATTCAAAAATTAATTTCTCTCTGAGTTTTAATGATTTTGAGTTGATTCTTTTTTTAATAATTCACAAAAATGTTAAAATATTTTATTTTCACAAAAAATCCCAAAAATATTATTTATTTCATATAATTGATATTTTTGCAAAGAATTAATATTTTAATTGTTTTTGACATTTTAAATATTTTTTCTACATTGATTTTGCAACTTTTAATGCTTTCTAATTATTTTGTAGGTCAATACTTAATTTTTGAAGCATTAATCCAAGATCACAATTTGTTTTCCATGTGTTAAACAATTTTTGATCATTTTAAATGAATTTTTATTCAATTAAATACATTTTGAAAACAAATTAGGGTTTTGGATTAATTCAACCCTCATAAATCATTTTCAAAAACTTTTTGGGCCTCTTGAGAGAGTGTAAGACCCATCCCCCCTTGTACAAAAACTTTTTGGGCCTCACTCATTGTATAAGTCCCTCTGTACAAGTAAACGGCGCGATCGTCGCCCGTTTAAAAATAAAAATCATCTGGGCCTCTCCTTGAGCTATAAGACCCATTCAAAACTTTTGGGCCTCTATTAGAGTGTAAGACCCAATCCCCCTTTTAACCAAAACATTTTGGGCCTCACTTATTGTATAAGTCCCTCTGCGTTAAAAGAAAACCTCGGCGCGATCGCCATTTTTAAACGAAAAATCATTTGGGCCTACCCTCGTGTTATAAGCCCCTCTCTTTTCTTTAAATCTTTTTTGGGCCTCTTGAGAGAGTGTAAGACCCATCCCTTTGTACAGAAAACCTTTTTTGGGCCCCAGTCACTTGTATAAGTCCCGCTGTACAAAGTCAAACAGTGCGCTCACTGATAAAACCCTGGGCCTCTCCTTGAGCTGTAAGCACCAAGTCTTTCTTTTTCAAAGCACTTTCTCCTTTGATTTTGAATATACTGTTGTTTTCAATCTTTCTTTGTTGAACAACTAACCAAACAGCATGGAAGCACTACAACCGAGTAAGTGGTTATCGCTTTCATTTACTGCTTTCATATTATAAACTGTATTGTGGGGTTGCTCACTGTAAGTCTCCTTTCATAAACTCATATCTACTGTGTAATAATAGTATAGATATTTCGAGTTTCCCCGGCAACTACGTCTAGAACTAGGTGATGCCGTTTCATTTATTCGTAGAAATAGACGCCTAGATCCCCAATAGGAGCACCAGATACAGTCTTCTCTTCGGCTGTTCTCCTTAGGAATCGTCAAGAAGCTCTACTCCCCAAGATGAATGTATTCTCCGTGAATGGCATCTTTGAGTTTCTTCCAAATTCTCGAACTTTCCTGACTTGATCTATTCCTTGTGGATAGCTTACCTTGAATGTCTCGGGGTTTGGGTACCCACTACGGTCATAATCTTAGACCTTAACTAAGGAACCCTCTTTAAAAGCTAAAAATCGCTGGATAGTAAACCTCGCACGTTTACCAGTGGTTTTTATCTTTAAAAGAGTTATCTCTCCTAATGGAAAGGAGATGATATACCCACGGGCTTCTTAAAAGCATCGGCCTCCTCTTGGGCATTATTCAAGGACACTACGGCTTCTTAGAAGTATTCACAGCCTCCTCTTAGGCTTCGTATAATGATCTCTTCCTTCGGGAATGATAGCCTCCTCTTGGGCTTCGTACAAGGACCCGTAGGCTTCTTAAAAGTTTCCAGCCTCCTCTTGGGCTTCGTACAAATTGTCCCGACGACCTCCTAGAGGTATAGGAACAGAACCTAGTCATCCTCATAGAACAGTCCTTTCATAGAGTCTACTACTGTTTCTCAAAGCATAGTACAAAAGATGACACTCTAGACTTGGACAGTCTAACTTCCTTGAGTCTCAAAGACATTCTCAAGTGACCCCTTCGTTAAATAGGAAGGAAACCCGCAGACTCGGACAGTCTCAATACCCTTTGGATATCCCGTTTCCTCAAAGAGAAGGAAATATCCCTGATCCTCAGATAATATCCCTGAGTACAGTGTTGCTCATATAAGAACTGATTTTCTCTTTTAAAATCAGTATATTGGATCTGTCACTCAACTGAAACAAAACTTTTAGCCTCTATCTCGGGCTTCGTACGAGACACAAAGACTCCCTCGTAGAGTCAAACAAACAATAGCCTCTATCTCGGGCTTCGTACGAGACACAAAGACTCAATCGTCGGGTCAAAAACTGTTAGCCTCTCTCTCGGGCTTTGTACGAGACACAAAATAGCCTCCTCTTAGGCTTTGTATAATGATTTTCCTAGCGGAAATTAGCCTCCTCTTAGGCTTTTGTATAAGAAAAACACTGGTTGATCCAATCAACCTTTTAGCATCAAAGTCGTGCCTCGTTCACAGTACACAAACATCAACAACTCCTTTCCTTTCATCTAATCGCTGTAAGTGGCAAGCCTCTGGATCATCTATATCCATGCCACTGTCCCTCTTTTAGCATGAGAAATTCCTAAGGAAAGATGGCATTGCTCTACACTGAGTTAAAGTCTTCTCCTTCAGGTTAAAACCCTTTCTTCGGAAATTATGGCATTGCTCGGATCCGCGTATCCCAGTTAAAGTAATTCTCCTTCCCCCTCTTTAGAGATGACAAATTCTCTCTAAAGTCGAGGTCTTTCAGCTTCATGTCTTAGGCTTTGAACAAGACACAAATAGACCTTTCAGCTTCACATCTTGGGCTTTGAACAAGATACAAACCACCTTTCGCTTCACGTCTTGGGCTTTGAACAAGACACCAAAAACACCCATTTCCTCCCATAGAATAGGATGAACTACGAACGCTCTGATTCTCCTGTTTCGGTAAACGGGAATACGTAGGCATAAGATCGAAAGAAAAGATCTTAGCGAGCACAATCAACAAAAAAACCAAATCCCATATCTCCATCAATCAATAATCAGTAATTCAAAAGCATCAGTCCTAACATCCTAATCCTTGTTCCCCGCTAGAAAGTCCTAGAAAGAAAGAAAACAGTACTGGCGAAAATACAAATAACCAGTACAAAGGCCCCACCACATTGATAGCATTCGTAACTTAACAGACCGCTGTTTAAACTCAGTATGCAAGCAGGGTTAATTGGAGACATCTATTTCCCTTCCTTATTCAGCTCACAATAGGATAAAAAATGAATCGACCTGTAGTTTAAGCTCAACCGCAGAGAGCGATCAGCGCTTAAGAACCGCGTCCAAAATCGCTCGCTACAGAAAAATGGCGCCCACCGTGGGGCCTACCTTTCTTTATTTCTGTTTTCCTTGTAAAATGGCAACTCTGCTGGGGATTCCTTGCCAGATTCATTTTCTGCCTTAGGGCATTATCCCCGTTTTCCACGGAAAATGGGAACTCTGCTGAGGAGAAAGATTTACCTATGCTGGTCCATCTCTTAGGCTGAGAACCACAGATTGGGGCTTCCGTCGGGGAACCCATTTCTGTCAGGAACTTAGGATTCATAGCTTTAAAGGTCTAGGATGGTTAGGACAAATATATATACTGCTTTTCCTAAATGCTATACGTGTTTATTTTTCTGCTAATGGGAATGCGGGTGATGCCGTATGTGGAAAGATTGAGTATACACCTAGAAAAGCCAACCCTTTCGTAGTGCGGAAACTATCGGAAATAGTTGTTACGCGATACTACCCTCATTTGAGGCTGGTGATCTATTCTCGGTGAATGGCACTTACTCTAAGATTGCACACAACTCGCTGGCGATCCGCTTGTTGTCTGCCTTCCTGGGAGGAGCTGATGATAATGAGTACAGGTACAAAAATCACCCTAGTATAAACCTTTGGGGATGGGTAGAGCCTTGACTTCATGACAACGACCCTTTGACCCCATGTTTTTTCTATGTTTTTGTGTGCTGCATTCATGCATCCATTTAATAAAACATTAAAACATTCAAAAAACTTTCTCTTCTAGTCTCTCTGTTTTTCAAATTAAACTAAGACTGTGATTGCAAATATCAGAGAAAAAGATTACGCTAATGGATTTCGGTAGAAGGAGAACTCGCCAGTATACCTTTAAGGTTCCAAAATTAGGGGATTTGAGAAGGTTAGCAAGGATGATCGTTAACCCAGAGGCTTTCAGAGCCAAGCACGGTGGTTTGCTACCACTGTTAAGAGTCCATGTGATTAAGGGGATCATGGACGCGCTCATTCAGTTCTACGATCCGGTTTATCACTGTTTTACATTCTCGGATTACCAGCTATCACCAACGCTGGAGGAGTACTCTCATCTGGCTGATTTACATATCACTGATCGAGCTCCATTTTCTGGACTGGAAGAAATTCCAAAGAATCAGACTATTGCAAGAGCAATTCATTTGGACAAGTCTGAGGTCAAGACTCACATGATTACTAAGGGTGGCATCCAAGGTTTTCCAGCCCAGTTCTTGACAAAAAAGGCTCTATACTTCGTTAGTATAGGGAACGAGACTGCTTTTGAAAGCATCTTTGTCTTGCTCACCTACAGATTATTTTTGTTTCCCAACAGCAATAACTTCGTCGATATCAACGCTATTAAGGTTTTTCTCATTGGAAACCCTGTGCCGACTTTGCTCGCAGATGCGTATCATTCTGTACACTTGGGAAATTTGTACAGCAGAGGGGAGATCACATGCTGTGTACCTTTGCTTTACAAATGGTTTATCTCTCACTTGCCCAAGTCTGCTGCTTTTTGGGATTGCAAGAGTGTCTTATGTTGGTCGCAGAAGATCATGTCCCTTACCAACTCTGATATAGATTGGTGTAATAGGATTTATGAGGGAATCAGAATCATTGACCGTTGTGGAAACTTCCCCAGCATACCCCTCATAGGAACTAAAGGAGGAATCAACTATCATCCGATATTGGTTCTTCGTCAATTTGGATACCCGATGCGACACATCCCACTGGGTGTTTATCTGGAAGGTCTTTTCTTCAAAGAAGGAGAAAATGACAGAGCACTAAAGATGGAAATAGTGCAAGCTTGGAAACGGGTTCATAAGAAAGGACGAGAGTCTCTAGGAAAACCGGACTGTGTCTCGGTGGAGCCTTATCTCCATTAGGTACAAACCAGAGCTCTCAAGCTAAAAATGCCTTATCCTCGTTACGGAATTCTTCCGCCGAGAGAATCTGTCATGTACTTCATGACGGAAACTGAAAAGGTTCAGGTTACTCTCAACAAAGTTCAAAAGGAAAGAAGATCTTGGAAGAATAAGTACCGCACCCTCGACGTAGAGTGTATCCAAATACAGCAACTACTAAAAGAGAAAGATGCTCTGATTGAAATTTTGGAGCAACATGCTGTAGAGAATCAAGATGACCAAAGGAATTTGCTCACTCCTTTCACTTGGCAAAGTAATGACAACCCGACAATGGCCCAAGCGCCCCGGTCAAAGAAAAGGAAGATACCAGAATCAGCACCCGGTTTCTCCTCAGAGAGGACTCGGGACCCATTAGCTTAGGTTTCTGTTTCTGCACTTTGTAATCTACTGTATTTCCATTTCTGTAATCCTTTGAATTTCAATAAAAAGGGGTTTCCCCACTGTTTGATATTTTCAATCTAATTGTCGAAGTTTATTTTGATTAAACAAAAAAAAACAACAATTAATATAATCATTGCATTCATCATTCTCACATCACGTATTCTTCTTCCCTACGAATCTCACGTTTGTGTCTCGATTCTAGAGTCAAACTGTCTCATTCGTATAATACTCGGGCAAATCGTCAGAAAAAGATGGATGATCTTGAGGAAGAAAACAGAGAGTTGAAAGAAGAGATCGACGCTCTAAGAGAGGATATGAGAAAGCTTCGTAACGACATGCAAGCCATGGCAGAAGCTCAGCTACAAAGAACTGTGATCTCAGAGATCACCTCAACGCCCATCATAGAAAAGTATGATCCTAGGTATCAGATGCCGAAAGATCGTCCTTGGGGCATGCCTGTTAACTATATCCCGGAAGGATATGTTCCGCCGATCACTGAAGATCAGGGAATCGCAACAGAAGCCGCTGGGCCTGAAGGTTACAAACTTCGAGAAAGCGAAGATGCCAGGGGCATACTGAAGACTCTGGAAGGTTACAAACTTCGGGAAACGCCAAGACTTACTGCCGTAGTCACGGTACCACCCCCTGTGGTGCACACTGTCCCGGAAGGACAGATTCCGCCAACACCTTCTGGTAAGAAGGAAACTATGTTCGATAGAATGGATGAATTCCAGGAGCAGTTCTTGGAAATGCAGAAAGAGCTGCAAGCCATTCGCGGTCAGGATCTATTTGGAAAGGACGCCGCAGACCTCTACTTGGTCCCAAATGTGAAAGTCCCGCACAAGTTCCAAGTGCCCGACTTTGAAAAATACAAGGGTAACTCTTGCCCTCAGAGCCATCTGGTGATGTACGCTCGGCGGATGTCAGCTCAGACGGAGAATCAGGACCTGCTGATTCACTACTTCCAGGATAGTTTAACCGGTGCCGCACTCAAATGGTACATGAGTTTAAACCGTACTATGATCAGTACATTCAGAGATCTTGGTACTGCCTTCGTCCAACAATACAAGTACAATTTGGACATGGCACCCGACAGAGATCAACTCAGATCAATGTCGCAAAAGGAAAAGGAAACCTTTAAGGAGTATGCTCAAAGGTGGCGTGAAATTGCCGCTCAAATTTGTCCACCTCTTGAGGAAAAAGAGATGACAAAAATCTTCTTAAAGACCTTAAGCTCATTTTACTATGACCGAATGATTGCCAGTGCACCCAGTGATTTCACCGAAATGGTCGGCATGGGTGTACGTCTTGAGGAAGCCGTCTGAGAAGGACGTTTGGTAAAAGACACTGGATCAACGAGCGGTACTAAAAAATACGGTAGTGCTCTCCCTAAGAAAAAAGAGCAAGATATTGAGAATATCTCTCTCGGAAAGCAAAGGCGACGTTATCAGCCAGTAGCAGCTGTTACTCCTGCTATCAGCCCCGCGCCTGTTCCTATGTATCAACCTCAGGTTGCGCAGAGCCAACCTGACCAACAAAGGACACAATAGCCTCTTCAGCAGGTTCGTCCTCCATATAACAACAACCGTACAACACGGCCACCAGGATTTGATCCTATACCCGTAACGTACGCAGAGCTGTTTCCGTTACTGCTGGCTAAGGGGCACATCCAGACTAAGTCTCCCCTTTCGGTTCCGGAAAATCCACCTTTTTGGTTTAAGGCAGATCAGACGTGCCCTTATCATCAAGGAGGTTCAGGGCATAACATTGAGACTTGTCTCAATTTCAAATCCGACGTGCAAAAGCTTGTTAGGAGCGGGCTCTTATCTTTCAAAGATACGAATCCTAATGTTCTTACGAACCCGCTGCCTAAACACGAGAAAGCTACAGTCAATCTGATTGAGAAAGAGACTAACAATGTCTATCAAATTCACGATGTACTCTTATTGGGGACCAATCTGGTCAAGATGCATTGTAGACAGAGTGGATATGGCCATTTGCCACCTCATAATTATCACCAGTGTGATATCTGCTCTAAAGACAACCAGGGGTGTTCTGTAGTGCAAGCAGCTCTACAGGAACAAATGGATCTTGGATGGATCCAAGAGCACCGAGTTCGTGGAGTTAACATGGTTTACACGAATTCCAACGTCATTCAAAACCACGACATCTGTGCGATGAATGTCAACTTGGTGGCGATGCACTCAAGGCAAAGCCAATATCATAATCTGCCACGGCACAATTACAGTTCCTGTCTGATTTGCTCGGTAAACAAACAGGGATGCTCTTTCATACAAGAGGCCCTCCAGCGTCAGATGGATCTTGGATGGATCCAAGACTACCATGATAGGAACTCATATCAAATCAACATGGTTCAGATCTTCGACATCCACGTAATGGATACCAACCTGGTAGAGTTACATGCTGAGCAGGTCCGACTTGGATTCTTAATATCACATGACTATCAAAATTGTAAAGCGGTTTGCGAAAACGATCGAGGTTGTACCCTTGTCCAGGAGGCACTTCAGCACTTGTTAAATCACTGGTGGATGCCAATCTATATGGACGAAGATACTCAGCAGATTAGTATCAATAACAGGAATCCTACTCGTCGTCAAAGTCAGGATGTCCGATCAATGGAAGGTAACCTAGTGAGGTTACATTGTATTCAAAGTGGGCGTGGCCAGGTGCCACCACACAACTATGACAGTTGTAGCGTCTGTTCGGAAAGTAACCAAGGGTGTTACCTTGTGAGAGCAGCTCTTCAGGGTCAGATCGATCATGGAGAAATTCATCCATATCCAGGTTCAGGACCCATCATTTGGTCGCCGAACTACCTTGCCGAGCAAGTTGAGGATGTTGTCACGATCTCTGGTCGTCACAGGACCAGGGATGTTTTTGCCATCATCCCTCTACTTGACGAATCTAGAGTTCCCAACCGGGAACGGATCAAGGTTACTTATGATGGTCAGAAAAATCAGAACGTTCCCATAGTCATCTATCTACCGGGGCCACTACCGTATGAATCAGCTAAGGCAATCCCTTACAAATACGGTGCAACAACAATCGAGAATGGAAAGGAAATTCCATTACCCTCCGTCGTGAATATTGAAGACATCAGTCGTGTAACACGGAGCGGTCGAATCTTCAACCGAGGGGTGGGAGAATCCAACAAAGAAAAGGAACTTTCGGCGGAAATTCCTGATCCACCAGTCAGTCAATCTGGTAATCCCGACTTTTCAAAAGACAAAGATGAGATGCTAAAGCTCATCCAAAGGAGTGAATATAACATTGTTGATCAACTGTTGCAGACTCCTTCAAAGATCTCAGTATTATCTCTGTTACTCAGTTCAGAAGCACACACAGAGGCTCTACAGAAAGTCTTGGAGCAAGCCTTTGTGGAACAGGATGTAACAATCAGACAATTCGATAGCATTGTCTCTAACATCACTTCCTGCAATAATTTGGGATTTAGTGATGAGGAATTACCTGAAGAGGGTCGTCGTCATAACATGGCGCTCAACATTACAGTTAACTGCCAGGGCGTTGCTTTAGCCAATGTACTGGTAGACACAGGGTCAGCCCTGAATGTTATGCCGAAGTCCACTTTGACGCAATTATCATTTAAGGGCCCTCCGATGAGAGTCAGCGAGGTCGTCGTCAAAGCATTCGACGGATCCAGAAAAACAGTTATCGGTGAAGTTGATCTTCCCATAACTATTGGTCCTCACACTTTCCAAATCACTTTCCAGGTCATGGACATCCGGGCAACATACAGTTGTTTATTAGGAAGACCTTGGATACATCAGGCTGGAGCGGTTAATTCAACCCTCCACCAAAAGCTAAAGTTCGTCAAGAACGATTAACTTGTCACGGTTTGTGGGGAACAAGCCTTGCTTGTGAGTAACCTATCATCATCTACTTGTGTGGAACCCGAGGAGGTTATTGGAACTCAGTTCCAAGCACTATCGGTGAGCAAGAACGATCAATCCGAAGAAGGAACTTCAATTTCTTCATACAAAGATGCTATCAAAGCGGTCGAGAGTACCGATACAAAAGGATGGGGACAGCTTGTCATTCCCACTGACAATAAAATAAAGAAGGGTCTTGGCTTTTCTGCGACCTGTACCCAGACAGCCGCCAACGATGAAAGTCTTCATCCCCTTCAAAACTTCTTCCACAGTGGAGGTTTTCTTCACCCAGTGTCTCAGACAGTTCATGCTATCAATGAGGAAGATCCATCTGACACAGATGAAGAATGGAAGTCCTACCTTAACAAGGACGGCTATATGTCTCAGGAAGAGGTGCCTATGCCTTTTTGCTTTCCTACAAAAAGTCTGAGATTTATACCAAGATCAGATGTCGAAATGATCTACGGAGATTGTGATCCGGAAGGATGCCGTGCTCCGCCAAATTCATTAGAGGAAGACACTCTGATGAAAGAAAACTTTGATCACAATTACTATGGCCCGATGGATGGTCTGCCAATGTGGCAGCCTTACCCAGGAAACTTGGGGCAAGAAAGTCAGCCGAGTAATGAAACTCAGCTGAGCGTCATTGAACAGAATACCTGTGTCCCCGCCATGTCATGGGATCAACACTCAGGTCATTCGGAAACTACTCAACATGAAGATGAATTCGCAACGTTTGCAGGACTAGAATTCATCAACTATGCTTTTCCTGAGGTCAACGTCATCGAGAGGGATGACTTCTCCAGTTCCAAAGAAGTTTGGGACACTTTGGGACAACCAAGTGGAAAATACGACTTTATGGTCAAGTACACTTCTCCCGAAAGTTCTCGTATCAGGCTCGAAGATATCCAGTCAACTGGATGGGGAGATACAGCTGAGAGCACCAATGCTATGCAAAGTGCAACAGAGGAATCCTCCTACGACAATTCTGCTTGGGAGACAGATTCCAATGACCCTGCTCCACCAGAAATCAGCGTCATTTCTGAAGACAAATCAAGGAAGGTGCCAGACTTTGTGATTCACCGAGGAGTTCGCCGCCAATGGGTTGCCGTCGAGGTTCCGAAGGTCGTTCATCAGTCAAAGTAATTGCCATCTTTAACCTTTCACCCTGCCCAGGTGAAACGGATGTTTTGATAGGGCTCGCTTTTTGTAAATTTCCCTCTTCGCTTTGCCCAAAGCGACAGAGTTTTGTTTTATAGGGCTGTAGTTTCAAGAATCGACTTGTACATTAATAAAATAACGTCGTTCTGTAATTTCCGCATTAATTGCTGTTTTCTCTTTTTGCTTTTCTCAGAAAATGGTAATCCTAAAAAAAACAATTCAAAAATAAAAACAAGCAGTAAAATAAATACACTGCACACACTTACATTTTCTCTATCTCTTCTAAACACGAATCATCACGTCATGCAGATTGCTTGTTTTATACCCCGTTGAAACATACGATCCGATGCCTTCTCCCAACTTTGAGTTCCTGGTATTCGAGGCTGAAGAAGAAAATGACGACGAAATTCCAGAAGAGATCTCCCGACTACTCAGACAAGAGGAAAGGTCCATTGAACCTCACAAAGAGCCGTTGGAAACGGTAAACTTGGGTTCAGAAAAAGAGAGAAAAGAAATCAGGATCGGAGCACTGCTCAGTCCAACTGTCAAAGAAAGTTTGATAAAGCTTCTCAAAGAATTCCACGATGTATTCGCTTGGTCCTATCAGGATATGCCAGGGTTGGACACCAGCATCGTGGAACATCACTTACCACTAAGATCGAAATGTCCGCCAGTAAAGCAAAGGTTGAGACGGACTCACCCGGACATGGCCATCAAGATCAAAGAGGAGGTACAGAAACAGATCGACGCGGGTTTCCTCGCTACATCTGAATATCCTCAATGGTTAGCCAACATCGTACCCGTTCCTAAAAAGGATGGAAAGGTCAGAATGTGTGTTGATTACAGAGATCTAAATAAGGCAAGTCCAAAGGACGACTTTCCTTTACCACACATTGACATGCTGGTTGACAGCACAACAAAGTTCAAAGTATTCTCCTTCATGGATGGATTCTCGGGCTATAACCAGATCAAAATGGCGCCGAAAGACATGGAGAAAACTTCGTTCATTACCCCATGGGGTACCTTTTGTTACAAGGTAATGCTGTTCGTTTTGAAGAATGCCGGGGCAACCTATCAAAGGGCCATGACTACTCTGTTTCATGACATGATACACAAAGAAATCGAGGTATATGTCGATGATTTGATTGCAAAATCAAGAACAGAGGATGAGCACGTTGAACATCTATCAAAATTATTTGAACGTATAAGAAAATTCAAGCTCCGCTTGAATCCTAACAAGTGCACCTTCGGTGTCCGTTCGGGGAAATTACTAGGGTTCATCGTCAGCCAGAAAGGAATTGAAGTTGATCCTGACAAGGTCAAGGCCATTCAAGAAATGCCTTCTCCGAAAACTGAAAAACAAATCAGAGGATTCCTGGGACGTTTGAACTACATCTCCAGATTCATATTCCTTATGACCGCGACATGTGTGCCGATTTTCAAATTACTCAAAAAGAACCAGGATTACGTTTGGTCAGAAGATTGCCAAACCGCCTTCGACAGTATCAAGGAATATCTGTTGAATCCTCCGATTCTATCACCTCCAGTGGAAGGAAGACCACTGATCATTTACCTCACAGTCCTAGAGGACTCAATGGGATGTGTACTTGGCCAACAAGACGAAACTAAAAGGAAAGAGTCTGCCATTTACTATCTAAGCAAGAAATTCACCGACTGCGAGACTCGGTACACAATGCTTGAGAAAACTTGTTGCGCTTTGGCTTGGGCAGCCAAACGTCTTCGCCAGTACATGATTCGTCATACTACTTGGTTGGTCTCCGAAATGGATCCAATCAAGTACGTTTTCAAAAAACCTGCTCTCACGGGAAGGATTTCCCGTTGGCAGATGTTACTATCAGAATATAACATAGAGTACCATGCTCAGAAAGCCGTTAAAGGAAGTATTTTAGCCGATCATTTGGCTCATCAACCGATTGACGATCAAGAATCAATCGGGATTGACTTCCCAGACGAAGATGTCATGTATCTAAAGATGAAAGATTGCGATGAACCGCTACCCAGTGAAGGGCCAGAACCAGGTTCCCAGTGGGGACTTATCTTTGACGGAGCAGACAATCATTATGGAAACGGAATTGGGGCAATCATTGTTACCCCTCAGGGTACCCACATTCCTTTCACTGCCAGACTTACGTTCAAATGTACGAACAACGAGGCCAAATACGAAGCTTGTATTATGGGTCTCGAAGAAGTAATTGATTTAAGGATCAAAAACTTGGACGTATACGGCGATTCAGCCCTGGTTATTAACCAGATAAAAGGAGATTGGAACACATACCAATCAGGATTGATTCCTTACAAAGACTATGCAAGAAGGTTGTTACCCTTCTTCAACAGAGTCGACTTTCATCACATCCCTCGTGATGAGAATCACATGGCTGATGCATTAGCCACTCTCTCTTCCATGATTAGTGTAGGTCGATGGAATGACATACCTAAGATCGACATCATGCGCCTTGAACAGCCCGCTTACATCTTCGCGATTGAAGCAGCCATAGACGACAGACCTTGGTATCACGATATCAAATGCTTCCTTTAGAAACAAGAGTACCCATCTGGGGCACTCAGAAAAGACAGGAAAACCCTCAGAAGATTGGTTGGAAACTTCTTCCTGAGCGGTGACACTCTTTATAAGAGAAATTTTGACATGGTCTTGCTCCGATGTGTCGACAGACCAGAAGCAGACATGCTCATGAAAAAAATTCATGAAGGATCCTTTGGCATGAGTGCCAAAGGACACACAATGGCGAGAAAAATTCTCAGGGCCGGGTATTATTGGTTGACCATGGAATCCGACTGCTACAAGTACATGAGGAGGTGTCACAAGTGTCAGATATACTCCGACAAAATTCATGTACCGCCATCACATCTCAAAGTTCTTTCTTCCCCGTGGCCTTTTTCCATATGGGTAATCGACATGATTGGTATGATTGAGCCCAAGGCTTCAAACGGACATCGGTTCATCCTGGTAGCCATTGATTATTTCACCAAGTGGGTCGAAGCAGCGTCATTCGCCAATGTAACCCAACAAGTGGTGGTCCGATTTATCAAAAACAATATCATCTGCCGTTATGGTGTTCCAAGCGAGATCATTACTGATAATGGATCTAACTTGAACAATAAGATGATGAAAGGGTTGTGTGCAGAGTTCAAGATCGAACACCATAACTCATCTCCCTACCGACCCAAGATGAACGGAGCGGTAGAGGCGGTTAACAAGAACATCAAGAAGATCGTTCAAAAGATGGTTGTAACCTATAAAGATTGGCACGAAATGCTACCCTTTGCTCTTCACGGTTATCGCACATCTGTCCACACTTTAACAGGGGCAACCCCTTTCTCTCTAGTTTATGGCATGGAGGCAGTTCTCCCCATAGAAGTAGAGATTCCATCAATTCGGGTATTGATGGAAGCTCAGCTCACCGAAGCTGAATGGTGTCAAAGTCGACACGACGAACTGAACCTGATCGAAGAAAAGAGAATCACGGCACTATGCCACGGTCAGTTATATCAACAGAGAATGAAAAGGGCGTTCGACAAAAAGGTCCGACCTCGTATTTTCAGAAAAGGAGACCTCGTGCTCAAGAAGATACAATCATTTCTCACTGACTCTCGAGGCAAATGGACCCCAAATTATGATGGCCCCTATGTGGTCACGAAAGCTTTCTCAGGCGACGCCTTGAGACTTGCCACCACGGACGGAGAGGAATTTGCCTACCCCACGAATGTTGATGTAGTCAAGAAATACTTCGCCTAAAAAAAAAATGTCTTGGTGGATTGAAAACCCGAAAGGGCGGTCCAGGCAAAAGTTAGAGACATGAAAAAAAATCATCCCGATGGATTGGAAATCTCATAGTACAATCCAGGCAAAAATTAGGGATAATGGCAAGTAACTATGTTCAACAGAGGCAAGTCCCTCAGTAGCAGTTACAGCATCATCTATTGGAGGAAATCTCCAGTCAAAGGTCATCTTCGACGGAAGCTCAGGATATCCCGAACTCAAAGTTGGTAGAAGGATAGTGGTCGTTATGTTTCAACGTAGCCCTTTTCCCTGTAAATTACCATTTTCTAACTTTGTATATACTCTTTGGAATCACGCGTTTGGCTGATCTCCATCTTATCAATAAAATTTGAGCCCTTGTGCTTTTGTTTGTAATTCTTTACTTGTTTTAGCTTTACAGAACGACGTTATTTAAACTTAATCAGCGATTCTTGAAATAAAACAAATTTACTTGTTAAACTTTTTCTGCTTTTAAATTAAAGATGGCATTTCTTTTGACTGTTGAACATCAGAAGAACATCGATCGCTTCTCCCGAAGTAAGCGAACTTCAAAGTGCAGAATCAAAGTACTCCTTCTAAACCAGTTTGCCTGAATGAAGGATCAACAATGTCAGAGACCATGTTTCGTCTGACATCTTCGGCCGAGTTCTCATCTCCTAAGCCCGATCAACATAGCTCCCAACGGGACTATCTCTCCTAAGCAAGGTGGAATTGCTATTTTGAATCAACGGTACTTCTTCGCCCCGCGATGGCCGAGTATCCAATTGTGTTCATCTCTTAGTCTGTATGTTGCGTCTGTTTTGTCAGCACATACATACATGCATCATGCATTTTTTATTTGCATTCACATTTCATATTGCATCACTATCACTCTAGTCGGTCTTGTCCCCTAGTGGTAGAAGTTCTCTCAATCGAGTTGTCAGTTCTTGCCTCGTCAGGAAATACTGTGTCTGAACAACCTCGCTTCCAGTTTAATTCTGGAAAGAAGTTGGTCCTTGACCACTTTGATAACTTGAACCTCTGAAAAGCCAGAGAAAACTTTCAATAAACATCACTCTTCGCCATTGAAGATGATATCCTCGCTTTCCTGGATTAAGGAAAATCCCCAGAGAAAGCCTCTTAAACAGAGATTCGGCAGTACATCAATGTTTCTCCGAAAAGCCGCTGATGAGAAGGTCATTGGCACCTCAAAATTGGATCCCATCATATGGCATTTCTCCGGGAAGATCCCGAGAAAAGTATGATGTAACCCCAAACAAAAACAGTCTCTCAAGAGACTCGCTTTCCCCAGTATAATCGACAAATGGCGTCTCCAAAACAGAGAAGTTTGTGTACCTCTACAACTCAGATGAATGGGTTCCCCAGCAAGTCTGACATCAAAACTTTTTCCACTCAAATGGCATCTCCCCAGGAAAATTCGGCGAGAAGTTTGAAGGAAAGCCGCTACGAATAGCGTCCCTTGTCAGTAAAGTTTATTGACAAAAGAAACTAAGACCAGTTCCTTGGTAGGAAACCAGGATCGAGGGGAAGTTTAAATCAGAAACTAAGACCAGTTCCTTGGTAGGAAACCAGGATCGAGGGGAAGTTTATTTCAAAAGAGACTGAGACCAGTTCTTGGTAGGAGACCAGGATCGAGGGGAAGTTTACCTTTTCTAAGCATCATTGCTTAGCTAAAGAAGATGAATGCGTAAGCTACCATTCATAACCACCATCAAAATTTCGGGTATTCCGATATTTAATCCTCTTGCACCCTGAATGCCCGAATCCCTTCGTCATTCACACCTTCGGGTCCAAGAAGATTAAATAGGGGCATTTGTAATACCCCAAATTTTGACCACTTAGATTTCCCATCATTGTGAAAATCATCATCACAATATGGATGAACCATCATGCTTCATCAGTCTCCCCAAAGATGGGTGAGCATCCAATACAATCAAAATTAGGGTTTCAAGCCCTCTCATAGTTCTCAGACAAAGGATCAATCAAGAAATGACATGATCTTCAACTTATATAACCTCCCAAGTAACTACAAAGGATCAAAAGGACTCCCACTTCAAGGATTAAGCACAAGGATGCTCCCTTCTAGGTGGATCAAGCCTCAAGATCGCCAGTGTCACCAAATTAGGGTTTTGGTCGACCAGGGCCTCCAGATGGAAAATTTTCATCTGGGCACAAGGAAATGATCCAAAACATGACCTAATATACTTCATGGAACCTCATGAACCCATGCATCAAGTCAATTTTGCCTCAGGGGATGCATTCATCAAAAATCAGGAATTAGGGTTTCTTGACCTAATTCACCCCTAAGTTGACTTTTGGGACAAACCATGAGCCAAGACCTCAAGACATGATTTGAGGGTCTCTAATATACCATATTGATCCATTTGGAACAATGGATTGATCCAAGAAGTTTGAGCAACAAGTCTCAATTTCATCTGCACCACAATTAGGGTTTTAAGGGAAAAGTCAACTGTAACTTTGACTTTTGACCAGGACATGCTCCCAAACCCTAATACATGATTGAATATACCCTATGACACCCATGGAACATGTCCATCAAGTTTCATTTAGGTCAAGGACATGATTTCCTGAAGAATTGCACAGTTTGGAATTCATCTGATAAAAAGTCAACTGTGCACAAAAGTCAACTTTGACTTTTTGAGATTTTTCACCAAAATGGATTTTTAACCCTAAAATGATGTTAATGTATGATTTGAATCATCATTCATCAAGAAAAATCAAGAAAAGTGAGATAACTTGTAAAAGGGGTAACCATAAAACTTAGAAAATTTTCTAAGTTAAAAATAAAGTGGCAAAGGTACCAACTTTGGAGGACCATAACTCCTAAACCACAAGGCCATTTTTTCTCATCCAAAGATGGATTTGTAGCCCTCATTATCACCTACAAAAACTTCAACTACAAGTCATTCCAATTCATTAAGGATTTTGAGTTATGGAGTGATCAAAGTGGCTGAAAAGTGAAAATGTCACTTTTTCCAACACTTAGTGAAATTTTCACTAAGTCAGATTCTGCCTCACTTTTTGCCAAATGTAGGGGGATTTTTCACTTGGAATCAAAAGAGATTAAAACCAAACTTGTTCAAACAGTTGTTGTATCATGTAAGAGCTTTCCAAAATGGCCAAGAACATTGCCAAATTCAACCTACATCATGAGATACAACATTGGCAAGTTGCCTTGCTGAAATCTGTCAAAGCAAGGCAGAATTGACAACTTTGGTCGATTTGCCAAAATCAGCCAAATTCAATTGCTCCTATCCACTTGGACACCTCAGAGGATTGAATCTAAAGGGGACAATCACTGAGCCAAGCCTCCAAAGTCCATGGAACAAGAAATAGCATGTTGAACCTAGAATGGCCAAAATAGGGACAAGACTTCAAATTTGGAATGAGGCATTCAATGGAACCATCAAGGTGGCATGGACTGAGCCATTCTCATCTGAAATCAGTCAAGACTTATCCAAGACCAAGGGAACCAAAGCTCTGTGCCCTAACCTCTAGTCAATGGCTAGAGGAGACTTGGATTTTCATTTGCCAACATTGGCCAAACCTACTTACCAGCTGCCATGCACTATTCCTTGCAAAACAAACTTGCTCTACTATAAATAGAGCTCAATTGTGGTCAGTTTGAGTACACCAAAGCCATCTAACAGATGCTTTCCTCAAAATCTCTTCTTTCACTCAAATTTTACCTTCTAAGGCAAGTCACTATCGGGTTTTGAGTTTGAGAGCAATTCCAATCAAACCAATCACTCACACACCTCACATACATCACATATGAGCTGATCAAACACTTAGATTACTTCTGAAACATCAATTTCACAAAATCACCAGCTGGTTGCTCAAGGTTTTAACGAAAGTGCAGCTGAGGTACCACAAAGTGATCCAACCAATTTCAATCAAGTCCAACCATCCAAACACAATCCATAGGGTGTAGGGAAGCTGTTCAGATCATCACCACTCATCTGTAACACCTCCAAATAAAAAATCACTTTGAACTTGCTGTCACGACTTGGAGGTAAGCACATACTTGGTCATCTCTCAATCTATGCATATTTCCTCGCACAATAATTTGGCCATATGTTCATAATCATGCATGGAATATTTTCCCTCAATTAATTGCATTGTTTGAATCGTGTATAAAAAATCCTAGCCTTCATGCAGAAATTAGGGTTCTTGAGGTCTCTTCGTGATTTCTTGTTGTATGTTTAATTTAAATGAAATTAAAGTACATAGACATGATCGTGAGGTTGAGGCGAGCATAATGATATGTGGATTGCATGATATGATTACGTATTCATGGAGATTGGATAGAAAATGCAAATCTGAGAAACCAAGAACACGCGCGTGTTCTTCAGCTTGTTCTTGGCGCCATTTTTAGAAATTCAAATATTTGAATTTTGTGATTTTGTTTAATTGATTCAAAAATTAATTTCTCTCTGAGTTTTAATGATTTTGAGTTGATTCTTTTTTTAATAATTCACAAAAATGTTAAAATATTTTATTTTCACAAAAAATCCCAAAAATATTATTTATTTCATATAATTGATATTTTTGCAAAGAATTAATATTTTAATTGTTTTTGACATTTTAAATATTTTTTCTACATTGATTTTGCAACTATTAATGCTTTCTAATTATTTTGTAGGTCAATACTTAATTTTTGAAGCATTAATCCAAGATCACAATTTGTTTTCCATGTGTTAAACAATTTTTGATCATTTTAAATGAATTTTTATTCAATTAAATACATTTTGAAAACAAATTAGGGTTTTGGATTAATTCAACCCTCATAAATCATTTTCAAAAACTTTTTGGGCCTCTTGAGAGAGTGTAAGACCCATCCCCCCTTGTACAAAAACTTTTTGGGCCTCACTCATTATATAAGTCCCTCTGTACAAGTAAACGGCGCGATCGTCGCCCGTTTAAAAATAAAAATCATCTGGGCCTCTCCTTGAGCTATAAGACCCATTCAAAACTTTTGGGCCTCTATTAGAGTGTAAGACCCAATCCCCCTTTTAACCAAAACATTTTGGGCCTAACTTATTGTATAAGTCCCTCTGCGTTAAAAGAAAACCTCGGCGCGATCGCCATTTTTAAACGAAAAATCATTTGGGCCTACCCTCGTGTTATAAGCCCCTCTCTTTTCTTTAAATCTTTTTTGGGCCTCTTGAGAGAGTGTAAGACCCATCCCTTTGTACAGAAAACCTTTTTTGGGCCCCAGTCACTTGTATAAGTCCCGCTGTACAAAGTCAAACAGTGCGCTCACTGATAAAACCCTGGGCCTCTCCTTGAGCTGTAAGCCCCAAATCTTTCTTTTTCAAAGCACTTTCTCCTTTGATTTTGAATATACTGTTGTTTTTAATCTTTCTTTGTTGAACAACTAACCAAACATCATGGAAGCACTACAACCGAGTAAGTGGTTATCGCTTTCATTTACTGCTTTCATATTATAAACTGTATTGTGGGGCTGCTCACTGTAAGTCTCCTTTCATAAACTCATATCTATTGTGTAATAATAGTATAGATATTTCGAGTTTCCCCGGCAACTACGTCTAGAACTAGGTGACGCCGTTTCATTTATTCGTAGAAATAGACGCCTAGATCCCCAATAGGAGCACCAGATACAGTCTTCTCTTCGGCTGTCCTCCTTAGGAATCGTCAAGAAGCTCTACTCCCCAAGATGAATGTATTCTCCGTGAATGGCATCTTTGAGTTTCTTCCAAATTCTCAAACTTTCCTGACTTGATCTATTCCTTGTGGATATCTTGCCTTGAATGTCTCGGGGTTTGGGTACCCACTACGGTCATAATCTTGGACCTTAACTAAGGAACCCTCTTTAAAAGCTAAAAATCACTGGATAGTAAACCTCGCACGTTTACCAGTGGTTTTTATCTTTAAAAGAGTTATCTCTCCTAATGGAAAGGAGATGATAGACCCACGGGCTTCTTAAAAGCATCGGCCTCCTCTTGGGCATTATTCAAGGACACTACGGCTTCTTAGAAGTATTCACAGCCTCCTCTTAGGCTTCGTATAATGATCTCTTCCTTCGGGAATGATAGCCTCCTCTTGGGCTTCGTACAAGGACCCGTAGGCTTCTTAAAAGTTTCCAGCCTCCTTTTGGGCTTCGTACAAATTGTCCCGACGACCTCCTAGAGGTATAGGAACAGAACCTAGTCATCTCATAGAACAGTCCTTTCATAGAGTCTACTACTGTTTCTCAAAGCATAGTACAAAAGATGACACTCTAGACTTGGACAGTCTAACTTCCTTGAGTCTCAAAGACATTCTCAAGTGACCCCTTCGTTAAATAGGAAGGAAACCCGCAGACTCGAACAGTCTCAATACCCTTTGGATATCCCGTTTCCTCAAAGAGAAGGAAATATCCCTGATCCTCAGATCAAATCCCTGAGTACAGTGTTGCTCATATAAGAACTGATTTTCTCTTTTAAAATCAGTATATTGGATCTGTCACTCAACTGAAACAAAACTTTTAGCCTCTATATCGGGCTTCGTACGAGACACAAAGACTCCCTCGTAGAGTCAAACAAACAATAGCCTCTATCTCGGGCTTCGTACGAGACACAAAGACTCTATCGTCGAGTCAAAAACTTTTAGCCTCTCTCTAGGGCTTTGTACGAGACACAAAATAGCCTCCTCTTAGGCTTTGTATAATGATTTTCCTAGCGGAAATTAGCCTCCTCTTAGGCTTTTGTATAAGAAAACCACTGGTTGATCCAATCAACCTTTTAGCATCAAAGCTGTGCCTCGTTGTCAGTACACAAACATCAACAACTCCTTTCCTTTCATCTAATCGCTGTAAGCGGCAAGCCTCTGGATCATCTATATCCATGCCACTGTCCCTCTTTTAGCATGAGAAATTCCTAAGGAAAGATGGCATTGCTCTACACTGAGTTAAAGTCTTCTCCTTCAGGTTAAAACCCTTTCTTCGGAAATTATGGCATTGCTCGGATCCGCGTATCCCAGTTAAAGTAATTCTCCTTCCCCCTCTTTAGAGATGACAAATTCTCTCTAAAGTCGAGGTCTTTCAGCTTCATGTCTTGGGCTTTGAACAAGACACAAATAGACCTTTCAGCTTCACATCTTGGGCTTTGAACAAGATACAAACCACCTTTCGCTTCACGTCTTGGGCTTTGAACAAGACACCAAAAACACCCATTTCCTCCCATAGAATAGGAGGAACTACGAACGCTCTGATTTCCCTGTTTCGGTAAACGGGAATACGTAGGCATAAGATCGAAAGAAAAGATCTTAGCGAGCACAATCAATCCATCAATAAAAAATCAGTAATTCAAAAGCATCAGTCCTAACATCCTAATCCTTGTTCCCCGCTAGAAAGTCCTAGAAAGAAAGAAAACAGTACTGGCGAAAATACAAATAACCAGTACAAAGGCCCCCCACATTGATAGCATTCGTAACTTAACAGACCGCTGTTTAAACTCAGTATGCAAGCAGGGTTAATTGGAGACATCTATTTCCCTTCCTTATTCAGCTCACAATAGGATAAAAAATGAATCGACCTGTAGTTTAAGCTCAACCGCAGAGAGCGACCAGCGCTTAAGAACCGCGTCCAAAATCGCTCGCTACAGTGGGTTTTTTCCGATCTTAAAGGAATTAGTCCATCTTATTGTATGCACAAGATTCTTATGGAAGAGGATTTCAAGGCGGTTGCTCAACCACAACGCCGCTTGAATCCTACTATGAAAGAGGTTGTTCGAAAAGAAGTTGTGAAGCTTTTGGATGCGGGAATGATCTACCCGATCTCTGATAATCCATGGGTAAGCCCCGTGCACGTTGTTCCTAAAAAGGGTGGCATGACCGTTATCCGAAACGATAAGAATGAGTTAATCCCAACAAAGATTATGACAGGGTGGAGAATGTGTATTGATTATAGAAGGTTGAACACCGCAACAAGAAAAGACCATTTTCCACTTCCATTCATGGACCAAATGCTCGAGAGGTTATCCGGGCAACAATTCTATTGTTTCTTGGACGGATATTCGGGGTATAATCAAATTGCAGTTGACCCGGCGAATCACGAGAAGACGGCTTTTACTTGTCCTTTTGGCATTTTTGCCTATCGAAAGATGTCTTTTGGTTTATGTAATGCGCTGCTAACTTTCCAAAGGTGTGTTCAAGCTATCTTCTCCGACCTCATAGAAAATACAATGGAGGTGTTTATGGATGATTTTTCCGTGTTTGGAGCATCTTTTGATTTGTGTTTGAAGAATTTGGAAACCGTCCTTGAGAGGTGTGTAAAGACTAACTTGGTGTTGAATTGGGAGAAGTGTAACTTTATGGTGACGGAGGGAATTGTGCTTGGCCACAAAGTTTCTTCCAAAGGCCTTGAAGTCGATCAAGCAAAGATTGAAGTAATTGAAAAGTTGCCTCCTCCTACCAACGTCAAGGGAATCAGAAGCTTTTTGGGGCATGCGGGATTCTATAGGCGTTTCATCAAAGATTTTTCAAAGGTAGCAAGGCCATTGAGCAACTTGCTCAACAAAGATCATGTATTTCTCTTTGACGATGAATGTCTTGTTGCTTTCCAAAATTTGAAAGAGAAACTAATTACCGCTCCAATAATCATCGCGCCAAATTGGACTTTAAATTTTGAATTAATGTGCGATGCGAGTGATTATGCCGTTGGAGCGGTGTTAGGTCAAAGGAAGGACAAAACTTTTCATGCTATACATTACGCAAGCAAGGTATTAAATGAGGCGCAACTAAATTACGCAACAACCGAAAAAGAATTGCTTGCGATTGTATACGCACTTGAGAAGTTTCGTTTTTACCTAATAGGGTCAAAAATGGTTATCTACACAGATCATTCGGCTATCAAATATCTGTTCACTAAACTGGATTCGAAGCAGAGGCTCATCCGTTGGATCCTTTTACTTTAAGAATTTGATTTGGAAATAAAGGATAAAAAGGGTTCAGAGAATTTAGTGGAGGATCATTTGTCTTGTTTGATCAATGTGGAGGTAACTAAAGCTGAAAAGGAAATCCGAGAGGAATTCCCGATGAAAAATTGTTTAGAGTCCAAGTTAGGCCGTGGTTTGCGGATATTGCTAACCACAAAGCAACCGGTTGGATACCCGAAGACCTAACTTGGAACCAACAAAGGAAGTTCTTGTCGGATGCTAATTACTATGTGTGGGATGACCCTTATTTGTTCAAATTAGGAGGTGACAACCTTTTGAGAAGGTGTGTCACGAGTGAAGAAGCTCAAAGTATTCTTTGGCATTGTCACAACTCGCCTTATGGCGGCCATTTTAATGGTTCGAGGACGGTCACGAAAGTCTTGCAATCAGGCTTTTATTGGCCTACTCTCTTTAAAGACGCAAATCTTCATGCGCAAAGTTGCGACACTTGTCAAAGAAGTAGGGGAAATGGAAAAAGAGATGAAATGTCCCTTCAAAATATACAAGAAGTTGAAATTTTCGATTGTTGGGGCATAGATTTTGTTGGTCCATTTCCACTCTCTTTTGGAAACGAGTACATCTTAGTGGCTGTTGACTATGTGTCGAAGGGGGTTGAAGCGATTGCTTCACCTAAGGCTGATGGCAAAACGGTGATAAAATTTTTGAAGAAAAACATCTCTTCCCATTTTGGCACTCCTCGGGTTCTTATTAATGATGGCGGGTCACACTTTTGCAATGCATCTCTTGAAAGTGTTTTAAAACATTATGGTGTATCGCATAAAGTGGCGACCCCTTACCACCCACAGTCGAACGGTCAAGCCGAGGTGTCGAACCGTGAAGTGAAAAGGATTTTAGAAAAAACCGTGTCAAGTTCTAGAAAAGATTGGTCGCAGAAATTGGACGAAGCTTTGTGGGTATACCGTACTGCTTACAAAGCTCCAATTGGCTTAACTCCATTTCAAATGGTTTATGGTAAACATGCCATTTACCAGTTGAAATGGAGCACAAAGCACTGTGGGCCCTTAAGCTGTTAAATTTTGATACGAACTTGGCCAGAGAAAAGAGAAAAATACAACTTCAGGAATTGGAAGAAATGCGGAATGCCACCTATCATTTAAGTTGGTTGTATAAAGAGAAGGTGAAGAGTTATCACGACAAGAAGATCCGACAAAAGGACTTCAAGGTCGGGCATTTGGTACTCCTGTTTAATTCCCGGTTGAAACTTTTTCTGGGAAAATTAAAATCAAAGTGGTCTGGACCATTTCGTGTCAAGGAGGTAAAGAGCTATGGAGCAATTGTGATCGAGGATTTGGAAAAGAAAGACTGTTGGACCGTAAATGGTCAACGCTTAAAAATCTACCTTGGTGGTAACTTTGATTGTGACAATTATTCTGTTCTCCTCGACGTTCTTCATTGATCGTCTTGGACCGTCGAGCTTATCCAACGTTAAACAAGCGCTCGTTGGGAGGCACCCCAATTTTGTAAGTTTTTATCATTTTCTAGTCCATTTGCTGTTTAAATCATGTTTTTTGTAAAGTTGATGTTTTATGCTGCTCTAAATGATGTTTTGAATTGCTGGAAGTTGGATTTGAGCTGCTGGAAGTGGTTTGTGTTTTGCAGTGCGCGCTTAGCGCGCAGTAGCCCGCTTAGCACAGTTTCAAGAAAAAGGACCCTATACTTCCAGTGGGCAGCGCGCTTAGCGCGATCCAGAGCCCGCTTAGCACGGTCTGCATTTTTTTGAAAAAAAATATGACTTTTTCTGGGCCCACTAATGCTGACCCGGCCCAGAATGTGTTTTATGAGTTAGGGTTCTGAGGTTTGTGCCTCATTTCACCCTTTCTCACCAAAAAGTCTCAAGTTCTCTCTTTTTCGTCAAATTCTTTTTAGAGTTCTTTGGATTTTCTTGTGCCCTAACTGCATTTCTGCCAAATTCTTGCTAAGCATCTTCTTCATCAACTGTAAGGTCTTCGTTTTTCTTTTTAATTTTTCATCAACTGCCATTTTGGGTTGTATTTCTTTGAACCTTTGTTGTTCAAAGTTCTTATTCATTGTTTTCTATTGTTTGTTTGTCAATCTCCATTATTGTTTGTTTTTTATTGATTGCATGTGTAAAATTTAGGGATTGTGATTTAGAAATTAGGTTTTGTGTATAAATTAGGGTTTTGATTTTGTGAATTCGTGACTGTGCATATCTCAGTGAATAGGGCTGTTTTTAGGAAGTAGGAGTATCCATGGAAACCATCTGTTGTAGAGGGGGTTTTTTCTGCATTTCACAGAGCCCGCTTAGCGCACTCCTGCGCGCTTAGCGCGATCTGGGATTTGCAGAAAAATTCCCTTTTTCTTAATTTTGTTTTGCTTTCCTTGGGTTATTCTTAGTATTTGTTTTGGAATTTAGAGATATTTTAATGCAGTTTTCATTAACATTTGTGGTTGTTTTGTGTGTGTTTCGTTTTTTCTTTTCAGATGTCTGGACGTAAGAAGCAACGTGTTGTTGGTTCTTCATCAAACCCACCCAGGCGCCCTCCATCAGGCCAGTTTGATAGTACTAGATTCCTTGGTCTTGAACAACAATAAAGATATCAACAACTTGAAAGGAGAACAGTTTGGGTAGACCGAATTATTTTGATTGATCCTGAAGGAAGCTATCACAACATAGCTACTTATGTTCAAGGTGAAGGCTGGGACAAGCTATCTTCACCTTACCCCGAGTACCATTTAGACATCGTGAGGGAATTCTTCGCGAATGCCTTGCCCTCCGATGGTAGGCCTTTCAACTTCAAAACTTGGGTTAGGGGGAAGGAAATTGATTTCTCAAGGGATGCGATTAACTCATACCTTGGTAACCACCTTGAGCTGGTCGAAGATGAATTGTGTGATTTTGGAAGGATGATGGCTCGACGTAGCTAGAATGCCGAGCAGTTAAGGGAAATGTTATGTGTGAGGGGGCAAACATACCAGTTAAGCGCTAATGGAGCGCCTCTCAAGTTCTTGAGGAGTGTGTTGACTACGGCTGCTCAAGTTATAATGTCGGTTATTTTGCACAACCTAAAGCCACATAGCCATACCTCCTCTATTCCTATGGAGACAACAGCTCTTATAGCTTATATCCTTGACGACGAGAAGACCGTGGACTTAGCACGGATCATTTCCAATGAGCTTAAGAGGATAGCTGTGAGTGCTACACCGTTAGATGATAGGGTGGCGTGTACCTTGACATATCTTGGACTTATTATGGCCTTATGCAATAGGGCGCGTGTCACCCTTCCTACTCATGGGAATGTAAAGTTGGTTGTGCTGGATGATAATTATATCACTCGTCATTGTTTGCAGGCACTTAATTTAGATGATGTTGTTCCTGTAGCTGCTGCTGCCCCTGCAGGGCGTGCTCGTGATTCGAGTGCTGAGGCCAATTGGGCCATGCACGAGGCTCACCAGCGGGCCTTCTTATTCATGCATGATTCGATGAGGCAGTTGCAGCTCCAGATCCGGGAGCCATATATTGATCATCCTTTGAGGTCTCGAGAGGACCTTATGGCTTTTGCTAGATGGCCTGAGGGCAGGCCTAGTTTTCCGGAGGGGGCAGGCGATGATGATGACGACGGTGATAATGGTGCTGGTGATGAAGCGTCTAGCTCGAGTTCTTATTGATGATGGGTTTGATGTGTCTATTTTTGTATTTTGGTATGATTAGTATGTTTCTATTATTATCTACTTTTGTTTAGGATTGTTGCATTCTCCATCCGGGCGGATGTTGATTTTGGATAATTGTTACAATATTTTTTGGTTATTAGTGAATTTTCCATCCGGGCGGATGATGTTCTATGTTTATAATTTTTGGTACAAAATTTTGTTGTTGTTTGTTATCTATTTTAAGGTAATTTATGGATGAAGCAAGTTAGTTTCTTTGTACAAAAGTGATGTGCTTCACCATATATTGACGGTGATGATAAATTTCTGAATTGATGCACAAAAAGGTACTCTGTTTTTTGCTTTGTAGAATGTTAATACGTACATGAACTTTTTGCTGTACATAATTTTCAAGCTTTTCTTCATTTTGCATATTTGTTCATATTGGAATCAATTAGGACATAACCACAAATGTGAGTTTCCTCCATTGCTCACAAATTATTGAGGGATTTAAGTAAATGTTGCTTACTCAAATTTTTTATGTTTAATCTTAATTTTTGTTTTGAAATTTTGGAAACTTGGAAATGATCAAAGCAATTTTTGAGTACTATGAGTAGAAACATTTTTTCAAAAATCACTTCAAGTCACCTTGTGAGTGTGTGATAATTAGAAACCTCTCTTGAGCCTAAAACGAAAAATTTTGTATCATTGAAGCATTAACCCGAACTTTAACCGTTTTGAAGAGCATTTTGATTTAAGTTGTAGTATTGTTGAAGTTTGGGAGATTGGTTCATTGTGAAAAGAGAAGAAGGAATTGTGGGCAATGCATTCTCAAATAAAATCAAAAAATGAATGAAAAAGGAAAAAAAAGTGTGAAAAATCAAAAGAGAAAGAAAAAGAAAAATTTTGAAAAAAAAACAAAAGAGAAAGAAATAGAATGCATTGTGAGAATAATTTGGAAGTTTGAGCAGGAATGATTGTTTAGAAAAGAGAACGCTCTTAATGAAATTTACCCTTTCTTGTTCAATGGCCGTGTACATATGACCCTTGTTTCTTAACCCCGACCAAGTTACAACCAATAAAAGTCCTTTTGTGATCTTTGTTTCCATTGTTTTCATTAATTGTGAGATGATTACATAAATTGTTTTGAATGTGGCACAATTGCTTATGAGTGTGTTTTGTCCCTTGTATATATTGAGCATGGCTCATTTGAATAAAGTAGGTGATTCCCGTTTGAACATTTGTTTGCTTATGATGAGTGCTTGTTATTTATGTTTAGAGGTTAGTTTATATACATATTTTTATTCTGTCGGAGCTGAGCATTACTTGCAGGCGTATCAATTCGGTTTGAACCCTTGATTTTTGTTTGTGTTTACTTATCCGATTTTCCTCTTGCTTCTGTTCTATTTTACCTTTGTTTGAGGACAAACAAAGAAACAAGTTGGGGAGAGTTGTTAGGTG
The DNA here is from genome assembly GCA_022829125.1 of Lathyrus tuberosus. Classification (NCBI taxonomy): domain Eukaryota; kingdom Viridiplantae; phylum Streptophyta; class Magnoliopsida; order Fabales; family Fabaceae; genus Lathyrus; species Lathyrus tuberosus. The sequence goes on along the minus strand of JALAZF010000301.1, from coordinate 2,565,742 downwards.
AGAAATTGTGTTAATATTTAGTTTAGTTTTTAGCACCTTTTTGTGATCTTTATTTGATAATCGATGCTTTTTCCCATTGTTTCCGGTTAATAACCGTAGTATAGTTAATTACATTAGTAGACTTATTTATTTAACTTTTGTGTTTTAATTGTAGGTTTTTACATGGAAAGGTGAAGCTTGGAGCAGGGAAGACTCCTTAGAAGCAGTTTTTGAAGAAAGCAATTTTTGGAGCATGCTTGTAGCGTGCTAAGCGCGCTCCTAGCGCGGGGATGGAGCTAGTTACAGAGAGTAGCCCGCTTAGCGCGGTCCTGAGCCTGCTAAGCGCGCTCTTAGGTCGGCTTAGCAATAAATGAGACCGCGCTCTGTGATTCTCAGCCCATTATAAATTGAATTGATCAGATCTTTTGGGAGGACTATTCATTTTCCTTAAGAGCAAAAACATTGTAAACACTGTAGCATCCTATTTTGGAAGATTAAATGCATCATTCGTCGAGAGATCGTCATTGATGCTTGTTTCTCTTCTTCATCTTCTTGTTTGTAAAGCTTCCATGTCAATGGAGAGCTAATTTCTCTTTTATGTCAAGGTTAGAAGGTAGACAAACCTTTCTTTTGTATGTATAGGTATTGATTCTAGCTTATGAACTCTTGGATGATGAATGTATGGTGAAAAAATTTGTCTTTATGGTTTATTCTTTGTGTTGGTTCATGATTAAGAAATGTGTTCTTACACTTTACCTAGGTTTTTCATCCATCAATGTACATTGGCTAGAGATAGTTATGAGTGTTGATGTTCATAAATATTGAACTTGAATATTGTCATTTTGATAGTTTGAGTGAGAGATCATCAAAGGATCAAAATGGTAAAACTCACAATATGTGTTAGAGATAAACATATTGGGAGGATATGTGATTGCATTTACCGTCTAAACGAGTTCATTAGCTTTGTCGATTCTATCCGTGCAAAATGGTTTGTCGAACCCTAATCTTGGCATGTTTTTACAAATCGTTAAAACCAATCTTTTTACCGTTCATTACTTAACTTTGAATGCAAGCGTTCCGACTAAAAACAACCAAAACACCTTGTTACTTTGAAGTTTAAAACGTATACAACTGTAGAACGATTGCGATATCACGAACAATCTCTGTGGAACGATAACAAAACCCTAACTCTATTTGTATACCAACAGGGTCCAATTTGGTCCCTTAATTTTAAAAAGTTCCAAAGTGATCCCTTAAGTTTTTAAATGGTGTCAAACTGGTCTTTTCCGTCAGTGACCCTCAAACGTCTGTCAATGTGTGTAAACGTGACTGATGAGTTGGCATGTTGGATAGTTTTCTTTCTTAAGACGTTGATGCAGTTCATTTCAGCCCCAAATTGATTCACAAATTTAACTTAGGGATAGGGTTTGAGATTCAAGCATGAAATCAAGTGGATCTATGTCATTGTGGGGACCTAGCTGTTCTTCAAAGGGCAACAACTGTTAAGAACTATGGAAAACATTTTTGGGGTTGTCCTAATTATAAGGTATGTTTCATGTAAATTTGATGTTTGTACTTTGAAAACACATGTTGCTGCAACTATTTGAATTGTAGGTTATGACTTTTACATGGATTTATGCAAGCTGGGCATGGTTTCTTTGGGTGGTTTTATGAAGATGTTGGAGATGAGAAGGAGCAGTTTTGGATGGATAGAATTGAAAAGCTATCAAAGGCAGTTGCAGAAGGAAAAATGATGAATGAAGAACTTGGGCAACAACTGATCAATCTTGAAAGGGAAATGAAGAAAATTATGAAGTGGAAAAAACTTTAGAATTTGATGTTGTTTATGATTATAATTGTAGTAGTTTTTAGAATGAATTAGGGAAATTTTTTGGTACCAGTTTGTACCAGTTTGTTCAATTTGAAATGAAAAGACAAGTATTAGATTGTATCAGTTGTTTCTATCAGTATGTACCATTTGAAATGAATAGACAAGTAATTTTTAGAATTTGTTGTATCATTTGTTTGCATTGTTTATAACAGTTGTTATAATTTGTTGTTGATGTGTTTTTGCATTGTTCCATAATATATTCCACAATTCGATTTGTTGTATTAGTTGTTACAATTTGTTGTATCAGTTGTTACCAGTTGTTGCAATTTGTTGTATCAGTTGTTACAATTTGTTGCATTGTTTCATAATATGTTCCATAATTCAAAATGCCAAAATATGTTCCATAATTCAAAATATGATAACATTGAAACCATAAGTCATAGCCAAAATACATAGTGATAGCTTGTGTCAGATTACATAAGTCATACCCAAAATACATAAGTCATAGATTGTGATAGATTATACAACTCAGAGCCAAAATACACAAGTCATAGCTTGTGACAGATAACAGACATAAACTAACAAAGTGGTAAAGGTTCAAACTTAAACTAACAAAGTGAACATAACAAAATGCCATAGACTTAAACTAAATTTTCCAAGTTGGTGTTGATCTCTTAGTAGGTATTGATCTCCTTGTTGTTGGCCCAACAGCAGTCTTGACTGCACGCAGTCTTGTGGTAGGTCTTGGTGGTATAAAAGGCTTAGTTGGCCTTCTGATAGGTAACTTCTTGGCCCTTTCATGAGATGATTGAGATGCTGAAGTAGATGCTTGACCCTTCTTAATTGGTTGTTTTGCTGCTCTTCCATGAGATGCTTGAGATACTTGGGATGCATTACTTGGTCCTTATGTAACTTGTTGGGATGCATGACTGACTCCTTGCGAAACTTGTGTTAATGGTTGTTGGGATGGCTGTTGAGATTCATGAGTGACTCCTTGTGAAGCTTGTGTTGATGGTTGTTGGGATGGCTGCTAAGATGGCTGCTGGGATGCCTACTGGCTAGATGGTGTCACCTTGCAAGTAAGCTTGTTGTGACCTGGTTTCTTACATCTGCTACACCTAACATTGAAACCAGACCTTCTCATTTTTTTGTCTAAACCATCTATTTTACCATGCTCTAAATTCCTTCTCTTTTTTTGACTTCCAGGCATCTTCCTATATTTGGGTGGTAGCACATCTGGATACTCACTCCTTACCCAAAGATTAGAGCCATTAACTAGAAAAATAACATGTTTATACACTTCCATATATCTTGCCTTTCTATAATAATCTGGAATGTAGTCATCAATTCTATAGTTCATACTCTTCATAGCTAACAGTGCATGAACAAAAGGTAGGCCTGTCAGTTCCCATTTTCTGCATGAACAACTATGCTCCTTCAAATCTACTAAAAACTTGTCAGCTTGGTTTTCAAGGTGCCTAACCTCAAATATATGCTCATCAGACATCCTAAAACATGAACATATGATCATCAGACATAGTTGTTTGAAACACTTCATCAGACATAATATTAAACTTAGGTTAAGTTCATGTATCTTACCTGACAAGCCATAGGTTTGTGTACGAGCTGGTTTTTTTAATTTCCTTCTTATGTTTGGTAACACTTCAACATCTGCCATGTTCTGAAATCTCAACCTGTTTGTTGCCCATCTCTCCATCATGTATGTCCTTATTTCTTCCACCATGGTTATCAATGGCTTAGCTCTAGAATTCAGGATTACACTATTAAATGCCTCAGACATGTTATTCAGAACAGTATCACATTTGTTATGTGTCTTGAAATATAATCTACTCCAGAATCTAGGTGGGGTGCTCATCATGTGCTTGTAGGCATCTACATTGACATCCTTCATTCCTTTCATCTCTATTTCCCAGGCTTGGTAGTATGTTGACTTTGCTGCCTTCCAAATGATTTCCTTCAACATCTTGCCAGGATATCTTTTCCTGAAATTGTTATAGAGATGTCTGACACAAAATCTTTGCTCAACTCTAGGTAGCAGTTCATCCATAGCAGGTAATAATCTCTATGCAATCAGTTTTAAAAACACATAAGCATAACAAGTAAGAACATAAGCATAACAAGTAATGACTAAGCATAACTGAAATAACATAAGTATACCTTTTGTTGATCAGATATAAAAGTGTATGTGAGGCACTTTTCTCTCCCACCAAGGTCATTAATAAGCAACTCCAAGAACCATGTCCAGCTATTCTTATTTTCAATTTCAATAAGATGCACCCTATAGAGATCAACAATCTCTAGAGCACCTTTGTCATCAACCAACAAGTTCATCCCAAAGGTTGGATCCCTATAATATATCTTCTCAATCGAATTATACCCTAAATCCTTAAAACAACCTAACAGTTCAAAATGACTTCATCTATCAGTATCTATTTTCAACTCAGCAACCCAACCCCCTTCGTACACAATCATTTCTTCATCAACAAATTCACCACTGTGGTGGATTTTCAAGTTCAAATGCTCAGCCATATCAAACTATGTCCTAAAAAGAAGTGTGGGAAAAAAGCAAGATTTCAGGTCACTAGAAGCAAGATTTTAGTTCAATCACTAAAACCCTAAAACGAACAAAATAGAAACATTTTCACTTCAATCACTAGAAGGCATACCTGGTTGTCTTCGATATCAACTTGAAGATTAGAGATTGCTTCAAATCGTAGCTGAATCACCTTCAACATGCAATAATGGTTGCGCTAGGGTTCCACCTCCTTTACTTCTTTTCCTCCTTCTGAACAATGGCTTGGTTTCAGTTCCCATTTCTTTTTTAGGCATTTAAATTCCACATGGCATGACTACTCACACATCAGCCCCACATGTTCGCCAATTGTACAAACCCATTGACTCTGACTAACGGTGTTGACGGTAAAGACTAATGTGACACCATTTAAAAGCTTAAGGGATCACTTTGGAACTTTTTAAAATAAGGGACCAAATTAGACCCCGAAGTAAACTTAAGGGACCAATTTGGGTATTTTGCCAATTTTATACATGCTTGTTTTCCGCGCCTAAATTATACATTATAATTTCTTGAGCATGTATGTTTTTTGATTAATCGTTATTAATATAATTCCAACATAATTCAGTTAACTATAAAAACATTGGACCTAAAAACTGCACAGAATATCCTAAGGTTCCTTTATTAAACAAAAAACAGACAATTAACCAAAATAGTGATAAGCCTTAATATCCCTCATTAAACCAAGCAAAATACATAAAGTAGCTATCTAAAATACATAGAAACCATCCAACATACATAGTCAACATCCAAAATACATATTTCTAAGTCAGCAACATAACATCCTAAATACAAAAACACCATCCAAAATACAGTATCCTAATTCATCAAAACACAACAAACAACATCCTAATTGTTTTTTTATCTTTATGGGCAACTTAGGCCTGGTTCTTCTTTTTGACTGAAATATCGTCATTGGTCCCTAAAATGCTGCAGTGCCTCTTATTAGTGATAACCATGTTTAAAGTCTTATGGTTGGTTGTGTTTGGGATTGTAAATTTTGGTTTTTGGTTCTTCTTGGTGATATCCTTGCTTGAATTCTTGTGGTTGGTTGTGTTTGGGATTGTAAATTTTGGTTTTGGGTTCTTCTTGGTGATAGCCTTGCTGGGGTCTTATGGTTGGTTATTGATATGTGCTGATCAGACTGGATCGTCGTGGCCTTCACGTAGGACATGTGATGCTCGTAGGAGAGGAAAAAGGGGTGGAGGTACCTGCAAGGTACTCCGATGCCAAAGTAAGTGTTTGGTCAAAAAGAGAGAAAGCAAGTAAGAGATGTCAAGTATTGGATAGTTGATACCTTCCCCTCTCAAGCGAGGGGGTATTTATAGGTGGATTTCTGGCGAGCAAAGCGCCTGGTCTACCAATGAGGGATTGCCAAATCGAGGGCAAGGCGCGTGGCCTTTTGACTTGGACTATCCGTTTCTGTGATATTCGGGGAGGCAGTTAGTCGCGTGAACTACTTTGCGCGTGGAGGGGACGTGTCCAACGACTAGTTTTTGCCCAACGGCTAGTTTCTGTCTATTGGGCCTGTCCAATGGCTGGATTGGGTTGGGCCTTGCCCCTGTGGGGGCACAGATCTTGCCCAGTCCAGAACAGAAGCCCCCCAAGTCCTTGCTCTGGTGGAGAGTGATGACTTATGGTAGTCGTGTAAAGTCTTTGATCCTCCCGATTATGTGTGGTTGCCCGAACGACAAATGGGGAGATGTGGTATTTTCTGTCGGGCACGCTCTTATGCGAGTGCCTATTGTATTGGCATTTTTGTGTCGGGGACCCATGGCGTGCTTGTCGTTGAGGAGATGTGTTCGCGGAATATGTAACGTTCGTGCTTGGGAATGGCAAACGCAGGAACCTTTTGACACGTGTTGAACATGCGGCCCCTCTGTCAGACCTAGAGCCGCCTTGGCAATGATGGCCTTTGCGATTCCCCACAAGCAAATACTTATAAAAGGAGGGAGGAGGGGTTCATTTGTCCATTTCTCACAAATTCCTTCTCTCCTCTCTTTTGCTCTGCAACTTGTCCTTTCGCCGGAGCCGTCGTAGATCTTCATCGTCTCCGTTCACACCTTCATCTCCAACTCCTCGTATTCAAGTAAGTTCATCTTTTCTGCATCTTCCTTAAATGTTCTTCATTTTCTGGTTGTTCTTCATGAATTTTCCGGCGACTTATGAGTTTTTCAGTTGAAGATTCATGTGTTCTTTGATGAACACATGAGTTTCTATGATTTTTATGAAGAATGTGATGAACATGGAACGAATGTTGGGTATATTCTCCTAGGTTTTGGTTAGGATTAATTTTAGGTTTGTAGTCGGGCACTAGGCCTGTTCGACCCAAAGCTCTAGTTTTTCACGATGAGTTTGTCCAATTTTGAGCTCGAAGCAACGTAGTTAAGTCGTGGAGACTCGTCCCCTTCGCGGGGGCACTTCCGTCGTCATACTAGGTCGCAGTCAAAGTGAGCTCGGGGTTGTCCTCGGCTTCTTCCTCGCCCTTTCACTTAACTAGTGGTGGAAGGGTGGATTTGAACTTAGTCGTTGAATTCACTTTTCCTTCCTCTGCTTTTCAGGTGAACATGGCTGATCCTTATGACGAAGTCGTACCTGAAGCCCAGGCCGCAGAAGAGGAGGTGGAGCAGGCCGTTGAGTATGCTAACGTGTAGGTTGTGAGGGGGGGGGGGGTCTTTAATGGATCGTGCATGAGCCGCTATCGACCAAGTCGACATTTACTGAGGAGGAGGTTCAGGAGTTCCCCTGTCTGGAAGATCGTGCCGAGGATGCGCCCATACAATGGAGGGCCATCCGTCCCATCGAAAATGACAGGATCTGTTCGATTTACCCGGGGATGTGGTTCCCCATGTACGAGTTTGCCTTCGTGGAGGCTAGGTTTCGGTTGCCTTTCACCGACTTCTAGGAGGCCCTTTTTCGTCACTTGGAATTGTGCCCGGCCCAGCTTCATCCGAACGCGCTGGCCTTCATACGTGCCTTCAAGCTGGTGTGTCGCTTTCTCCGTGTCGAGGCGACGATGGACCTCTTCTTCAGTATCTTCCAGCTACAACGAAGTACAACTGGCACGAAGCAAAGCTGGGTGTCATTCAAACAGCAGAGCAGGCTCTTCTGGCCGTATTCTGAGCCTGTTCGCCACTTTAAGGATAGATTCCTGGTTGTGAAGCCCGTTTCTGAGGCGGCCAAGAGATCTATCTCAACGATTGAAACGGTGACCGTCGATGGTCGGGAGGTTAAAAAACCTGTGTCTAAGTTCCCTTTGGAATGGGTGTTCGCCCACTTCAGATACAGGACCGACCAGTTCCTGGTGAAGCACTATCAACTCTGTGAGGCCAACAGGGAGGCCTATCGTGTGCTCCATGCTTATGTGGAGAGCTTTATGCCGACCTTCGTGGTGGACAGAGATGGTAGAGAACTGGTCGGGGATGATGGGGTGCCCCTCAGAGCAGGTCGTTATATTAATGCTAAGGCCCTCCTCGAGTGTGAAAAAGACGACGTGGCCTTCCAGCTTCTTGGTATGCCTTGCTCTTGTGCCTGCACGTGTTAAGCGTTTTCTGCCCGCTAACTTTTGTCTTTTGTGTTTGCAGAGAAAATGGCTGATATGAGGGAGCGTTTAATGAGGTCGCAGGTAGCCAAGGTCCAGAAAAAGGTGCCTTCGGTGCCCAAGGCCGGCGCGGCCAAGCAGCAAGCGACGATAGAAAAGTTTGTGTCTGGTGCTGGTCCTACCTCGGGGATGACCTCTGTATCGCCAACTCCTGACTTTTCCCACAAGAGGAAACAGGATGATATCGGGGCCTTTCCTGCGGGCTGTTCGGGTGGCTCTCCTGGAGGGAAGTTCGTGTTGCCTGCATGTTATCAACAGAGGCAGATGTTTAACGAGGGGAGCTCTATCGTCGTTCTGGATCTGGACATCTCGGCGATTCTGTCTGCTGATCCCCAAGTGAGGAGGAGGCTTCTTTTCCAGGATGCCGCCGGACTGATCAGGATATTGGAAGCGGCGTTGGCTCTAGGAGATGAAGAAGCTGTTCGTCGCTCCGATCTTAAGGAGGCGAAGTCCAGGATCAATGTCTTAGAGTGTGAAAACGTCGACATCTATAACGAGCTGAAGAAGCTGCAAGGTCACCAGAAGGCCAATATACTGCTCCAGAAGGAAGTAACCTAAATGAAGGAGGAGGTAGAGAATGTCAACGACGAGAATGCCCGCTTGAAGGCGAGGATTGTGGAGCTGGAGGGTTCGTCGGCGGCGGGTGAAGATGAGACAGAAGATGAGAAAGCTTTACGGACAAGGAAGGACCTGATCGGGAGGATCCGTGTCCTTGGGGAGGATAATCTAGGGGCAACCGAGTTCGGCTTTAATGCTGCTTTGGAGCAGGTGAAGGCCCTCAATTCTGGCGTCCAGCTGGTGACTGAGGGAATGGGTCTACTCAATGTAGTCTTCGATGGCGAGGTGTTCCCCTCGGAAGGTGTCAGTGAAGTCGTCTAGTTTCACCAGGATATGTTTTATATCATTTTTTGGATATACTAGTATTTTGTGGGCCTGCGTGCCCTTTTTGTTGTAATGATTATCGAGCACAGCCCTTCATGTATACTTAACTTATTCAGGCCTTGAAGCCAACGTTATTAACCTTTTGTTGTAAATTCTTGTCGCATTTATTTATGTATGCTTGTTTGAATGGATGTTTGCTCGATTTGTTTTTATTATGCCCGACAGTTTGAAACTTGTCGGGGAGGGCAAAGTAGTTTCGCCGGTGATGAGTCTAGGACCTTGGTTGAAGTACTAATCCCATAGGCTTGGACTGTTCCCATCCCGAGCTGGGTGTCCTGCCTTATTGGTGAGGAAATGGCGGATCTCGATCGAGGTGTCCCCGTTGGGCGCAATGTCTGCTCGTCCCATGATCAGAGACTGACCGACGTTGTAAAAGAAGGTCAAGATTCACCAGGGCATGGTTCTGTGGCCGGGTCATCTCCCCAAGTGGGGAGATCTCGCCGGCAGTTAGTCTGACTTTGTGGTTGGGCTTAACTGTAGTATTGTTTGAGCTTTTCAGCATTCCATGGTCGAGCAAATGGTTCTCCGTCCAGAGTTTCTAAGTAGTAGACTCCGGTGCCCGTTTTGGACTTGACCTTGTAGGGGCCTTCACAGTTTGTTGCCAGCTTCCCTTCATGCGAATCTTTCTGGTTTCTACGCAGGACTAGGCTACCAACTGGGAAGTCGCGCTTTATGACCTTAGCGTCGTGGCGCAGGGTTATCTGTTGTTTCAACGAGGCCTCGCGGAGAGCTGCTCCTGACTGTATTTCTTCGACCAAATCGAGCTCTTCTCTTAAGGCTTCGTCATTCATCTCCTCGTCGAGGGGAGCTTCTATTCGTCTGGAGGGCTCTCTAATTTCTACCGGTATTACCGCCTCAGTTCCGTCGGCTAGTCGGAAGGGGGTTTCCCCGGTGGTGGACTGTGGTGTTGTCCTGTAAGCCCAGAGCATGCTATGTAGCTCCTCGACCTACCTCTTCTTGGATTCGCCTAGCCTTCACTTCAGACCACACAGGATCACCCTGTTCACCAGTTCTGCTTGCCCGTTGGTCTGTGGGTGCTCGACGGAAGTGAAGTGATGCTTCGTGCCTAATTTGGCGACGAAGTCTTGGAACTTTTGGTCCATGAACTGGGTTCCGTTGTCTGTTACGAGGACCTGGGGCACCCCAAACCGTGCGTGGACGTTTCTTTTGTAGAAACGAAGTATGTTGAAGGCTGTGATCTTGGCGAGGGCTTCGGCTTCGATCCACTTCGTAAAGTAGTCGACGGCCACGATTAGAAATTTGTTTTGATAAGAACCCATTGTAAAGGGGCTGAGTATGTCCATTCCCCACCAGGCGAAGGGCCATGGCGAGGATAGAGTCTTCAACTCATTTGGGGGTGCCAAGTGCATGTCCCCGTGTCGCTGACATCGGTCGAAATTTTGGACGTGTTCCTTGGCATCGTGTTGCATGGTCGACCAGTAATATCCCGCTCGCAAGGCTTTTTGTTCCAGGGATCTTCCCCCTAAGTGTTGCGCGTTGATGCCCTCATGGATTTCTTGTAAAATCTCGAGGACCTTACTCTCCTCAACACATTTCAAGAGGGGGATGGAGAATCCTCTTCGGTAGAGTTTGCCTTCAACCAGCACATATGAACAAGCTCGTCGTTTAGTTATGCTAGCTTCTTTATTATCCTCGGGCAGCTCCCCTTTGGTGAGGTAGTCGTATACGGGAGTCATCCAGCCCTGGGTGTCCCCGATGGTGTTGACGTCAAGCAGCTCGGATGGTTCCTCAATACTAGGCCGACTTATTTCCGCCTTTTCTGCCAGTGCTGACTAGTTTGGACAGGATGTTTGCTTGCGGGTTTCGTTCGCGGGGGATGTACTGGACTTCCCATGCATCGAACTTTGTGATTCTTTCCTTTACTAGTGCCAGGTATTCGGCTAGCTGATCGTTCTTTGCTTGAAACTCTCCCCGTACTTGTGACGCTATGAGCTGGGAATTGGTGTAGATTTTTATTTCCTTGGCGTCCCCGTCCTTAGCCAGGCGCAGTCCTACGAGGAAGGCTTCGTATTCGGCTTGGTTGTTGGACGTAAGGAAGGACAGAACCAGCGATACTTTTATCAATATTCCTTCCTTATTTTCGAGGATGATACTTGCTCCGCTCCCTGAGGGGCTGGATGCCCCATCTACATACACGGTCCATTTATGTGCCCCACATGATGGGGATGGTAGCGGGGTCATCTCCGCCACGAAGTTAGCCAGCGTTTGTGCCTTGATGGCCTTTCTACCCTCGTATTGAATGTCAAATTCTGATAACTCCAGGGACCATTTAAGAATCCTGCTCTCCATATCTGGTCGGCATAGCAATTGTCTGATGGTTTGGTATGTGCGAACAATTACGATGTGGGTCAGGAAGTAGTGTCTAAGCCTTCTCGCGGCGGTGATGAGAGCAAGGGCGACTTTCTCTATCTGCGCGTACTTGACTTCTGGTCCAGGGCCAGGGCTTGCTCGAATTCTTCTGTCCATTCGAAAAGGGTCTATTTCCTAAGCAGTTTAAAGAAGGGCAGGGCATGCTAAGCGAATTTGGCCACGAATCGAGAAAGGGAGGTGAGCATCCCATTTAGGGATTGGATGGACTTCTTTGACCTGGGCGTGGGGAACTCCGCGAATGCTCGACATTTATCTGGGTTTGCTTCTATTCCCTTTTCGGTGAGATAGAATCCGAGGAACTTCCCTGCTCGCACACCGAAGGTGCACTTTACTGGATTAAAGCGGATCTTACATTTCCTGGCCTGGTCGAAGACCTTTTGCAGGTGATTCGTGTGCTCGGATTCCTCTTGGGACTTCACGATCATGTGGTCCATGTATACTTTGAGCATGTCCCCGATTTGTGATCGGAAGACTTTGTTCATCATGCGCTGGTACATGGCCCCAACGTTTTTTAGATCGAAGGACATTACGTTATAGTAATAGTTCCCTGAGGAGGTCATGAATGCGGTATACCTCTTGTCCTCTTCGGCCATAGGGATTTGATTGTATCCTGAATAGGCGTCCATGAAGGACAAGAGTTTGAAACTGACAGAGTTATTTACAAGTTTGTCTATGCTCGGTAAGGGGTAAGCATCTATCAGGCACGCCCGATTAAGATCGGTATAGTTAATGCACATGCGTCATTTTCCACTATGTTTTTTCACGAGTACAATGTTGGACAGCCAGGTTGTATACCTAGCCTCCGATATGAATTTTGCCTCTAAGAGGTCTTGTACAAGTTTTTCGGCAGCTTGTGCCTTCTCATCGGACTGCTTCCTTCTCCATTGCGCGACGGCGCGGGTAGCTGGATCTATGGTCAAATGGTGGCACGCGGTCTCTGGGTCTAATCCGGGCATATCTACTGCGCTCCAGGCAAACAGGTCAGCGTTGTCGTCCAGGCATTTCTTCAATTACAACTTGACTTCGTCGGGCAATCCTGCGCCTATCTTCACCCCTCTGTTGGGGTTATTGCTGAAGGTGACGACTTCGAATTCCCCGTCTAGGACTGGCCGCATGAGAGTTGAAGTGGGGGAGTTGGTCGTCCCTGTTTGCGCGACTTCACCATTATCTTCCTTGTGGTCCTCTGAAATTCGGCTGTCAAGGTCGATGATGTGCATGGGAAGTGTAGGCTTTTTGTCTGGTTGGTCTTCGGTTGGGCGATCTTCCTCCCTTGGTCGTTTGGCTGCTTTTGGTGCTGCTTCGATCTGGTTCTGTCCCCTGGTCGCTGCCTCGAAGCATCTGCGTGCAACTTCTATGTCCCTATGTAAAGTTTTGACGTGACCTTTCTCAGTATAATACTTTATATTGAGGTGGACGGTTGAGGGAACAGCGATTAGTTATGCGAGTGCTTGCCTGCCCAAAATACATTGATACAGTGATGGGTAGTCGATCACCAGAAACTGCGTCTTGATCGACCTGGACGCTTCCTCCTCCCCGAATGTGACCGACAGCTCCACGTATCCCCAAGGTCTGGCCGTGGCTCCGTTGAACCCTTGCAGATCGGATCCCACATACGGTGAGAGGTTCTTCTGGTCCAGATTTAGGGCGCGGAACAAGCCTGTGTACATAATGTCTACGGAATTGCCCTGGTCGACTAGGATCCTTCAGACGTCGGTGTTTGCTAGTCTGACCCTGATGAGTAGAGGAATGTGAGAATTCGGAGAACCCCCATGCAGCTCCTCACGATAGAAGGTGATCGGTTGGGAGCGTCCCTTAATTTTCTCATGCGTGGACAACTGGTCAGGACTGCAATCTATAAGCTGCTCGAACTTCCTTTTGACAGATCCTATTGTCAGCTCATTGTACCCCCGCATAAGATAACCATGGCTGCGGGGAAAGCTTCCCAAGTACTGTGGGCGGATATCCGGGAAGGCTCTTCGAGGTAATCAGGAATGACGAAGTCCTCTGGTCGTGTAATGGACATGGCGACCTGCGGGGGAGGACTGGATTGAGACGATTTCGTCTCCTTCTTTGAATCTGCTGCCTCTCGTCGAGAGGACTCACCTTTCTTGACGTATTGTTTTAAGTGACCCTCCTTGATGAGGATTTCTATTGCGTCTTTGAGGTGCACACAGTCCTCAGTTGTGTGGCTGTGGCTGCGGTGGAAGCGAAAATACTTGCTCTTGTCGATGTTGCCTCTGGACATTGTTGGTTTGGGGAACCTGACGCCCCCTGCTTGACTTATGTATTGATGCATTCAGAGAGAATGCGTTCACGGGGAGCCGTAAGCAGGGTATATTCCGTGAAACGGCCAGCAGACCCTTTACCTTCTCGAGGACGATCATCTTGTCGCCTTTCTTTTCCTTGTCGGGATGTCTCCGACTCTTCTTTTTTTGGTGCCCGGGTGTTGTCCTGATCTCTCGTGTCCCGGGCGTGATAGGCAGCCTCCTTCTCCTCGTATTGTATGTACGCTTCAGCTTTCCGGAGGAGTTCTGTCAACGTTCGAGGAGTCTCGATCCCGACGGCTTTGTGAAACTCGCTCATTGGTTTCAGACCTTTTTCGAGAAGATACTTCTTCATATGGTCCGTTGTATGGACCTCCACGGCTTCTTTGTTGAACCGTTTGATATATGCCCGCAAGGATTCATCCTTCCCTTGTATAATAGCTTCCAAGGTGGCTTTCGACTTGGGATGTCGTTGGGAAGCTGTAAAGTGTCGGGCAAACTGAGTCTTCAGGTTTCTCCATGATGTGATCGACCCTCGAGGAAGTCGCTTGAACCAAGCCATTGCCCCCGTCCTCAGCATGATCGGGAATAGTCTGCATTTTATGGCCCCGGTCACGTTGTGGTAATGGAGCATGGCTTCTATGTTCTCTATGTGTTCGCCGGGATCGATGGTCCCGTCGTAGGTCGCTAGAGTAGGGGGCTTCTCTAACCCGCGAGGAATTCTTGTGTCCATGATCTCCTGTGAAAGGGGGCCGTGGACATCGTCATCGCCGCTTGAGCTTGGAGAGCGAGAAAAAGAATGGCTACGACCACGGCTTCTGCTGCGTCGTGGAAAATGCCTGTGCGTATGGTGGCTCTCATGCCTATCTGGCTGACGGGGCTTTTTAGACGTCGGGGAGCATCTTGACTTTCGCGGGGGAGATCTGCGGTGCCTTCGGGCGAGATCGAATGCAGGCTCCTCCGGTCTTGATCGTCTTTTCGTCGGGGAGGGACTTCTGGACCTATCGCGTCTCCGTTTTTGAGGGGGAGATCGAGGACGTGGAGATGGGCTGAGTTGTTTCTCGGAAGCAAGCCGCTCTTGAAGGACATGCTCGAGAGCGTTAATTTTCTCTCCTTGCTGGAAGATCAAAAGGTTTGATCTGTTGAGAGAGGCGATGAGGGCAGTTGTGCTTGAATCAGCGTTCTGCGGGACAGGAATGGGCTCGAAAACTCGTTCGACAGCTGGTGCCCTAGGTTTCACTTCCTCGGGGGTTGGGAACGCAGTTTTTCCGTCCCGGAGGTCGGTTTCTTGAAGCACGTGTTTGGCGAAGATGTGGTCGGCGTTGTCAGTCACGACGGCAGCAGTAGAGTCTTGGCGGGCATCATTCTTGGTGGAGGCCATGATGATCAAAGGAATTTTAGGGAGAGAGCTTTGGTCTTTTGGGTGAAAAGATGAGGTATCTTGATTAAAAAAGACGGGGAAGCAATTTTCCCACAGACGGCGCCACTGATCTATGCTGATCAGACTGGATCGTCGTGGCCTTCACGTAGGACAGGTGATGCTCGTAGGAGAGGAAAAAGGGGTGGAGGTACCTGCAAGGTACTCCGATGCCAAAGTAAGTGTTTGGTCAAAAAGAGAGAAAGCAAGTAAGAGATGCCAAGTATTGGATATTTGATACCTGCCCCTCTCAAGCGAGGGGGTATTTATAGGTGGATTTTTGGCGAGCAAAGCGCCTGGTCTACCAATGAGGGATTGCCAAATGGAGGGCAAGGCGTGTGGCCTTTTGACTTGGACTAACCGTTTCCGTGATATCCGGGGAGGCAGTTGGTCACGTGAACTACTTTGCGCGTGGAGGGGACGTGTCCAACGACTAGTTTCTGCCAAACGGCTAGTTTCTGGCTATTGGGCCTGTCCAATGGCTGGATTGGGTTGGGCCTTGCCCAATCCAGAACAGTTGTATTTGGGATTGTGAATCAATATAGATATAAGAGACCACAAATAAAACCCTAGACATCAATCAAGCAATATTACATTATACTACACTACCCTATCAATACTGACAATCTGAACACTCACCTACAATCCTTAGAATGAGAACCACAAAATTAGGGAAAATGACACATACCTCAAACGTTCAAATGTTTCTCTTCTGTGTTCCTCTCCTTCGAATCCTTCTTCACCCCTCTTCGTTCCTACTTGCGTAGCTCTCCTCCTTCGTGTCTGAGTTCCTCTCGTTCCTTATGCGTTTGTCCTTGTTTAGGGATTCATGGTCTTTGTCACTCATTCCATTTCTCAGTTTGAGATTTAGGGATTTCACGTCTCTCATTCCTTTATGCAGTTTACAACAAAGTGATTTTGGATAATTATTTAAAGGTAATTATAAAACAATTTCATGTCATCAACGTTACAACCACCTCACAAACGTTAATGCCAAATATGCGTTTTTGGGACGGAATTTTTAAAAAAGGGTAATGGTGTAGACAATAGGTAACTTAAAGGATTGAATTGTTGCAAAAAGAATTTAAAGGAGCAACCTGTTACAATAAAATAACTCAAAGGACCCCTAGTATAATTTTACCTTAATTAAACCATCAAATTGATTTAACTACAAAATTTTGTTTTGTTTCAGTAATGTAGTCATTGAGAATCTACTATAAGTTACATAAAATAATTTAATTGAAATACATTAAAATAATTGTATATTATCATCTAATAAAAAATCTAACAAAATATCATCTCATTAAAATAATTTAAAAATTTAAACATGGTTTAGCATAATGTACATAATATACATTTGTGATTGATTAAATTATACTATAAAATTATTTTATACTTATGTTACGTTTTTTTATAAAAAAAAACTATTATGTTTTGACAACTTTATATATATATATATATATATATATATATATATATATATATATGATGATGATGATGATGAATTTTATTCTTTTATTACAATAATTAAAAATTGAGAAGAAATGCGTGAGAATTACACTATAAAAAGCTATTGAGACCAATTACTCTCGGTTTTCAACTTAAATAGATGTTTTTACAAAGAATTATAGAATTATGTCTTAAAACTTATGAAGGGAATGAAGTCGTATTTTGAGATTATCATAGACTGAAATTGCAACAAAAAAACGAAAAATAGAAATGTCGATGACGGAAGTTGGAGTTGTTCAGAGGTGATTTGGCGGCGGTGAAGCCTCAATGGTGGCGTCAGTGGTTTGAGATCCAACGACGGTGGTGGTGATTAGATCAGGTTTAGGTGACGGACAGTCCTCGGGTCCTATTTAGGAGGTTTGTGTGTATTATACTTATTCAATTTGGTTTGCAGATCCATTTATTAATGAATCATGTTTTGAGCCTATTACGGATGTTTGAGTTTCACCACTTATAAATATGCATCTCTATCATAGTTTATAAAAATAACATTCAGAATGTCACCTAAAAGATAGAGGGAGGAGGTGGAAATTCATATAATTGTGTTCTTGAAATGTGAGAAACCTTTGAAGGTATCTAAGGGAATTAAAAAATTACTTCCAAACACATCGAGATTATTATGCAATTCATATACATAATTGAAGAGATTGAGAAATACTTTAGTAAAAAATAGGGTTTGTTTTTGGGAACTTGAGATAGTATTTTTTAACTCTTTTGTAATCTTTTGTAACAATTATTTGTAGTATAGTGAATCGAACAACTGCTCTTTCAATTAGAGTAGATTGGTTTGACCGAACTTGACGACCAAGTTTCTTTGTGTTTTTATCTTCTATCTGCCTTTTTCTTATTGCAGATTTTTTTTACATTGATCGTAGCTTCTTTTAGTTGCTTGTGATAATTTATTTTGGTTGTCATTGTTCTTTGTCCAATAAATTCACTAGAATTGTTGGAGTTTTATAGCAAGAACAACTTGTGATGACTCTGTTAGCCTGTAAATTTTAGCCAGTGAAAAGTCAACAAAGAATGGTTATAACTACGTTGAGAAATGCTAAGTGTCAAGAGTTTCAACTAAAAGATTTGACATACTAACCATGTGATTAAGTGGTTCAACTAACCTCGGTTGAGTCGGGGTCAAGAATGATTTGGAGGAGTCTTAGGAACAAATCCACAAGATTATGATCACTCTCTCTTCAAAACATGCTCAAAATCTCAAAAAGGGTCACGAAGCAGCCCTTTGACCAGTGTCGAAGTCAACACACCTACCAAATGTGACTTAGAATATTCTTAAGGCCAAAACACTATATAAGGTGAAGATGTCTTAACATTATGGGGATTGATCAGGGGATCTCGATAGAGGATGCTTTGAGGTTTAAAGCAGTTACCAGCATTACATTTGGTTTTCAACAGTTTTATCTTTGAAGATGCATGGAAGCAAGTTAAAGCAATGAAGCATAAGTAGTGGGACACGTGTCAGATCCTTAGGATCTATCACTTGTTGATGGTTACTATTATATTAGTATATAATTTAGTCTCTGTGTTTGGGATCGGGGTCGCAACTTTTCACTCAATCTATATAGAACTAAAGTATCTAAGTTATAGAGAGAAACAATTTGTGAGATATGTAAGAGTCTGCGTCCAATCTTTAAACTTTCTTTAAGTCTTTTTATATTTGAAGCATTTACATTAACATCATCTTTTATGTTCATTGTAACACCCCGATTTATTTTATTATTTTTTCGTAATTGGAATTATATGTTGTGGTGCATTTGTGCGTGTAGTTGTGTTTGGGGTTGTCCTTAGTATGGGGTAGTGACCTTAGAATTATAGGGATTAAGATGTCGGTGGTGTGTGATCAATTAGGTAGAACTTGGTGGTGTGGTGAGAATAGTTATTTGGTTAATATTATTATTTTAAATTATTAAGGGATATTGTTGTATTATTTAATTAGTATAATAATAATAATAACAATAATAATAATAATATTGAAACAATAATAATCACAATAATATTAATAATAAAAGGATATTAGAAAATAAAATAGAAAAGAAGGAATTAGGGGGAGAACTTATTCAGTACATGAAAAGCTGAGAAAGAGAAAGAGGAAAGCTAGGGCAAAAGGGAGGAGAAAAGCCATTGTTGAGGCCGAGGTTTTCGTCAAGAACTCTAAGGTAAGGGTGGGGTTCTTTAATCTCTTAAGGGTTGTATAATGTTTGTATGAGGGTATTGATTTGGGATCATCTCTATGTGTTGTTTGTATTGATTTGGGATTGGGGGTTTTGCATGTCGGAGGTTTCGATAAGAGGAAAATGCATAAATTAACCCGTTGAATTGCGGTTTATGTATACCTGTTTGTTTATATGAAAACATGTGATTGTATGTGTGTTTTTGGACTGCTTGTGAGTGAAAACGAAGAAGGTTTGGGGCTGATTCGTGTGGGAATCGCAACTGCAGAATTGCAGAATCGCGCTGTTCGCAGTGCGAATAAAAGTTCGTTGGGCGAATGTTCGCCCCAGATTCGCTAAGCGAATGAAGGAAAAGAAGAGAAATTCTGGAATGTGTGGTGGGGGAGTTCGCCCTAGGTTCGCTGGGCGAATGTGAAGCGAATGGGGAGAGAATAGGCGAGTCTCTGGTTTTTGTATGGGAGAAGTTGTTCGCTTGCAAGTTCGCTAGGCGAACTCATGGCGAACTCCAGTTTGCTAGGCGAACTCGCAGCGAGCATGACAGTGTTGTTTGCTGCTGTTACGGACATAAATTTATCAAACTTCAAAAATTCATAACTTTTAATCCGTATGTCTGTTTCAGTCGCCGTTCGAATCGTTGGAAAGCTGGTTTCATATACCTTTTGATAAAATTAAATTCAATACCAGAATTCCAACTATTCGATGCAGTAGTCAGGTTTTCGTGTATGTGTTATGTGTTGTATGTTGAAATGATGAATTCGGTTGTGTGTATGTGTGTTGTGGTTGTGGATTGCTGTTGTTGTATGTGTTGGCAGGTATATGCTGCATATTAGATAGTTATAGTATGATGTATTGATGCATTGTTAGTCATACGCATTTAGTTGTCGTTGTATGTTGTCGTTGTATGCATGCCATGTTGCATAAGTTGTGTGGTAAGTCTTGTGCTTATGTGGGGTGTGAGCGTCTTATCGGGATTCTTTGAAATAGAATCGTGTTGTTGTTATTATTGAGGTGATCGTGTGCCCATGTGGGGTGTGAACGATCACAGATGTCGTGTGCCCATGTAGGGTGTGAGCGACTGATATAGAAATTCCGACGGGAATTATGATCATGAAAAAGGGATCGAATTGGTACCACATGCATTGAGTCAAGTCGTGGGTCTCATTGCATTGCATTATGTTGTGTTGTATGGTGGATTGTACGGTTGTCTGCTTATGTGGAAGAGTGTGATTTCGTTGATGTAGTAACGATAGGATGAATTGTGTAATTGGTTAAATGCTTTTATATTTATGTTATGCATTTCTTTTGTTGATTGAGAATTTCACCCATTCTGTTTGAATGTTACCTCTATGTGGGTAACGTGCAGATAATCAAGATTAGTACGGAGTTAGAGTTAGTGAAGACGGAGTCTTCTCTTTTATTTCGTTGTGTCGGTGTCTGCTCTGATGTGTAACACTGAGGATTTGGAACGCTTGTCGTTATTTGTTTTAGTATTTGTTATCGCTCTATTTACTTGATGATGATTATGTGGTATTAAACATGTTATATTTTCGTTGAACTTCCGCTGCCGTAGTGAAGATTAATTAAGTATGATTTTAATTGTTGATATTTAAGTGATACATATCGTATGCATGAGCAGGTTATTGTTGAAGGTAGCATCCTAAACGTTGTATGTTTTATTTTACTCCGATCTTTTATTATTAATTGCCTCGGGGGTTTAGGGTGTTACATAGTGGTATCAGAGCAGGTCGGTCCGTCCGGCCAAGTTGTCGAGTCGTTGTCGTGTAATAGTTGATTATTGTCGATGTCGTTTCCTTAACCATTGTGTTCTGTTGTTGATGTGTAACATATTTAGAAAGGCTGGAAGGAACGATGCAGCTATTGCTGCTGCTTTGTAGGTTGTTGCTCTGGCGGTACAGAACCCGCCTTATGCTAGTGAGAATTACGAGTTTCGGAAGAATAGGCCGCCTACCTTCAAAGGAAGATATGATTTGTGTCGTAACCCGAAATTTGACCTCCCCCTTTTGCCTTTCTGCGTAAGCATGTGTGTAACACCCCGATTTTTATTAATTAATTATTTATATTAATTATTGAGTGATTTTATTAAATATTGATTTATGTGTTTTGTCTAATTTATTTGAAATATTTGATTTACATGAATTACTTGATTTAGTGAATTTATATGAATTAATTGATTTATATAGTTTATTGAGTTTATATAAATTAATTGGTTTATTTAATTTGTGTGAATTAATTGATTTAAGTGATTAAATTGAAATATGTGATTTAATTTATTATTTGAAAATAAATTGAATTGTGAAATTTATCTAATTATTTATTTTAATTAGATTGTTAGTATTTAGTAAAATATTTAATCTATTATATTTTATATGATATTATAGATGTTGGAAATTAGTGGGCTTTGAGGGAGGTGTTAACAGTAAAATTAATATTGGTGAGTTAGGCCCATTTTATTGAATGAATAGTAGGGTTTAGAGAGTTAGTAAGAGTTGAAGGAGTGAGAAAAAAATCAGAAAATTAAAAGAGGAAAGTGTAGAAGAGGAGAAGAGAAAGGAGGAAGAGGAGAAGAAGAGAAAACTATAGAGCAAGAGCAAATTCATCAAGAAATTCAAGGTAAGGGTGGGTTTTTCTCTCATTATTGGAGTTATTGGGTGTTGATTATTGGGTAGAAATGAGGTTAATGAAAAATCCCCAAACTTTTTCTATGAAACTGAAATTAATTAGGTTAATCATTATTTCTGAAACTATTAATTTTGGATGATTAAAAATGAATTTTGGTAATAGTTTAGAGACCCATTTGATATTTGAGGTATCCATTAAAGTTAAAGGAAATGGATTTTTTCAGCTTTAAAAAAATGGATTTTTTCTTTGTATTTTTGAAAATGGATTCTACAAAAACGTTTTTCAAAATAATACAAGTTTTTTTAAATTTGTTTTTTTATAAATTAAAAGACTAATTTTGACATTCTATAACATTACTATACATTATTGAAGATCAAAACATAGTCAAAATCACAATTTTTTTAAAAAGTTGTATTTCAAAAATGATTTTCATGAAAAGCTATTTGAAATAGCTTCAAAATTAAGTGATTTTTTGAAACTTTGATATCCAAAAAAAGTTTCGATAAAATAATGAAATACCTAAAATAACATTTTAAGAATAACTATTCAAACCAAATTTTCATTTGAAGCTTTTATGAAAAGTTTCTTTGTAAAATTTTTTTCTACAAAATTATGTTACACTATAAAAATCATTTTTAAAAAAAGCCAAAACAAACGGGCCCTATATTTATTTCCACAGTAGCGACATATAATTAATGAGAATTAAAGTTTTTCGCCTTATTTCACATCATGAAGTGCCGCGCTTTAGTTCTGTTAATACCCTGTTTTGCACAGTAACTAGAAATATATATATACGGTAGTGATTTAAGTTGGACTTGTAGTATGGTTTTCATTTTGCTTTGAATGTCGTGTGGAAAATGATCATGTGTCAAAACACACATACTGTTTATACATCGATTGCTGAAAACCTTACTTGGCATTATTGTCATGACTCATGAGAGTTTAGTAAGTATTGTTGTGGAGTGAGTGTTGGCAGTTGACACATTAAATTAAACATAAAAATTCAACCTTGCAGAGAAAATCACTTATATACCACTACTTGGTGATGTCAAATAGTGGCTCGTTAACATTATATATTACTTACGCTGGGATTAATAGGGAATAACCCTTCTAGTTATTTAATAGGTGCATCAATGTATTAAGTGGCCCACGTCTAATTAATTGGAAATGAAAATTGTGAATTCACTTTCCCTAATTATTCATGCGCAGGGACTATGATATATTGAGTATCATGAGTAGGAACAATGCTATTTAGTTTTTTTGAAACAGCAAAAACTTATTATATTTAATAAAAGCATAAGTTATGCCATACAGTTACAAATCGCCAGGTGCACATATCAGAATTCAAAACAGGTATGAAAGCATATACATACTGCTATATCAGACACCCAAAAACCAGAAAAACTAGGCCCAAGTCCTACCCCTGCTGCTGATGGATTAATTACAACATTTGCTACAGATAAAGCTCATGAAAGACCCTGCCAAAACCATCTGCTATATTCCAATGGGTTAATCCAAATTTTCATTGAAGTTCCGCCGGCATCACTTTCCCACGTCTGTCCGACCAGTTGGGCTGCTGAGCAATACTTTTGCGAATAAACATATTGACAGCTCCCTTAACTGACGAATTATTAGTAGCTCGAGCCAATTTGACAGCTCCCTTAACTGACGAATTATTTAGTAAAAGTGATACTTGAAATGAGAAAATGATTGGATATATATTCATTAAATGTAGCGCATCCCCAGTACTAGATTTACTGAATTTAAAAGTAATACCTTACACTTCTATTTAATTCCAAGCCATTTAATAATAATTCTATATTTAATTATTATCATTGTATTTTATTTTAGTGAAGAAACAAACATTGGGTTAATTATTGAGGATAATTAATTTCTCCATCTCTTTTATTGGGTACCAAATAGATTATATATATATATATATATATATATATATATATATATATATATATATATATATTTATATATATCTAGATATGGACTATTTAATTAAATATTAATTATTCATTTAATATTGGTTATTTATCTAAATATTAATTATCTATTTAAATATTGATTGTTTGTTTAAATATTGATTAATATTTATTGAATAGTGAAATATTATTGGATATTGGATTTAATTGTTAATGATTGATTAATTAGTCTATATTTAATCAGTAAATTGTGTTTGTGAGTTGTGATTGGATCAGATCGATCCTTGTGTATTAATTGTTGATTGTGGCGATGAAGTTTAAAGTATGAATACTTTATTTGTGAGAATGTGTTTGTGTGTGCAATTGTGTGATAATTCAAGTGTGATGAATTATTGGAGATATGCATGATATTAAGATTAGGGATGGTCTTAATTGCATATTGTTGTTGATTGCATACGCATCATTTGTGTCAAGAGGCAATGCTTGCTAGTTCCGTGGGAGCTAGTGACTTGTCCCAAACCTAGAGTGGGGTTTGAAAGCCTAGGGGACGGGCTTTTGTTTTGTTACTGGTCTAGGGGACGGACCCGGTTTAAATGTAAAAACCGAAAAAAAATAACAAGTGTTGGTACCACATGGCATGAGTTGCATTGAGTTTGCATCGAGTCGCATGGCATATATGATTGTTATATGGAAGTATGTGTGTGATTGTTATATGGAAGTATGTGTGTGATTGTAACTTGTTGAGTATTGGAATTTGATATGAATTGTGTGGATACTTAAGTGATACTTGTTGATGAATATGGAATTGTGAGATTATTTATTATTCGTGTTTATAAGTTTTACAATAATCATTATCTTATAATTTCAATATTGATGTGAATTCTCACCCTTCTGTTGGAATGCTGTTTTATACGGCATCGCTCAGGTACTGAAGATTAGAGTTGCTTGCTAGTACGAGGATAGCTATTTGGAGTAGCTTGTTTAGCTTCCTTATTTATTTTGAGTTGAGTCGTGCTCTGATTATGTAACACTGGGGAACGTTTAATCATGTTTTGAGAGATACGATTGTATACTCTATTTATTTGTTAATTTGATTTGAATTTTATGGTGAAGTGGCTTTTTATGCCTAAGTTGATTTAATGAAGGAAATTTATTTAAGACTTGAATGTGATGAGATTCTTAATGAAAGTGATTCCGCTGCTACATGCTAATGTGAAAGTTTTTGAAAAGCATGAAATTACTAAAGTGTTAATGAGCATGACAGGTGTTGTAGTATGTTTTGAATATATATGTGACACCCTTTTGTGAGATGCATGCTAATTTACTCTGATTTATTTATATATTTTCCGCGGGGTTTAGAAGGGTGTTACAATGTGCATTCGCATAGCTGGTATACGCATTCGCACTTTTCTATGTTTCTTGTTGCAGGATTTTCAGGGTTTTTTAGGCCCTATTAATCGAATCTTCACAAGGTCATCACATCCTTAAAACAAGCACAAAATAAAGGTTTCCATGCCTACTCATCAAAACAAGAGGTGGAAAATCGAAACCGGGGATTCAACACTTGTTCCTGAGCAATCTGGGCAAATTTTGCCTAGAGTAACCGGTTACTCAATATAGGATAACCGGTTACTCTGCATAAATTTCACCAGATTTTCCTTTTTCAAGCAAGTAACCGGTTACTCACTTTAGAGTAACTGATTACCACTATAACATAGTGCCCTTTTTTAGTGCTTTTCAAGCTCATTTGCCATGCTTTCTTCTTCTAACTTCCATGGATTAATATGATTGATTTTTATGGATGTTTTAGATGCTGTTTAATTTCAGTTTAAAGTATGATTGTGAATTTTCCGATCTTTCGATTTCATAATTATGCTCATTCTTGGCATTTCATGCACATGTTCACTCGCGCACAATTTCATCCACACAATAACATGATTTTTGTATTGCATCTTTAGTGTCATTTGGTATTGTTTTGCACTCTCTTTCATTAAGCTTATTCTTCATGAATAAACTTAATCTTGTATAATCAATAATGCACCCTTTGTTTTAATAATTTTTCAATGTTTTTTGGAAAATTATTAGCATATTCCTCCCTTTGATTAGTTAATCGAAACCGCGTTTCAATTATTAATCTTCCCGTTGGCGCTTCTCTTTAGGCTTCTTTTGGAGCTTCTTTCTCTCTGTCCCCCGCAGAGTCAGAGTTTCGCGCGACACTTGAGCACTGTACAATTTGGAACTGTTACGCGGTCTGTTTCAACTTCTGCACTACACCCTGTGTGTTAGAGAAGGAATGAGAAGGGAGAATTCCTACTCTCATTCTGACTACTTCAGGTAGGGGAAAAATGACCCTGCGCCTGGCTTAGTCACCTCTACCTCTAGGCGGTAGCGTACCTCTTTCCCCAGTCGAGTTGATCCTTGATCACTTTTGGCTATCTTGCCTCTTTCTATCTCTTTTTTGGTCAATCACCACATTCTTGGTTAAGATCATTGTCCTTGGGTTAGCAAACTCTCTTTGTTTCAATACCCTACTCCTTTTCTTGTGGTCAATCATTGCTTCTTGATTCCCCAGAAAAGTCTCATCTTTTCTTTTTTGGTTATCCCCAGGAGTTCGCAACCTTCTCTTGGTTCTTCTCCCTTCGTTAATCACTGCCTGTCGGTTAAAACAGCAATTTGCACTTCTTCTCAGTTAACCATAATCTGTCTGTTAACACACTGAGTTCCTCTTGGGTTAATCACCTCCTCTTGGTTAATCATCCATTTTTTCAGTTAACCACAGTCTATCTGTTAACACACTGAGTTCCTCTTGGGTTAATCACCTTCTCTTGGTTAATCACCCGTCTTTTCTGTTAACCACAGCCTATCAGTTAAGACACTGACCCCCTTTCGAGTTAATCACCTTCTCTTGGTTAATCACTCGTCTTCTTCTCGGTTAATCACAGTCTGTCTGTTAATACCGAATCCTCAGCAGTTAACAATCTCTTTTGATTCAACGCCCTTTTTGTTGGTCAAGTACTATTTGTTTAGTCAGTACTAACATCCCCAGTAGGTTACAACCTCTGCTTGGTTCCACACCCTTTCCTTTGGTTAACCACTGTTATCAGTTAATATACCAAAACCCCTTCAGAGTCAAACACCTTCTCTTGGTTCAGCACTCTCTTTTCTGGTTGATCACAGTCTATCTGTTAAAACCTTTATCGCCACCAGAGTCGTTATCCCTTTCTCTCCGGTTAACCACTGCAGTTAGTTAATATACCGAACCTTTATTTCTCTTGGGTTTCAACACCATCCCTTTGTTTGTTCCCAGTAGGGTTGTTTACCCTCTGATCCCCCGCACAACCCTTTGTTCTCTTCCTCCCCAGTGGAGTCTTTATTATTCTTTTTGCTCCTTTATCTCCTTGGTTTCGACGCCACTCTTGTACGTTATTCTCAGTACAACTATTGTCTTTCCTTTTGCACTCCTTTCTTGGTTTTGACACCATTTCTTGGGAATCCCCAGCGGAATTTCCTTCTCTCTTTTGCTTCTGGTTTTGACACCACTTTCCCTTCCTTTTCCTTTTCCGTCTTAGTTCCCTGAACTACGGAAGCTTTGATTCTGCATTCTTTTGAATGTATGATACGTAGGCACGAGATCACGATGATCTTGGCGAGCACACTTCCACCCTTCCACCCTCTTCCATTCCTCTTTCATTTCCCTGGTTCTCATGAACTACGGCACTCTGATTTCCTCATTGCACTATGAGGGTACGTAGGCACGAGGGCACCAATCCTCCGCGAGCACTTTCTTTCTTTCTTTCTTTTCTCTTCTCTCTCCTTCTTTTAGCTAGAAGTCTTTAGATAGATAACCCATCCAAGCCTATAAGCAAGCAAAATGGTTCCCGTCGAGTACGACGGATGCGTAAGGTGCTAGTACCTTCCTTTCGCATAACCGACCCCCTGACCCGTTTCTCTTCCCTTTGGGTTTTATCGATATTTTCCCTGTCCTCTAGGACTAAATAAAGTTCGGTGCCGACTCTGTTGTATCTTTGAGTGTGCGATTCACTCAAGTATAAACCAGCCATCTTCAGCTGGCGACTCTGCTGGCGAGTCCTTGCTCTCGTAAGTTGAGGTCTCGCCTAGTTTTGTTTGCTTTTCTTGCTTGTTTGGGTGTTTATCTTTTACGCTTTACTCGCTTTATTTTACTTGCTTTAGCTTTATGTTTATTTACTGCATTTCTTTACTGCTTTGAATATTCATATGCTGTGTATTCTGGATATCTGCTATATTCTTTTGTTTTTGGGATGGGTAGATATTATTGGAGAGAAAAGTCCTAACACCGGGCTTAGCATACACATAGGCTAGAACATAGATAGTCATGAGGCATGCGTTTTGCGCGTTGGGTTATCACTAGAGCCACATCCCAGATCGTGATTCGCTTGAGAATACTTCCGTCCTGCGAGAATTCGCTACGTCGGGGGGTTTTTATTCTGAGTCCTATGGTTTGGGCGACCTTTCTAAGGACCACCTTGTTGTGTCTAGATCACACCTGTGAGGGGGATATGGGTTTTTCAGGAAACCAAGCCACTTCATACTTTTGTTCTCTCACACACACCAGATTATTCTACACCGATACAGAATTATATGCAAATATTCAGATTGTTCAGATTTGATTGTTCAGATAGTGTTGGCTTCTTGTTCTTGTGTTGCATATCATTTCATCATGAAAATTAATTTTTACATGTGCATTTCCAGTTTATTCGAAGGCTTATTCTTTGTTGACATTATCATAGAGATGAGTACTGGTTGTCGAGGTATCTTTAGATACAAGTTTGTGGAGCCTAAGCTAAATGCTTTGAGAGGTTTAGCATCCCGTGTGGTTGAAGATAACAGAGGAGTTTTCAAATACAGTTATGGTAATCTGTTGACCATCCTCAACACTGAAGTCAACATCACTGCCATTCATACTCTGGTTCAGTTCTATGACCCGCCACTTAGGTGCTTCACATTTCAGGATTATCATCTAGTAACTACACTCGAGGAGTATGCTTACATTATGGGGGTTGAGATCAAGAAACATGTTCCTTTTGTCTACACCAGTGGTTGTCCGAAGTTTCCTCTTATTGTTGATGTTCTTTGCATTAGTAAGAAGGATGTGGAAGATAATCTCAAGACTAAAGGGAAAGATATTCGAGGGTTTGCTTCGAAGTTTCTGGTTGACAAAGCCACTTCTTTTGCTGCAGACGGAAACTGGAAGGCTTTCAACACCGTTCTTGCCTTGCTGATATATGGGATTGTCTTGTTTCCGAACATGGATGATTTCGTATATCAGGCTGCCATCAGTATCTTCTTGTCCAAGAACCCCGTTCCGACGCTCCTTGCTGATACCTATCATTCTATTCCTTCGAGGAATAAAAAGAAGAAGGGAACCATTATCTGTTGTGCTCCTCTGCTATACCAATGGCTCTTGTCCCACCTTCCACAGAAGGGTCCCTTTGTTGAGAATAAGGGTAATCTCAAGTGGTCTCAACGAATCATGTCTCTTACTGCTGACGACATCTCTTGGTATTCTCGAGTTTTCGATGATACTAAGATCATTCTTCATTGTGGGAATTTCTCCAATGTACCTTTCTTGGTTACAAAGGGTGGGATTAACTACAATCCAAGACTTTCCTTCCGTCAGTTGGGATATCCTATGGTTGCCAAGCCAGATCTTGAGGTAGTGGAAGAGTTCATCTTTCATGAAGGGGTTGATGACATGGAATTAATGAAGAGGTTTAGTGCCGCTTGGACTCAGATTCATTTTGAGGGAAGAGCCGATTTGGGTAAGAAGAATTGCGTAGCCAAGGAAGCTTACACACTTTGGGTCAAAGAGCGCGTCAAAGAGATCTTGTTGCCATTTTCTTCCGAGCCTTCCATGAGTGCCAAGCTTCCCGAACTTGCCATTGTTCCTCCGTCTGAAGTCGACCAACTCAAGCTGACCATTGAGATGTTGAAGAAGGAGAATGATGATCTTCGTCTTAACCTTGGTAGAGTCACATCCGATAAGGAAAGCCTACAGATTGAGCTCCACCAGAAGCGCGAGCGCATGCTCAAAGAGGTGGAGGTTAAACAGAACAAGCGAAGGAAAGTGGGGGATGCTTTGAAAAGTACCTATGATGAACTTGTTTCAAAGAAGAGACAACTTGCTGATACCCAGTATCAAGCTTACAAGGATGAGTTTAGCTATAAGAAGCAACTTAAAGAGCTTTGAAGGAAGTTATTCGAGTACAAGACAAAGTGGCAAAGTGAGCAAGACCGTGATAATCAGTTGGCAAAGGACCTTTCTCAGTGTCAAGTCAAGCTCGACAAAGTCTTCGGTGAGATTCAAAAGTTGCAAGATCAAACACATCAGAGCCGAGAACAGACCAGTCAGCTCAACATAGAGAGTACTCACTGGGAACAACAAAGTCGTCATCTGCAAAACCTCTTGGATCAGAAAGAGGCCTTTCTTCAGGATATGCTTCAGGGACCTAACCATTCTTTGCTGCGCAACGTCATGAAGGATGCGAAGTATTGGAGTGAGAGGCACGACCGTCTAGCCAGATTTTATGAGCACGCGCTTGAGGACTTACCCAGGTTGTTGAGGGATGCATATGCTGATGTATTGCCGCACCAGCTTCCTTGGCTTGTTTTCCACTTCTTGTCTGTTTTCAGGGTGGTCATTAATAGGATCCATGTTGATCTTGTTGTAGCCCAAAAGGCAGATATTTGATGTGTACTTGACTTGTACTTCTTTCCTTTATTGTTGAATGAATGAATGAAGTTTCTTGCCAGCTTTATCTTTGCACCTTTACTTATATGCTTTATGATTTCTGTTAACAAAAATAAGTATACAAATTCCTGGAATTTAAAACTTTATTTTTGCATGCATATCATACATTCATTTGCACACATATGCACGTCCCTTCATCCGGAAAACCGTTGCTTATCCTTGTCCATCTTTCGTTTGTAGCAAGACGATGACTTGACATCGGTATTTCACTCGCTTAAGCAAATCCAGAATCATGGCTGATTTCGAAGCTAAGAACACTGCTTATAAGGAAACTCTGGCTCAATTTCAAGGTCAGATGGATCAGTTTCAGACTAACATGGATGTTATTATGGAACTCCTTCGTGCTCAAAAGGATGTTGCCGCTGCCGCTACTGTTGTTGCAACTGTCACTGATGCAACCGTTGTCACTCCTGTTGTGACTGTTTCTCCTGTTGTTACAACTGTTCCTGCTGTTATATCTTCTCCTGCTACAGTTGAAGTGCCGGTTGAGCCTGTGATTCAGTTTTGTTCATTTATCAAATTCTCAGTCTGGTTTGAACAAGATGGCTGTTGCTTTTCCTTGGGGCATGCCTCCGAATTACACTCCTCAGATTGCAAACAATGGTGCCTTCGTACCATATCATCCTTTTGTTGTACCCATGCCTAATGGAAATGCTGCTGCATATCCGTGGGGTATGCCTACTCCGATTCCACCTCCGGTGGTGAATGATGATCATGAGAATCTTTAGGTTACGACTCGTCAAACTCCTGGGTTGGCTGACATTGAAACTCCTGATGAAGAAGAGCATGTGTATAGGGGTCCTCCTATTCATGTTCCGATTTCATCTCAAGCTGTGCAAACTGCCGTTCAGAATGTTCATCCTAGAATGTTATACCCTGGGGCTTCCTCAGCTGCTGCGATACCTGCTCCAAATTATCTGTTTGGTGTTCATATGGGTCAGAATGATGGTCAGATGGTCAATCAGGGGTTGATATATCCTTCTCAGTTTGCTACTCCGCAAGTGCATGCTCCGACCGCATCTCAGCTGCCAAATCCTCAGTTTCTTGTCAGGCCTGCTAATCAAGATAGACCTATTGGTTACAAGTTGTTAGAAGACCGTATCAAAGTTATTGAAGGGTTTTCTGCTTTTGGCATGGAGGCCAAGGACTTATGCCTGGTTCCGAATGTTGTACTACCGCAGAAATTCAAGATACCTGAGCTTCCAAAGTATAAAGGTGTGAGTTGCCCACGTAGTCATATCACTATGTACTGCAGGAAGATGGCATCCTATATTGATAATGATGAATTGTTAGTTCATTGTTTTCAAGATAGCTTGTCTGGTGTTTCATTGGATTGGTACATGGGTTTAGAACGCAGCAAAATCCGTACTTGGAGGGATCTGTCTGAACCGTTCTTAAAGTAATACAAATATAACCTTGATCTGGCACCTACCAGATTACAGTTGCAGAACCAGTCTCAGCGCTTAGCTGAAACATTCAAAGAGTATGCACAAAGATGGCACGAGATGGCATCTCGAGTGTGACCTGCTCTCTCTGACAATGAGTTGGTTGATATCTTTATGGGTACATTACAAGGATCATACTATGAGAAAATGGTGGGTAGTTCTTCATCCAACTTCGCTGATGTTGTAACCATTGGTGAACGGATCGAGAATGGTTTGAAGGCTAGAAAGATTTCTAGAGCTGCTTCCCAGCAGTCGGTCAATAGAAAATCTCAGAACAGTCAGTCAAAGAAAAAAGAAGGTGAAGCCAACGCTGTGACAACCAAAGTTTCTCCTCAGTATCAAGCTTACATGGATTCTATGCCATACTATCCATATCCGTACATTGCTGCTGCACAATATCAACAACCTCCATACCAGTATCATCCGCAATAACCAGTTCAGAGTGCATAGAATCAACAACAACCACAACGTCAACAATAGTCTCAACAAAACAACAAAAATCAGCAAACTCAAAGCCGGCAAAATAACAACAATCAAGGAAATCATAAGCGTCCAATTTTTGACAGAATTCCGGTGCCGTACACTGAATTTTTTCCTTACTTGGTTCACCAAGGGGCAATTGTTCCCAAGGAAATCGCGCCTGCAATTCCTCCATTCAATCCAAAGCATAATCCAAACGCATCATATGCCTATCACGCTGGATACATAGGACATGCGACAGAGGACTGTATTGTGTTCAAAACTAAGGTTCAAGAACTCATTGATCCAAAGATTTTGACTTTTTCTGAGGAAGGTCATAACATTCAGCATAATCCATTACCCAATCACGGCGGACCTGCGGTGAACATGATTGAGGTTAGTCCAAGGGCTGAGTTAATCATGGATGTTGACGAGGTAAAGACTCCTATGACTGTGGTTATCAAGCAATTGAATGAACATGGGTTGTTGAAAGGGTTGCATGGTAAGTGTCAGATTTGCGACGATAATCCCAACCAGTGTCGAAGGGTGATGGGTTGTGTCTAGATTTTGATGAACCAAGGTGAAGTTCAATTTGCCAGATCTAAGCCTGTTGAAGAGGTTGCTACTATCGAGCCATCCACCATCATCTATAGGAAGGTTTCGGTTGAATCTCCTAAGTAGAAGAAAGTGCAACCTATTATTGTTTGCCCGCCAAAACCGTTTCCGTATCAGAATTCTAAGGAGGTACGTTGGAAGTATGGGTCTACTGTGTTTTCTGGGGGTCAAGAAATAAGGTTTGCTAAGTTTGAGATTGTGAATGTTACCACCGCTGGGGGTATGAATCGTAGTGTACGCGTGTTCGCTCCGAAGGTCACTACAAAGCCTGTTCAAGTTCCAACTGTTGTTCCTCCCAAGGAAAAGCCTGCATCTGCAATCCCTATTGTTTAACAATGGGCATCTACTACAGTACCTGTACCAGTCTTTTTGTCTGAGGATATTACAAAAAGCAAGGAGATAATTGATGATCAAGAGTTCCTAAGGTTGATTAAGAAAAGTGACTTCAAAATTGTGGATTAGCTGGGGCAAATACCCTCAAGGATCTCAATTCTGTCCTTACTCATGAGCTCGCCCGCACACAGATCGGCTTTGTTGAAAGTCTTGAACACTGCCCACATGATGCATGATATATCCGTTGTCGAATTCGATGATGTAGTGGCTAATATAACAACAAGCAGATATTTGGGTTTTAATGAATCAGAATTACCTCCTGAAGGAGCTTCCCACAATAAATCACTACATATATCCTTAACTTGCATAGACATCTTATTATCTCATGTTCTTGTGGATACCGGTTCTTTACTCAACGTGATGCCTAAAGTCACATTGAGCTAATTACTGGTAGAAGGAAGCGAGATGAGGCCGAGCGCCTTAGTTATCAGAGCCTTCGATGGGTCTCAAATGCAAGTTATTGGAGAAGTTGATTTACCCATCAAGGTTGGACCGCATTTGTTCACCATTACTTTTCAAGTGATGGATATTAACCCTGCGTACAGTTTCCTATTGGGTCACCTGTGGATTCACGCTGCAGGGGCAGTTACTTCCACTTTACATCAGAAATTGAAATTCATGTTTGACGATCAGCTGGTCATCGTCTGTGGTGAAGAAGATCTGATTGTAAGCGAGTTATCATCTTTCTGATATGTCGAGACCGAGGAAGGCGTAGCTGAGGTGCCGTTGCAGTGTCTTGAGTTCGAAGATGTCAGCTCTACTTCAACTAGTCGTAGTAGATCACCACAAATGACTTTGGTATCCGCCAAGAGTGCTAAAGAGACCATCGAGAAAGGTGCCTTACCTGGATGGGGGAATGTGATTGATGTGGTTTAAAAGTATAATTGTTTTGGATTGGGTTATCGTCCTGGTCGACAATCTATCCCACATGGTCCGAAGTAGTGCAACTCGATCAAGTTCAATATAGCGGGTTTTCAAAAGGGTGACATTGTGGCTGCCATTGATGATACTGGTCCTAGTAACCAAATTTCAAGCTCTGTGCGCAAGTGCCCGCCGGGTTTCAAGCTAAACAATTGGACATCTACCGTGATTCCTGATTTTTCCAACAAACATGTAATGCATTTTGCTTTCTCATTCCCTCGTCCACGCCCGAGACGAGTGGATAGCTTGTATAGGGCCTCACGCTTTTGCAATATTATGTGATCAATAAATAAAAGTTTTTGCATTTAAAATCATGCTCTATTTTCTGTCATTATTTTTACTTTTTTCACAAACAAATGGAAAAAGTTTCTTTTATTCTTACTTTTCAAAATAGCTCATTCTAAATATATTCATAAACATACAGAACAAATAAATGCATTGATAACAACATGACAAACATCCATTGTAATTCTGGGATCCCAATCAACCAAGCCGAAGAAGATGGTGAGGAAGATTGTGAATTACCGGCTGAACTAGGAAGGCTCCTTGAGCACGAGCATAAAGAGATTCATCCATACAAAGAGCCAGTAGAAGTTGTCAATCTTGGTACTGATGAGGTCAGAAGAGAAGTCAAGGTTGGCGCGTCCCTCGCAAAGCATGTACACTCTGAGTTTGTCAAGTTATTGAAAAAGTATGTTGACATATTCACCTGGTCCTATCAAGATATGCCTGGGTTGGATACCAACATCGTTGAACATCAATTGCCACTCAAGCCCAGATGTCATCCTGTCAAACAGATACTCAGGAAGACTAGACCTGACATGGCACTTAAAATCAGAGAAGAGGTAAAGAAGCAGCTTGAAGCTGGATTCCTAGCCACTTTCGAATATCCTGAATGGATTGCTAACATTGTCCCAGTTCCAAAGAAAGACGAGAAGGTCCGAATGTGTGTGGATTATCGAGATCTCAATAAGGCAAGCCCGAAAGATGATTTTCCTTTGCCTCATATTGATGTCTTGGTAGACAACACGACGCCGTTCTCTGTCTTTTCCTTCATAGATGGTTTCTCAAGATACAATCAGATCAAAATGTCCCCAGCTGACATGGAAAAAACTACTTTCATCATGCCATGGGCTACATATTATTACAAAGTCATGCCATTCGGTTTGAAGAATGCAGGGGCAACATACCAACGTGCCATGACAACCCTCTTTCACGATATGATTCATAGAGAGATTGAGGTTTACGTGGACGATATGATTGCCAAATTCAAGACAGAAGGTGATCACTTGGTTCATCTGAAGAAACTGTTTGACAGACTCCAGAAGTTTAGACTGCGGTTGAATCCTGTGAAGTGCACCTTCGGAGTTCGATATGGTAAACCGTTGGGCTTTATTGTGAGTCAGAAGGGCATTGAGTTGATCCCGAAAAGGTTCGAGCAATTCAGAACAAGCCGCCTCCCAAAACAGAAAAAGAAGTCCATGGCTTTCTGGGCAGACTTAATTACATCTCAAGATTCATTTCTAACTTGACGGCTACCTGTGAACCGATGTTCAAATTACTAAGAAAAAATTAATCGGTCGAATGGAATAATGATTGTCAAGAAGCATTTGACAAAATAAAATAATATTTGAAAGAACCATCGATCTTAGTACCGCCGGTTCCTGGTAGGCCTTTAATCATGTATCTCACCATTCTCGATGAATCGATGGGATGTGTATTGGGTCAACATGACGAAACTGGTAGAAGAGAACATGCAATTTACTATCTGAGCAAGAAGTCCACTGATTGTGAGACCAGATACTCACTCTTGGAGAAAACTTGTTGTGCTCTGGTTTGGGTTGCTCGACGCCTAAGACAATACATGATTTTCCATACTACTTTGTTGATATCCAAAATGGATCTGATAAAGTACATATTCGAAAAGCCTGCTGTCTCTGGAAGGATTGCTCGGTGGTAGATGCTGTTAACTGAGTATGATATCCAACATGTTACCCAAAAAGCAATAAAAGGGAGTGTCTTGTCTGACTACCTTGCTCATCAACCTGTAGAGGGTTATCAACAAATGAAGTTTGACTTTCCCGATGAGTATGTTCTATTTATCAGATATTACGAGACTCCAGACCCTGACATAGGACCCGAACCAGGGGCGCGATGGACACTCGTGTTCGATGGTGACTCCAATTCTAAAGGTCGTGGGATCGGTGCTATCCTCATCTCTCCAACAGGTTTCCACATTCCCTTCACTGCCAGATTATGCTTTGCATGTACCAACAATATGGCTGAATACGAAGCATGTATCTATGGTATTGAAGCGGAAATTGACATAAGAATCAAGATTCTTGAGGTCTATGGAGATTCTGCTTTGGTTATTGGCCAAGTCAGGGGGAATTTTGTAACTCGGGATTCCGAGCTGGTTCCGTACCAAAAACACATAGCGAAATTGATTTCGTACTTTGATGAGATCTCTTTTCATCATATTCCCATAGAGGAAAATCAATTAGCTGATGCACTTGCTACCCTGGCATCCATGTTTAAGGTCAAGTGGAAGAATGAAGCTTCTTCTATCCGCATTGATAATTTGAACGAACTGGCACACTATTTAGCAATCGAGGATGAGTCTGATGACAAGCCTTGGGTCTACAACATTAAGAGATATCTGGAAAAATAGGAGTATCCCGAGGGTATTACTATCACTGACAAGAAAGCTCTTAGGCGGCTTTGTGCCAAGTTCTTCTTAAGTGGTGATGTATTGTACAAGAGGAATTATGATTCCGTGTTGCTCAGATGCGTGGATAGACACGAAGCAAACACGATCATAAGGTCTGTACATGAGGGCTGTGAGGGTGTACATGCTAAAGGACCTGCCATGGCCAAAAAGATCCTTCGAGCTGGGTATTATTGGACAACACTGGAGGTAGATTATTACAATTTTGCTAAAAGATGTCACAAGTGCCAAATCTACGGAGACAAGATCCATGTGCCTCCAACTCCATTGAACGTTTTGACTTTGCCTTGGCCATTCTCTATGTGGGGTATAGATATGATTGGGATGATCAAACCAAAGGCTTCCAACGGTCATCGATTCATTCTAGTTGCTATCGACTACTTCACTAAGTGGGTTGAAGTTGCTTCTTATGCAAACGTCAGACGCCAAGTGGTTGCCAGATTTATCAGGAAAGAGATAATCTGTCGTTATGGCATTCCTAGCAACATTATCACTGACAATGCAAGCAACCTAAACAACAAGATGATGAAAGAGTTGTGTCAAGAATTCAAGATCGAGCATCACAACTCTTCACCATATCGGCAGAAGATGAACGGTGCCGTCAAAGCATTAAACAAAAACATCAAGAGGATTGTCCAGAAAATGGTTAAGACTTACAAAGATTGGCATGAGATGCTTCTATTTGCGCTACATGGCTACAGAACTTCAGTTCGTACTTCTACTGGGGCAACTCCGTATTCGCTTGTGTATGGTATAGAGGTTGTTTTACCAATTGAAGTCGAGTTTCCTTCGCTCAGAGTCATCATGGAAGTAGATCTTGATGAAGCTGAATGGGCTCAATCCAGATATGACCAACTGAATCTCATCGAAGAGAAGCGCCTTACAGCCGTTTGTCATGGTCAATTGTATCAAAGACGCCTCAAGCGAGCTTTTGATAAGAAAGTTCTCCCTCGAGCGTTCCATGAAGGTGAACTCGTGCTCAAGAGATATTCACCTGTTCACTCAGATCCACGCGGCAAGTGGACTCCCAATTACGAAGAACCCTTTGTTATCAAGAAGACCTTCTCAGGCGGAGCCCTGATCCTCACCACCATGGATGGGGAGGAGTTTCCATCACCCGTGAACTCCGATACAGTAAAAAAATATTATGCCTGAAAAAAAAAGGGAAAAAAATAGATGAAGAGCCCGCTAGATTGACATCCGCAATGACAATCTAGGCAAAAATGGGTGTCCCGATGGACCAAAAAATAAAGGAAAATGTCCATTAAAAAATTAGGGACAAATAAAAAAACACTAAGGGCCTGCTAAGTTGAAAACCCGAAAGGGCGACTTAGGCAAAAATAGGTATCCCGGTGGACGAAAAAAAAATGTCCAGGCAAAAATTAGGGATAAAGGCATTTGACTGTGAACATTTGAGCCTCTCTTCGTCATAGCTGGACCTCAGAAGGTAACCGAGCAGTCAAATCATCATCAACTGGTGCAAGGCGTTGGAACCTAGACTTACAGTGGATGGTAGACAATGTTGTAATCAATGCAAAGCATGATTTCCCTTTGCCATTTACATTTGTTTTTCAATTTTTATTGCAAATTTCCTCATCAAGGATTTTTACATCCTTGTACACATTTTATGTACATATTTTTTAACATAATATTATAAAGTGTTGAGAATAATAAAAGGCTAAATCAATGGAGAAGGCATTATGCATTTCATATTTTACTAGTAATTCTTGCAGGATAATCGGTAATATCCATTGGCAAGCCTAATGCCTGACTCACACCGTGATGGTTTTTTGAAGAGGTTGTTGTTTCCTCAGTGGAGCCATCATTTTCTCAGCAATCGCCATTGTGTTTCTTCGGAAAGGTTGATTACCTTCCATTTCCCCAACAGATCCATAAGGTCCCCGGTAAAGTTGTCATGATGTACCCCGAGAGCAGACGATTGTTCTTTTCCCCAGCACGAGTCGTGCATCATTCCCAGCATGTCAAAACTGTCACACACCAGTAACGGTACGATTTGGTTCCCAAGCAGAGAAAATCATTCATACTTTGGTAATTCTCTATATCAGAGTCAGTCAGGGTGTCCATAGCAGAGTCAGTGGCAGCTTGGAAATGGCAGTTTTCTGGGTTCATTCCCCAAACAGAGTTAGTCATGATGAGAAGATCGACCTGATCCTCTTATCCCCAGTAGTGTCAACGGTGATAATCTAGAAATTTGATATTTCCCAGTTTCTTCCTCAGCAGATTTGTCACCCATCGTGGACTTTTTCTCCAGCAAGTCGTCTTCATCTGTGGGTCATTCCCTAGCCTAGGATGTCAAATTCTTTTTACTATAATCTCCGCCTAACCACCGCGCAATACCTCGACTCACACCTTTGCATTGCATGATATTAAGCATCACGTAGAGCACATACATGGCATATGCATCAAGCATACTCCCTTTCTTTTGTTCTGATTCATCTCTCCAACAGATATTCAACCAAAGTTCAAACACTCTCAAAACCTTTCTTTTGCCGCCGTCGGCCAAATTTTCAAGCTACTCTTTTATTTAATCCCCTTTTACCTCGAATCATCGAAAAGCTAGCGCAATTCATACATTCAGGTCCAAGAGGATTAAATAGGGGCAGCTGTTGTAACCCAAAATTTGACCTCCCCCTTTTGCCTTTCTGCATAAGCATGTGCATTCGCATCGCTGGCATACGCATTCGCACTTTTCTCTATATGTTTCTTGTTGCAGGATTTTTAGGGTTTTTTAGGCCCGATTAATCGAATCTTCACAAGGTCATCACATCCTTAAAATAAGCACAAAATAAAGGTTTCCATGTCTACTCATCAAAACAAGAGGTGGAAAATCGAAACCGAGGATTCAACACTTGTTCCTGAGAAATCTGGGCAAATTTTGCCTAGAGTAATCGGTTACTCAATATAGGATAACCGGTTACTCTGCACAAATTTCACCAGATTTACCTTTTTCAAGCAAGTAACCGGTTACTCACTTTAGAGTAACCGATTACCACTGTAACAGAGTGCCCTTTTTTAGTGTTTTTCAAGCTCATTTACCATGTTTTCTTCTTCTAACTTCCATGGATTAATATGATTGATTTTTATGGATGTTTTAGATGCTGTTTCATTTCAGTTTAAAGTATAAATGTGAATTTTCCGATCTTTCGATTTCATAATTATGCTCATTCTTGGCATTTCATGCACTTCACTCGCGCACAATTTCATCCACACAATAACATGATTTTTGTATTGCATCTTTAGTGTCATTTGGTACTGTTTTGCACTCTCTTTTATTAAGCTTGTTCTTCATGAATAAACTTGATCTTGTATAATCAATAATGCACCCTTTGTTTTAATAATTTTTCAATGTTTTTTTTGGGAAAATTATTAGCATATTACTCCCTTTGATTAGTTAATCAAAACCGCGTTTCGATTACTAATCTTCCCATTGGCGCTTCTCTTTAGACTTCCTTTGGAGCTTCCTTCTCTCTGTCCCCCGCGGAGTCAGAGTTTCGTGCGACACTGGAGCACTGTACAATTTGGAGCTGTTACGCGGTCTGTTTCAACTTCTGCACTACACCCTGTGTGTTAGAGAAGGAATGAGAAGGGAGAATTCCTACTCTCATTCTGACTACTTCAGGTAGGGGACGAATGACCCTGTGCCTGGCTTAGTCACCTCTATCTCCAGGCGGTAGCGTACCTCTTTCCCCAGTCGAGTTGATCCTTGATCACTTTTGGCTCTCTTGCCTCTTTCTATCTCTCTTTTGGTCAATCACCACATTCTTGGTTAAGATCATTGTCCTTGGGTTAGCAAACTCTCTTTGTTTCAATACCCTACTCCTTTTCTTGTGGTCAATCATTGCTTCTTGATTCCCTAGAAAAGTCTCATCTTTTCTTTTTTAGTT
This sequence comes from Lathyrus tuberosus, assembly GCA_022829125.1. Classification (NCBI taxonomy): domain Eukaryota; kingdom Viridiplantae; phylum Streptophyta; class Magnoliopsida; order Fabales; family Fabaceae; genus Lathyrus; species Lathyrus tuberosus. The sequence continues at coordinate 2,525,205 of JALAZF010000301.1, read as the reverse complement.
ATCCCCAGGAGTTCGCAACCTTCTCTTGGTTCTTCTCCCTTCGTTAATCACTGCCCGTCGGTTAAAACACCAATTTGCACTTCTTTTCAGTTAACCACAGTCTGTCTGTTAACACACTGAGTTCCTCTTGGGTTAATCACCTCCTCTTGGTTAATCACCCATTTTTTCAGTTAACCACAATCTATTTGTTAACACACTGAGTTCCTCTTGGGTTAATCACCTTCTCTTGGTTAATCACCCGTTTTTTCAATTAACCACAACCTGTCTGTTAAGACACTGACCCCCTTTTGAGTTAATCACCTTCTCTTGGTTAATCACTCGTTTGTTCCTAGTAGGGTCGTTTACCCTCTGATCCCCTTGGTTAATATACCGAACCTTTTTTTTTCTCTTGGGTTTCAACACCATCCCTTTGTTTGTTCCCAGTAGGGTCGTTTACCTTCTGATCCCCCGTACAACTCTTTGTTCTCTTCCTCCCCAGTCGAGTCTTTATTATTCTTTTTGCTCCTTTATCTCCTTGGTTTCGACACCACTCTTGTACGTTATTCTCAGTACAACTATTGTCTTTCCTTTTGCACTCATTTCTTGGTTTTGACACCATTTCTTGGGAATCCCCAGCGGAATTTCCTTCTCTCTTTTGCTTCTGGTTTTGACACCACTTTCCCTTCCTTTTCCTTTTCCGTCTTAGTTCCCCGAACTACGGAAGCTTTGATTCTGCATTCTTTCGAATGTATGATACGTAGGCACGAGATCGCGATGATCTTGGCGAGTACACTTCCACCCTTCCACCCTCTTCCATTCCTCTTTCTTTTCCCTAGTTCCCATGAACTACGGCGCTCTGATTTCCTCATTGTACTATGAGGGTACGTAGGCACGAGGGCCCCAATCCTCCGCAAGCACTTTCTTTCTTTATTTTTTCTCTTCTCTTTCCTTCTTTTAGCTAGAAGCCTTTAGATAGATAACCCATCCAAACCTATAAGCAAGCAAAATGGTTCCCGTCGAGTACGACTGATGCGTAAGGTACTAGTACCTTCCTTTCGCATAACCGACCCCCTGACCCATTTCTCTTCCCTTTGGGTTTTATCGAGATTTTCCCTGTCCTTTGGGACTAAATAAAGTTCGGTGGCGACTCTGTTGTATCTTTGAGTATGTGATTCACTCAGGTATCCATCTTTAATCCGGATAGAGCACAGACTTGGCTCAAGGAGATCGAGAGAATCTTCCGAGTTATGGAATGTCCTGAAGCACAGAAGGTGCGGTTTGGTACTCACATGCTGGCTGAGGAAGCTGATGATTCGTGGGTTAGCACTTGTCAACTGTTGGGAGCAACAGGGGAGGCAATCACTTGGGCTGTGTTTAGTAGGGAGTTCTTTAGGAAATATTTTCCTGAGGATGTCCGAGGAAAGAAAGAAATTGAGTTTTTGGAACTGAAGCAGGGTAACATGACGGTTACGGAGTATGCTGCCAAATTCTCAGATCTGGATAAGTTTTACCCGCACTACAGTGCTGTAACTGTTGAGTTCTCAAAGTGTGTTAAGTTTGAGAATGGATTGAGGCCTGAGATCAAACAGGTGATTTGTTATCAGCGAATCCGAAGGTTTCCAGATTTGGTAGATTGTCGTAGGATCTTTGAAGAAGATAGCAAGGCTCGACCAGCTCACTATAAAGGGTTGGCCGAGAGAAGGGGAAAACAACCAATGAACCATGGGAAGCCTTATGCAGCTCCAGCTAAGAAAGGTAAACAGAAACATGCTAATTGTAAGAAGCCGAGTGGGGGAGGTCCCCTGCTCCTCTTAAGTGTTACTGATGTGGTGAGCTTGGTCATCGTGTCAGTGAGTGCACGAGTGATGTGAAGAAATGCTTCAAGTGCGGACAGGCAGGACATTTGATTGCTGACTACAAAGTGAATGTGGTGACTTGTTACAACTGTAGAGAACAGGGCCATATTAGTACCCATTTCCAGAAACCAAAGCGCTTCGACTGGAGGAAAGGTGTTCGCTTTGACAAGGACTCAGACTTCCAGTGACGACAGACTGATCAGAGGTACATGTTATATTAATAATACGCCTTTGATTTCTATTATTGATACTGATGCTACTCATTCTTTTATTGATGCTGATTGTGTGAGAAGGCTAGGCCTTGTCTCTTCTCCTATGAAGGGAGAGATGGTTGTCGAAACTCATGCAAAGGGATCGCTGGCCACTTCCTTAGTCTGTTTGAATTGTCCACTATCAATCTTTGATAAGGACTTTGGTGTGGATCTTATTTGCTTACCGTTGGAGGTCTCGATGTGATCTTGGGTATGAACTGGTTGGAGTTCAATCATGCTTATATTAACTGTTTTAACAAGTCGGTGTGATTCCTTGCTCCTGAAGAAAGGGAAGAAGATAGTTTTCTATCTGCTAGAGAGTTGAGAAGGCACTTAGAAGAAGAAGTTTAGGTGCTTGCATTGTTTGCATCCTTGTCCGTGGAGAGTGAGTTGGTGATTAATGAATTACAGGTGGTGTGTGAATTTCCATAAGTGTTTCCGGATGATATTGCTGATGTACCACCAGAGAGAGAAGTGGAGTTTGCTATTGATCGTGTCCCTGGTACCATACCAATTTCTATGGCACCATACAGGATGTCGGTATCAGAATTAACAAAGCTGAAGAAGCAACTGGAAGAGTTGTTAGAAAAGAAATTTGTGAGACCAAGTGTATCGCCTTGGGGAGCTCCAGTGTTGTTGGTAAATAAAAAGGATGGCAGTATGAGGCTATGTATCGATTACAGATAATTGAATTAAGTGACGGTTAAGATCAAGTATCCGCCTCCAAGAATAGATGACTTGATGGATCAATTAGTGGGTGCTCGTGTGTTCAGTAAGATTGATTTGAGGTCGGGTTATCATCAGATACAGGTAAAGGACAAAGATGTTCAGAAGACAGCCTTCAGAACTCGATATGGACATTATGAGTATGTGGTGATGTTGTTCGGAGTTACTAATGCACCTGGTGTATTCATGGAGTATATGAATAGAATTTTTCATGCTTACTTGGATCAATTTGTGGTTGTCTTTATTGATGACATTCTAATCTATTCTAAGTCAGAAGAGGAACATGCTGAGCATTTGCGGATTATGCTGCAAGTGTTGAAGGAAAAGAAGCTCAATGATAAGTTGTCTAAGTGCGAATTCTGGTTGAGAAAGGTGAGTTTTCTTGGTCATGTTATTTTCGGTGATGATATTGTCGTGGATCCATCTAAAGTAGATGCAGTTCTACAGTGGGAGGCTCCAAAGTCGGTGACTGAGATTAGAAACTTTTTGGGTTTGGCTGGTTATTACCATAGGTTTATTGAATGCTTTTCGAAGTTGGCACTTCCGTTGACTCAGTTAACTTGTAAAGGTAAAGCATTTGTGTGGGATGTTCACTGCGAGAAGAGTTTCATTGAGCTGAAGAAGAGATTGACTACAACTCTGATTTTAATTCTACCCGAACCAAGTGAACCGTTTGTGGTGTATTATGACGCTTCTTTGATGGGTTTAGGAGGTATGTTAATGCATGATGGAAAGGTTGTGGCTTATACTTCACGACAGTTAAGGGTCCATGAGAGGAATTATCCAACTCATGATTTGGAATTGGCTGCAGTGGTATTTGTATTAAAAATTTGGAGGCACTATCTTTATGGTTCCAGATTTGAGGTGTATAGTGATCATAAGAGCTTAAGGTATCTGTTTGATCAGAAGGAATTGAATATGAGACAAAGAAGGTGGTTAAAATTCTTAAGAGTGTGTTTGGATGGGTCAATTTGAAATTTAAGGAATTTTAAAATTTCATGGAATTCAAATACTTCATTTGAATTCCTTTCATTTTCAAAATTTATTGATTCGATGAAGTATTTGAATTGATTCATTTTTAAATTCTATTGTTTGGATAAAGTGATGTAACTCAATTCATTTATGAAAAAAATTATAAAATTAATAAGAATAACTCATAAAAATTATAAAATTAATAAGAATAACTCATAAAAATTATAAAATTAATAAGAATAACTCATAAAAATTATAAAATTAATAAGAATAATTCATAAAAATTATAAAACAATCATAGAATCTTATAAAATCATACGAATAACTCAATTAAATTTTTTCATTGTATTATAAAGTCTAAATATGAAGAAACATATATCAAATGTCTATTGCTAGAATGTCATACAAAACCATAAACAATGTATTATAAATCTTATCATACTCGGCGTTAAAATATAAACTACTAATATAGTAATTTCATAACGAATGTGAGATACACATGTATAACAGTCCAACTCAAGCTTTCATCCTTCAATTGTATTCCTGCAAAAATAAAAAAATAAAACAAAGTTAGCAAATTTCTATCTTACTTTTAATATATTAGAAACTAAAATAAATACCAAGGTATTAAAAATTACCTTGGTCTCAAGGCATGGAAGCCAATAGATACATTTTCTTCTCCCTTAATGGAAGAGCTTTGAGAATCGCTATTTTATTCGGATTTTCAGCCAACCAATTTATTGCTCTATAGCGTAAAGTATCATCACAATCAACAATCATCTCCATTTCATTCAACACTTCTTGCACCACTTCTTGAGCATTTCCTTCCATCCTTTTTTTACTAACTTGCACAAAATCTTTCAATGACTCAACCACTTCTTTAATAGAGTTTATCATCCCTTCTTTGTCTCTACCCTTATAAGCACAAGTATATTGCACTTTTTTCTTTGTTGCGGAACTTGGTTCCTCTAAATCAATATGCACAGTGGATCCTTCTTCATCTACAATTGCCTCTTTGCTCATGACATCATCGGCATCAAATACATGCTCTACTTGAAATCCATTTGCCCTATCTTTTGCACATATGTCCATAATGTCATTCCAATTCGGAATGACATTAAATCGGAACCTTTTGCTTTCTTCAGTAGACTTAAAAATAAAATAAAACAAAAATGTCAATAGCTTGAATTATGAGTGTAAAAAACTAAAACATAATACCCCAAGCTCAATTCATAGCAATTCACATGGTAATAGCCATAAGATTAATATTCAAAAACATCTTCCAAAGGAAAGAAAACATGAAATTAACTATGCACTTTAAGTTGTAATCCATTATATTACAAAAGAACATGAGCTAACCTACAATAACAAATATTGTCTGTAATCCTACATCCCTTCAAGTTACAGGGATCAAAACTTGCCTAATGTAAAACTTGTTACAGGGATCTCCAATATATTTGCCTAATGTAAAACTTGTTGAAGTAAATTTTTGTGTATTCTGTCTGTTACTTTATTTAGAGAATAATTGTGAAGTTGTTATGAACCTCAACAACATACCACTTCCTAGCAATTGCTAACGGTATAAGTTCTAACACCTAACAATCTAACTTACCATTCAAACTAACTCTATCCTAATTGTCACACTAAGTTCTAACACCTAACAATCTAACAACCCAACATTCATTTTACACAACAACTTGTATTTTTGCTTCCATTAAAAATCACAACATCACTTAAAACAGAAGCAGAACTAATATCAGAACAAAATCACAGAACAAAAAAAATACAGCATTAGTTAAAAATGAATACCTTGATATATTCATTCCATGCATTTTCATCTTCAACATTGATCATGCATTTTGTGCCATCCCAATCAAACCCACTTTGACTGAGAATATCACTAACTATCCCATACCATCCTCGCCAAAGTTTGATACGGTTTTTGACATTCTCTCCTATAACCTGAACAATAAAGCGTGTAGACAAAACATCAGCTGCAGCATTGTATGCTACCGTTTTCCAAGCTCCGTCACTTTGGCGGCCCAAACTTCTTTGATCTCTAAGTGCTTCAACTAAAACACGCTCCATGTCTAAATTCTATGTGAAGTAACCTCTTACATCATCTTTCTTATCCACAACATTTCTTTCTTCTATCGTTCTTTTTCCCCGTGTCTTGCGGCTCAAATTTCTTGCATTGGCTAAACTAGAATGCATTTCTTGAAATCAGCTAAACACAAATAATAACAATCAAATCTCAATAATATAGAAACAAAATTAAATTAATAAGATATCAATCAAAAGTTGCCACACAATATATAAGACTTTCATTAGCAATCAAAAGTAGCCACACAATAGGATGCCAATCAAATTTCTAATCAACAAGACATTCCTTAGAAAACAAAAACAACAAAATGAAAAATACAAACTAACAACTCCTAATAAAGGTCTATAAAAAGTAAAAAAGAAATCAATCTAAAATCCATTAAGCCTAAGAAATATTTATTCTTTCTTGATATTCAGCAAACATTTTCATCGCATATGTGTCACGAAATGTTGTCCACTCTTCAGTCACTTGAACAGTTGCGACCTCATCCACACCATTAGTTGTTCCTCTTTCAATTTGTTGGTTGGTTAACTCTTCATCAACAATAGATAAAAGATTCAAGTCATGAGCCTCTAAAAACTGATCACTTTGTTTTTCATCTATTATGAAATTGTGCAACACAAAACAAGCATTAATAATTCTGATTTGAGTTTTTATATCAAAAAAAGAAGGAGTTCTTAATATACTCCATCTTTTCTTCAATATCCCAAATGACCTTTCAATTACATTCCTTGCACTTGAATGGCGAAGATTAAACAATTCCTTGTAATTTTGAGGAATGTTTCCAACCCACTCTTTGAGATGATATCTAGTCCCTCTATATGGTGCTAAAAATCCAGGACCGTTTGTATATCCCGTATCCACAAGAAAGTATTTACCTAAAATGATTGTTTACCTCAAAATAAATAAAAATATCATATAGTTACATTTGATCCACTAAATAAATAAACTGTCAATCTATTACCGTTTGGAATTTGGAGACAATTTTGACGACGTAAAGCATCTCGCAATACTCGAGAATCTCCTGCAGACCCTTCCCACCCCGGTAACGCATAGATAAACCTTAAATTTGGACCACAAAATCCTTACACATTTGTAGATATGTGTTGGTTGCGGAATAGGGCAAGCAAGCAAAAAGATTTGGTAGTATTTTTTCGAGAATTATCGTGTCCACAGAGATCGGTGCTACTGAACTGCCGTTCGACAATATCTAAGTTTATGAGTTTGGGTTTAAATGGTTTAAAGCGTAAAAACAGAAAAGTAAATAAAAACATAAAAACAATTCATTCTTCAACAAGACGAACTTATCAAGCATACATATAATCCACTCGTCACAAACATAAATTTACCGACCAATTATACTCCACCTGCAATACTCATCAAAATCATCCATCATCACTCACAACAGTGTCCATCTCTGGCACACTGAGCCGAGAGACAACCGTATTACTCTCTTCATCACTCTCGCGCACGAAGCCTCGAAACACGGAAGACATTAAGTTCCGACACCAAAAAGATTATCATCTAAATCTATCTCTAGCATCTAGACAATAGATATCCATCCCTAATCAAGATTCGTGATGTTTATCTCTAACACAACACAAATCCAAACATAAATGCAAAAAGATCAAGGAAGACATCGATAATGATTTGTAAAGCAAATTTCATATAATATTATGATCAACAAAGATACATATGTTCATAGTAACTATACAAACACCCAACAAAGAAATTACAAAGAGAAGAGAGAAGAGGAACCAAACATTTCTTGGTTTGTCAACACCAATCGACGAGAGATTCGACTTCGGATCATCCAAATGCAAGCTCCAATGATGTTTTCTAAGCTAATCTACAAGAAAAATGAAGTTTGATGGAGTTGGGAGCAAAAAATACCCAAAACCATCCATAAAAATGTGTTTTTTACCCATATTTATTGTTGTCATCATTGCCTTGAAAAAATGTTTCAGCCATAACTTGAGAACCGTAACTCCGTTTTTCGCCCGGTTCGAAGCGTTGCAAAGCTTATTCAATTTCCTATCTAACAATGCATAAATATCAACCAAATTGGTGATTTATATTATCCTCATTTTGAGCCTTATTCGTTGATGAGTTGCTTAAAATCGTGTGTTTGAAGCCGTGTCTTCGACACTTTATTGCTCATGCTCCAAATACACCTCAATACCTACAAAATGAGTAGAAAACTGTCAAACGGTACACAAATACACTAAAACTTGATTATACACTAAATATACACATTTACATACAAAGTGGGGTTTATTCGAACGATATTTAACAAAAAGTATAGATAAGTGCAACAAAACTTATATACAAAAATATGTACATTTTGCACTTATCAATATGTCACCCTTTCTATTACGGTATCTAGGCCTATCTTCTGCAGCAACTGTTACTGGAATATGTGTCCCATCAAGTGCTCCAATTGAATTCTAAAAACAATTTTAAAAAATTACTACAACTATAGATACCTAAAAAGGGTTAGAAGTGGTAAAACAAATTTCAAACATACCTCAAACCATTTCCATTTATTTGCCTCAAGGCCATCTAGATTATAGTCGTGAAACTTCAAATAATCCCGGCTTACTTTCATAACAGCTTTAAGTACATTATTGAATTGTCTACTCACAGTTTCTTTCGATCTACAATAGTTAAAGTGTATGACTCTATATTTTAGATTGTGAGCAAGGATATGCAAAAACATTGCCACAACTTCAGTTGTAGGGACATTTCTTGTCTTAACCAATTGCCCTTTTTCTTCTAAAATTCTACAAAGTTTAAAAAATGCCCCTTTACTAACTCTTAATTGCTCCATGCAATCAATTTCTGTTCCTCTGTAAAGACGATTAAGAAAACTATGCCTTTCCAATTCCCAATTTTGAGTTTGCTCCTTAACAAAATATTTGTCATGATACCAAGCCATTACTCCTAATAGCGTAGTAACAACACTAACAACAATTAATGTTGTTTCCTCAAGCTCTTCCATTTCTTCTTCATTTCTTTTACACTTTATTGAATTGTCAACTTTACTAATGTCCATTTCTTGAAACAAAGGTTCTGTTATGAGCACATAGCAGAGTTACATTCATTTTGTAAGTGAAAACAACTACTGCATATAGATTTCAAAAACTATATTTGAGTGATAACAAAATTGGAGATAATAATCTTAGATGCATGTGATAAAACATTATTAATACATACTAATTTACAACAGTGTATAGGTAGAAACATGTACATTTACAAAAATGTGAAAACTGCATTTGCTAAGTCAATATTTTGAATCAAATGAAACCTTACCACACTCAAAAGAACCAGTTTCATTTCTATCTCCATGTATATTTTGTGGCTATACCTATATCAATATAGTGACTAGTTGGTATATTAGTTAACATATCATCTCCAACCAAGTCTCAAAAGAACCAGTTTCATAGAAACTGTGCTGATATGGCAGTATGACACCACCACTGCATTTATTGTCTTTCAAGTGAACAACAAAACGCACTTAATTTAATTAGAATTCCCAAAATAAAGCATGGGGTTGAAGTTTCATTAATTGACTTCTAAAAAGAATTCATAATGAAAAACGAAGCACCGAGATTACTTCTTAAAAGTTTAATGCAGCCATATGCTTTATGCTTTTTTTCCACCTTTCGTTAAAGTTGATTCAATTTTGTTGTTTTCAACACTCAAGCTTTTCTAATCTTTTTAATCACACACACTCAACTGGTTTAGAACTGGTTTTCAACACTCAACTTTTTCCACCTCTTGGTATATTAGTTTAACCATTTATTTCCAATGTAGAGGATCTATTATTGATATGGAACTGGCATATGAGCAGGTAGTTAGTCAAATGGGAGGCCATATTGAAACTAATGTTCACTATAATATTGTTACTACCGAAGGTTTTACGAATTATCAGAATATAGTTCATGATGTGTCTCAAAATAATAACCAAAAGAGAGTAATATAAATAAATAAAAGTCTGCTCTTGAAATTTTTAGAACCAATTGTCACAAGAGCCAAGAGGTATGGTAATGACACTTGTTTGTTTGAGTGAATGATTTTCAACCAAATTTATGAAACAAACTGAAAATGAGTGCATAATACAAATTAGCAATGCAGTAGACATAAGACACCAACTCTATCACTCACAACTTGTTCATCCAAATCCACTGCAGATCCTAATTTACTTCAGTAGACATAAGAGTTATCAAGGTTTTTGAAGGTATTTAAGCCATGAATTTCAGAAAAAATACATGTCAATCAAGTGGAACATTGATTTATCAAAACCGAATTCAAAATTATTTTTGTCAATTCCAAAATGGAAACCACATGTGTCATTAGACAGGACCAACCATATGCTATTAATAATCAACCACATGAATTCAATGAAGCACAACATGCTCATATGACAAATATCATCCACATTCAGAACAGCATCTCATCTCACAAAACACCAAAATTTCAACTAAAATAACATCACAAAAATCATAGCTTAGGAATCAAAACAGCGTCTCATCCAAAGGAACATAGAAATATGCATCACACAAAACATTAACCTAGAGGGAACCATGTTCTTCTCAAACATAGCTAAGATTAAGTTCCAACAACACCAACCTTCGTAAATCCAATACTAGATAAAGAAGATAAATACAACACAACAATAAATCACGAAGTTCAACCAATTTGAGGAAATAAAAATGCACAGAGACGAAAATACCTGAGATCGATTTCGTGAGAGAGAAGAGATCGATTCCGTGAGAGAGGAGAGGTTGATTCTGGGAGTGATGGGTTCCGTGAGAATGAGAGAGGTTGATCCCGTGAGAATGAGAGAGATCGATTTCGTATGCGAGAGAACACGTGAAACTCAGAAAATGAAATCGTGTATCATGAGAAGAGAGAGAACGAGGGAATTCAAAATTATGCCATTAGAGATGGAATTGTGAATTCCTCTAAATTGGTCAAAGAAAAATACTTTATAAAATTCCATCATTTTAACAATTCTTATATTTATTTATCCAAACAAGAGATTTGGTCTAATAATTTTAAATTACCCTAAAAAATTACTTTCCCTCATCAAATTGACCCATCCAAACACACTCTAAAGGATTATGCTTTCGGCTTGAACTATCACCCCAGTAAAGCTAATGTTGTGGCTGATGCTTTGAGTCGGAAGACTTTGCATATGTCTGCTATGATGGTTAAAGAATTGGAATTGATTGAACAGTTCAGAGACATGAGTTTGATTTGTGAACAGACACCACATAGTGTGATGCTGGGTATACTGAAGATCAACAATGAATTTCTTAATAGTATCAGAGAAGGTCAGAAGCTGGATGTGAAACTGGTGGATTTGATGATTGGAAATGAGCAGACCAAAACTAACGAATTCAAAGTGGATGAACAAGGTGTGTTGAGGTTCTGTGATAGGATTTGTATTCCTGATGATCCTGAGTTGAAAAGAATGATCCTAGAAGAAAGTCATAGGAGTAGCTTGAGTATCCATCCAGGACCTACAAAGATGTATCAAGACTTAAAGAAGATATTTTGGTGGCCTGGATTGAAATGTGGCATGGCTAAGTTTGTGTATGCTTGTTTGACTTGTCATAAGTCGAAGGTGGAACATTAGAAACCTGCTGGGTTGATGCAACCGTTAGATATCCCAAAGTGGAAGTGGGACAACATTTCTATGGATTTTGTGACCGGGTTGCCTAATACGCCAAGAGGACATGATTCATTTTGTGTAGTGGTGGATAGACTGACGAAATCGGCATATTTCATTCTGATCAATATCAATTTTCCTTTGCAGAGGTTGGCAGAGATTTATATCCAGGTGATTGTGAAGCTGCATGGAGTTCCGTTGAGTATTGTGTCAGATAGAGATCCAAGATTCACTTCGAGATTTTGGGAGATTTTGCAAGAGGCTTTAGGATCGAAACTGAGATTAAGCTCAACTTATCACCTGCAGACGGATGGACAGACGGAGAGAACTATATAATCTTTGGAGGATTTGTTGAGGGCTTGTGTGCTTGAACAAGGAGGTGTTTGGGATAGCCATTTGTCGCTGATTGAGTTCACTTATAATAACAGTTATCATTCCGGTATTGGGATGGCGCCTTTTGAAGCTTTGTATGGTCGAAGGTGTCGGACGCCTTTGTGTTGGCACGAATTTGGTGAGAGTGTAGTACTTGGACCTGAGATTGTTCAGCAGACTACCGAAAAGGTGAAGCTGATTCAGGAGAAGATGAAAGCTTCGCAGAGTAGGCAGAAGAGCTACCATGATAAGAGGAGGAAAGATCTTGAGTTCCAAGAAGGAGACCATGTTTTTTTTAGAGTCACCCCGGTGACCGGTGTTAGACGTGCGTTGAAATCAAGGAAGCTTACTCCTCGGTTTATTGGTCCATATCAGATTTCTGTAAGAGTTGGAACTGTTGCCTACAGAGTGGCATTGCCACCCAATTTGTCGAATTTGCACGATGTATTCCATGTATCACAACTTCGGAAGTATGTTCCGGATACGTCGCATGTGATTCCGATGGATAATGTGGAAGTAAGGGATAACCTTACGGTTGAGGCCTTACCAATACGAATTGAAGACCACGAGTTAAAACAATTGAGGGGTAAAGAGATCACCCTTGGAAGGTAGTATGGGGAGGTGCTGCCGGTGGAAATATGACTTGGGAGTTAGAGAGCAGGATGTGAGAGTCATATTCGGAGTTGTTCGCATGAGATAAATTTTCGAGGGCAAAAATATTCTAAGTGAGGGAGAGTTGTAACACCCCGATTTATTTTATTATTTTTTCATAATTGGAATTATATGTTGTGGTACATTTGTGTGTGTAGTTGTGTTTGGGGTTGTCCTTAGTATGGGGCAGTGACCTTAGAATTATAGGGATTAAGATGTCGGGGGTGTGTGGCAAATTAGGTAGAACTTGGTGGTGTGGTGAGAATAGTTATTTGGTTAATATTATTATTTTAAATTATTAAGGGATATTGTTATTATTATTTAATTAGTATAATTATAATAATAATAATATTTAAACAATAATAATCATAATAATATTAATAATAAAAGGATATTAGAAAAGAAAATAGAAAAGAAGGAATTAGGGGGAGAACTCATTCAGTACGTGAAAAGCTGAGAAAGAGAAAGAGGAGAGCTAGGGAAGAAGGGAGGAGAAAAGCCATTGTTGAGGCCGAGGTTTTCGTCAAGAACTCTAAGGTAAGGGTGGGGTTCTTTAATCTCTTAAGGGTTGTATAATGTTTGTATAAGGGTAGATAAACCTTTAGGATCATCCCTATGTGTTATTTGTATTGATTTGGGATTGAGGGTTTTGCGTGTCGGAGGTTTCGATAAGAGGAAAAATGCATAAATTAACCGGTTAAATTGCGGTTTATGTATACCTATTTGTTTATATGAAAACCTGTGATTGTATGTGTGTTTTTGGACTGTTTGTGAGTGAAAACGGAGAAGGGTTGGGGCTGATTCATGTGGGAATCGCAACTGCAAAATTGCAGAATCGCGCTGTTCACAGTGCGAATAAAATTTCGCTGGGCGAATGTTTTCCGCAGATTCGCTAAGCGAACGAAGTAGCGAACGAAGGAAAAGAAGAGAAATTCTGGAATGTGTGGTGGGGGAGTTCGCCCCAGGTTCGCTAGGCGAACTTCTGGCGAACTCCAGTTCGCTGGGCGAATGTGAAGCGAATGGGGGGATAATATGTGAGTCTCTAGTTTTTGTATGAGAGGGGTTGTTCGTTGGCAAGTTCGCTAGGCGAACTCGCAACGAGCATGACAGTGTTGTTTGCTGCTGTTACAAACAGAAATTTATCAAACTTCAAAAATTCATAACTTTTAATCTGTATGTCCGTTTCAATCGTCGTTTGAATCGTTGGAAAGCTGGTTTCATATACCTTTTGATAAAATTTAATTCAATACCAGAATTTTAAATATTCGATGCAGTAGTTGGGTTTTTGTGTATGTGTTATGTGTTGTACGTTGAAATGATGAATTCGGTTGTGTGGATGCGTGTTGTGGTTGTGGATTATTGTTGTTATATGTGTTGGCAGGTATATGCTGTGTATTGGATAGTTTTAGTATGATGTATTGACGCATTGTTAGTCATATGCATTTAGTTATCGTTGTATGTTGTCGTTGTATGCATGCCATGTTGCATAAGTTGTGCGGTAAGTCGTGTGCCCAGTGGCGGAGCCAGAATTTTTTTGAAGTCTGGGCAAAAATTTAAAGACCGCAAAAATTTGTATGAAATATGACGGTTTTAAAATTGTGTTTAATAAAACCGCCACTATTTACATTAAAATATGACAGTTTTATAAACTGATGTAGTATTAATAGAAAAATGGCAGTTTTGACCGCCTTTATTTTGACACGTCAGTTCCTTTACAGTGAATTTTGTTTTTATTGGTTTTTTAAATCGAATATTTTCTTTTATAATTGTAGAAATTGATCTATAGAATTGTATAGAGTCCTAATATATTTTTTTATATATTTGAGGATAAAATTTATTCTTTTCTACTTCTTTTTTACAACACTGTACATGTTTTTTTTTTTTTTAATTTTAGTAATTGCTACTTTTATGTTAATTTTTATTTCTTCTAAGTATTCATTTTTTATTTTTGGTTAATTTGGTCATAAATTGCAACTTTAATCTTTATTTCAATTCTTGCACTTTTTGTAATGTAGTTGAATCTAAATATTATAATATAAAAAAAATTGATGTAATGTATACTTAATTGCATAAAAATATAATATTTTGCATAATTTATAATATTTTGGTTTAAACTTGTATTTTTATGCATAAAAATATAAATTTTTTTGTTTAAACCATAATTTACAACATTATACATGTATTATTTTTCATAATTTATAATTTATAATTTAATTTTTGGTTTAAATTTGTATTTTCTGCATTTTCATTAATTGTAGCGGTTTAAACCGCCATAATAACACTTTTATAATTTAATTTTGGTTTAAATTTGTATTTTTCTGCATTTTCATTAATTGAGGCGGTTTAAGCCGCCGTAATAGCACTTTTATAATTTAATTTTTAGTTTATATTTGTATTTTTCTGCATTTTCATTAATTTTGGCGGTTTAAACCGCCGTAATATCAATTTCATAATTTAATTTTTGGTTGAAATTTTTATATTTTTGCATTTTCATGAATTGTGGCGGTTTAGACCGCCGTAATAGCACTTTTTAACCGCCGCAATTTTCAAAATTGTGGTGTAAAGAAGGAAATTTTTTTGACCAAAGCCTGGGCACATGCCCAGGCTGGCCAGACCTTAAAACAACCTATGCGTGTACCCATGTGGGGTGTGAGCATCTTATCGGGATTCTTTGAAATAAAACTGTGTTATTGTTGTTGTTGTTGTTGTTGAGGTGATCGTGTGCCCATGTGGGGTGTGAGTGATCACGAATGTCGTGTGCTCATGTGAGGTGTGAGCGACTGATATAGATATTCCGACAGAAATTATGATCATGAAAAAGGGATCGAATTGGTACCGCATACATTGAGTTGAGTCGTGGGTCTTATTGCATTGCATTGCATTATGTTGTGTTGTATGGTGGATTATACGGTTGTCTGCTTATGTGGAAGAGTGTGATTTCGTTGATGTAGTAACGATAGGATGAATTGTGTAATTGGTTAAATGCTTTTATATTTATGTTATGCATTTCTTTTGTTGATTGAGAATCTCACCCCTTCTGTTTGAATGTTACCTCTATGTGGGTAACGTGCAGATAATCAAGATTAGTGCGGAGTTGGAGTTAGCAAAGACTGAGTCTTCTCTTTTATTTCGTTGTGTCGGCGTCTGCTCTGATGTGTAACACTGGGGATTTGGAACGCTTGTCGTTATTTGTTTTAGTATTTGTTATCGCTCTATTTACTTGATGATGATTATGTGGTATTAAACATGTTATATTTTCGTTGAACTTCTGCTGCCGTAGTGAAGATTAATTAAGTATGATTTTAATTGTTGATATTTAAGTGTTACATATCGTATGCATGAGCAGGTTATTATTGAAGGTAGCATCCTAAATGTTGTATGTTTTATTTTACTCTGATCTTCTATTATTAATTGTCTCGAGGGTTTAGGGTGTTACATTCATCATTTATTGTCTTGAAGGAGTAAACATAAATTTTGTTACATGTAGAAACAGATCAGTACAAGCAAGATAGATTTATGTGGAGCCTCGATCAAAATCTAACTTTTAGTGTCAAAAGTTGTTATGAGAAACTAAGAGAGAAGGAAGTAGAAAATGATACGGAGGAAGAGAAGAAATGGGTCATAAGAAGAATATGGAAAATAAGCACATCGTCAAAATTAAAAGTGTTTGGTTTGAGGGTAATGCTAAATAGATTTCCTACAAGGAATCAATTAGTAAGGAAGGACATTTTACAAAATTCTCATGAGAAGACTTATGTTTTATGTTTTGAAGTGGAGGAAAATGTGTACCACATGTTATTTCTATGCGGGATTAGTAGGAGGGTTGGAGGGAAAATTAATCAATGGTTGAATCATTATAATTTTTTCTCTCACTCAGGACTTGCAAGGTAGGATGAAGAATAAGTATAATGGAGGTTGCTGGTTTACTGCAGTATGAAGCATATGGAAGATGAGGAATGAAATATTATTAAATAACAAGTTTTGTATTTTAGAGGACTTGGCATTAAAATTGCATCATGGATTTGGCATAATATTGTTAGGAAAAAACAAAGCATAGAGAAAAAAGAGGAACACAATAACAACACAAGAGATTAACGTGGAAACTATAAAACCAGAGAAAAAATCACGATTGTTGTCAAATGACAACCAGAGAATAACACTACGTGAAAATTGTTACAACACATAGATAACCCTTAACCACCCGAAGGCCCAAATACACCCACACTCTCTAAAGAAAATATTTAACTACCCCTTACAACACTCTAAAACAAGATTATAAGAGAAAATATAAAAATTCAAATACAAGCTTAAAGTGATTGTGACTGGTGCGTATTGGAATGAAGAACTTGAATTTTATAGATAACCTTGAACCCCCTCTTCCTTCACAAAACTAAATGATGTGGGAATTCAAAGAACTTGTGTCCTATATATACCCTTGGACTCTCTCTTCATTCACAAAATAAGCGATGTGGGAATTCTTCAATATGTATATTTTAAACCAACTCCAACAATCACCACTTTGAGTGAAAATAATACATAAGCTTTCATTGTCTTCATCGACAATCCTACTCCACCATAAAGAGTATAGTCACTTAAAGCTACACTACTCCAAGAATTTTCACGCTGTCTTCACCAACAATCATAGTTTTAAAAAACTATCATACTCCACCTAAAAAAGAGTATATTTCATTTAAAGCTAAATCACTTCAAGAATTTTCACATCGTCTTCGCCGAGAATCATAGTTTTAAAACTGTCATACTCTCTTATGAAGAATATATTTCACTTGAAGATAAATCACTTCAAAAATATCACATTGTCATCACCGATAATCATATACTTTATCATGAAGAATAAATTTCACTTGAAGATAAACCACTTAAAGAATTTCAGATGTCGAAAACTAGGTTGAAACTTTATGTTGCAACTTCCATGTTGGTCGAAAGTTCTTCAACGATCGACATAATCTCACACCTTGTGTAGTCTTGATTGTATAAACACATCTTTGATTTGAACTTTCCATAAGTCAAAAAAATTTCTTCCATCAATTTTCTCTAGCCCAAACTTCACAGTGGAATTTGTGACTATAACTCAACAATTTTTTCATAACACCACCTAATCTAACCTTTCGATCATACTAGGTAGGTGGTCGGTAGCACGTCAGTGGACTTGAACGGTCAGCAAACAAACGGGGGGAGGGGGTACCTGCAAATACTCTGATGCTTAAGTTAGTCGGGTGAAGAGGTGAGTAAGGAAGGGGTAAGAGCAAAATACCTGACCCTCTTGCAGATGAGTGTGTTTATAGTGAGCCCTCAGTACTGGGTCAATGGTCTCCGTCCTGGGCTGAGTGTCCAAGTCCATAACGGATGGCGGCCAGGATTCCTATGTAGATGCAGGGATGAGTAGCTCATGCTCATCATCCTGGATCAACCGCTCTGCATTCCCCGATTAATGGACTAACTTGCCCATTGCGAAGGGCAAAAAAGGTCCCATGAGGAGTGCGAGTCGGTTGGTGATGTGTCCTCGGGTAAGGAGCACATGGGGAATGTGTTTTCTACTGGCCCTAACGGCTTAGGCCAGGATCATGGACCGTCCTCGACGTAGGATTGGAATGAGTTGTGCTCGACGCTGGGTCAGCCACAGGCCTAGTCCAGAATAGGAGCCCCCCAAGTCGTTGCCCCTAGGCATGGGGTCAATGCTTAGAGTCAGTTCGTGTGTCAAGGAAGAGAAAGGGACTCTGTGTAAGGAGAGTATTCATTTGGGGTCCGCGATTGTGAGCTCGCGCCGTCGTGGACGTTGTTCACGAGTTCGCGCCCATAGGGATAATGCTTTGCTCGCGACTCATGGAATTTCACCTTCTAGGTAGATGCGTCGCGTAAAGATTGTGGTCGGGAGCTTAACAAGTGCATGCGTTAAGCATTTGGCTCTACTCGTGAATGAATGCAGAAGCTCGTCGCCTATGTCCGACAAAGGGGTGTTAGACAGGATTTAAAGAGACAATGTTCCGTCTCCTCGAGGCAACGGTCGATGGGACTTGAAGAGACGGCGTTCTGTCTCCCCGAGACAATGGTTGATAGGACTTGAAGAGGCAATATTCGTCTCCTTAGGCTGTGTGTCAGAGTCATTTAATGCACAATTATGGCCTATGAGTAGGGGTACTGATGAGATAGGCGGCGACACGTCTACCTATGCTTTGAATTTTGTTTATAAATAGGAGAGAGTGGGGGACCATTTGCACATTTCCGCATTCACTCTTCTCTCTACTTTCCTCTGAGCTTCAGATTATTTCTCCACTGTACGCCGTTGTCGTCGCTACCGTCACAAACTTTCTTCAAGTCAACTTCAACCACTCTTCAAATCAAGTAAGCATTCTTCATCTAATCTACAGTTTGTATGCTAGTTTTAGAACGTAGATTAGTTATAGAATGTAGGTTGTTTTAGGATGCATGTTGGGTTCCGGCGGGTGTTGGTGTTTGGAGGTGGTTTGGTGATAAGTGCAAATTGTAGCTATTTTTGTATATAAGTTTTGTTGCACTTATCGATACTTTTTGTTAATATCGCTCGAATAAACCCCGCTTTGTTTGTAAATACGTTTACTTTATGTTATAGTGTATATATTACGTTATTGTGTAAATATCATTGAGTTTAATTGTTTTTCATTTATTTTTGCAGGTATTCAAGCAAGTATATCTTGTCATATTCATAAAGATCATTGAATAAGATTTCCAACGCTTCCGACCGTGCGTCAATCCGAGTTACGGTTCAAAAGTTATGGTCAAAACAAGGGCTGGTGTGCTGTCAAGTTCGCATTGTGAACTTTCCGGCGAATTCTCCCAGACTTGAGGCAGTAGAAAAAGGCACCAAAGTTCGCATTGCGAACTTTCCAGCGAATATTCGCTTTGCGAATAAAATTTCGCATTGTGAACTTTTGCAGAATCGTAGAGGCGGTTTAACTGTTCCTGAGGCACATCAGGTGCCTAATTTGATGTTCGCTTTGCGAATAAAAGTTCGCATTGCGAACATGACAGATTTTGAAAATAATATATAAGTCATTTCATTCATTTTTTAGGTTATGGTTTTGTGGATTTTTGCTCCCAACTCCATCAAACTCATTTTTCAGTAGGATTAGCTTAGAAAATAACATTGAAGCTTGCACACGGATGATACGGGGTGGATTTCTCATAGACCGGCGTTGACAAACCGCGAGATGTTTGGTTTATTTCTCTTCTACTTTGTGTATTTCTTCTTTGTTGGGTTGTTGTATATGTATTTACTTTTAACTCATGTATATTTGTCGCCCATGGCGTTATATTTAATTTGCTTTACAAATCTTTATCGGTGATTATCCTTGATTTTTGCTTTATGCTCGGGGTTCGGGTTGTGTTAGAGATAAACATCGCAAACTTTGATTAGGGATGATTATCTGTTAGTTTCTGGATGCTAGAGATAGATTTAGAGCTAACAATCTTTATGGGTGTCGAAGCTTAATGCCTCCGTATCTCGAGTCGGGTGCGAGAGTGTCAACAAGGGTAACACGGTTGTTCTCTAAGCTCAGTGTGTCAGAGATGGACACTGTTGTGAGCGATGCTGGATGATATTGAGGAGTATTGTAGGTTGAGTATAGTTGGTCGATAGATTTAAGTTTGTGACGAGTCGATTATGTGCATGCCTGACAAGTTTCTTCTCTATGAAGAATGAATTCTTTTTGTGTTAATATTTACTTTTCTACATTTACTTTAAACCCATTTTAACCCAAACTTAATAACATTTAAATTGTCGAACGACAGTTCAATAGCACCCATCTCTGTGGACACGACATAAATCCCGGAGGGAATTCTTTCGAAAATAATATTTTTGCTTGCCGCTTTACCGCATCAACAAAATGGCGTCGTTGTCGGGGATTGATGTTTTTATTGGATTGCATTACGATAGTTTCGATGTTTTGGAGCTTTGTGCATAATTGTTTATATTGATTATATGCTTGTGTAGATACTTGTTTTGCTTTTATTTTCCATTATGTTTGTTCACGTTTTGTATACATTTTGTTCCCGTAACGTTTGTTCAAGTGTTTGGTTAGGACACTTGCTTTTGGTTTACGCGGTGAGACATCACCATGGCATGAAGGGAGGAAGTTACTAGCTAAGCACAGTAAAGGCGTCGAGCTTACGACGTAAAACAAGCATGTTTTATCGGTTTTTGTTTCGTTATTACTTTTTCATTCTATCTTAGGTTGTGTGGTGAACATTCATTAAACAAGTTGTACTCGGATTGTTCGTAAAATTCTCAAATCTTCACTTTACAACTTTTTTAATCCATTTTCAGACGGTCTTTTAGTTTGTTTATATTAATAGTTTTTGTGTTTGTCTAAGAGCTTGTTTTGAGTAGCTTGAGGAAATTTGAGGTGATGTTCCAAGTTTGATCATTTCAACATGCTGATGTATGGTAATGATATTGTTAAGTTTTGTACACGTCTAAGGTATGTGTTTATCGCTTTCTAGACTTTAGCATATTCATGATACTTAGGCTTTTTACAAACTTCCATGCCATTCATTCTTTTTTATACTTGTTCTTGATGTGAATCACTTTAGTTCCCACCCTTTTTGTCAGGTAGCTTTCCATTGTTCATATATGCGCGGAGTATCAGCATTCTTGTTCTAACTGGATTTTATTATGCTTAATCTTTTGTTTGTATTGATTATATGAAAGCATGAAAAGGATCAAGACATTTTGTTTCATTTTGAGCATAACTACCTAGCCAAATAGTCAATTCATCCTGTGAGTGTGTGAGCATTTGTTAAACCCCTTTGTGCCTTTCTATCATTATCCATGTTGTTTGAGCTTAATGCTTGTCTATGAGTATTGAATTCACTTTTTGTATGGATTTTGATTGATTGTTTTTTCTTGAACCCTCAATTTTGTATGAATTTTTACCTTGCCTTAGAAAGTAGGGAGTATTCACATGATGATGTGGTTGAATTCAAGTTGGGGAGAGAATGATTGTTTACTCATTGGTTGGTTTCTATGAGGTTGAAAAAGAAAAGAAAAAATAGAAAAATATGAAAAATAAAAGAAAAGAAAAAAAAAGAAAGAAAAATAAAATCCTTGTGAAAGGAAACAAAAAGAGTTCATATAATTGTGCTAAATAAGTATTGTGTTTTGTGTAACACTTGGGATTTTGGAAAAAGTTGATTGGAATTTTGTGTTTGAGTCTTTGAGAGTTGATCACTCCCTTAGGTTTAGACAAGTTTTTATTTCAATTACCTTTACAAATTGCCCCTTGTTTGTTTACCCGACCACGCTATAACCTTGAAAGCCCTTGTGATTTTTGCCTTTGTATGTTCAATGTGAATTTTTGGATAAATGCATAATTTAGTCTTTTGTTTGCAAGATTGTTGTGTGGGTGAAAGGTACCTCATTTTGTGTTTTTCATCTACCGATGATTGTTTTTGCTAGGTGTGATTCACGTTTGAACTTGTGTTGTTTTAGGATGTTTGGCATGATTTTTGTATTTAGCATTTATTTTGTGCCTATGTTGTCGTTGTAGTTTAGTGGTAAGTATTTACTTTGTGTGTACCATTTTTCATTTGAACCATTCATTTGTTTCCGTTTTTCAAAACCTGTTGATTCGTGATTCTTTGGCTGTCACTCTGTTTCTTTGAGTCGCTTGATTCTTGTTTAGGGACAAACAAATTTAAGTTGGGGAGAGTTTGATAAGTTCAAATTGTAGCTATTTTTGTATATAAGTTTTTTTGCACTTATCGATACTTTTTGTTTATATCGCTTGAATAAACCCCGCTTTGTTTGTAAATACGTTTACTTTATGTTATAGTGTATATATTTGATAACACCAAATCACATTGTATATTTGACCCCGATTGCACATGTTTTTAGTTGTTTATTTGTAATTTTCCATTGTTATTATGATATTTTGTTTTACTTTCGGATACATTGCTTGATTTGAGCTTGCAATGAAGAAACGACGCAAAACGGAGCTAAAACGGAGATTTTCTGTGCAAATTGTACACTAACCGTTTCACTCAGCGAACGCCATAGAGGACGCCATTTGAGTAGTGGGTTTCGCCCACATTCCAACGGTCACAAAAGGCGTTTTATTCCACAGACACACTCGGCGGACCCTGAGAGGGGGTCGGCGGGTGCCGACCGTTGTAACATGAAAATGGTCAGAAATGTTAGAAGCAGTTACACACGAAGAAAATTATTATTCAGCCATTTTTTCATAATGGTGAGAGGCAGTTACAACTTCATGACTACTATAAAAAGACTTGTATTTTCACTTTTAGATTATCCAATCCTAGTTTCCAACCTTAGGCATAAAGTTCATTTTGTAAAGCAATAATCCGCCACATCGAGGGGTTATTGCACTATCGTTGTTAGTTAGATTGGAGCAACCATAGTTCGGAGCGTTTATATTTGAAGTTATTTACTTTCCCGCAATTTACTTTCCAACTCTGTACCAGATTCAGTCTCCGCTTTGGAGCAGGTTTCTTTTATAAATTGCATTTTATTATATTCTGCATCGCTTTTATATTCGTTTATTTTCCTGCACTGCTTTACATTCATTTATTTTCTGTCTCTGCCCTTACTTTGTTATTTTAAGTTTTTGTGTGATCTGTTTATCTTTCGAAACTGAACTCAAGTGTAACACTTGTATTCATTCTCTCAAAGTATACTCTCACACTTTACACGTTTTTATCTTACAAATGCTTTACTTTGCAAACCAATTTATTGTTATGTTTTTAGTCACCATGTCCAGCTAAATCCCTTGTGTGAGGATCGTCGTTCCGACGGTACTCCACATGTCATCTCTTTAGAAATACTTTAGGGGCTGTTTTTTATTTTAATTAAACTCTTCTGAACTTCAATTGATCGGTCAATACGTAAATGAGACCGTGTTTTTGTTTGCGTAATGACTGTGACTAGATCGGGTAAGATCGAAAGTCGTCCGACATTTTAGAAAAGAGTTTGTTAGATGTTAATTGATAAATACAGCGGAATCACTTTATTGATTAACTAAGAAAGTTTTATATTATTAGAAATAGGTTTTAAACTATTTTCGGACGCGTTTATAGATTTAGGACCCGGTTGGCCGAGCATATGCCGGAAACCCTTTGGTATAAAATATTTTTAATCGAAAGCACTTTTTAACAAAGTCTTAGAGGCAATTACATAAAAAAGGACTTTATCACATTAACGCAGAGAACGACCGGTGCAGTGTGAGCGGCTGGTATAGATTAAAGGTTATGTCTGGTTCCGATCACGCTAACGCGGCGGATCCTTTTTAATTAACTCTTTTTCAAAGAAGAAAACATTGCCCCATAAGTGTTATTATTTAGATGATAAGAGTATTGTTTGATTGACGTGAATTACATTCCAGTATAGTATTTATCTGATTTATTTCTATTTTCGTTCTGTAGAAAACTTTTACTCTGATATTTATTAGCCTTAGATAAACAACGTAACAATAGTAATCGATAGATTGACATTGGTCTCTGTGGGATCGATAAATTTTTTATATTACTCTGACGTAATCCGTATACTTGCGGATAACACGCATCAATATTGCGTTATTGTGTAAATATCATTGAGTTTAATTATTTTCCATTTATTTTTGCAGGTATTCAAGAAAGTATATCTTGTTATATTCATAAAGAGCATTGAATAAGCTTTCTAATGCTTTCGACCGTGCGTCAATCCGAGTTACGGTTCAAAAGTTATGGTAAAAACAAGGGCTGGTGTGCTGTCAAGTTCGCATTGCGAACTTTCCGGCGAATTCTCCCAAACTTGAGGCAGTAGAAAAAGGCACCAAAGTTCGCATTGCAAACTTTCCCGCGAATGTTTGCTTTGCGAATAAAAGTTCACATTGCAAACTTTTGCAGAATCGCAGAGGCGGTTTAACTGTTCCTGAGACACATCAGGTGCCTAATTTAATGTTCGCTTTGCGAATAAAAGTTTGCATTGCGAACATGACAGATTTTGAAAATAATATATAAGTCATTTCATTCATTTTTTAGGTTATGGTTTTGGGGATTTTTGCTCCCAACTCCATCAAACTCATTTTTCAGTAGGATTAGCTTAGAAAACAACATTGAAGCTTGCACACGGATGATCCGGGGTGGATTTCTCATCGACCGACGCTGACAAACCGCGAGATGTTTGGTTTATTTCTTTTCTTCTTTGTGTATTTCTTCTTTGTTTGGTTGTTGTATATGTATTTACTTTGAACTCATGTATATTTGTCGCCCATGGCGTTATATTTAATTTGCTTTACAAATCTTTATCAGTGATTATCCTTGATTTTTTCTTTATGCTCGGGGTTTGGGTTGTGTTAGAGATAAACATCGCAAACTTTGATTACGGATAATTATCTATTAGTTACTGGATGCTAGAGATAGATTTATACTAACAATCTTTATGGGTGTCAAAGCTTTATGCCTCTGTATCTCGAGTCGGGTGCGAGAAAGTCAAAGAAGGTAACACGGTTGTTCTCTCAGCTCAGTGTGTCAGAGATGGACACTGTTATGAGCGATGCTGGATGATATTGAGGAGTATTGTAGGTTGAGTATAGTTGGTCGATAGGTTTAAGTTTGTGACGAGTTGATTATGTGCATGCCTGACAAGTTTCTTCTCTCTTAAGAATGAATTCTTTTTGTCTTAATATTTACTTTTCTGCATTTACTTTAAATCCATTTTAACCCAAACTCAATAACATTTAAATTATCGAACAGCAGCTCAATAGCATCGATCTCTGTGGACACGACATAAATCCCGGAGGGAATTCTTTCAAAAATAATATTTTTACTTGCCGCTTTACCGCATCAACAAAATGGCGCCGTTGCCGGGGATTGGTGTTTTTATTGGATTGCATTGCGATAGTTTCGATGTTTTGGAGCTTTGTACATAATTGTTTATATTGTATATATGCTTGTGTAGATACTTGTTTTGCTTTTATTTTCCATTATGTTTGTTCAAGTTTTGTATACATTTTGTTCCTGTAACGTTTGTTCAAGTGTTTGGTTAGGACACTTGCTTTTGGTTTGCACGGTGAGACATCACCATGGCATGAAGGGAGGAAGTTACTAGCTAAGCACAGTAAAGGCGTTGAGCTTACGATGTAAAACAAGCATGTTTTACCGTTTTTTGTTTCGTTATTACTTTTTCATTCTAGTTTAGGTTGTGTGGTGAACATTCATTAAACAAGTTGTACTCGGATTGTTCGTAAAATTCTCAAATCTTCACTTTACAACTTTTTAAATCCATTTTCAGCCGATCTTTTAGTTTGTTTATATTAATAGTTTTTGTGTTTGTCTAAGAGCTTGTTTTGAGTAGCTTGGGGAAATTTGAGTTGATGTTCCAAGTTTGATCATTTCAACTTGCGGATGTATGGTAATGATATTGTTAAGTTTTGTACACGTCTAAGGTATGTGTTTATCGCTTTCTAGACTTTAGCATATTCATGATACTTAGGCTTTTTACAAACTTCCATGCCATTCATTCGTTTTTATACTTGTTCTTGATGTGAATCACTTTAGTTCCCACCCTTTTTGTCAGGTAGCTTTCCATTGTTCATATATGCGCGGAGTATCAGCATTCTTGTTCTAACTGCATTTTATTATGCTTAATCTTTTGTTTGTATTGATTATATGAAATCATGAAAAGGATCAAGGCATTTTGTTTCATTTTGAGCACAACTACCTAGCCAAATAGTCAATTCACCCTGTGAGTGTGTGAGCATTTGTTAAACCCCTTTGTACCTTTCTATCATTATCCATGTTGTTTGAGCTTAATGCTTGTCTATGAGTATTGAATTCACTTTGTATGGATTTTGATTGATTGTTTTTTCTTGAACCCTCAATTTTGTGTTGTTGTATGAATTTTTACCTTGCCATAGAAAGTAGGGAGCATTCACATGATGATGTAGTTGAATTCAAGTTGGGGAGAGAATGATTGTTTACTCATTGGTTGGTTTCTATGAGGTTGAAAAAGAAAATAAAAAAGAGAAAAATATGAAAAAGAAAAAAAAAGAAAAAAAAGAAAGAAAAAGAAAATCCTTGTGAAAGGAAACAAAAAGAGTTCATATAATTGTGCTAAATAAGTATTGTGTTTTGTGTAACACTTGGGATTTTGGAAAAAGTTGATTGAAATTTTGTGTTTGAGTCTTTGAGAGTTGATCACTCCCTTAGGTTTAGACAAGTTTTTATTTCAATTACCTTTACAAATTGCCCCTTGTTTGTCTACCCGACCATGCTATAACCTTGAAAGCCCTTGTGATTCTTGCCTTTGTATGTTCAATGTGAATTTTTGGATGAATGCATAATTTAGTCTTTTGTTTGCAAGATTGTTGTGTGGGTTAAAAGTACCTCATTTTGTGTTTTTCATCTACCGATGATTATTTTTGCTAGGTATGATTCACGTTTGAACTTGTGTTGTTTTAGGATGTTTGGCATGATTTTTGTATTTAGCATTTGTTTTGTGCCTATGTTGTCGTTGTAGTTTAGTGGTAAGTATTTACTTTGTGTGTACCGTTTTTCATTTGAACCATTCATTTGTTTCCGTTTTTCAAAACCTGTTGATTCGTGATTCTTTGGTTGTCACTCTGTTTCTTTGAGTCGCTTGATTCTTGTTTAGGGACAAACAAGTTTAAGTTGGTGAGAGTTTGATAAGTGCAAATTGTAGTTATTTTTGTATATAAGTTTTGTTACACTTATCGATACTTTTTGTTAATTTCGCTCGAATAAACCCCGCTTTGTTTGTAAATACGTTTACTTTATGTTATAGTGTATATATTGCGTTATTGTGTAAATATCATTGAGTTTAATTATTTTCCATTTATTTTTGCAGGTATTCAAGCAAGGATATCTTTTCATATTCATAAATAGCATTGAATAAGCTTTCCAACGCTTCCGACCGTGCGTCAATCCGAGTTACGGTTCAAAAGTTATGGTCAAAACAAGGGCTGATGTGCTGTCAAGTTCGCATTGCGAACTTTCCGGCGAATTCTCCCACACTTGAGGCAGTAGAAAAAGACACCAAAGTTCGCATTGCAAACTTTCCAGCGAATGTTCGCTTTGCGAATAAAAGTTTGCATTGCGAACTTTTGCAGAATCGCAGAGGCGGTTTAACTGTTCCTGAGGCACATCAGGTGCCTAATTTAATGTTCGCTTTGCGAATAAAAGTTTGCATTGCGAACATGACAGATTTTGAAAATAATATATAAGTTATTTCATTCATTTTTTAGGTTATGGTTTTGGGTATTTTTGCTCCCAACTCCATCAAACTCATTTTTCAGTAGGATTATCTTAGAAAACAATATTGAAGCTTGCACATGGATGATCCGGGGTGGATTTCTCATCGACCGGCGTTGACAAACCGCGAGATGTTTGGTTTATTTCTTTTCTTCTTTGTGTATTTCTTCTTTGTTGGGTTGTTGTATTTGTATTTACTTTGAACTCATGTATATTTGTCGCACATGACGTTATATTTAATTTTCTTTACAAATCTTTATCTGTGATTATCCTTGATTTTTGCTTTATGCTCAGGATTTGGGTTGTATTAGAGATAAATATCGCAAACTTTGATTATGGATGATTATCTGTTAGTTTCTGGATGCTAGAGATAAATTTAGAGCTAACAATCTTTATGGGTGTCGAAGCTTAATGCCTCCGTATCTCGAGTCGGGTGCGAGAGTATCGACGAGGGTAACACGGTTGTTCTCTCAGCTCAGTGTGTCAGAGATGGACACTATTGTGAGCGATGCTAGATGATATTGAGGAGTATTGTAGGTTGAGTATAGCTGGTCGATAGGTTTAAGTTTGTGATGAGTCGATTATGTGTATACCTGACAAGTCTCTTCTCTCTGAAGAATGAATTCTTTTTGTGTTAATATTTACTTTTCTGCATTTACTTTAAACCCATTTTAACTCAAACTCAATAACATTTAAATTATCGAACGGCAGTTCAATAGCACCGATCTCTGTGGACACGACATAAATCCTGGAGGGAATTCTTCTGAAAATAATATTTTTGCTTGTCGCTTTACCGCATCAACATTTGGCCATTTCCAAACACCGGCCGTAGGAGAGTATTATGCTAGAAAAGCTTGGTTTTGGGTAGAAAACCACTCCGGCGCCACCGTTCAGGCACTGAATAGGACTTGCGTCGGTGGAGCTCTTGAACTTTCCGATGAAGCTCTGTGTCGAGGAGGGACTTCCTCGCGAAGCTGATGAGTTTTTGATGAATCTTCATGTCAAGAAAGCTCTTCCTCGTGACTTTTATGTATTTTATGATGAATATCCGTATATTTTCTGATGAATCCCCGCGCAGAGGAGGATTTTCCTCGTGATTCCATGAACTTTATGATGAATGTCCGTTTATTTTTTTATGAATCCTCGCATCGAGGAGGACTTTCCTCGTGATTTTTGTTGGGTCGACTGAGACCTCCGTCGAGGAGAGAATCCTTGTGACTTCCTTGCTCGCCGTTGAGTAAGGGCCTTGGTCGAGGGCAACGTCTGTGCCTTTCTTCGACTTTTCACTTGATTTGCAGTGGAATGGTGAATTTGATATGATCGCCGAATTCACTATTGTCCTCTGCATTACATGTTTCTATGGCCCGCAGCGCTGAGGGTCTCACCTGGTCGACACTATCATTGATCCTAAATTGGCTTGGGTCAGGCCAGAACCCCGAGGGATAGCCTCTCGGTTCGCAGATTTTTCGGAGGACGCTTTCACAATTGTCGAGGAAGGAGGGTGTGTCGAGGGAGCTCTGGAGAATTGGGAGGTTTATAAGCCTAACCGGGACGACTAGATCTGCTCGCGTTTCCCAAGGAATCAATTTTCCATGTACGAGTACGTCTCTAAAGAGTTAGGGCTACGGTTGCCGTTCGACGACCTCAAATGGTAATTTTTGATCGGCTGAAGCTAGCCTCCTCACAACTGCACCTGAACTCGATCATATTCATCAGGGCCTTCGAGATCATGTGTCAGTACCTCGAGATTGGCACCATAATTCCTCTATTATTTACTTGCTTCCACCTTTAACGACAGTCTCCGCATGGGAAATGCATCTAGGTGTCCCTCAAGCAGCCGAAGAAACTATTTAAGACATTTACGGACTCCGTTTGTACCTTTAGGGATATGTATTATGCGGTCAAGCCTGCGTCCCAAGCATCCATTGACTCCATGTTCGAGTGCGTGCCCATACTCGAGGAATATGGAAGTGTGCGTCTTGATGAGGATGGGAACGAGATAATGAGGACGGTCTCGAAGTTCGCCCTTCAATGGACTAACACCCACTTCACAGAGAGCATAGACTATTACATCACAGAGCCTAACAAGCTGGACCCTGAGGACCAGCGTGGCATTGAAAATTTAGTGAAGTTCATCGACGGCTTTACTCCCGCCCAGTGGCAAACCAAGAACGGGGAGGCTGTCCTCGACGAGCGGGGCGAACCCATATATGAGGCTCGGTATATTAACATCAAGGAGCTCATCGAGTGTAATACCGTCGACGAAGCTAGACTGCTTTTAGGTAGCTCTTTTTCCTTTAATTTGTTTGTGTTTATTCTTTCTTGGTATATTGACCTGTGTTTGTCATTTGTCGCAGGTAACATGTCAAATCTACAGGAACGCGTGCTCAAGATGGCGATGGCCAAAGGGAATGCTATGAAAGGCAGAAAGAGGAGTTCCAAGAATAGGCTTGTTAACCTCCAGAGCCAGTCGCAGGTTGACTCTAGCCTCGACTCTTCTTTTTCCCCGGGTGGCGACCAGTCTTCTCCTCAACAGGGCAAGGACACCCCGACCAAGAAGAGGTAACGAGCAGATGATGTCGAGGAGGTAGATTTAACGGGGGAGGGAGTGCTGATGACAAGTTCGAGCTGCCTCCTTGCTTTTCCAATAGGGGTTTCTTCAAAGGGGGCCCTTCTCTAGCCGTGCCTCAGGAATATTCTTTGGTTATCTTGGGCCTCGACACGAAGGGCATAAGAAAAGCCCTGGCTTAGGATGCGGCCGCTCTGATGAGGGTTCTGAAGGTGGCCCTGGTCCTCAACAACGAGGAGACCTGTCATGTTGCCGAGATGGAGAAGCAACGAGCAGCGAACCGAAAGCTTGAAGTAGAGGCGATCAGGCTGGAGACTGCCTTTGATGACTACAAAGAGAAATATAAGATCCATACCGGGCTTATCACCGAGTTGCTCCTAAATAAAGAGGAGTTAGCTAAGTTAAATGCGGCCATGGGTGCTTTAAGGCTCGAGCATGCTACTAAAGAGAAGGTCTTCGAGGACAAGATATCCACTTTGGAAGTTGCTGCAGCCCCCGCCGAGGACGAGAATGATGACCTGAAGGCCTTGCAAACCCGTGCTGAGCTGGTCTCCAGGATCAGAGGTCTCAAACAAGATTGCATGGATGCAGTCAAGATGAGCATCGGGAATTTCGTGGCTCAACTCCAAATTGCTAACCCTAGGGTCGCGTTTTCGGATGAGGGGACCGAGTTCCTTCATAGGGTGGTCAACGGTCAGATAGTCGCCCATCCCAGCCTGCATACTAACGACACTGAGGAAGACGAAGAGCTCACCAATAAAGCAAAGCATAATGTTTGATTTGTATATTTTGTTGTATTTGTTCTGGCCTGCGCGTCATGGTTTCTAACATTTGGATAGTGGGCATCGCCCTTTTTTGTAATATTATGACAGCATCGACCTTTGTGGTTGTTATTCTAATCATATTTCACTTTCATGATATGCTCGTACGCACCTTTGCTATGTTTTTTAATCGTACTTTACTTTCTGATATGCTCGTGTATATTTTTGCTTGCTTGTAACAAGATGTTTGTTTGCAAATTATTTTCGCTAAGTGTTTGGGGTCTTGCTCAACAACTTTATTGCTCGACAGTGAAGAGAACTTGTGAGTGACCGGAGTTGGATTTCGTACTGACATCGGTGGGAAGATCTCGGTCGGGATCTTAACACCGTGGCATGAACTTCGCATCGTGAGCTGGGTGTTCTCCCTTATTGGTATGACGACGGCAGAGCTCGGTTGAGTTTTCCCAGTCGGATCAAGGATCTGCTCGTTCAAAGAGTGGAAACCTGCCTTTTTGTTTTAAGTTTGGGATGCTGAGCTTGTATCCGAGCACGCCTCCGTGGTTGGGACGTACTCTGTCGTCGTCGACTGGGGTATGCCAATTGTAATACCCCGTAAATTATTTTACTCTGGATAATATTTGTATGATCAACTGGGTTCCGGTTTACCCTGAGAATTTATGGGATAAAATAATTAGAGTAAACTGATGAGCTCAGAGCAAATCAAATTAATCTTATCTGACCCTGAGGTTTTAATTATTGGAGCTTTAGAGACTATTTGGATAATTAGTAGTGTTACTAATTAATGATATTTTACTATATCATTTCTTTCCACCCCTTTTTCCAAAAAAAAAAAAAAGAAGCAAAGAAAGAAAAAGATAGAAAGAAGTTAGAGAGAAAGATCAAGATCATCATCCATTCTTCATCAAATCATCTCATCTTCTTCATCATCATCTTCTAACCAAGGTGGGTTCTAGATAGATGCTTTAGTTGTGGAGTTTCTTGAGTTTAGAGTTAGGTTATATTTTGTGAGAAAATGAGTAATCTTTCTAAAATCATGAATCTAACGGTTGAAAATCGATATAAATTGCGTAGTATAATCGTAATATGCATATGAACATTGTTGATGCTTGTTTTGGTTGTTTGGAAATGTTTTGGTTTAAGAAAAGATGGATTTTTGGACTCTTAAACCATGGAAAAACGCAGCAGAATTTCTTTTCCTGGTGTAGAGCGTCGGGCGATGCTCAGAGCGTGCGCCCCTGCTCCGTCGGGCGATGGTCAAGAGGCGCAGCAGGGAACACTTCTGTATCTTTGGAGTTTTTATGAGGGGATTTACGCCCCTGCTTTGTTGGGCGAAGTAGAGGTGAGGGGACACCGCTGGGCGATATTTGTAGCGTGGGCGCTCCTGGGACTTTTTCAAATGTTCCCCTTTCCTTTTTAATTCCATAACTTGTGATCCGCTTATCCGATTTAAGTGTTCTTGATACCGATAGAAAGCTGTGAGAATAATCTATCTGATGAAGGTGAAAAATGTCGGTTTTAATTCCCGATTAAATAATCAGAGGAAACCCGAAAGTGGGTTAATTATAATAAATTATTATATGTGTTTCTAATGTGCAATGATAATATACCTTGTTTATCCTATTGCTGATTAAACATGATTGTGAGTGAATATGTATGTTAAAATGAAAATGGAATAGGTAGAGTGAGGAATATTACCATAAACTATATTGGAACCTAGTAACGGCTAGGAAAAATGATGAATAATTTAACGACAACGCTCGTGCATGAGAGGCCGAGGTGTGCGTCTATTACCAAATGGTATGGAAAGAATTACACCGGTATGGATCATGTTAATTGTGTGTAAATTGAGAAAAGACAAAGAGGTCTTAAGGCGAATGTGACCTTGTGATTGTTGAATACAATCACAATTGTGTGTATGATCACGTAATCGTAACCATTTCCCTTGAGAAGCATTCATGAGTCTCGAGCTCCTCTGAATGCAGGCATAAATACTTGGCAGGTTTGATTCCCGTGTGTAGTACGAATGGAACCTACGGGTAAAGACTTTTAACGGTGTACGGGCCGTGTGAAGTGATGAATTGAGGTGATAATATGTCCCTTAATTCCGAATCCATTTTGTATGCCAAGTAACTACAAGGATCCATGACTCGGGTCGACTTCTAGACGTAGAAGCGGACGGGAAAAGGGGATGCCTTGGTACGGGTTATCGATTAGTGATATTGTGAGTTAGCAAGACTCATGAACATGGATCCATATAGTGTGTGTGAGTACTCAAAGTCAATTCCCTTCCCCTTTTGCCTTGAGTGAGGTGTGATAGGACCTTGTAAAGCCGAGACGACCTATAAAATAGGGAACTCATTGAGATTTGATGTATCTCACCCCATGTTGTTGATTATATTACAGGTACTACAGGTTTGGCGAAGGGTAAGGATAAGGTTGTTTGACTTTCCTTACTATCTTAGCTTTCTGGGATGGCAAGGCTTCCGTTGTGGAGTTTTTGAGATCATTGTCGATCTAGTTCTTAGTATTTATCTTTGGAACATCTTGTATATATATTATGCCATAGTTTTTTTGTATTAGGTATTTTGGGCATGTATATGTATAATGTGTTTACTAGGGACTTATATATTTCAGTACCAAACGTGGTATTCATGTATAATATATGCTTGGTTGTATGTATTTATATATATGGGCATTACAGTTGGTATCAGAGCAGGTCGTTTCCTTGACCTAGCCATGAAATAGTATAAGTATTTCTTTTCGTTTCATATGCGTAGTGTCACCATTGGTCTTACGTGTTATATTTATGGTATTGAGCCTGATCAACTTAATCCTATCTGTATGACATTTAGGAACATGGCCGACGGGCGCAGAAACAATCGTGGTCAACCCAGAACCACCCCGGCAGGGACGAATCTGCCAGGCGGCGAGGAAAATGTTCCTTGGCCTCAGTTTCTGCAACAGATGCAACAACAACAGAATCAGTTTATGCAATAAATGATACAACAAATGGCCAAGGGTCTGCTTCCTCCAGTGGTTGTTCCAAAAGCTACAGGTGGAAGCTTTAGGGATTTCATTCGTATGAATCCTCCGGAATTTCAGGGAGGGTTAGATTTTGTAAAGGCTCACGAGTGGATAGCTGGCATGGAAAGGATCTTCTTGATAGTCCAGTGTAGTGAGGAAAATAAGGTAGTTTTCACTTCTCACTTGTTGAAGGGTCCTGCCATGAGGTGGTGGGAGAGTGCCTCAGCCTTGATAACTATTCAAGAGGTACCCAAGGTCTGGGAGCAGTTTAAGATCAATTTTATGGAGAAGTATTTCCCAAGTTCCTTAAGGACTCAGAAGGAATTCGAGTTTCAACAGTTGAGACAGGGTAACTTGACTGTGGCTTCTTATGCGGAAAGGTTTAAGGTTATGGCTGCTTATTCTAGGCAGGCTATGTATGCTCCAGACGAGAGGTGGAAGATCGATCAGTTTCTTTTTGGTTCGAGGGCTGAAATTTCACATAGCGTGTCTCAGAGGGAGTTCACTAGCTATGCCAAATTATTAAGGCAGTGCTACGTGGCAGAACATGGCTTGAAGAAGGTGCAAGCAGAAGGAGAATTGAGTAGGTCGAATCAAGGTGATCGTGGAAGATCGAATCAATAATTTAGACCGAGACAACAAGCTTTCAAAAGAAAACAAGTTCAAAATTCTAGGAATAATGCACCTTCTGTGTGTCGTTTTGTGGAAAGATGCATTCTGGTAGATGCAATTTTGAAGGAGTAAGGTGTTATCAGTGTAATAAGGTGGGTCATCTGAAGAGGGATTGTCCTCAGAATAGAAATCTATCACAAGAAAAGAGTATCGACCGAGTTTACACGATGGATGTAAGGAAGACCAAGGGTGACAACTCTTTGATTGCTGGTACGTGTTTCGTTAATGGGAATCCTTGTTTTGTATTATTTGATTGTGGAGCCACACACTCTTTTGTATCGATGCAATGTGTTAAGCGACTTGGGTTGCAAGTTGTTCCGTTGTCTCCACCCATGGTGGTTACTACTGCCATGGATGAGATTGTTGAAACACCGTTAATGTGTGAAAATTGTGTTTTGTCTGTGGATGGAAGAGTTTTTCAAATTGATCTGATTTGTTTGCCGCTTAAGAAAGTGGATATTGTTTTGGGAATGGATTGGCTTTCTGCTAATTGGTATTTATCGGTTATGAGGAAAAGCTAATCATTATTCCATCTATAGAGGCTACTTTGAAGGATGTGTTGACTACCATTTTAGAAGGTACGATTGGAATGATAAATTTCTTGTTTGAGAAGGAAAAATCTGTTCTTTTGGTTCTCACTAAGGAGGGGAGTAACAACTTTCAAGTTTTAAGTATTCCGGTAGTCTGTGAGTTTCCTAAAGTTTTCCCCGAGGATATCACTTCTCTTCCTCCGGAGAGGGAAGTGGAATTCTCCATTGACCTGATACCGGGAACGGCTCCAATATCCGTTTCTCCGTATCGGATGGCACCACTTAAATTAAGAGAATTAAAGGATCAATTGGAAGATTTGATGGCTAAGAATTTTGTTCGACCAAGTGTTTCGCCCTGGGGAGCTCCAGTGTTGTTGGTAAAGAAGAAGGATGGTAGAATGCGGTTGTGTATTGATTACCGTCAGTTGAATAAGGTCACCATCAAGAACAAATACCCATTTCCAAGGATAGACGACATGTTAGATTAATTGAAAGGAGCTTGTGTGTTCTCGAAGATTGATTTACGGTCGGGTTATCATCAGATTCGTGTGAAGAGTTCAGATGTACCAAAGACCGCATTTAGAACCCGTTATGGTCATTATGAATTCCTAGTAATGCCTTTCGGTGTGACGAATGCTCCTACAGTTTTTATGGATTATATGAATCGGATATTTCAACCTTATTTGGACCATTTTGTAGTGATCTTCATTGATGACATTCTTATTTATTCTCGTGATCCTCAAGAGCGTGGAGAACACCTAAGAATCATTTTATCCATCTTACAAGAGAGACAACTTTTTGCTAAGTTAAGCAAGTGTGAGTTTTAGATGTCGGAGGTTAATTTTCTTGGTCATGTCATATCTCAGGGAGGTGTGGTGGTAGATCCATCAAAAGTTGAAGTCGTGATTAATTGGGAGAGACCAAAGAATGTTTCTGAAGTTAGAAGTTTCTTGGGATTGGCAGGTTATTACAGAAGGTTTATCAAAGGTTTTTCTCAATTGGCTTTACCAATGACGAAACTTACTCGAAAGGATTGTCCGTATGAGTGGGATTCGGTTTGTGAACAAAGTTTTATGAGTTTGAAGGAAAGATTGACGACCTCTCCTGTCTTGATTATTCCTGATCCTAGTAAGTCGTATGAGGTATTTTGTGACGCATCGAAGATGGGATTAGGAGGTGTGTTAATGCAAGATGGTCATGTGGTGGCTTATGCTTCTCGACAGTTAAAAGTTCATGAAGAGAATTATCCAACGCATGATTTGGAATTGGCAGCAGTTGTTTTTACATTGAAAGTGTGGCGTCATTATTTGTATGGGGTGCATTTTGAGATGTTCAGCGACCACAAGAGCTTAAAGTATCTTTTTGACCAGAAGAGTTGAACATGCGTCAAAGGAGATGGATGGAGTATTTGAAAGATTATGATTTGGAACTAAAGTACCATCCGGGTAAAGCGAATAGAGTGGCGGATGCATTAAGCAGGAAAGTGTTACATAATGCCGAGTTGATGATGTTAGAGTATACCTTATTAGAAAAGTTTCGAGATCTCAATCTCCAATTTGTTTGGACTTCTAATTGTGTAATTATGGGGAATTTGAATATCAATTCTACTCTTAGGAAAGAAATCCAACAATGACAAGGGTTGGATGAGAAGTTACAAGAAGTGTTAGTACAACCGGGTTTTGTGCGAGCTACCGACGAAATTATTTTGTTTAACCAAAGGATTTGTGTACCGGATGACACGGTGTTGAAAAGAAGGATTTTAGAGGAAGCGCATAAGGGTGCTTTTACTATACATCCTGGTTCTTTGAAGATGTATCAAGATTTAAAAAGGGACTATTGGTGGTCCGGTGTGAAAAATGATATTGCGGTGTACGTATCGGAGTGTACGATATGCCAACAAGTGAAGATTGAGCACCAAAGACCGGGTGGATTGTTGAAACCTTTAGAAATTCCGGTATGGAAGTGGGATAGTATTTCTATGGACTTTGCAGTTGGATTACCCCGTGCCCAAGGTGGTTATGATTCTATTTGGGTGATTGTAGATCGGTTGACGAAATCTGCGCATTTCTTAGCCGTAAAGACTACTTACAAGGCGAGTTATCTCGCAAAGCTGTTCATTTTGGAAATTGTGAGGTTACATGGTATTCCCTCTAGTATTGTTTTGGATAGAGATCCAAAGTTTACTTCAAGATTTTGGAGAGCTTTTCAATAAGCTATGGGAACGAAGTTGTGTTTGAGCACGTCAAATCATCCGCAAACGGATGGTCAGACGGAACGGGGAATACACACAATGGAGGATATGTTAAGGGCTTGTGTGCTTGAAAGTGGAGGAAATTGGATAGAACTTTTACCGTTGATTGAGTTCTCTTATAACAATAGCTATCATGCAAGTATTGGTATGGCTCCTTACGAAGCATTGTATGGAAGGAAGTGTAGGACACCATTGTGTTGGGTGGAAGTTGGCGAAGGTAGAATTTTGGGACCCGAGATTATTCACGAAACTACGGAAAAGATTAGGATGATCCGTGATAAAGTTAAACAAGCACAAGATCGTCAGAAAAGTTATGCGGATAATCGTAGGAGACCTTTAGAGTATGATGAAGGTGATCACGTGTTTTTAAAAGTTACTCCGAGATTGAGACTGAAAGGACCGTTTAAGTCGCAGAAGTTAAGTCCAAGATATGTGAGACCGTATCAAATTTTAGAAAGAATTGGTGAAGTAGCTTACAGATTAGCCTTACCGCCTTCTCTGTCAGAGATGCACGATGTTTTTCATGTATCTCAGCTTCGGAAATTTGTTCCAAATCCTCTTCAGCCAATTCTACCAGATACGATTGAGATAGAAGCAGATTTAACGTTTGAGCCTCAACCGAGTCGTATCACCGGAAGGGAAACTAAGGTGTTAAGGAATAAAGAGATTCCTCTTGTTAAGGTTCAGTGGGATGAGACGCATCCGGGTGATGCAACTTGGGAACTAGAATTTGAGATGCGAGAAGTTTATCCTCATCTTTTCAGGTGCTTGTTTTAAATTCGTGGGCGAATTTCTATTTATGGGGGGAGGATGTAATACCCCGTAAATTATTTTACTCTAGATAATATTCGTATGATCAACTGGGTTCCGGTTTACCCTGAGAATTTATGGGATAAAATAATTAGAGTAAACTGATGAGCTCAGAGTAAATCAAATTAATATTATATGACCCTGAGGTTTTAATTATTGGAGCTTTAGATACTATTTGGATAATTAGTAGCGTTACTAATTAATGATATTTTACTATATCATTTCTTTCCACCCTTTTTTCCAAAAAAAAAAAAGAAGCAAAGAAAGAAAAAGATAGAGAGAAGTTAGAGAGAAAGATCAAGATCATCATCCATTCTTCACCAAATCATCTCATCTTCTTCATCATCATCTTCTAACCAAGGTGGGTTCTAGATAGATGTTTTAGTTGTAGAGTTTCTTGAGTTTAGAGTTAGGTTAGATTTTGTGAGAAAATGAGTAATCTTGCTAAAATCATGAATCTAACGGTTGAAAATTGATATAAATTGTGTAGTATAATCGTAATATGCATATGAACATTGTTTATGCTTGTTTTGGTTGTTTGGAAATGTTTTCGTTTGAGAAAATATGGATTTTTGGACTCTTGAACCATGGAAAAACGCAGCAGAATTTCTTCTCCAGGTGTAGAGCGTCAGGCGCACGAAGCGTGCGCCCTTGCTCTGCCGGGCGATGGTCAAGAGGCGCAGCAGGGAACACTTCTGTATCTTTGGAGTTTTGATGGGGGGATTTACGCCCCTGCTTTGCTGAGCGAAGTAGAGGCGAGGGGACACCGCCGGGCGATATTTGTAGCGCCGGGCGTTACTGGGACTTTTTCAAATGTTCCCCTTTCCTTTTTAATTCCATAACTTGTGATTCGCTTATCCGATTTTAAGTGTTCTTGATACCGATAGAAAGCTGTGAGAATAATCTATCTGATGAAGGTGGAAATGTCGGTTTTATTGCCCAATTAAATAATATGAGGAAACCCGAAAGTGGGGTTATTATAATGAATTATTATATGTGTTTCTATTGTGCAATGATAATATACCTTGTTTATCCTATTGCTAATTAAACATGATTGTGAGTGAATATGTATGTTAAAATGAAAATGGAATAGGTAGAGTAAGGAATATTACCATAAACTATATTGGAACCTAGTAACGGCTAGGAAAAATGATGAATAATATAACGACGACGCTCGTGCATGAGAGGTCGAGGCGTGCATCTATTACCAAATGGTATGGAAAGAATTACACCAGTATGGCTCAGGTTAATTATGTGTAAATTAAGAAAAGACAAAGAGGTCTTAAGGCGAATGTGGCCTTGTGATTGTCGAATACAATCACAATTGTGTGTATGATCACGTAATCGTAACCATTTCCCTTGAGAAACATTCATGAGTCTCGAGCTCCTCTGAATGCAGGCATAAATACTTGGCAGGTTTGATTCCCGTGTGTAGTACGAATGGAACCTACGGGTA
This sequence comes from Lathyrus tuberosus, assembly GCA_022829125.1. Classification (NCBI taxonomy): domain Eukaryota; kingdom Viridiplantae; phylum Streptophyta; class Magnoliopsida; order Fabales; family Fabaceae; genus Lathyrus; species Lathyrus tuberosus. Next base: position 2,485,262 of record JALAZF010000301.1, on the reverse strand, counting down.
GAGACTTTTGACGGTGTACGGGCCGTGTGAAGTGACGAATTGAGGTGATAATATGTCCCTTAATTCCGAATCCATTTTGTATGCCAAGTAACTACAAGGATCCATGACTCGGGTCGACTTCTAGACGTAGAAGCGGACGGGAAAAGGGGATGCCTTGGTATGGGTTATCGATTAGTGATATTGTGAGTTAGCAAGACTCATGGACATGGATCCATATAGTGTGTGTGAGTACTCAAAGTCACTTCCCTTCCCCTTTTGCCTTGAGTGAGGTGTGATAGGACCTTGTAAAGCCGAGAGGACCTATAAGATAGGGAACTCACTGAGATTTTATGTATCCCACCCCATGTTGTTGATTATATTACAGGTACTACAGGTTCGGCGAAGGGTAAGGATAAGGTTGTTTTACTTTCCTTACTATCTTAGCTTTCTGGGATGGCAAGGCTTCCGTTGTGGAGTTTTTGAGATCGTTGTCGATCTAGTTCTTAGTAATTATCTTTGGAACATCTTGTATATATATTATGCCATAGTTTTTTTGTATTAGGTATTTTGGGCATGTATATGTATAATGTGTTTACTAGGGACTTATATATTTCAGTACCAAACGTGGTATTCATGTATAATATATGCTTGGTTGTATGTATTTATATATATGGGCGTTACAGCCAACTGTTAGGCCTAACTATAATATTGTTTCAGTTTTTCGGTGTTCCATGGTCGATCAAGTTCTTCCCCGTGTAAGTTTTCGAGGTAGTAGGCCCCATTCTCCGTTTTTGTTAGGACGCGGTAGGGGCTTTCCCAGTTCGCAGCAAGTTTGCCCTCGCGAGAATCTTTGTGATTTCTTCGCAGACTAAGGTGCAGATTTAGAATTCTCGCCTTATGACTTTGGCGTCATGTCGTAAGGTTATCTTTTGCTTTAACGAGGCTTTGCGGAGGGCTGCCCCTAATCGAATCTCTTTGACCAGGTCGAGCTCCTCTCTTAGTGCCTCGTCGTTCATCTCCTCGTCGAGGGGGAATTCAGTTTGTCTAAAAGGATCTCTGATCTCCACTGGGATTACTGCCTCGGTCCCTTAGGCTAGTTGGAACAGAGTTTATCCCGTGGTCGAGTGTGGCGTCATTCTGTAGGCACAGAGCACGTTGTGTAGCTCTTTGACCCATTTCTTTTTTGCCTCGCCTAATCTTCATTTTAGTCCTCGTAGGATCACTTTGTTCACGGTCTCGACCCGCCCGTTTGTTTATGGGTATTCAACAGACGTGAAATATTATTCGGTTCCCAGTTTAGCGATGAAGTCCTGGAAATTTTTTTGGTGAATTGCATCCCATTGTCGGTGACGAGCGCTTGTGGTATGCTGAATCGGGAAAGTATGTTTTTCTTATAGAAATATAGTATATTGTGGGTCGTGATTTTTGCGAGGGCCTCCGTATCTATCCACTTCGTGAAGTAGTCAACTCCTACTATTAGGTACTTGTTCTGGTTCGACCCCGTGATAAACGGTCCGAGGATATCCACCCCCCACCACACGAAGGGTCACGGAGACGAAAGAGTTTTAAGCTCGTTGGGCAGTGCCAAGTGCATGTCCCCATGGCATTGGCATTTATCAAATTTTGTAACATGTTCCTTTGCGTCTTGCTTCATGGTGGGCCAGTAGTATCCTGCTCATAAGGCCCTCCTATATTCAACATCAAATTTTAGCCTAAGTATGGATTAGAATATTTGGTCTCTTACAGGAATATTTGAGGCCCAGGATACTATATACAATTGCTAGCGCAATCGGGAGCCCAATCTGTATGGATGATAGTACCACTAAATCTATGTTTGATCGTTCATTTGGTCACTTCGCCAAAATCTTAGTGGATTTAGACTTTACTGGCAATATTAGAAACTTTATTCTTGTCGAAAGGAAAAACCTTGCTTTTTTCGTGGAGGTTGCCTATGAAAACATTCCTGATTTTTGCAATCATTATAAATTTATTGGGCACAATGTAGGGAATTATAGGAAACTAGGTAAGAGAGGTGATATGCCAAAAGATAAAGAAACTTCTCTCAGAAAAAAATAACGTATGTGGAAAAAGAGCCAATAGGAGAAAGTGGAAACACAAAGGGTAAAGATTTTGCCTCTCTTCATGTGGAGGGCACCTCTATCACCAAGATTGTCACACCTTATGCTAAAAATCTTAGGAACTCAAATGAGTTCGAGGTATTTCCCTAGTCTAATCCCAATCAGTCCTCTAGGGAAGGCTAGTCTAGGAGCATGTTTTTGAATATGGACCTCACCTACAGGAGAACTTGCTTGCTCTTCAAGTCTCATCCAGAAATCATAGTATAGAGGGGGATCTACATAACGAGGATGAGGCTCCCAGTTCTAGTGGCTCGGAGTTCATGGATGCTACTCAAATGGACAATGTCCTTATGCTAAATACTGAGCCTAATATCAACAAAAACTTGCAGCATGACATGGATTTCCTTAAACAGTCCTGGGCTGATATGGCTGAAAGGCCAGACAACCCGGAGGATATTGATAATAACTTTCAATTGGTTGTTTCCAAACTGACTAAGAGAAAGTCTATAGCTGTGCCAAAACTAGTTAAAGAGGGACCAAGCACCAGAGCTCGGGCAGGCTCTTCTACTTTTGCCAAATGAAGTACCTTTATTGAAATGTCAGAGGATTTGCTAATCAGCCCACAAAATTAGCAGTTAAAAGACTAATCCTGAAACATAAGCCTGAATTTTGCTTCTTAGATGAAACTTGGATGGCTTTAGATAAACTTTCTCTATCTTTCTTCTCTAGACTAAATCTAAGAATTTTTGTTGTGAATCATAGAATAGGTCTTCAACCTAATCTGTGATGCCTATGTAATTCTCAGCTAGATCCTCAAATTATCCTCCAAGATGACCAGCATGTTTCTTTTATCATAAATGATGGTACTTACAGTTTTATAATGGCTGCTACCTATGCTTACACTAGTTACATCAAGAGGAGAGAACTTTGGGCTACTCTTTCTTCATTGCAAAATTTGAAAGATGTGCCTTGGAGCTACATTAGTGATTTCAACACCATTATAGGAGCTCGTTGTCGCATCTGCGAAAATTAACCAGCGAAAAAGAACAGAAGAGTCGCCACCGAACGTTATTTATCCCGACACAGGGAAAGGAAACGATCAAAGAAAACCTCAACGAAGTGAAAGGAATGGTCATCGCAACATAGCTTGGGTTCGGGAGTCGGTTACGTGAGAGAAAGGTATTAGCACCCCCTCACGTCCATCGTACTCGATGGGATCCACGCTTGTTGTTATCGATCAAAGGGTGTAGGTTATCTGAAGCTCAACTGCTAAAAGGAAACAGAACAGGGAGAAAAGGAAAAAAAGTGACTCGATAGGACATCGTCAACCTAGGCCTACGTATTCCCTCGGGAGCGGGAAAATCAGAGTCAACGTAGTTCGGACTACGGAATTGTGGGGGAAGTTTACTCGCCAAGACATCTCCGTCTCGTGCCTACGTATCCTCAATCTTACCAGAGAGAGGAAATCAGAGCAATCGTAGTTCGACCCACTACGGGAAATGAAAGGAAGGGTGCTCCTACTACCTGTCAGAATCGGTAGAAAAGAAAGGAAAAACAAAGAGGTTGATAAATAAGGTTGTGCTCGCAGAGATCTCGCACGATCTCCTGCCTACGTATCTCCATTAACCAATGAAGAATCAGAGCGACGTAGTTCCCCTCACTAGGGATGACTTTGCTTTGTTTGTGTTTTTTTAAGTGGAATACGTCAACGTTTGCGTTCTAGCGGTTTAGGTATTGCCGCTCGTCGTGAAAGTCTTACGCGTTTACCTGTTTGCGGTAGAACGGAAATGACACGTCCTTTACGATGAGAGTGAGTGAGATGAGAAGAGAATCCCGAAGGAAGACGGATGTTCGTTTTTGTCTTTTAGAAAGAAATGTTTTGATTTAGTGTTTGTAACATATATCGTACTAAAGTCTATGACATAGGAGCGAATGCATCGTATGGTCGCCCCCAATGGGACATATGTTAAACAATCTAGAAAGGTGAAGGGAGACCCTCCACCTTCCATTTCCCATGTACTTAAGGCTCATGGCGTACAATACTTGTTGCCTTTATTACGTGTTTTTTATTTTGTTTTAAGATGAGTGAAGAGAGACTCAAAGTTAAAAAAGAAAAATCTAAGGGGAGACTAATTGTAGTCCGAATGTTATCATGCATTGATGGCCTTATGGTTGAGTTAAGAAAAGGAAGTCTACCTAATGGACAAGTAGGGATTGCATTTCCTAATTCTTATCCTACCTTACCTTAATCAAATATTAAGGTTAAACTAGGATCCCAAAGGGGTGTGAAAGAGTTATTCCAACAAGCATTATATCACACAATCCACTAGTGAAGGGGTAAGAGTAAGCAAAAGAAATAAGAGATGAAAGAAGAATGAGTACTCATGTACTCAAGTGCCTTACCTTGCAAGCAACCTAAGCAACATTGATTAAATAATGTAAATCATAAGCATTAGTTACTAATTGATTAGAAAAGTTAAGCATACAACTCCTAAACTAAGACTAGTTAGTTTGCATTAGTGTTTAAGGCAACATACATGAGTAAGCAAAGTAAAGTGAGTCCTAATGGTTAAGTATCCTATACAAGTCAGTAGGTAAGGTTAAATAACTCCTATTTATGCTAACATGTTAAAAGAAGTCAAACTATGTCAAACTACGTATCAAAACAACACACAAATGTACAATGTTTACAAACTAGATGAGAATAGATGTTTATGAATCATGTTAGTGAATTAAAGCATGAGTATTCCTCAAAGTCAAAAGTGAATAAGGTGCATTGATGGGTGTAAATGTCATTGGGTTAACATGGAAGTCATGGATCAAAGCACTCACAAGTTAAGCAAGTTGTACACAAGTATAGTCAACTAGGATGCAACATACAATTTGTGCTTATGCAAAAGACATGTGAAAATGAATACATGCTAAGGTATGATATAAAATCAGAAGTGATGTCATGTTAAGAATGCATAGAACAAATCTTAATCATCATATAATTTCATAACATTTCAAGTTTTATAAGCTATGGCAAGGCAAGCACAAAACAATGTTCAAGTAAGTCCTAGAAGCTAGCTACTTGTGACACAAGTAAAAGGGAAGTGTAAAGGGTGCATACACATGTTGAGTGAGCTAGGTCAATACCTAATGACCTCTTATAGGTCATGTATAAAGCCTAAAAGAGTTGGTAAAAGATGGAACATGAAAGAGCTAAACAACTAAACAAACAAAGTTCAATTAAGAGAAGTAAGTCAAGTTGCACTTATGAAACATGGAAGGCAATTATGAGTCATTATGATTTATGCAAGTTATGTACATATGAAAAATGCATTTAGGATTCACTTAGAAGTGTGTCAAAGTTAGCATATCAAAGCATACTTGGAAACCATACAATCAAAGGCAAGTTTCAATCATATTGCAACAATTAAGAACCAAAACAAGTTCAAACATGTGAAATGGAATTAGAAATCAAGTGAGTTAGGTTAGGAATGCTACAAGTCAGTAACTATAACATGCCATATTGAATTTTCAAGTTCCAAAAAGAAATGGGCAAGAGAAGTGTCTCAAAGGTGCACAAAATTAAACCTTAGTCTAGGCATCCTCAATCAATTAGGTCACCAAACAAAATTCCATGAGAAATAGCTACATGCCTTAGAAAATTATGAAAATTTAACCAAGGAACAATAAAGTCAGCGGTCATGTATAACCAAAAGATAGGCTCAAAATTGGTCTTTTAACATGCTCAAACTATGCAAAACAATTCGCATGTAGTCACATAACATGCATCCACAAAATGGCATCATAACCACAATCAAAAGTGACCTAAAACATCCCAAAAATTATGTAAAGTCCCTTAGCATGTGTCAAATTTAAGTCTCCAGTTGTGTGCAAAAATTCATTTTTATACAAGTTGAAGAAAATCTTTTATAAGACATATGGCAAAGAGTATTAACAAATGAACATGTTTAAAAGAAAAATAGTGAAAAAATATCAAAAAATGTCAAAAATTAGTTACCACATCCATAGGGTCTCATGAATTAATTGGGAACTTCTAGGCATTTTTTACTATTTTTAAAAATTGATTTTGAATCATGTAAAAAGAAAGAAATACAAACAAGATATAAAGTCAGGGGGTGCAATGTTAGCAAGAAGTCAGTGAGAAATGCGCTTGGGCCAAACATTGGGGGTGTGGAAAGCATTGGAGCAAACCCCAACGCGCGCGTGGCCTGATGGTCCATAACATAGGTATCAGTCAACATTTTGACTCAATGAGGATCATTGGATCAGGTCAACGCAATATGATCAAAGATTAATTCAATCAGGTGGCTAAGAATGAACGAGCATGGTAACAAACATGGAAGTCACGCACACCATCATCATGTCACAACATTCAGAACAACATAATAAAAAAAGAAAATAAAAAAAGAAAAAAGAAAGGCACGTGAGAGGCATGAGTTTTTTTAATGTGTTGGCAGCCTATCCACCATTGGATTAGAATAAACGAGTGGCCAGGATTAAAACATGGGAACGACCGGAAATTGTTAGGGTTTACCACATGTGGCCGGAGAAGGACCTCTGTTCATCTTCTCCGGCGAGGCACCACCGTGCCTGAACTTAAAACCACCCAGAAATGAAAAAAGCTACCATCGTTCCACTCCAAAACATGCGTAGATTCCAAATATAACCTCATAAATTCCATACAACAAACGCATAAAGAGAATCGAATGAAATAATTTAAGATCTAAAAACTTAAACTTCACATTTCTCTAATTCCTAGCCAGCAAACAGAGCCTATCATGATAGGACTTCAATGTGCAACCTAATTATATGCTCCTGATCACATACAAACCTACTATGATGCACTGAAATTCAAGATGAATACCTGGCTAGAAGTGTGATTCCAGTTCCAAGAAACCCTAGGAAAACTTCCTGCGATTCTTTCTATCAACTCTTGGAGGCAAAAGAAATGCCTGGGAGCTTTGGATCTTGCTGAACTTGAGGTTTGATGAAGCTGATAAAGAATCACCACCTGCTTCAACGGTTGCTTCAGGTGGTAACTAGTGCATACAAAAGAACAAGCTTGTTGTAGTGATGAATATCGTGTAGAAAAAATGGAGGAAACTCTCAAGAGGAGAGAGTTTCAAAACTCTGAATTTTTTGGATGAAGAAATGTGATTTTCAGGTGAATGTGTGCAACTGAATCTCTCTCTAACCGTTTCTGTTAGGGTTAAGAGTTTATATATGTGAGGTTGGAGTGTGGTTAAAGCTTAATCTTAGTCAGTTAGATGGTTAAGAGCATGGTTAGTGAAATTGCAAAAAATGATAGGGTGGTATTGTTAACACAAGTTAATGTAGTGTAGAGGATGTATACTTGTTATGGCATGATCATGATGATGTATTGAATGTTATTGATGATGAGGATATGAGCTGGTACAGAACTCCCTTGTTTTTCAAGCATGGCCAAAAGTAGAATGTCATGGTATGTCATGTAATGATGTAACCAATGGTTTGATTTAATGAGGCAAGGTTGTGGTACATGGAACTATGCACATGAAGCAAGAGTTTGTTGGTTTGTAATATGAAAAGAATGGCAAGTTTTGGCTGGTTTGCAAGTCTTTGCTTATTGAAAATGGCAAGGTGCACGTCTTGCATGAACATAACCATGACACAATATTCTGAGCACCATATCTTACAAACTAGGACACCAATTCATGAGAGTTTGGTGGCTATGGAAAGAGTATACATGATGCAACAAGTTTGGTGTTGAATACATCCTAAATTGCTCCCTAGATCATGGTGAAAAATGATGACAAACCCATGCAATTGTAACTTGGATCCTTGGGAAGGCCAGCCCCCCCCCCCCCCCCAATGTGTGCAGGCTGCCTATGCTCATGGTGGCAAGTTTTGACATTGTGTAGCCATGACTTTTCATCAACATAACTTGAGATGTGATTGTTAAAATGAGAAACTCCTAGCATCAAAGTTGTAAAGGGCATCGAGATGAACAATTTTCATGTTTAACACTTTTCCAAATAACAATTGCATCATGTAGAAAATTAACCGTAAACATACATCTTGCATGCACACCAAGTGTTTGACACAAGTCCTTGGCCTGGCATGCCCATGGGCTAGTCATGCTGGCCAATTGTCAACTTTGAGTGCTCATTTTCAAAACCCCATATCTTTCTCAATCTTGATCCAATTGATGAGTTCTTGGTATGCTTTTGAAGATGGGAATGTGTACTACAACATAGTGTCTGGAAAATCTTGATTTGGATGTTGCATCATGGAGAAGAATGGCTCTAAAGCTGGCTGATCATCTTGACAAAACTTACCAAAAATAGAAACTTCTTTAAAAAACCCTAATTCTTATTTTAGCAAGTTTACACCATCTTTGTTTTTTTGATGAACCACTTGGAATTTCTTGATCAAATTTCACCCCATGGACACATTTGACATGATGAACACCATACTAGCCTCAAAAAGTCAAGAGTTGACTTTTGGTTGACTTTTTCCTCAAACAGTTGATTTTTGAAGCATTGACCAATTGAAAACCTTCTGACCACAACCAAAGGCCAATCTTGTATCCTTGGACATTTTATGACATATAAAACACCATGATATCAAGCTTTGGCCCAAGACTCAGAAATAAACATGATCTTGGGAAAAACCATAATTTGAACAATTGAATAGGGAGGGTCGACCAAAGGTCAACACCCTAATTCTTGGTAGTATGACTGAGGATCTTTCTTTGTTTGAGACAATCTTTGTTCTCTTGCCAAATTCAAACTTTCAATGACATGATGGACCATATGACTTGCCTTGGAGATATGGAAAGCCTCTGTGGATTGATGAATTAGTATCTCATTCTCCTTGCCTTGCACAATATAAAGATGGTGACACCCTGGATACCAAGCCCTATGGAAACTAATGATGCATATGCAAATGTTTATGCTCTAGATGCAAATGAAATGTGAAGCATAAGACACTTATTGGGGTATAAATAAGAGGGAAAATTTTAAGGTGTTACAACTGCCCCTATTCAATCAACTGTGGACTTGAATGAATGAGAGCAGCGGCTGTCAGAAATTCAAGGTACATAGGGATTGAATACGAAAATAACCAGAAAATTTGCGCTCTGTGAGTAAAAGGAATATATATATGACAAACAAAGCAGTTGTGGGAAAAGATATTTGTGGAAAAGAGTCCGGGGCCTACTAAAATTGAAACCCAAAGGACACCTGTCGAGAATGGCTAAAGTTTTGCCTGTCGGGAACGGCTGGAGTTTAAAACTTATGGTATACCTGTCGGGAACGGCTGAAGTATGCCTGTAGGGAACAGCTAAGTTTAAAACTCAAAAGGGTGCCTGTCGGGAACGGCTAAAGTTTAAAACCTATTGTATGCCTGTCGGGAACGGCAAAAGTGGGCCTGTCGGGAATGTCTAGGTTTAACACTCAAAGGTCGCCTGTCGGGAACGGCTAAAGTTTAAAACCTATGGTATGCCTATCGGGAACGGCAAAAGCGGGCCTGTCGGGAACGGCTAGGTTTAAAACTCAAAGGTCGCCTGTCGGGAACGACTAAAGTTTAAAACCTATGGTATGCCTGTCGGGAACGATAAAAGTGGGCCTGTCGAGAACGGCTAGGTTTAAAACTCAAAGGTCGCCTGTCGGGAACGGCTAAAGTTTAAAACCTATGGTATGCCTGTCGGGAACGGCTAGGTTTAAAACTCAAAGGTCGCCTGTCGGGAACGACTAAAGTTTAAAACCTATGGTATGCCTGTCAGGAACGGCAAAAGCGGACCTATCAGGAACGGCTAGGTTTAAAACTCAAAGGTCGCCTGTCGGGAACGGCTAAAGTTTAAAACCTATGGTATGCCTGTCGGGAACGGAAAAAGCGGACCTGTCGGGAACGGCTAGGTTTAAAACTCAAAGGTCGCCTGTTAGGAACGGCTAAAGTTTAAAAGTTATGGTATGCCTGTCGGGAATGGCAAAAGCGGACCTGTCGGGAATGGCTAGGTTTAAAACTTAAAGGTCGCCTGTCGGGTACGACTAAGGTGTGCCTGTCGAGAACGGCTAAGTTTAAAACCTATGGTATGCCTGTCGGGAATGACTAGGTTTAAAACTCAAAGGTCGCCTGTCGGGAACGAATAAAGTTTAAAACCTATGGTATGCCTGTCGGGAACGGCAAAAGCGGGCCTGTTGGGAACGACTAGGTTTAAAACTCAAAGGTCGCCTGTCGGGAACGGCTAAAGTTTAAAACCTATGGTATGCCTGTCGGGAACGGCAAAAGCGGGCCTGTCGGGAACAGATGGGTTTAAAACTCGAAGGTCGCCTGTCGGGAACGACTAAAGTTGAAAACCTATTGTATGCCTATCGGGAACGGCAAAAGCGGGCCTGTTGGGAACGACTAGGTTTAAAACTCAAAGGTCGCCTGTCGGGAATGGCTAAAGTTTGCCTGTCGGGAACGGCTAAGGGAATACTATTGGGAATGGTTTCTAAAAAAATACGGTTAAGATGTAAGATCAAAAGATCTACAAACCGAAAAATGGGACTCTGGTGAGGAGAAAAGAGGTGAAACCCGGGTACTGCATTGAAGTTTCTGTTGGGGAATGAACGAGGCATTCTTTCTGTTTTTCTTTTCAATCTGATCAAAGAGAATTGGACTCTCGCATAAGGTACCAAAACTGGCTTATGCTTCATATGCATATGTTTGAGTTTTTCCATGGCGCAATGCTCCATCTCGATGGAAATGCTACGCGTTTTAGAGGATGCAATGCAATGATCACTATATGTAAGATGCAAGGAGGCTCCTCAGCAAAATAAATGCCGAGGATATGAAGGCAACTCCGTTGGGGATAAAAATAGCAACTCTTCTGAGCAAATAACCACTGATCTGATCTTCTGACACTCTATGGAATAACATCAACTCAGCTGGGGAGGACATTGACACAGTCTGGTCTTTGAACTGCCAAGCTTGCTGAGGATTACTGTAAGGAATGATGACCTTACTGGGGGCCCCATCTGAATCAAATCCGTTGGGGGGAAGGACTATAACCATAGAACTTCATTGGGGAAATGACAACCTTCTGGCCTGGCTGCTAGGGAGTTGAGATTAAATGAACCCTTGCTGAGGAAGGAACAACCTGCTGAGGAGGTTGAGATCCAGCACCTCCTGCGGGGGATGACCTCTGAACAACCGATGGGTCTGAGTTGTCAATAACCATTGGACTTTGATTGCATGCAACATCACTGATCTGATATGCTAGAGGAGGAGAACACTCTGACTTTCCACCCTTTTCAAAATAGTTTAGGAACATTCCATCACTTTGCGCTACGGGGAATGAGGAATCCTTATACTGCTGGGGATGACAATCTCAAGGAAGAACTTTCCTGTTGAGGGCCCTGTTTCTGCTTGGGGAGAGCCATGACCATGGACTCCACTGGGGAAATCAAACTTCCTGATCTCTTGCTAGGAAGACATTCTGATATTCTGTTGGGAAGAGATAGATACTGAATTCTACTGGAGAAAAGAGATCAAAGACACCTCATGCTAGAAATGACCTCTGTTTCAAGCTTCTGAGTTGATCAACTGCCCATTGATCGTCATGAGTGAACAACGATTCATTTAATTCTCCATTTTCCCCATACTGCAAGGTCTAATGAAAGAATTTCACCTCGAGAGGATTTTACAGAAGACGTAGCATTCAAAATGCCCCAGTGTCTTCAAACTCTTTGAGAGGTGCTTCTGACTAGTCATCTTTTGGAAAGGACAACTTCTCATACTCTTGAGGTGGCCTGCCTCGAGTCTTGAAGAAACTTTGCCCCTAACCAATCTTAGAGAGATTTTCCAAATCGGCCTGATTGCCCCATATTAAGCGCTTTTGGAGAGATTCAACGGATCTCAATGCGGTTGCCCCCAGTTTGGCTAAACCTTGAAGAGATTTCTCGACGTGACTGCCCATGATTGACCGCTCTCTAAAAAGACTTTCTCAACTTGACTGCCCCAGCTTGGCTATACTTCAAAGAGATTTATCGGCGTGACGGCCCCTGATTACACTGCTTTTGGAGAGATTTAATGAATCTCGACGTGATTGCCCCAGATTGGCTGAACCTCGGAGACACTTCTCGATGCGATTGCCCCAGATTGGTTATATCTCAACACAACTGGCTGGGAACGCCTTTGCCCCACATAGTCTTTCAGCAACATGTCCTCTGGAGTCTCAGGCATCTCAACTTGGCATAATTAAGCTCCTCGACTGATTTTCATCATGTAAGCTTCTTTGATGTCAAACAAATGTATGCAAGCAGAAAATATTTATTCTGAAAATGATAATTCTAATACAACATACATGTTAATCTCAAAGTCTTCATTGAAAAGATATCACCAAACTTCGCGAACGAATCACTAGTTAAGATGCGACACTAATTTGAATAAAAGACATTATGCACATGCAATACCAACAAAAACATTTTAACCCCACTCATGGGATTCAGGAACGCTGCCTTATCAGAAGTTCGCCTTCGGAATAACCTTGCCTCAATTAGGACTTTTGAGGGTTGTAATGTGGCCTGGTTCACGGTTTGAGAAATAAGGATTTATGGCTCAAAATTTTGTTTGTACCCACCCATTCTCCTTGATGTCCTTCATTCCTACATTCAGTTCATTTGACACAAGTGCTCACCTTCCAAAAGGTTATTGCATGTCATCAGTGATGGTTAAGGATCCCACAACGCTTTTGGAGTGGCAGTCGCTCCTTTCGTCTTTGGCGCCTGTTAGTCACACGACTCGTTCTTGCTCGAGGATTTTTCTTTTGTAATCATTTTCGCTTTTTCTATTTGCTTCCTTTTTTGTTTGTTTCCCTGATTTTTCCTGGACTGATTCTTTTAAATCCTTTTCGATTTTGATGTCCAGCGGGATGCCCTAACTTTTGCCTAAGTCATTTGTTTTCAAACTTTCGACTTAGCGGGCTTTTTTTTTTTTCTTTTTTCTATTAAACAAATCGTGTGACACTGGCTTGTCTTGACTTCGTTGAAAGGATTGTGACTGCTTCACTCCTTGCGGTGAGGGATAACCATTGTGGTTTCATGCTCCTTAGCCTCCTGATGAGAAAAAAGGTAATGGATCCTTAGATGCGTACTCCTTTTGAAATTTGAACGTTTGGTCAAATCAACTGACAACTACCCTGCCCCGGGGTGAAGTGTTAGGGTTTTTTTTTCAAAAGAAATTCCTACTTCTAGGCTCAACGGGGTTAACGAGGGTCTATCTCCCTTATATCTCCGGTGTTTGGGGAGTTGAAACAATGCATGTATATCATCAGCAAGATTTTATTCCCAAAAGCATACGACCAGAAAGTTTGCGTTTTCAAATCGTCATCCTCCCTCTAAGAGTTTAAGCAAGTAAATTGGTATTGCAATGCACAGAAACATCATATAAATAAATAAGAATGAATTACTTCAAGAAAAAAATATTCATTGCATTAAGGTCATCATTCAAAACAAACAAGTTTTACATGTATACCAAGTATTAACGAACAATGAAAAATACAAATGAAGGTACAGCAAAGAAGCTAAATATCGCCATTATTGAGGAGGCTTGGCTCCATCTGGACTGATTGCTTCAGAAGGTATCTTTGCAGTTACAAGTGCTCACTCGAGAAGCCTTAGTTAACGTACAGACCGTCTGCAGTGAAAATAATGACCCCAGCGTCGATCAAATCTTGCATATTATGATGAAAGGCTCGACACCTCTCAATAGTATGTCCAGGGCCACCTGAATGAAATTCACACCGGGCACTAACATAATATCCAGCTGGGAACTTTACTGGAAGGGGACCTATTGCACGAGGTTCTACCAAATTCATTTTGAGCAACCGTTGAAATAACATGTCATAAGACATAGGCAGTGGATCAAAATGTCGGTCAGGCTCCTTCAGCTTCTATTCGTACTTCTTAGCCTTAGGATTGTCTTGGAAGGTATGAGGTAGCTGCTGATGAGGAAACTCCGGAACCCCAGGTTGTGCAGAAAATTCGTGAGGTAGATCACACTTTGGGATAAATTCCACAGGCAATGGCGGAATGACAATTTCTGCTACAGCCTCAGGCACGGGATTGCCATCCTTTCTAAGCACATTTCTCGCGACCTCCATAACTAGGCTCATTTGAGTCTTCAGTTGATTAACCTCCTCCTTCAGTATTTTCTGGTCTTGAATCAAAGCTTGCATGTCCCCCATAAACTGCCCCATTTGGCTTCGCATTTCCCTCAACTCTGCTTGAACTTGATCCATGGTCAACTTTCAGCTTCTTTGAAAAGTTAAGTCTGAAATTCTGAAGAGAACCAGACCAGGATGAGAATAACCAAGCCTCGAACACCTGTTATGCAAATGAGTATGAAAATGCAAAGTAATGCCATGAATGCAATAAGACATGGGATCAAAGCTTCCATATATTCTGAATAACTGTGTTGCACTGCTGACGACTGAATAAGTTCACAGTTCTGCTCTAAAGAGAATACCAGAATACCAGCATATCTGAATAATCAGGATACCAGAAGGCCAACATATCGGCATAATCAGAATACCAGAATGTCAGAATATCGGCATAATTATAATACCAGCCTAATCAGAATACCAGAATAGTCAGAATACCGGAATACCAAGCTGATAAGTCCACACTGATATGAAAACTGGAATACCAGAATGATCTGAATACCATAATACCAGGCTGATAAGTCCACACTGATAAGAAAACCATAATATTGGGTAGGATGAAGGTTACGGTTACTTGCAAACCTGTAAACACCTGTCCATTCTCACATGTGGGTACTAAAACCAAGGGTCCTCAGTGTCACGGACTCTCAGGTCGAGAAATGATGATACGTTCACTATTTCTGGTTTGGCATCATTATCAAACGAGGAGGTCTCAACTAATTCCCCTAAAAATAGGTCATCCTATGGCAAGTTCTCAGCTCCGGGTCCTCGGATCAAGAAGCGTAATGGGTTTGCCATTTCTGGTCTGCCATTGTCACCCCTTGCGAAGAGTGCCTCAACTGAGTCCTTAGGGAATGGTCTCCAGAGTCGACAACTCTCTAGGTTATGTTCTAACGTCTGCACTAATGCGCAGGAAAAAACATTACCAAAGAAAACCTCGTTCGGATGTGGAATTTTCGTGTATACTAAGTCTGGCCAAATGCCACACAAGTCACACTACTTTCCACTCTAGTGTTAGGTGTATACTCAAGCCTGGGTATTGGGCTTATCTCTCATGGAACCAACCCACCAACAGAACAACAGCAGCAGCACAGTACATGATATATGGCAACAGTAAATGAAAAGAAAGTAAATGTAATAAAATAGTAAACATGCAATAATGCCATAAATAAAGCGAGTAAAGCAATACAGATAAACACCCTATAATTGAAAACAAACTAGAGCTAAGATTGACTCGCTTAGGGATGGGGTCCCCAACAGAGTCGCCAGCTGTCGCATCTGTGAAAATCAACCGGCGGAAAGGAACAGAAGAGTCACCACCGAACGTTATTTATCCCGACGCAGGGAAAGGAAATGATCGAAGAAAACCTCAACGAAGGGAAAGGAATGGTCATCACAACCATAGCCTGGGTTTGGGAGTCGGATACGCGAGAGGAAGGTATTAGCACCCATTCACGTACATCGTACTCGATGGGATCCGCGCTTGTTGTTATCGATCAAAGGGTGTAGGTTATCTGAAGCTCAACTGCTAAAAGGAAATGAAACAGGGAGAAAGGAAAAAAAGTGACTCGATAGGACATCAATGTCCTAGGCCTACGTATTCCCTCGGGAGCGGGAAAATCAGAGTCAACGTAGTTCGGACTACGGAATTGTGGGGGAAGGTTGCTCGCCAAGACATCGCCGTCTCGTGCCTAAGAATCCTCAATCTAACCAGAGAGAGGAAATTAGAGCAATCGTAGTTCGACCCACTACGGGAAATGAAAGGAAGGGTGCTCCTACTACCTGTCAGAATCGGTAGAAAAGAAAGGAGAAACAAAGAGGTTGATAAATAAGGTTGTGCTCGCAGAGATCTCGCATGATCTCCTACCTACGTATCTCCATTAACATATGAAGAATTAGAGCGACGTAGTTCCCCTCAATAGGGATGACTTTGCTTTGTTTGAGTTTTTTAAGTGGAATATGTCAACGTTCGTGTTCTAGCAGTTTAGGTGTTGCCGCTCGTCGTGGGAGTCTTACACGTTTACCTGTTTGCAGTAGAACGGAAGTGACACATCCTTTACGATGAGAGTGAGTGATGAGAAGAGAATCCCGAAGGAAGACGGATGTTCGTTTTTGTCTTTTAGAAAGAAGTGTTTTGATTTAGTGTTTGTAACATATATCGTACTAAAGTCTATGACATAGGAGCGAATGCGTCGCATGGTCGCCCTTTATGGGACGTATGCTAAACACTCTAGAAAGGTGAAGGGAGACCCTCCACCTTTCATTTCCCATGTACTTAAGGCTCATGGCGTACAATACTTGTTGCCTTTATTACGTGTTTTTGATTTTGTTTTGAGATGAGAGAAGAGAGACTCAAAGTTAAAAAAGAAAAATCTAAGGGGTGACTAATTGTAGTCCTAATGTTATCATGCATTGATGGCCTTATGGTTGAGTTAAGAAAAGGAAGTCTAATGGACAAGTAGGGATTGCATTGCCTAATGCTTATCCTACCTTACCTTAATCATAAGTTAAGGTTAAGCTAGGATCCCAAAGGGGTGTGAAAGAGTTATTCCAACAAGCATTATATCACACAATCCACTAGTGAAGGGGTAAGAGTAAGCAAAAGAAATAAGAGATGAAAGAAGAACGAGTACTCATGTACTCAAGTGCGTTACCTTGCAAGCAACCTAAGCAACATAGATTAAAGAATGTAAAGCATAAGCATTAGTTACTAATTGATTAGAAAAGTTAAGCATACAACTCCTAAACTAAGACTAGTTAGTTTGCATTAGTGTTTAAGGCAACATACATGAGTAAGCAAAGTAAAGTGAGTCTTAATGGTTAAGTATCTTATACAAGTCAGTAGGTAATGGTAAGTAACTCCTATTTATGCTAACATGTTAAAAGAAGTCAAACTATGTATCAAAATAACACACAAATACACATTGTTTACAAACTAGATGAGAAGACATGTTTATGAATCATGTTAGTGAATTAAAGCATGAGTATTCCTTAAAGTCAGAAGTGAATAAGGTGTATTGGTGGGTGTAAATGTCATTGGGTTAACATGGAAGTCATGCATCAAAGCATTCACAAGTTAAGCAAGTTGTACACAAGTATAGTCAACTAGGATGCAACATACAATTTGTGCTTATGCAAAAGACATGTGAAAATGAATGCATGCTAAGGTATGGTATAAAATCAGAAGTGATTTCATGTTAAGAATGCATAGAACACCTTAATCATCATATAAGTTCACAATATTTCAAGTTTTATAAGCTATGGCAAGGCAAGCACAAAACAATGTTCAAGTAAATCCTAGAAGCTAGCTACTTGTGACACAAGTAAAAGGGAAGTGTGAAGGGTGTATACACATGTTGAGTAAGCTAGGTCAGTACCTAATGACCTCTAATAGGTCATGTCTAAAGCCTACAAGAGTTGGTAAAAGATGGAACATGAAAGAGCTAAACAATTAAACAAACAAAGTTCAATTGAGAGAAGTAATTCAAGTTGCACTTATGAAACATGGAAGGCAATTATGAGTCATTATGATTTATGCAAGTTATGTACATATGAAAAATGCATTTAGGATTCACTTATAAGTGTGTCAAAGTTAGCATATCAAAGCATACTTGGAAACCATACAATCAAACATGTGAAATGGAATTAGAAATCAAGTGAGTTAGGTTAGGAATGCTACAAGTCAGTAACTATAACATGCCATATTGAATTTTCAAGTTCCAAAAAGAAATGGGCAAGAGAAGTGTCTCAAAGGTGCACAAAATCAAACCTTAGTCTAGGCATCCTCAATCAATTAGGTTACCAAACAAAATTCCATGAGAAATAGCTACATGCCTTAGAAAATTATGGAACTTTAACCAAGGAACAATAAAGTCAGTGGTCATGCATAACCAAAAGATAGGCTTAAAATTGGTCTATTAACATGCTCAAACTATGCAAAACAATTCACATATAGTCACATAACATGCATCCACAAAATGGCATCATAACCACAATCAAAAGTGACCTAAAACATCCCAAAAATTTATGTAAAGTCCCTTAACATGTGTCAAACTTAAGTCTCCAGTTGTGTGCAAAAATTCATTTTTATACAAGTTGAAGAAAATCTTTTATAAGACATATGGCAAAGAGTATGAACAAATGAACATGTTTAAAAGAAAATTAGTGAAAAAATATCAAAAAATGTCAAAAACGAAATTAAAAAATGTCAAAAATTAGTCGAAACATCCATATGGTCTCATGAATTAATTGGGAATTTCTAGGTATTTTTTACTATTTTTAAAAATTGATTTTGAATCATGTAAAAAGAAAGAAATACAAACAAGAAATAAAGTCAGGGGGTGCAATGTTAGCAAGAAGTCAGTGAGAAATGCGCTTGGGCCAAAAATTGGGGGTGTGGAAAGCATTGGAGCAAAGCCCAACGTACGCGTGGCCTGATGGTCCATAACATAGGTATCAGTCAACATTTTGACTCAATGAGGATCATTGGATTAGGTCAACGCAATATGATCAAAGATTAATTCAATCAGGTGGCTAAGAATGAACGAGCATGGTAACAAACATGGAAGTCACGCACACCATCATCATGTCACAACATTCAGAACAACATAATAAAAAAAGAAAATAAAAAAGAAAAAAGAAAGGCTCGTCAGAGGCATGAGTTTTTTTAATGCGTTGGCAGCCTATCCACCATTGGATTGGAATAAACAAGTGGCCAGGATTAAAACATGGGAACTGCCGGAAATTGTTAGGGTTTACCATATGTGGTCGGAGAAGGACCTCCAGTCATATTCTCTGACGAGGCACCACCGTGCCTGAACTTAAAACCACCCAAAAATTGAAAAAGCTACCATCGTTCCACTCCAAAACTTGCGTAGAGAATCGAATGAAATAATTTAAGATCTAAAAACTGAAATTTCACATTTCTCTAATTCCTAGCCAGCAAACAGAGCCTATCATTATAGGACTTCAATGTGCAACCTAATTATATGCTCCTGATCACATACAAACCTACTATGATGCACTGAAATTCAAGATGAATACCTGGCTAGAAGTGTGATTCCAGTTCCAAGAAACCCTAGGAAAACTTCCTGTGATTCTTTCTATCAACTCTTGGAGGCAAAATAAATGCCTGGGAGCTTTGGATCTTGCTGAACTTGAGGTTTGATGAAGTTGATAAAGAATCACCACCTGCTTTAATGGTTGCTTCAGGTGGTAACCAGTGCATACAGAAGAACAAGCTTGTTGCAGTGATGAATATCATGTAGAAAAAATGGAGGAAACTCTCAAGAGGAGAGAGTTTCAAAACTCTGAGTTTTTTGGATGAAGAAATGTGATTTTCAGGTGAATGTGTGCAACTGAATCTCTCTCTAACCGTTTCTGTTAGGGTTGTGAGTTTATATATGTGAGGTTGGAGTGTGGTTAAAGCTTAATCTTAGTCAGTTACATGGTTAAGAGCATGGTTAGTGAAATTGCAAAAAATGAGAGGGTGGTAGTGTTAACACGGGTTAATGTAGTATAGAGGATGTATACTTGTTATGGCATGATCATGATGATGTATTGAATGGTATTGATGATGAAGATATGAGCTGGTACAGAACTCCCTTGTTTTTCAAGCATGGCCAAAAGTAGAATGTCATGGTATGTCATGTAATGATGTAAGCAATGGTTTGATTTAATGAGGCAAGGTTGTGGTACATGGAACTATGCACATAAAGCAAGAGTTTTTTGGTTTGTAATATGAAAAGAATGGCAAGTTTTGGCTGGTTTGCAAGTCTTGGCTTGTTGAAAATGGCAAGGTGCACGTCTTGCATGAACATAACCATGACACAATATTTAGAGCACCATATCTTACAAACTAAGACACCAATTCATGAGAGTTTGGTGGCTAGGGAAAGAGCATACATGATACAACAAGTTTGGTGTTGAATACATCCTAAATTACTCCCTAGATCATGGTGAAAAATGATGACAAACCCATGCAATTGTAACATGGATCCTTGGGCAGGCCAGCCCCCCCCCCCCCCATGCGCGCAGGCTGCCTAGGCTCATGGTGGCAAGTTTTGACATTGTGTAGCCATGACTTTTCATCAACATAACTTGAGATGTGATTGTTAAAATGAGAAACTCCCAGCATCAAAGTTGTAGAGGGCAACGAGATGAACAATTTTCATGTTGAAAATTTTTCCAAATAAAAATTGCATTATGTAGAAAATTAATCATGAACATGCATCATGCACGCACACTAAGTGTTTGACACAAGTCCATGGCCTGGCACGCTCATGGGCTAGTCATGCTGGCCAATTGTCAACTTTAAGTGCTCATTTTCAAAACCCCATATCTTTCTCAATCTTGATCCAATTGATGAGTTCTTGGTATGCTTTTGAAGAGTGGAATGTGTACTACAACATAGTATCTGGAAAATCTTGATTTGGATGTTGCATCATGGAGAAGAGTGGCTCTAAAGCTGGCTGATCATCTTGACAAAACTTACCAAAAATAGAAACTTCTTTAAAAAACCCTAATTCTTATTTTAGCAAGTTTACACCATCTTTGTTTTTTTGATGAACCACTTGGAATTTCTTGATCAAATTTCACCCCATGGACACATTTGACATGATGAACACCATACTAGCCTAAAAAAGTCAAGAGTTGACTTTTGGTTGACTTTTTCCTCAAACAGTTGATTTTTGAAGCATTGACCAATTGAAAACCTTTTGACCACAACCAAAGGCCAATCATGTATCCTTGGACATTTGATGACATATGAAACACCATGATATCAAGCTTTGGCCCAAGACTCAGAAATAAACATGATCTTGGGCAAAACCATAATTTGAACAATTGAATAGGGAGGGTCGACCAAAGGTCAACACCCTAATTCTTGGTAGTATGCCTGAGGATCTTTCTTTGTTTGAGATAATCTTTGTTCTCTTGCCAAATTCAAACTTTCAATGACATGATGGACCATATGAGTTACCTTGGAGATATGGCAAGCCTTTGTGGATTGATGAATTAGTATCTCATTCTCCTTGCCTTGCACAATATAAAGATGATGACACCCTTGATACCAAGCCCTATGGAAACTAATGATGTATATGCAAATGTTTATGCTCTAGATGCAAATGAAATGTAAAGCATAAGCCACTTATTGGGGTATAAATAAGAGGGCAAATTTTGAGGTGTTACACTCGTGAACATAGAGGCTTCTAAAATTCTTTTAGACCCCCATTGAAGATTTCCAAGATTGGACTGACAAAAATTTTCTTATCCATCTCCCAATTAGAGGGGCTGAATTTACTTGGTATAATGGCAAGAATGGATATCAGCTTATTAAAAGGAGGCTTGACAAAGGCATCTGTGATAAAAAAAATGGATTAACTTATGTAGTAGTACATCTGTTTCAACTCTCACTAGGCACAAATCATATCATTACCCAATCCTTATGGTGTTTAATTACCAAACTGTCAAGGTGATCCCAAATTTCAAATTTCAACATATGTGGTCAGAGCATCCTGATTGTATCAATGTGATCAAATTGTTAGAATTCTAAGTTCTTTGGTTGCCCTATGTTCATACTATCTCAAAAGCTCAAGCTTCTTAAGAGTAAGCTTAAGGTTTGTAATAAAGATACATTTGGAAATGTCCATGACTTGCTTAGGAAAGCTACAACAACACTAGATGATGTTCAAGCTCAAATACAAAGGGAAGGTAAATCATATGAGCTAATTGAAAAAGAGAAAAATGCTCAAATTGATTTGGAGACTGCCTTAAAACAGGAGGATTTGTTTTGGAAGGAAAAATCTAAGGTCAAGTGGCACCATGAAGGAGACAAAAACACTGCCTATTTCCATAGGATTGCTAAGTTTAGAAACTTCACAAAGTTAATCTCTTCAATTCAGCATGAGAAGGAGATTATAACTGACCCAAGGTCCATTTCCAATTTATTCCTAGACCATTTTGAGAAGTTATTTAATTCCAGTAATGATTATATGGATAATGGTCTCGTGGAGGAGGTAATCCCCAAGCCTTTTACTGATCCTTCTAATGTCCTTCTTACTGTTATCCCTAGTCCTGCAGAAATCCAAAGTGCTGACTTCTCCTTGAACAAGGATGGATCTCCAGGGCCTGATGGTTTTTGGGGACATTTTTTTCAGCATTATTGGGAAATAATCAAAGAAGATGCAGTCAACGCAACCATTCAATTTTTTTCAAATGGATGGCTATTTCCTAATTGGAATGCTAATTTAATAATTCTCATTCCTAAATGTACCAATGGCATTATGGTGGACTAATTCAGACCCATAGCATTGGCTAATTTCAAATTTAAAATGCTCTCCTAAATCTTGGCTGACAGGCTTGCTTCAATTATGCCCATCATCATTTCCCATGAATAAAGAGGATTTATCAGAGGCAGGTCCATAACTGATTGTATTTGTTTGAAATTCTGAGGCCATTAATTTGCTTCACAATAAGTCTTTTGAAGGTAATATTGCTGTCAAAATATATATAAGGAAAGCCTTTGGCACTTTGGACTGGGACTTTATTATTCTTGTCTTGCACAAATTTGGTTTCTCTGACAAGTTCTGTTCATGGATCAAGGTCGTACTACACTCAGTCATGCTCTCTATCTCTATCAATGGGTCCCAGGCAGGTTACTTTGAGTGTAAAAGAGGGGTCAAGCAAGGGACCCTCTTTCACCTCTCCTTTTTTGCATAACTGAAGATGTTCTTAGCAGGGCCATTTCTAAGCTGGTGGAGTCTGGCAAGCTTGATGTTATAAAAGGGCCTAGGAATTCTGTAGTTCCTTCCAATGCTCTCTATGCAGATGATATCATGTTGTTTTGTAAAGCCAAAATCTCTAATGTTAAAGTTCTAAAAAATCTATTTCTACGATATGCTCAATGTTCTGGTCAGCAAGTTAACCCCAACAAGTCAATTGTTTTTGCTGGCTCAATCCCTCATCAAAGGCTCTCAAATTTCACTCAATCTCTGGGTTTCATGAAAGGGAAGCTTCCTTTCAAATACCTTGGTGTTCCCATTTTTAAAGGAAGACCAAAGGTTATTCACTTTCAAACAATTGTGGACAAAGTCAAAACCAAGCTTTCTAAGTGGAAAGCTTCTCTCCTCAACATGGCTGGTAGAGTTCAAGTCATAAAGAGTGTCATTCATAGCATGCTTACATACAACCTTTTAATTTACTCTTGGCCTGCTAGCCTTCTTAAAAAGCTGGAGAAAAGCATAAGAAACTTTGCTTGGAGTGGAGATATTAACAAAAGGAAACTTATAACAGTAGCTTGACATAAAGTTTGCAAACCTGTTTTGGAAGGTGGCCTTGGTATAAGGTCTTTGGCTAAAGTTAATGAAGCTGCAAATTTCAAACTTTGTTGGAAGTTGTTCAATTCTCCAAACCAGTGGGCTCAACTTCTTAGACATAGAGTTTTGAGGAAGAATCGACACATCATGTATCACATCTCTTCTTCCATATGGACAAGCATAAAAGGGTGCTTTCAAAACTTGGAAGACAACTCTTGTTGGAATCTTGGTGATGGCAACAGGATAAACTTTTAGACTGACTATTGGTGTGGAGCTCCTTTGGTTGAGCAGTTTCAAATTCCTCCATTTGCTCATGACGAGCTCAATTCAACAGTGACTGATTTTCTGTTCAACTATAATTGGAGAGATCCTCCAGGTATGACAGCTTGGTTCCTTAATATCCTTAATATCACTAACCAAATTCACATTCCATTATCCCTTATTGTTAATTAGCTTCGATGGGTGTACTCTAAGGATGGGTCTGTATCTCTCAAAGGTGCCTATTTATTTCTCTCTCCTCCTGGCCCTAATTTTGGTTGGGCTAAGCATATTTGGAATCCCTGCACCCCCTTCAAAGTCCATGTTCGTGTGGAAACTAATCATCTCCAAAGTTCCTACTGACGACCTCCTTGCTAGTAGAGGCTGGCTTTTGTTTCCTTCAAGATGTGAGATGTATGAATCTCACATAGAAACTCCCTATCATCTAATTTTCCAATGAGGTTTTGCTCTCTCCATTTGGAATTGGTTGTCAAATATTACTCGACAGAGATTTAATTTCAACTTCGAGATTTAGGATGTTTACAATCTGTCTTGGTCGAAGCATAGCAAAGTTGTCCTACAACCTGCCATCATAAATTCCTTTTACACCATTTGGTTGTGCAGGAATGAGAAGAAATTTCAGAACAAGCTCGTCCCTTGAAAATCTGCCCTGAACATCGTCATATCTAATGCCAATTTATCTGGTATTCAATTTCTAACCAACACATCTTGTAGTATGAGAGATTTTAGAATTCTTAAGGCATTTAGAATCAAAGTGCCTCCTCCTAAGGCTGCCAGGATTATTGAGGTTATTTGGAAACCTCCTCTAAGCTCTTGGATCAAGTGTAATACATATGACACTTCCATAGGGATACCTGCTTAGGCTGCTTGTGGAGGAATATGTAGAAATCACTCAGTTTCCTTGCTTGGTTTTTTTGCTGAGAAACTTGGTGAAAATCAAGCAATTGTTGCAGAATTCATGGGAGTCATCAGGGCTACTGAGCTGGATGTTGAGAAAAAATGGAATCACCTGTCGATTGAAACAGATTCACTCTTGGTCTCTAAAGCTATTAGCAACTCTGATCTGGTTCCTTGGACTTTAAAGAATAGGTGGTTGAACTGTTTGTATAGAACTCTTAATATGTCGTTTATCCTTTCGCATATTCTAGGGAAGGTAACCATTGTGCAGACACATTAACTTCATTAGACCTTACCATTCGAGGTTTCGTTTGGTGGAATGAAGCTCCTGTTTCTGTTTTTGACGATATGGTTCAAAATAGAATAGGACCTCCGTATTTTCGTTATTGTCTTTCTTAGAGAGTTTTGGCTTATGTCCTCTCTTTTTATATACTCCTCCTTTTTATTTATATATTTTTCTTTTGATTAAAAAAATTGAATGTTTTTTTGGTGATGATTTGAATAAATATTTGAGAATTTGTATTTTAGATTCTTACAATTTTTTTCACTCAAAAGTACACATCACATTCCGCATAAATATATATTCTTACAACACCAAAAATAAATCAATAAATAAGATATTTATTTTCACTATTTTAATTGTGGTACTCACATTAAAGGTGTGTTTGTTATAATAGAAGATGGAAAGAGAGACATAGAAGAGAGAAGTACAAGGGAAAGATGTAATTTCTTCTACTTGGCTTGCAAAGAAGTTGAAAAGAGAGATTTGTTTTTGGTGGGTCCCACAGCATTTTTGAGTCTTCGTTAGACAGCATAGAAAATGAACAGTAACATTTAATTTTGTTTCAATTTCACTATTACCCCGTCCACTAATCCTACACAATAGTAATAAACCTTATAATTATTCTTAATTTTTTAATAGGCTTAGTTACTTAAATCTTCTAAAATTAAATTCATTCAATTAGTTAAATATTTACAAATATAAATAATATGATTTCTTTTGATTATAATTATTATTTAATTTATTAATTAATATCAAATAAACATTAAATTGATTTGTACAAATACTTTATTATTTAGGAGCATATTTGTACTTTTACAAATAAGTAATACTTCTTTCAAAAACACATTTTTGTGAATTTACAGTTAGAACATTCACGCGCCAAATAGGGGGTTAAACTTATCTCACACTCGAGGATTATGACTTTTTAGTCTCTTAATAACTTTGTGTCCTCAGTTTTCATGTCTTATGTATTAGAATATATCCTTATTCTTTTCTCTTTTATTTTTAAAACCACTTACTCTTCCCCACTTCATATCATTCACACTTTCTCTCTTTTCACATTAATTTTATTTATTTTATTAAATAAAAAATGTATAACTTTGAAATTTCAATAACTAAACAAATTTGAAATTCTTTATATTTTGTACACTAACATGAGCTGTATAAGCCTTAAGAAAACTATATACTATTTTCTTCACATCAAAACTTTATATTTTGTACTTGCATCATCTACAAATTCTTGATAACATCTCTCATTGTAGGTCTCCTCCGTGGATCACTTTCTGTACATCTCAAAGCCACCAAAAGCACTTTGGTTACTTCCTTCATCACATCATTAGAATTAGAAATTTCATTAGCAATTTCTGAATCAACAATTTCATCTACAACTCCAGCTTCTTCCCACAAAGATCTCACCCAAGTAACTATATCCATTCCTTCCATAAATGATGGATCTATTGCCTTTTTTCTTGATATCAACTCAAGCAAAACCACACCATAACTGTATACATCAGATTCCTTACCCTTTGCTCTTGTATAAGCATTCTCTGTCACATAACAATATTTAACCATGTTAGTCCACATAAATCATAATTATTTATAGATTAAGAAATGCACAGAAAAAAGTTGGAAGAGTTATTACCTGGTGCAATATAACCAAGTGTACCAGAAACATTTACTGACTGCGCTGAGGTAGAACTAGAAGATCGGTGCAAAATCTTAGCAAGACCGAAATCAGTAACATGAGGCTCCATTTCAGAATCTAAAAGTATATTGCTTGTTTTGATGTCTCTATGAACTATGACAGGATCACAGTCAAAATGAAGATAAACCAATCCCTGAGCAATTCCAACAGCTATCTTATTCCTTACGTTCCATTTTAAGGACTGCGGCGGATTCTTCTCGTGCAAAGCCTCGTAAAGGCTTCCATTAGGCATGTATTTGTATGAGATTAGACCATAATTCTCTCTCAACCAAACATGTTCAAGTCTCACCAAATTTCTATGCCTAACCTTTGAAAGTGTTTCAATTTCTCTTAACATGCTTGTGTGTTTTCGTTCATCCTCACCGAAGACAAGCTTCTTCACTGCCAAAATTTTGTCTGGACTAATCACAGCTTTGTAAACAACTCCTGCAGCTCCTCGGCCTATAATATACTCATCATTTAGATTTTGTGTAACTTCCATCACTTTCTTGAGAAGGTTTGAAGAACCATTTTCATCGGTGATGATGGCTTCATGCTTAGACCTTCTGATTAGAAATATATAAATTAGTCCTAACAAGAGCACGGCAAGTATCGAGGATCCAAATGCTATCATCACAATTGCAACTTTACTGAGCTTTTTTGATTTTGTGTCGTCGTGATCACATAGCTTTAAATTGCTGCTTCTTGGGAAATTCAAAGCATTGGATAACGAAAGGCTAACACACAGGCCTGGATTTCCCAAAAATGATCGAGAAGAATTTGATAACTTCATCAGTTTTTGTGATAATGTTCCTTCAAAAGAATTGTATGAAATGTTCAATCCGGATAATGAACTGAGCTCGTCGAAAAGTTGTATGCTTCCTGTCAAATTGTTCCAAGATAGATCCAGTTTTATCAGACTCTTCAGATTTCCAATTTCTGTAGGAAGCTTGCCTACTAGTCCATTAGCACTTAGGTTTAAATCATACCGCAAATTCTGCAATTTTCCAATTGATATAGGAACATTTCCACCAAAATCATTTCCACCAAGTTTTAACTCAACAAGATTTTCAAATTCTGACAAGAAAGCTGGGATTCCTCCACTAAAACGATTCTCACTGAGAATTAAAGTGGCTAATGTTGTCCAGCTCTGGAAACTCGATGGAAACGAACCATTAAGGAAATTGAATCCTGCATCAAAAATACTCATTTTGGTACACTTTGACAGTTGAGGTGGCAAAGGACCTTCTAAGTTATTGTAAGAAAGATACAAACTCCGGAGATTCACAAGGTTTCCAAGCTCTAAAGGAACAGAACCCGTTAAGCTGTTCATGGACAAATCTAAAAGAGACAGATTTGTGCAGTTACTCAAACTTGATGGAATTGTTCCATTGATATTGTTGTTGCTGATATCCATGTAACCGATACTCGAATTCGTTTGAAAATCAGGAAGAGGGCCCGTAAAATAATTATCTCCGAGTCTCACCCTTTTGAGACTTGTACACCTTCCTACATCAGAAGGTATCCTTCCAATAAATTGATTGCCAGCCATATTAAGCCTCTCTAATCGCTTCCCAAAACAAAGATTTGGTGGAAGTGTACCATTGAACATGTTAGACACAAAATCCAACTGCACCAAACTACTATTAATTCCTAAGGTTTGAGGTATAACTCCAGAGAATCGGTTGTAAAACAACGAGATGTTCTTGAGATTTTTGAGCTCGGTCATCTCTAAAGGTAGCTCCCCCGAGAGACTATTATTATACAAAAGAACATGCTCAAGGCTTTGAATTTTCCATATGCTAACTGGAATTTCCCCTACCAGAAGGTTTTCATACAATCGAATATCGCGTAACTTACTCAATTTTCCCAATTCACTAGGAATTTCTCCATCTAGTCGATTGGTATACAAATGTAACCTTTCCAATGACTTGCAATTACCAATTTGTGGCGGTATATTCCCAGACAAATGATTCCCCGGAATTACTAGCCTAGAAAGATTGTGAAGCAGACCTAAGCTTGATGGTATGTTACCATCTAAATGATTCATTGCAGCAAAGAACTCTAATAGACCACTGCAATTCCCTAAACTCGACGGTATAGCACCACTAAGATTATTGTATGAAAGACTCAAATTTTTTAAATTCTTGCAATTTCTCAACCCTAATTGAATGGTACCTTCAAGATTATTAAAATTGAGACTTAAATAAGAAAGCTCTTTTAGATTGTTTAGACTCTCAGGAATAACTCCCTCCAATTGATTAGAATCCAAAACTATGAAACTCAATTGAGTACAGTTTCCAATGGATTCAGGAATTTCCCCCGACAACTGATTACTCTCGAAATCGAACGAGTAAAGGTTTGAAAGTTTCCCAATACTAGAAGGAATTGAACCACTTAAACTATTATTATTGAGATACAACTCTTGCAATTGATTAATATCAAACAAGGATTGAGGAATTTCACCACTGAAGTTGTTTACAGAAATATCCATATACTGAAGCATACTACAATTGCTCAACTCCGGTGGAATTTCGCCACCAAAGTTGTTTGCAGAAAGATCAATGTACTGAAGCATACTACAATTGCTTAACTGTGGTGGAATTTCTCCAGAGAGATCATTGATTGACAAATCTAAGGTTTCAAGGTGAAGTAAATTTCCAATTTCAGGTCCTAATTGACCAAGAAGTGAATAATTACTTAGGTTTATAGATATTACATTTAGGGCACGATTACATTGAACTCCATTCCATGAACATGGAGTGGAGTGAGAGGAATTCCATGTGGAGTTTATGCTAGCAGGCACAACAGTAAAGTGACTCAAGAGTGATAATAGAGATAAACCCTCAAAATTCAATGCAGCAGAAGTAACATATAATAATGTAGAAAAGCAAAGAATCAACAGAAGGTGATACTCCATAGAATGAACAGAGACAAAAAAAAAAAGAAAACTATGAATGCTAAGATGACAAAGTTTTAAGAGAAAAAAAAAAACACTTATCTGAGAATCTGTTATGGGGATTGGAAATGAAGTAGGAGAAAAATAGTAGAAGGTTAAAATGATGAAAGAATGGTATTGATGGGTAGATATATAGTGGCATGCATGGTGTGGAAGCATGCAAGTGTGAGCAGTTACCAGATTTTAAAAAAAAAAGTTACCAGATTTAAAAGTTGGTTGTTGAAATATCTTTGGATGTGGATGGTTTCATAATTCAAAGTCAAAAGAATAATAGTTTAATGTGTAGTTGAGTGCCCACTTGGTACAACCTCAATCTTATAAAATATAAAAAAAGTTAAGCTACTTCATGCAACTTGCCCACCGTTTTAGCAAAAAAATAAATAAATAAGATTTCAGGTAAAAATCTCATTTTTAAGTAGAATTTTAATATTTTCTATGCATTAATTTAGAGACTAATATTAATGTCTCATAATTTGAGAGCAGGAAAAAAATTTACTTAAAATTTTTAATATTACTATATTCAGATGTTATGTTTCATATGAGAAAAAACAATTAATTTATTATCTTTAATCATATAATTATTCTCTCACTCTTAATTATAGATCTTCTCATGCTTCATTCCGGATATAAATTCTCTCGTGCTCTCTTTCTCTTTCTATGTTTTTTTTAGTAACCCACTAATTTTAATCATCAATATATTAGTTGATGTTGCTAATGTGATGTATTAGATTGAAATATATGGTTGTCATTGATAGAAATCACTTTTCTTTTAATTATAAAAATTATAAAAATAGTGTCACTCTCTATTTTTTTTTAATATAATTTTGGTATATAATAGTATGAAATATGATATTTTTATAAAAAAAAGGTTGAATATGTATAAGGTCCCTACAAATATTTCAACTTTCAGGTTTGTCCCTCTAAAATTTTCCTTCAAACAATGGTCTTCTGAAAGTTTTCCGTCCCTAACTTTAGTCCCCCCGTTAGTTTCTACTAACGGTGGTTTATGTGGCATGCCATGTGAAAATTTTTTGATGACGTGGCTTACATGTGGCAATGCCAACGTGGCAAAAAATGCTGACATCTATGTCACGTGTCAATTGTTTCAGTTTTAATTTTTTTAATATTAATATCATATTTAAACCCAGAAATGATAGTTAATCTGCAGCTACTTCTTAGCTAATTCCTACTTAATCTCTAGCTAATTTAAGCACACCATTTTAATAATTTGTAGTTAATTCATAGCTAATCCCTAGCTAATTTAAACACACAATTATATTAGTAATACGCACAACTCATTAATTCTCATTTTTTATTCCATAAAATATTTTATCAATGATCAAAACATGACATTGAAGATTGAAAATCACAACTAAAGTTTTATCCTAAAATTTCAGAAGAACTCAAATCAAATCCAAATAAAATCACAAATAAGAATTCTTAAAACTAGTAATGGTGACAATTCCTATGATATAATTTAACAATGAAAATAAATGCTCAAAATTCCTAAACAATGTTATTTCCATTCTCCAATCTATGTCCAATTTTGCAAGGGATTTTGGTCTTGATTAAATCCTCCAAGAATATGTAGTTGAGCTTTAACATTTCGAGAAACTGCTAACTAGACCTGAAATTCTGGCATATGCAGACAGCAGATGTCCTAACACATGTCAAGACATTGTGCTACATAGACATTTAAACACAGAGGCGCAACAGCAGACTGATACCTTGAATATCATAACTGCAGGATCATAGGTGTTATGACATCTGATGCAACATGTTTATCATGAACCCTAACAAAAAACGTAAATCTACAGAATGATAAATAACACAACAATTGTTAACCCAGTTCGGTGCAACTCACCTACATCTGGGGGATACCAATCCAGGAAGAAGACTCCACTATCTGTAGAACTGTTACAAAGCTAAACTCCCCCGTTTACAACTTTATACCTAACATCTACCCAATGAACATCTTTACCAAAGTTAAACTCCATCGTTTACAACTCTGATATGAGATACCCCGCTCACTTCCCTTAATCACCAACTGTGATTTCTACATCATCCCTGTCAATATAGAATTCTGTCAAGCTTTCTTGACAAACAAGCTAACTCGAATTTTCTTAAAAGATTCATCCAAGAACAATACTCAATCCAATAGCTCAAGGCTTATGGATCTGTGTGACACCTATATCTGCTACAATGCATCAACTGATACAAAGAGAGACTTACAACCTAGAGAGCCAACGACTCTGAAAATCCTAAACCCTTATTTCTTACGCAAGAGAACTAGGTTACAAAAGGCATACCGAAACCTAGGTCTAAGTCTTCTATTTATAGAGTCTTCTGCTTCCTTGGGCTTCAAATCTTTAGTCCTTGATCCATGTGCATTAACTCTTGGCAGATTTGTTGCAGATATAAAACTTGCTAAATCAGCATATCAGTCAAGATGTCGTATCTTCAGGTTGAGACATCTTATTTGACATCTTTGTTCATGGTCAGATTTCTTGATGTTGAATCCTTTTGTTTGACAATGAGTTTTACCAAAATTTAAGTCAAATCTTTAGAGTCTTTAAGACCCATTCACTTTCTACTTTATACATATAATCAGCCACACATTGCCCAATCTTAAATTTCAGTTTCTCTAATACAGTGTCTCGTATGTCACTGGAACCTGAATTCAAATTGATTTTCATAATGAACAAGTATACTGTCATAATAAAATTAAAATATTTTGATGATTTTCAATAGTAAAGCAAAGTCAGGAAAGCTAGGGCATACCAAGCATAAACGAATAGTTAAATAAAGTTCAATGAGTGATTTCTTTTATCAAACATTTTTATTTTTAAATCCTAAGGACAGTTACCAGATGGGGATTAAAATTTACCAACCCTTGTTTCTAATGAACATATATTATAGTCAATATATAATTAGAATAAAAGATTCAATTGTAAAAAATAACTCTGAATGTGAACTTATATCTATTTAATCCAGTCCCAAACGCCATCATACAAACAATGTAATGTACAATCCATAGCTACAAACTTATTAAACAAGTTACTGATCTGCACCATTCACTAGTAGTGTCCTTTACTTGTAACCATTTCAGGCCTGAGTGAAAGCTCCCACCGTGATCCATTTCTGTTGCTATCACCCTCATTAGGCTTTGAAACTATTCTTGTTGTCACTCTCTGCCCAACTTTGTAGCCAGAAAATGGATTTTCCAAAAAATTTGCATCATGTACCTGTCGATAAGTAGGTACCAAACTATTGAGGAACATATTAAAATAGTTAAATAGACAAATTAAAAGAGACAAGCATTGTTGTATTATTAAGGTTGCAGCCATGTGGCCTTGGTCACAACTTCCTGCTCCAGAAAAAGCACATCATCTCAGAGTAAGGCCCCATACATCTTACACGCTCAATTTGAGCCACAAAACAACATAGCTTGCGCATTTTAGACATCAAATCTACACTTAAAATGCTAGTTCGAATATTGGCACCAGTAATTGCAGTAGAGTTACCTCTGTTATGTGAACCCTACCGTGTAAGCCAAATCCAAACTTCAGTTTCAGCTCAAAAGTTTTTATTTCCATAATCTGGACAAAATTAAGAATAAAATCAATGGAACAAGGTCATTAGTGCATAATAGTTTTTAGAAGTTCTCATAAACCCAGAAGAAATTAAGATCAACCCAATTGATTAATTTGTATGTTAATATGTTTTCATGAATTATTTGACCGATTAATAATTTGGGGAAAAATTATAAACCCTAGGGGAAAGAGAAAGAGAGGTACTAGAATTAGAGAGATCTCCAATTGAGGAAGAATATGGGTTTGAGAATGGAAGAGAGGAACGACATCGTTGATGGCGGATGTAGGGTGTTTGAAGGAGTGGAGAACGAGTAGTGAAGAATTGAAGAAGAGAAGAAGATTTTTGGTGTTTACCTAAGAGAAACTAACGGGAGGATATAAGAGAGTCTGGAAAATTATTTTACAACATTTCTGACGTGACAAAGCAATAATACACGCATGACATGCCACATAAGCCACCGTTAGTGAAAACTAACGGGAGAGACTAAATTTGGGGACGAAAAACTTTATGAGGACCATTGTTTGAAGAAAAATTTTTGAGGGACCAAACTTGAAAGTTGGGATATTTGTAGGGACTAAAAACTTATTTAACCCAAAAAAATATAGATTTTGTACATATTACTGGTATTCAGGGTTGTCTTTGAAAGCGTACAAAGCGACCTACAACACAGGACCTCACATTTGTTCATAAACAAATTATAATAAAATGAGGTTTCATACACATTAGTCATAGTTAAATAGGACCTATTAAAAATAACTTACAACTCAAATGAAATTACAACTTAAAAATAACTTACAGCCTGCCTTTAGCTGATGTATCAAGACAATAGAGTAGCACTCCTGCTGTTGCTGCCCGTGTTTTTGGAGATGCAGACACTCACGGTGGACATTCCAGCCCTTTTATTTCTGCTGCAGCTAATTTTTCTACTTTGGATGCAGTTTTGAATTTGATGGGAACCCAGTCTGCTGCTGTTCGGGCAGATTCCGTTTCTCATGTGCAATGCTTAGTCTGTAATGGTTCCGGGGGTATTTGTATGCGGGGTTCGGATTGCAGACCCGTGGAGGTAGCGATTGGGCCTGCGACTGGCAGCGGGGAAAGTTTGTTGTTTGCTTCTACTGGCAGTTCGGCAGCGGAGCTTATAATGGATGGAATTCTTGATACTTTTGGTTCGAGTGGTTTAGTAGAGGCGAATTTTTGGAAATTGTTTTGGAAGTCGAGAGTGCCTACTAAAGTTAAGGCATTTGGTTGGCGATTGTTCAAGAATAGACTTCCATCTAAAGATAATTTAAAGGTGTGTGGTGTTATTTTTCCCGGTTCCGTTTCTTCTGCTTGTTTGTTTTGCTCTTCTGCTGAAGAATCGTTGGATCATTCTTTATTGGGGTGTACAGTGGCGAAGTTGATTTGGAGGGAGATTAGGGAGTTGATTGGTTTTGTGGATATTTTGGCTTTAGAAGTAGGGAGTGTCCATGATAGTTTTTCGAGGTGGTATATTTTTTGTAAATCTCGGAAAGTTAAACCAGGGAAAGCGGGTGTAATTTGGTTGGCGGCGTGTTGGAATTTGTGGAAACTCATGAACAATATTATTTTCGATAAACAAGAGTGGAATGTTCTTGATACGGTTTGGAACATCAAGATTACATTTTGGAAGTGGTCTTTTATAGGTGATATTGCTAAAACCAATTGTAATTTTTACGATTTTTGTAAAAATCCGTTTTATTACTTGTCGTAGGTTCAATTGATTTTCAATATTTTGTTGTCGAGAGTTGTATTTCTTATTCTCTTTGTAATCAGGTTCGAGAACCCTTAGTTCTCGTTTTATTGAATTAACTTGCTTACAAAAAAAATAAAATTAATTTTAAATTTTTATACAGGACCTCTAAAAAATTTGATACATTGTAACCATGTATGTTATACTGATACTAGTTGGACAAATATTCTCTGATATTTGGGAGAAAAAGTTAAAGTGAGTATAAGCAAATTTTTGATAAAATATGGGAGAAGTGATATTAATTTTAGAAAAAAAATGTGATAGAAAGTAAATTAAGAGAAAGATAGAAAAGAAAATTAGAGGGTAGAGAAATGAAAGTTACTCGAAACCAATACTAGTCAGGGATACATTGATGTAAACAATGTAGCAATGCTTAACAATAAAGCACTTTTTGCTAAAATTGAATGTCAATATTGGGGACCTAGAACTTAGACAGTTGTCCTAGTTCACACTTCAATTGTCAAATATGGCTTATTACATTTTTATATTGTTTGAATATGAAATAGGAATATTCTCTCTTTTTATTTTATGTAAAAAGTCTTCCATGCATATCCAAGTCAAATAGCAGCAACTCCTTACGTTTTTCAATAAACAAAGCCAACATGAACATTAACTATGTTTATCTATTGAAAAAAATAGTCGAGAAAGCAGCCAAATTTTCTGCTGCGTCAGATGAATTGCGTTACTCTCTTCTCTTGTGTATGAATATGATTGTGTGGGTATTAAACAAACTTATATCAATATTCAAAGACTGCTAAAGTCTATTCAATCCCATGTTTATCTTTTAATCCAAACACTTTTCACATTGTGTGGACAAAAGAGTTTCCACATGAGAGGAGTATTGTGGACTCACATTTAAGGGGAAGTATTGAAATAATATAAGCAAGTGTGAATAAGTGAGGAAATAGTTCCACATTAGATAGGAATGTGGTGACTTGAGCATTTATAAGTGGGAGAATCCACCCACCTATCACCTTAAAGTTTTAGATGGACAAGTGGTATGTCTTTCACAAATGTGTTTAGGCCTACACTATGTATTAATATTTCCTAATATATATTACGACATTTTTACACATTCATGAAGTGATATACTAGTGGTTTTTCCGTTGATTTTATCCATTTAATGATGTATAATATAAGTATTTTTTAATAACTTCTGAAATTATATAAACCATGGTTAAATATGTTTTTTACACATAAATATATTAGGGTTAATAGTAATATAGGCGACTTTTGATTTATCCTCCTTTAAAAAAATAATTTTGGATTACCTTCTGAAATTTTGGAGTATCCTCCTAAGCGTGTAAAAATCAGAGGGGTAAATAAAAAAAATATTTTACAGGGGGTAATTTTTCTATCTGGAGGTAAAAGACTTAGAATTTTAAAATTTCAGGGAGATAATCCAAAATTATTTTTTTAAAAGGGGGTAAATCAAAAATCGTCTATATTGCAGGGGATAAATGACTATTAACCCAATATATTATAATTCAATTTTAGCACTTCAAATTTTTTTCTTTATCGAATAATAGTTCTTTTAATATTTTTCCATCTACATTTTGTATGCTGTCAAACATCCGTTAATTGAAGATGATATGTCATACCACACAAAAGTTTTTTTTATCATTGGGCATACTTGTAATAATGTCAATGTAGCAAAAATGCTAACTTGATATGCCACATGACTAAGATTAATGCTCTACTGAGACTCATAAATAGTAGTTAAAGTTGTAGCTAATTTTTAACAAATTCAATTTATTCATTTTTTCCTAGTTTGGATTGGAATGGAAAATGAAAGGAAAAAAGTGGAATGATTGAAAGTTTAATGAATGAAAACGGGTGAAATGTATAATGAATTTTTAGTTGTTTAATAGAAGTAGAAGTAGAAGGAAAGTAAGAGAAAAAAATGTGAGATGTTTAGTAAATGACACAAATATTTAAATATGTATTAATATTTATTTCTTGAATATCAATAAAATATTTTTGAAAATAGAATCATTATTGTCTTTTCAATATCATTGTTTATCTTCATTATCTTCATGTAACTTTCCTCTCATATTTTAGAGGAAACAAAAAAGGACGTGAGACTCATAAAAAATTATCCTTCCCTTCACTTTCACTTATGTCTAATTTTTTATGAAATTATTAGATTTTTTTTTATATTTGAATGTGCAAAGTCAACAATATTTTAGAGAAAAAATGTTTAAAATGTTATTATTTTATAAATAGTAATGTAGTTTATTTAATGTAAATAAATATTAATATAAGATATTTATATATATATATATAATGTAGTTTAGGAATGTTTAATTTTTGAATTATGCAATGAAGTAAATATTTGCTAATATTAGATATAGAAATTTTAATTGCTATTAGATCATAATTATATTGAAATAGTTCAGGGGGGCAAATACAAATTCAATTTGGCTAAAAAAAAACATAAAACTTAACAACCATGTAAAAATAAAATTATAGTTACCACGACAAACAACTAAAACAACAACATTAATATTAAAAAACATTGATGAAAAAAGGCAGGATTTTCTTTAAACATTGTTCCTTTCGCCACGTCTCAACAAATTGATGTACATCATTTGAGATTTTTTTCCTTAGCGTATGCATACCACCCATAACCGATGTACATTTTCACCTTGTCTCTCTCCGATTTAATGATCTCAAGATCATAGTAGTCCATAGTCTGAAGATCCATCAAGGTACATTAAGTTTGATTTGGACGAAGACCCCTCTTTATAACATTAACTGAGAAATGTTGCATAAAAAATGCAAAAAGTTAACGTATATTTTAACTTTATTAATGAATTTTAAGTTTGTCTAAAAACTAAAAAGTTATATATATATATATATATATATATATATATATTGTTCTTATAATTTGTGTAACTTAATACCAAAACTTGTTTTTCGCCCTTTAGTGACTTTGTAATCTTTTTCTCCTAGAAAAGATCTGGTGTCAACCCTCCTACATGTTAATTCACCTCCTCAGTTGGACCATTCTCTTGAGCAACTCCATCGACTTCAGCTAACACATTTTCACTTACCTGTACATTCAGACCATTGGACTGCGTCAAATTGATTTCGAGGAACATTTCATCCACTTGAACGACATTTGCATGTTGGTTAACTTCTTCTACCATTTTTCTAAGGATTTCGTAAATGTCGTTTATGTCAATAGATAAAAGTCTGTAAAGTCATATATAGGAATGAGAAATATTAAGTATTTCACTAACAAAATGCATGCACTAATATGTAAAATTCATACATAATATACAACTACTAAATTTTAACTGAAATGTTAGAGGTGTAGCGAGCGATTTTGGACGCGGTTCTTAAGCGTTGGACGCTCTCTGCGGTTGAGTTTACTACAGGTCGATTCATTTTTTATCCTATTGTGAGCTGATGAAGGAAGGGAAATAGATGTCTCCAATTAACCCTGCTTTGCATACTGAGTTTAAACAACGGTCTGTTAGGTTACAGATGCTATCAATGTGGGGGGGCCTTTGTACTGGTTATTTGTATTTTCGCCAATACTGGTTTCTCTCTTATTTTGACAGAATGTTTCTGGCGGGGAACAAGGATTAGGATGTTAGGACTGATGCTTTTGAATTACTAGTTTTGATTGATGGAGATATGGGATTTGGGTTTTTTGTTTAGTGTGCTCGCTAAGATTTTTCCTTCAATCTTATGCATACGTATTCCCGTTTACCGAAACAGGGAAATCAGAGCGTTCGTAGTTCCTCCTATTCTATGGGAGGAAATGGGTGTTTTTGGTGTCTTGTTCAAAGCCCAAGACGTGAAGCGAAAGGTGATTTGTATCTTGTTCAACGCCCAAGATGTGAAGCTGAAAAGTCTATTTGTGTCTTGTTCAAAGCCCAAGACATGAAGCTAAAAGGTGTTGCCTTTAGAGAGAATTTGTTATCTCTAAAGAGGGGGTTGTATGTCACAACTGTTTATAAAGGAGAATTACTTTAACCGGGATTTGTGAATCCGACAATGCCATAATTTCCTTTATAGGGGATTTTAACCTGAAGGAGAAGACTTTAACTCAGTGTAGAGCAATGCCATCTTTCCTTAGAAATTTCTCATGCTAAAAGAAGGACAGTGGCATGGATATAGATGATCCAGAGGCTTGCCGCTTACAGCGATTAGATGGAGGGGAAGGAGTTGTTGATGTTTGTGTATTGTGAACGAGGCACAGTTTTGATGCTAAAAGGTTGATTGGATCAACCAGTGGTTTTCTTATACAAAGCGTAAGAGGAGGCTATTATGTGTCTCGTACAAAGCCCGAGAGAGAGGCTAAAAGGTTTTGACTTGACGGTGAAGTCTTTTGGTATCTCGTATAAAGCCCGAGATGGAGGCTATTTGACTCGTCAAGAGAGTTTTTTGTATCTCGTACGAAGCCCGAGATGGAGGTTGTTGTTTATTTGGCTAAATAAGAACCTTTTTGTATCTCGTATAAAGCCCGAGATGGAGGCCAAAGGGGTAATTGACTCAACGAGGGAGTCTCTTATGTGTCTCGTACAAAGCCCGAGAGAGAGGCTAAAATTTGTTTGACTCCACTGGGGAGGATCATTGTACAAAGCCCAAGAGGAGGCTACGATGACTGTTTCAGTTAAGTGACAGGTCCAGCATACTGATTTTAAAGAGAAAATCAGTTCTTATATGAGCAACACTGTACTCAGGGATTTGATTCAGGGACCCGGGTTATTCCTGTTCTTTAAGGAAGCGGGAAATCCAAAGGGTATTGAGACTGTCCGAGTCTGCAGGTTTCCTTCCTATTTAACAAAGGGGTCACTTGAGAATGTCTTTGAGACTCAAGGAGATTTAGACTGTCCATGTCTAGAGTTCCATCTTTTGTACTATGCTTTGAGAAACAGTAGTAGACTCTATGAAAGGACTGTTCTATGAAGATGATTAATTTTTGTTCCTATACCTCTAGGAGGTCGTCGGGACAATTTGTACGAAGCCCAAGAGGAGGCTAGAAACTTTTAAGAAGCCGACGGGTCCTTGTACTAAGCCCAAGAGGAGGCTATCATTCCCAGAGGAAGAGATCATTATACGAAGCCTAAGAGGAGGCTGTGAATACTTCTAAGAAGCCGTAGGGTCCTTGTACTAAGCCCAACAGGAGGCAGGGTTGCTTTTAGGAAGCCTGTGGGTCCTTGTACGATGCCTAAGAGGAGGCCGATTGCTTTTAAGAAGCCGATGGGTCCCCAAACCCCGAGAAATTCAAGGCAAGCTATTCACAAGGAATAGATCAAGTCAGGAAACTTCAAGAATTTGGAAGAAACTCAAGAGATGCAATTCACGGAGAAAAGATCATCTCTGGGGAGTAGAGTTTCTTGACAAGTGCTTTTAAGAAGCCCGTGGGTCCCCAAACCCCGAGAAATTCAAGGCAATGCTATTCATCGGGAATAGATCAAAGTCAGGAAAGTCCGAGAATTTGGAAGAAACTCAAGAGATGCAATTCACGGAGAAAAGATCATCTCTGGGGAATAGAGTTTCTTTGACAACTTCTACGAGTGACAGTCTATGAAAGGGTTCACAGAGAATGCTGCCTTTCATATCTCCATATTGTTTAACCCTAAGAGGAGGGAAGTTTGTGTCTGGTAATCCTATGGGGATCTAGTTTAGACTATTTCTAAGAGTGATCAACGGGCTTAATGCTAGACGTAGTTGCCGGGAAACTCTAAATATCTATACTATTATTACACAGTTGATATGAGTTTATGAAAGAAGACTTACAGCGAAACAGCCCCACAATACAGTTATATGTATATGAAAGCGGTAAATGAAAGCATATAAACACTTACTCGGTTGTAGAGCTTCCATGCTGTTTGGGTTAGTTGTTCAACAAAGAAATATTGAAAACAACAGTATATTTCAAAATCAAAGGAGAAAGTTCTTTGAAAAAGAAAGATTTGGGGCTTACAGCTCAAGGAGAGGCCCGGGGTTTTATCAGTGAGCGCACTGTTGTTTTGTACAGAGGGACTTATACAAGTGACTGAGGCCCAAAATTATTTTCTGTACAAATTGATGGGTCTTACACTCTCTCAAGAGGCCCAAAAGGTTTAAAGAAAAAGAGTGGGGCTTATAACACGAGGGTAGGCCCAATTGATTTTTTCGTTTAAAAATGGCGATCGCGCCGAGGTTTTCTTTTAACGCAGAGGGACTTATACAATAAGTGAGGCCCAAATGGTTTTGGTTAAAAGGGGATTGGGTCTTACACTCTATTAGAGGCCCAAAAGTTTTGAATGGGTCTTATAGCTCAAGGAGAGGCCCAGTGTTATTTTTAAAAGGCGACGATCGCGCCGTTTGTTTTTGACGGTATCGGGACTTATACGATGCACTGAGGCCCAAAAATGATTTGGTCAAAAAAAAGGATTGGGTCTTACACTCTATTAGAGGCCCAAGTGTTTTGAAAATGATTTATGAGGGTTGAATTAATCCAAAAACCCTAATTTGTTTTCAAAAATGTATTTAATTGAATAAAAATTCAATTAAAATGATCAAAATTGTTTAACATGTGAAAAACAAATTGTGATCTTGAATTAATGCTTCAAAAATTAAGTATTGACCTACAAAATAATTAGAAAGCATTAAAAGTTGCAAAATCAATGTGGAAAAAATATTTAAAATGTCAAAAACAATTAAAATATTAATTCTTTGCAAAAATATCAATTATATGAAATAAATAATATTTTTGGGATTTTTTGATAAAATAAAATATTTTAACATTTTTGTGAATTATTAAAAAAAGAATCAACTCAAAATCATTAAAACTCAGAGATAAATTAATTTTTGAATCAATTAAATAAAATCACAAAATTCAAATATTCAAATTTCTGAAAATGGCGCCAAGAACACACCAAGAACGCACGCGTGTTCTGGGCTTGGCCAGATTTGCATTTTCTCTCCAATCTCACTGAATACTTGATTATAACATGCAATCCACATATCATTATGCTCGTCTCAACCTCACGATCATGTCTATGTCAATTAATTTCATTTAAATTAAACATATAACAAGAAATCATGAAAAATCCTCAAGAACCCTAATTTCTGCATGAAGGCTAGGATTTTTTATACACGATTCAAACAATGCAATTAATTGAGGGGAAACATTTCATGGATGATTATGAACGTATGGCCAAATTATTGTGCAGCAAAAATTGCATGGATCATAGAGTTAGAAGAGCTCATGCTTACCACTTGCAGCTGGTGATCATGATTTGTGTTGGAGGTGTTACAGCTAGGTTCCAATGATGTGGATAGCTTCCCTAGGTGCCAAGTGATGTGTCTGAGTGCTTGGAATGGATTGAAATGGTTTGGAGTTGAAGATGGCACCTCAACTGCAAAACTGTCAAGAACTTGAGCAATTGGCTGGTGATTTTGTGAAATCTGTGTTCCAGATGTTATGTGAGTGTTTGGATCACTTCTATATGATGTATGTGAGGTGTGTGAGTGATTGGTTTGATTGGAAAAGCTCTCAAACTCAAAACCTGATAGCTACCTTGCTAAGAAAGGCATTT
Source organism: Lathyrus tuberosus (assembly GCA_022829125.1). Classification (NCBI taxonomy): domain Eukaryota; kingdom Viridiplantae; phylum Streptophyta; class Magnoliopsida; order Fabales; family Fabaceae; genus Lathyrus; species Lathyrus tuberosus. The sequence continues at coordinate 2,442,684 of JALAZF010000301.1, read as the reverse complement.
TTGCCAAGAGAAAGAGATTTTGAGGAAAGCATCTGTTAGATGGCTTTGGTGTACTCAAACTGATCAAAATTGAGCTCTATTTATAGTAGAGCAAGTTTGTTTTGCAAGGAATAGTGAATGGCAACTGCTAAGTAGGTTTGGCCAATGTTGGCAAATGAAAATCCAAGTCTCCTCTAGCCATTGACTAGAGGTTAGGGCACAGAGCTTTGGTCCCCTTGGTCTTGGATAAGTCTTGACTTATTTCAGAGGAGAATGGCTCAGTCCATGCCACCTTGATGCTTCCATTGAATGCTTCAATCCAAATTTGGAGTCTTGTCCCTATTTTGGCCATTCTAGGTTCAACATGCTATTTCTTGTTCCATGGACTTTGGAGGCTTGGCTCAGTGATTGTCCCTTTTAGATTCAATCCTCAGATGTGTCCAAGTGGATAGGAGCATTTGAATTTGGCTGATTTTGGTAAATCGAGCAAAATTGCAAATTCTGCCTTGTCTTTGACAGATTTCAGCAAGGCAACTTGCCAATGTCATATCTCATGACTTAAATGGAATTTGGCAATGTTCTTGGCCATTTTGGAAAGCCCTTACATGATACAACAACTGTTTGAACATGTTTGGTTTTGATCTCTTTTGAATCCAAGTGAAAAATCCCCCTACATTTGGAAAAAAATGAAGACAGATTTGGACTTAGTGAAAATTTCACTAAGTGTTGGAAAAAGTGACATTTTCATTTTTCAGCCATTTTGATCACTCCATAACTCAAAATCCTTAATGAATTGGACTTAGGTCTAGTTGAAGTTTTTGTAGAGGGTAATGAGGGCTACAAATCCATCTTTGGATGGGAAAAAATGGCCTTGTGGTTTAGGAGTTATGATCCTCCAAAGTTGGTACCCTTGTCACTTTATTTTTAACTTAGAAAATTTTCTAAGTTTTTTATGGTTACCCCTTTTACAAGTTATCCAACTTTTCTTGATTTTTCTTGATGAATGATGATTCAAATCATACATTAACATCATTTTAGGGTTAAAAATCCATTTTGGTGAAAAATCTCAAAAAGTCAAAGTTGACTTTTGTGCACAGTTGACTTTTTATCAAATGAATTCCAAACTGTGCAATTCTTCAGGAAATCATGTCCTTGACCTAAATCAAACTTGATGGACATGTTCCATGGGTGTCATAGGTTATATTAAATCATGTCTTAGGGTTTGGGAGCATGTCCTGGTCCAAAGTCAAAGTTACAGTTGACTTTTCTCGCGAAACCCTAATTGTGGCTCTGATGAAATTGAGACTTGTTGCTCAAGCTTCTTGGATTAATCCATTGTCCCAAATGGATCAATATGGTATATTAGATACCCTCAAACCCTCTCTTGAGGTCTTGGTTCATGATTTGTCCCAAAAGTCAACTTAGGGGTGAATTAGGTCAAGAAACCCTAATTCCTGATTTTTGATGTATGCATCCCCTGAGGCAAAATTGACTTGATGAATGGGTCCATGAGGTTCCATGGAATATATTAGGTTGTGTTTTGGATCTTTGGCTTGTGTCCAGATGAAATTTTTCATCTGGAGGCCATGGTCGACCAAAACCCTAATTTGGTGACACTGGCGATCTTGAAGCTTGATCCACCTAGAAGGGAGCAACTTTGTGCTTAATCCTTGAAGTGGGAGTCCTCTTGATCCCTTGTGAATGTTTGAGAGGTTAGACAAGTTGAAGATCATGTCATTCCTTGATTGATCCTTTGCCTAAGGCTCTGAGAGGGCTAGAAACCCTAATTTTGATTGTAGTGGATGCTCACCCATCTTTGGGGAGACTGATGAAGCATGATGGTTCCTCCATACTATGATGATGATTCTCACAATGATGGGAAATCTTAGTGGTCAAAATTTGGGGTATGACAAGAGGGTGTGGTAATTTCTCTCAATGTTAGAGGGTGTGGTAATTTCTCTAAGAGAAAGAGAGTTAATAGCCTCATAATCTCAAGTAAGGCTGATATTTTCCTGATTCAAGAAACTAAGTTGTCCTCTGTTGACGATAGTGTTGTTGCTAGTTTATGGAACAAAGTAGATGTTGGTTGGTCTTATAGTAAATCCTTGGGCTTCTCTGGGGGAATATTAACGTTGTGGAATGCTAGGGAGTTTGTTCAATTATTCTCGTTCAGGGGGGAGGTTTTCTTGGGGTAAAGTTGAAATGGAAGGAGGAGGTTTACTACATTGTCAATGTTTATGATGGGTGTTCCTTGGCCTCTAAAAGGAGATTTTGAGAAAGCTTGAGAGGTTTTAAGGACAGATGGAAGGATGGGTTTTGGTTAGTGGGTGGGGATTTTAATGCTACGGTAGTTCCGGAGGAGAGAAAAGGGACTTCAACGTCAGCTTCGCTTCTTGTTAGCAGGGAATTTTCAGAGTTCATTGAGTCTATGGGGTTGGTTGATCTCCCGGTTATGGGGAAGCGTTTTACCTGGTTCAGTGGGGATGGCTTGAAATGAGTAGATTGGATAAATTCTTAGTGGATGTTCCTTTTTTGAATAGATGGGGAATGCTCGGTCAATCGATTGGCAACAGGGACATTTCAGATCATTGTCCTATCTGGTTAAGGATTTATTTTACAAATTGGGGTCCAAAGCCCTTTAAGTCGAATGATTGTTGGTTTGAGCATAAGCTGTTTCTCAGTTTTGTGGAGGAAAAATGGAGGAGTTATGAGGTTAATGGTAGGTCTGATTTTGTAGTTAAAGAAAAATTTAAGTTGTTGAGAAGGGATTTAAAGGAGTGGAATAGAGATGTCTTTGGTTGGTATGATCTTAGGGTGGAGGAAGAGGTGGAGATGCTGAATAGTCTGGATTGTGATCTGATTGAAGCTGCTAAAGAGGAGGTTTCGGGTTTAGTGGAAAGAAGATCAGTGGCCTGTTGTAAAATGTGGAGGAATCTTATGATTAAAGATAACATGTTATTGCAGAAGTCTAAGAGCAAATGGTTGAAAGAGGGAGATATGAATTCTAAGGTTTTCCACAGGTGGGTGAAAGGTAGAAATAAGTGTCTCCATATTGGGACGGTTCTTACGCCAATGGGGGTTGTTGAGTCCGTTTCAGAAGTTAAGAAGGTTGTGAGAGAATTTTTCTTAAATAAATACTCAGAGAGTGATTTGATTAGGCCTGTGATGGAGGGTGTTTGCTTCAACAGTTTGTCATTGGAAGATAGAGAAGCATTGGAAGCTCATTTTCTTGATGATGAGATTAGGGCTGCAGTTTGGAGTTGTGACAGTTCGAAGAGTCCTGGGCCGGATGGTTTTAATATGGGCTTTGTGAAGAAGTGCTGGAGCTTTTTGGGAAACGATATATGTAGCTTTGTTAAGGATTTCCATGATACGGCTTTCCTTCCTAAGGCGGTGAAGTCTTCTTTCCTCACTCTGATCCCGAAAGTGGCCAATCCGTTGGATTTAAAGGACTACAGGCCGATTTGTCTGGTGTCTTGTTTGTATAAAATTTTAGCTAAGCTTTTGGCCTGCAGATTGAAGAAATTTGTGGGCAAATTAGTTTCTAATAACCAAACTGCTTTTGTTCCGGGTAGGAGTATGTTGGATGGGATTGTGGTGGTGAATGAGGTTATAGATTGCGCGCGAAAGGAAAATAAAGAGTGTGTTCTGTTCAAGGTTGATTTCGAAAAGGCGTATGATTCTGTTAATTGGGATTTTCTTCGTTTTGTTTTGACTAAGATGGGTTTCGGGGCTGTTTGGTTAAGGTGGATGGAGGCTTGTGTCTTCAAAGGTTTTATTTCCATTTTGGTTAACGGAAGTCCGACGGAGGATTTGGAAATTAAGAAAGGTTTGATGCAAGGCGATCCGCTTTCCCCTTTTTTGTTTGTGTTGGCAGCGGAGGGGTTAACTAAATTAATTCATAAAGCGGCAGATATCAATGCCTTTAAAGGATTTAAGTTTAGTGATTCTACTACTGTGGAGGTCATTCAGTTCGCCGATGATACATTAATGGTGGGAGAAGGGGTGGAACAATATTTGGAGTTTAAAGGCTATTTTAAGGGGTTTTGAGTTAGTTTCTGGTTTGGGTGTTAATTACCACAAAAGCATAATCATTGGTATTAATGTTAGTCAGCATTTTTTGTTAGCAGCGGCGAATTTTCTAGCTTGTAAGGTTGATTTTTCTTCCTTCTCTTTTCTGGGGATTCCGGTGGGGTGTAATCCTAGGAGAGTGGCAATGTGGAAGCCGTTAGTTGACAGAGTTAAAAATCGTTTGGTTAGTTGGAAATGGAGAATGTTGAATATGGCTGGAAGAATAACCCTTATCAATTTTATTTTGTCCAGTTTACCGGTGTTTCTCTTCTCCTTTTACAAAGCTCCAGTGGCGGTGTGGGACGAGGTAGATAGGCTTCATAGGAGGTTTCTTTGGGGGGTACGGGTGGGGTGTCTAAAATATCTTGGCTTAGTTGGGAGGTCGTTTATAAAAGAAAAGAGGAGGGGGTTTAGGGATTAGAAGGATGAGGGAGTTCAATTTGGCATTGCTTAATAAGTGGAGATGGAAGGTTCTGTCGGGGTCTGAGTCGTTATGGAAGAAGGTTTTAAGGGCGAGATACGGTAGGTTGGAGTACTGGATGTTTCAAGAGAGTTTCCAAAGGAACAAAGAATGGTCTTTTTGGTGGCAGGATCTGCTGATGTTAGCAGACTCTTCTTTTTTTGGTCATTGTGTTGTTTCTTTTGCAGGTGCCACTCAGTTTAAAATTGGGAAAGGTGATACCATTCCGTTCTGGTTAGCTAGGTGGAACGAAACTCCGCCTCTGATTGATCTTTTTCCGGATTTGTTCGCTTTGACCAGGCTCAAGGAGGCTTCAGTGGCTCAGATGGGGAAGTGGGAAGCTGGGCAGTGGGTCTGAGGGATTTCGCTGTGTCTGATTTAGAGTTAATTGGGATTAGAAATCGTATTCACGAGCTTGCTATTTTTCTTGAGGGATTGGAGCCAGTGGAGGGAGGCATTGACGAGTTAAGGTGGGAGGGTACTGATTCGGGTGTTTTTGAGGTCCGGGATACCTATTACAAGTTTACGGCAGAAGGTGGAGGGAGTTCGAGCTTATTGCAGCCTAGTTGCTTCAAAACTCTTTGGGCTACTAAGAGTCCTGAGAAGGTCAGGGTGTTTGGGTGGAAAGTGTTATGGAATCGTATTCCGTCGCGTGTTAATCTCAGATCTAGAGGCGTGGAGGTGGCTTTAGAGTGACCTTTCTGTGTCGAAAATGTCAAAGATAGTATTCATCTGTTGTTTACGTGCTCTTTTGCAGCCCATGTTTGGAGTCGGATAAGAGGGTGGATTGGTGAGAAGTCGCATTTTCCTGGCGAAGTCGGTCTGTTTTTTCAGCAATGGTGTGATAGAGGAGGTAGGAGAAAAGGAAAAGGTGTCGTCTGGTTAGCTGTTGTTTGGGCTCTGTGGAGGGAACACAATAATCGTATTTTTAATTTGATGGTTGATTCTTTAGATGATGTGTGTTGGACTATAAAAGTCTTGGCTTGGAAGTGGGGGTGTGTTAAAAATATCCTCTATGCCAATTCTAATTTTTTGGGATTTTGTATGGATCCTAATAGTTTTTTAGATTAGATTTGGTAGAGAATATTTTCTTTTGTAAGGGCTTGAATGCCTCTTGAATTCCATTTTAATTCAATTGCTTTTAAAAAAAAAATTAACTGAATATTACCCATTAGAAGTAGAAGAAGACATTGTTAGGTTCCTTCAAATTTCAAGCAGGCCACAAATGCTATACGTTTTAAGAGATTTAATATATTTGATTTTCAATTGAGAGATTTGATATTATAACATGGTATATAAATAGGTAAAATGGTATCTTATGTTACTTTTGAAAAAGCATTTGAGTCTGATTTGATGTTGCCGTAACTGATCCATATGGGGTTGCTTAGGAAATCTGGTTTCTAAATTTTCATGTTGGAAATCGTTTTTCAATGGTAAATATGTGGCCCATTTAATGAAATGTTGGAATACAATATCTGACTCATCTACTTAAATATAATTTTATATTTTAATTTAATAGTATTAAAGCTTAGACTTTAATAGAAGAAAAGAAACAACCCCTCTTCTGGTTCTGAAGTTTTTATTTTCTCTATCTTTTTTTTCTTTTTTAAAAAGTTGTAAATGTTGAGTTGTAATTCCTTGTGTCGAAGCAGTTTAGCTCGATAGAAATAAGGAGTAGTCGAGTTGTAATAGTGTGTCGAAGTGTCGAAGGAGGGTCCTTCACACAGGATTTCGACTTAGGTCTGTTTTAGTAATGTTAATTATTTTGGGCCTTGGCTTGGGGTGCAAGCTAACATAAATCTATAAATAGGGAGAAACCCTTATATTTTGTAACAAGAAGCTTAGAATTGAAATATTGTATTCACAGTTGTAGTTTGCAAGTGAAATAACAGAATTTCCGCAGTTGTGGGCAGAGAGTTCTCAGCAGAATTGTTCATCTTCTCCTCCAAATATTTTTTTCTTTCGTTTCTTTTCTTGTTGTTCTTTCTCAATCTCTTTCATTGACATTGCGTGTTTGTGGGTTTGTTAACAATCTTGAGATCAAGATTGAAGAGCTCCAGTTGCGATTCAAGGAAAGAAAACCGTGACGGCGATGAACTATCCGAACGGGCACTTTCCGGCGAGTCTTCTGATTCTCAAGAAAGACAATTATGAGAATTGGTGCAAGCAGATCAAGGTGGTTTTCTGTTATCAAGATCTTTGGGATCTTGTGAAGGAAGGAGTAACGCCGCTTGCAGAAAACACGACGGATCAATAAAAGGTTACACACAAAGAGTTGAAGAAGAAAGATTATAAAACTCTCTTTATAATCCATCAGTGTGTTGATCCAGATAACTTCAAAAAAGTTAGCGATGTAGAGTCAATGAAGGAAGCGTGGGAGATTCTTGAAAAGTCGTTTGGAGGTGCAGAGAAGGTGAAAAAGGTGAGGTTACAAACTCACAAGAGAACCTATGAGTTGCTTCAGATGGAAGACAACGAAAGTATAACAGATTTCTTCACCAGAGTTACAAAGCTGGTAAATCAAATCAAGGTATGTGGAGAGATGTTGACATCAAGATCAGTTGTTGCAAAGATCTTGAGGTCATTGGATCCAAAGTTCGACCACGTGGTAGTAGCCATAGAAGAGTCGAAAGACTTGTCAGTATTGACGAAGGAAGAGCTTCAAGGGACGCTTGAGTCTCATGAACAAAAGATGACTGAAAGAGCTGCAGGAAAGTCGAAGAGTGATATGGCTTTGCAGGCGCAGTCAGAAAAGGAAAGAAAAGGCAAAGGAAGCGTGAATGGCAACAAAGGTAGAGGAGGCTACAACAATCAGAGAAAACCCTGGAACCAAGACAAACAAAGAGGTGGTGTTGCAGGTAGAGGAATAGGTGGTGGTCGTAAGCCGGACAAAAGTCACATTCAATGTTTCAATTGTCAGAAGTATGGCCACTATTTTAGTGACTGTCCAGAAAAGAAGAAAAATCAAGAAACTGATGCAAAGATGTCGAAACATGAAGAAGAAGAGACGTTGCTGATGGTCACAACAAGAGATGAAGAAAGATTCCAAGATCAGTGGTACTTGGACTCAGGATTCTCATCGCACATGACTGGAAGGAAAGATTAGTTTGTTAACATGAAGCCCTCGTCGAAGAACATGGTGAAGTTTGCAAATGACAACACTCTAGCAGCTAAAGGTGTTGGTGATGTTCTGATTATGAGGAAAGATGGCAAAAGGTCAACAATTTCCAATGTGTTGTACATACCATGCATGAAGAGAAATTTGCCCAGTATAGGGCAACTGGTCGAAAAGAACTACAAGGTAGTTGTCAAAGACAAGATGATGAGAATCCTCGATGCAGGTGGTAGGTTGATCTTGAAGGCTCCAATGTCTCAGAATATGACCTTCAAGATTGAACTTAAGGTGATGGAGCACAAATGCCTAGCAACTGCACCCAGCAGAGATGAGTGGTTATGGCATTTTCGACTAGGCCATCTCAACTTCAATGACATCAGATAGCTAAAGAGAAGAAATATGGTTTCAGGATTACCAGAAATCGACATTCCAAGTGAAGTCTGTGAAGAGTGTGTTCAGTCGAAATAACACAAGAATAACTTCAGCAAGGATGCTGGAAAGAAGTCGAAGGCAATTTTGGAAGTCATATACTCTGATGCATGTGGTCCAATCCAGGTGGATTCGATTGGTGGAAACAGGTACTTTGTCACGTTCATAAATGATTACAGTCGAAAGTTGTGGACTTACCTCATCAAGAAGAAAAGTGATGTGATCGAGGTATTTTCCATATTCAAATCTATGGTCGAAAGACAGAGTGGTCGAAAGCTGAAAATTCTGAGGACTGATGGTGGTGGAGAGTATGTGTCGAAAGAGTTCGATGCATTATGTGAAAAAGAAGGGATTGTGCATGAGGTGGTGCCACCCTATACTCCATAGCAAAATGGAGTTGCAGAACGAAATAACAGAACCATCATGAACATGGTGAGAAGTATGTTGAATGGAAAGCGTCTACCCAAAGAATTATAGGGAGAAGCGGTTTCGACAGCAACATATATTTTGAACAGATGTCAGACGAAGAAGCTTGAAGGACTCACACTAGAAGAATGTTGGTCTGGTGTCAAGCCTAGCCTTAGTCACTTGAAGGTGTTTGGATCTATAACACATAGACATGTGCCAGATCAGTTGAGAAGGAAGCTTGATGACAAGTCGAATCAGATGATCTTGATAGGATATCATTCGACTGGAGGTTGCAAGTTGTTCGACCCAGTTAATAAGCAAATAGTGATCAGCAGGGAAGTGATCATAGATGAGCTTAAAGAATGGGATTGGACTGAGAATGCCAAGAAGGATTCAGTGAGAATCTCTTGTGAAGAACCAGCCACTGAAGTCAAAAGAGAAGTTCGACAGAAACCAGTCATAGATGAAGTTGGGCCAAGCAGACCTCGGCGAACAAGACACGTGCATGCAAGGTTGCAAGAATGTGAAATTACATTAGATGGTGTGGTTAATGAAGAGGGTGAGCTGGTACATTATGCTTTCTACGCAGATGTCGAACCAGTCAATACAGTTGAGGCATTGAGAGATTCGAAGTGGGTGAAAGCAATGAATGAGGAGTTAGAGTCCATCGAAGCCAACAACACCTAGTCACTTGTTGAATTTCCTCAAGGCAAGAAGGCAATCGATGTGAAGTGGGTTTACAAGGTGAAGGTGAATCCTAGAGGAGAAGTAACTCGACACAAGGCGAGACTTGTGGCAAAAGGATTTCTTTAGAAGGAATCGACTTCGATGAAGTGTTCGCACCTGTTGCTAGGATAGAAACAATCAGGTTGGTTGTTGGTCTAGCAAATATGAACAATTGGCACACATGTCAGATGGAAGTGAAGTATGTGTTCCTTAATAGCCCCTTAGATGAAGAAGTTTATGTCACATAACCAGCTGGGTATGTGAAACGACGCGAAGAAGGAAAGGTGTACAGGCTGCATAAAGCCTTGTATGGACTTAAGCAAGCTCCAAGAGCTTGGAATAAGAAAATCGACAGCTTCTTAAGGGAGAAGGAATTTGTGAAGTGTACGACTGAGCATGGAGTGTATGTAAGGAGAAGAAATAATGAATTGCTTATACTATGCCTTTATGTTGATGATTTGTTGATAGCAGGAAGTTGCAAGAAGGAGATCGAAGATTTCAAACATGACCTAAGTGAAGAGTTTGAAATGTCAGACTTGGGAAATCTCTCATATTCCCTTGGCATCGAATTCTACAAGAATAGTAGAGGTTTGATGATGCACCAAAGAAGATATGCGGGCGAAATACTCAAGAGATTTGAGATGCAAGATTGCAACCCAACTTCGACTCCAGCTGAGATCAGACTGCAACTGTCGAAGGATTCAGATGAAGATGATGTCGACCCAACCCAATATAGAAGACTTATTGGATCACTTAGATACCTTTGCATACAAGGCTTGGCTTAGCATACAGTGTGGGTATGGTAAGTAGATTCATGCAGAAGCCAAAGGTATCACACCTAACAGCGACGAAGAGGATACTGAGGTATCTGAAAGGGACTCTCGACTATGGCATTTTATTTCCTGCAGCTGATGAAGGGAAAGAATGCAAGTTAGTGGGATACACCGACTCCAGCTGGTGTAGTGATGTTAAGGATAGAAAATCCACAGCTGGATATGTGTTTATGTTAGGTGGTGCACCAATTGCTTGGAGTTCGAGAAAGGAGCCAGTAGTGGCATTGTCATCATGCGAAGCAGAATATGTAGTTGCTTCCCTTTGTGCATGTCAAGCAACCTGGATGGTGAACTTGGTCGAAGAGATTACAGGAAAGAGTCATGGAGCGATTACCATGAAGATCGACAGCATGTCAGCTATCAACTTGGCGAAGAATCCAATAGCTCACGGTCGAAGCAAGCACATGGAAATGAGGTTCCATTATCTTTGAGAGCAGGTAGCAGAATGGAAGATGAATTTGGAACACTGCAGAACTGAGAATCAGATTGTAGATATCATGACGAAGGGAGTGCAGGTCAAAGTTTTTAGAAGACTGAGAGCCATGATGAATTTAGACAGCTTAGACATAATGAATTAGGTGGTGTATTGAGTTGTAATTCCTTGTGTCGAAGCAGTTTAGCTCGACAGAAACAAGGAGTAGTCGAGTTGTAATAGTGTGTCGAAGTGTCGAAGGAGGGTCCTTCACACAGGATTTCGACTTAGGCCTGTTTTAGTAATGTTAACTATTTTGGGCTTTTATAGTTTTGGGCCTTGGCTTGGGGTGCAAGCTAACCTAAATCTATAAATAGGGAGAAACCCTTATATTTTGTAACAAGAAGCTTAGAATTGAAAGATTGTATTCACAGTTGCAGTTTACAAGTGAAATAACAGAATTTCCACAGTTGTGGGCAGAGAGTTCTCTGCAGAATTGTTCATCTTCTCCTCCAAATATTTTCTTTTTTCGTTTCTTTTCTTGCTGTTCTTTCTCAATCTCTTTCATTGTCATTGCGTGTTTGTGGGTTTGTTAACAATCTTGAGATCAAGATTGAAGAGGAATTCCTATAGGTTATGGGTTAATTCCAACAGTAAAGACCTCTCTTGCTTAGACTTTAGGATTTTTTTGCAGACCAACGAACGCAGCCAGTAATTTGAAGAATGGAAGGTCGAAGAAAACGTTGCTACGGTTATCTATCGGATGATACTATTTCAGAAATGAGATAATAAATTATGTTTTGTTTAAATTTTACAGTTGTAGCATGTTTTATAAAATTAAAATTTATCATTGACCATTTTAGTGATTCAAAGTGTGTTTGATTTTAGTATATGGATTGGAATTTGAAAAAATTCAGGGTAGTTCTGTTTATAAGTTGTATATCGGTTTTCTGAAAAGCAATTGGAAAATTGAGTTTTTTAGGGTTTCCAAGTGTGTTCGATTTGAGCATACAAATTAGAATTTGAAATTTTTTACTGTAGTTCTATTTATAATTTCTATATTATTTGATTGGAGCGTGTAATTAGTTTTAAATATTCCAATAGTTGCTGGTGAAGAATTGTGTGTCATTAAAGATTATATGACGTGGTTTGTAAAAATTAGTGCATATTACATTGTATGTTTTTATACAATATAGTATTCTGAAATCACAAATTCGATTTGTGCATTCTGTAATTTAAATTTGTGGAAATTGTAATTTAAAAATATTGTGTTTAGTTAGGAACATATTGTCATAAAAGTCAATGTATCGATCTGGTATATAAATATTCTAATGTTTAATATTACGTATTCTAGTGAGGAGACTGCAATGGACATAATCAAGGGGATGTTTCAGGAAATAGGCGAAAGTTCGGTAAAATAGAAGTTTGCTAAGAGGGATCGTGCTGGTAATAAAATTGGAAAAAAAACTTTAAAAATCTCTGAAGTCCAAATTGATGTTGAATTGGTAGGTTCACTTGTGGAGAATGAAAAACTGGTTTTGAAAGCTGTTAAAGAAGAGAACACATCTAGGGATCTTACCGAAATTGACAGGGGGAAAATAAAGAAATTGTGAAGAATGTGTGTCCTAATTCTAAATCTTAGGCAAAGAAAAAACTGGTTGAAAAAAAATTTGTTACCAAAGTTGTGCATAAGAAAAGGTAGTCAACGAAATCTTATGAATGAGAAACAATATAATGACGTTAATGCAGAATGCATCATGGGGAACAAACATTATTCACGGGAGAGCAAGATTGCAGATGCATATAACAAAGTAAGAAATGTGTTGGTAAACATGTATGCTTATAGAGTTGATGCTGATTTTTCTTTAAATGGTTTATAACTTGCAGTGTTGTTATTTTTTTTTATCTTTGCAGCATTTTCCAAGACTCATATCAAAAATATGTTTAAGAACAAATCAGAAGGTGATACAAATTGTTGACGTTAAAGTAAACAAAATCTTCAAATGTGCAATTCACACTGCAAGACGGAAGGACGCTCCAAGTGCGTATGAGAAGTACATTGCTCAAGGATGGTATGAGTACGCTGAAAGCAAAAATTTCTCTAATGGCGATACCTTGTTTTTGAGAATGTGACGTTTTTCCCCTACGTTTTTGTAACTTTGAGGAGTAAAGGTTGTAGGGTTTATGGTTTGGAGTAGGAAACTGTGATGATCATGTGGTGTGGACGTTAACATGGGGTGGATGATTTATATTTATGTTGCTTCTATATTTATTTTTGAAGTTAGTTAGACATTTTGTAATCAAATATACTTTTAATGTTACTGCTGTAGAATTTTGTGTTGTTTGCTTCAAAACTATGCAATTTTAAGTTTCTGCTAATATTTCATGGAATTGATATGGATCGAAATAGTTAGATTATTTTTTTTTTATATTTGATTGTCGTTAGATTTTTTTTTCTATATTTGAATGTCCAATTTTCGGAGCAAAAAGTACACCATTCTATATTTTTGTTATGAAATTATTGATATTACTTATCATTCATATTACTTAGATTACATGATTAGAAAGACATAAACATTAACCTCAACATCCAATTTGAAATACTAACAGAATTATAAAATAACTTATCTTGAAAGATACATTTAAACACCTAAATATCATAGACAAATTACCATAAACCTTCATACATTACTTCCACCAATCCTCTTTCTTTTCTTTTTAACCATCTTAACATACATCATCTCTGAAGCAGTCTGGTAATGAAAAATTAAGACATCACCAACCTTAAGATTTTTAGATTTTGCATACTCATACCAACCATTTCCAAGATACATCTCAGTATGCGTTCTTTTTCCTTTAAGAATGTCACAGTCATAATACGTCGAAAATGTAATACATAATGATGGTCACGCAATGTCGTTATAAATAGTAAATAAATATAGTATAGTGATGAATGATGATTAATAAATCTATAACTATAGATAAAGGGGATAGGGATATTTGGGTAGGCGTATTTTTTCGTACAAAATTATCCTTTAACAAATACTACTATATTTACTTAAAATTTAAAATAAAAATAATGATTCAATAATAATTGAAGAGTACAAATAATTTAATAAATTTTTAAATTTACATATGTATAATAAAATATTATTGTAAGTCTCAGATTATAATTGCAAGACTCTAAATAAGATAAATAGTATATTTATAAACGTTTTTATACAATTTGTTTAGAATATTAAATAATACTAGTCAAGAGTAGTTGAAAAAAATAAAGAAACTGAAACGTTGTTTAACTTCATCAAACGTATTGTGTCTTCAGTTGTCAAGATAGAAGGGGAAAGAGCTTTGTCGCTCGGGTTGTAAAAGCCTTGCATGTTTGGTTTATTCAATTTACTTTCCATTGAAAACACTATGCCAAAGAAGGGCTTAGACAGCGCTTTTTTTGGGCTTAGACAGCACTTAAAAGCGCTGCCTATTCGACCGCTGCTATAAGTAAAGACAGCGCTTTAGTTAATGAGAAAGCGCTGCTAAATGTCTGATTTAGCCAGCGCTTTTACTTTGAAAGCGCTTTCTGTTTGTCACTTTAGCCAGCGCTTTGTCTTTAAAAGCGCTGTCTAAAGAACCCCTTTAGGCAGCACTTTGACTTTAGACATCGCTTTTGGTTATCTTTAGGCATTGCTTTAGACGGCGCTTTTCTTTAAAAGCGCTGTCTATTCTCTACTTTAAGCAGCGCTTTTTATTTAAAGCGCTGTCTAATCCCCACTTCAGGCAGCGCTTTTTTCTTTGAAGCGCTGTCTAATGTCCACGAAATTTTTTATATATAAAACTTAAAAAAAGTGCTGTCTGATATATACAATAAATATTTACCAGATTATCACCATATTTTGCACCAGGTTTTCACCGCATTTTGCACCAGAATATGCATTTAGAATTTGCACCAAATTTTCATAAATTAGACAGTCAATCCAATAAATATGCACCAAATTTGTCTATTTATATATACATCTTTAATCCAATAATTTATATATACAAAAAATTGATGATATTCAAGCTAAAAAACAACAACAATTCATATATCTTGTTAGCTACAAAAAATCTGATATTCAAGCTAAAAAACAACAACAATAAACTTGTTAGCTCTATCTTCTACATCTGCACATATAACCTGAAACAAAACAACAACAACATTAGACAAAATATAGAAGAAAACAAAGAAGGCATTGTTCTTATCTGATATTCAAGCTGCAAGCATTGCCAAATCTAATATTCAAGCTGCAAGCATTGCCAAAAATGTCAACAAATGATCATGAGTTATTGAATATTGCCAGTGCCTATGAAAATCAGTATATGATTCCAACCTTCTATGGCCAAGATATCAATCAATATTTGGCAGCACTAACACAATTTATGATTCCAACCTTCTATAACAAACAACAACAACATTGCAACACAATTTAATATACTAATGACGGCATATTATCTCGTCAAAACTCAAACTTATATATACTCAAAATTCTCATCAATGAAAGAAAGACAATATACCTTATAAAACTCTCAGCTCAATAATGAATTGACACCATTCCTCCTTAAGTTCATCCAATTGATCTTTTGAGTAACGAGTACATTTGAATTCATCAAAGTACTACATAATAATATAACATAGTATCATTTCGCTAAAACTATTTAATTATATGAGACATATGTGGTAAATATTAAAATAATTCCTAAGTTAGAAATCCATACCTTGGATGGAATATTTATTCGATCCAAAAGAAGAGTTTCTTTCATAAACCTCAACATGAAATATCCGCAATTTATTCCATTACGCTGACGAGGACACTACACATGGAAAGAAAATACGGATATATATCAGGATATACCCCTTAACTAGTTTTATCAAGTATCATCACTAATATAATCAAAATTGTGAAAATATACCTCCACTCTAATCCATGTAATGTTGTTGGCTTTGCTCTTTGGAACTTGAATATCTCTTTGTGATCGAAAAACTTGTATAACGCTAATAAAATATAAACGAATATTTAGAACATGTCACATAAATAAATAAATATACACACGAATATTTAGAACAATCTCACTTACGTATCAATCAACTTCTTCATATCTGGGTATGTTGCTTGATCATTGTGTAAAGAATCCAGATAATATACAATTTCTCTTATCGGATTAATTGCCACCAACAACCAATGTCCACTGTAAGATTAAACAAAGATTAGATGGAAACTTACTACACAACTTCAAAACACAAAAAATTATAATAGATGAAGTTAGAATGAAAATCTAACCCATTGCCAGTATTATATGGTAAAAAGAACAACTTTTCTGTATCTTTGCTGGCTATAAATAAACCGAGTACATACTGTATGACTTCATCTGGTTTCTGTACGATTAACCATGAGTTGATAGTCATGGGAGATAAGAAAGCGAATCTTTGTTCCAATCCACGCGGGCGCATCAATTTGTCATACATAAACCTTAAATAAAAACATCATTAACATATTAGACTATTCATTTGAAATGAGTAAATAAATTGTTCAATTAATTAAACAAAGTTGATCGGAGTATACCTAATGTATGTATCGACAACACCGATGCCTATTTCCAAATGTTTAAAAACTTGCTCCATATCCTCTCTGCCAATTATTTCCAAATATTCAAAACCAAAAATACCTTCCTCCATAGGTATAAGCCGAGTACCACCATCCGGAATATCTGTTATAAGTAAACATGTCTGAAGGCACGACCTATACTGAGAAGTAGGTTTTTTCTAGCCGCGGTCTTCTTAGCAACACCCTTTGTTTGTGTGGGAATGTTGCTAATTTCAGGCATCTTACCCCTACTGACTTGTTCAATCTCTTTAGCCTGAATCTAAATATCATATAATTAGTTAGGTGGAGTATAAGATCACGAATTAACATTTTCCATGCATAAATATCATATAATTGTGTTGTACCTCTTTTCTCGATGCAACTGACTCGGTTTCCCTCATAATCCCCTTATCATTTGATTTGGATTTTGTTGGAGTCTAACATTACCATGTAAAAAAAATGTACGTAAAATGCCCATAAAAAATTTGAATACCCAAAGGTTCATAATGGTTTTAAGCTTACCTTATCATGTAGGCAAATGAGGCTTGACGGTCATGCAACAAACGATCCTATTGCATCTCCCAACAATGTTGCATCCGAAACATCGTCAGGTAGTGGTAATAAGGCATCCCCCTCTAAAACAATATCAATCGATACTTTCAAAAATCCAGTGGGGAGCGGTTTATGGTGAAACATTTCTCCCAAAGTGTTATGTACTTTTCCCTTACCAACCATCCGATAAGTCGGTGACGATAAATAGAGTTGACAACGGGAAATGCCCTAAAACCAATAATAAATATGACATTGTTAATGTATATATATGTCAATTAAATAAATTAAGCTAATTTAATTTCATAATAATATATATAATTACCTCGGGAATATTCGGTTGAAAATTACAATTGATACTATCTTTCTCACTAGTATCTTTAAAAGCTGAAGCTTGATCTCTTTCTTTTTTATCTCTTTCTTTTTCCTTTTTCAATTCACGAACTTTAGATTCTAATGCTTCCAACTTCGCCTGCAGTTCTTTATTGCTAGCCGTTTTTTTCTTTGGTTCTTTCAAGGATGTTGGAGTGATCCCATATCCCTTACCCCTCACACGACCAGAATACTCACAAACATCTAATGCTCGACTAAGTAGCCTCCTGCAATCATTGTCTTCATCTGGAGATATAGACTGAGATAGAGTCTCCTGAAATTCATATGAATATCGAAAATTTGACTTAATTATATGTTAATAAACTTTTGATTTAATTCAAGCAATAATGTTATACTTACACATTTCTCAAAAATTTGTTGAACATCTTCTTTAACAACTCCATCCTTACCCACACGGGCTTCCTTCCACAAAACATGGTCCAGAAGAGATGTTTCAGAACTTTTCTCCTTTGTTAACTACACATTAAGCCAAATAACATGATAAAAAATAACTCATGATGAACAAGTATATCATTGCAATTTATAGATACTTACTATAGATTGTTGTAAGCGTGCATATCCCATACGCCCTTTTTTGTATGGATACGCGGGACTTGATGCTCGTTGCCGATTTATGTCACTTACACTCTCAAATTCTGGGGTTTTTCATTTGGATTTAAAAGTTTCCCATTCATGAGGTGTAATCAAATCTGCATATTTCTGTGGAAGCTCTGCATCAATAAATTTTTTATCCGCATCCTTAAGAAACTTGTTTGATAAAAAAGATCTAAACCCTCTATGTATTTTTCCGACCAATCCGAGTATATAATCTTTTCTGGTATCATCAATGTTGAAAGACCTCTACGAAAATCATACATAGAGTGCGTTAGTGTAAGTAATTTAAATACATAATCGTCATTAAAAACAAATAACATCACATATGGTACCTGTATCTCAATCCATATTTTGTCTTTAGCGTCTTTCAACGCTTTGTTTCTCCAATCATCACAAGTAATTGGAACTTCTCTCCTTGCAACTGAACCAAGATAACTTGTCAATGTTGAACCGTTAGGCTCAATTAGTTGGTTATCTTGACTCCAATGCACATCATGTTTTATGCCTCGATCTCTATCACGAATGAGTCGCTTCATAATTGTAATTCCTCGTCTAATTTCCCTTTCCACTGCATTACCGGTCTCATCTCCATCATGAATAGAATCGTCATGTGGGTGATCCTCGTTACTAGCCATCTAACCTGTAATAAGAGATTGTAATAGTTACAATTCCAACGAAAACTCATAAACATTTTTACTGAAACACTGAATTAGCCGACACTCTTATTAGGTTCTACTATTTCGTTTTGTTTTCTTTCCATAATCAACAGAACAGAACAGAGATTGTAATATGTAGTGTATAAATATACTTGTTACATTTCATTTACAAAATAATGCAATATCACAATATTCTCACAATTCTATTATCTATTGGCAGTTCGTTGTTAATTAGTATTAAATATGTTAATTAATATAGATATGTTGTGATGTTGTTATGTTGTTGATCATGTTGCAGATAGAATGGAGAGATAAGAGAAATGAATTCAAAAAGAAAGTAATTCACTGTGTAAGGAAGACTCAAGAAATGTAATGAATTACAAGACGAGTTTGTTTGAATTTCCTATATTTGCTGAGAGGATTTGTTACAGAAATTTGATACACAGAATAGTTAAAACAATGTTAAGAACCGAACAATGTTACACAGAATCATGATACACCTAAAGAATAGTTATTATATTTATCGTTCATTACTCATCAAAATGTAAGTATATCAAATTTAAGATATATAAAAACAATGTTAAAACTAATATATTGAGAAATAGTTGAGAAATTAAGAACCGAAGCAATCAAAGAAAAAGTATACCGTGAAAAAGCTTCCTCTGATTGTGGAACCCAGGAGCCTCGCCGGAGAGGACGGAGGTGCGTGAGAGAAGAAGAGAAGATTTTTTCTGGGTTTAGGGTTTTTCGCGAGAGAAGAGAAACAGTTCTGAGAATAGAAAGAATGAATAGAATCTGTTTTCTAATTTTAATTTTAAACGACTTTAGCCAACGCTTTTGTGAAGCGCTGTCTAATGAGTGCTTTTAGCAGCGCTTTCGCTTTGTAGTTGGGCCTTTAGCTGCGCTTTGAGTAAAGCGCTTTCTAATATGGGCCTTTAGCAGAGCTTCGTACATGGGCCTTTAGCAGCGCTTTTAAGAAGCGCTGTCTAAGGTGGGACTTTTAGCAGCGCTTTTTTAAAGCGCTGTCTAATGTAGGCCTTTTAGCAGCGCTTTTGAATAGCGCTGTCTAAGGTGGGCCTTTTAGCAGCGCTTTTACACAATTTTGTACATACTTTCCGTGTTTTATTTTTTATTTAACTTATAGCAGCACTTTTGGAAAAAAGCGTTGTCTAAGGTGCGCTGCCTAAAATCATTTTTGGCGTAGTGAAAGAGAATGTCACCACCACAAAACTCCTGGTATGTATTCAGTAGTGTATTTTTGTTTGTACATCATATTTGGTGTAATGTATGCGTGTTATAGTAACTAAATTCGACGTTATAATAACCTAATTTGTATACTTATGTAAGTTTTTGGTCTGCATGTTTGGATGAATGTCATAGGAAAAGAGGTAATGGAGGGAGATTCACAAAGAAAGCATAAAAGTGTTGATCTGGCGAAGGTCGGTAGGTGTGACGATGGAGGATTACAAATATTAATCAAAGGAAAACTCGTTTCGTTTGATACGCAGAAACAGAAAAGCAATTCCTCTTCGGAATGATTTTGCATGTGAAGATCAGAAGTAAAGAAAACCAAATTGTTTACATAATAAGAACCCTAATATGTTTATTGAAATAATATTAGTTTTGTGTCATACTTGGGCAAATAAGATTCAGATATGAGTGAATGTTTTTGTGTTATTATGATTGAGTACCATCACACCATGAGAAATGAAAGAGGGCACGTCAAAAAAAAGGCGGCAAATTCACATTAGAGGTTACACCCGAAGTGGCCGAAAAGATTGTAAGTAGATACTTTTTTCAACAATATTTATTTTAGTTAAATTCATTTGGTAAAGTTGAAGTTTTATACGGGTTATAGGATGTATTGGTTGGAAAATCCAAAGTTGGCCGCTTTGTCCCACAAGATCGTCATGACATCTTGGTAGAAGCGATTGGAACCGATGAGCATTATGGGCGTGTTCGTGGTCTTGGAAGAGGCATTGCCTTCAAGTCACATTTTATACCATCTAAATAATCTATAGTAGTAACCTGTAGGAGAGAGATTGAATATATAGTTGTTGTAAAAGTGGGGGAGGTAAGGGAGAAGTGGATTCAGGAGGAGATGGAGAGTTTGTTGCAGTAGGTGCAGGAGAGTGTTCAGGAGGAGAAAGAGGAGCAAAAGAGGTTGGACGAAGAGGAGCGAAAGAAGTCAAATTAGAAAGAGCTTAAGAATATGTTTGAAAAGTGTACCTACGATGTGCTTGATGTATAAGTAAAGGTTAAAAGTTTTGTGTTGTATATTGTTATTATTGTTTGCATATTTTAATTTTTGTATTGTATTTTTGGTATTTTTATGATGCCAAAATTGAACTCTACTCAACCAAACAATCTCAAATGCTCAATTGTACATTCATGATAAAGTTATGGGTGGTACAAGCACGAAAGAAAGTTGTTCTGCCCACCGGGACATTATTGAAACTACACCACCACAACTAGATAACACTAAGAGACTTTCAATGAGATTAGAGAGTATTCCAGACATCTGCAAGAATATTAAATTAAGTCATGATCCAGATCAGTTTTACGTACTTCCTAAGACTTCTATTATGGAATTTTTTTAAGGTGGATGAATGCCTAGACAATACCATATTATAATTGTGGTGCTCGTAAGTATATATTTTTTTGTTGATTTCTATTTATATTCACACGTTCTCGTACTCTAACATAAAGATTTGAATCTTGCAATTTCTTGCATGAGATGTGTGTGTTGACAAGAATTTAAAAAAGTATTGTTTCATAGATCCAGGGCACATTAGCCTTCATGGTGGTATGATAACAAACAATATCACACTTTACGTACAAGAGAAGTTGTTGAACGAGAACAAAGAATGTTATTTGGACTAGTTTTTCCGCCCATAAGTATATATTAATTTGTGTTTTCATTTATAAATCAATTTTATACATATTATTAATTTTTTTGGATGTTTGTGCAGTACTCATTGACAACTAGTTATTATACATCCGAAGCAAAATGTTGTAGTTATATTTTGCTCGTTACACGTAGACCTTAATGAAGTTATGATTAACGCTTTGAGTGGGTAACCGGTATTATTTTTAATACTCAAATTTTACAATTAATTTTGAATAGTTTTTATTCATGTTTAATTTTAACCGACATGTGTAAAGCAATGAAGAGATACAATGCCATCAAACATAATGTACTTAGTAGAAAGTCAAAGTTCTAGTACCCAAAAATAAGTATATTACTTGTGTTTTTTGACATTATTTTATTTGTGTATTAGTGATATAAATATATGAAAATCATTTGTAGTTGTGAAAACAACCCAATAGCTATTCTTGTGTTATGAGACAAATGTTTGATATTGTCTCCGGAGGCATTATAGATGAATGGACTAAACTTAAGGTATTAGCTTAATCCATATACATGTAATTTATTTGTATTTCTTAAGTTAATGTTATTTTTGTTAGCTTATCATAATTTAAATTTTTTCTAATTATAGGAGTTTAGCGATATATCACCATTCTCACAAGAAGATATAGATAACATCCAATCACATTGGGTCGGTGTCTTCTTATATTGTTATGAACCTCAATAATAATATTTTTTCTTGGTTGTTATAAGCTTAATTTGTGTGTGTGTGTACCCCCCACCACACACACACACACACACACACACATATAGTCATTTTTATGTGCAATATATGTAAATTTTGTATTCTGTGTTGATGAGAACAATGTAAATTTATATATTTTGTTTTGAAAACAATGTAAATTTGGTATTCTGTGTTTAAAAGATTTAAAATAAAATGATTCTAGTTATGTCAATATTTTGTAGTTTCTGTGTAAAAAATGATACATGCGAGTCAATATAAGATTTAAAACAAATTATATATGGAAATAGATAATATTTAACCCCCTAGTTATTAATTAAAACTGACGTACCAACATAACTTATTACCTCAGATTTTAAATAAAACCGAGAGGTAAAGTGGATCACGCTTCATAGTTTTGAAAATAAAAATATGTTGTTTCAATGGATCAAACTAATGACCATTTCCATTATAACCTCAGTTTTTCCAAAACCGGTTGGTAAAGTGACAAGTTTTCATGTCGCCCTTTGTTACCTCAGTAGTGTAACTGAGGTAAAAGCCATTTCACGTCCGAGGTGAGATGTGTTATTTGTAGTAGTGTTTCAACCATTGATCTTCCTCTCATACTCTCTCATGTTGTGATTTATGGTGAGAGCCTAGTTTCTCTAAGGAACCACCTATAATTCACCGAATTCTTATCTCTTAAGTCAATTGTTGGCACCTCTATTAATAGGGTTGGGAAAGGTAGGCTCTCTAAGCGCACCACTCAGGCTTACTTAGTGCACCTACTTTCTTATATGTTAAGTAATGTTAACTACCCTAGGTGTAGCCTTGTCGCCTATGCTTGCTAAGCAAACCTTTGCTTCATCTTGAAGTAACATAACCCTAAATTTTTTGAAATGTGTTTGCTCACTAAGTGCGCCTGTGTTTTTTGGCTTAGTAAGGTTATACCTTCACTTGTTAAGCACACATGCATTCTTGGCTTAGAGAGCCTTAATTTGTTGAAAATGTTCTTGGCTTTGTTTCTTGTGTTATTTTGGTGATTCCTTGATCCTTTTTGCCATTTTTTCACAAGTTCTCAGTTAAATGTCTAGACAAATGTTTTTATCAATTTTCACTAATAAATCATTAATTTGATTTCTTGTAAAACAAGTTAATAAATGCCTACGTACTTAACGTGTTTTTGGCACTTATTAGTTGTATTTCCCAAGTTTTCCATCATGGTGTTCTCGAGATGACATTCTTCGCAACTTCCTTTGTCTCTTATATTATTTTTAAATATGTTTTAAGATTCTAGGTAGTTTCCTGTATGTTCATTAACCAGAATATGACCCTCTATTTTATCATGTTGGTAGCTCTTACTAGTAATGTTTGATTTTTATTCTTGGTGGGGGTCAGCCTTTACTTCTGGTGGCACTGAAGTGTATTGATGGTGATATTGGCCCCGCTTTCAGTAGTGTTGGTGCATTTCTTCCCTTTTAGACGCACATTTTCATCGCTGGGTCTTTTCACAATTTTTTTTACTAGAAACTGTATAATTTTTTGTGAGAAAGTATTTATTCTAACGCATCCGCTTTAACATGTATATAAGGAAGACTTTCAATGGTATCCTCCTAGTGGGCTTATTGAAGGTAGAAAAACACAAGAAAGGGGGTTTGAATTGGGTTTCACATTTCGTCCCGATTTAAGGTATTTAAATCAATTGCGTTAACAAGTAAATAAAATAAATGAACACAATTATTTTATCCTGGTGCACTGTTAACGAAGTTACTCCAGTCCACCCCTTAAGGTGATTTTGCCTTATCACAAGGACTTAATCCACTAATCATCAACATGATTACAACCACAATGGATACCCTCCATTGCTTTCTTGAGAATCCTGGCATTCATTCGCCTCTCAATGAATCATCCACTAAGCTGTTAGAAACACACTTAGTCTTCTCAAGCATTCTGGTCTTCACTCGACCGCTCAAGGAATCAACCTCCAAGCCGCTCAACCACGACTTGGCCCTCTCGAGCATTCTGGTCATCATTCGACCGCTCAAGGAACATTACCTTTTTCAAGGATTTTTGTGTGCACTATATATGCTTCTTACAAGCTGATTACACAATTAAAGTACATGAACACCTAAGTGTTTCTAGCAAGATATGAGCAACAACTCCTTGCTTTCTAATACAGAAACTATATAAAACTAAATCTCTAAGAGATTATAAAGCTCCCTAGTATTGTATTTTCTTAAAAGCTTTCTTATGAGCACTGCAGCTTCTTATCATTAGCTTTAAGCTTCTGTACTCCTTTCTGAGTAAGTAATGCTTCTTCCAACTAAACTATCAAGATCAACTAAGTTATTATGCTTCACTTATTGATGTTTCACTTGATGAGTTTCACATGGATTTAGCATGTTGCATCATTGTGCATTCTTCATCATTCTGCTTCAGCTTCTTCTCCATTGAGCATTCTTCGTTTAAGCTTTAGCTTTTAGCATCTTGTACTCCTTTCTTAAGCATATAATGCTTGTTCTAATTCAACCATCAAGTTTAACTAAGCTACTATGCTTCACTTATAATGTCTCACTTGAGTAGTTTCATATGGTGTTAGCATAATCCTTGTTTGTGCACACTTGTAGTAGCAACTTCATGTTTGCTTGCTACATGTTGATTTGTTTGCTGTGTTGAATAATCCTTTGTATGAACAACAACCAACAATATTTTTATTTTTCTCTCTTTGTAATCAGCGGTTGCTTCAGCAATAAGCTATGAGCTTCTAGCCATGAGCAACATTTCTTCAAGCTTCCAAGTCTTCAATTTATAGAGCAGGAGAAAATAGATTCATTGAGGGGTATTCTTGGAAACATATTCCAACAACAATATCCCAACGTTCACATGAAGGAATGGTCAACATCACTGTACAAAAAACTGCTCATGGGCCACCTTCTCGAGGTAGATGATATAGAGTTTTAATACTATTATATTCAGCTTAAAAACATTATGATCTTCAATCTTATAGCATCTTCAGAGGCTTCAGATATTAACTTGATGAAGCATGTTGTAGAAGACTCATTCTTTGTGTAGACTTCAGAAACTCAATCTTCAGAATTCCAAGATATTTGTTCAGCAGAATCTATCTTAAGAATCTTCAGCACTTGTTCTTTTAGAAGCATTATCTTCAGAGTCTTCAGAACCTTGTCTTCAGAGTCTTCAGATTTTATTTAGCACGTTCTTTGTCTTCAGAGTCTTTTGCACTTCGTCTAATCAGAACCTTGTCTTTAGAAACTCTTCAGAACTTGATCTTCATAAATTGTGTCTTCAGAATCTTCAGATCTTTGTTCACTTGAACCACGTCTTCAGAATCTTCAGAACTTGAAACATTAGAAGCGCATCTCATTAGAAAGTTTTGTAGACCTTTCTCATAAAGTCTTAATTAGAATGTCCAGAACTAATGTTCACTATTGTATTAGAAACATTCATGAATCTTGACTTTAACTTATACACACACATATGTTTTCTTACAAAGTGTTGATAATGGAGTCTGATGACGTCACACACCTTCTTATCAGAGTCAGAATCATATTGACAACAACCACACACTAGACAGAAACCATATCATACATAATTGTTCTCTTAGATAACATGTTCAGTTATCATCAAAACTTAATGGCCAGATGTAGAACCAAATCTTGTTCTTACAATCTCCCCCTTTTTTATGATGACAAACAATGCATTTTGATAGAGCAATTTGTGTAGGGTAATCACCATAAATCTAAGAGTCAGAGATAAGCTTAACAGGCTCCCCTTGATTCTGTTACTCTCAAAATTCATTTATGCTTGTTCAGAGTCTCCCCTTAATCCCAAGACTCACAAAATGATTTTGAAGTAGAATCATGTTCAAAAGATAAGGATTACTTCTCAGTGACGTCTCATCAGAATCTGACTAGAGCTGGCTGGTCTTCATCTCATAACCAAGCTTACTATTAGAATACTGTAGACGTATCAGAACTGATTTGTCTTGTCAGACTTTATGTCTTGCATTATATATCAGAAACTGGTAGATACTTTCTTAGATGCCACACACCATGTATCAAAACCAAATCTTCAATATTTTAGAACAGATCACCAACAGGTGCACATATCCTTAAGTCATTTTATGGTTCAGAAACCAAATATTTTCTTTTATGACCATGACTTGATTTCATCTCCAAATAATTTACATTCTTTCAACGATGGAGTTTAGATACCATATGAGGTTTAGATACCATTGAAATTTAGATACCAATTGAATCATCCTTTCAGAAGGTTAACAACTTCTAACAAGTTTTGGGTATCAGTGAGAAATTCATGGACATCTCTTGCTTCTGATAACTTAGTGAGCAACACTAGATATATTATCAGATCAAGCTTGTTTGGTATTCTTCCTTCTTGTACATGTCTTCTGATATAACATATCTTCAGATATCTTATCAAATATACAAATAATCTATTCTTATATATCATAGCTTCTGATATGTCTTAACTTCTGTCTTCTGATAACCTGTTCTAACATACAGTGAACTTTTGCAAAGTTCCTGATCAATTCTTAAACATTTGGTTAAAAGTAAAACATATTCAACTATATTAAATTATATTTGGAATTAGATTCTTTAGATTGGATATCAAAATCATATATCACTTTCTCCCCCATTGTCAGAAATCAAAAAGGCGTAGACACGAAAAAGACAAAGTAATATGAAAAAGAAAATTTCATTACTAAATAAAAATATTTCATTCATTCATTTCAAGAAGTACAAACTTAGACAAAATAAGGAATCAACAAGAAACCACTAAAGATAACTAGACTAACTTAATCAGAGGGAATTACAAGACCAGAGGAACATCAGAAACTAAGGAGGACTTTGTGCTAAACACAATCAACCACTCAATACCATATTTTAGAAACTACCAGATCCAAAACACCAACAAGAAGCATATAGATTCAAATGTCCTGAAAACAACCACTATAACCCGACACGTCAGAAATCCACCAGCTTATCAACCCTTTCACATCTCACTTCCTAACCAGCATTTTCTAGTCCAAGCCTTTTGACTAACCCAACAATCTCGGCTTTAAAGAACAGTTCAGACAGAATCCTTCCATGTGGAATATAGGATTTATGCTGACTTCTGGAGACATCAACCATGGCCTTCAGATGATTGAAAAATGTTTGAGGCAGGTTAATTCGAACATTGTTCATCACAAATTAGATAAAGAGTCTGTCATCAAACGACAAAACATTTTTGTCTACCCCCCTTGGTCGGAAGTTGGACAGCAGAAGTTGAAACCAGACTTTAGCAATGGGATGGAGTCCTTCAGGATCATTTGGTACAAAGTTTGGAAGAGATTTGTCATGGATTTCAGAGAGTTTTTCAGCGAAGGTGTAGTTAAGATGGAATTATTCCACAGTGGTACCAATTTGAATACATCCTATAACTTCAGCAATGGAGGTGGGAGTGACAATGAAGGGAACCCCAGAAATAGAGGACATAACAAAGTTGCCATCTTCACCAACCCGTGCAAACTTCCAAAATTCCTTTACAAGGTTTGTATAAATGGGTCAATGTAAAATGGCATAGTATTTAGACCATACTTAAATGCGCATACTTATGGTTAGATTGAAACCAGATTCTTTGAGGACAGAGAGATTTAGACGTCTTTCTGAGATAACTTCTAGAATGTCTTCGTTTCCACAAAAGGTTTTGAGAGACATGGTGATACAAATAGGGTAAGAATGATACAACAAAGACAAGTAGGAGATAAAGAAGGGTTTAAGGAAGGATGATATAAATAGAAAAAAGGTAGATACTACTTATAAGGAGGAGTAATGATAATAATGACAATCAGTTTCGAGACATGCAAAACAATTAATAATTTATCTAAAAATAGTGATTGCTGCTATTCCCACAACAGTTGATAAAATGATAAATTAATACGATTAATAAAGGACAAGAGTAGGAGACCTATACGGACACTAGGTTTAGGGAGAAACAGAGAACACACTCAAAGAGGAATGAATTCAGGATATCTGAAAAAAGGTAAGGTGACATGATTTTAATGTCTTGTATCAAAGATATTCTCATTACCCAAGTTGTCCCATCAGATACTAGGTGTGATATAAGTAATACCAAAAAGTTTTGTTAACATATCAACCTTTCGTATCATGATGACCAATAAATGCATCACGCTTTTCAATTACTAATGGTTAAAAATATTTACCGATAGTCAAGCGTTCTATTCAGATTACTTATGAAATAAGAGGACTTAACTAGTTAAAAGGTCTCATATCTCATAAGTATAACAAATATTACTAAGCAATAGAAATTTAATTTTCTATTCTAGGAATTTACATTTAGAGATAGCTCTTTTCATTTGATGTAGAACTAAGTTCACATGAGAAATGAAAACAAGTCTAATTTCAGTAAGAAATTTTCAGAAAGATATTATCCTAGTAAGGATTTTATCTTAAAGATTTTAGAAAGTGAGTTCCTTATGATATTGCCTCTTAAGACGTATTTCTCTAGAATAAAAGAATAGATTTCTAGACTATTTAAAATTAAATAGTAAAGGTTAAAAATACATTACTTAATACTTTTGTAGATTCTAGCTTCTGACGTAGAGGCTTCTTCAGAATCACCACGCGTTCAGCTTCTGCGGTCGATGACTTGTTGACATCACTTATAGCTGGATCACTAGACTTATTTCTTCTTTATTCGCCTTCTTTATGTTGTAATCTTCATAGGAATCTTTAACATTATGCAGAGACACATTTATCTTTATGGCTTCCATTCTGAAGGGTGAGAACATCTCTTCTAGGGTTGGTTTCATTTTTGATCGCTGGAGAAGAACCAAGTTCTTTCACTAGTCTTCACCTTAGAATCGTTCATCTTCTATCTTCAAGAGAGATCAGAAAGCAACTTCTTCAAGAAGGCTTATTTCCAGAAAGCCAAAAGTTTCTCAGCTTAAACATAAATCATTGAGCATTTATGTGCTAAAGAGACTTGTTAGAATCTTCTTGCATCATTAAAATTCAATCATTGAATGGATGTTGATCTTCACCATATGCAGATATCATCAAACCAAAATTTTATTTCCCTTGAGGGTTTGAATGATAATCTTGTTCTTACTAGTTTTATCTTTATGAACTAGAAATAATTCACTAGAAAACCTGTCTTTCTTTTCTTAGAAAGTGTGAACTTTGATGACTTCTGATTAAGAATCTTCTGATTTCTTCATTCTGATACTTCTAAAGCAGCTTCGTTTTCTTCATCATAGAGAAGATAGTTTCTAGCTCTGTATTCTTCCACTAAGCTTTAGTTTCTTACTTTCAAGCTTATCATCAAATCTGACTTGATTTGATTTCTGATGAAGGTACTTCAGTAGCCTTTGGATATTCAGAGCAATCTAATTAATATGCATCAGAATAGATTCAAAATCATATTCTGTTCTGAATAATCATGCTAGCTGCTTCTTAGAAATGCTTTGTCACAATGATTTTTCATATATCATGATTTTAGCCATTTCTTTTCAAGCTTGTTATATTCTTCAATCATATGTATCTGATTGTGAAGAACTAGAACATCAGAATCTTTTTTTCATCAGATAGATTCTTAAGCTCATACTTTCACTCAGTCGCATGAGTCCAGAAAGTGGTTAGTATAGAAGGATACATTTATGTATCTTAAACTTCTGAAAATAACTTTGAATAACTTTCTGACAGACTTAAGCTTGTTCAACTGAGATACCTTTCTCAAGCTAACAACTTGCTTGTCTTATGTTACGCCAGTTTTTCTTATGAACACACATATATCTAGAACTCAGAAACTTGATCTTGCATGTGTTGTTCTTTCAAACTTCTGACAGCTTGATAATCTTTCTTTCTGATCACTTCAGAAATTTGCAAAGCTTTCCAGAATCAGAGTAGATGTTTTCATTATGTGCAGACAGTCAGAATCCTGATAATAAGCTCCAATGTTAATTTCTAGGCTTGATCAATTGCCATTAGCTTCTATTCAAATAGCAAGCTTCTGATCATCTTCTTCAAGAATCCTAACGAAGAAATCATAATTCAGAATCTTAAATTCTGCAGTCATGATTTAAAATCTTAATAACAAGATTTCTAACATCTTCATCATCCTTCATCTTGAAGTGTTCATGACTCAAGCATTTTCTCTTATTCACATGAAAGAGTTCCTAACAAGCAATCCTGAGAAAGTCAACGGTAGACCGAGTCTGGTTGTTGAAAACATGCCATACTCAGAAAGAATAACTTTCAACAAACAAGATTTTTTGCTTCAGAATGAACCTTTCTGGTTTTTCATTTCAGTACTCAATCTTTTCATCATTATATGAGACTGAAACTGTAGATGGTAGAGGAGATTAACCAGAGCGTTTCTCAAAGCATGTTCAGATCTTTATCTGACACGGTTAAGTGTTTGATAAACAACAATAATAGAACCAGAGCTCTGATACCAATTAAAGGTTGGGAAACACAAGAAAGGGGGTTTGAATTAGGTTTCACATTTCATCCCCATTTGCGGAATTTAAGTCAATTGCATTAACAAGAAAATAAAATAAATAAACACAATTATTTTATCCTGGTTCACCATTAACGAAGTTACTCCAGTCCACCCCTCAGGGTGATTTCGCCTTATCATAAAAACTTAATCCACTAATCATCAACATGATTACAACCACAATGGATACCCTCAATTGCCTTTTTGAGAATCCTGACATTCATTCACCTCTCAAGGAGTCATCCACAAAACTGTTAGAAACACGCTTAGTCTTCTCAAGCATTCTGGTCTTCACTTGACCGCTCAAGGAATCAACCTATAAGCCGCTCAACCACGACTTGGCCCTCTCTAGTATTCTGGTCATCATTCGACCGCTCAAGGAACATTACCTTTTTCAAGGATTTTTGCGTGCAATATATATGTTTTTTACAAGCTGATTACACAATTGAAGTACATAAACACCTAAGTGTTTCTAGCGAGATATAAGCAACAACTCCTTGCTTTCTAATACAAAAACTATCTAAAAATAAATCTCTAAGAGATTATAAAGCTCCCTAGTTCTGTATTTACTTAAAAGCTTTCTTATGAGCACTGCGACTTCTTATCATTAGCTTTAAGCTTCTGTACTCCTTTCTGAGTAAGTAATGCTTCTTCCAGCTTAACTATTAAGATCAACTAAGTTACTATGCTTCACTTATTGTTGTTTCACTTCATGAGTTTCACATGGCTTTATCATGTTGCATCGTTGTGCATTCTTCCTCATTTTGCTTCAGCTTCTTCTCCATTGAGCATTCTTCGTTTAAGCTTCAGCTTTCAGCATCTTGTACTCCTTTCTTGAGCATATAATTCTTTTTCCAATTTAGCCATTAAGTTTAACTAAGCTATTATGCTTCACTTATAATGTCTTACTTGAGTAGTTTCATATGGTGTTTGCTTAATCCTAGTTTATGCACACTTGTAGTAGTAGCTTTATCTTTGCTTGATACATGTTGATTTGTTTGTTGTGTTGAATAATCCTTTGTATGAACAGTAACCAACAATCTTTTTATTTTTCTCTCTTTGTAATTAGCGGCTGCTTCAGCAATAAGCTATGAGCTTCTAGCCATGAGCAACATTTCTTTAAGCTTCCAAGTCTTCAATTTATAAAGCAGGAGAGAATAGATCTGTTGAGGGGTATTCTTGGAAACATATTCCAACATCAATATCCCAACGTTCATATGAAGGAATGGTCAACATATCTATACAAAAAGCTGCTCCTGCGCCACCTTCTCGAGGTAGAGGATATAAAGTTTTAATACTATTATATTCAGCTTAAAACCATTTTGATCTTCAGTCTTCTAGCATCTTCAGAGGCTTCAGATACTAACTTGTTGAAGCCTGTTGTAGAAGACTCATTCTTTGTGTAGACTTCAGAAACTCGGTCTTCAGAATTCCAAGATCTTTGTTCAGCAGAATATATCTTGAGAATCTTCAGCACTGATTCTTTTAGAAGCATCATCTTCAGAGTCTTCAGAACCTGTTCCTTCAGAACCTTGTCTTCAGAGTCTTTAGATTTCATTTAGCACGTTCTTTGTCTTCAGAGTCTTCTGCATTTAGTCTAATCAGAACCTTGTATTCAGAAACTCTTCAAAACTTGATCTTCATAAATTGTGTCTTCAGAATCTTCAGAGCTTTGTTCACCTGAACCACGTCTTCAGAATCTTTAGAACTTGTAACATTAAAAGCACATCTCATTAGAAAGTCTTGTAGACCTTTCTCATAAAGTCTTAATCAGAATGTCCAGAACTAACATTCATTAGAACCGTTGTATTAGAAACATTCATGAATCTTGACTTTAACTTGTACACACACATATGTTTTCTGTAACACCCCAAATTTCGTAAGAATATTTATTTAATTTATTTAAATATAATATTCGTGCATTTTTGTGAATTTTGGTGGTTTTTGTTGATGTTGGTAATTTTGTGGAGTTTTAGTTATTTAATTAAATAATAGTATATATCATGGAATATATTGTATTATTATTTATTTTAAATAATATTAGAGGAATTAAGGGTAAGATGGACTTTTCAGTAGGAGTTATTGAGGGTAATATGGAGAAAGCCCATTTTAGAAGCCCAAAGGTTAGGTTTAACAAAAAGGAGAATTTGAGAATATGATTCATTTTGTTAGACCGTGAAAAAGAAGGAAAGAAGTGAAAGCTCTGAGGAAAAAGGAAAAGGCGAGGATTCGAGAAAGTTTCCAAAGACTCAATAGAGAAAGCTTCGAATCGACAATCTAAGGTATGGGGAGTATTGCCTTTCATTGTTTTCAATATAGGAATTCGATGTATTTAAAGTGAATTTTGAGGTTTATGTGGGTTTATGGGATTTATGAGTAAACTGATGATTTGAGGGTATTTTGTGAATCGATTATTAAGGGTTGAATTGAATCGGATAAAATAGACCTTGAGGGTGATTTTCCCTGTTGATGTTGTTTCGACCTCGTGGTGAAAGGGATTTATGGGGTTTATGAGAATCTTGAGAGTTTGTGAAGGTTTAGGTGATTTGAGGTTTCAAATAGTGTAACGAATCAACCTAATAGTCGTAGGTTTTATGCCTTTGATTACCATAATGCCTTAGGAATGTTGTAGGGATTTTTTTGGGTAATTAGGGTTAAAATCCTAAGAGCTTTTGGGTCTGATATGCTACTGATGTGTAGCAGCGATTTCCTGAAATCGCAGGTTCGCAAAGCAAACGTTTCCTTCGCAAGGCGAACACTCGCCCCAGACTCGCAAAACGAGCAGCGCAGCAAATGCGCGATAATTTGTTTGATGATACTGGAATGAATTCTGAAGTGTGACATTTAATTCGCAAAGCGAATGTCCCAGCGAGTAGATTCGCAAAGCGAATGAGGGTGGCGAGCGAGAGACAAAATGGAAACCCTCTGGTTTTTGTATGGGATTTTAGGGTTCGCTGGCAGCTCGCAAAGCGAACAGGTTCACACTGCGAACTCAATAGCGAACGCCTGCTGTTCGCGAAATTTTGTTTTATGATTCTGTGCTATCTTGATGTTTTGGTGCTGAGATTTTTCTGATGATTTACCATGATGTTACTGATGAATATGAGATGATGTTTTGTGATGTTTGATGAATATATGATGACATGATTAATATGAGAACTGATGAATGATGATGCACATAAATGATTTTTTTAATGATGATGATTAATGGCGTTGTGTATCATGCATTCATAGCATTTCAGTGATGATGTTAGACTTCAATCCCATTGTGTGGATTTGAGGTAAATTTTGACGTGCTCCGATTCTTGTGTGGAATCGATCCTAATGACGGGGATCTTTGGAGGGTGATGGCCTAGTGTCCATCGACTTTGACGATTGGTACTACATGCATGAGTCTTGTTGTGCATTGCATTTGTTTGGCATTGATGTATTTTATGATGTTGTGATTTGATGTTTTCCTTGTGATAACCTTGAAGATGTTGTATATGATGATGACGCCATTTTATGGATATCCTGTTTTTATATTGATTATAGTGAATTGTGATTACTCACCCTGCTTGTTTGAATGTTGCCTCCACGTGGGTAACATGCAAGTGATCAGGCTTAGTTGTGGATGCCTTCGAGGACTTTTGAAGTTTAATTGCTTTTGGTCGATGTAGAGGGTCTTGCTCTGATATTGTAACATCGGGTTGGGTCATTGAGTCTATAACACCCTATTCTACCCCCACAAATGTTGCAGCAGAAACAACTCAAATATCAGAGTAAACATCAAAATAACCTCAAAGGGTGCACATTTCTCATTTAAATCAAAATAATACACTTTCCCTGTAAACAAAGGGTTTTCCTCGAAATAACTCAAAAGCCTTCACATGGCAGCGGAACTCAAAATTCTCAATAAAAAGGTTTTCAACAAACATCGTAATAATCCAAAAAGGTTTTCAACATTTAAAACTATATCATCACATGACAACAAAATAAGGAAACAACATAGTTTGACTCAAAGGACCCCAACCCGATGTTACACTATCAGAGCAAGATCCTCTAAATCAACCAAAAGCAAATAAACTTCAAGGTCCTCAAAGGCATCCACAGCTAAACCTGATCACCTGCACGTTACCCACGTGGAGGCAACATTCAAACAGGCAGGGTGAGTAATCATAATTCATAATAATCATTATAAAACAAGATATACACAAAATGGCATTATCTTCACATATAATATCATCAGGGTCGTCATCAAGGAAAGCATCAGGAAGCACCATATCACAAATTCATCAATGCCACATAAAATGCGATGCATAACAAGACTCATGCATGTGGTACCAATCGTCATAATAGATGGACACTAGGTCATCAACCCTCCAAAGATCCCCGTCAATAGGATCGATTCCGCAATTGGAACTGGAGCATGTCATAATTACCTCATATCCGCACAATGGGAATGAAGCATCGTCACTGAGTATGCATATGAATGCATGATACACAACATCAATAATCATCATCATCAAAACATCATTATGTGCATCATCATTCATCAAAACATCATGTTCATCATGTCGTCATTTATTCATCAAAACATCATGCGTCATCATCTTATCATCATACATTATACATAAACAACTCCTGGTCATAATATATGTCATAGTAATTCATATCGTCGAGTAATCATCATACATCAAATATACACAGTTCATAATCATCAATATTCTCATGAAATTCATCTCATCAAGTACTCGTCAAAACATCACGAAATCATCACGTCATAACCATCATTAACGTCACTAACATCATGGTAAAACATCATAAATATCACAACATCAAACACCAGAACAGCACAACAACAAGAACGAAATTTTGCAAAATAGCAGACGTTCGCTCCAGGATTCGCTAGGCGAACCTGTTCGCTACAACCTTCGCTCAGCGAAGCGGCCAGCGAATCCCACAGACACCCCACTAAGACACCAGAAACCACAATTTGTCATGCTCGCTGGTTTATTCGTTGGGCGAAGCTACTCACTGATTCATTTGTTTAGCGAGACTTCCAGCGAATCCCACACTTCTACTCCAGAATCATCTCAGCACTTACACTCATGTTATCGCGCATTCACTGCGTTGTTCGCCTAGCGAACCTTGGCGAATATTCTCCTAGCGAAGCGATGGTTCGCTTAGCGAACCTGCGATTACAGCAAATCGCTGCTATGCATCAGTAGCTCTACAGCCTCAAAGGTACCTGCGATTACAGCTCCAAATGACCCAAAGACATCCCTATAACAGTTCTAATGCATCACGGAGATCAACGACATAAAACCTACGTCCATTAGGTCGATTCGGGACCCTACGGAAACCTTAAATTCCCTAAACCTTCAAAACTCTCAAGCTTCCTATAAACCCCATAAATCCCTTCACCACCAGATTAAACCTACAACAACGGGGAAATCT
Organism: Lathyrus tuberosus; assembly: GCA_022829125.1. NCBI lineage: Eukaryota > Viridiplantae > Streptophyta > Magnoliopsida > Fabales > Fabaceae > Lathyrus > Lathyrus tuberosus. The sequence goes on along the minus strand of JALAZF010000301.1, from coordinate 2,406,874 downwards.
GTCCCAAAGGTCTCTTTTGATCTGATTAAATTCAACCGTTAATAATCGATTCACAAAATACCTTCAAAACATCAATTCGTCACAAAACCCCATAAACCCTCAAACACAAAAACAACCACTTCAATTACATCGAATCCTATAATGAAAACAATGAAAGGCAATTACTCCCCATACCTTAGATTGTCGATCTGATGTGTTTTCTTTTGAGCCTTTGGAAACCTTCCTGAATTCCTCGTCTTTTCCATTTTTCCTCAGAGCTCTCATTCTTTTCACGGTTAACCAAAAATGAACCCCATTCTCAAAATCCTCCTTAAATATTCAACCTAACCCTTAAGCTTCAAAATTGGGCTTTCTCCATAATGCCCTCACTAATTCTCCTCAAAAGTCCTCCATACCCTTAATTCCTCTACTATTATTTAAAATAAATAATAATACAATATCTTCCATAATATATACTGTTATTTAATTAAATAACCAAAACTTCACAAAAACACCGACATCGACACGAAACACCAAAATCTCAGGAATTCACGAATATAATATTTAAATGAATTAAATAAATATTCTTACGAAATTTGGGGTGTTACAGAGTCGAACCATTGTTGAGTTGTTATTTTTGTTGTTATTTGATTATTGTGGTTTCTATTTGAAAACCTTTTTAATTTTGGATTATTTGTGGTTATGATGGTTCCGCTGCTGTTTGATGGCTTTTGATTTATTTTGAGGAAAAGCCCGTTGTTTATGGAGCAAATGTTTTATTTTGAGTTTATTGAGAAATGTGCACCCTTCTGAGGTGGTTTTTACTCTGATAAATTGTGTATTTGCCGTGATTAATTGTGGGGTAGAAAAGGGTGTTACATTAGTGGTATCAGAGCAGGTCGGTCCGTTCGGCCAGGTTTTACTCGATGTCGGTCCCCTGTCGGTCGACAATTGTGTGTATAATGTCGATGTTTTAGTTTTTCTAACCTTGTCGGTGGTGTGCAGGATGGCTGGAAGAAATGATCGTGCAATTGCTAATGCGTTGGAATCAGTTGCTAATGTGGTGGCTCAGCTCAATCCGAATGGTGGAGCTCTAGATGAGTTTTGTGCTTTGGGGAAGTTTCAGAGGAACAATCCACCGAATTTTGTGGGTACACATGATCCAGCAAGTGCACACAAGTGGCTGAAGGCGATCAAGAAGATCTTCCAGGTGATGGGGTGTACTGATGAGCAACAAGTTCAGTTTAGAACACATATGCTGGAAGAAGAGGCCGAGGATTGATGGGATAACACATGTCAGAGACTCGCAGATGTTGGCATTGTGATAACCTGGGTTGTGTTTAAGCAGGAGTTTTTGGGGAATTATTTTCCAGAGGATGCTCGTGGTAAAAGAGAAGTGGAATTCCTTGAGCTGAAGCAAAGAGATATGACTGTGGCAGAGTACGCTGCAAAGTTCGAGGCACTGGTGAAGTTCTGTCCGCACTACAACTGTGCTGATGCTGAGATGTCCAAGTGTCTCAAGTTCGAAAATGGGCTGAGACTGGAAATTAAGCAGGGTATTAGGTATCAACAGATCCGCATGTATGCTGAGTTGGTTGACAAGAGCAGAATCTATGATGAGGATAACTGAGCTCGATCTGCTCACTACAAGCAGTTGAGTGAGAAGAAAGGGCAGGATAGGGGGAAACCTTATACAATGTCAACTGACAAAGGGAAGCAGAAGGCTTCAGATAGGACAAAGACAAGTGGGGAAGCAGCTCCCGCTTCTGGGAAGTGTTATAAGTGTGGCGAGCAAGGCCACCGTGCTGATGTGTGCACCAATAATGCGGTGAGGTGCTACAGATGTGGTAAGAAGGGTTATAGGGCTACTGACTGCAAAGATGATGGTTCAACCTGTTTCAATTATGGTGAGAAAGGTCATATCAGTACTCAATGTCAGAAGTCGGAGAAGACTGTGACTGCTGCTCAGACCAGTGGCAGAGTGTTTGCTTTGAGTGGTGCAGAAGTGCCAGAGAATGACAACCTAATTCGAGGTACTTGTTTTATTAATAATATCGAGTTGGTTGCTATTATTGATACTGATGCTACTCGTTCTTTTATCTCGCTTGAATGTGCTAATAGATTGGGTTTGAAATTGGCTAATATGAATGGGAATATGGTAATAGAAACTCCAGTAAATGGTTCTGTTACTACTACCCTTGTGTGTTTGAGATGTCCTGTGACGATTTTTGGGAAGAGTTTTGTGATGGATTTGGTGTGCCTACCCTTGCACCAAATTGACGTGATCTTTGGATTAAACTGGTTGGAGTTCAACCGTGTTCATATCAATTGTTATAACAAGACTGTAGAGTTTCCTGAGATTTATGATAATGGGGAGTTGATGTTCTTGTCTGCTAAGCAAGTAGACGAACTTATGGGAGATGAAGCCTTGGTGTTTGCAATGTTTACATCATAGCAGATTGATCGTGAAGCTGCGAGTGTTGACTTACTTGTTGTATGTGAATTTCCATATGTGTTTCTGGATAACATTAGTGATTTGCCTCCAGAGCGTGAAGTAGAGTTTGTAGTGGATTTAATACCAGGTACGAGTCCAATGTCGATGGCTCCTTACCGGATATCTGCTTTTGAGTTAAGTGAATTGAAGAAACAGTTGGAAGAGCTGCTTGAGAAGAGGTTTATTCGACCAAGTGTTTCCCCGTGGGGTGCTCCTGTACTGTTAGTGAAGAAGAAAGACGGAAGTCTGAGGTTGTGTGTTGACTATCGGCAGTTGAATAAAGTGACTATTAAGAATAAGTATCCACTTCTGAGAATTGACGATTTGATGGATCAGCTGGTGGGCGCTTGTGTGTTCAGTAATATTGATTTGAGGTCGGGTTATCATCAGATTCGTGTTAAGCTTGATGATATTCCGAAGACAGCTTTCAGGACGAGGTATGGTCACTATGAATACACTGTGATGCCGTTTGGTGTATTCAATGCAGCTGGTGTGTTCATGGAGTACATGAATCAGATTTTCCACGAATATTTGGATCATTTTGTGGTGGTTTTCATTGGTGATATTCTGATATATTCTAAATCGGAAGAAGAGCATGCTGAGCATTTGAGAACTGTGCTGCAAGTATTGAAAGAAAAGAAGTTGTATGCAAAGTTGTCTAAGTGTGAGTTTTGGTTGAAGGAAGTGAGTTTTCTTGGCCATGTGATTTCAAGTGGTGGAATTGTTGTTGATCCTTCTAAGATTGATGCTGTATTATAGTGGGAGACTCTGAAGTCTGCTACCGAGATACGAAGTTTTTTGGGTTTGGCGGGTTATTACCGCAAGTTTATTGAAGGCTTTTCTAAGTTGGAATTACCTTTGACTCAATTGACTCGAAAAGGTCAAGCTTTTGTGTGGGATGTAGCTTGTGAAGAGAGTTTTGTGGAATTGAAGAAGAGGTTGACGACCGCTCCAGTGTTGATTTTGCCTAATCCGAGCGAATATTTTGTGGTGTATTGTGATGCATCGAAGATGGGTCTTGGTGGAGTATTGATGCTGAATGAACAAGTTGTTGCCTATGCTTCGAGGAAATTGCGAGTTCATGAGAGGAAATATCCTACACATGACTTAGAGTTGGCCGCGGTGGTGTTTGTGTTGAAGATTTGGAGACATTATCTGTTTGGCTCTAAGTTTGAAGTGTTCAGCGATTATAAAAGTCTAAAGTACTTATTTGATCAGAAGGAATTGAATATGAGGCAGAGGAGGTGGTTAGAGCTGTTGAAGGATTTCGATTTTGATTTGAGTTATCATCCAGGCAAAGCAAATGTAGTGGCTGATGCATTGAGCAGAAAGTCATTACATATGTCGATGCTTATGGTGAAAGAATTGGAACTGATTGAGCAATTCCGAGATTTGAGTTTGGTATGTGAAGAGACCTCCGGCAGTGTAAAGTTGGGAATGTTGAAGTTGACTAGTGGTATTCTGGAAGAGATAAGAGTGGGACAACAATCTGATTTAAAGTTGGTTAACCAGATGACTTTGATTAACTAAGATAACGGAAGAGAATTCCGGATTGATGAGAATGGTGTAATGAGGTTCCAAAATAGAGTATGTGTTCCAGATGTTCCAGAAATCAAGAAGAGTATTCTAGAAGAAGGACATCGAAGTAGGTTGAGCATTCATCCCGGTGCTACGAAGATGTACCAGGATTTGAAGAAGTTGTTTTGGTGGCCAGGTATGAAGAAGGATATTACGGAGTTTGTTTATGCGTGTTTGACTTGTCAAAAGTCGAAGATTGAGCATCAGAAGCCTTTAGGTATGATGCAGCCGTTGAATATTCCAGAATGGAAATGGGATAGCATTCCCATGGATTTTGTGTCGGGATTACCGAGGACTGCTAAGGGAAATGATTCAATTTGGGTGATCGTGGATAGATTAACTAAATCGGCTCATTTCTTGCCGATGAAGATTAATCATTCTATGCAGAAGTTAGCCGAGATGTACATTGAGAAGATTGTCAAGTTACATGGGATACCTTCGAGTATTGTGTCAGATAGAGATCCGAGATTTACATCGAGGGTCTGGAAGAGTTTACAAGATGCTTTGGGTACTAAGTTGAGGATGAGTTCCGCCTATCATCCGCATATGGATGGTCAGGCAGAAAGAATTATCCAATCTTTAGAGGAATTGCTGAGGACTTGTGTGTTGGATCACAGAGGATCTTGGGATAGCCATTTACCATTGGTTGTGTTCACATACAATAATAGTTTTCATGCTAGTATTGGAATGACGCCCTGTGAAGCTTTGTATGGGAGAAGGTGTAGGACTCCTTTGTGTTGGTATGAGTCGGGCGAGAGTGTTGTACTCGGACCTGAGATTGTGCAAGAGACGACTGAGAAGATTAAGATGATCCAAGAAAGGATGAGAGCGTCGCAGAGTCGTCAGAGAGTTACCATGATAAGAGGAGGAAGACACTTGAATTCCAAGAGGGGGATCATGTGTTTTTGAGAGTGACGCTAGTGACTGGTGTGGGTCGAGCTTTGAAGTCTAGGAAGCTCACTCCACGTTTTGTTGGTCCGTACCAAATCTTGCAGAGGATAGGGGAGGTAGCCTATCGGATTGCCTTACCGCCGACGCTTGCAAATTTATATGACGTATTCCATGTGTCTCAGTTGAGGAAGTACATTCCAGATCCGTCGCATGTGATTCAGATGGATGATGTATAAGTGAGGGATAATCTGACTGTGGAAGCATTACCTGTGCAGATTGATGGTCGTGAGATGAAGCAGCTACGGGGTAAAGACATAGTTTTGGTAAAGGTGCTATGGGGTGGACCAGTCGGCGAGAGTTGGACTTGGGAGCGTGAAGATCAGGTGAAGGAGTCGTATCCGACTCTATTTCCTTGAGGTAATTTTCGAGGGCGAAAATTATTTAAGTGGGGAAGAGTTGTAACACCCCAAATTTCGTAAGAATATTTATTTAATTTATTTAAATATAATATTCGTGCATTTTTGTGAATTTTGGTGGTTTTTGTTGATGTTGGTAATTTTGTGGAGTTTTAGTTATTTAATTAAATAATAGTATATATCATGGAATATATTGTATTATTATTTATTTTAAATAATATTAGAGGAATTAAGGGTAAGATGGACGTTTGAGTAGGAGTTAGTGAGGGTAATATGGAGAAATCCCATTTTAGAAGCCCAAAGGTTAGGTGTTGGAATACAAATAGAGTTAGGATTTTGTTATCGTTCCACAGAGATTGTTAGAGATATCACTTCCTTTCTACAGTTATAAAGGTTTTAAACTTTAATCGGAACAAAGGGTTTTGGTTGTTTTCAGTCGGAACGTTTGCATTCAAAGTTAAGTAATGAATGGTAAAAGGATTTGTTTTAACGATTTATAAAAACATGTCAAGATTAGTAGCCGGTAATCCGCTTTCGTACGTATATCTTCGAAAAAGCGTGTGAACTTTTTAACGATAAATAAACTCACATATCCTCTCAATAAGTTTTACTCGAACACTTGTTATGGGATTTATCATATTGATACTTTGTTGATCTCTCACACAAACTATCAATATGACAACATTTAAGAACAATATTTATGAACATCAACATTCAAAACTATCTCTAGCCTCATGAATAATTGATGGATTGAAACCTAGGTTAAGTTTTAACACATATCTCTTAATCATGAATCAAAACAAAAGATGAACCATAAAAACACAGTTTCTTCTCTATATTTATCATTAACAAAGTTCACAAACTTAATACAATATCAATACATACAAAAATGATGGATTACCTCCACTAATCTTGACATTAGAAGTGCTTAGCTACCCATTGTCATGGTAGTTTCACAAACAAGAGAAATGGAGAAGAGAAACAAGCATCAATGACGATCTCTCGACAAATGATGCTCCGATTCTTAGAAAATAGGATACTACAGTGTTTACAATGTTTTTGCTCTAAGAAAATGAATAATCCTCCAAAAAATCTGATCCAATCTATTTATAAGGGGGCTGAGTTACGCAGATCGCGCTAAGCGCGCAGCACCGTGCTAAGCGCGCTGTCATTAATGATCAAATCGCCCTTGACCACGCTTAGCAGGCTACAGACCACGCTAAGCGGGCTACTTGCTGGAAAATGCTCCCAGTTCGCGCTAGAAGCGCGCTAAGAGCGCTTGCATCATGCTTCAAAAATCCAATTTCTTCAAAACTGCTCCTTAAGAGCCTCCATGCTCCAAGCTTCCATTGAAATGCTAAAACCTACAATTATAAACACAAAAGTTAAATAAATAAGTCTAATAATGCAATTAAACTATACTACGATTATTTACCGGAAACAACGGGAAAAAGCATCGATTATCAAATAAAGATCTCAAAAGGTGCCAAAAACTAAATTAAATATTAACACATTT